>OX246753.1:192643613-193893613 GCA_945910035.1 Brachypalpus laphriformis | reverse complement strand
AAGAATTAGTGGTAACTTTTAAGAATGACGTTTTTATTTTATTTTTTGAATTAGTTAAAATTATTTGTGTAGCTACAGAATATTCTATTGTTATTTTGTCAACCGAGCAGATAGCCTTGCTTTCAAGATTTTTTTTTTTTTGTAGTACTTATGTAACTAAAACAAATGAATTACTTAATGAAATCAAATCTTGTTAATGTTAGTATGGACCACGCAGAAAAATTCGCGGGGATCTGCTAATTGCTAATAAATCTTCAAATTCATAGACAACAGTTCCTTTAAAGATTCAACTTAATCAGATGAGTAGTTTCTGAGATTTTCGCAATGTCGATTTGAAAAACATGGATTCAAGAAAACCGCGCTTACATTTTACGTTTTCCTCCTTTTGTTGCGGTCACACCAATACTCGTAGAGTAGTCTTTTATAGTTTTATTGCTTTCTTAATAAACAGTTCCCTATCGATTTAGCCAGTTATATTCGACCACTTCACCAAATTCAGCCGCATTACTCATCACTCCTCGAAAGGTCATCAGCTCGCCGTAAAGCATACAATGAATTGTATAAATTAATTCAATTTTGAACCGTAGAACATGTATGCATGTAGTATTATATGTGCCAGTGCCGAGTTAATTATAGAGAGCGATGGGAGAGCTACCTCAGGGCCCCGCAGAGCGCTTTTTTTTTTTTTAAACATTGCAGGCGAACTTGCTGAAAAAAATGTCCTTACTAACGCTCGCATTAAAACATTCACTACTTCAAAAGAAAAGCAATATTTTTTTATTATTGAAATACTTTTTTTTTCGTTTATTTTCTCTTTTTCTCGTATCCGCGGCGCAGAAACAAAAATGACGTTTTCATTATTTGTAATCGAATCGAAATGAAAAAATAATTATGTTTGAAGTGTGTTTATAATTATTTCAGTCACTGGTGGATTGATTGACTTGTTTGATGTTGCAGTGCAATCAATCAATCGAACCAATGTTGTAGTTCGGCGATTATCCGATATTCGGCGCATGGATTGAATCTTCTGCGCTGTTGAGCTTGTGCGACATCATCCGCTCCTTCTATAAAATAAATTTGCAAACATTTGTGCTCAATCGGATCGTTAGTTTTTGAGTTTGAGATTTTGATGTTCAGCGCCATCTATAGGAAAACTTTTGATTTACGTGCACTGCTCACTTCATAACAAATATATTGTGTATAAGTTGCAGCTCAATCGAATCGTTAGTTTTTGAGTTTAAGATATTTGTGTTCAGCGCCATCTATCGGAAAACTTGAAAACTTTTGATTTACGTGCACTTCTCACTTCATAACAAACATATTGTGTAAGTTTCAGGTCAATCGGATCGTTACTTTTTGATTTTTTTTTTTATGTTCAGCTCCATCTATCTATCTAACTTGAAAACTTTTGATTAACGTGCACTTCTTACTTCATAACAAATATATTGTGTAAGTTTTAAGTCAATCTGACCGTTAGTTTTTTAGTTTGAGATTTTGATGTTCAGCGCCATCTATCGGAAAATTTGAAAACTGTTGATCTACGTGCACTTCTCACTTCATAACAAATATGTTGCGTAAGTTTCAACTCAATCGGATGGTTGGTTTTCCAGATTTTGATTTTCAGTACCATCTATCGGAAGACTTGAAAACTTTTGATTTTCGTGCACTTCCACTTGATAACAAATATATTGTGTAAGTTTCAGCTCAATCGGGTTAGTTTTTTCGTACATAGTTCTTAGTGTACATACGAACAGGCAATTTTTATATATATTTTTTATATATCGTAGATGTATTACAAAACCAAACATAATCTAAATTAATCTAAAATTCAAGCTACCAAAACTAATCAACTATAGCTAATTATACGCTAAAATGTGTATTTTTCTGCAAGACAAGTTGCTCCGAGACTCCAAGATTTAATTTTCACTCAATGTCAATGAAAATGCATCAAGTTTTTCGATACTCATACTGTTTCCAGCGAAAAGAAACAACGCTATGTATTTGTTTACATACCTTTTTTTTGTTGTAATATTCTCCCGTGCAGGGAAGGCAAAGGGATTTAAGCTCAGGGCCATGAACGTGATCAAAATGCTTAAATTTAAGTGGTGAAAGCGTTTTGTATGGGGAAGTCATGTGTGTATGTTTATTATTTATTTATTTATTTAATATTTATTAAAATGTAAATAAATTACAGTTTTAACTCACAACTACAGCACTAGCTACCAGGGCTTTCGTCTATTTTTATTTTAATAAATAAGAAGAGGGATAAGGGAACCAGAACGGGCCACCCCATTTTACCTGACTTAACAGTTACATACGCACATGATTTTCCTTTTCTGCATATCCAAACCACAGTACCTTTCGAATGATATAAGTTTCGTCTACCTCCTTTTATAATACGAGTAAATACTAGAAAAGCGTATGATAAGTTTCGTGTTCACGTATTAATATATAAGATATTTCAATCTTCTTCTTCTTCTTCCTTTTATCAGCGAGGCCATGATCCGAAAACAAGGGATCACAACCCTCCCACTTCACCGCATTTCTACTGATCCGCATGTGGGGTTCGCCTATTTGACCTCAGAAAATATCGGCAGGCCTGCCGATTTTGGATCACTCGGTTACTGAGGCCAATGAAATGCCGATGTCGTCGCATTTGTCTGATCCAGGCGTTTATAGGCCTGCCTTTCCTACATCGCGATGTCTTTGGAACGTGCATTGATATTGCCTTTTTAACAGGGTTCAAATGATCTCTTCTTTGAACGTGGCAATACCAACTGAGCCGGTCACGCTCTATTTTTTGTACGATGGTTTCCTTGATGTGAAAGCTTCCACGGATCTTCGAACTTCTTATTCGATCAAGCTTTGTCACTCCTGCTGTCATGCGAAGCATCTTCATCTCAGCTGCCGTTAATTTACTCTCATACTTTTTGTACATCGTTCAACATTGTGAACCGTATGTGAGCGCTGGACGTACAACTGCGGTGTAGAGCCTTCCTTTCAACTTAGGGGGCATTTTTCTGTCTCAGAAGATAGCGGAATTTTCTCGCCACTTCATCCACCCTACGCTTACACGATGATTGATGTCGTCATCACAAGTTGCTTTGCTATTGATCATAGATCCCAGATATTCGAACTTTTCGCACTTGGGAAGCACTGTTCCATTCAAATAAATGGCTGGAATAGGCCTGAGTGGATCAGAGAACGGGCAGCACAAGTATTCTGTCTTTTTTTAACTAATGAGATACCCATTTCCCTCCAAAACGTCCACCCACACATCAAGTGCTCGTTGCAGGGATGTAGGATCCTCACTTATGATGGCTCCATCGTCAGCAAAGAATAACTGATGTACCTTGGGGTCCATCACTTTACCTTCAAGCAGATAATCAAGGACTGTAATAAAGAGCAAAGGACTTAAAACGCTTCCCTGGTGTACCCCGACTTTCATATAAGATATTTCAATATTGGGAAAAATGTTTTGTAAATCATCTTTTATGATTCTAAGATGAAGACTAATTGAAATTGAAAGTAAACTTATATTTGATTGTTATGATAATAGAACAATGCTTGTATTAAGCTAAATAAATAAATAAATAGATAGGGCATCGGGTTTTTTTCTTTTCACTATTCTCTGGACCTGGAATATCTCTATGCCCCGGCACCCAACAAATGTGAATATTAACCTACTCCGCCATCACTATGAAAGACGATCGGGAATCTAGAGCAACTTTTGAATTAAGAGATTCCAATGCCTTGATAGCTGCTTGGCTGTCCGCAAATATGCGGATATCTTTAGCAGATATCACGATGTTCTTAAGCCTAGATAAGGCTTCTTTAATCGCCATTATTTCCGCTAGGACCACGCTACAATGATTTCGAATACGGAAGAAGAGACTGAGATTAAGCCTATCAGAGAAAACACCTTCTTCTAGAAATACATCTTCCAGAATGACCTGGCCTGATTGTAACCTGGAAGTTTTTGTCAAAATTTAACTTGGAAGTGGTGTAGTTCATGTTTTCGGAAACGATTTTGAAATTATTCAGAATAGAAGCGTTGTTAAATTCTTTCTTGGACCGCTTTGAGATTACTTTAAGGCGAACGGCTGCCAATTGGATTTGTTGAAAGAATTTTCCTTAGCCTTTAAGCCTCAGAGGATTCTTCTACCTTACCACAAAAGAGTATCCAATAATTTCGTTTGGTTTTTCTTAATTCTATTTTATATATTTTTAGGGGTTCTTTGTACGAGTCCCAATCGATCGTGCTTTTGGAATTGTTAAAAGGTTTCATATTTCTGATCGGACCTAATTCTGCAATCTACAAATGAAGTTTTGTCTAGCCCCTATGTTGGACTAAAGGACGGGCAATAGAAATCGCTTTATTGAGGGCTGAGGTGATATCCCTAACCCTAAAATCCAGCTCCTCAGTGTTTCAAGGGGGACTTAGAAGGTCAGTGGTAACTAATTTCTTTGAAATTCTCCTGCATTTGAGTCAATCCAGGATCTATAATATCGGAAGTTGAATCTGAAGGATAAGGAGGAAGATTGCCCGAGTCTAGCTCGTCCTTTTTATATACGAGGGTGCCTTTAGGGTGATTGCGTCAATCCCATAGCTTGACACACCCTCAGTCTTTGCCAAGGGAACAAGAGATTTATTGATCACAATTTAATCTTTGCACTTCCAACTTGACGACTTTCCAAATTATGCGTGGAAAGCGATGGGCTGCTGATTTTAATAATCAAGAATATCTCATCTACTTTGGAGGGTTCGACTGGGATCCAAGTGCAAGTTATTACTCGGCTTGGGACATCTGCCCTTGCAACAAACTTGTGCTTTGCACCTGGTCATACCTCCCCTAATTTGCTTATGTCTATTTTATAGAGAGCACACGATCTCTGAACAGCGCAAGCGATCAGCTTCACATAGTCTTGAAGCCATCCACCGTCGCGACAGTGGTGAGGTGGACCAGGATTTTCATCCATGATCTACAGGAATGCTATTGCCAATTTTTCACTTTTCTTCAGCGATAGTACCGTCAACATTGCTTTTATCGATCAACGCCATCACGAATTTGTCTTTAAGAACGCTGACGTTGGAGGGTCTGGAGAAGGTGTTGGTACTATGTACCCTAGCCGTTTGAAATACCTAAACGATTTCCTCCAACGTCGCTGCTTGTCCCATCAAATGACAATTTCCTTCGCCCACTCAAATCAGGTTTTTTCCCAATCCGATCTTTTATCGTCCGGAACACCCCCGAAGTAAAGAACACGTCTGGTTGTACGGCGATCTTTATATGCCTGTTTTGTTGGGGCTAAGTGTCGAGAGCTTTCGCTACTACTCCACAATCCTCTTACTGCCCACTTCAGGAGCGTTCCCGGTAGACAGGGCTCTCATCACGTATCTTTTCAGACGATCATTGTTTGATCACTAGATGGAGAGAACATTTTGCTACAGTGCTAAATCACATAGACGATAGCGGTATGATCTCGAATTCGAATGAGCAGTTCGAAGCAACAAATTCCCGAATTCGCACCGCACCTCCCAGTAAAACCGAGATAATAACAGCAATCAAGTCCCTCAAGAAGAACAAGGCGGTGGGAATTGATGGCATCCCTGCCGAGCTATTTCAAGCGGCGCCAAATACATCGGCAGATTTGCTGCATCCCCTAATACGGAGAGCTTGGGATAGCGAACAATTTCCACAGGAGTGGAAAAGGGGGATGATCATTAAACTTCCAAAGAAGGGAAACTTGACGGATTGCGGTAACTGGAGAGGTATATGCGTTCTTCCAGCCGTGGCTAAAATAATAGCTAAAATAATTGTAGAACGAATTAAAGAACATTTAGATTCAACTCTCGATGTCGAACAGGCAGGCTTTCGCGCTGGATCCTCCTGCATTGACCACATAAACACCTTACGGATCATTATCGAGCAATGCGTTGAGTATAGGTCTCCGCTACATTTAATGTTTATCGACTTCGAGAAAGCTTTCGACAGATTGAATCAAGATGCTATCTGGTTGGCCTTGCGCAGGAGAGGCATCCCAGAAAAACTTATAGCTATTATCAAGGCTACATACGAGGGCGGTAAGCGTCACGTCGTGCACAATGGTAAGGTGTCGGAGGATTTTGAAGTCCAAAGTGGAGTACGTCAAGGGTGAATACTGTCACCACTATTGTTTTTGGTGGTTATCAGCGATGTACTCCGTGCAGCATTGACGGAAGGCAACTATGGAATTCGTTGGACTACGACATCTTACCTTAAACACCTAGATTACGCTGACGATGTTTGTCTACTTTCACATCGGATAATGGATCTTCATCTGATGGCCCAAAATCTAGATGCTGAGGCAAACAAAGTGGGGCTAAAAATAAACACAGCCAAAACAAAAGCCCTGACCACTTCTTCTAACAACCGCGCTCAACTTAACATTGCCGGACAGGAAGTCGAGAAAGTTGATAACTTTCTATATTTAGGAAGTGTGGTCTCGGCTAATCGCGGTGGCACCGAATTGGATGTGTGCAGCAGAATCGGGAAGGCTAAAGCTGCGTTCGGAATGCTATCTAAAATCTGGAGAAGCAATGTTATCAGCTTAAGAACCAAGCTGCGACTGTTCCGCTCCAACGTAGAATCAGTGCTGCTTTATGGGTGCAGTACTTGGAAGGTGGACACCATTAACACACGGAAGCTGCAAGTCTTTGTAAACAAATGCTTAAGAATCATCTTGAGGATTTTTTGGCCGAACCGCATCTCTAACGAACAACTTTATCTGAGAACGGGCCAAGAACCTATAAGCATTACTATACGAAGAAGAAAGTGGCAATGGATTGGACACACCCTACGGCGCGAAGACAACTCCATTGCGAAATACGCCATGCAGTGGAATCCGCTCACCCAAGCAGGCAGAATAGCGGGACGCCCTAGGCAAACGTGGCGCAGAACAGTTGAGGAGGAATCGAGCTCTTTAGGAATGAGTTGGAAGCAGCTCAAACGCGTTGCAGAACTTCGAACACGATGGCGCGCAGGCGTGGTTGACGCCCTATGCCCCCCGAGGGGTTAAAGGATCTAAGTAAGTAAGTATTGTTTGATCGGCGGTATACAGCCAGCAGTGCGCTACCAACTGTGATAAGTGGCGCGCGGCGCACGATTTATTTAAAGAATTCCACTTCCCGGAGGGGTTTAGCCGCTAAGGATTTCGTCGCTCCGCTAAGGAAATTTCAAAAATTGGAGCTGAAGTCTATTAGAGAAATGTTAACACCTATAAATATGCAACCATTTTATCCATTCGTTGGTTACTATCATTCAAACGACGATCGTCTAAAAAGTTACGTGATGAGAGCCCAGCTTAGGTGCCGTGCTACTGTATGTTTAAAAAGGAGAATCGATCTCAGTTTCATTTTGTTTTGTTATTTTTGTTTTATTTGAATTCATGTTAAATCCCACGAGTAGTGGAGAAAGGGAAGTCCATCTGTTCAGAGATCCGCAATATACAGTTAGGTCTCACTAATCCGGATGTCGCCAGACATTCCGACTGAGCTATTTTTGAAGATAAGCTCCCAGCCAGATTGATCCTCGGCCGTATGACACATTGATCCAGCCCACCGGTGAGTAGAGTGGGATGGATAAGATGAGAGGGGGAAGAATGGAAGTCATCCTAGGATATTTGCGAAATTGTAAATTTGTTTATATCTATGGAATCGTTATTTAACTTTACGTGCAATGCAACCAAACCACCTCCAAATCAGTTCAGCTGTTAAGGCGTAATTGAGTAACAAACATCTAAACATAAAAACTTTCGCATTTATATGGTAGAAGAGATAGGGATTGTACTCGGTGTTATAATGAGTAATTTCCAGAGCTCCAGAATTCATTCTGTGAAAAGAACGAATATGTACCTCGTTTTTAAGAATATAAAGAAGGGGGCGAAGTCTAAAAAAATAAGGTATAAACAACGGATGATATGCTATTTTTCCCATATCCTTTAAACCTAAGGATGCTAAAAGTGAGTGGCGTTTTGTAATTAAAGCTGTCTACATACTACAGACGTATTTTCTTCAATTTTCCAAAACTCAATTTCATTTTTTTTTTTTTTGCAAAAAGTAAAGTGGTCCAATGCTCCTGTATGGTTACGTGCTAAAAAAAAAACACATTTTTCTCTGCCCTGTTGTTCCTCTGCGGCACCGCCAGTCAAGGAATTCCTTCGCAGTAGCAGGTGTGACATTTCATCACTTCTTTTTTTTAGCTACCAGGGTTGGCAGGATCTTCGTTCCTCTCCTTTTCCCTTGCTCGGTTCTGTATACGCAGTTGCTGTATCAGACTCGTGATAACTTCGCTTGCAGTCTCCCAACCTTCGCTCCTCGCCAACATACAGGGTGGCCCAAAAACACTCACCCGATGTTGTTTTGCTACATATGTTTAAAATGCAACATAATTTCATAACTTTTCTTTGGACCTTTAAGTTTGTTTCCATTACTTTTTTAAGATGATATCGGTTAAGTAGGCATCGCCTAAGGGTTGATGACCATTTGGGCTCTTTTTACCACATTTTCAATCGTTTTGGCGAGAACTTCGGACGATAAGTTCTCGCACTCTTGTCGGATATTCTCTTTGAGAGCTTCCAGAGTTTGTGGCGTGTTTTCATGGACCCATGACTTCAAAAAACCGCAAAGAAAGAAGTCTGGTGCGGTCAAATCGAGCGATCTTGCCGGCCAGTGCAAATCGCCAAAACGAGACATTAGGCGACCCGGAAACGCATCCTTCAAAATGTCCATTGTCGCGCCAACTGTGTGTACGGGTGCACTGTCCTGTTGGAACCACATGTCCTCCAGTCCCAATTCATCAATTTGCGGCAATAAAAACTCGTTGATCATGGTTCTGTATCGCTCACCAGTCACAGTAACCGTGTTACCCACGGCGTCCTCGAAAAAATGAGGCCCGATGTCACCTCCGTAGTAAATGGCGCACCATGGATTTAATGGCTCTTAGTGAATGATAAGTGGATTCTAAATGCCCCAGAAGCCCAAATTTTGTTTGTTTACGTATTCCGTAAAAAAAATAGTCGCGAGTATTCAAGACCGCGCTTGAGGAGTATAGCATTCCATGACTTGTGTATTCTGCATCTGTTTACTTCACAAATAGGTATTAAAACAATACTAACAGTTGCCGCCATTTGCAAAAGTAATAGTATCTTCCGATAGGCTGGTACATTTTGGGCCACCTTGTAAATGTAATCAGGCTTCTTGGGGTCAATTGGCCGTCAATTGGTCTTTCTAAGATGTTTCTAGCCCTTTTATAGTAAGGAGGGTGAATGCCTACGCATTTTGTCAAAAAAAAACTTTAAGTTTAAAAAGTGGCGTGTATGTAGAGGTGGATTTAAAAAATGTTTACCCTTCTACTGCTCTGGAAACCAAAAATCGTTCATACCAGATTTCAACATGGTACAAACTACTAACTGTTTGATTTCAGCGTAAAATTTAACTTTCGGAAAGCTTATACCTTCTTCTTCTGCTTCCTATTTCGGTGAGGTTATGATCTGAAAACAAGCGATCATAACCCTCCCACTTCACTGCATTTCTACTGATCCTCCTGTGGGTTTCGCCTCATAATGTTAAAGTTTTTGCAATTTTATTGCGATGGTCTTTGACACGTGCATGCTCCTGTTTTATTGTTGTTTGGTATTTCTTCTATGACACCGGTGATCTCCATTCGTTTCAACCCACGGACTCGCATGCACACTTGTGGGAGAATTTTTAAGGCATTGTATGTGTCGCTGTGCTCACTTGGGTGTTATATTGCCTAGATCTGATTTGTCCCCTTAATCGACTTTTACGACAAGCGCTATTTGTTTTGGCAATAATTTTGATTTGAATCGGCTAAGAAGTAGTTGAATTTCGAAAACCAGTTAATAAGCAAAGTATCGTTATGCGAAAGAAGAAAAAAAAAACAGCATGCATTCATTCTTATAGCATACAAGTATGTTTAAACTAACGCAAATATGAAATCGTTAGATCCGTTAAGACTATAAACCGAATTGCGAGAGTGTCTCCATCACATCAAAATTGATTCTTCCTATATCGAAAATGTTATTATCTGAACTCAAGGGATTATAACCCTCCTACATCACTGCATTTCTACTGATCCGTATGTGGAGTTCGCCTGTTTGACCTCAGAAACTATAGGCAAGCCTCCCGATTTTGAATGACTTCGTCACTAAGGCAAACCAAATGCTGGTGCAGGGGTCATGCCAAAATTGATTAAAATTTCAAATTCGAATTTTTTCATAAATATGTACAATACAAAACTTACCCTATAGTTATAGGTGCAAGCAAAAATGCAAACTCTCTTTGATTTTGTCATAGGATTAGGTTAGGTTAGGTTGAAGTGGCTGCCAGCTGAGAACACATTTTGACGAATAATAGGTCTATTGTGATACCACGTGGAAGAAAGTTTCTCTCTGCCTACTGGGAGGCTTTTAATGTCGATGTTTTCAGGTCGCCTATATCGTTGTAATAGAAGGTGTCATAAAATTTACAAAATTGATTTCCAATAAATTGAGAAAAACAATTGTATAAACTATTTTCTTAGAAACACCTAACAAAAAAAGTTAATTCAGGAACATTTACAGCATAAAATGATATTCATAAAATTACTGTTAAAGAAATTTTCAACGAACAAAAAGTTTTGTCAATGAATTTGCATTTAAGAAGAAAAACATACAATATATAATTTGATGTAAAAAAGAACAGCAAAAAAACCTTAGTTCGTATTAAAGAGAGCAGGAATAAAAAATAGCGCATTATTGAGTACACATTTTCGATTCACATTAGGAAGATAGCACTGGCTTTCAGTGTTTATTACTACACTTTCGGGTTTGAAGAGAATTTTTCATATCTGAAATTCTAAGATTTTTTCTTCAAAGGGTTGATTTGTTTTTCCAACAAGATATTGTTTTCGTTTTGTTTCAATGGTTTGAATTTCAAGACGAAAGAAAATGGTACGATCTGCCTACTTGTACGAAAACTGTACCCATATAAGAATGTAAAAAATTCAAGCGCATAATTATGTCAAGCAAAACCTACCTAGGCGGGACATTTCATTGTGAACTATGAGATCGTTCCTCTTCGTATCGCTTGACTGCAACATACATGTATATAGTTGGCTTTTTAGGTTAAATGCGGGATCACAATGAAGCCAACGCCAGAGTAAGTGCGCTCTTACTTAACTACCCAAACATGCAGGACCTTTTAAAAAACTGACATTGCGTGGCATTAATAAAAACTACCAATTGCTCGAAAATAAGTCTCGTAGGATACGAGTCGTAAGTTCATAAAGCAATTGCTCGAATCCGTATGAATAAGACTTTACATAGCAAGTTCGAATATTCGAACTTAGCAATTGCTTGAGATTTGACAGCAAACGGCATGTGAAAAACCATTTACCTCGTGCACATGGATTCGAAAACAAAATAAAACGAAAAAGAATCACCCGAGCCTGGAATATCTGGATGGTAGTTATTGTCACTTTTTGTGGTTTTATGACCAATCACACGACAATTTGTTGTGTGTTTTAGCGCAATCAGACAGCCAATCACCAACATAACGTAAAAAAGATTTATTTTTCTGCACATTTGAGAGAGCCACATCCCATGTTTCTAAATTTTCAAGCAAAAATGTGTGAACCAAATAATCCACATTTCGACGTGTAAATCGATGCAACTGCTTGAAATTTGTATCGTCACTAAATGATCTTGGCTTGTACTGCTATTGTTCACGAACGTTGTTTGCATTTGCAATTACAATCGGCAAAGCGGTATGATAGGCAAATCCTTTTCAATTTAAATGTATTTGCATATTTTTTTTTTATTCACGGAAGCCAATATCGCACAACAATTCAATTCAATTGATATATCACTTATGTGGCAAAAGTACGTAGCAACGCTTCTAATTAGCTAAATAGCAGATTTGGTATTTTCATAGCAAATTCTTAGGTTTATATGTCTGTTATTCATACCAACAAACGAATTTTCGAAAATAGCAATTGCTAAAGTTTTTTATTATACGAAAGTAAGCAAATGCTACAAACGATTACTTTTTCTAGCAATTGCTTCATATTTTAGCAAAGTCAGTTTTTATTAATACCACCCATTATCTAATTTTACTCAAAGAAAAATTAAGAAAGACTAAAACCGATAATACACTTACCTCAACATGAACTCTGCCAGTCGATTTTTTATTTAGAAAAATTTATAAGTATTTTTCTTTCAATAAGCTTTTTAATAAAGGCTTTTCTTCTTTGATTTATCTCAAATAATCAGTTCCTCAGAAACTTTCAATATGCGATTCGTTTTTTTCACTTTTTCAACATGGTTTCTTGGGCTTAAAAACATATATAATTCAGTTTCGAAAACATTTCTAACTGCTGAGACGTGCGGTAGTTGTGATGCGTAGCATTTTTTTTATTTATTTCTCATGACATATAGAGTCATTCCGTCATTCCGATCAATTGCGAAAGCTTGTGTGAACACTATTGCGTAGGCATAACACTAGCAATAGTTGGTCATATGGTTGAAAAACTTATTCGCTCTGTTGGACGATTGATATGCCTATGACATCAGGTGGTCGAGAAAAAAATACTGTGAATCAGAAGCAAGGAGAAAAATTACAAAAATCTCCTCAGTTATCCGGACGCCACCCCCAAGTTTTTCTGAATCAAACCACTACATCAATCATTCTCTTTCTATCGCCCGCACTACGTAAAACTTTTTAATGGTATTCATAACCCCTTGAGTGCGCGCAAATTATAAAACAAAAGGATGTGGTGGTAGTACATGCCAAAAGTTTAAAGAGACATACAAGGCTGGAAGCTACAGTTACAAGATCAGTCCAGACTATGTTCGCAAGTTCTTTCTGCAGACAGGCTAACATTATATTTTTTATTTACAAGTGCTAAAGGGGATGGCATCAAAGACAGTCGTTCTACTCCACGCACAAATTCTATCCTGTAGTATTACTTGAAGAAATTAAAAGATGTTTGTTTTTGCCCGAATAGTTTCCACGTTGAACATAGCATGGAATAAAAGGATGTTTTTTCCTTTATTCAAACAGTTTAGATATTGTTCTATTCTGTGTCTTATGAGTTCTGCTTCTACCTCAGACTGTATGTCACTATACTTGATCGATTTTTATTTGTAGTAATCGGTTAGAGTTCTTATTTTGCCACTACGTCCGCGTGTGAACAGATCCTTCACAAAGAACATTTCAACTTCTTCAAACGTTTGTCCATACTTACTGAACTACTTAATTTCTCTAGTCGTTCGAAATGAAACAGTCTAAATTATGACCTTTGACTAAAAGTAAATACACCGAGAGCTATTGTATAATATATTTGTTGAATTCATTTTGAAATAAGCCACATTATCAAAAAAAAAAAGTCATAATTTCATAGTCATAAATTCAGGTTAAAAACAACGTTTTTCTACTGCTCGTACGAATCAGACCTGACTGAATTTCTACGAAATGCTAGAGGGACCTTACAGCCTACTAACAAAAGTCTAACTTTTGAAATTTTCACTTCCAAGGACCTCTATCTTTATTCCTTTTTTTAGGCAGCATAAGTCCTGCTCACTCCAAGTGGTGGCCGTGGTGCAGTGGTTAGTGTGTCGGACCACGCCGCTTGAGGTTCAATGTTAGATTCCTAGAAAACACAAAAAGTTTTTTCACGGCCCCACCTCTCCCGAGGGTTTTACAAACATCCGAAAGTTTTGTTGTCACGAAAAAGCTTCTCAAAAACAAAATAAAAATCGCCCTTCGGATACGGCACAAAACTGTAGGTCCCTTCCATTCGTGCGAGAAATATAACGCACACAACACGAGTGGTTGCGAGAAGCTAGCCCTAAGCCCTTCATGTGCTGTTGCATTAAATATATATGTATGTATGTAAGTCCTAAATTCAGACCATGGAATCCTTCGAACAACCACGTCGTAGTACACGTCGCACGGCTCGCAGTTCTATCTTGTTCTTCTTTTCCCTTTCTATTTCCCTTCTCTGTCTGTGTCATTATTTCATTGTTTTTTTTTATATATATGATCACACAATGACTTCAAATTCAAAAAAAGTATTGAGTTGTCTGATAATGTGTCTAAAATGTTCTTCAATCCCTCTCTGATTTAGTGTATGTCCTTCCAGGTGAACAAAATCAAGGACGATGTTGAATATTATATTGAATCGTCGCAAGACCCCGATTTCGAAGAAAACGAGTTCATTTACGATGACATTATCGGCTTAGATGAAGTGGAACTATCAGGCACTGGTAAGATAATGTATTACATGACATAGCACATAATTGTTTTTGATAGTGTGTTTCCAATTGGATATTTATTTCTGTGTGTGCTTCTCTTGACAAGTAATATGTATTTTCGTTGTGTGCATTTTTTTACATCAAAAAAAAAATTCAATCAATCACAAATGGTAACAAAAGGTGTTTCAATTGGTATTCCATCACCAGCAACAACAGACAGTAATAACAGTAACGAAACGGGTGGTTCGCCAAGCAGTATAGCGTCAGGTGGTAGTCCTGTTCAGTCGCCCCCACCATCCTCACAACAGTTGAACAACTGCAGCGGCAGTACCGGCAACACGACAACCAGCAGCAGTAGCACTACGAACAATGCGAATAATCTAAACTACAGCAGTGATTCAACGTCAGTTGATATAACAGCAGCAGCAGCGGCAGCGGCAGCGGGCGTAGCGTCCGCTGATAAGCGCAATAAGAATGACACCAATGCCAGTAGTAAAGTAAAGGTAAGTGTTGTCCTAAAACTAAATCCGATCCTCTATAAAAATCTGTGTGTGTTATGTTTGCAGCAACCCGTGAAACCTACAGCAGTGCGAGCCAATAACAACAATAATACCAGTGGTAAAGCATCTGCGGGAGCGGGAGGAGATTCGAATCTAAATAACAGTGCAACATCGAACAACCTAAATAACTCAACGGCGGCGCAATTAACGCAACAACAGCAGCAGCAGCCAAATAAAAACCTAATTAGTTCAACGCCTAGTAAAAATCAACAACAGACGAGTCATACATCAGGCCTGGCGAATAGTTTGCAATCAAATGTGACGACGTCAGTGGTGAACTCCGCGCAACAACAGCATTCGACATCTGTGACGCTTCAGCAACAACAACATTCTAATGCATCTAGTTTGAATTCGGCAACGAATATTCAGGCCCAATCTGTGATTCAAGCAACACCACCTATTGCATTTGCGGCTGTAGCTAAGAATAATACATGTTTGTTAAACAAAAGCGTTCTCTACAAAAAGAATCAAATTAAATAAGAGTTTTCTTCTTTTTTTTTATAGCACACCTTGAGAATGGTCCAGTGCATCCTGCAACATCGTACACAATGGCAGCACCAACGGTCGCTTCAATTGTTGGTTCAAATGCACAGCAACAACCGCAACATACAAATCTTCAAACGAATTCCTCACATCAAACAAGTGGTAAGCAAAGAAAGAAAACTTATATGTACCTACATAATATACCCATATTCCCTAAATCGTATCATCCATCTCGACTTAAACCGCGAACTGATGACAGTAACATCATGAATATCAATTACATTTCTACCATCGTATCATATATGCCGTTTCATGAACGAGTTTTTACCATTGATTCTTGTCAGTACTCCCACAAAACTTCACCTGCCTCATATAACAATTCTCTTACTAGGAACTATTGTTCTGTACCTCTGCTTTGCATTCAATTGCTGTATCTGCCGATGACACACTTTTCTGATTACTTCTATGTGCTTTCCTAAATCGGTGGTAATGTACAGAAAGCCTGCTCGCGTCGCTAACTTATTTTTCCCAGTCGTTCTACAGCCCTCTTACCGATGACAGTGTGGCCAACATTTGAGGATCGTTAGTGATTGTCATCGTACCTTATTCCTTAAGAGAGTACAATGCGATGATGTGAAGAATAGTTTCACAATAGGAGATCTTGGTCTCACAGTAGGAAAACCCTTCGGCATTTGCTTAAATGAGTCTAGACCGAGAATGGCACTCTGCTTGCCGCTGTAGTTAACAACTAAGAGAAGCACTGCTTGGTCTTGTCAGCGCGCTATAAAAGTAACTACTAGCAGCGTACAGTGTATCAGAAAGAATAATCGCACATGAGTATAGACCGAGAATGGCACTCTGCTTGCCGATGTAGTTAACAACTAAGAGAAGCACTGCTTGGTCGTGTCAGCGCGCTATAAAAGTAACTACTAGCAGCGTACAGTGTATCAGAAAGAATAATCGCACATTTTTGATTCCTGAAAAGTTACAATATGAAGAGATCTAAATTTTTATAAATTCCAGGCACGTCATTTTCTCTGTTAATAGCATTTAGTGTAAATAATAATGCTGCATGTACCTTGCCTATGCTATGTGCGCTTATTTGTAGTCCTTACTCATCTCAGAACTTTCCTTCTCTCTTCGAAAATTAATATTTCCTTCCCTGAACTGCGGGCAATAGCTTAGTTATTCGTTCCTCTATCTGCGCATTGCATGGGAAGTTAAATCATTCTATAGATACATATACAGGGTTATCGTGAATAAATTGTCCCCCGGAATTTTTCCCTCGAACAAAAATTAGGTATTTTCAAAAAAGAGGAAATAATTCCGCGGAAAAGAAATAGGTATCATGAAGAACAATTCAGGAGAATTTTTATCGCAATCGCGATATTTAATTTTTTCCTGGTGAATTTTTCCCTATTTTTTAATATACCTAACTTTAGTTCGGGGGAAAAATTTCGAGGGAAAATTTATTCACGATAACGCTGATAATTTACTTATAATCTGTCTTATACTTATTAAAAACCGTTTCCGCTCAGAAATTAATAATTCTATCCAATTTTCAGACCTTCTTGTTTCTCTTTTCCCATCAGATTCCTCAACAACGCATAACAACACTTCCAATAACACCAGCATAGGAAACACAAGCAACAATGCAGTGACATCCGGAGTTTCGGGAGATTCAGGAGCGCCTCTGGTAATCAATGCACCGAGCAACAATAACAGTAGCAGCCTGGCAAATTGCATTTCACCCAATGGCATTGCCAATGTGTCTGGTGGTCTAACGAACAACACCAGCCGAGGTTCGCCTGGTCTGTTATCTCCGAAACTAATGAACGGTCCACTGAATCATAATAACAACAGTAAAGGATTAAATGTATCCGTGTCTGGTGCACCGAATAGTACTGACACTATGTCCACACTAAAAACAATGGCCCAAGAAGCGATCAATCGATCGGGGTCCGAATCGAATATGGTTACGCAAGGCCCAAATGTGGACACAAGGCAACAGCAGCAACAACAAGGATTGCTGCAACAACAACAGCAGCAACAACAACAGTCTCAGCATTTCTCACCAGCCGTAACAGACACAACTGCCAATAACAGTGTCACAAATGGTCCAACATCTGGCCAGGGTACTGTCAGTCTAACAAGCGGGATTGTTGGACAAAATAGTGGCAGCGGTATCGGTGGTAAACCAACAAATGAGGCCCACATCCCACCGCTGTTGGGTGTGGCACCACTCGGTCCATCCCCACTACATAAGGATCATCAAATGCAATTCCAAATGATGGAAGCCGCTTACTATCATCTGCCAATGCCAAGCGATTCCGAGAAGCTGACAACGTATATTCACCGGAATCCAGTGCAGACACCGCCACACTACCCGCAGGTAAGTTGCTTATGATTTATACATACCAGTTTATGTGTCTGAAAATGGGTTTAATTTTATATTTTTCTGTTTGTTCTTTTATTTCCATCTGGAGCAGTCTCAGCTTCCCCATTACGATACAGTGGAATTTTTCCAGCGTTTATCAACAGAGACACTATTCTTTGTATTCTACTACATGGAAGGATCCAAGGCACAGTATCTGGCCGCAAAAGCATTGAAAAAGCAAAGTTGGCGTTTCCATACGAAGTATATGATGTGGTTCCAACGACACGAGGAACCAAAAATTATTAATGATGACTACGAACAGGTATGTTAAATATTCGTATATTGCAAAACTTCGTTTAGTAGGGCTGTAATTAGGCATGAATCAGGGCTGCGATAGACAAATCTCTACAGCTATTTATAGTTTATTATTGAAGTTTATTTCAACTTATCGGACCACTTAGTCTTCACTAGATTAATAATGGCCATACTAATGTTCATTCGCTGTACATGCCCAAATTAATATATTCCACTACACCTATTTTTGGCGCTGCTGTTTTCATGTCTGCAAACTAACTATTGACAACATTCTGCATACTGATCTCTGCCCTCGCATATACACATTAAGGGCCAAATCAAATTGAACAAAAGGCTCTTTTTTGTTTTAGCATATACATATATCACGTGATACCATATAGATTTAATGTCCGGTTAATGAACCTCATGCTCCATAAGCCTTCATTTTCGTCGACATCGAGTACGCTGCCTTCAGTTCTCCAGGGCAAATGTTTTATCATCCGCAGCGAATGTAGTCGACTTCACTTTATCTCGTGCGTGTTAAATAACTGCTTTAGTTTTCTATTTATCATTCCGCACTTGGCGCTATATAATATGGTCAAGAAGTATTATGAAAAGTTGGCAAACAATTTGTTTGACCGAATGGAGTTTATATTTCCTGTGAGATATGTTAACTTCTTAATTGTTTCAAAGTTCGATTTATAAACGGTGACGTTTTTGATGATTCTTTGATAATTGATCATCGTCAATGGCGATGATGGTGACATTGTCTGCGCATTATCAATTCCAACACGAGGCATTATCAATTCACGTCACAGCGCATTTCCTTATTGAAATCCAGTACGTGTTTGGAGTCCTTTGAAAATACCGTCACCAAGTTACAAAGTATGAGTACAGTACAAAAGTTGTTAACACTCTAACGTTATCCCGCAGCATCGAAAAAGTGTCTAGTCTATTATAATATTGTGTTTTGTGTTATAATGCTATACTTCAAATCACTGAACTGATTCCTGGGGTTGGTATGGAAACTGCTAACTTTTTTTTGTCCCATCTGTACATATGAAGTTGCAAGAGATATCAACCAACAGATTTCTGTTCTCATATTCGATTTAATTGACAAAACTCACTCAAACGCGATTTCTACATGTTTGAATAAGTTGTTGGATTGATATCGCAACGTAGCCACCAAAAAACCCTGCGAAATGTTTAGGTTTCCTTAAACACTGTATGAAACATTATGTATTGCTATGATCTACCGACTTTACACAAAAGGCACAAGCTTGAATATAATCTGGTGTATAATAAAAGGCTTGCAAAAGGTGCGTTAAAGCTAATATGGAATAAAATCATAGCGAAGTCAGTAGACTCGCTCGAACACCGGAATAATGTATCTACCTCTTCTAGCAAATACACCTTCCAGCGAAGTAAGCTGTTGCATAGGAGAATAATTCTTTAAGGTCATAATGCATCAATACCCCTCCATTATTTTCCCAATTTGCCTTCTAACTCTCGCAGTGTGTCAGAACATGTACTTTCATTATCGTTCTTGAGTTTACACAAAAACAACTCTCATTGATGAATAAAGTGCTTCATCATTCATTTTTTTTCATTATGTCCTGTATCCCCTTGTGGGTCCTAGGGCCTCTACTACGCTTACGCGCCATCGTGTACGGTTTCTGGCAATGTGTCTGAGTTCTCCCCAACTGCCGTGCCTCCTTCTCGACTGTGCTGCGCCATGTTTTCCTTGGACCGCCAGGTCTTCTGCCATCCTGAGTTAAAGGGTTCCATTGCATAGCATGGTTCGCTATGGAACTGTTACCCTTACGGAACGTGTGACCAATCCACTGCCACTTCCGTCGTTGGATGGTTGTGCCTATTCGTTCCTGACCCGTTCTCTCGTAAAGGTGTTCGTTAGAGATATGATTGGGCCAGAAAATCCTTAAGATTGCTTCATGGCCTGGATTCAAGGTGCATCAGACACGACAGTGGACCTGCAATAGTGAATTTCCGCTGTGAAGGGCCTTCCAACTTTTTCAATTCTTCTTGGTACTTTTTCTTATTCATGGTGCTTGTTCTTTCTTTAAATATTTTTTTGTGTGTGCAGGATAATTCAAAGCGTGTGCAATGCCATTAATCCATTTTCATAGTCAACGCGACTAAAAAAAATATGGCTTCCACAAGGTAGACCATCTTCTGCCAAGATGAACCTGATCAATCCGTCTTAAATAACCACCAGCAGTATCAGGGAACCGCCTCTCATACAGAATCATCCCAAAAAAACTAACAGTAATTTGTAACCCCACCTTTCTTTTCAGGGTACGTACATCTACTTCGACTATGAGAAATGGAGCCAACGCAAAAAGGAAGGATTCACATTTGAATACAAGTACTTAGAAGACAAGGAGCTGAATTGATGGATTCATGTAAAAATAAAAATAAACCAGAAAAGAAAAAACAAATTTTAAAAAAAGAAAAGAAAAAAAAAACAAAAAAAAAACTATTCTATTAAAAAAAAGATGAAATATTTGAAAACACTTATGTTTTAGTTTTTACTCATAATTTTAATTTCTTTTTTTTTTATTACTTTGTTATACATACTTTCTCTTGCATTCGCGATCATTGAATATAATTTCATTTACAAAACAAACAAAATGTAGAGGAAGAAGCGTGCATTGTGTATAGAAAAGAAAAATGGGAAGTGAACCAGAACTCACATTGAAAACCACATAAAAAAAAAATACCAGAAGAATTAGAATTAAATAAACAAAACAAATAATATAACATATTACGTCTGATTTCTGTTTTCATTTCTATTTTCTTTTTATCTCCGCAATGTGTGGAATCGAAGATCAACAACTGCAGTTCAGCTGAGAGCCTTGTGAGACTTTTTTTATTTAATTTTTTAACCTCGATTCTCGTTGTCACTTTTGGATGACTTTGTTTTATTCATTGTGTCGTGCTGCCAAGCATTAGGCGTCAACTTTATTGACCCTTTTGTAACAGAAAACTCTATTACAAATATGTCGTGTCTATAAAGTAACGGAATCTACTTCCAAACTGCACAACGAAAATCGTCAAAACATGAAAGGGGACAACGGGAATCGGGCTGATTATGTTATAGTTAAGTTGTTCCTTAGTTTTGTTTAGTGATCAGAGAACCTGAGAGATTTCATTGCCAACATGGTAATCGATGGCTCTCACGCGGTGAGATGCAACCTACCAGGTGATAGACCTTGCTTGCCTTTCATTTTTTTGTTTCTTCTTTCTTTTGTGTTGTATAAACTACAAATGAAAAAGAAAAACATCCGGACTTATGACAAAATCACATTACAACTCAATTTACTTGCACTTGAAAAAACGTATGTATTTTTTAAGTAAAAGAAAGCAAATAACTATGAAACCGAAAAGAAATCAACTAATTTTTGAGAGAAAAAAATAAAAAAATATATATAAGACAAAAACAAACCTTTTTGCCAGAGAGTAGTTTTTGCATTTTTTGCGCATAAAATGAAAATCGTTTACCTAATATATGCAAAATATAATAATAAAAAAACATATATTTGTAGTAAGAATAAATAAGAACGTAGTGAATTTTTTTTTTTTTAAAGAAGATGATACCATAATATACCTTATATAAAAAAGCAGAATCACACACCCACACAATTATTCGAATAATAAAAATGAAACAGTTTAAATAAAAAAAGAAAAAAAAAAAAAAGCAAATTATATTAAAAAAAGTTACATAAAAAATCAATGTAAATTATTAAAAAAAAAAAACAAAAAGGAACTAAAAAAATATTAATAATCTAAGAAAAAAGGAATGAAAAAAGATGAAAAAAAAAACATTTTTAAAAATTACTATTAAAAGAATATACAAGAAAAAAAAAGATGATTTATGAAAAAAAAAATTTCGAGTTTTTCTGGTATGAAAATTGATTGGAAATAGTTTTCTTCTAAATGAATGTGCTTCATTAAATAATCCCCCTTTTCTTGTAGTCGAAATGATGTGCTAAGACATGCGCAGACATTTTGTGTCAACACTTTTAAGTGCACTCAATCAAGATATCTTTTGAATCAGCTTTGGAAATAGAAATTTGTAGTGTCCGACCGAAGGTCGATTTTTAGCCGAAACCGTAGCCGAATATTCGGCTAAACAACAACCTTCGGCCGAAGCCGAAGCTTTAAGAATTTAAAGAATTTCCGTTTAAGATTGACTAAAAGTGAATAAAATAATGATTTTTTGGAAGTTTTTCTGGAATGTATGCATGCAATAAGCAAACTAACGGGACAAATTAACTTTTCAAAAATAATAACAAATTAAACTAGTATCAATTTTAATATTTTATTGAAATAGTAAATAGTTCAAAACAAAACAAGAAATAACTCATAAATAACAAAAACAACAAGTAATTCATTAGCAATAATAATAATAATAATAATTTTCGGCCCCTACCACGACGCACGGCAACCAATCAACCATAAACTAAACCTTCGGCCAAAACTTCGGCCTATTTTGACCGAAGCCGAAGGTTTAGCCGATTTTAGTTTTTTTAGCCGAATGTGACCGAAGCCGAAGCTTCGGTCGGACACTAGAAATTTGCATATGCCGCCTTCATTTTCAGGTGACGCACAGGAAAAAGACGAAATTTTCACATATAAACTTTAATGTTTAACCCTAGAATGCATAAGGGTTTTTGAGTAACGTTAACACATATGGGGTTCCTGAGCACCCCAGTACTTTGGGTTAAAAATACCAGCAACTTATAACACAATCTTATAAAATTTATTTATTTTATTAAAAAATAATGTTTTTACTAACTTAATTAACAAAATAAATGGCATTTACATTTTTGAAGTGGGGTGCGATAGCGGATTTGTCGCGGCTAAAAAAACCACAGATGCAATCCAAAGTATAAGAATCATAATAAAAACACATCTTGATTCCTTAAAGAATTTGCCTATTGTATTGGTTGACTTTCAAAAACCATTCGACGAACAACTACGAGACCTAGGTGGCGATAGAACTTGGAAGGGTTCCAGACCCTATATACACATGATCATGGAAATATACGAAGGAGAAAAGACAAGAGCGAGATGCTCCGTTGGAGTAATAAAAGTTCCCAATCAAACTCGGGTGCACCAGGGAAGTGTCTTAAATCATTTGCCTTTTATTGTAAACCTGGACTATCTGAGTACAAAGTACATTCTTTGCTGACGATGGAGCCACCATAAGTAAAGATTCTACGTCCCTGCAACCAACACTTGACCTATGGCTAAACGTTTTAGAGGAATGGATTAGTCTAAAAAAAGACGCGAGTATTTGTGCTGATTTCACTGATCCACGCAGGATAACAGACAGTGCTTCCCAAGTCCGAAAGTCAGGCCTAAATAAAGACTCATGAATCACACAAATTCAACGATTGCAACATTTGGTTTGCCTCAGTAGCAAAGTGATTCTAAATCGGGAGGCCTGCCGATATTTTCTGAGCTTAAACAAGCGAACCCCACAGACGAATCAGTAGAAATGCAGTTAAGTGGGAAGGTTTTTTTTTTCATTTTCAATGCATTTCATTTTGTAATTCAGGAGCATCACTCTGTATTGCTACTCTAAAGTCAAATCATTCGAACAAACAAACTTTTGTTGCCAACTTCAATGTCAATTTCTTATCGCAAATCTGGCTCTCTGTATTGCTAAACGAAATGTCAAAGTAACTCGAATTCGCATCATTTTGTTCTATTGCTATTTGGTTTGCGGATGTTGAGGTTAGCAATTGTGTTTCTTTTAAAATGTAAGTACTTTATGACATAAAATGTTATTTTTAACTTAAAATACAATGAAAGTGATACACATAAAATAATTTTATGAAATTACTTAATTAAAACGTGTTTTAAAACATGTAAGCAGTCCACCAAAAATCAAATGTAAATGTTCCACCTTAACTTCTCTTGAAGGTAGCAGTGGATAGAAACAGTAAAGTGGGAAATACCCAATACAGCTGTTGTACCAACGGTTTGACAGCTTTGGTGTTGTATACGATGTGTGTGTATTCACACAACCGAACGTTGTACTGATATCGTATGGTCGCATGGTCTTGACCGTACAATAGCTGTAACATACACAAATTGTATGGCAACTATATCTTGTGTAAAATGGCTGAATAAAATATCTGGTTAGACGTAAGTCGTATGCAAATTGTATGCGTGTGCTGCATACAACAGTACGCCGACGTCGGTACGAGGGTTGTATCGTGTATTTCCCACTGCTCTCAGTTTCGGGTTGAACAAACCACTGCTATATTTTTCTTCTACTTTTTATCACTTAGCTCCATTATATCTATTTCTAAATTCGCCTGCGTTCTATTCTTTCTCCTTGTGTGTCATCTTGATAGAACCACAATTCGACAGCATCCAGTTCCATTTCTTCAGTTCAACTTTCTTTCTCAAATATAAAAAAAACACAAAATTCTTTGGAACGAAATTTGCTTCAAAGTGACATTTCAGCGTTCGATACTCGAAGCTAGATTCGCACATTTCATAGCCCCAGT
This sequence comes from Brachypalpus laphriformis, assembly GCA_945910035.1. Lineage (NCBI taxonomy): Eukaryota > Metazoa > Arthropoda > Insecta > Diptera > Syrphidae > Brachypalpus > Brachypalpus laphriformis. The sequence goes on along the minus strand of OX246753.1, from coordinate 193,869,059 downwards.
TGGCAATACTTCCATTCGATTCCGTTTTCTTGAGTGCCGGCTAAGATTAGAATCGCAAAGCACTTTCGCAAAAATTTGACTTTCGAGTAGCAATACAGAGTGAGGCCCCAGTACCTTACGTGCTAACAAAAACTAGCTTAATTAACTTAACTATCTTATTCTAACTTACTGGCCCCATGTGGGCGCTCTAAGCTAAACTTAACTCTTAACCTATGTCTTTCGACGTAAAAAAAAAAAAAAAAAAAACATAACAACTAATAATACAAACTTTTTTTTAAATACAAACTTAAGGTTACCTTAAAACTATGTAAGCCGGCCATGGCTATTGTAAAAAACAAATAGACTACCTGCCTCTGTTACAGGCTAACCCGGATTAGCGGGAAACGACGACGGCGTTCCCTCTTCTTCATTAAGCCACCAAAATTGGTCGTGCTGCCGCCTACTAACATCTTCAATATCGCGGACTTAAACTGCCCTACTTATCCGGAGATGCTCTACACTACCCTGTGCGACGCCTCGGTTGTAGTTGAGTCGGCTATCCACAGCTTTTCTGGCGACGTGGAAGATTAGAGGCACTGCTGACTTGGACCTGGATCAAGATATAGGAACGCTTCTGGTGGGATAAAGCCGATAAGGCGCACACTCTCATGATAGAGATTGTTGGGGTAATAGGCCCCCAAGATCAGGCTATTCATCGAGGTCATTGCTCTTGCAATGTGTCTTCGAATCAACTTGATCAAGAAATTATCCACTCTGATCAGATTCGCCCCGTTGTACAGGACCTCATTACGGTAGAATTTTATGTACTCAGACCCAGGTGTTCTGTACAAACGAAGGCAAGCCCTAAGGCAGGCCCTCTCAAACACCCGCATCTTTTCCAACAAGCTTGGCCCCATGTTGAACCACACGGGACATCCATATACGAGCATAGGCCGAATGAGGGCCATGTAGCAGATTACCTTCACCCTCGCATCGAGTTGGCTGCTATAAAACAGTCTCTTTGTAAGGGCGAAAGCAACTTTGGCTCTGGCCAAAGCATCTATATGTTTGTTAAAATATAGATATTGATCTAGCCAGACCCCAGGGTTCCTGACTACACTTCGACTCGTAAGTGGCTGGCCGTGCTGTACCACGATAGAGAACTTTCGCCAATTCTTTCTGGTGTCCCAATAGGCCCCAGACAACGGCGTTCTGAACAGGATGGTTTCCAACTTCTGAAAGTTGATTTTCAGCTTCTAGTCGTCGCAGTATCTCTTAATTTTTTTTTTTTTTTTTTATAATTTGCGCGCACTCAAAGGGTTATGAATACCTTTAACATGTTTACACACAGTGCGGGCGTTGGAAAGGATGGATAGAGAGAGAGAGAGAGAAAGATTTTTGGTGTAGTGGTTCTTGAAGCTCAGTTGTTTATGCTTCAGCTATTCTCCGGGGGTGGCGTCCAGATAACTGGGGAGATTTTTGTTACTATTGTCATTGCTTCTGATTCACAGTACTTTTTTCCCAATAATCGATGTCAAGGGCAAATCATCATCAACAGAGCGAACAATTTTTCCAGCCACATGACCAAGCTACTGCCAGTGTTATGCCTTCGCAGTAGTGTTCACACAAGCTTTCGCAAATGATCGGACTGACTTTGTATATTTCATGAGAAATAAATAAATGCTTACTGACATCAGGATTTGAACCATGAACCTTTAGCGTGGCAATTGACGATGTTACCACTACACCATTGCCACCCCCCTTAATCTTATCGAAGGCACGCTGCAAAAGTGATACAATGACCTCGATCTTAGTCTCTGACCTGTACGCGACCAAATCATCTGCGTACGCTATGGCATGGTGAAGTGAATCTATGAGATCGCTCGTGTAAATGTTAAATAGGATCGGCGAATTAACCGTACCCTGTTGCAGACCATTTTTTACTTCAAACGTTCCAGCAGACGTCACATTGCCATTTTTCACAATAAACTTCTTACTGGTGTGCATGTCATAAAGTATGAACAGCAGTGGTTTACTTATACCCAGCCTGGTCAACTTGTAGAACAGTCCCTCTAACCATACGGTATCGAAGGCCTTCTACAAGTCAACTAGACATGCACCCGTGCATTGCTTCCTGCTTTTATCCTACTGGATATCCGATACCAGTTTAGACGCGGCATGTATAGTATCATGCCCCGCCTTGAAACCAAATTGGTTGTCCGGAATTATGTGCCTGTCCCCAACCCACTTAGTCAAGGCTCTATGGATCACTTTTTCGAATACCTTGCTGATGTTCGGAAGGAGACTTATCGACCGGAGATTCCCCGGATTTGAGCTATCTTTATTTTTCTTTGGAATGGGCTGCACCACCGCTGTTCTCCAATGCATTGGATAATGGGCATTATTCATTGCATTATGTAACAGGATGGTGTAAATGTTCACCGCTTCTGGAGGAAGATGTCTAAGTGCAATGTTGGGTATACCATCGGTTCCCTCTGATTTCTTTTTCCTCAGTGATTCGAAGTTCGTTTGGAGCTCTGCCTTCGAAATGAACGGGGGATGTGCCCTTTCATCGGCGACGGCATTATTTGCCATATATCTTTCATTGAACACGGTGAAACCAGTGTTCTCAGATCGCCAATGCTCCATCTCATTTCGAAGGTAGAAGTTGTGCACAAGGACCCGATTTTCCAGGTCGTGGTTCGGGCAAATACTTTCATTCACCTTATACGCCTCCTGGAAAGTCGCTCCTATAGCCTCTACCTTCTCCTGCGGATCTTCAATCACAAAGAAATTGTCATCCTCAGCTGCGTTATCTGGATCTATACCTGCTGTAACTAGTATTTGTATATTGTTCGTAGTTCGGGGGATTTTAAGACTCGGAAGGTCGTTTTGATTATTTCTCCGAAATATCTTGTTTATTTGTGGGAACATACTCGGGTTGTTGGATTTTACAGCCCGAATTTTCGTGTTCCAGTGCAAATTTACAGACAGTCTGTAATTTTCTTTAATTAATTTTGAGAGGTTTCTAATAACGACTTCAGCGTCCTAACCTCCTCCGAATTCTGTCTGTCAGTAAACTGTCTATACAAGTTTTTTAATCTCGACAGCAGTCTACTTTTATGTTCGTGCAGTGCGTCAATTGTTGCATTGCGGTATATGTCCATGTTGTCAGTGTGTTGATACCGAGGTATCATACTGTCCGTCGTTCGTTTTATTGATTCGTCCATTTGCTTTAGGTATCTATCAATCTCCTCGTTTGACAGATTCCTATTGGACGGTAGGTCGAGCAAGTTCGGGGAGAGTGCTCTCGTCAACTGTCTGGAGAAGCGAGTCCATCGCATTCTACTGTCATTGCAGGCGTGCAATTGGACAAACTCCTCCAATTCCGCAATTTCGTTGGCAATCGTTATTTCGGCACTGAGTCCGCAGTGGTCACTGTCATACACCAAAGTGTGCAAGCAGTTTATCGTTTGTCGGTCCATGTCGGTCAGTTGTAACCGTACGTCGTACAGCATTAGATCCAGATAAGATCCGCTTCTGGGATACGACGGACTATCCGTCGCTTTTAAATCAAGTCGATACTCAACACTGTGCAGACCCCACCAATTGAATAGTAGGTTTCCTCTAGAAATTGGTGTGCTATTTCTCCAATCTCTATGTTTGGCGTTTAAATCGACGGCTATAATGAAAAAATTCTCCTTCGACTCCAGCCTTAGTATTTGAAAAAGTGTCTCGAGCTCTGAAATAAAAGAAGTGGTTTGAGTAGCTTCAGGAACATAGACCACTTTCCACTACGGAGGGGGATATACACGATACATGCTTCCAGTTCCTAGAACCTACGCACTTCACCGCTGTACACTACTCTATGACGCAATTCTTTTTTAATGAAGATCGCGACACCTCCTCCTTGTACAGAGTTGGGTCGATCTCTTCTTATGATACTATAACTATTGTGCCTCAACTTACGTATATGTTTCTTGAAAAGTACGGCTCTTCGTTCGACCCTAATCAGTGAATTCACATTCACCGCAAGGATCTTTAAGTGTTGCTCCGCCATGTTCGTACCCATTACGATTGGTGGTGCGTTAGATAGATAGCCAACAAATCAGGTTCAGCGTCCGGTGCTCTTGGCTTTGGGGCCTGCGGAACAACCTTCGGCTGCGACTGTACCGTATTCCCCGGCCTGACGCCATTTGGACGTAGGTCACTTGGGAAGTGACGGATTGTGCAGGAACACTTGGAACGGGCGGACGCTTGACTTCCACCTTCTGCTGACGAGCCAGATTTACTTTCTTGTGGTAGGGTTATGATCCCTTGAGTTCGAATATACGAAGAAGATTAATTTACATGTAAGGGTTCAGGTCTTTTAATCCAGTTGCATGGCGTAAGTTGGAAATGAAGAGGAAAGATAGAAAAAAGATTTGTTCTCAGTGTAGTGGTTTGAAACCAAGGTCAAACTCGTGGTTTTTACAAGTAGGCAGGGATTACATGGACCTTCCTTGGTCTATGTGTGTTGGCGTAAGCTGGCAGCCACTTCAGCCCAACCTTACCTAAGGTGAAATTCATTAGGTATTCAGTACTTGCTAATTCCAAAGGTGCTGTCAGAACTAGTCGCAGAGAAATATTAACAACAAGACTCCAATAATCGAAACTATCAGATGCAGCCTTATGATAAATGATAAGAAAATTAAACTCATGCTTTCAGCTTCTATACACACAACAACAAAGACTAACAAGGACACTTTAGAACCAAAAGAAATTAGAGACATGAAAAGCCGATAGCCCTGGTAGTTGGTGCTATTCATTTTGCATTGTTATTAGTAATTTAATAACTCTGGCATTGGTGCAGGTGTATGCACCGAACCTTCAGTCAGAGTACGCAGCTTTCTTAGATGAAGTTGATGTTGCCCTTGAAAAGGTTGCAGATATGGATTCTTTTGTCCTGATGGGTGACTTCAATGCTCATGTGGGTGTAGATGTTATGACATGGGGGAGTGTGATTGGGAGGAACGGTGATCCTGATCAAAACGTGAACGGAGAGAGGTTGTTGGATTTTTGTTGTGAAAATGGCTTATCCATCATGAACACTATCTTTCCACACAAAGGCATTCACAAATACACGTGGTACCGTCAGAGTATTCAGTCGCTGATCGATTTCTTTGTGGTACCATCGTGTCTGAAGAGAATGGTTTGTGATGTTCGCGTATTGAGAGGGGCCGAACTATCAACTGATCATCACTTAGTGCTGTGCAAATTGTATCTTAGCGAGAGAGTGCCTCCCCTACCAAAGCGTAAACCAAGGATGGTTACACGCATACGATGGGAGAGGTTACAGGACAATGAGATACGGGAGACATTTGCGCGGAAAATATCTGAGAGGTTTGAACGAATTCCAACTGTTCCATCAAATGTAGAGGAAGAATGGCGACTGTTTTCAACAGCGGTTATTGCCTCTGCGGGAGATGTTTGTGGAGTGAAGCGGCTTGGTGTGGCGGTAGAGGAAGTAACTTTGGCGATCAAAGCGCTAAAAGTTGGCAAATCTGCTGGTGTGGATGAAATTCGGCCAGAAATGCTCAAGGCTTTAGGTAAAGAGGGAGTTCAATGGCTCTCGCGTGTCATTAAAGTGGCCTGGGAATGCGATGAAACACCTGGTGATTGGCAAATGGGGTGATAGTTCCTCTTTTTAAAAATGGGGGCAAAAGAGATTGCGCCAACTATAGGGGTATATCTCTTTTAAGTCTCCCTGGAAAAGTCTTCGCTAAGGTGCTAGAAAAGCGTTCCAGAGCTGTGGTTGAGGACAGTTTGGGGGATGAGCAGTGCGGTTTTCGTCCCGGTAGAAGCACAACCGACCAGTTGTTCACTCTCAGAATGGTTCTTGAGAAGGCCTGGGAATATGCCAAACCTGTCTACACTTGTTTTGTGGATTTGGAAAAAGCATATGATAGGGTTCCTCGAGGCAAACTCTGGAGTGTTCTGCAGGAGTATGGGATTGCTGGTTCCCTGTTAAGGGCGATTCAGTCTTTATATACAAACTGTAGAAGCTGTGTTCGGATAAACGGTGTTAAATCAATACCTTTCACTGTGGGCGTTGACCTCCGCCAGGGGTGCGTTCTGTCACCTCTCCTCTTCATTGTATATATGGATTGGATGTTACAGCGCAGCCGTGGCGGGAATGTTTCAAAGTGGGAGACCTAAGGATTAGTCATCTGCTCTTTGCGGATGATTTGGTCATCCTTGGGTCCTCTCAAACCGAACTTCAGCGCGCACTCGAAAGGTTTGTAGCCGTTTGTGATGATGCTGGAATGAAGATCAACGTGAACAAATCGGAAGTAATGGTCGTTTCCAAAAAACCCATTCAGTGCACTCTGCATGTTAGTGGAGTCCCACTGAAGCAGGTGGAGAAGTTTAAGTACCTCGGGGTTTTATTCACGAGTGATGGGAGGAGCAATGCCGAGTTATCCTGTAGAATTGGTCAGGCTGGATCAATTTTGAAAGAGCTTGGCCGATCTGTTATAAGGAAGGCCGAACTTAGTGTTCAAGCTAAGCTATCGGTTTTTAACTCGGTGTATGTTCCAACTCTCACCTATGGTCCGAAAGAATAAGATCGCGGATACAAGCTGCCGAAATGAGGTTCCTTCGCGGTGTTGTTGGAGTAACTCGTAGGGATCGAGTGCGCAACATCAGAGTACGCGAGGCGCTCAACGTTGAGCAGCTACTTCTCCGAACGGAACGATCTATGCTTCGATGGTTTGGTCACGTAGTGCGTATGCCCCCAGACCGGCTTCCAAGACGCGCCATGGTTGTCGTGCCATCAGGTAGGCGACTTCGCGGAAGGCCTAGAAATAGATGGTTGGATCAAGTCCGACATCTCTCCTGGAGCCGCTTAGGGACTCCTCCTGATGAATTGGAGTCAATGGCGGAAGATCGAGAAGGATGGAGAGTCCACCTGAGCATCCTACCCCCGCGACCCTCATGAAGGATTAGCGGGCCATTGAAAATGAATGAATGAATGAATGAATTAGTAATTTATTTTTTACGTAACAACAAAGAAAATAATAATAATAATAAAATAATGGTTCAAAAAAATTGTTTGAATAAAAAAGTTATAATGAAATAAAAACGTTATTTTAAACAAAGTTTCTTTGGATAGAATAATGTCGCCTGCATTAGTGCATTTGGTTGCAAATAGAACATTTGATGATGATTATGTGTTAATTAGAAAACTCCGTCGATAGTCAGATTATTTGGTGGTTCACAATGCAGTTTTTTTTCTAAAGAGTTAAGAAGTTTGTTATTAGGGTATTTTGGTGTACCCCACGTGACGAAAAAAAAGAAGTGCCGCAGCCGTGTGTGTCACTGTTTTCATGTATGAATTATGGTATACCATATTTAACAGAGGCTGTTGGGTACTAGCATTTAGTTCTACAAAAGTTTACAGAGCGTGCAGCTGTTTTGTGAAGTATTTACTAATTGTATAACAATATCAGGAGGACTGCAATAAGCGAACAAAAAAAGTCACTGTGTAATTTAACAAAAGGTAAGTGCCTTGCTTCGCGCGATTAATTTATTAAATCCGCTTTCCGGGAATATCTAGCCGCTCCACTAAGGGTATGTCAACAATTGTCAGTCAGGCGCCTGAAACTAAAATCACTACATCTTAAAATTTCTTTGTCGTTAGTAAATATCTTCTAAACCATTGAAATCCGATCGGTGCATACTGTAAAGATTCAAAGAACGTAGAAAAAAAAAAAAAAAAAAAAAACAAACACCCCGTGCATGGGTTCTCGAAACTATAATAGATACGGAAAAATGTTAAAACAAAAGTTGTTTATAATAAGATTTTATGAAAAAAAGTACTGAAGTATTTTTTATATATCTCTTATAGGTTATTAGTTATGCGCGCTTAATATTTCTGGATCGGCGCGAAGCGAGTTAAATTTGCGTTAGTGTCGAAATTTTGTCAACAATTTTTTAGAAACATATGTATATATATATTAAAATTAAAAAATAAAATAGTTAAGTAATTATTTTTATACCGACATGCATATCAAATTCAAGCTCAAAGTCTCATTTTTTTTAGCACTATCTTAATTCTTCCATTTTTGTTTATTAATTTATCATTAATTTTATTAAGAATAAGCAGTGTTAAAGGAGTCCGCTATTTAATTAGTGCCATTTATGACGCTTAAATTACTTTGGCTATTGGAACTGAGAAAACTGATGTTCAAGTCTCTCATGAGGCCACTACTCTAGCCAAACAGTTAAAGAATTTCAGCTTCATAGTTTCATTGGTTGTTTGGAATGAGATACTTTTCAGGTTAATGTCTTTAGTAAATCTCTGCAATCAATAGATATGGATCTCGGTAAATGCACAGAAATGTTGAAAAAAAAATGCTTGAAGAGTATAGAAAGAGGGGCTTGAAAGTCGCCATTTTAACAGTGATGGAGTTAGTTGAGGAACTTGAAATTGAACCTTTATTTAAAGCCACAACAAGAATTCGACGTGTAGCATTTGCTAAGCCTATAACTTCTTCAGAAAAGACATTTTATGTTGAATTTTTCAACTGTCTGGTTGTGTGATAAACTTATAAGCCTGAAATCGTTTTTACCTGATCAAGATGATGTTGTTACTCCAGCCTCTATTTTAAATTTCACTAAAGATCGCAACATACAAGAACTGTATCCAAATGTATGGATAGCATTGCGTATATTGATCACTATACCTGTAACGGTTGCTAGTTGGAAAAGGAGTTTTTCAAAGCTTCAAAGAACTTATCTGCGATCCACCATATCTCAATCCAGATTAAAAAACTTGGCACCTTTGTCAATCGAAAGTGAAATGAAGTAAAACAAAGACTTCGGTGTCTTAATAAGAGAGTTTGCCGATAGAAAAGCCAGAAAAGTAAAATTCTATTATTTTTTTTATTGGTTATTATTTCATTCTTTCCCTTGTTTTATTCTTTCCTTCCTCTGGACAGTGGTAGTGCTAAAACCGGCACTGACAGCGCCGTCCATCCGGGGTGGATTCCAAGACTTTCCAGGCTGGAACGCTTGGCTCCATCCACTCAGTATGTGAACTCTCCTGGCTAACTCGATGTCTTTGTATAGGCCGTATAGTTCGGCATAGTATGGAAAATTTTTATCAAAAATGCAAGACATCTATGCGAACTCCAGGGTGATTAAAATAGCGCGCAAGAAATGTAGGCAAAATCCTTGGATGACTGCTGAAATTCGGGAAAAATGCCAACAAAGGGATCAACTGTATCGAAGATGGAAGAACAATAGGCTGAACTTGGCTTACGAAGCTGAGTATAAGCAATTTCGGAACAGGGTTAATAGGGACATCTTTATACAGAAGTCCAACTATTATAAGGGAAAGTTCAACAGCCTAAGATCGGATCCTCGTAAAACGTGGAATTTGATCAATGAAGTAATGGGGCGAAAGAAGCTAGATCTTGACGAAGTAATCATCAAAAACTTTCCCCTTGAAAAGTGCCTAGGGACATTATCCAAGAGATGCGCTAAGAACTTTTCAGATCAAGTCCTACAGATAGTTCACAATTGCCATATAAATACATCCCACCATATGAACTCATTATTACCCAACACTATATTTATCGCAGAAACAAACACTGAAGAAGTTCACCATATATTAAAACAAATGGATGAAAATAAATCAGCGGGAATCGATGGCATTAGAGCGCGCGATATTAAAAACAATGCAACTGTTTTTGCTCCGATAATCTCAAGGCTCATAAATCTTAGCTTAAATCAATCTAAAGTTCCTCGAATACTTAAGACTGCAATAGTACGCCCTATCTATAAAGGAGGAACTAAGAGCTTGCTAACCAATTACAGACCGATATCAATATTGTCGGCTATTGAGAAGTGTATGGAAGAAGTAGTTACAAGGCGGCTCCAAAAATTTGTGGAAAATCATTCCCTTATCCACGAAAAACAGTTTGGATTTCAAAAAAACAAAAGCACGGGAAAACTTATTGGAGAATTTGCGAATGTCATCAATGGTAGCTTGAATAAAAACCACCATGTACTAGTTTTGTTTATGGATTTCAGTAAGGCATTTGATACGCTGAACCATAAAAAGCTAATAACAGCGTTAAATCGATTAGGCATCCGAGGCATACTAGCAGACTGGCTGGAAGACTACCTAAATGAAAGATCGTTTCGAGTGAAATTGGGAGACAGTTTTAGCAATGATACACCGGTTCTTTTCGGAGTACCACAGGGATCGAAACTGGGACCATTATTGTTCATCCTTTTTACCAACGAGCTACTTCGCGTTTTCAAAAACAGCACCCCTTTTGCATTCGCAGATGACACGGCTCTAGTCGTCCAACATAAGTGTCTTGATACTGCTACGAGAATAATGCAAGATGAGTTTGATAAAGCCGTTGAATGGTGTCACGACAATGGACTAATATTGAACCCCGCCAAAACCAAGATGATGCATATTCGGGGACCGCATCATAGATCAACTCAACAGAGGATTAGTTTTCGTAGCAGTATCTGTCAAAATGCACTTTCGAATCAGACCATCGAAGTTGTCGAAAGTTATAAATATCTAGGGATCACCATCGACAGCCATTTCATTTGGGACAAGCACATCGACAAACTACGCTCAGAACTCAAAAAGGCACTGTTCGCATTATACCATCTGGGAAATTATTCGACGCTTCAGGTCCAGAAGCAAGTTTACTATGCACTAGTCGAATCAAAATTGAGGTACGGGATACTCGCTTGGGGCAGCGCATCAAATTCACATATCAACAAGCTGCAAAAACTTCAAAACACCATTGTGAAGAAGATCAACAGAAGACATCCATCAAGCACATCTGGGGAATACTCGTTCAAGGTATTGACAGTGAAACAAATATTCAAGTTGACACTGTGCTTAGAACACTATGATGACATCAGATTTGAAAGACCCGTCGACCATCAATACAATACGAGAAGACGATTCCGAGGTATGCTTCAAACGCCATTATGCAACAACAACTACGGCAGGCGACAACTAGAGCATAGCGTTCCAAATGTTTTTAATGAGCTTCCCTCAAACATGAAAAATATTATAAATTTCAAAACCCGCAAAAAGCGTTTGAAAGATTTTTTTCTTGCTGAAATATAACTTTGTGTTCTTTTTCTTATATTCTTATATTTTAATTATTTAAATGTTGAATTTGGAACTTTCTATTTATTTATTTTTTTTTTTAATTTTACCTTGATTATGTAATAACTTAAGCTCATTTAACAGACTTTTTTTTTTTAAAAAACTTTGATACGCAATCTTCTGCAGATAAGCCCCTCAGGCTTCGCAGATAAATGTATAGCAATGTAAATCTAAACTTTAGTAAATAAAATGAATTTGAATCTTGAATCTTGAATCTCCTCCATTTGTCGTCTATGCAAATGAGACCAAAGATCACTCGAAGAACTTTGCTCTCAAAGTAACCAGGGGCCTCCTAATCCAATTTTAGCAAGTCCATGCCTCTGCGCCATACAGTAGGTCTGGGATAGTGTCTTATAAAAAGTTACATTAGTAGTTCGAGATAAGGGTTTGTTACTCAATTGCTTTCTTAGCCCGACCGATTATCAAGAGTATTTCTTCGTTTGATCTCCTCACTAGTGTTATTTGTGGAGCTCACCATAGAGCCTAGGTAGACAAAGTCCTTTACTACCTCAAAATTATATCTGTATATTGTGGCGTTTTGCCCTTCCTTTTTTGTAGAAAGTATATATTTTGTTTTGCTTTCATTGACCGCTAAACTCATCTTCGCTGCCTCGATCTCAATACTCGTAAATGCCCCACTGATGGCCCGCTGAGTTCTTCCAACTATGTCAATGTCATCGGCGTAAGCGAGTAGTTGTACAGACTTATAAAAGTTTGCACCTCCGATAGCGCGTCACCTTGTCTAAGACCTTTCCTGACATCGAACGGTTCAATCGTGTTCTTTCCGACTTTGATGGAGCTCCATCGTCATTCTGCACAAACGGACAAGCTTGCAGGGATGCCGAGACTAGACATGACTCTGAATAACTCGTCTCTATACACGCTATCATATGCTTTAGTGTGAATATTTGGTCAATGATGGACTTACTCGGTCTTAAACCGCACTGATAGGGACCTATCAGGTTGTTGAAGATTGTTTTTAAGCGTTCACATAATACGGCAGGCAGGATTTTATATGCGATATTGAGAAGATTTAGTTGGCGCAGTTCTGAGGGTCTCCTTTATTCCAGATCGGGCAATCGGGCAAAAGCGTTATGATTTAAAAACATGGTTGCATAATACGAACTGCAATAAGATGCATTTTATATGAGAACTTTGAAGGCTTATATCTTCGAAACTAGACAAGTCCGAGTTTAAACATACATATGTGCATATATAGTATCAACATTATCAGAAAAATGCCTCCTATCCCGTATTAAAATCTCATCAAAATCAGGGGTGGATGCCCTTTTTCTGAATAATTACTCGGCAAAATCGTAAAAAACAGGTCACTAAGCAAAAGAAGACAAGATGAGTATTTCCCCACCAGCACAAGACCAGCAAAGGATTGAGATATTTGGAAGGTTGCAGAATTAGCAAAGTGGAAGTTTTGCGAAGTTAAAAAAATAGAAGTTAAAGAAGTTGAAAAAGTTGAAGGAAATGCCTATTTCATGTAGAAGACTGGAAGCGAGAACGAGGCATCCATCAGGAAGAGGATAAAATAAGGAACAGATAAGTTCTGATTTTTTTTCGATGCAGCTAACCCATTTAGCCGAAATAGGGCGAAAAACGCCAACGGTAATCGGGGTGATTGGGTACATTCAGATTCCAAATTCCAAGCTAAACCCAACTAGTTTACTTCATTCTAATTGTGCGGTTGGCGCACAAAGAGTGCCTTGGAAGAGTGTTTTCTCACTAGAGCACTTCTTCCTGTTCCAGGCGGCAGCGGACGAATTCCCTAGACGGAGTCAACGGTGGCGTCTATAGTTCCAGTTAGGTTGAACTTAGTGAATACCTTGCGCGAGCTGCTTCGACGTATTCGGATCACAGGTGGATAAGGAATTTCCAATGTTGGTCCAATGTGATAACGGACTAAGCCTAATTGATTTCGCTGTGAAGCGAAATGTCACCATAGCAAGCACATGGTTTCCTCATCTCGATATTCATAAGCAGACATGGCGGTCCAATGATCATGTAACGATCAACCAAATTGATCATATTGCGATCGACGCAAGACATGCATCTAGTATTCTGGATGTCCGGACCTTCCGAGCGGTCAACATAGACTCGGATCATTACCTTGTTGTAGACAAGGTACGAATGCGAATATCCCAATCTTAGCAACAAAGAAGAATCACTGTGAGAAAATTTAACGTCGAAAAGCTACAATTTCAAGAGACCGCCAGACTCTTCGCTGAACGCGTATCCCGAAATCTCTGAATCACCCCTATGCCGCCAGCATCAAGTGCCGAAGACCAGTGGCAACGCTGCCAACATGCCATCAGAAACGCCGCGACTGACGTGCTGGGTCTCGCTCGCCCACCGCCGCGAAACCCCTGGTTTGACGACGAATGCCGGCGGGTGCACGCAGCAAAACAAGAGGCATACAAAGCGGCGCTGCTGCGGAAGACGAGAGCTGCTCGTGAGCTCTACGAGCAAAAGAGACGGGAAGAACATCGGCTTCTCCAAAAGAAGAAGAAAGAGCACGAGAAGCGCGCGTTTGAGAATATCGAGAGTTTATACTCCAGGAACAATGTACGGAAGTTTTACCAAAAGGTAAAAAGAACGTGTCAGAGGAGCAATACCCGTACAGAAACCTGTAGAGATGAAAATGGAAACCTCGTAGTAGATTCACAGTCGGTGCTGAGAATATGGAAAAACTACTTCTGCAGACTGTATAACGGCGACGAAGACCAACATCCCACTTTCAGGCAGAATGAACCATTCAACATAGACGATGATAGTCGAAATTTCCGTCCACCTGACCAAAACGAAGTGAGGATAGCAATATCCAAGCTAAAATCCAACAAGGCTGCTGGACCTGACGGCTTACTGGCCGAACTTTTCAAGGTAGCAGGGGATGAATTGGTAAAGTGCATACACCAACTCATCTCTAAGATTTGGTCAGACGAGTGTATGCCTGATGAATGGAACCTCAGCATCGTTTGCCCGATCCACAAGAAAGGAGACCCCCTCAACTGCGCCAATTATAGAGGCATAAGTCTCCTCAACATCGCATACAAGATCTTTTCTGCGATATTGTGTGAACGCCTGAAACCTTTTATGAACAGCCTGATTGGACCCTATCAGTGCGGTTTCAGACCAGGAAAGTCCACCATCGATCAAATCTTCACACTTCGGCAGATCCTAGAGAAAATCCAAGAATTCCAAATCGATACTCACCACTTCTTTATCGATTTCAAGGCCGCCTATCACAGCATCTATAGAGAAGAGCTTTATAGAGCCATGTCTAGTTTTGACATCCCTGCCAAACTTGTTCGTCTGTGCAGGCTGACGATGGAGAACGCTCGCTGTTCCATCAAGGTTGGTAATGACCTGACCGAGACCTTTGATGTCCAAATAGCTTTTAGACAAGGTGACGCGCTGTCATGTGACTTCTTTAACATTGTACTTGAACGGATTGTGCGGAACTCACAAGCCAACATCGGAAGCACAATCTATTACAAATCTGTACAACTGCTTGCATACGCCGACGATATAGACATTATCGGAAGAACTCAGCGGGCTGTCACCGGTGCGTTTGCAAGCATTGAGGCGGAAGCGGCCAAAATGGGTTTAGCGATAAACGAGGGCAAAACCAAGTATATGCTGTCAACAAGAAGGGAAAGCCAACACCAACGAATTGGACAAAACGTCACAGTGGGCAGCTATAACTTCGAGGTAGTAAGGGACTTTGTCTACATTGGCTCTGCTATAAACTCTGAGAACAACATCAGCGCAGAAATCAAGCGAAGAATAACTCTTGCCAATCGCTGTTTTTTTGGGCTTATAAGGCAATTCAACAGTAAAGCCCTATCTCGAACTACTAAGGAGACTCTGTATAAGACCCTGATCATCACAGTCCTGCTTTACGGAGCTGAAACATGGAATTTATTAAAAGAGGATGAAGATATCCTTGGTCGCTTCGAGAGAAAAATTCTTCGTAAGATTTTCGGTCCCGTTTGCGTTGACGGGTTTTGGAGGAGAAGATTCAATCACGAACTATACGAGCTGTACAGCGACATCGACCTAGTCAAAAAACTGCGTATTGGACGTCTGAGATGGCTAGGACATGTAGAGCGAATGGAGCGAATTTTACCAACGCTCCGGCCCGCAGAGTCTTCGAATCTAATCCCGAGGACGACGCAATAGAGGGAATCATCGCCGTAGGTGGCGCGCACAAGTTCAAGGGGACCTCGACCAACTTGGAGTGCGCAACTGGAGGCAATTAGCTAAAGACCGAGCTAAATGGAGAGGCTTGTTGGTTGAGGCCCAGGTTCACCCCAAACTGTAGCGCCACCTAAGTAAGTAAGTAAAAGCAAATATGTTAAACCTTTTAGCAAATTTGGTTAACTAAAGAACAAATATATTTAAACCAAAAGCAAACCATTTTAACCAAAACATAAATTTAGGTATTTCAATTTCTAATTGTATAAAAACTTAGAAGCCTTAAAATAAAATTAATATTTTTTTTTTTTAAATTTTAGTTCAAAGGCAGCAACTTTGGAATGAGTAAAACCATATCCATTACATACAAATAAGCGCAATCGGTTTGTGTAATTTGTTGCAAACTATCTTTAGTAACTGTAACCAAGTTATGGTCCCTGCTGAAGTCATTTAAAACATGACGTGCATACACCTTCATTTTTGAAAAATAATTTTTCAATGGGGTTAAGCATGGGAGAGTATGGAGGCAAAATTTCAATCTGAAATTCGTAGTAGATAACATGTCCTGAATTTCTTGTGTCTTATGGATTCTGACGTAATGCATAATTAAGAAACCATCATTAAGAGGTATGTCTTTCAGTTTTTTCTGTGAGTTCATAGAGAAAGGAACAAATCTTGTTAGAGTTAAAATTGAGTTTGTTAAAATATTATAATGCATTATTCCTTGGTTACGGTTAAAATGATTTGCTTTTGGTTTAAATACATTTGTTCTTTGGTTAAACATATTTGCTTTTGGGTTAAATTTAATTTCCAAAAGGCTAAATATATTTGTGTTTGGGTTAAATTTATTTGCTATTAGGCTAATTAAATATGCAAATGCTATATTAAAAAAGTCGGGTTATAGTCTCTTGACGTCAATAAGATCCGAATTGCATATAAAGTCACAAACCAACTGATTCTAGGTGGAGTTCAGATTCTAAGTGGAGTGTGATCGCTTCATTTTAGTCCTTTTACATATTAGAAAAATTGAACCAGCAATTCAACCAAACATATTGCCACTACATCGAACTCAGTCTCTCTGCTCCGAAAGTCTTATTTAATAGCTTACCTTGATGGTTATTAATTTTATCATCGTCTGGACTAATTACTTAAGCAAATAGCAAATAGTATAACTCGCTATCTAAAATCAATTAGTCCACACATGTTATCTGTTAGCAAACAAGGTGATACCTGTTTTGCACCACCTTTCGATAAATTTGATTAACCCAACGTTTCGCTAATCAAATCACCACTCCTCTTCAGCGTATATTCATAGCGAAAGATATAGATTTTGGGAACAATAAAATAACTTTTTATTACTTTTTTCTTTGTTGTTTGTAAAATCTTGTTTTTTCTTGTTTTGTATTTCTTTTTAATAATAATTTATATATTACAACGGGTTGTCTATGTAGTCCAATGAAAAGTGTACCTATCTTAACAATCTAACCAACTAAAAGAAAAATTCTATCAACTTAATCACAATTAGAAAAGGAAAACTGAGAAAAGAATGTTTCTTAGAACTCTAAACCTAAAGAAAAAACCGTCTTCTACATTTCACTCTCCCCAATCATTGATATCATCGTCGTCTCCCCATCCTGCTTCCGCTGAGGTTTCTCCTACTTTGAATTCAAATCTACTACTATCGACCTTGATGTCCTCCACGATGTTCTGTTTACTGGGTGACTGAGGTTTTCCATCGCTACTGCAGAATAGAGCTTCAGGAATGATTGCTGTTGTTGTACTTTTTTGAATGACGGGTTCCATATCCTTGAAGAAGTCAAAGTCTTCTACTCCTGCACTGCCTGGCAGTTTTTGGATTTTAATGTCCAACTCGCTGATGTCGTCGATTATCTTTGCCGCAGTGACCATTGAGTTGGACGAGGACGTTTTGAAGGAATCTGTGAGCGATATTCTTGGTGATTGTGCCACGGTAACGGCGGGTGGTTGTAGCTCCTCAACGAGTGATTGTACAACAGGTTCTGGGGGTGACACAGTTCCTCTGTCTTCATTTTCCCAATCACTCCACGCGTCTTCATCTAACTCGCCGTCAGTTCCGTTGTGGACATCTTCCCCGCCGTCTGGACTAAGGCGTTGTGGCATTGCTACACCGTTAACCTCGCCAAGGGAGTTATAGCTCCCGCTGACATCTACATTATCGGGCAAAGGACTACCTGATACCATATAATCCGCACCACCCATGACGGGAGTTATGGATCGCGGCTCAACCCAGTGACTTGTGCTGTCTGGCAGAGCCTGTGGTCGTCCATCAGCGAATAGCCTTGCTCGGTTCCCCCCAATCACAACCTCCGAGCCCAGAAGTGGCACCAAGTCAGCCAGGCAGCGGAGGGTCTTCGCCACCAGGATATCATTGGTGTCCTTGATGCCCAGCAGCAGATGTGGTAGAATCTGCTCCTGCAACTCGTCCCTGTTCAGCAGCTTCACATACTCTGCGAAGTACTCCAGCAGTATCAGTCGAATCTGTGCATCACGGACGCTGAAAATTTGCTTAATCCTCGGAATGATGTACTTGATATAGGAGGCGTTCGTGAATAAGGCAGCCGAGATATCCGACTTCGTCTTCAGCACATACGGAGTCACACACAGTTGGGCAGTTGTGTCGAGCAGAACCATTCGGGAGAGCAGCAGACTGCCAATCTGCGACCCAACCACAGTCTCGTCGAAGTACCGCAGGCGATCAATCAGTCCCGTGAAGAAATCCTGCTTTTCCTGGGGATTTTTAAGCGGCAGCTCCATTAGAAACGAGTGAATTAACACGAACTCGTGGTTGAAATACGGATGCAGGAGGACAGCGGAGAGTTTCGGCCGCATCGCCACGTTCTGGTGTCGCAGATGCGTTGCGCAGTAGTCCCGGAAGTCGGCCACATATGGCGTGTCAGGCAAGGCGCTCTGCTTGAGGATATCTTCGCACAGTACAGCAAAGGCATACTGCTCAATGCACTCGCCCAGGGTCTTGGACTCGTTCTCATCCACGGCGCCCCTATAGCGATATGCATTGGCCAGGTCTAGAAGCGTTTTTGTCACCTCTTTGGCCTTCCAGACATACTCGAACCCACCTAGGCGCCAAGAGCCTTCGGAATTGATATAAATCGAGGGAATGGCGATGTTTAGATGGCGCGCCTGTGCCTGCTCCACAAGGAAAATCAGGCTACACAGGACATTTCGCAACCCCAGGCAAATTTGTATATCTGTCAACGTTGGCAATGCCATAGACAATGGCCGAACACATTCGGTGGCGAGATATTTGTGTGATCCTTGTTCCCAGGATGTGATATACTTCAAAATGTATGGGTAACGATAGATCATCAGATTCTGCAATGAAGAACTAAAATGAAACACCCTTTGCGGGCAAATACTACGACTTCTAACCTTAACAGCACGTTCCATGGGTCCTTGGCTTATCCACACTTGTCCACTGACCACTGGTTCGCCTTGGAATATGGACAGCATTCGCAGGGAATCATCATTTGGCATCTCAGCATTATACAGTGCCCAGAAGTCATTCGCTTCGATGGCGTTTTTATCGATAACCAAACCTTTTAGTTTGCTTGTGTCATTGCCCATTGCGAGAGGTTGTTTTGATGCAGAGATATGAATTTAATATTCCTTTAAAACATTTCAATTTCGTGCAATTCTTGGAGGCTTTTCTGCATAAAAATACTGAGAATGGAAAGAAAACTCTGTAGACGATGTCAATTTTGACAACATGTCGAGGGGATGTGTCAAATTGGAAGCGAGTCCTGAATGATAAATTCGAGTGTCGAATTGGATAGTCGCCCACAAGATAGGTTTACACAAAATAGTCACCTTGAAATTTCTTACAAATATATAGTTTCTAAAATTTCTAAAAAGTTTTAAATTTATGTAATATGTACGTAGCCACTAGGGACTAGGGTCGTTGTCAAACTATGATTAATTATTAGCCAGCGGCCTAATTGTAAAAAATATTGTTGTGATGAAATATAAATTCTGTCAAATTTAACTGTCACTAGAGCCACACAAATTTAGTCAAAATTCGCTCTTTCGTACAAAGAATTGACAGCAAAACAGCTGTGAATGAAAGTGAAATATATTTCCAATAAGTATTTCCATATTTTACGTGCAATTGTAAAATATTTTGGCCGGAAGAACAAATATTCAGTGAGTAAGTTTAGTATATTACTAGTTTATGTGTAATTGTCACTAATTTAATTTTTATTTACAGGAATTACAGCAACTACAGAGTTTTCATCCCCATTCGTCATCGTAGTCGGTGACAAAGTACAACGACTCGTACTTGAAAAAAATTGTTTGCCCGTTAGAGCAGACAATCAGGCCGGTATTAACCAACCAAACTTAAACTAAGAGCTTCATAAACCTATTCACCAACGAATATTAGTGCAGATTTATTAGCGCTCATAAGACTTATGAGTGATTCCAACCACTCTTATGTTAAGTGACCTCATAACTTAGGAATTCGAAAATTTTCAAAATCAGCTGTGAACTGTCGCTCATCGGAGCTGGTGTCTGAAGACGATGCAGACGAAGGTCTGCTAGAAGATGTATCAAGGAGAGTGTTCATGGCTCCAGCAATTTATCTGTAAAGTTTGGTGAACTATTACTTTGATATTAATTTCTGATTCTTACTTACGTGAACTAAAATGTGCCTTGATTAATTCTGACTAAAATCAGAAAATACATTTTTTTTTTTAACATTTCTCCCAGTTCAAAAGAGAGTTCGGAAACTCGTTTGAGAACGCGTTTGGAAATCCGAAAATAAATTTTTCGCGTATTCGAATAAGCATGGACAAAATCCTATTAGTGCTTGGTGAATACGTAGCAAAAATTTAAAACTAAAGGCCCAACTATAATAGTCGGAAGCAGTCGGAAGCTAATGTCATAATTATTCGTTACATTTCCTTCCAAACTGTCAATTGCTCAAGTGGCCCATAATAGTCGAAAGTTATTGGAAGCAACTGTCAAATCGGTTTGCCTGTCATTTAAGCTATGGTGTTGCTTTTTAGTACTTTACTACATATTTGCACGTACTACTACTACTACCTTACTCTAGAATACTACATTTTGCTACAATTTGAAGTGCATATTCAAAATTCTGAAATCAATATAAATAGCATAAATAATGTAAAAAGAAACGTAAATGTATATGTATAGCAATGTAAGCAGCTCATTCAAAGATTTGACCTTAATAAACTAAAATGCAAATGCTTAAGTACTTAGATCCTTTGCAGATAGCTCCAGATAATGAGCCAACCATTTTAAAATTTTTAAACAGTTTTGCTGCAATACCGCAAATTTAGAACCTCTAAATGAGCAGTGGCGCTTGCTAACTGGGTCTTCGAATCTAATTACAAAATGTGGACCTGAAAATAGCGATATTGTAGCACTATGGATAGAATTTAAAAAAAAAAATATTTAGGAAAATACATGTTTCGAGAATTAAGAGCCTATATGCTAGATTTGTGTTGCCTTCCACAGAGTAGTGCTTCTGCTGAGCGAAAATACTTCCAATTAAATATGATATAGTTCGAGCTCAGAAACAATTAACAATATTTTACTGACTAAGGAGCTATTACAAGATAATACCATTTTCGAACCATGCGTAATTATTAAGATTTTGTATGATTTTTAAATTTATTGTTGGTGAGTACGTAAATGTTGAATCAAAATGAAGTTGTCAAATCGAAACTATAGCTCAGAAAACGTATTTTATTTGTTTTTAACTACAACTATGTATTTATGTTGTAGTTTTTGTAAATTAAATTTACGTTTTTGTGATCTAATGTTTTTTTATTTATATTTTATTAATGTTTTAATCCAATGAATTCAATAAAAAAAATAAAGGAAACATATCTACTACATTTATTTGACTAATGCGCTACATATGCTCTAGATTTTAGTGGCAACGCTGGTCGTTGTACCTTGTCACCGACTACGACGACGACTGGGGATGAAAACTCTGTAGTTGCTGTAATCCCTGTAAATAAAGATTAAATTAGTGACCATTACTAGCTAGTAATATACTGAATATTTTTTTTTAATTCTATCCATAGTGCTACAATATCGCTATTTTTAGGTCCACATTTTGTAATTAGGTCCGAAGACCCAGTTTCATTTAGAAGTTCTAAATTTGGGTTGTTACAGGGAAACTGTTTAAAAATAATGTAAAATGGTTGGCTAATTGCATGTAGCTATCTGCCAAGGATCTAAGTATTAAAGCATTTGCATTTTAGTATTATTAAGGTCAAATCTTTGAAAGAGCTGCTTACATACATAGCTCTACATATACATTTATAGCGTTTATTTTTACATTATTTATGCTATTTATATTGATTTCAGAATTTTGAATATGCATTTAAAATTGCAACAAAATGTATTATTCTAAAGTAAGGATGTAGTATGTAGTATGTACAAATATGTAGTAAGGTACTACAAAGCAACACCAAAGCTTAAATGACAGGCAAACCGATTTGACAGTTGCTTCCAATTGCTTCCGACTATTATGGGCCACTTGAGCAATTGACAGTTTGGATGGAAGTTTAACGAATAACTATGACATAAGCTTCCGATTGCTTCCGACTATTATAGTTGGGCCTTAAGAACTACATAAACTTAAAATCGATTTAAGAGCGCCTGATAATTACCGGCCTCAGTGTATTTAATTAGTATATTTGCTATTGTTACTAGTTTCATCTTTCATTGCAGGAATACAACACAATAACAAGTCATGCAAGCAAGGAGAAACATTTATTTAAATAGTCTTTAAGTATTTCTCTTTCTTGTTTGTTTTTTTTTTTTTTCTTTTTAATAAAAAAAAAGAAGTAGCGTAGTTTTAAGAAATCGTTTGTTTTTATTAGCCGCGTTGTGTTCTCCCCGTGAACTGAACTAGTTTATCTCAAAATAAAAAAATACCCTCCTGGTTCACTTAGGCCGGTAATTATCAAGCGCTCTTAAATCGATTTTAATTTTATGAAGCTCTTAGTTTTAAATTTTTGCTACGTATTCACCAAGCACTAATAGGATTGTGTCCATGCTAATTCGAATATGCGAAAAATTAATTTTCGGATTTCCAAATGCATTCGAAAATGAGTTTCCGAACTCTCTTTCGAACTGGGAGAAATGTCAGAGGAAAAAAACACATTGTATTTTCCTGATTTCAGTCAGAATTAATCAAGGAACATTTTATTTTTTATTTGGTTGGCAGTTCTTTTCACGGAAATACTGGAGGCATTAAATTCGTCGCCCTTTCTTCTTTTGCATTACGCCAATGCAGCCTGTCCTTTGTTTGGTCTGAGTAACAGTTCACAGCTAATTTCGAAAATTTTCGAAATTCCTAAGTTATGAACCCTCTTAACTTAAGAGTGGGTGGGACCACTCATAAGTCTTATGAGCGCTAATAAATCAGCACTATTACTGGTTGGTGAATAGGTTTATGAAGCACTTAGTTTAAGATTGGTCGGTGAATACCGGCCTTAGTTTCATTTTCACAAGTTGGTAGCAGCGGCTATCACACTGACGTTTAATATGGATTAAAAATGACGGAAAAATTAGCCATCGAAGTGAGAAAAATGCTTAATATTTTTATATTTGCTTAATAATTAAGGCCGGTATTCACTGACCTATCTTAAACTAAGAGCTTCATAAACCTATTCATCAACCATTAATAGCCGCGTTTTGTTTTCCCCGTGAAGTGAACTAGTTCAGATCAAAATAAAAAAAACGCTCCTGGTTCAGCTAGAAATTCCATTTTCTCAAGTGCTGGTTCAATTGTTGTTTGTGCATCCCGTGTAAAAATATGAACTGAACCAGTTCACGGGGAAAATAAAACACGGCTATTATTATATTACTATTACTATAAGAAAATAATTAAGAAAAGATATTAGCCGCGTTTTGTTTTCCCCTTGAACTGAACTAGTTCATCTCAAAACAAATAAACGCTCCTGGTTCACCTAGAAATTTCATTTTCAGAATTCGGTAGCAGCAACTACACACTGACGTTTAATATGAATAAAAAATGAAGGAAAAATAGCAATTGAAGTGAGAAAAGTGCTTAATATTTTTATATTTGTTTAATAATTAAGTGCTTTAGATACTTATGTCAGAAAGTGAGGATACAACAAATAATTATGATTTACTTCGGCCATTCAGCAGAGCTGCCAAGCTTCACATATCATTTTTTTTTCTGTGAAAAGCCATCTAGTGATGAGGTATGGGATAGAAATTCTAGTTCACGAAAATTGAACCTGCTCAAGTGCTGGTTCAATTATTGTTTTTGCAACCTGTGTAAAAATATGAACTGAACCAGTTCACGGGGAAAACAAAACGCGGCTATTATTTTAAAAATTATAGTTTTTTAATTTTCATTTACAAATCTGGTGAGGATGTTTATTATGGTTGCAGATGATCTTCCACTATACTGGTGAGTATTAACTGATGGAAATTGGAATATGCTTCCCATCTATCGCGCCCATACAATTGGGCATATTCCACATATTCAAAAAGTCGGCGCAGATGTGCATGTAGTTGTCAGTGTTTGACTCGAATACCTAAATGGGGGAGAGGATTATCCATAATATCTCCGCTGTCTCCAATATAATTGACTGGACAGTTTCCTTTCTGAGCTTAAAAGACCAAGTCAGCCCTTTTTGGAATGAGACATTAAAAGAAAACCATTTCGGTTTCAGGCTCGGTTTATACAGGATCATTTTCTTTTTTTCTCTTTAAAATCATGTGACGCTGTAATGAACAACCCTAGTGTTCGGACACATAACTCGAAGAGAGAATTGACGGCGCAACATCTAGTATAGCAAATCAGTGATGTTTTGTGCGTTTTATCATGGAGGGTGCTTTCCTTGTTGTGTTCTTCTTATTTTGACAGCACAAACCCAGGCAACGATTATCATTGCAATTCTATTACGAATCGTTTTTACCGCTGCTGTGGACCAATTTTGCAAAATAAATAAAATATTATGCTCGGGTGAAAGTAAATAAACCAAATAATTTAGTATAACAAAGTATGTCATCAAATGTAAAAATAATGTTTTATTTTTTAATGAAATATGAGCACAAAAATATTAAGGCGAACTTTACCAAATGCGCAATGCTTCCTTATTTCTTTATGGCTGCGGAGGTTTTTTGAAGTCATAAGGATGATAGGTAAACAAAGTTCCTGACCATCTCAAATATGTAGCGATGTTCTGTCAGAGTCGTTGATGGTAAGTGACTTCTTTCAATAGCATGTGTTTTGCTTTGTGCACTTTCACAGTTAAGAACTGAACAAAATGGATCTAATCAGATCCGATGCATTGCTCAGGAAAATAGCAAATTAATTTTTATAACACAAAATCAATGGAATGGATGTGCGCACTGCTTTTTGGATTAGAAGGAAGCAGATCAGATCCATTCTGTTTCACGCTAAAGTCCCATTTGACAATTCTGCCTCAAGATTCTGATGTGACATGCCGCTAAAAGAAAAGAATTAAAGAAGTGTATGTTTTCTTATTTTGCTCACAGTAGAGGAAAAGCTTGCTCTTTCCTGTATTTTCCAAAAAAAATTGCCACGAAAAAGCCATGCAATTTCTATTTAAATAGTAAGTAGGTAAGTCCGCTATTAAACGGTGACTCTTGAGTCATAACTATTTTGAAATCACACAAGTGCAAAAAAGAAAAAGATGAGATAGAAAAACAACAACCCGGAGAGTCGTGGGTAGAATTTCGGTGACTCTTTTTGACGTTACTCCTTTTCCTTGTTCATTATTTTTCTATTTTACTTCACTTCTTTTCGTTGCCTGCAGAGCGTAGACGTAGAAAGTACGGAATAAATTAAATTAAATGTCTTCAGAATATATTTCTGCATGTTTAACAACTCAAGAACTATTTTTCTATTCATACTGCTGTCGGCATCCATACATTTTAGAGCCAAATGTTAAAAATATTTGTTCCGAGAGCTCTAAACACTTCACGACGAAAGAAAAATAAAAGAGCTGTCAAATTAGAGACGTGGAAAAGAGTCGACGTGTAATAGCGCGAGCCTCACAGAATGAAATTTCAAAACAGAATAGAGAAAAGAGTCATAACTCAAGAGTCACCGTGTAATAGCGGACTGAGCATATACACGAATAAAAATAAATACATGATTTTAAATTTTCATTTTAAGAAAGAAAAATCTCAAGTTCAAAGATCCGTGGAAGCCTTCACGTCAAGGAAACCATCCTACAAAAGATAGAGCGCGACTGGCTCAGCTGGTATTCCCACGTTCAAAGAAGAGATCATTTGAACCCTGTTTAAAATTCAATATCAATGCACGTTCCAAAGACATCGCGATGTAGAAAAGGCAGGCCTATAAACGCCTGGATCAGACAAATGCGACGACATCGGCATTTCATTGGGCTCAGTAACCGAGCGACCCAAATCGGCAGGCCTGCCGATATTTTCTGAGGTCAAATAGGCGAACCCCACAGGCGGATCAGTAGAAATGCGATGAAGTGGGAGGGTTATGATCCCTTATTTTCAGATCATAACTTCGCTGATAAAAGGAAGAAGAAAGAAAAACCCCAAGACGATTGCATCCCCATGGACTCTGTTTAGACGTTAACTGAAGAGTGCACTTTGTCGTTTAGTGAGCGGCTCTCTCTTCCTCACTCTTCTCACCAAAATTCTATCGACATAACGCACTCATCAGTTAACGTCTAACCAGGGTCATCCTGAGTAATCTCCGAACGCTCTGAAATAAAGCGAAGGTAGTAACATTTGAGGTTTGTTTCGCAACTAATTCGACTCTCGCGCATATGTTTCCGCTCAGACACGGGCCCTCTCTTTCTTTTCTTTTTTCACCTACGTGTGGAACATCGCGTTCATTTGCGTCGGTGTTTTTATTTTTTCAAATAAGTGAAAAATGGTGAGTGAAATTGTTAAAATTTACCGACTAATTAGAAAAGGAACATTCAATGAATGTAGAAATGTATTTCGTGCAATCGAATATTCATTGATGGCTGTGAAATTCTGTGATTCTATTTGTGTTCGTGCCGCGGCCAATGCTCATAGTAAATTTTTGTTTCGCAGGGTTTCGTCAAAGTTGTGAAGAACAAACAATACTTTAAGCGCTACCAGGTCAAGTTCCGCAGGCGTCGCGAAGGCAAGACCGACTACTATGCCAGGAAACGTTTAATCTTCCAAGACAAAAACAAATACAACACCCCCAAGTACCGTTTGATTGTTCGTCTCAGCAACAAGGACATCACCGTCCAAATTGCTTACGCCAGGATCGAGGGTGATCGTGTTGTGTGTGCTGCCTACTCGCATGAGTTGCCTCGTTATGGAGTTAAGGTGAGTGTGGAAGGGTGTTTGCCAAGGTTCGGTGTAACTTTTTTGTTTCCAGGTTGGTTTGA
The DNA here is from genome assembly GCA_945910035.1 of Brachypalpus laphriformis. Classification (NCBI taxonomy): domain Eukaryota; kingdom Metazoa; phylum Arthropoda; class Insecta; order Diptera; family Syrphidae; genus Brachypalpus; species Brachypalpus laphriformis. The sequence goes on along the minus strand of OX246753.1, from coordinate 193,842,242 downwards.
CCAACTACGCTGCGGCCTACTGCACTGGTTTGTTGGTGGCTCGTCGTATCCTTAATAAATTGGGTCTAGAGTCATTGTACGGTGGTTGCACTGAGGTTACTGGGGAGGAATACAATGTGGAGCCGGTCGACGATGGTCCAGGTGCCTTCCGCTGTTACTTGGACGTGGGTCTTAGCCGAACAACCACTGGTGCTCGTGTCTTTGGCGCCATGAAGGGAGCCGTTGACGGTGGTCTGAACATTCCTCACTCGGTCAAACGTTTCCCTGGCTACTCTGCCGAAACTAAGAGCTTCAACGCCGACGTTCACCGCGCCCACATTTTCGGTCAGCACGTTGCCGATTACATGCGCACCCTTGAGGAGGAGGACGAAGAGGGCTTCAAGCGCCAGTTTAGTAGATACATCAACTTGGGTATCCGCGCTGACGATGTGAGTATAAATAATATGCATTCCTTTATTCTGTGGTAGAAACTGACGTCCATTTTAAAATTACCGCCTCGCTCTCAACCCTGAGACTGGCTGTGCCACAAGTGGACCACATCAACTTGGCCTATATGTTCGATGTTTGGCGGTTTTAATCCATCAGACTTCCTGTTTTTGTGTCATACAATTGTCTTTTTCTCCGGTTTTCTGCTGAATATTTTATGTTAGTCTAGGCCTTTTCGATACCAATTTCAGGGAAAGAGTAGTGCCAATAGGGCGCATAGCCACGGTTAACAGCAACACGGGAAGCACAAGAAGAGCGCATTGCATGCATATACAGACATTTAAATTGCGCAAATATTTCTACTGTGGTCTACCCTCACTCTTCTCGCCCAAAAATTAAACGACAGCGCACTCATCAGTTACCTAAACAGGGTATAACGAAATGCGTGTGAACTACAAACGATTGCTGTTTTTTGCTATCGTTCAAAATTGCATTTAGGCCTTACACAGCCAACCTATAGTGGCCTTAAGCGATAACTGCTTAAGTAGAGTTATGACGGAATTGACTTAAATATGCCAGAAGACCCTGCAGTGGTTACCGAGTTGTAAGTAAAGGAACAACACCGATATAGTAAAATCCCATACGTTTTTGGGAAAAAGGAAAATTTCAAACTCGTTTTTTGAGAAATCGTGAAAATCGACTTAAGCGGCTATTGCTTGAGGCCACAAATGCAAACTTTTTTTTCCATTCGTCGGTTTCTATCGTTCATACGATGATCGTCTGAAAAGTTACGCGATTTGTCCCCTGTTTTATGGCATCTGAGCTTATGAATTGTCTATTTTAGAGGTGATATCTAAAAAATTACGATTTGTTGTGCATTATATCGATTCCTCTACAGTACGACTCGACCGTGATTGATTCTCCGCGTTTGAGAAACGAATAATGGACAACTCCCTCACACGTCCACCATACTGTCACCACTACCTTTTTGAGGTTTAAGTCTGTCCTGGTAAGTCCCCTGAGAAGTTCACTCGCATCTACCTAGTCTTCCGACATCTTCCGATTGTCGTATAGGATCCACTTCTCGTCGCAATTAACGACACGATACAAGAAAGAATCCACACGGTGGCTGTTGGTCAAAGATATTGCAAATTCCAAACGTCGTAGCATATTCGCTGATGTTAAGACGTGAGGTACCCATCTCTTTAGTTTTGTACATTTCCGATGGCTGAAAGGTGACGACTTATGGTTGCAGTTGCGACTGTGAACCTTGCAGCAAGGCTAAGAACAGTCGAAGCTGGATTTTCTTCAACCGCTGCTGCAAGTTCATCATTAACAATAATCTCTGGTCTACCTCTTGCCATATTTTCGAATATCCTTCACCGAACTTGGTAAACCAGTTTGGAACTGTTCTCTTGCACAGTTACCCAAACCAAAAGCACCGTCAATTTCCCGAATTGCTGCGGCTGCATTCCTTTTTTTTTTTTTTTAATTGATAAACGAAAATTGCCCTTAAATGTATTCTCTATGTAAGGAAAAGAGTTAACTTAATTAACTAATAGTGTAAATGTATTTTTACCATTTTAGTTTTTTAGTTTTAATGGTTTTATTAGTTTGTAAAAACTCTTAATGCTAATTACAGTGTTTTAATTACATTTAAATAATATTGTTTTTTAACAAGAAATTTAATCTAGCTTTAAATACATTGAGGCTTGAAAGATTCTTAATATCACTTGGCAGAATATTAAACAACTGAAGACCTTTAAACAGCATGTTGTTTTGGGTGTGTGCTCTTCTATATAAAGGAAGTCTGAAGTCGCCGATGTTTCGCAGATTATACCTGTTGTTTGTTATATACGCCACATTGTTCTGTAAATATTCGGGATACATATTTTGTTTTATTTTAAAAATCATAACAAGCACGTTGAGTTTTAGCCGTTGGGTAACACTTAACCATCCTAAACATTGTAACATAATTGTTATTGGGGTTTGTCGGTCACACTTTAATATCGTTCTCATATCTCTATTTTGAAGAATCTGGAGTTTACTTTGGTTTGCAAGGGAACACATGTATATTATGGAGGAACAATAATTAAAATGTGGTAAAATAATTGTGTTATAGATGGTTTGGGCACAGCTTATTGACACAATGTTTCTAATTTTTCGGAGAAAGCCTATCTTTTTCGATATTTTCGCACACAGTTTTTGTAAATGGGAATCAAACTTTAGAAAGGGGACACGTTTACGATTTCCGTGGAAACGCGTTTTGAAGACGCATTTTTTTTTCTCGATGAAATAAGCACAAAATATAAAGTACCAAAATTCTCGTTTTCGCCTAGTTTAGGAGATATTAAGGTTTAAAAGTTTATTTTTTTCTAAGGGATTTCTCATAGAATATTATTTCTTTTCATGTGGGACAGAATTTTGTTTGCATAGTTTTATGTATGAACATTTTTGCGATAACATGATGTTCCATAGCTTTAGAAATGTAAATATGGAACCTACATGCATAAATCTGAATGAAAATGTAGGCATACTTTTAGGCGTAATCAGTAATCCAGGTACATATCTACCATTTATTGCATATTAATTGATAACTACAAAGTCGGTTATAGCAAGCGCACTTTTGATAGCAATGCAATTTCTGTTACAAAGTTAAAAGTTACAAATTATTGGGCCCAATTCTTCAAATCGTATACGACAGTCGAATCCGACCATGTTTTTTTTTATTCACTTAATACCCGAAATGCACCGGGTATTAAGGCTATTGAAATATCGGTTGTCAAAAGTCAATTTTCAAAGTTCGATATCTCGAAAACTAAGCCAGATATAAAAAAATATTACTTATTATTATTTTTTGTTCAGTGGGTCGAGATCTATTAGAAAACATCTAAACATCGTGGCGCCACGGATATCGTAATATCCCCTCTGAGGATTCAGTAGCGATGTTTTTTTTTTTTTTTTTAATATTTAAACTGAATACAGTCCTCTTACGAATTGCTGTTTCCTAGCGAAACAGTATGTACATATTTACATAAAAGCTGCACATGTGTACATAAAAATAAAACAACTCTTAAAATTATGCAAAATTCTTTTATCGCAGAAATAGTGTCTTTGTGCTACTTTAACTATGAAACATTTTGTTATTGCAAAAATTGTTCATACCCATAACTATGCAAACTCAATTCTGTTCCACGTGCAAATAAATTAATATTCTAAGAGAAATCCCATAGGAAAAAATACATTTTTAAACCTCGATATCACGAGAGAATTTTGTTCTTATATCATCGATATCTACAAAACGGCGTTTTCAAAACATGTTACCACGGTAGTCGTAATATCCTCAGAAAGGGTAAACTGCACTCTTTTTAAAAAATTACTTTATTTTCAATTTCTCTCCACAACCTCACGCCACAACGATCACTTAAGCAATTACAAGTAGATCGGTAATTTTATATCTAACGATATAGTAGTTCGGGTAAATCTTTTTTTTTTTAAATAATTTCCTTTTTTTGCAAACATTCCAAACATTTCTCCAAAAGATTTAATCTTCCAACTTATTTCTTTTCCTTTAATGGATAGGTATTTATTTTCATGGGACCGCTTTCCATTTTGATACAAAAAAAAAGCTAATGTAAAATGGCCTCCTAACCACGAAAATGAAAACCATTTGCGAGCAAATTATTATTAAGAAAGTTTAAGCAAATTATGTTTTGAAAATGACCCCTAAAATCAAAGGTTTTTCCAGGCACATATATATGTACCTGTATATTCAGTTAAATTGCAGTTTTACTTCGATTGGCCATGAAATCGCGCATAATATGATTGTGTTATACACAGAGGGGAATGTTATTCATGTGTGCCTGACATGCAGGTGCTCAGAGCGTCGCTACTTACGTTACTTATCCCGGGCGGTCTTTTTCTCGATGTGCTACGGGATTCTTAAAAATTTGTGGTTTTTCCCTGCGGGATTTTATGCATTCGGAATTCTGTACAGCTGTACACTGTAATTCATGCAATATAACTCGAACGAAGAATGCTATAATAAAAACAAGAAAATAAATTCCAACCAAATTTCTAAACCCAGAAAGTATGCATTGATTTTGACATGATTACTAACTAACTAATTAAAAAAAATATCAGCTAGCAAAAGCCATTAGCTAAATAACAGCCATTTACCGCCTCGCAATGATGATTTCTGGCTAAAGTTTCGAGCACTTCTTTCTTTGTTAATGTTGATGAGCCTTGGTAGCTTTTTTAGGTAAACCCGCGTCTCTGACGAACGCCATAAACTCTCCAAAATGAACTTCATCGCTTATGATCAGATTTTGAATAAAGGAATATCCATTTTTTTTTTCAATTCTGTTATTCTTGTTCTTTTTTTTTAGAGTTGCGAATCTGCATTATTTTCTCCCAGATATTGTTCATACAATCTGTAAAATAGAATTCAAAAAGATATAAATATAATACATATATAAATGAGAAGGTTATTGAGTTTTAAAAGCCCATAGTGGCTTCGGTCCACCCTGTACATTGGCCTCTAATAATAAACGAATTTAAACTAACGTTTATCTTAAAAGCCTTGCATTGGCGTTATCCCAGTTAATAACCTTATTAGGAACGAATTGAGGTTTGATTTTTTGAATTACCGACATTAAGTTACCCCTTTCGGTACTTCTTTTTTGTCGTAAAGGCAAAAAATATATTTTTTTCTTTTTGTTGTTACTAAGGCCGCTAGTAACAACATTGAAAAATTATCTTTGCTTAGTATCGGTTCTAAAGTGGTTTTTGGGATCGTTGCCATATGCCAACAACTATCTGAAATGGTAACGAAATAAATGAAAAATTCGATATAGCAACATACACGCAACATTTTTTTTATTTCCTTCAAATTGTATTCCAAAACTCAAATGTATTTGATGATCATTTAAATACAAAAGAAATAATAAAAATGGCGTTCTTACCAAAAAATGTTCACATAATAACAGACCTTTATTGCACCAGACCTAAAAGCATGCTGGCGGCAAACAGCAACCATTTTTTTTGCCTCAAATGATTGAACATATACCATACCGCAAGGAGTTGAGAAAAGGACAAAAAATGAAAAAAAAAAAAAGCACGGAGAATTTTTTTTTTTTTCCCGCCTGATGTTTGGCGTTTACCTACCCCGGTTAATACCGTTGGTTAGGCTCGGATGGAGCACAGTCCAGTGTCGCGAAACGGTTGCCAAGATATCGAAGTATAGCGATTTATTTATTTATTAGACTTCCGAAGAGTCTTTCCTTCAACGAATGGTATCTCTTAGTTTTAAATAGCACTTAATTTTCGGTTTCGTGAAAAGCAAAACTTTTTCGAGTGAAAGGCGAAAAGATATATGTATGATTTGCTTGAAAATTTTTTTTTGGAAACGATCTTTGGTTTTCTTATTTAAAAATGAATCGTCTATTTGTGTTTCTATTTGTAGCTTGAAGAAATCTATAAGAAGGCCCACTCTGCAATCCGCGCTGACCCCACCCACAAGAAGGTCCAGAAGACCGGCATTGTCAAGAAGAGATGGAATGCCAAGAAGCTCACCAACGAGCAACGCAAGGCCAAGATTGCTGAGCACAAGGCTGCCTACGTTGCTAAGCTTCAGTCCGAAACTGAAGCCTAACCGTAATGCGTTTCTAGAATTTACTACAAATTCAGTTTTATTCAGAAGAAATATTAAAAAAAGAATAAAAACCGAAACCAAATTCGGAAAAAAGGATTTTATAATCGAGTGTGTGTGTGTCTGCTTTTATTGCTATCTGCTAGGACCGGATAGTTAGGATATATAATTGAAATTAGGTTAAACATAAAATAAATTAACGTTTATACATACGCCAGGACTTTTTAACTACCAATGCTTCGCACTCGTCGTGAACATTCAATTGTGGTTTGTTTTGTCTTGTGAACATGAGGGCATTCCAACAAAAAGGTAAAGACTAGACTTGGTTTTGATGTAGTAAAGTGTTTATTCCTACATATATATCAAAAGAGTTATAATGTTGCTTTCGTTTCTTTAGGAAAGAAACGTTTTATTGTAACGTTTTAAGAATGGTGTGTTCAATTGTTACGAAGCATTAATAGTAATTTTACTCGTACATACAAGACGAACGTGTTTAAAAAATAAGGTAGACAACACTTTAGGTAAGGATTCTATTCCAACCGATTTGAATCGAATACCAATTTGGTTTTGATATCTCTAATAGACACTTGTGCATACAATCATCAAAAATACACAATACATCTTTATTCCAAATCTATCAAGATGCAACTATATACACAAATAATGACATGCAGCCCTCCTTTATATTATTAAACTCGACTCAAGACAGTACTTTTTATACCAATTGCTTATTCGTTATAGAAACATACAGCGCACTATTTAAAATGTATCAAGACTCAAGACCGCTGCTATAAGAAAATGGGTTGAAGAATTTAAGGTAAGTCATCAAAAATGAATGATAGAGTTGGTCAGTAGAATTGGTGACGTTTAAGAGGAACTGCGTAAGCTAAATGAAAACGTGAAATGGGGGTCTTTGTGTTTTCCTTCGAGATTCTATAAAACGATAGCTGATATTCTTTCAGAAAATTTCAATTATTGGTTCTAGCAAAACGAAATTTTCATCGTGTTAACTATTTATCTTATTTAATTTTGTCTAAGGATTAATTGTATTTTTTCCAACAAGTCGAATAATAGAGTGGAAATCCTGAAAGTTACCTTCTTAGGTGGTGTCAAAGTTCGGGGTGAACCTGGGTCTCAACCAACAAACTTCTCCATTTAGCACGCTAATTGCCTCCAGTTGCGCACTCCAAGTTGGTTGAGTTCTCCTTGTGTTTATGTTTTTAGAATCGTTGGTATACTCTTCTTATTATCACACCTATCGCGGAATCCGTCGGATCTTCACGTATTCTATTCACGTGAACATAAAAACGGTATCGTGGGATCCGTCGTATACTCTTCCTTGCCGACCAGTATTGTTGATTAGGAAGTTCTCTTGTGACAGCTCGTTTGAAACACTTATGTGCTTTGTGAAAATTCAATGCGGAAGAAAAAAATAAAAATGAATTCTGTGTGAAAATGGATAGCTTTGCATTGTTTTTTAATGAAAGATCATCTTCAGACAAGAAAGCGCTCTCAGTTAAGACCAAAATAAAAATATTATGGAACTACCAGAAGCAACTTAAAATTTCGTACACCAACAACCAAATCCGCAATGAAATAGCTGCGATGCCAAACGCATGGGGGAATTTCTTCCATTCGTTTCCCACGCTAAAGTGAATCCTATTCACGATACGGACATATGAATGGTTCACGTCTGCAGGGGGCTAACTCTGTATTGCTACTCTAAAGTCAAACCATTCGAATTCGCAGAATTGTCACTCTGTAATTCGAATCGCAAATCCAAATTTACGAGAATTGAACAAACTTTTGTTGCCAACTTCAGCGTCAATTTTTTATCGCAAATCCGGCACTCTGTATTGCTAAACGAAATGTCAAAGTAACTCGAATCCGCATAATTTTGTTCTATTGCTATTGGTTTGCGGATGTTGAGGTAAGCAATTGTGTTTCTTTTAAAATGTAAGTATTTTATGACATAAAATGTTATTTTTAACTTAAAATACAATGAAAGTGATATACATAAAATAGTTTTGTGAAATTACTTAATTAAAACGTGTTTTAGAACATGAGGGCAGTCCACCAAAAATCAAATGTAAATGCTCCACCTTAACTTCTCTTGAAGGTAGCAGTGGATAGAAAGAGTAAAGTGGGAAATACACGATACAACTGTTCTACGAACGGTTTAACAGCTTTGGTGTTGTATACGATAATTGTGTCGTGTGTATTCACACAACCGATCGTTGTACCGATATCGTATGGTCGCATGGTCTTGACGGTACAACCGCTGTAACATACACAAACTGTATGGAAATTATATGGTGTGTATGTGTAAAATGGCTGAATAAAATGTTTGGTTGTACGTAAGTCGTATGCAAATTGTATGCGTGTGCTGCATACAACAGTACGCCGACGTCGGTACGAGGGTTGTATCGTGTATTTCCCACTATCAGTTTCGGGTTGAACAAACCACTGCTATATTTTTCTTCTACTTTTTATCACTTAGCTCCATTATATCTATTTCTAAATTCGCCTGCGTTCTATTCTTTCTCCTTGTATGTCATCGTGATGGAACCACAATTCGACAGCATCTAGTTCCATTTCTATAACATATATTTAACTTTCTTTCTCAAATATAAATAAAACACAAAATTCTTTAGAACGAAATTTGCTTCAAAGTGACATTTCTAAGTTCGATACTCGAAGCTAGATTCGCACATTTCATAGCTCCAGTTGGCAATACTTCCATTTTATTCTGTTTTCTTAAAGAGTGCCGGCTAAGATTAGAGTCGCAAAGCATTTTCGCAAAAATTTGACTTCCGAGTAGCAATACAGAGTGTGGTATTTGCGTATAAATAAAAGACGTGTTTAATATTTAAATGACACTTTATTGTAGCGAACTCTATGGTGGTCAGACTACGACTGGCCTCTCACCATGATCGTAGAGGATGCACCTTTATCAGAGAGAGACAGATCTATTCTCAAGTTGAATGTATTAAATGTTACAGATATACAACATCTCCCCCTTTGAAGTTTAAGTTTTTTTTTTTTTAAATAAATTCATTGATACTTCATGTTTAAAGATAATATGGCTATAACATATGTTAGATGTACAGTAATGATATTAACATATATATAATTTTTTTTTTTTTTTTTAATTATTCATGCGGCAAATCGTATTGGTTTTTTTACAACACGTCCGAAACGAGTACGGTAGTGACTTTGCTGTTCAACCGGAAGCGATGGGTGTATGGCTCTTTGGTTAACAGCAGGATTATCGTCTTGAATTTTTTGCTCGGCTGCTGCTTGTTCCGTAGATGGTCCTACCTGGCTACTTTCCCCTTCCTCCCCTACGGCTTTAAATTTGGGCTCATTGTATGACCTGCGCAAGTGCTCAGTATTGCGTCTGATGATGTTATTATTTTCTGTGCGTAAAACGTACGATCTGGTGGTTTCACCACTTGCCTTAACCCTAGCAGGTTCCCAATTAGAGTTTTTCCTGTTAACCACATTATCCCCTGGGCTAAGTTTTAATTCTCTCCGATTGGCTGTTTTGTCAAAATATAACTTTTGCTTATATTTTAGGTGTCTCATCTGCTCTACAGCATCATTTACTACTAGCTTTGGTTGCAGCAGATTTTTACCGATTGGGAGACTCGTTCGTAGCACTCTACTCATCAACAATTGTGACAGTGCTGCATCTAAATGCGAAAGCTTAGTACTGCGGTATTCTAATAAAGTGAGATTTAGGTCTCCCCCGTTGACCAAACATTTTCTTAAGATCGTTTTGGCCAAGTGGACAGCTTTCTCTGCTTGGCCGTTGGACTTGGGATAAAATGGACTGGAGTATATGAATTTAAATTCCCACTTTTTTGCGAACTCTTTGCATTCAAACGAATTGAACGGTTGATTGTCACAGACGACATTTTCAGGGATTCCATGTGTCGCAAATGTTTCCTTCATAGCCTGAACCACACAACAAGCTGACTTTCTTGCTAATTTCTTTAGGTCAAACCATTTGGAAAAATAATCTACCATGACAAGAAAACTCTCCCCTTTGAACTCTAGAATATCACAGCCAATTTTTTGAGACGGAAGCTCTGGTATGGCGTGAGGAATAAGTTTGTGTGGCTCATTTGAGGCTCGAAATTTTTCACAAATAATACACCTGTTGATCAAGTTCTCTATGTCTCTATTCATGTAAGGCCAGTAAAAGGGGGTTTTAGCCCGTGCAATGGTTTTACTAATACCAAAGTGATACTCGTGTAATGTGTTTAATGTATGGTCTATGAGAGATTTTGGAACGAAAATTCTTTCATCATAGAAAACAAGACCATCGTCTTCGTAAATTTTATCTTTTATGTTCCAGTAAAATTTTAGATTGTGAGGGACCTTATCTTTAGATTTCGGCTAGCCCTGCTTATAATACTGACTTAAACTTGTCAATGTGCTATCGTCTTTTGTACCTTGCTTATATAATGCTCTGCTTCTATTTCCAATGCTAACTGAATGAATGAATTCCGTCCTGATATCATCTAGGTTCACAAATGTATCTGTGCCTAAACTACGTGATAACAAGTCGGCTACGTGCAAACTCTTTCTGGTTGTTGGGATCTTTTATGCCATTGATTGCATCTATCCTCGCTGGGTCGGGAGTGACACCTGTAGCGGAAAAAATGTGCCCTAAATATTTGACGCTTTCTGCCCTGAATTGCACTTTCTTTGGATTAAACTTTATGTTAAGTTTCCTTGCTTTACTAATGACTTCTTCCAAATTTGCGTCGTGTTCCTCCACCGTTCTACCGCCTACAATTAAGTCATCGATGTATACAAATGTTCCTTTTAACTGGCCAAAATATTTGCTGTTCAACTTTTGGAATTTCTCGGGTTCCACCTTAATCCCAAACGGTAAGACATTAAACCTATAGCAACCATTATAGGGAGTACTAAACACCGTGAGGTTTTTTGACTCCTCATCCAGCCGCACCTGCCAAAATCCTTCCTTCAAGTCCAAAACCGAGAAATATTTTAGGTTACGCATTTCCTGCCTAAAATCTTCAAATGTTGGCAGCATGAAATGTTCTTCTTTAATGGCTGTGTTTAATTCTTTGGGATCCAGGCAAATTCGAAGAGATCCATCTTTTTTTTCTACTACAACCATGTTATGCGACCAGTCACTTGGTTCATCAATCTTTGAGATAATCCCTCTTTTCTCCATATTATCAAGTGTGCTTTTAACCCTACCTCTTATACTTAACGGTATACGTCTGGTTGGCTTATTAACCGGACGTGCTCCGTCTCGAAGTTCTAAGTGACATGTATCCGGAAAAAATCCAAAACCCTCAAAGACATCCTTGTTTCTTTGCTTGAAAGCCTCTAACCCATCTAGAGCTACACTATCAACTCGTTTTAGAACACCTAGCTTAATACACGAATCGATTCCTAGTAAGGGCTGACAACCGTTTTCTACCACTACAAATGAAAGGTTATATCGGTTTCCCCTATGCGTGACTCTACAGTCCGTTGCACCTGCTACTTTAAGCCTAAACCCACCATATGCTTCTAATTTAACCGAATGCGCTTTCATGCTGAGCTTATGTTTAATGCACTTGAACACTCGAAGTGGGAGTATATTCACTTGTGAACCCTTGTCTAGCTTAAAATCAACCCTTTGTCCTTCTACGAACAAGCTTTCAATCCAACACCTGTTTCTATTGCTGTTAGTGTCATTAACGGAATCAATATATAGCTCGCCATCACTGTCGCTCTCATGTCTCACAGCAACATCACTCACCTCAGTTCGTTTCTGACACACCGCAGCAAAATGATTTGATTTACCGCAAACCGAACATTTTTTCCCAAAAGCTGGGCATTTCCCTCTCATATGAGTGTAATTGCAAAATTTACATTTGTTCTTCTCACTGCTCTTCCCCGATAAATGTGCATTCCCTTTACATCTGGAATTAGAATTGAAAACTTTACTTTTATGGTGCTGAGAATTTGTTTGATATTTGCTTCCCGAATATTTTTTCACGGCGTCCACTGCTGCTTTCATTCCACCTGCTCCGTCTGCTGCACTCTGCATAACTTTGCTCTGGGCTCCTGTCATTTCCGCTACTCTGCACGTTTCTATGGCCTTTTCGTATGTGAGATCACTAATCTTCAATAACTGTGCTTGCACATTTCGATCCGCTACTCCAATGACTACTCTGTCTCTGAGCATGGACTTTTTCTCCTCACCAAAACTGCAACTTTCCACCAATGTCGAAATCTCCTTCAAAAAGTGGTCAAATGGTTCACCTTCCTTTTGGTTCCGCATGTAGAAACGATATCTCTCATAAACTATATTTGTACGTGGATTGCAATATTCTTCGAACTTTTTGATCACCCCTGCGATATCTTTCTGTTGCTCCTCAGTTAATCCGAGAGTGTGAAATAACTCTATGGCATCCGTACCGGCACAACTCAAAAATCTCGCCACCTGAATTTTCCCCTCCTCCTTATCCGTCTTCGTTGCTGTCGCATAAATCTCGTAATGTGTTTTGAATTTCTTCCAATTCTCTTTAAGATTGCCGTCCATGTTTAACTGTTCAGGTTTGGGAAAATCCATCGCTGCTTTTTCACCTCTTCGTCTGTCCTACGTTGTTCTTATATTTTACTTTATTTTTTTTTTTTTTTTTTACTTAGTACTTTAAGTAGCTAACGCGACTGTCCGAAGCAAAACTTAATTACAAAAATAACCGACTGCGCCATGTGGTATTTGCGTATAAGTAAAAGACGTGTTTAATATTTAAATGACACTTTATTGTAGCGAACTCTATGGTGGTCAGACTACGACTGGCCTCTCACCATGATCGTAGAGGATGCACCTTTATTAGAGAGAGAGACAGATCTATTCTCAAGTTAAATGTATTAAATGTTACAGATATACAACACAGAGTGAGGCCCCAGATTGCACGATGCAAATTTTCGATTATTAGTGGATCGTTTCCCCGAAAGGTTCCACGATAGGGGAGAATGCAGCTTTGGAAGGTTCAACATCGCTTCATTTCATTACCAGAAAACGTTTAGTGGCCCCATTGATCACCAGGGGCCTCACTGTGTATTGCTACTCTAAAGTCAAATCATTCGAATTCGCAGAATTGTCACTGTAATTCGAATCGCAAGTCCAAATTTATGGCAATCGAACAAACTTCTGTTGCCAACTTCAATGTCAATTGCTTATCAGAAATCTGGCACTGCTAAACGAAATGTCAAAGTAACTCGAATTCGCATCATTTTGTTGGATTGCTATTTGGTTTACGGATGTTGAGGTAAGCAATTGTGTTTCTTTTAAAATGTAAGTATTTTATGACATAAAATGTTATTTTTTATTTATATAAATGCAATGAAAGTGATATACATAAAATAATTTTGTGAAATTACTTGATAAAAACGTGTTAAAACATGAAGGCAGTCCACCAAAAATGAAATATAAATGCTCCACCTTAACTTCATTTGAAGGTAGCATTGGATAGAATGAGTAAAGTGGAAAATACACGATACAACTGTTCTACGAAAGGTTTCACAGCTTTGGTGTTGTATACGATAATTGTGTCGGGTGTATTCACACAACTGACCGTTGTACCGATATCGTATGGTCGCATGGTCTTGACTGTACAACCGCTGTAACATACACAAACTGTATGGAAATTATATGGTGTGTATGTGTAAAATGGGTGAATAAAATGTCTGGTTGTACGTAAGTCGTATGCAAATTGTATGCGTGTGCTGCATACAACAGTATGTCGATGTCGGTACGACGGTGGTATCGTGTATTTCCCACTTAATACTCTCAGTTTCGGGTTGAACCAACCACTGCTATATTTTTCTTCTACTTTTTATCACTTAGCTCCATTATATTCGACTTATTTCTAATTCGCCTGCGTTCTATTCTTTCTCCTTGTGTGTCATCTTGATGAAACCACAATTCGACAGCACCCATTTCCATTTCTATAACACATATTTAACTGTCTTTCTCAAATATAAATAAAACGTTCGATACTCGAAGCAAGATTCGCACATTTTGTAGCCCCAGTTGGCAATACTTCCATTCGATTCTGTTTTCTTACAGAGTGCCGGCTAAGATTAGAATCGCAAAGCACTTTCGCAAGAACTAGCAATACAAAGTGAGGCCCCAGACTGAGGCTCCAGATCATCCACCCTGAACTTTGTCCTTTTTTAGAGGGAAGTATTCGGTAAACATCTCTGATTCACTCATGCAACATCTCAATTATGGCTTCTTCCCAAGAAGAAATCGGGTATTCCCTGAAATGGCCTCATTCAGTACCATTTTGGTGTTTTCTATTTTCGTTCGAATAGTTGAGTAGACTTCAATCAAATAAATAAATGTTTATTTTAATATTTTACACCCTTATTATTGTTAGCGTATCGAACGTTCGACTCAAGTCGAACTGCCAGCAAATTGCTTCTGTCGTGGTATTGCTGTTAGCGAACATTTTCATTCGAATAAAGAATAAGTGCTGACAAAGGATAAACAATTAAATGTCATCTGTGAAGTGTTAAAAGCGACAGAAGCAATTCGCCTGGCAGTTCGGCTTGAGTCGAGTTCGCTAACCATAATAGGGGGGGTTAGATCCATGTTAGATCCTTTTAATTTTAAAATGGCACTTCCTTTGTACTTGGGGCACATCAAACCCCTGACGTCTCTATTTTCACTTTCCGCTTAAAAAACTTCACAAAATTATGAATTGATGTTTTTGTTTTGGATTCCCCCAGCAAATTCTGGCGGGCACTTTTTTCACGATACCAATTTTTTCCCTCGTTCGTAATTCATTGCCGATACGTATTTTTTAAAAAATCGGAACATTTTTCAGGGTGAATTTTATTTAGGATAGCACTGATCTTCTCCAAAACCCGTCAACGCAAACGGGACCGTATATCTTGCGAAGAATTTTTCTCGAAGCGGCTAAGGATATCTTCAATAAAGTTCACGTTTCAGCGCATGTTTCTGCGTCCATGGGGATCTGCAATGATCGGGAAACTACCGACTGCTCAAAACTTGGCTTGGACCAGTAGCGCAACAATTAAGTTCGTGATGAAGTGCTTGCTTTACCTCTTAGTGGTGGTCCCCGGGCAGCGTATAAAATACGTATAAAACCTTATACGTGTAGGCTAAAATTGCAAGTGCTGGTTGTTTAGGGCTTTGATTATAGACTAGGTAACATGGGCCAGCAACCTGCGTTACTGAAACCAGCCCGCTATAGAAACCGACACTATTTCTCGGACAAGAAATGATCACATGTTGACGACTTTTGGCTATCGTACCCATATCGTAGGTTTCTGGCTCTAGCTTCGCCTCGACTCAGGAAGCGAAGACCTTACAATGCCAGATTCCTTCAATTGGAAAAAGAATTCATGTGATATAGATTGGACATTTTGGGGGTAAGTGAAATCAGATGGTTAGAAGCGGGCGAGTACCAGTCCTCAACGCGTAACACTGTACTACTCTATTCCGGAAGTCCGCGGTAATATGGAGTCGGACTACTGCTATCAACAACAGCATGTATGGGCCTAATTTCCTGGCAACCTCAAGGTGATATACACCCTGATTGTCGTTGGCGTTTGTCGCTTTCCGACGATTGTCGTTTTATTCTTCAGATGTAGCACGAATACATGTTCATACATTTTTCACTGTGAAAGAGTTGTAATAGTATTCTACACGACAAACAAATTCCTTAATGTTTTGCGGTCAGCAGATCGTAGCTATGAATAAAACTACAATCGTCGAAAAGCGACAAACGCCAACGACAATAAGGGTTAATAATTATGGCGGCCAGATTCCGGACTAGAGTACGACGCGTCACCATCATACAGTGATATGCCCCAACGGAGGGCTCGTCTGAGGACGAGAAGAAGAGCTTCTATAATCTCTTAAGTGCTGTTTTCAACACAACATCAAATGGAGACATTGTCATAGTGATGGGGAATTTGAATGCCAAGGTAGGTAACGACAACAAAGGGCTCAAACATTTAATCGGGAAGCATTGTGGATTTATGCCGTGCTAATCGCCTTGTGATAGGTGGCACCATGATTGAGCACAAGGCCTACCACAAAGTCAGCTGGGTTTCCAACGACAGGCAAGCAACCTCCAATCAAATTGACCATTTTCCAATCAGCCGCCGCTTTAAAGGTAGTCGAGGGCAGATGTGGGGATACTATGAGATAATCATGCCGATTATTGAATCCGGCGGATTGATAGCGGAGGGATCTCATTCGATCCCCACCTATTCTCTATCATTGAAAACGTCGGCTAGCAAGTGAACGGATATCGGTAAGGAAGTCACAGAAAGTAAGCATTATTGAAACCGCAAACGATTCGCACTCCATACAAAGTCAGACGTTTTCAATACGCATCAAAATAGCTACGGATTACGGTAACAGTTGGTAATTTTTCTCTTGGAAATGATGAAAAGCATTAAAAAGTATGTTTTAATATACATATGAAGATAGAAAGATAGATACGTATCTGAATTAAGGTTTGGGCAGACTACAAGTCGTCCATACCAAAGAAATTGGCCAATAATAAACGTGAGTTGAAAGCTACAGGTGATGGGAAAAACAATGAAGTTCATTTCATTCCTTTGGAGGACTATGTAATTAAACTCATTTGCTTGAAAGACTGCATGGAAGGTTTATTTGAGACAAAGAGTTATAGTACACAAATAAAAACCATTGCTTCTACCTGTAGTATGCCACAAGATATGGATATGTCTCTTGAAAGAGAAATGAACTTGCTCGGATGACAAAAGCAATACGTCCTTAGACTTAGGAACCGCCGAGAAAAAAACCAAATGTACGAAAAAATATCCGAACTGCTTTTAACTGTTAGAGAACAATCCGGGGGAACAAATTCTTGTTTGAAAAAAATCTACCGGTCAATAGATCGGCTGAGTGACAACCAAAGAAAAGAGAATGCAATCCATCAGTCACTGCCTTAAGAAATAAAAAGGCACAATGAACGCATGGAACAACTCGTAGTAGAAAAAAATAATTAAAAAGAGATATCCTTCAGCTTGAGTTAATGATTCATTATTTTTAAAATATTTCGCTTGTTTTGAATTATTTGTTGAGGAATATTTTCATTTGACAGAAAAAGGGGTGAATTCGAGGTCGTTAATAATGTGCTTTTACGGACCGATAATGTACGAGTAGTTCATCCGGCGGTTTCTATAATGGGATCACACAGAGAAAGTGATTAGGTGCGGATCGGATGAGATCCCTCCGCAATCAATCTGCCGGAATCAATATTCGGCATGAATCTTATAATAGCTACTCTCCAACTACGCAATGCTGCAGTTCGAAGATCTCACGTTCAACATCGATAGACTAGAAGCAGAAGAAGTTGCACGGAGGTGCGACAGCAAGACCGTTTACAGAATCACCAAAGAGCTGACAGGTGGTCACAGCTCAAGCCAACACCCAGTGAAAAGCCTAGATGGTTCCTTGCTCATTTCTGATGAGGACCAGCTCAAAAGATGGAAGAAGCATTTTATTACGCTTTTGACCCGCGTATTCGCTTCGAAATCAGACTGAGGTGCCCGAGGTGAGAAATGCCCGAATACGTACCACCACTCCCAGCAAGGATGAGATCAGTACCACGATCAAAGCACTTAAAACCAACAAGGCGGTAGGACTTGACGGTATACCCACAGAGCTCTTATGAGCAGCGCTAACAATATCGGCTGAGCTTCTGCTTCCACTTATAGAGAGAGCTTGGGAAGCTGAGAGCTTTCCTCACGAGGGAATGATCATCAAGCTTCCTAAGAAAGGAAATGTATTGGAGTGCGGAAATCGGAGGGGTATCTGCGTGCTTCCTGCTGTAGGTAAGATAATAGCTAAAACCATCCTAGAGTAAATCAAACAGCATCTCGAAGACACACTCGATGTTGTTGGATCCTCCTGTGTCGTCCACATCAATACTGCGGATGATCATCGAACGGAGGGCGTCGAATATCGATCGCCACTTCACCTGCTATTCGTCGATTTTAAGAAGGCGTTCGATAGTGTCAACATGGAGCTTATTTGGCGTGCCTTACGCAGGAGAGGTATTCCCGATAAATGAATTGCTATTATTAAAGCTACATATGATGGGTCCAAATGTCACGTTCTGCACGGAGAGACAAGGCTATATTCTTGCACCAATACTATTCCTATTGGAATATGCTTCGTGCATCTTTGTCGACGGGAAACGAATGAATTCGATGGACTCTTAGGGATATCCCAACTGAAACATTTTGACTACGCTGATGATGTATGCTTACTCTCTCACAGTATTATGGACCTCCACCAAATGACATCAGATGTGGAGAGGGAGGTAGGCATCGTCGGGCTGAGAATTGGTATGGCAAGAACTAAAATTATCAGCCTTGGAACAAACTCCAAGATGCATTGCTGTACAACCGGTAGAGAGAGTAGAGGATTCCAGTATCTTGGAAGTATTATCTCGACCGATGGTGGAACCGAACTGAATATAGTCAATAGGATCACCAAAACAAAGTCTGCCGAGATTTTGTCCAAAATATTGCGAAGCAATGCAATCAGTTTGGACACCAAGCTAACACCTTTATTACGGTTGTCAAGGATCAATGATTGATAAACGATAGAATTTATCAATCGGTCGAAAGTTTTGTATTGGGATTGTCAATTGATACATTTTTCTTCTATTGTGAAGATTCTATTCTCTTTGAGTTTTCGCGTTCTTCTTCTGGGTAGTGTTTTTGGACTTATATTTGTTTTGTTTGTTTTTTGTAAATTTTGCCTTAAAATGTAAGTACTTTGGGTTAAATAAATTTCAGTATTTCTTAATGAAACAAAACAGTTCATTTCGTTTTTAAAATGCTTCTTTTCAAATGAAAACAACGAATAAGATTAAAGATAATACTAAGTTTATCAATAGAACTATTCACAATGGATCTAAAATTCACTACAAATTCACAGCCGATTAAAGATGTGGATAAGCAGGACTGGGATCTTCTTCCATGTCTAGTTTTGACATCCCTGCCAAATTTATCCGTCTATGTAGGATGTTTAATTCATATAGTTTTAATTCATATACAAAGCATCCTTAAATCGAAGTGATAAACCAAAGTACTAAGTAACTAACTGAAGTATAATGTTCATAGTTGTGTTATACATGCACGTATGTCTAATACTGTAACAGAGGTCCTAAGCTGTTAAACTCTAACGAGAATTTGTGCCAGTGTTTTTTGTATCCTGTTTGCTGCAACAAAATTGTCTCTTGCTCCTGGCTAAATCAGGATGTTCTAATAGAGCAATCATCCTTTCAAAGTGGTGTCTATTTGTAACTTTCAAACGGTAAAAATACTGTTAAATTATTTGCATTTTATTTTATTTGTACTTACGCAGACTGCCGTATTTTCAGCAAAACCGTCTTTCTCCCAAACAACCAACTTCAAGTGCAAAATCGAGGTTGTGCTTATGACAGTTCCCGCAACTAATACACAATTGAGTTGTGTATCATGATACAACCAAAATGCGCAGACAACCAAACATTTGAAGTTGTTTGAAAGTTCAGATCGATAATATTAATTCTGTACTTACAACCAAAGTACAACTGAAGTTGTGTTCCATAATAGGGGCACCGAATTTTGTGAACTTATAACTGCGACAAGCCAACATTTTGGCGGTTAAAAATTTCCTTAATTTAGAATGGGTCTTAGATTTCAGATAGAAACTCTATCTAATACGCCAATGCTGAAAAAAAATCTGATGATATCATTTAAAATGTTAAAATATGTTAAGCATACAAAACATACATAATGCTAAAACGATTCGCAGCATAATGGTAATAGTGACAAAGTGATGGGCACCTGGAAGTATGCATTTATGGAAAGATTGGTGTGGAGAACTAATTAAGATTTCCATGTTTTGCAGTAAATGCACTTCGGATAAGCAAAAATATATATACAAACGTACGTACATATGTACATACATTATGGTTGTCATTTTCACAAAAAATCACTGATCCTCGATTCCATGAGAAGGCAAAAAGATCACAAAAAGAATCATCCACATCGGTACAGGTTTACCCAAGTTTCTTTGAAAGTAGTTTTGAAACCGCTCATTCAATTGAAATTAAAAGCACACGTTTCCGATTTCAAAGAAAGACAAGCGCTTTGTAAACGATTCGCCATATTCGATGTAGTTTCGCACAAGTTGTCGTGAACGAAAACGGGACATATCGACAAATATTCCGAGATTAGTGGTATTTTTGCTTAAAATAAAGTAACTCGGAATCGATTCCAAAGAAAGGTAAATTTTCTGTGATATGAATCATCCAAATCGTTGTAATTTTACATATGTTGTTGTGAACGAAAGTGGTATATTACGACAAATTTTATAAAATCAACTGTTTCTTAAACAGTTAATCCGATTGAAACCAGAATCACCGAATGGTGAAGAATTCATTAATCCAGGACAATAAGTCACTCGTCAATAGTGATTCGAATAAGTGCAGTTCTTGGAAAGCTTTATAAATAGATAATATTGAAGGATTGATTCATTAATTTATTCCAATGATAAAATTCTTCACAAAAGCCGCGTTTTATTCATCCTTATTACGACTGGCTTTTAAGTTGATCGACTCTTTTCGTTTTTTGAGTCGTGGTGGTGAGTGTTGATATTTACGGGAACAAAATGCCTGGAGTGTTGTTTTAATTATATTCCACATACGTTTCACAGCAAAAACTGAAAATAACAGACTTTAAGGTCCATTCACAGCTCAGCGACAATTCAACTTTTTTTATATTAATCGATAGATAAATTAAGCTCCGTTCTTTTGGAATAGTAAAATTGTCAATTGAATGTTTATACATGTGCTAAAAACGGTTTGTTCGCAGTTCGGGCATTCGCAGGTCGCTGAGCTGTGAATGGACCTTAACTGCTTAGGCCGAACTTCTCGCAACCACTCGTGTTGTGTGCGTTATATTTTTCGCACGAATGGAAGGCACCTACAGCTTTGTGCCGTATCCGAAGGGCATTTTTTGTTTTTGAGAAGGTTTTTCGTAATAACAGTACTCTCGGCTGTTTGTCAAATGTTCGCGAGAGGTGGGACCGTGAAAAACTTTGTTGGTGTTTTCTGGGATTCAAACATGGAACCTTACGCGCAGTGGTCCGACACACTAACCACTGCACCATGGCGCCCACCTTACGAGGAATATCGCGAACTAATTTCTAGATCACCAGAATTGATCCCGATAAGAAGAAAAATCTCGTGTTGTTGCTGTGATCAATGAAAACTAATGATCTATATAAATCGGTGATAAAGAAACGCGGCTAAAGAAGGGATTTAATCCAAAACAAATAAAGGATAATGTGGATTCTATTTATGGAGAATCTTCACCATTTATTCATTAAAGACTGGTCTCAACGCTTTCGTTGGGGGCAAACGTCTTTTGAAGATGACTCTCGCTCAGGTGGACCAGCAACTACGATCACAGAAGAAAATGTTGAATTTGTAAAAGAAGTTGTTTTGAGTGACCAAAGAGTGGAAGAAATTGCAGCACAAACTGGATTATCGAAAACAACGATTCTTAGGATCCTATATGATCATCTTCGTATGAACAAGGTCAGCGCAACATGGGTGACACGAATGCTTTGTGCAGTTCAAAATACGCACTGCTATTATTGCACAGGTCGCCATACGTCAATATGGATTCGCACCAATTGAATGGGTCATGCAAATAAAGTTGTAACTATCAAAATGGTTACTTTTCAGGAGAGCCCAAAACGCTTTTATACGTGAAGTATTTTCATACATATATATTTCCATTGACTGAGAGTTAAAATGTTGCTTCTTCGGATCGGATAACGGTAAACATTGTACCGTTGTATCTAGAGAGTTGATTGTAGAACATTTTTCCATTAAGATCAAGAAGACACAAGGTTTCCAGTTACAACGTTATTCACGTAACCTATTCAATAGATCATTCATCTTATAACACAGATGTTATCCCTAGCGACTATTTTTTATTCAGCAAATTCAAGTCTGACCTTCGAGGAAAAAAATTTAACGGAGTTGATGAAATTTTAACTGCCGTTTTAGGTCATTTTGACGATAAAACTTCGGAATACTTTTTCGATTGTTTAAATACATAATCGATCTAAAATGTGTAGTGGTTAACACTACTGGCCAGACAGATTTTGCATTCTGAGCAGTCAGAATCTGGAAAGCTTAATGTGCCCATTAGCTCAGCTTTTTGGGAATCGCCCCAAATTTTTTTTTGACAACTCCCAGATGTGTCAAAAACCTGGGTTTTCCTTTCTCAAAAGACGCATTGGACCTGTCATTCGGACATTTTGCGACCGACCCGGGCTCTAAAAAACAGGGGTCGAATTGCGTCCTCCATGAACGGATCGGTAATTGTACGAAGAAAAATTCCGTCAAACGTCATACGAATGAATGTATTGGAATTATGTCCTACGAAAGCAGACGGAACGTAATTTCCAATTTGACATGCCGGTTGTACCAGATTAAGAGTTGAAATTGTAGTAGCTTAAACTTCAAACACATGCAATTTGGAAGTGAAATTCGGTAAAATAAAATAATTTTCATCTAAAACGAAGTGATTGTTCCACCAAATCGTCAGAAGCAGTATTTTTGTGCGGTATTGAACTGCTGTCTTCCGGCTCAGACAACTTCTGGGAACTTCCAAACATCTTAACATTTGGAAGCCCCTCAACTGCTGCTTTCAATCCAGCTGCTTCCATTATTAGCAGCTCCTCTCTTGAAAGCGGCTTTTCCTGATCGGGACCACCCACAGTTTTGTTTTTTGCAGCTTTATTGAATGACAATCTCTTCTTCGCCTGAAATTTTTGGTCTGCGACAACCTAAATTTGGCGTCCTTAGTTGGAAGTTCAGTAATGTTTAGCTTTTTTAACAAACATTCCCACATCTTTATGGATGTTGCTTTTCCTTGCCTGGTATTTGGAAGCATTTTTTTTTTGCCAAACTTGGGTGCTTATTCGTATATTTCGCCATAATAAATTTTGGGTTGCGTTTTTCGTGTTTACGTAAGTCCTATTTTTTGTGTGTAGTTATGCTCGTAATATTGTGTACTCATAGTTTTCACTTTATTTATTATGGTTTAACTTACATTCTTTTGATTATTTATTGCACAAATTTACTTATTTCTTCTCTGACACAAATTACGATTGGTGGCGATCAATTGAACGAGCATGTTTACGCACTCGTTAACAGAAGTGATGATGCCAAATTACGTTTACGTGCATACGTTCAGGGAAGTCGCGATCCCAAATATACACATTCCGTTCATAAGTTACTCGTTTACGGAGGACGCGATTCGACCCCAGGACTATTAACCACAAATATATAAAAAAAAAATATATATAAATATACACATATAATCATAAATTAAAAGCATTTTACCGTTTGCTTTTCCAATCATCCCATTAGTTGTGATTGAAGGGAAGTTATTTGTCATAAACGAATTAATTGATAACAGTTGAAGGCTCCAGGGGTAAAACCACTTCACAGCAATTTTTTTTAAATGCGATAGCGTGCCATCGGGTAGCATTGATTTTTGGGATAGAACGACTTTAAAACAGTAAACAAAAGCGATAAAGTTTCGGTATACTAGGGAAAAACATTGTTGGAAAACGTTCATATTTGTTTTTCTTAAAATCAAATTTTTGTTGTAAAGTGGTTTTACCCATGACCCCTTTAGTTTTGTTTTATTTTATTTTTTAATCATACGTCATTATTATAACATAACTTTATTTTTTCCAAACTCTACAAACTTTTTATGTCGTTTCAAGGACCTATCATTATACCCCTACGTATAGCACAACATTTACATAATTGAATACACACACACATAGACGCATTAGAAAACTTCTTCTGGTTAGTTAATGTATTAATTTACATTTTATTTATAAAAAAGGTTACAAACTATTTTAGTTCTTTTCGACTAAATAAGCAGCATTGTGATCTTATTAAAACTTTTTAGTTTTATAAATTTGCAAATTGCTATTCGCGGCACGAAAAAGGCCAATCTTTAACTGTTTTTTTTTTTTTTAATTTAACATTTTGTTTCTTATATTTACACATACTCGTAAATAATAATTCAGATGGATTATGTAAATATATTGTAGTATCCAATCATGTTTTTAATATTATTTAGGTAACAGGTAGACAACAATTTTTTTTTTACTCTACGTAATAAAAAGATAATAATCACTCCTATCACTCGTTCATGATTATGTGACCGAGCCCGGCTTAACACTGCGTACTATTTTTAGTATTCATGATAATTTCCTACAATCTATGCAAAGGAGATTACCAAGTTTACTTTAACTTCATATTACCGTTCTCATTTAAGTTCTATAACCTCACTGCTCCTACAAGTGACATATTGCCAATTTGAATGTGTTAAGTTGATCCGCGGGTAGACTTAGAGAATATGGGCTAATCGTTGGAATTATGAAGAAAACGTTAATACACATCTGATAGGAAAATACGTGTCATATAAAGTAATTATTTGAACTCTAAAGCCTGACATATGTATGTATATGCATGTATTGTATGTGGTACGGGTCCCTACGATGGCTACTGTGACTGTAATGGAAAACTTGGAGAAGTTTAAAGTAGAAAGATACGCAGCAACACTGGTATGAGCATGGCTATGAAATGATCTGAAAAAACATAGAAAAAGTCTACTACGATGGTTTCCTGGAAGGTTTGAAGAAAACTAAGGAAATTTTGAGGAATTTCAGTGTAATTTGGAGATCGATCTGCTGATCCTACTGAAACCGGATGCAACTTATTAGATTGTCCAGAAAGGCATTCTAGTTTTTCTTCTTAGACATATGACGCGTTGTTTCCAAGTAAAGTGGTTGCGTCTGTAATTTAATGTAATATATGGTTTTGAAGTGCACATGCTTCAATGCAAAGAAAAAAATGTTTTTTTTTTAAATAAATTTATTTATTTATTTTTATATTTTTTTTTTGTTAGGGATCGAATTAAGGATGGACAAAAAGAAAATTCGAGCAATTTTTTTTATAGGAGTTCGAAATGGGTTTTAAGGCAGCTAAGGTGGCTTGGAATATCAATAGCGCATTTGGTCCAGGTACAGTTAATGAACGCACAGTGCAATGGTGATTCCGAAAATTTCGTGGTAAAGATGAGAGCCTCCTCGAAGATGTACGGCACAGAGGTTGGATCAAGATGAAATGTCAAAGCTTCACCATAAGCCGAAACTCCACGAAAAGAAGACAACGGTGACTGTTTGATGGTCAACAACCGAAATAATTGTTTTTAGTTTTCTGAATCCAGGCGAAGCCATCAGGGCAGAGATGTATCTACTGTCACAAAATTGGCATAATATAAATTTCGCGCAACAGCTCATTTAGTGCCTAGGCCTAGCTTCTCGCAACCACTCGTGTTGTGGGCGTTATATTTTTTGGTCGAATAGAAGGGACCTACAGTTTTATGCCGTATCCGAAGGGCACGTTTTTTTTATTTTTGAAAAGCTTTCTCTTTACATGTTTTTCAAACATTCGCGAAAGGTGGTACCGTGAAAAAAGGGTTTGCTGTTTTCTGGGATTCGAAGAAGGAAGCTCACGCGCCGTGGTCCGACATCCTAATCACTGCGACACGCCTCCCACTAACAAAAATTGACGTAGAGCACCATAAACTGTCACATCTACTTTGGAGATTTGCCAACAGGATTCTACTACACAATGTTCGACCACACGTTGCACAACTGATACTGCAAAAGTTAACCCAACTAGGCTATGAAAGACTGCTGCAACCACCATATTCATAACTACTGCTGGCTAGAGTGGTAACGTCTATAATTTTATACGCCACCCCAATATGGGCCGGGGCCATGGTAGTTAGAACATACAGATCACATATCACCTCTGTGTACCGAATATGTGCATTAAGAGCTAGTTGCGCATTTCGTACTACTTCTAGCGATGCAGCTTGCGTGGTGGCGAGAATGCTACCAATAGATATTCTGGCAGTAGAACAACAATATCAATACTGCGCAAGAAGAGAAAGAAATGAGGTCAGCGAAAACCGGCTACATGAAACAGAAACCCTAAGAGAATGGCAAGAACGCTGGAATGCTACTGAGAAAGACAAGTGAACTCATAGGCTCATACACCAAATCCGGCCGTGGATTGATAGACGTAATGGAGAACTTGATTTTTACTTAACGCAGTTCCTAACGGAGCATGGATGTTCTCGTTCGTATTTATTTACTCGTAAGTATAAACACGACAATAGCCCCTGCGTTGCACTGACTGTATAGAAAATTCAGAACTTGTGTTTTTCCAATGCCCAAGATTCCTCGATGAAAGAAATGCACCAAGGAGTGAACTCGGCCAACCACTGCCGCCAGAAAACATCGTTGGTAAAATGCTTAAAGGCAGGAGGCATGGGACGCAGTCGCTGGGAGTACAATGCGGATAATGAAGATTCCTAGAACCTTAGAAAGAGAAAGGAAAGAATCAGACCGGCAAATACAATAAATGCAGAGCAGAAAAATGCAAACATGCGCTAGTCGAATACATTAGAGTAACCCCCCCGCGATGAAATGCTTGACGGCAGTACCGCCGAAAAATGGGGCGGTCGTGGGAGGGCGTTTAAGTGGGTAAGAGTCCCACACTGTTACTCAGTACGTACTGAGTTTCGTAAGATTAGCCCTTCAAAAAAAAAAAAAAAAACACCATATTCACTGGACCTTTCGTCAACCGATTATCACTTCTTCAAGTGATAATCGGTTATGCACTTCTTGCAGTGGAAAACCTTCAATAACCAAGTTAAAATTTATAACGCCTTCGAACAGTGTTTCCTCTCCAGAAACTCGAAGTTTTATGCTACCGGAATAAATAAGTTTCTCGGTGGCAAACATTTCTGGATTATAACGGTTCTTCTTTCGACTAATAAAGTTAATTCTAACCTGAGATATGAGCGTTTAAATTGGAAGGTGAAAAACCGCAATAACTTTCTGGACAACCTAATACATATACATGTATGGAGACGGCTAGAATTAAAAGCACGAACATCTAAGAACGGCGGAATTCGACATAAGCTCCCTGAAAAGGTGATTTCCGAGATTTTGAAGCACACATGTCTCTAAAAGGGAGATTTTGGTAAGAGGAATTTCAACCACAGTCGGTGTGCGATTCCCACAGTGTAGCCAATTCTTTGCGATAAATTCAGTATTAATCAAAGTAAAGTTAATTAGGGAGTTGTTTTCAATTTTTTCATTTAGCATAAAAAAAAACCTTTGCGATGAGTTTGTCATTTGCGCAAATTCGGTAAATCTATGTATAAAACTCTGCTATCATTTGCGACGGTATCTCTGATTTGAAAGAATCACTCCAACTTTAAAAAGGTTAGTGACTCTTATATTGCTGTTATATGAGTTTTATATATTTTTTTTTTTATAAATTTGTTATATTATATAATTCAGCGTTTATTCTTAAATGTTTTATAATATTTTTTTAACAACCATATTTAAAATTTTTGCTACTGCTAAACTGTGTACATAACTATGTTACACAATAGTGTCTCCATATAAAAAAAAAAACAAAATTACTACAACATGAAGATGTAAAACGGGGAGAAAAATGTTTTTAAGGAATGCTAGTAGTAAATTTATGTTATATGTGTAAAAGAGTCGATTAAATAAGATGTAACGATAATAACGTTACTTCAAACTTTATTCTAGCTAAATCATGCTTGTGCCTTACTCGGTATTTTGATTCGCAAGTCAAAACATTGAGGGTCGAATCGTAATCCAAAATTCCGAAATATAATATCCAAAAATCGAACGTATGTTGCCCGAAAGAAACAAATTTCGTTATTTTTTTTAAATAGCTCAAAGAAACCATGTTCAAAGCATATTGATCTGGATGATCTCTAGTTCTGTTGAACTCTGTTGAGTCTGCCCGTTGCAACCTACTTACCCATAAGTAACAAAAACTCATAAGCCCAGCGTTGGGCGCCAACCTTTTTTTTTTTATTTTTTTAAGTAGAAATGTACACATTTCCAAAACGTATTAAGTAGGATTGGGGAAGAAAGCTATCACTCATACAATTATGTCTATTTAATTATTATTTCCAAAAGGATTTAATTCATTTACATCGACAATTTAATTCATTTACATTGACAATTTCCATTAATTTTAAATTCACTGGGTAACCAATTGGTCTCAATTTAGAAGACAGCGATAATAAAAATTCAATCTTTTTGAGTTCATTTGACTCAATGAAGTCAATTGAATGAAATTGTAATCTACTAAATTCACTTCAACTGTTTAAATTACTTTGAATTTCTATTTCCTTACCACTTGTTTGTGATCAAATTCACTATCACCCCTATCGTAGAATCCGTGGGATTTGAGTTTCCCTTCACCTATTCGATTCACGTGATCATAAAAACGCTATCGTGGGATTCGTTGGATACTCCTTAACGACCAGTATTTTTGATTAGGAAGTTCTCTTGCGACATCTCGTTTGAAACACCTATGTGCTTTGTGAAAATTCAACGCAAAAAAAAAAAAAATGTTTGTGTGGAAATGGATAGCTTTGCATTGTTTTTTTGAAAGATCATCTTCAGACAGAAGAAGGCGGTAATGGTTCATGGTTCAAATCATGATGTCAGCAAGCATTTATTTATTTCTCATGAAATATCAATTGTGAAAGCTTGTGCGAAGACTACTGCGAAGGCATAACACTGGCAGTAGCTTGATCAAATGGCTGGAAAAATTGTTCGCTCTGTTGATAATGATTTGCCTATGACATCGGTTATAGGGGAAAAAATACTGCGAATCAGAAGCAAAGACAAAAAGTAACAAAAATCTACCCAGTTATCTAGACGCCACCCCTGGAGTTTCTCTGAAGCATAAACAACTAGCTTCAAAACCACTACACCAAAATCTTTCTCTCTCTCTATCTATCCTTTTCAACGCCCGCACTGTGAGTAAACATGTTAAGGGCATTCATAACCCCTTGAGTGCGCGCAAAATTATAAATAAAAAAAAAAAATAAAAAAAAAAAACTACCAGAAGCAACGGAGAATTTCGTACACCAACAACCAAATCCGCAATGAAATAGCTGCGGATGTCAAATAGGTGGGGAGATTCTATCCGTTTTCCACGATACAGTCACCCCAATTCTTCAACTCGTATACGACAGTCGAACACGACAATGGTCGCATTTAGTTATTTCAAAGTCCGTACTTTACGAACACACTCGTACGAAATTTTTGACAGGAGTCGTATGCATCGCAACTCATACGAGTGCCGTATTTTTCCGCTATTACGGAGAATTCAACTGGTCGTTTGATGGTCGTATTTGTGTGGTATTTTACTCGCACTCAAAATTGGCAACGACTCGGCTTCAACGTAAAGCAAAATAGAAAAAAAAATTTTAAGTACATGCATTTTTACTCAAAATATCTGAATTTGTTGTTTTGTGTGCTTTTATTGCAGGAAAGTCACGAATTTTAGCCAATCTGTAAGGGTGGTTTCTGCTATGCCAACAACGTGGGGTGTTCCCAAGCGGTCCCCCATCTATGTACTAACCGCGCCCGTCGCTGCTTGATATCGATGATCGGAGGAGAACTGATGCTCAGCATTTTATGGTCGTTGGCGTAATTATAATACACAAGAAATTTCTCCGAATTTCTGCCAAATTCTCAACCGGCACCACTTCATCCTCTTCTTAATCGAAAAAGAGGTTATCAAATTGTGATTTATTTTGTTCACCAAAAACTTTACTTTGCTTTAAAATACACCGCCAAACTTATATGTTTACATTTTCGTTTCATTCTCTCTGATGGTTTGACATTTGCTTAACTGCGATGATACGCGTTGGTTTTTTTGAGTTGTCGTATGCATCGCATACGAATCCAGGAATAGGAATTTAATTTTGATACGACTTTAATTACGAAAGAAAATACGACTGGGCATTCGACTTGAAGAATTGGGGTGAGTGAATCTCGTTTACGATACCGACATGTGAATGGTTAACGTCTGCGGATTGCACGATGCAAATTCCATTAATAGTGGATCGTTTCCCCCGACGGGTTCCACGATATGGGTAATAGTATGTCAATATTTTGTGGCCTTTTCCAGAAACTAAAATGGCAGATAAAAGTTAAATAGTTTGCCATACCTAAATTCACGCACAGGCGAAGAAGTGTCAAACTCAATCCTCTTTCGATTTGTTTCGAATTCGATCCCTCAATTTGGTTACAGTGAAAACGCGGAGTAACAAATTGTGACGGTTACGCCCACTTTTATAGAAAAAAATTTCGACAACTTTTAATAAAAATTTCTTAAATTTTGAGGAACAAATCGTTTAAGTGAACGAATTCCACAATACTACGCTATAAGGGATAGAGTATCATACAATCCGTTCTTGATGGATTATAATGATTGTTAAGCAGAATATTTATTGATTGCTACCCGTGCCCAAGAACCAAATAAGAAGTAATAATCTGCTAATAATAATAGAATGTGACTAGACCATAGTTAATTTAGCGTAAGTGCCACAAAGAGGGTGTTATCTATGGATTCAGTCTTATATATGGCAGATTCGGTATCAATCAAAAGCGAGATTGTACGATATCTATAGTTTTAGTGAAATCTTCATCAAAATTTACATTTTCTGTTAAATAGGTCTACACGTTTGACCTACTATGTATTGGATCTCGGGTTTCAAACTTCCAGGTCAAGCTTCGCCTTTTGCTGCATTAGTTATCTTTTTAGGACATAGTTTATCCGCGACGTTTCCTTTTTTCTTTAATTCCCCAACACCCGAGAAGTGTGTATACACTTTTTGAATTGGTTTGTGTATGTAATATAGTGTTGACCGGTTTCCAAGGCGTGCCATGATTGCTGTGCCATCAGATAGGCGGCTCCCCGGTAGGCCTAGAAATAGATGGTTGGATCAAGTCCGACATCTCTCCTGGAGCCGTCTAGTGATTCCTCTTGATGCGTTGTAGTCAATGGCGGAAGATCGAGAAGGATGGCGGGTCCAACTGAGCGACCCTCACGAAGGATTAGCGGCCATTGAAAATGTATGTATGTACATATGTATGTATGTATATAGTGTTGATACTCTTACAAACTAAAGAAAACCAAATAAAAACAAAACGAAACTGAAATAACGTGCTGCTGCATTTTGTGTAGTTTTTGTTTTCAAAACATTTTGTGTTGCTTGTTTTTATTCTCTTTTTGCGTATAATTTCATCTACTTCTTAATTAAATAACAATTTTTCTACTTATATTCTAAATGAAATTTTTTAATAGTTTCTTATATATGTATATATATTCACCAGAATAGAATTATTGTTTAATAATCTCTTATAAATAGATATTCGCTCTGAAGAATTGAAATTTCGGTTTTCCAAATATGTATTATTTTTTTACAATCCATTGATTTCTAATCTCATAAATACACTCTTTCGTTATTGTATCTGCTTCGAATACATTGAAATATAAATATTTGTCTTTGTTTAAAGTTCTTTTTAAGTTCTTTACTCTTTTTTTTCAATATTCTAAGTATATGTATAATAATTGTATTTTTCACTTAACGTAATTTATATGATTGGCTTTTGCAAAACAGAACAAACGTTTTTACTAGGAAAGGGTAGGTGTTTTGCTTAATAAATTATAATTATGAATGTTATTGCATAGATAATACTCTCTAAAATTTAGCCAATACAATTGTTAGTCTGCTGCGTTGGTAGTGTATGACATTTCTCGTCATATCATCGGGATTGACATGAACTAGCCGCACTCGATGAAGAGAAGCCTGATTGTAAGCTGGTCATAGATCCTTTATAATTGGCAGAACTGAGAACTTCATAGAAATAGTTGAGTTGTGCTGGGCCTTCCGAACTAGATGTTGGACTAAACCAATGCATGATGTAGGTAGCTGTATGGTTCAATACGTGGGAGCCCTGAAATTTTACATCAATTAATGTATGTTTGCATATATATATGTATGTAAATATTAATTAAGTGCTTTTATAAGGGTTGTTGTTATACTAACTGCAAGAAGGAGATGCAAATACTTATGTTTGGGTAAAGCCGAACGAAGAGCTTCATATGAAAAACTTGTGGTCAACTGTCAAGCACGGTGGTGGATCAGTAACGGTTGTTTTTCCGCTGCTGGTCCAGTTACTCTTCATTTCCTTAATGGTAACATTGACCAGATCTTGTATCTGGACATTTTAAGAAATAACTTGCTACTAAGCAAAAAAAAACTCTCGCTTAGAAGAGATTGGCGCTTTTATCAGAACAACGATCCTAAGCACAAGTCGTACAAATTTCGGCCTTGGGTTTTGTATGTGATGGGAACCCCATCCCAAATTCTGACATTAACCCCATCCAGTGTTGGACAAAAATGAATTGTTTTCAAAATTAACAACTAAAATTGTAATTGTTTATTGCAATTGACAATTGAAGAAATCAATTGTAATTGTGGGTTTGTGCAAGCGATTACAATCAAGCAATTGTTTATTGTCTGTACAATTTAAACTAAGTAAACCACACTCGAAGACTAACAACAGAGGTTAATACAAAGCGCAACGAGTGCAGTAGGACAAAATGAGTTTGTGAAGGATAACAAATTAAATTAAAACAGTTTTCTTCGATCCTTGAGCTGAAAGAGTGGCAGTGTTAATAGTGCATTTTAGTTGCAATTAAAGTATTAACCGAAACTAACACCCTTATTACGATTGTCAAAGATCAATAATTGATAAACGATCAAATTTATCAATAAATTGAAAGTTTTGTATTACTATTGTCAATTGATATTGTACATTTTTCTTCTATTGTGAATAAAATGCATTTGTGAATGGGTATCCGATTTGACTTTGAGTTTCGCATTCTTTTGGTGGGTTGTTTTTTTTTTTGTCTTTTGTTTGTTGTTTAAATTTTGCCTTAAAATGTATTTTGGATTAAATAAATTTCAGTATTTCTTACTATGTATAACAAAACAGTTGTATTGGGGGAATTTCATTTTTAGAACGCTTCTTTTCATATAAAAACAACAAATATGATTTATTAACAATGGACGTAAGATTCACTACAACTTCACAGCTGATCAAAAATGTTGATAATTGATCACGATAATACCGATTTAACAAATTATTTGATAATTGTCAATTATCGTATTGATATTTGAAAACCGTAATAAGCTGCATGTGCCATTTTTTAATCCGTTTTGAAAAATCTAAATCAAAGCTAATTGCACTTGAAAAAAAACAGTTTCTTCAGATTCAATCTATTTTAGTAGCTCATGACTGGCTACTAAAGTCTCCGTTTAGAGATGTAGAAACAGCGATATATTGAAGTTTTTACTTCGCTACTGATCAATACTGATCACTTTTTAGGCGCCCACTGCAACCACCAGAATGCCATTCTTTCAGATTTATTAGGACTCACCGAAGTCATGAATTCATTCATTCAATGAAGTCATTTGAGAGCAAATAGAGCTGTTAGGTAAATAAATTAGGTAATATTCGAGAGATTTTGCCTTGAGGTCTAGCCAAAAATTTCCTGGTGTTTTATAGGCTTTTTGTTTTATTTTCTTCCATAAGGACCTTCTTCTGCACCTTTTGCTGAAAGTTTTAAGCCTCGGGTACACTATGGATAAAAAGTGATAGAGTTCTACCAAAAAAAAAAGTTTATCAAACCCGTTTACACTGCGCACGTCTCTGCCATAAAATGTATCTACGTGGGGGATACGTAGCGGGATTTTTCTCTAACTCTACTACTTTTTCTCTATATGTTCATAATGTACACAATGTTCTTGGGCAAAAAAGGCACATTCTGAGCTGCTTCATGGCATCACTCTGTAATCAGGATCTCAGCAAGATTTAATATTTTCCTGCGAGTACAGAATTTTAAGATCTGGAGCTAATAGTACATAATAAATATACATATGTATTTTTCGTAATTTTTAAGTATTTTTCTGATCCCAATCCCAATTTAATTCCAAACCTGTTTTAATTTGATCTTTCGATTCTGCATATTATAATAAATATAAACTGTATCGTATCTATTCGAGCTGAATTCAATGTTTGTCACCAGAATTATCGTCACTTGAAAACAATGCTATGGTCAGTAAGAACTATTAAGCTATGTAATTATAAGAGAATGGTCTTGTCAAGTGCGGTCAGTCTACGTTATTGCTTTTGATCTGGGTATTCCGAGTTTCTGTGCTTAAGGCTGTCTTTCCAATGATTTCTAAAACTAAAACTCTTAGGAAAATTATTGTTAAAATGAGTTTAAGACCTGTTGTTGACTTGTTTCAAAAACATCTAAAGAATATTTTTTCCCAGATGGGCAGAGTGTCGCACCACTGCGCGTGAGGTTCGATGTTTGAATCCTAGAAAAACTACAAAGTTTTTTCACGCTCGCACCTCTCGTGAATGTCCGACAAACATCCGAGAGTAATGTTATAAGAAAGCTTCTCAAAAAAATAATTTCGCTTCCATTCACGCGGAAAGTATAAACCGCACAACACGAATTGTGGTGAGAAGCTAGATCCAGGCTCTCTTTGCTTTTTTATTTATTTCTAAAAAATTGGTTATATCCCCTTTCCTTATCTACTACATCTAGGCTTTTAGAATTTTATTTGTGACTGAAACTAAGGCTTAGAGCGATTTTTATTCCTTTTGCAAATCCTTTCAGAATGCAATTTATTCATGTTGAGTGTTCAATCGAATCTACACCTTCTCATCTGCGTAGCTCTTGCCGGTGTTTAACTTAATTTCCCTTTTGATATGCATGGTTACAATGGCACAAACAGCATTTCGGATAGAAAATCTGCCTAGAATCAAAACAATCACAAAATTCAAGCCAAACCTTACCTGAACACTTTCTTTGTGTCGGCATACGATAGTTGGTTCATCTCGGAAGTAATGCTCACCCTCAACGAAACCAGATAGATCGAAAAATGATGTTGAAGAGTCTGAAAAATAAAGTATTTTTTTTTTTAATTAATAGAAACAAAAAATAAAAAATAAAAATAAATGATTACCATTTTTCGCAGGTAATTCCTTCGTTGCTCTGTACAATGTGAAATGCAAATCACTACGCATTACATCAAAGTCCCATGTTAGAACACTTTTCGGATCGTCGTTCTTAAGCACAACTTCGTGAATGTAGCCAGCTTTTAATTCAACAGTTTTATAGAGATTTTGATGTTCGTGTGCTAAAGTACCGTCTACATGTGCCTCTTCCTCTTCGCTATTCATTTTGTATAGAGTTTTCGGAATAAGACCACCTTCATGGATGAGAGTCTATAATTTGGAAGCAAAATAAAAATAAGTTAATCATTTAAAGTAATATTATAGTGTGCAACATGAGCGAAAGATTGTGACAAATAATTGGCTTTATGAGTTTTTTTCTTGGTTGTTGCAATTTAGACGAACAGGTGGCCAATTGACAAACATAAACGGAAACAGGACAAACGAAATCTTGCGCATTTGCGGCGTGTTTGATGGACGAAAACTTTTTTTTTTGTATTTGGAAAATGTGATAAGAAGAGTGAATTACATTCTCAGATAGATTATTTTATACTTATTTTTGTTCTTTAGAAATGATTGACAGGAACTAAGATACATATGCATGTATGTGTTTTTGCCTACAGCAGAAGCATGGCAGCAGGCAATAAACAATTGAAAGGAAAGCAACAAATGGAAAGAAATGAAAATATGTTCTACTGAAGATGGTATATAACAAAATATGTAAATGTAAAAAATATGTTATTGAGACCGACACTCTGAATTATATATGTACGTACATACATAGCTCGCTATAAACGTTGATTTGGCTAAACAGAAACTGTATTTTCTAACAATTTGATATTGCCAAGCTGACGCGAAGAGCAAAGCGACAATTATCGGCGTAGAACACGGATACGATAATCAGACTAGGTATAAGAAGAGAACAGTTTTCAGAGCTTTAGAGGGGTGTACTTTCCGTGGGCGCCGTGGCGTAAGTGGTTAGTGTGTCGGATCACTACGCATGAGGTACCAAGTTCGAATCCCAGAAAACACCAAAAAGTTTTTTCACGGTCCCACCTCTCGCGAGCGTCTGACAAACATCCGAGAGTATTGTTGTCACGAAAAAGCTTCTCAAATCGCCGTTCGGATTCGGCATTAAACTGTAGGTCCCTTCCATTCGTATGAAAAATATAACGCACACAACATGAGTGGTTGCGAAAAGCTAGGCCCTGGCACTTTCAAGAGCTGTTGCGCCAAATATTTATTCATTTTTTATTTACTTTCCTAGATCTGAATGTTTTTTTTAGGAAATCATCGTACAAAAAATAGAGCGCGACCGGATCAGCTGGTATTGCCACGTTCAAAGGAGAGATCATTTGAACCCTGTTAAAAAGGCAATATCAATGCACGTTCTAAAGACATCGCGATGTAGGAAAGGCAGGCCTATAAACGCCTGGATCAGACAAATACGACGACATCGGCATTTCATTGGCCTCAGTAACCGAGTGATCCAAAATCGACAGGCCTGCCGATATTTTCTGAGGTCAAATAGGCGAACCCCATAGGCGGATCAGTAGAAATGCGGTGAAGTGGGAGGGTTATGATCCCTTATTTTCGGATCATAACCTCGCTGATAAAAGGAAGAAGAAGAAGAAGATATAGATGTATAGATATTATATGTATAGATATATGACAGTATATAATATTTTTATTTATACGAGTGCTATGGAACAACAGCTGTTTTATAGTTTGGGCGTGACTTATGACAATCACAGACTCCATTTTCAATTCCACCTGATAAAGTTTTCACGATTTAGCGAAAGGACCTTACTTTGTTAGAAAGTGGAGATTTTTAGGTAGGGTTCCATGGGAGCCGTCTTTGTTTTATTCTATGTTTTACCATTGATCATTCAATCCCTGCTTTCAAACCCATTTCCTTTTCGCTAAACCTCAATGTCGTTGTACGCAGCTGGAGCAATTAACAACAAAGAGGCTCAGTTGGGTTCGGCATTTTCTTACCTATCCTGATTTTAAGGAGGGGTTTGATACAAAGTTAACATTTGGGCGATTGTTTATTGTTGTTGTTTACCTGTTTTTTGACGCCGAGTTTATATTCTTTCCTCGGAGTGATCGAGTGATGTAAACCTTGGTGGGTTTACTTTGATATTCGACATCACGATTTTTTTAAAAGTCCTTGAATATCCATGACAGTTTTAATAGCTGTGACATAGCTTTTCGCGGAATTACTGCTGGGTAAAACATCCCTTTAAATAACAGATACTGTCTTACATTTGATTCCGCATGTTCTTCTGGCTTTAAAGCTTTGTATTCTTTAATGTCTTTGTTTCAGCTACTGGTATTTATGGCAACACTTTCTGTTTTCTGCTGCAGGGGCAAAATATTATTTGTATTTCTAGTAGAAGACGGTTTCTTAAGTGTTTAGTACAATAATTTAACTGGGAACACATGCTGGACGCCTATATTTTAAGAACGTCCGTTGTTTGACTCATATCGTCGGTAGTTATTGTTCTACCTCCGCAAATAACACTTGCACCGAAGTTGCCGTGACTTTTCCTAGGTCACAACATTTGTCTCGAACTGATACATATGTTAAACCTACTTTGCCTAATTAATTTTTTCATAACCGTGGCCGCCGATTATCCAGTAATGCATACTTATGCACGTATAAGATGTACAATATATCTGAGCAGTTCGTTTTTCCAAACACGAAACTAAAGGTTTTGACTGCATGACCATGAGGTGTGGATAGTTTTTCAGGAAAGGATTCTTTCACAAACTATTGCGAACGTACGAACAAACAATGTACTCTCAAAGGAGTTTACGGTTGCCTAGTGACACAATACATGAAGACTAACTATATCGTTGGTGTTGTGAACTAAATTAAAAAACATGTTTGCTTTTCTAATTGGGATTACAGCGCCTAAAAAAACTTAAACAAACAACAAAAGGCTCAACAACTCAACTCGAATTCACTTTTCTTACACATTCGCACGCAGCTAGATAACACCGCGTAAAATATTTCTGCTCGACCTGATCCAAATTTGCCGTTATGCATGGCTATTTAAAGGGGGATTTAGATAAATCATCATCAATTTTATGGAGTATTCTTCTTCTTAAAAAAATTTTCTTTTAAACAAATTTTACCAAACAAAACTTCATCCTCACCTTGCAAGGTCCACCTAAGAAATCTGGAATGATGTCTGAATCAATATACTGCTCCAATCCATCCTTCATATGAATACAATCGGGACCACCATAGAAGAGGAATTTCGAACGAGTGTTTTCATCTAAAATAAGGAAGAAAATCATCAAAATCTTTCTTTAGACCATGTACTCATGTAGTAACAAACCAATGAAAGCACTAACGATTGTCCATGCTATGGGGAAGACACGTGGAGCACGCACAACCAACACCCGTCCCATTGTCTCTGGATAATGTTGTTCAACAGTCTCGATTATATTGAGTAGTGCTTTCACTCCTGGTTGCCAAAGATGACGCATTGACAGTCCTTCGAGATCAACTAAAAGACACCAGCTTAGGACAGGCTTTCCCAGCCTTTTAGCGGATTCGTTGATCTTTTTGATTCCTTGTTCACATATATGAATTGACTGAAAAGAACAAATCATTTGAAAACAGTACTCTTCCAGTTTAAATTCATTTCACTTACCAACTTCAGAAGCCCTTCAGTTCCAATAGACTTTAACATACCTTTCACATCCATATGACCGAGTCTTAGAATATAAATTGGTCGTCCACTTTTGTCTCGATGATGCCACCCGCCAGGAAAATGATTCACAACCACGGATGGGACCTTGTACTCATGCGACAAGTTATCTATGTTATTCTCCTCCCGCCACTTCAATGAATCCTTCAGCGTGGAGAGTGCCTTTTCAACATGGAAATCCCTTGAGCTAAGAAACCGCAACAGAGTCTGATAACTCGGAATCTTCTCTATCCCTTCTATACCACCAACTAATTTCCTCAATTCAAGCAGCTTCGACTCCTGCATTGGTGATAGTTGTCCCAAATATTTCGCAATGAAATCACCATCTAGCATGATCTCATGGTTGACCGGCGATGCAGGCTCCTTTGCCACCGGTGATGCGGGCGCATCCAATGGTGGTTGCCAACGTTCCACTTCAACAACACCCTCTGACTTGAGTTCCTCAATGAAATACTCGATAATCTCTTTTCCCTTCAGTGTCGTTTGTGTATATTGCTTCATTCCCATCTTCTCCATGGAGTTCTCAAATCCAAAGAAATTCTTTATGTCCAACGTTGCTGTCTGATCAAAGCATGTCCATTCCGGGTTGTCCGGATGGGAATAGTAGCGACAGCGTTCGAAGATTTCTATACGCGATGAGAAGCTCTCGTTGATAGCTTCAATGCTGAGTGTTCGATTTGCCATGTCCAAGAAGTTGTGCTGTATAAAGTAGACAACTTCGACGCCAATAAGCTTCTTGAAGATGTATGGTGCATCAACGGCTAGTTTACAGCGGCGACTGGTATTGCGTCGGGCGCCATTGTCTAAGACCTCATCTTTGACGATTTGACAGTCTAGCACGATGGGCATTTGCGGGCATGTGGGAAAACGCTTTTCATAAGCCTTGTGTGAAAAAAAAAATAATAATAATATTAGTAAAGATCTGGTGGTATACGGGGAAGAGTAGCTAAAGTGCTTCAGGTATGGACAGGGGTCAGTATGCTGTACGTAAACATTTTATTGAAATAAAGCACTTTTATCCTGTAGAGTGGCAGCTTCCACAGAACTTTTAAAGTTCTTTCTGTTTGCCTAAATACTATTTTGTTCATTTTGGCAATGAGTTTGCTAGTACCTTAACAATTTGTTGAGTTAGTAGCGAAGGACACTGCGAATTATATTTTTCTAAACAATTGATCAGTAATTCTGCAAGGGTTGCGAGTTGGAATGTCGGAAATATGACTAGTCGAAGTTACAAGCTGGAAGAGATGATGCGTAGAAGTCGAGTGGACATCTTGTGTGTCCATGAAGGGGGAAAAGATGCATTTTGGCTAGATTTTTACAATCTCCTTGCAGGTCATACGGTCTTGGGAGATGCGATCGCTAAGCAACACCGTCTCCTGCTAAAAGACATTTTTATGGAGACAATGAAGAAAAGCAAACAAACAAGGGTCTTTGAGAAAATCAAGTGGTAAAATCTGGGCAAAGAAAATGCGAAGCTTTTGTTTTCACCATGAAAACTACATCTGCACAAAATATGTGGGATTCCCTACAAAATTCTGCATAGGTGGCGACGGTATTGTGAATGACTTCAATGAACAGTTTCCCTTGATGTGGTTTCCATGAGCCACTCCTTACTGTGAAGAAATACCCGACATTACAGACGAAGAAGTTAGTAAGGCCAGACGAGATATCCTCTGAGTTCTGGAAAAAGGTGGAAACATCGTGTTCGGTTGGCTCATGATTCTAATGTCTAAGCTTATAAGAAGTGATCCAATATCGAACCAATGCAATGGAGGGAAAGTTATCTTCTTCCTGTGTACAAATGGAAGGGTGATACGCGGAACTGTGATAATTACTGTTCGATCAAACTGATGTCACACACATAATGAAGATCATTGAGCGGCTATTAAGTGCGGGTAAATCAACCACAAATGCAATCAAAAGTATAAGGAATATAATGGAAAATCATCGTGATTCCTTAAAGGATTTGCATTATGTATTGGTTGACTTTGAAAAAGCATTCGACAGACAAGGGAGCAAAGACAAGAGTAAGATGCCCCGATGGAGTAAATGAAGAGTTCCCAATCAAAATCGGCGTACACCAAGAGAGTGTCTTAAGTCCTTTACTCTTTATTACAGTCCTTGACTATCTGATTGAAGATATAGTGATGGACCCCTTAGTGCAGCTGTTATTCTTTGCTGACAATGGAGCTATTAAAATGAGGATTCTACGTCCCTGTAACGAGCACTTGATGTATGGGTGGACGTTTTGGAGGAAAATGGGTACCGCATTAGTCCAAAAAGACGAAATCCTTGTGCTGCCCGTTCTCAGATCGACTGAGGCATATTCCAGACATTTATTTGAATGAAACAGTTCTTCCCAAGTCTGAGAAATTCAAGTATCTGGGACACCAATAACCGCGTAAACGTAGGTTGGATGAATTGGCGGGAATGCTCTGCTATCTTCTGTGACCAAAAAATCCCCTCTAAGTTGAAAAGAAGACTCTACACCGCAGTTGTGTGTCAAGCACTAGCAGTAGAAAAAGGATGAATAAGACTTGTCGCCTTACAGCAGGAGTGACAAGCTTGATCGAATAAGAAGTCCAAAGATCCGTGGAAGGCTTCGCGTCAAAGAAACTATCTCACGAAAAATAGATTGCGACCGACTCAACTGGTATTGCCATGTTAGAAGAAGAGATCATTTGAACCCCGTCAAAAAGGCAAAATGAATGAATGATCCACAGATATCGCGAGAGGTAGACCTAAGAACGCATGGAAAACACAAATGCAACCAGATCAGCGTTTCGTTTATCTCAGTGACGATCTGAACCAAAATCTGGCGATACTTCCTGAGGTCAAACAGGCAAACCCCACAGGCGGACCAGTATAAATGCAGTGAAGTGTATATTTATTTATTTATGTCCTGTATCCCCTTGCGGGTCCTAGGGCGTCTACTACGCCTGCGCGCCATCGTGTACGGTTTCTGGCAATATGTCTGAGTTCTCTCCAACTTTTCCCCAACTGCCGTGCCTCCTTCTCGACTGTTTTGCGCCATGTTTTCCTCCGACCACGAGGTCTTCTGCCATCCTGAGTTAAAGGGTTCCATTGCATAGCATGGTTCGCTATGGAACCGTCACCCTTTCGGAACGTGTGACCAATCCACTGCCACTTCCATCGTTGGATGGTTGTGCCTATTGGTTCCTGACCCGTTCTCTCATAAAGGTGTTCGTTAGAGATACGATTGGGCCAGAAAATCGTTAAGATATTGCGCAGGCACCTATTAACGAACGTTTGCAGCTTTCTGGTAATAGTGGTCACTCTCCACGTGCTGCATCCATATATCAGCACGGATTCAACGTTGAAGCCGAACAGTCTTAGCTTGGTGTTCAAGCTGATTGCATTGCTTCGCCATATTGTGGACATCATCCCGAACGCGGACTTTGCTTTGGCGATCCTGTTGGCTATATCCAGTTCGGTTCCACCATCGGTTGAGACAATACTCCCAAGATACTGGAAATCCTCTACTCTCTCTACCGGTTGTCCAGCAATGCATATTTGAGCCGATGAGTTTGTACCAAGGCTGATAATTTTAGTTTTCGCCGTATTCATTTTCAGCCCGATGACGCCTGCCTCCCTCTTCACATCTGCTGTCATTTGGTGGAGGTCCATAATTCTGTGGGAGAGTAAGCATACATCGTCAGCGTAGTCAAGATGTTGCAGTTGAGATGTAAGAGTCCATCGAATTCCTCCGTTTCCCGTCGACAAAGCTGCACGAAGCACATCGCTAATCACCAATAGGATTAGTATTGGTGAAAGGATACAGCCTTGTCTTACCCCACTTTGGACCTTAAATCCCTCAGACAACCTTCCTCTGTGCAGAACGTGACATCTGGGTGTTGGCTGGAGCTGCGACCACCTGCCAGCTCTTTGGTGATGCTGTAGACGGTCCTGCTGTCGCACCTCTGTGCAGCTTCTTCTGTTTCTGTAGCCAGAGCGTTGATGTAGTTGCGCCTGCTACTTCGCACGCTACGCTGAACTTCTCTCATCATCATGCGATATAGGGACTCTAGCTCGCTTCGCCCTGCTGCTGGAGTAGCTGCAACGCGAGCTTTCAGCTGTTTTCGTTCGTCAATCCGTCTCCAGGTATCCTCGGAAAGCCACGCCCTATGTCTTCCTTGCGATTGACCGACAATTCTTTCAGCACCAGATGGAAAAACATTTTTCACAGCACACCAATGGTCTTGGACGGTTGCGGGCAGTGAGCTGCTGATTGCTTCCACACCTTGCGAAAGGTGCTCCCTTAATTGTTGGCGCACTGAAGGATCACTAAGTCTATCGATGTTGAACCTGGGCATTCTTGTGTTGTCATGGGATCTTCGAACTGCAGTAGTGCGTAGTTGGAGAGTAGTTATCATAAGATGGTGATCTTGTACTAACCCCACATCTGCCCCTCGTCTGTTTGGGACATCCAGGAGACTACCCCT
The DNA here is from genome assembly GCA_945910035.1 of Brachypalpus laphriformis. Lineage (NCBI taxonomy): Eukaryota > Metazoa > Arthropoda > Insecta > Diptera > Syrphidae > Brachypalpus > Brachypalpus laphriformis. Next base: position 193,798,877 of record OX246753.1, on the reverse strand, counting down.
AAGGCGGCGGCTGATTGCAAAATTGTCAATTTGATTTGGAGGTTGCTTGCCTGTCGTAAGCCCAGCTGACTTCAGGTCTTGTGCTCAAACATGGTACCACCTATTACAAGGAGGTTGGCAATGCAGACATCCACAAACCTTTCGCCGTTGTCATTGCGGTTGCCTAATCCGGGCTTCCCGATTACATGTTTGAGCTCTTCGTTGTCGTTGCCTACCTTGGCATTCAAATTCCCCATCACTATGACAATGTCTCCATTTGGTGTTGTGTTGAAGACGGCACTTAATAGATTGTAGAAGCTCTCCGTTTCGTCCTCAGACGAGCCATTCGTTCGGGCATAACACTGTATGATGGTGACGCGTCGTACTCTAGTCCGGAATCTGGCCGTAATAATTCTATCACCATGAGGCTGCCAGGAAATTAGGCCCTTGCGTGCTGTTGTTGTAGTCCGACTCCATATTCCCGCAGACTTCCGGATGGTCTTCCAGAATAGAGTAGTACAGTGTTACGCGTTGTGGACTGGTACTCGCCCGCTTCTTACCATCTGATTTCACTTGTACCCAAAATGTCCAGTCTATATCGCATGAATTCTTTTTCCAATTGAAGGAGTCTGGCATTGTTATGACCTTCGCTGTTGACCGTCGTCAACATGTGATCATTCCTTATCCGAGGCATAGTGTCGGTTTCTATACCGAGCTGGTTTCAGTAACTCAGGTTGCCGGCCCACGTTACCTAGTCTAGAATCAAGGCCCTAGACAACCCGCACTTGCAATTTTAGCCTACAGTGCAGTGAAATGGGAGGGTTATGATCCCTTGCGTTCAAATCATAACTTCGCCGAAATAGGAGGAAGATGCAAATTCCACCGTTCACTTCTCTCCCTTCACGGAATCGGGCTTAGTAAGCATACTTTAGAACTGTTTTTCTTCCGAACCCGTTCAACAGCCCGAATCATTAAAGGCCTCTAGATGCAATTTCTCCCCTTAATTTGGAGAGGTGTTCTTCAACCTTAGCTAAACCTCTACGTAAGTTCTTTCACATGTAGTATACCACAGTCATCTTTTGAAATAGGTGGAAACTTGTGCACGTACAACCTCCCATTTTGACTATCGACCTATTATTTCAACATCAACGTCACTGCTATCCAATGTCATGGAAAATATAAGCAATCACCATCATGTATGAATTATTTCGAAACAAATCGTCTGTTCAACGTCAGTCAGTATGGATTCAGGCACCTGCTTTCCATGGGGTACTTAATCAATCGGAAAATTGGAACTAATGCATTCATCATCACGGTGAAAGCAGAGCAGTTACACTCGATATATCTGGACATTTTGTAATGTTTAAAAATATAAGTAGATATTCTTATTTCTTTTGGTTACGATTAGGTTGTTTCTACCGATACGTATTTTAGTAATTTTTGCTTCGAAGTGGCCTTAAATGTCTAGTCACGCGACTACATTTTGGTTTGGAGTCTTGACCATTTATCACCGCCATGATTTTATTTTATTATACATAAACAGACTTCTAGCCATACTCACTTCTCTCCTGGCTGCGTAGCAAGGGATTCGATCTATTGTGCTATACTTTCCACCCCATCCAGTGGTTGAATTAAAAGATAGGTTGACAGTATAAAAATAGCACAATGGTCTCATGTCAATCGTGGACGATTAAGAGCATCGGTTGATCCACATTCAAGTGACTGATCAGATTGTACTCGTATGCCTATCATCAATCACCTAAGCTTTTTGACAGACGTATAAGTCATGCCAAACAAATGTGAATGCAATATATGTACAATACCCTTGTCATTACGTGTCATTACGATCCCCAAGCCCTAGCATTTGATCAATCAATTGGGATTTCGCTCCCATTAATTTAAAGGAAAACGACCGATTGCAAGTCACTCGTTAACATTTAAACAAATGAGTTACCATATTAAAGTTTCAAATTCAAACTCTTTCAAGGATATTTTATAATATTATGCGAAAAAAAACTCTTCTGAGGATTCCTTCAGGTTCCTCTCTTTTATTCAATTGAAATCCAAACCATTATACTACACCCACTTGGAATTAAAATTAGTTTGGGTCTATAATTAAATCTACGGGGGTTCACTTGATGTTCGTCGGTAAAAGACGGAAAGTGAGAAATAGAATCCTTTTATGAAAAAGGTCGCTGATTACACGAAATCTGATTCATCCTGTAATTTCCATTTCAAATCTGGAAGTTAATTACTTATCCAGGTTAAGGATTACATTTCCACAATCACTGCGGGATGTAAGTGATGTAGAAAGTCTTCAAGTATATTGTTGTCAACAAAGCCGAATTGTGGTTAAGAGGAACAAATGGTTGTGGACCCTAATGTCGCTTCCTGCATAAAATTAGCTTCAAAGGAAATTTAACAAGTATACAGACGGGAATGTGAAGTTTAGTTTACTGAACCAGCATACAAAAGTGTTCTATATGTGATGTAAATTATGTGATTCTAAAGAAAAAAGTTTCATTTGACACACTGCTGGCAACTTCAGAGGCTTAATTTACTAATTTTTTACTTTATTGTAAGCCGTGTGTAATGTGTGTCGGCCCTGTAATCTCGGTTTGCATTAGACCAAAGCCTCCTCTTACAATGGAGTGCTTATTATAGCCCTGCTTCTTGGAAAAGATGATACATTTTTTTTTAAAAAAGGCGATACAAATATAGCCGCAAATTATAGAGGAATTTCCCTTATGAATACAATCACGAACATTTTCACGGGCATGTTGACTGCTAGACTAACCAAGTGGGTTAACAAAAAAATAAAACTAAGCCAGTTTCAGGCTGGCTTTAGGGCCGGTTATTCAACAGTTGACCAAATATTTAATAAAACTTCAATAGCTCAACAATATTTAGATCAAGGAAAAAAATTGTATGATTTTTTCATCGATTTCAGAGCGGCTTTCGACACGATAAATAGGAATTTACTGCTTTACAAATGATCTAATATTGGAGTCTCATTGACGTTTATTAATATCTTAAAAGATATGTACATGAACAATAAGTCGGCGATATGGAACGGTAAGGAGCTGTCAGATTGGTTTCAAGTAGAAATCGGAGTCAAACAGGGATGCCTTCTCAGCCCACTTATCTTCGCACTATTCCTTGACGACATATCTGACACACTTCCTGCAGGTATATGGGTAAACCAATTAAATATCAAGGCATTACTTTATGCAGATGACGTAGTTGTTCTAGCGGAATCACCAAATTCAATGCAACTAATGATCAACAAAGTGGAAGAATATTGCCAGGCTAACTGTCTACAAATAAACACCACTAAATCCAAAGTGTTAGTATTTCGTAAGGGAACAGGGCGCTTCGCGAAGAATGAAATATGGAAGTACGGTGGATAACACTTAGAAGTTCTGAGATGCTACAAGTATCTAGGAGTAACCCTAACCCATAATCTCTGTATGAAAAGACACTTTGAGCTCAAGCTTGCAGAAGCAAAGAAAGCCCTAAATTCAACCTGGAGAAACGTAATTTCTAACCCCAAAGTTGGTCTACAAGCAAAAGTAAAAGTCTTCGAGGCGGCAATGCGCGCAGTAATGTGCTATGGAGCGCAGGTATTATGGGGAAGCAGAATGTACGATAACGTTGAAAAGTTGCTAAGATTTTTCCTAAAGAAATTATTACGACTCCTCTCAAATACACCTAATTATATGCTGCACATCGAGAGTGGAATGTCACCTTTATTTATATTCACTCTAAGGTTAAATATGCAGTACGTTATTAAAGTTCTGAACGAAGAAGATGACACCCGATTAAACAAAATTCTCGCTTAAAGAATTATAAAAACCAGATCGCAGTTTTGACAGGATCCAACCTCACAGACTGGTCAAGAGACGCACGAATTTTTCTATTTCACATAGACCAGGCAATGAAAAGGGAACATATCATGGCGGCAAGGAACTCAGACTCACGCTTAATTTACAAAAACTTAGTTCACAAAAACATCAACTACTTGAACTCTAATCTTAGCATCTTCCAAATATCATTTATTTTCCGAGCAAATTACATGCCACATCGTTCGGACCTCCCTTTAAGATGTACCCTATGCAACTTAGGAGCAATAGAAGACACCGCACATTTCATTGATACCTGCCCAGTTTTGAAAGAAATCAGACGATCATATTTTGGAGTAGACCACTTAGAAAGAAATGCAATCGAGAATTTTTAAATGGCAGCGATTGGAGACCCCTAGTAGCATACTTTTATTTAATTGTTATTTATATAGAAGAAGAAGATAGGTTTTGAAGCTAGTAAGTGGCCGTGCCATAATGCAATTATATGGTTTGAGCTGTTGGTGGTTCGAAGCCTAACTACATATAACCATGAATGAATTCCTAGTTGCTATATTTACCATATCAGGCGAGTACGGTGCTTGGTCGATGACATTCGTTGAGTTTTGGGCCAAAAATTCTTACACAACGATGGCTTTGGGCGCCATTCCGAAGACTGTTGAATTGTTTGCATATCGTACTCGTAAGGTCTGGAACGGTAAAATCGGGCGATCTTGCGGGCCAGTGCAAATCGCAAAAACGAAAGATTAAGCGGCCGGGAAACGCTTGCTGCAGAATGTCCACTGTGACTCGTGTTATGTGTGCGGTTGCACCATTCTACTGGAACTACATGTTCTGTCAATGGAAAATCATCCTCATCACGGTCCAGGTTTAGAAGTGTTTGGCTATTATTTACAATCGATTTGCGGTCTCCAGGCTGATGCACCGTTTGCACTTTGTACGGGAACATCTTGAAGTCTTTCACCAAAATTCGCTGTAAAGACCGGCTATTGTTGCCCAATGCGTGACCTGTAGTCTGGTTGATGTTTCAGGGTCCTCTTGGACATCTACAGCCACAGCATTCACAGCCGAACGGTAGCATTAGGAGCGGACACATTTGCTTTTGTCCCGTATTGAGCCAGTCTCCTCGAGACGAGCGGCTAAACGCCACATCTTTCTATCTATTTCAGACCCTCTAATTTTTAAAATTACATAATAATACGTATTCAAATGCATTATAAGGGTGGGCCTGGTGATAATCCCTTGATTGCTAAAGGAAGTATTTATAAAAAGAGACCTTCAAGCGGGGTTCACACTGCTTCTCGAACACTCAAACCTCCCCGATGACACCTACGCATAAGTCTGTGCTGTAGTACACGTTTATTGACTTGTCTACCAAAACAACAGAAAAAATAAAACATTGTCAGGAAAGAAAATACGAATAATATTCCGTGCATTGAGCCCGTTTACTACATTAAATACATCCTCCGCTCTATATAATTACCACCATTAACTGCTTTCGTTCCCATCCCGCCCACGAAACACCATTGTCATCGAAGACCTTAGACCTTAGAACTCAAAGTCAAATGTCTCTGGCGTTCATTATTCACACGCTTCATCGATTTTTCCGTCTTACCGTATCCGAGATACATATACCGATTATAACTTTAAAAATACATCAGAGCAGCTTGAATATTTTATCGAATAACAATTTCCTTAGAAGTCGGGGTCAGCCATGTGAGAATAGAGCCCGTATCCTATTAGATTGTGTGTCTATGCCTGGGAACACAGACCAGCCCCAATGGCCGGGGAAAACTTTGTCGTTTTCTTCCAATAACCATTGACTTTTGGCTTTTAATTGCATACCACTACTAAGTTAATTAAATTGTGAAAAAAGGGCAAGGATCTGGCAACTTTGGAACCGATACCGATGGCAATTGTTCCCATAGATTCTGGAAGTCACAGGTGTATGCTTATCCATATTGTATGTCTGCTATTAATGTTGTGGCTGTGCATGTTCATTTAAGTGGGCAGACAGACCAATGTACGTCTTGCTGGTGACAGACCCGCTTCATAATCCATTGGTAGGGGTCATGGTTGTTAGACTTATGCATGTGGGCTCTCTCATTAATTGAATAAAGTCGTTCGGTTCTTCTGCGATTGATAGGTGGACAAACGTATGACATTGAAAGGAGATGGATGAATTTTCGGGGCGTCATCCGGAAGACAGGTGAATTTGTCGACGTTGAATAAATAATGAAAGGTTGAATGTAATGTAGAAGGCTTTAGAAAAATTGAATACCGAGTCGTTAGCGCAGTAATGAGTGTAGGAATGGAAGTAATTAGAGGGCTAATATGTTTCGTGGGTAGGTACTCGTACATAGTTTGATTGTGAAAGCATTTAAGATGTATTTTTCAAAACCAAAATGCAAACCTTTGAGTTAATTATCCTACGGCACTTTTACTTGTTAGCTTAGTTACTTCCGCCCTTTTGTTACAAGAAATGCCATCTGCTTAACTCAATTTCTTGAACAAGATTAATTATACCTCGATTTACGTCGCCCCGATTTACGTTGTCCGGTTTTTTACTTCCCAGTTTCGATTAACGTCGCTACAATTTCGATTTACGTCGTTCCTTGACACACAATTTTCTCACGAAATTCCCTCTTTCGTCATTCTTATTTAACCAAGATGCACATCTCACCGGTTTCGTACACAATATCATTCGGAGTAAGTCTTTTTCAATCCATATGGACTACGAGTATTGGATAATTTTATTTTCGATTTACGTTGTTTCGATTTACATCGCATTTTCTCGGTCCCGAAAACGACGTAAATTGAGGTATTCCTGTATAATAATTCTTTATAACACGTAATCTGTTCTGCAAGAATCTTTTGCTGCGAATGATCAAAAGCTCTGCCACTAATGATAACGTACTTCCGACTGAATGTTCTATCCAAGTTTAAGATTAAAGATTCACCAGTTTCGAAAAATACTTAGACCTCCAGATTTTCGATTTCCGAATCCCTTTGTTCACACGCTTTCTGTACATTCGAAGTATGGTATGGTATCGTAGAGGTGGCTGTAACGGCAAACTATACTTACTTACATAGGCGCTACAGTTTAGGGTGAACCTGGGCATAAACCAACAAGCCTCTCCATTAAGCTCGGTCTTTAGCTAATTGCCTCCAGTTGCACACTCCAAGTTGGTCGAAGTCCACTTGAACTAGTGCGAGTCACCTACTCCGAGGATTCCCTCTACTGCGTCGTCCCTCCGTATAAGATTCGAAGACTCTGCGGGCCGGAGCGTTGGTGTCCATTCGCTCTACATGTCCTAGCCATCTCAAACGTCCAATACGCAGTTGGCCAAGGATATCTTCATCCGCTTTCAATAAAGTCCATGTTTCAGCACCGTAAAGCAGGACTGGGATGATCAGAGTCTTATACAGAGTCTCCTTAGTTGTTCGAGATAGGGCAATATTGCAGCTGCGACAATGTGCATAGAATGCAATGACTAGTCTAGCCGCGTGGATCCCAATAGGCGAGTGGCCTATTGGAAGTTGCCATTAAACGCTGTGCATAAATTCACAAGCAACAAGTGCTAATCAAAATACAAATATTTGGCGCAACAGCTCTTTAAAGTGCCAGGGCCTAGCTTCTCGCAACCACTCATGTTGTGTGCGTTACATTTTTCACACGAATGGAAGGGACCTACAGTGTAATACCGAATCCGAACGGCGATTTGAGAAGCTTTTTCGTGACAGCAATACTCTCGGATGTTTGTCAGACTCTCGCGAGAGGTGGGACCGTGAAAAAACTTTTTGGTGTTTTCTGGGATTCGAACTTGGAACCTCATGCGTAGTGATCCGAAACACTAACCACTTACGCCACGGCGCCCACTGTGCTAATCAGTCGCTGCATTTCACGTGACAAGTGTGTTTGATTTTTGATCTCTAGCGTATTCAGTTTTCTTTTATTATTTTGTTCAGTTCATATACATTTTTAACGGGTCTTACTTTTTATAAATAATATTTTGTTAGTCAGCATTACCCTGTTGAATATGTGAGTAAATTATAGCGAAGGAAATTATAGCTTCAAAATTTCAACTAGAGTTTTGCTTTATTATATAGCAGAATATTACAATCCGAGAATATACGTAGTATAGCTAGACATTTCAGCTATCTAAAAAGCAAAAAACATTTTGCGAAAATTTGCGAAAGAATAAGTAGTGAAAATAATTGTAAATGGCTTCTGAAATTTCGTATCAGTTCATTTTCGACGTTTGGTGTACAAACTCAAGCTCCAATAGATTCAGTGCCATCATTGATAATGTTTTGCGAGCTTTGGGCAATTTGATAGTACCTAATGAAGCATCAGAAAGCATTAAAATTAAAATTAAAAAAAAAAATGGTTGCCTTCGGTTGGACATGTTCACATGCCTAAAGCCGCAGTTCTTTGCACTTTGCTGATTTGTTTGATGTTGTAGTCTTTTCTCATCGCGGGCCACCAAAATAGTGACCCGTAGAAAAGGATGGTGTGTACAACTGCGGTGTACATCCATAAGACCATCTTCGGGCGAAGTCCCCACCACTTTTTACCGAACGTTTTGCTGCAGGCATAGATAGCTACGCAGACTTTTTTTTATCCGCTGCTCTATATTGAGCTTCCAGTTGTGCTTTGGGTCAAGTACCAAACCTAGGTACTTTGCGCTGAATGATGAAGATCTCACTGATTACTGAAGGAAACGTCCCAGATACTAGAATTACCACGTCATCGAGTCGAGTTTTGACAAGATTTTGTTGATTACCGTAAGCCATAGAAGAGGTGATATAACCACTCCCTGAGCTGTTCTTCTTTCAATGAATTTGGTAGAACTGCTGTTACCGAGGGTTGATTGCATTTTTTTTTTATAATTTGCGCGCACTCAAGGGGTTATGAATACCCTTAACATTGTTACACACAGTGCGGGCGTTGGAAAGGATAGATAAAGAGAGAGAGAGAGATTTTTGGGGTAGTGTTGTTTTTTTTTAAGCTTAGTTGCTTATGCTTCAGAGAAACTCCGGACGTGGCGTCCCGATAACTGGGGAAATTTTTTTCTTTGCTTCTGATTCACAGTATTTTTTTCCCGATAACCGACGCGACGTCATAGGCAAATCATCATCAACATAGCGAACAATTTTTCCAGCCATATGACCAAGCTACTGCCAGTGTTATGCCTTCGTAGTAGTGTTCACACATGCTTTCGCAATTGATCGGACTGACTATATACAATATTTCATGAGAAATAAATAAATGCTTGCTGACAACAGGATTTGAACCATGAACCATTAGCGTGGCAATTGACGACGGTACCACTATACCATTGCCACCCCTAAATGGTTGATTGATTGATTGAATGATTCTAGTTTTTCGCATGGTAACTATCCAGTGACTGATAAACTCTTCCACGCCTAATTGGACTAGAGATCCATGAATCAATACAATATGGACGTTATTGAAGGCACGTTCGATGCCTAAGAAAGTGGCTAAGGTGTATTGCTTGTAGTGAATGATTTTTTTAATCGTACGCACAACTTCGTGGAGCGCTGTCTTCGTCGAGCGTCCCTTAGCGTAGGCGTATTGAGATTTTGTTAGAGAGGATTACAAGAGGTTAACACTTTTAGAAGGAAATAGGATAAGTATTTTAGGTATTTTAGATGTATTTACGGCCTCCGGCAGGTTCAGCTCTAAATCGGATCGTGACTGAGCAATAGTCGATGTTTGCTCATTGAACTACATAGTCGTAGCACCACTGTAAATTAATTAAGGAAGAGCACCAGGCATACATGACGTTCCATACTACACCTTTTCCTGTCTATTTTAATGCTATAGTGCTTGGCTCGTGGTGATTCGTGGCCATGATCAGGATATCAGGTTGTTTTTTCTGATACAAAGTTCATACGCAGTAATGGATGGTACCACCCAAAGATATATCACTTAGCACGAACAACAAAACCGTAAAGTTTAACTTCCCAACAACCTATGCGACGTCAACAAAATATCATACATACGCCCCGTAATTCCCCCCCCACTAGCGTAGAATTAGCACTTCAACTACCAATCAATTTGTTGTTAATTACTTTTAAAACCAACCACAGTCCCACATGAACACCTTATGCAGCCAATTTAAATTTGTTTTCCCATTTGTACAATTTTTTTTTTTTTAAATTGGATACCGCTCCCTTGTATTGAATTTCCGATTTGCTAATGCTAATTAGTTTGTTAATATTTTCAGCTATCCATCTGTCAGCATATTGTAATTGTTGCACTTGTTTGCATATTCGAATAAAAATTGTATAACTGTCATTTACCGTGAGCAAAAATTATATACAGAAAAAAAAAAAAAAACATTTTATCGAACCATTCCACAGCTTTCAGTTACGCAACGAATTCGGATAGAGAAGATTCCAACAAATAGATGCATGGATGTGACTTGTGAGTTGGATTTTATTAGATTTATTTGTTCCCGGATGCAGCTACTGTATCTCACTTTCTTAATTCAATTCGAGAGGGTGTATGAATATGTTTAGCCTCTATTGAGTTTTCTTTGTAATGGTAAATTATATACCCCTCAGCAATTTGGTCAAGTGTGTGCGGAGTGGAGCATTGTGTGTCGCCGCCAATTTTATGGGGCAATTTTCTGAATAGATACACTTGAATTATGAATTATAGAAGAGCGTGTGATATATTTGCCACTTTGCTGCTGCGTCTTTTGTACTCGTATATGTACAGTAAGCAAGTAATGAATTGTTTGCTTATATGTACCCATATATTACTAGTTATTTTTTCCTTTGTATCTTGTCCAGACTTTGAGGGTCAAGAATTTATGAGACTTTTAGCTATACAGATATGTTACATGCACCGGACTGTTTATTTTCAGTTCAAGGTTATTTCTATTAAATTGATTTATGGCATATGAGATTTTTATTGTGTGACTTAGTTATTCGATAGAAATAACAAATGAGTCTCAAAAGACATGTATTCAGCATTTAATTCCCTGAATATAAAAAAAGCTCTTGCAACCTGTGAGTGCCTTTTCTGGTTACATTCTCTCAATTAGTTAACCACCTTCAATGGTGTGCCTCCTAAATTCCTTTCGGTTCTGTAATACTTGCGTAAATTAAAAACAGACAAGCCTGCTCCCAATTCATTCAAGGATATTTATATCTCAATTTATTCAACATTCCAATAAGGAGAAAGCATTTTTGCCAGCCGTTTCTTTTGAAAAATTCATTCAGTTGGAAAGCAAGCGCTATTTAAAGCACTTCCTCTGTAAATGGGAATTAATTCAGGTTTATAATTAGATCTAAAGGGCTTAACTATATATCCCAGCAAACGAAAAGGTAATGAAGATAGCTTTTCATCTTAAAAAAGGTCTGTGATTATGCGGAATACTTTGGAATGCCGCGATTTTATTTGGATGGTGAATGAGATTAAGGCTTTAAAAGATTTGGAATCTTATAATTGTGCCACCGAAATGCTTGCAAAATACAATTTCTGACGTAATGGTCTAAACCCCTAATGAGTTTCGGACCCAATGTGCGGGGGTGGCGGGTCTGAAGAAAGTCTGTTAAACAGGTGGCAGGATAAATAAATTGTATTTATGACTTTTACAACCGTGAACTTACAATCAGACCGTTTGAATAGATCATGTCGACTGAAGTCACAAAAAGATAGGGACAGATTTTATATTTAAAAGCTTGTGTAACTGAAGGAACACTTTAACAGAAATCCATGCTTTAGCGTCGTAAAGTAGCACTGGGGTGATTAGGATCTTATATAGTCTCGTTAGTTGTTCGGTCAAAGCTTTATTACTAGATTGCCGTCAAAGAAACAGCGATTGACAAGAATTATTCTTCTTTTGATTCCCTTACTGATGTCATTTTCGAAAGCCTATAACCTAGAGCCAGCGAGATTAACTGGTCGAAAAACTAACTGGGAAGGCTTTAGGAACGAAATTGAAGATAATGTTGAACTGAGCGTTCCACTTGCGACACCCTATGAACTTGAAGTTGAAGTTGATCGCTTGTTGAGATCGTACAGCTCGCCTCTTGGAATAATACGCCCAATCCAAGGAAAACGCCGGACAGATACGGTTTGCGATATCCTCCGGAAATAAAAGAATTAGTCAAGGAAAAAAGAAAAGCGCGTAAAAAATGGCAACAGTCGAGTCGTGCTCCGCAGCAAAAAGCACACTTGAATCGTCTGTGCAATTTGTTGAAGAAGACTATTAAGGATTTTAAGAATCGTGCAATAGGCTCTTACCTTGAAAGTTTAACAGCGAAAAAAGATTCCAATTATTCACTTTGGAAAGCTGTAGAAGACACCAAAAGCCCCAAGGTCCCCGCGCCGCCAATCAAATTAAATCAAAATCAATGGGCGAAGGAAGATAAAGAAAAAGCGGACGTCTTTGCGGCCCACCTGGAAGAAACCTTTAAACCGTACGATGGTCAAGTGGTTTACGACAGCCGCAATAGGCCGGATTACCATCTGACGATTTGACGCTCATAAGTGCAACGCTAAGGGAACTCACACATGAGATCGAGAATCTAAAATCTAAAAAATCTCCTGGTTACGATTTGATTACCGGAGAAATTCTCAAAGTTTTACCTAGAAAAGCTTTGATTAAGCCTCTCCATTTTGTAAATGCTGCACTCAGATTAAAACACGTGCCGAACCAATGGAAAGTTGCGGAAGTCATAATGGTTTTAAAACCAGGAAAACCGCCAAATGAAGTAAAATCGTATAGACCATTTCGGTTCTTCCAATCATATCGAAAATTTTCGAGAGGATATTACTAAGGCGTCTCCAACCGGTTATAGAAGAAAATAATCTTATCCCTGACCAGCAGTTTGGATTAAGAAGTAAGTATTCGGCGATTGACCAGGTGCATAGAATTACTGACGTAATCGAAAAAGCACTTGAAGAAAAAAAGATTTGCTCAAGCGTATTTCTTGACGTCTCGCAAGCCTTTGATAAGGTGTGGCATGATGGCTTGAAATGCAAACTACGACAAGTGCTCCCTGTATGCTTATACGATATTCTAGAATCATATCTCGGGAATAGACTCTTTCGTGTTAGACATGGAGTTGAATACACCGAGCTCAAGGAAATTTCGGCCGGCGTACCGCAAGGAAGCGTTCTTGGGCCTCTCCTCTATTTGCTATATGGTATACTCGTGATATACCAAACGAAGATAGCACTATCCTTGCTACGTTTGCCGATGACACCGATATCCTAGCAGTAGGTAAAACAATCGAAGAAACGACTGCAAAACTGCAAAACGCACTGAATAATGTAAATGAATGGACGAGGGACTGGCGGATCGCCCTCAACGAATCTAAATTTGTTCACGTGAATTTCACTTACAAGAAAACTAATGACTTGCCAATTTTCCTAAACTCGGCCCGAATACCCTTTGCAAACGAGGCCAAATACCTGGGAATGACACTCGACGCAAAGCTGAAATGGAATTCGAACGTGAAAATGAAACGAAAAGAACTCGAAATCAAATATAGAGAAATGTACTGGTTACTCGGAAAACATTCCCAGATCAGTACTGAGAACAAACTGCTTTTATACAAGCACACAACTTTGGGGTTGTACCAAGGGGTTGTACCAAGAAAACAAATGCAAATATTTTACAAGCTTTTCAAAATAAAATGCTAAGAGAAATTGTCCAAGCACCGTGGTATAGTAGAAACGACGATATCCATAGGGATCTCGGAATTCCGACAATCGAAGCTGAAACTAGAAGCATCGCGAGAAAGCATAAAAACCGACTAATCGGACATGTCAACAATACAGTCCTACAAATTTTGGATAAGAGCAATTTATTGCGCCGACTACAAAGGACGAAACCTTTCGACTTAGCGAGATAATGATTAACCTCGTCTAGATTGCGAAATATGCAGGATCCTTCAGTGGAAAGTAACCTGCCAAACGTTTTTATTTCGTGATAGAAAAATTGCTTGATAAGTTTATACTTAGTTGCGATATCTAACAAATTTTTATCGAAGGGTGGTGTTTTTATAGTCAGTAAGAATCTGACACTACTATGAGCACGCGCTTGCTATTCTCATAGTGTCTATGGAAGATTTTTTACATACCCTTGGAAAAAAAAAAAAAAAAAATCGAAAGGACTAATAGGAGCCAAGCAGACTGCTTACGGAAGGTTTCAGGCAGCAAAGATCTTATAAGCAGTGTTGAGAAGACTGATGTCTTTGCAATTGGCCCAGTTGAGGAAGTCTCCTTTATTGTGGATCAGGCAAACTCGACTGAGCAAATCTTAGATCAGTTGGTATATACTCTCTACCAAGTCATCTCCAGCTGCTTGTAATAGTGCGGCGGGTAGGCCGTCAGCTCCGCCCTCACTTCATTTTGATAAAATGGACGGAAATTGTGACTATCATCGTCTATGTTGAATGGTTCATTCTGCCTGACAGCGGACTGTTGATGTTCGTCGCACTTAAAACAGTCTTAAAAAGTATTTCTTCCATATTATCAGCACCGACTGTGATGTTACTGCAATATTTCCTTTTCGAGTTCCAACTGCTTTCATGAAATAAATATGTATAAGATCTCATTTGACCTTGAACCGATATCCTGTTACAAAAAACATTTTTTTATTTTTATGTACAGAGCAGGTTGTCACCCTAATGAATAACAAACATGTAAGGGCATTTGTTTCATTGCTGACCGTGCACTTTAATATCAACAGTTCTATTATATACGAGTATAATAAAAATTGCTAAGGTTAACATTTTTGATTCGGGTAAAGGCTGGCTGCTCGCGTGTAAAGTGCTCAGAAATTCCGTTGTTCTCTAAGGCAGATCTTGCAAATATCTATGCTGCTTGGTCTGATGTCTATGGATGTGTATGTGAAGGGGAGGCAAGTGCCAAGTGTTTGCCCAAGTATTATAGGTATTTTGTTCAATCTTCCCTTTGTTCGTCTAACACCATTACTAGATGTAGCGCTCTAGTGTCGGTTTAGTCATTGTATGTTTCCAAAATTATGAGTTGAAGCCTATCGCGGTCTGGAACAACAACGTACTCTGGCTAGAGCGTTAGCTTCTTTATTTCCGGGTGCATGCGTGTTTGCTTTTTCAATAAAGCAGAAGCACGAGTTTAGTACGTTTTTGCTGACCGGAGTAAATTCTTTGTTTTGTGAAGCTATCAACTGTCTGAGTTCATCGCTCTATAAGCCATTCGTCTGTTCGATTAGCCTTATAAAAATGATTGAGAGTGCAAAATTTTCTTGGTAAACCGTAAAATATCTTTATCGACGAATATATACTTCGCTTCCATGAAATTCCTTTCTTGCGATACAGCTTGTGTGTATAAGCAAAAACTAAATCAATAACAAATTATACAACCAAAACTGAAATCTATTTTAATCTTTCGCGCTACTCCTCTTAACTTCTTATCAGCTGTGAACATTGGAAGTACCTAAAGCAATTGTATTAACGTCTGGGAATTTTTTCTTAATTAAAACAAAAGTATCTGCGACAATTTTTTCATTAGCCAGATGTTAAAACCAATCACCAATTTCCACTCATAAGTCTATTAATTGCGATAATGAACCCCGGTGCGATGTAATTTATTTGTTGGCGACAAAAATGCAATGCAAGTGGCCGGTATAAGAAGAACTACCCTTTGAATGGGCTTCACCTAACACCCACCACCACTTGTGTTGGCAATTTGCGCATCGAGATGTTTATTTATTTGGCACTTGAACTTGAGATGCCCACGTGAAACTGTACGTCGCCACGCCGGTACGCAAAGAATTTGCATGATTTAAGCACCGCGGGGTCTATTAATAGACCCGAACTGAGCATGCAAATATTAATTTGGACATAAGTTTGGAAGTGAAATGAGCCCGGGTGGATGGTTTGCTTCAGGCGTATACGAGAGGCGTCGATTTGCTTTTATCGATTTTCGCTTGAAATACGGGCGTTCTTTAGATTGTATTCTTTGAATGTTATTGCAAATTTGTTTGTTTTTTAATGCTTTGCAGTTTGAAAGATGTTTTGCGTAATGGCTTTGTTTACACTGTCTACACTTTTGGAAATTATTGATGTGCCAGTTTAAGACTGTGGGGAACTCGTTCAGAGAAAGCTAAATATTAGTGGTGGACTCTGAAGTACGTATGAACGCGTAATAGGTATTATTAAGGATACTTAGTGTTATCGTTTGGGACGAGAACGATATTCAGATGAATGTGCGTGGTAAATGCTCGTTATACTTTGGTCCTATTTTTGACGAAATGAAGAAAGTAGGTCGTCTTTATAAGATACTGATTTCTTTTTCTTATTCCACAATGCAGCTTCAAAGTTGCTTTGATATTTTGCAGATTTTAACGTTTCGCTCAGTCAGAATCATTGATTTCATAAACAGGCTCAACTGAATGCAAAATGCGATTTGCTTAGTTCTAAAATACATAATTTGCATGCGTCATCTATAGTTAGTGGTTGCAACTGAAGGTATATCATCTGAACTTACAGATTTGTACTGTTACTCTTAAGTGAGATGCGGAGGGACTAACAAAAGTTCGCTTAGTTGGCTTAGTAAAAGATGCATTTCTGTAGCTTATAACATAACAATATTTATTTCCAAATTTCAGAACTATAGGTAAAAATGGAGACGAGAAAGAAAATAATTAGTGACGTAAGCTCGTTTGAAGTTCCAGTTCTGTGGAAGACGAATCTCGTGAAGGTTGGCCCAAATCCTCGTCCGACGATACGAATTTGGCCCTGGTGAAGGCTAAAATTGACGAATATGCCAGGATGACACAGGAGATGATAGCGGATGAACTGAGCTTCAATGCCATGGCTGTGTCACGAATTTTAAATTATCACCTGAAATGTTCGAAGAAGTCAGCTCGATGGGTTTCAAAAATTTTGCACGGATAGCTAAAAGAGGCTCGTGTTCGTTTTGCTCAATATTTCCTGGATAAGTTTGAAAATGGTGAGTCAAGCTGCTTCAATAAGATCGTTACAGGCGATGATTCTTGGTTTTACAAGTATGACCAGGAAACCAAAGAGCAGTCCATGGTATGGAGCCCAGAAGGTGCAAATCCTCCAGCAAAGGCCAAACAACAAAAGTCAGCGACAAAAGTTATGATGTCGATGTACTTCACCAGGGCGAAAATTGTCGCCGTCATCCCGCTTAAAACTGGTCAGACAATCACTGCTAATTGGTATACTGAAACTTGCTTACCACATGTTTTCCAGAATTTACTAGGACACCGACAAAAAGAGGAGCTGCGCCGCTACTTTTTACACCACGACAATTCGCTTGCGCACACTGCTGAAGAAACCAACAACTTTCTTGCGCTCTCGGGCATCAATGAAATTCGCCCAGCACCTTATTCTCCGGATCTAGCGCCGTGTGACTTTTGGCTGTTTCCGAAATTAAAAAAAGATTTGAGGGGAAAAATCTTCACATCTAATGAGGAGATTATTAATGCAGCCAATGTCGAAATCGAAAAACTCCAAAAAGAGGATTTTGAAAGCTGTTTTGAAAGATGGATCTATCGGCTGAAGAAATGTATTGAAATAAATGGGAATTATTTGGAGAAATTAAAAAAAGATGAAGATTAAATATCTAGAGTTAAAATTATTTTTGTTTTATTATTCAATCAACTAAGCGAACTTTTGTTAGTCCCTACCTACAGTGACGCATAAATTATTAGTTTAGTGTCGGGGTTCTCTGAATTCTCTCGATGGAATCAACGGTGACGTCTATAGATCAGCGGATACCTTACCAGAGCTACTTCGACATATTTGGAGCTGTGGTCTGTAAGGATTTTCAATACTACGTCAGGGTATTGAAAAAGAGATGGTGGCGGATGAACCCTTAATGGGCCAACGGCAGCGCTCATATCCCCGAAGTGGGTTACTGACATCGGTGTATCCGGCCCCTTGTCCTAGGGGTTGCAAAAAAAGGATCTGGTCCTCCAGGTTGGGGGTTGTGCCGTCGGGTTAACTTCCCTACCACATAAAAAACTTTCGGTTACGAAGCAACCAACAGCCTCGGATACGGATGATTCTACTGTTGACGACCCAAGCAAACGTGAAAAGGACAACGATCTTCGTGTCTGCACATGGAATGTTAGGTCCCTCTACAAACCACGTGCAGCCGAACAACTTGCGGAGGTCCTAGAGTGTCTCAAAGCAGACATTACCGCCATCCAAGAAGTGCGATGGGATGGGCCGGGCAAAAGGAGTATGAAAAACTGCGACATATACTACGGCGACTGCTACAGACAACAAGGACAGCGTCTATTCGGGTGCGGATTTGTCATTGGAGGCAGACTTTGGCAAGAAGTCTTGAGTTTCCGGTATGTGAACGAGCGCCTTATGACTATCCGTATCACGGCTAAATTTGCCAACATAAGCCTAATATGCCGTCACGCCCCTCACGAGGAGAAGGACGACGCGACAAAGGATGACTTCTACCAGCTTTGGACAAGACGTATGAGCAATGCCCTTGCCATGACGTTAAAATTATCCTAGGTGATTTTAATGCAAAGCTAGGAAGAGAGGACGTCTTTAGTAGCGTGGTCGGAAAGCACAGTCTGCGCGACATCACATCCGGCAACGGACTCAGGCTAATCGATTTTGCGGCGGGGCGAAACTTTGTCGTAGCTAGTACGCGGTTCCCACGTCTCAACATTCACAAAGGAACATGGCTCTCCTTTGATCGAAAAACTGTCAACCAAATCGATCACATTGCGATCGACGCAAGGCACTCTTCCAGTATTCTGGGTGTCCGGACTTTCCGAGGAGCCAACGTGGACTCGGATCACTACCTAGTTGTAGCCAAGGTACGAATGCGGGTATCCAGAACGGAGCGTAATCAACGAAATACTGTGGGGAAATTTGACGTCGGGCGGCTACAATCGCAACAGAAACATCGCAATAAACAAATCCACCGCGGATGGATGGCGCAGTAGACTAGGACCTCGCGGCAGGTGTCTTAAACAAGTGGGGGACCTCAACCAATTTGGCGTGCGCAACTGGAGGCAGCTGGGTCGTAACCGAGCTGGTTGAAGAGGTTTTGTTGGTTGTGCCCAGGTCCACCCAGCGCCACCTATAAAGTATGTACCTATAGAGATAAAAATGGAAACCTCGTAGTAGAATCATAGTCGGAGCTTGAGAATATGAAAAAAAACTATTTCTGCAGACTGTATAGCGGTAACGAAGACCAACATCCCGCTGTCAAGCAGAATGAACCAATCAACATAGACGATGATAGTACAAATTTCGGTCCACCTGACCAAATCGAAGTCAGGGTAGCAATATTCAATTCAGTATTCTAGCTGCTGGACCTGAGGGCTTACCGACTGAACTTTTCAAGGCAGCTGGTGATGAATTGGCAGAGAGCATACACCAACTCATCTCTAAGATTTGATCAGACGAGTCTCGCATCATTTGCCCGATCCACAAGAAAGCAGACCCCCTCAACTTCGCCAATTATAGAGGCATCGGTCTCCTCAACATCGCATAAAAGAACTTTTCTGCGATATTGCGTGATCGCCTGAAATCGTTTATCAACAGTTTGATTGGCCTTTATCAGTGCGGTTTCAGGCCAGGAAAGTCTACCATCGATTAAATCTGCACACTTCGACAAATGCCCACTTGAAAAAGACGACTACTTTCATGTCTTCAATGCCCTTCGTTCAAATTTTCATATTGGTGGAGATTTCAACGCGAAGCACACCTTCTGGGGTTCAAGATGTACATCTTCTAAAGGAAAAATTCTTTACGAAGTGGCAAATGAATTTGGTTGTTGTTTTTATTCGTCTGGAAAATCGACCTATTGGCCAACCGATTCAGGAAAAATTCCCGATCTTATAGATATTTTTCGTTACAAAAGGTATTTACGAGAAGTTTATTACAATCAAAGAATGTTTTCATCTCTCTTCTGACCACTCGCCGGTAATTTTATTACTTGGAGAAGCGCTGATCAAGAAAAAAAGGCCCCCAAGACTTACTAGCAATAGAACAAACTGGGAGGGCTTTAGAAATGATTGCGAAACAAATATCGCCTTAAATGTATCGCTTAGAACACCTTGTGAACTAGAGGACGAAATTGATCGTTTCGTGGAAGCAATTCAAAGAGCGGCATGGAGAAACACTCCTTCTAGAAGCTATAAGATCAACCGCAACGAAAAGTATCCCAGAGAAATCATTGAACTCGTGAGGGAGAAACGAAAAGCACGAAAGAAGTGGCAAATCACTCGTGCACCGCAGCATAGAACGGTCCTTAACCGACTATGCAATCGGCTTAGAGATAGTATTCGCGAATTTAAAAGCGACCTACCTTGAAAATCTCTCCGGTGAAAGAGAATCAAATTATTTGCTTTGGAAAGCGCTAAAAGGCATCCGGAAACCTCACATGCAAGCACCACCAATTCGGAAAATCGATGGAAACTGGGCCAAGAGCGACAAAGAAAAGGCAGAACTTTTTGCTTTGCACTTAGAAGAAACGTTTAAGCCATTCGACGGCGCTTCGTTAACGCCCGACTCCCCAGTCACGACATCTGACAAATTTAAAGTAAAAAAAGTTGCATTGATTGAAATGAGGGAAGTGATTAAAAATTTAAAGACAAAAAAAGCTCCGGGTTACGACTTGAGAACGGCGCAGTCCACAAAATAACTGACGTGATTGAGAAAGCCCTGAAAGAAAAAAAGATTTGTTGTGGTGTATTTCTTGACGTCTCACAAGCTTTCGATAAGGTTTGGCACGAAGGCTTGGAGTATAAATTGCAACGACTACTGCCACGGCAACTCTTTTTAATCTTACGATCGTACCTCACTGAGAGACTCTTTCGTGTTAAGCACGGAAATGATTACTCTGACTTCAAGGAGATTGCAGCCGGAGTTCCGCAAGGAAGTGTCCTTGGCCCACTTCTATATGTACTCTACACGCGTGACATCCCGCAAGAAAGAAACTGTGTCGTCGCCACGTTTGCGGACGATACGGCGATATTGGCAATGGGCGATACCATTGAAGCAGCAACCGGAAAGCTTCAACATGCTATTAATGAAGTCCACGCTTCGACGAATTCTTGACGTATTGTGCTGAACGAAAGCAAATCTACTCACGTCAACTTTACGTACAAAAAAGTGGATAGATTGCCTGTATATCTAAACTCGGCTCAAATACCGTACGCAAACGAAGCAAAATATCTGGGAATGACTCTAGATGTCAAGCTCAAATGGAAATCGCACGTGAAAAAGAAACGCGACGAGCTTCAAAACAAATACCGACAAATGTACTGGCTACTCGGAAAACATTTGAAGTTGAGCCTACATAACAAACTGCTTATCTATAAGCAAGTGCTAAAGCCAGTGTGGACGTATGGTATACAACTATGGGGTTGTACCAAGAAAAGCAATAGAAACTTCATACAAACTTTTGGAAATAAAGTTCTTAGAACGATCGTTAACGCACCGTGGTATGTACGTAACGAAGATATTCATCGGGATCTGGGAATTCCCAGCGTCGTCGAAGAGATAACAAAATTTGCGCGTTAACACAAAGATCGTGTTCACGCCATTGTAACCGTACTATCACTCAACTACTTGACGCGAACAATTCAATTCGTCGTCTTCAAAGGACAAAACCTTTTGACCTTGCGTCATAGCATATGAAGGTCGTGAAAAAGGCAGGAACTTTCATTGGGATTTAACCTGTCTAAAGTGCTACATTTATTTTTAATCACATACGAACATCCTTTTCTATAATCACGATTCTCGTAAGCGAAAATAAAACTGCTGGATAAGTACTGGCTTAGTTGTAGCATTAATTTTGAAGAGAGGTGTTTTTTCAGTGAGTAAAAATCGCACACTACCATAAGCACGCGCAGTCGGGCCTTATGGTTTCTTTGGAAGATTTTTCACCTGCTCTCTAAAAAAAAAAAAGAAGACAAATCCTGGTGAAAATAAGTCGAAATCGATACTCATCATCTCTTTATCGATTTCAAGGCCGCCTATGACAGTATCTATAGAGAAGAGCTATATAGCTATATAGAGCTACGAGTATGTCTAGTTTTGACATCAGTGCCAAACTTGTCTGTCTGTGCAGGATGAAGCTGGAGAATGCTCGCTGCTCCGTCAATGTTGGTAATGACCTCAGCGAGACCTTTGATGTCAAAAAAGGTTTTAGACAAGGTGACGCGCTGTCATGGGACTTCTTTAATATTGTACTAAAACGGATTGGGTATTTCAGAAATACTATGGAGAGTGGATATATACCACTTGAGGCATTCTTACGTCTGGATGCACACGGGTATTTATCGTACTCAACGAACGCGCCAATTATCTATCATGTTGCTAGAAGTGCAACAGATAAACGTATTCTCTATAGGCCTATTGACTGGGGTGATGAAGCTAAGAAAGTGATAAATGAGAAGAAAGCGGCTTTCAAAGCTTGGTCAAAGTGCCCCTCTAATAATAATGACGAAAAAGTTCGCCTCGAAATGGAATACAGATGTTGCAAGAGAAAAGCGAAGAAGAAGTGCGCCCAGCTTTAAGCAGAGAGTACGGAGGGCCTGTAACGGGAGCTGGAGAAAATATCTTCCGCGGTTGCTGATGCAAACCAGCCTATCTAGGAGCTGCGAAGACACAATATGAACAAGAGCGCAACTATCTTCAAAGTAGCCGCCCAAAGAAGGAGGAATGCTCAGGAGATTCGTTCGCCAAACTTCATTACCAATGCTCATGGCCAGCTTCTTGTGGATGACGACAAAATTCTGCAGAGGTGGCGGCAATACTGTGAAGAACTTTTAAATGAACAGTTTCCCCGGCTATACTTTCCAAGAGCCACCCCTAACTGTGAAGAAATACCCGACATTAAATTCGAAGAAGTTAGTGAGGCGGTCAAATACTCCAAAAAACGAAAAGCGGTTGGGCCAGATGAGATGCCCTCTGAGTTCTGGAAAAAGATGGGAGACATCGGGTTCAGATGGCTCAGAATTCTCATCTCCAAATTCGTGAGAGGTGATCCAATGCCGAATCAATGGAGGGAAAGTTACCTTCTCCCTGTATACAAAGGGAAGGGTGATACGCGAAACTGTGATAGCTACCGTTCGATCAAGCTGATGTCACACACCATGAAGATCGTTGAGCGGGTATTAGGTGGCCGACTGCGAAAAATAATACGGCTATCTGATGATCAGTGCGGGTTTGTCTCGGGTAAATCAACCACAGATGCAATCCAAAGTATAAGGATCATCATGGAAAAACATCGTGATTCCTTAAGGGATTTGCATATTGTATTGGTTGACTTTGAAAAGGCATTCGACAGACAACCACGAGATTTGATGTGGGTGGCGCTAAGACATCGAGGGGTTCCAGAAACCTATGTACAGATGATCATGGACATGTACGAAGGAGCAAAGACAAGAGTAAGATGCCCCGCTGGAGTGACCGAAGAGTTCCCAATCAAAGTCGGGGTACACCAGGGAAGCGTTTTAAGTCCCTTGCTCTTTATTACAGTCCTTGATTATCTGCTTGAAGGTAAAGTGATGGACCCCAAGGTACATCAGTTATTCTTTGCTGACGATGGAGCGATCATAAGTGAGGATCCTACATCCCTGCAACGAGCACTTGATGTGTGGGTGGACGTTTTGGAGGGAAATGGGTATCGTATTAGTTCAAAAAAGACAGAGTACTTGTGCTGCCCGTTCTCTGATCCACTCAGGCCTATTCCAGATATTTATTTGAATGGAACAGTGCTTCCCAAGTGCGAAAAGTTCAAATATCTGGGATCTATGATCAATAGCAAAGCATCTTGTGATGACGACATCAATCATCGCGTAAGCGTAGGGTGGATGAAGTGGCGAGAAAATTCCGCTATCTTCTGTGACAGAAAAATGCCCCCTAAGTTGAAAGGAAGGCTCTACACCGCAGTTGTACGTCCAGCGCTCACATACGGTTCACAATGTTGGACGATGTACAAAAAGTATGAGAGTAAATTAACGGCAGCTGAGATGAAGATGCTTCGCATGACAGCAGGAGTGACAAAGCTTGATCGAATAAGAAGTTCGAAGATCCGTGGAAGCTTTCACATCAAGGAAACCATCGTACAAAAAATAGAGCGCGACCGGCTCAGCTGGTATTGCCACGTTCAAAGAAGAGATCATTTGAACCCTGTTAAAAAGGCAATATCTATGCGCGTTCCAAGGACATCGCGATGTAGGAAAGGCAGACCTATAAACGCCTGGATCAGACAAATGCGACGACATCGGCATTTCATTGGCCTCAGTAACCGAGTGATCCAAAATCGGCAGGCCTGCCAATATTTTCTGAGGTCAAATAGGCGAACCCCACAGGCGGATCAGTAGAAATGCGGTGAAGTGGGAGGGTTGTGATCCCTTGTTTTCGGATCATAACCTCGCTGATAAAAGGAAGAAGAAGACTGGGGTGATTGAAATGCCGACCTAAGATACTGCGTAAGCATACCTAACCGGGATATAACTACTATGACCAGTTTAATCGGGATAAAGACTGTTGATGGCTCGACTGGGTTGAAGCCAATGTGTAGGTGATGTGGGTCTGGGCCCTGGTATGTGATTTTTGGTCCGGTGGTAAAACGGTCAATGACATCTGTCATCCTAAGCTTTTGTATAGACAGACTGGAGATCGCATATCGGGACCCAGTTCTGTCGTAGGATAAGTTAGGTTAAGTTAGGTTAGGTCCATCTAATTTAGTTTGAAGAAAAATAATAATAAAACATTTATACAAGGTTTTTCCACATTTTTTTCTTAAAACAAAAAAAACTAAAAATATGCATTAAAAAAAAACATTAAATAAAATAAAAAAATAACGATAACATATCAAGTGGGTTAAAATCATAGTGTAAGTATTGAGAATCTTTCAGGTCAGATACTTTAAGTTATAATTATTGCTGTAGTTTTTGAGTTTATTTAAACAACTAGCTGACCAGTGCTCGCCTTGCTTCGCCCGCATTTTAGTTGATGGTTATTTAATTGTTGAAACATAATTGCCAACTGAATACAAAACCAAAAATGTGTAAACTCAATTATAACCTTTCCCGTGGGAATCGCCACCAGAGCACACACAAATCCATTAAAACATTCTAAAATGTGAACAAATCCAATGACCAACAACATCTCATCTAACAAAATGGAAAAATATTGCAATATTTCTATGCCTGTACGCGTTTATTGTCAAATCTCTTAATTCCATGAAGTTTTGATAGCATGTATGTACCGTACATATCCTAATTAATAAAATTCAAAATGTCTTAAATTTGGTAGTCCTAATGATTTTTTTTTTTAATTTTATTCAACTCACCACTATTGCAGCGATAGCCACTGCTGCTTCTGGACAACGCAGAATGATTTATACCTTACTCGTAAATGAATCAGTGGCGAATTTACTAAGTTCATTGAATGTTTATTCTTTCAGCCCGATGAGGCATTACTGAGCTAGCGCTGAAAAATCCCTTTTAGTGACGGAAAATTCGATCCCAACCCCCTTTATGCCGCTTAGACTTCGAATTTTGGAAAATCCCTTCTTATTTCGCTTCTAGGCAAAATAAGGAATAACTGTGCAAAATTTCAAGTACCTACGTCCAACAGTTTTGGAGAAACCGTGTTCACAAGGTCACAAGTCTTTGCCTTTATAGTATTTAAGATTTATTAAAACATTCTAAAATATGGACAAATCCAACGATCTCATCTAACAAAATGGAAAAATATTGCAATAGTTCTGTGTCTACACATGCATATGCATGTACATATGTATGTACCTACGCGAATATTCCCAAGTCTCTTAATTGCATGAAGTTTTGACAGCACATGTATATTTTAATTAATAAAATTTACAATATCTTAGATTTGGCACTGATAATGTTTTTTTTTTTTCAATTTTAACCCTAAAAGAGATCGCACACTGAAGATCAAAGCATAATCATGGGATAGCGGCCTCATATACTCACACACACATACTATTGCAACGATAGCCACTGCTGCATGACTGCTGGCCGTGGTCTCCACTGAAGGAAAATTGTGGGCGATGATTTGATTATTTTGTTTTTAGCATTGCTCAGCTTCAGTGTGGGCGCCGTGGCGTAAGTAGTTAGTGTGTCGGATCACTACGCATGAGGTTCCAAGTTCGAATCCCAGAAAATACCAAAAAGTTTTTTCACGGTCCCACCTCTCGCGAGCGTCTGGCAAACATCCCAGAGTATTGTTGTCACGAAAAAGCTTCTCAAATCGCCGTTCAGATACGGCATTAAACTGTAGGTCCCTTCCATTCGTGTGAAAAATATAACGCACACAACATGAGTGATTGCGAGAAGCTAGGCCCTGGCACTTTAAAGAGCTGTTGCGCCAAATATTTGTATTTGTATTTGAGCTTCAGGACAACGGAGAAGGATGTTTGATACCTTAAATGAATCAGTGGCGAATTTACTAAATTACTATTTTTTATTTTTTTAATCCGGAGAGCAACTACTGAGCTACGGCTGTGGAATCAATATTAACAGATGGAAAATTCGATCTCCACCCCCTTTATGCCACTTAGACCTTGAATTTCGGAAAATCCCTTCTTATCTCGCATTCAAGTACCTACGTCTAGTAGTTTTCGAGAAACGGTGTTCACAAGGAAAATCGACTTTGCTTTTATAGTATTTAAGATAAGATAAAATATGTAATAGTGTACTCGTATAAGTGGATAAATAAACAAACAGAAAAAAAAGTACTTGAACGGATTGTGCGGAACTCACAAGCCAACACCAGAGGCACAATATCTCAAAAGTCCGTACAACTGCTTACATACACCGATGATATTGACATAATTGAAAGAACTTTGCAAAACCAAGACAATTGCTGTTTTTTTGGCTAATAAGGCAATTCAACAGTAAAGTCCTATCTCAAACAATTAAAGAGACTCTATATAAAACCCTGATTATCCCAGTCCTGCTTTAAGGCACTGATACATGGAATTTATTGAATGCAGATGAAGATATGTATCTTTGGTCGCTCTGAGAAAAATTCTTCGTAAGATATTTGGTCGCGTTTGCGTTGACGGGTTTTGGAGGAGAAAGTTCAATGACGAACTATACGAGCTGTACAGCGACATGGACCTAGTCAAAAAATTACGTATTGGACGTTTGGGATGGCTAGGACATGTAGAGCGGATGGACACCAACGCTCCGGCCCGCAGAGTCTTCGAATATAACCCAGAGGGACGACACAATAGAGGACCTTCTTGCCATAGTTGAAGCGCACAAGTTCAACGGGACCTCGACCAACTTAGAGCGCGCAACTAGAGGCAATTAGCTAAAGACCGGAGAGGTTTGTTGATTGAATCCCAGGTTCACCCCGAACTGCAGCGCCAGGTGAGTAAGTAAGTATGTAAAGGTTTTAACATTTCGAAGTTTTACGGTTAGTTCCCTTCACTACTCATTGGCTCACACAACAGGTTTTCTTTGTTTTTTACTTACTTCTTTCGTTTACTTTAAGAACAAAAACAAATTATTTACTAAGTATTCCTGTTCAACTTTCGAATTTACCTCTGAATTCCCACTCACTACGCGGAATATCTTATTCTAGTTGTTGCACTTACTCGTACATACATTAGAATACGTACCTTATTTACATCAACTTCCTGTCTGCTATCCTTTCTACAGAATACTGACTGCACTGCATGCTAACATGTCGAGTCCAAAGGCCATTTAAATCAAGTGATAAACTCGGCGTAAATAAACTGAAAGAATTCCCTAAGTACATAAAAAAGGCATGACTACACCCCTCCCTAAGCACGTTGCTATTTATCAAATGGCAACACTTCGTATAAGTGGTTCAACACGAATATCTGCATCATTCTTTCTCATAGCAAGAGCGAGAAAAGCACTTGGAACATGTTCCCCCCAAATCCCAATAATGAGTGGAATGCCTGAGTATTTTCAGCTAGTAAAAGTTGTTTCCTTTCTTATCTTCTCGAGGGGTATAAACAAAATAATTAGTAAAATTAAAAGTTCGTGTTCTACTTCATCTCGTAATTTGATTAAATTAGAAGAATGTATTAAGATCTACTTAAAAATAAATTAGTGGCTAAAAAAAAAACCATTCGTGAGGTGTGTGTGTGTATAACAAAGTTGTTTGGAGCAAGGGTATGTCCCCCCAGAGATGTATAAATGCACGTGACTCTGTATCACATGCATGCTTGCCTGGGTAAACAATTTTGTGTAATTATTGTTTGCCTTTCTCCTCTCATTCCGTCAATAAAATTAATATAAACTAGTGGGATAGGCTGGCTATACAAAAAGCGTAAACAATGAACAGATGAAAATTAGCAAAACGAAAAGAGATACGCTTGCTATCTCATTTGAGCTGCGCATACGAGTGTAATAGGTGTTGCCAGGGTTCATGGGGGATGTACATACTTTTTGCATTAAAAGAATGTATTCAAGCGACTGTAATAATTTAACCCAAATATGCTGTTTTTGCGAACCAAATACCATATTCTGTCATTTTACAAAACCGGCTAATAAAAAACACACTAATTATTTAGAAAACGGCATGGCATCCACCCCTGACTTTGATGAAATTTTAACTTTTTTTATAATTTGCACGCACTCAGGTTTATGAATACCCTTAACTTGTTTACACATAGTGCGGGCGTTGGAAAGGATAAAGAGAGAAAGAGTGGTGTAGTGGTTTTTGAAACTCAGATGCTGATGAAAAATTTTAATTTTATCTTTTGCTTTTGATTCACAGTGTTTTTTTTATGAGTACCTGATGTCATAGGACTATCAATCTCTCAGCAGAGGGAACAATTTTTCCAGCCACATGACCAATATGTGTTTGGCCTTCGCAGTAGTGTTCACACAAGCTTTCACAATTGAACGGACTGACTTTATATATTTGATGAGAAATAAATACATAAATGGTTGCTGACATCGGGATTTGAAGCATGAACCATTAGCATGGCAATTGAACATGTTACCACTACACCATGGCCACTTCGAAAATCGTTTTCATTTAAAAACATGATTGCTTATTTCCAGGCGAAATTATGAGTGCAATAAACTGCAATGTATATAGGAACTTCGAAACTAGACAAGCACGACCTTAAATATATAAAGGGTGAGCAGATAGCAATGATACCTTTTCGATTTTTTTTTTTTTTTCATAATTTGCGCGCACTCAAAGGGTTATGAATACCTTTAACATGTTTACACATAGTGCGGACGTTGGAAAGAACAGATAGAGAGAGAGAGAAAGATTTTTGTGCAGTGGTTCTTGAAGCTCAGTTGTTTATGCTTAAGAGATAAATGGGGAGATTTGTTTTTGTTTTTGCTTCTGATTCACAGTTCTTTTTTCCTGATAACCGATGTCAAGGGTAAATCACCATCAACAGAGCGAACAGTTTTTCCAGCCACATGACCATGCTACTGCCAGTGTTATGCTTTCGCAGTAGTGTTCACACAAGCTTTCGCAAATGGTTGGACTGACTTTACATATTTCGTGAGAAATAAATAAATGCTTGCTGACACTAGGACTTGAACCAACCATTAGCGTGGCAATTGATGACGTTACCACTACACCATTGCCACATTGTTATGTTTCAGCAGCTGTCAAAGTTACCAATGACATCCAGCTGTCAAAATATTCAGTAAGGTTTGCCATTTCATCATGCATCGTTTCACGCTTGCCGAACATGTGGCAAGTATTAAAAAACATTATCGAAATTTCGGCTCAGTTGTAAATACGTAACGTGAATTTCGTCGTGAGGTCGGTCGTCATCATGGCTTCAGTGTGCAGGCAATTCCTCTTTTGGACCTTAAGCCACTAACCAGATAGAGATTGGAGCGAAATGAAGCAAACATAGGCGCTGTAGCGGCCAGTATCGAAGAAGATCCAGAAATGTCGATTCGGCGTCGATCAGCTGAATTGGGCATCTTCAGAGTCAACCCAGGCGCCGTGGGCGCCGTGGCGTAAGTGGTTAGTGTGTCGGATCACTACGCATGAGGTTCCAAGTTCGAATCCCAGAAAATACCAAAAAGTTTTTTCACGGTCCCACCTCTCGCGAGCGTCTGACAAACATCCGAGAGTATTGTTGTCTCGAAAAAGCTTCTCAAATCGCTGTTCGGATTGGGCATTAAACTGTAGGTCCCTTCCATTCGTGTGAAAAATATAACGCACACAACATGAGTGATTGCGAGAAGCTTAGGCCCTGGCACTTTAAAGAGCTGTTGCGCCAAATATTTGTATTTTTTAGAGTCAACCCGGCTTATTTTGCGGTTGGATTTGGGCCTAAATCCATATAAGCTTCATATATCCGAGCTGCGGTTCCAACAAGACGGCGCTCAATGCCATACAAGTGACGAAACGCTCAAAGTTGTGAACGAGAAATTTGGCGACTGGGTCATCTCACGGCGAGCGTTCATCAATTGGCCGCCTCGATTATGCGACTTGACACCACTCAATTATTTTCTCTGGGACTACGCTAACAAGCCAACCACTTTGGACGAGCTCGAGGCTAACATTCGAGACGCTATTGCCAGCATAACGCCGTAGGTATTGGACCGAGTCATCAAAAATTGGACTGACCGCTAGAAGCACTGCCAGCGAAGCTGAGGCGGCCATTTATATGATGTGATATTCCACACATAATGGCATGAATGCAGCTTCAAAATAAATCCAGAATCAATTTTATATCTCACACCGTTGTTGTTTTATTTGAATTTTTTTTCCTATGGTTCTTATCTGGTCACCCTGTACGTAGTGCCTTTGTTTGATATAATTTCCGGAATGCGGAAGAAAGAAAAATATAATATATAAGGAACTAATCCGCTGAACCACCATGGCAACACTTTTCCTGACACGACAAAAAAAATGGAATAAATAAACTTGAGTGAAATTCACAAGTGGTTTGACAATTCGTCTGAGTGGGAAACGATGCCTTTTGTTGCTTTTTTTCAGTCAGCAGCGCCCCGTAAATATTGCCATGTTGGTCGTTAATAAAACGAGTTTTGTTAGGCGATTACGTATAGAGGAAAGTGCAATTTAAATGAAATTCTATAGACATTTTGACAATAGCAATCAGTTAGTGTGAGTTCTGTGACGAGATACAACGGATATGGCAGCCGATATTGGTAAAATCTTTTGCGATATCATTGCCACTTACGGCGGGCGCGATAAGGTTATGAAAGTGCTCTGCTACACCGCGAAAGTATTAGCAACACCAAACGCTGCGATAAAGCCCGACGACGCAAAGAAATTCTATATTTTCAGTTCGAAAATATCACAAGCTCGGGCGACTCTGCGGCTTATAGACGATTTACCCACCATCCTGTATGCCCTCGAATACGGACTAGGTCGGGAGGAGAAGAACCCTGTGGATGCAGTGCTAGGCGTGCTGACAAATATTGTCGACGTTTTGTATTTCCCCGTCGACAAGATATGCTGGCTGTCAGACCACAAAATTGTACAAGTGAGTAACCCCAGCAAATGGGATGTCATCAATTCGGTATTCTGGAGTCTGTCTGTGTTCCTTAACCTGACAAGGGTTTTGCGCGATTATCATGATAAGCACATTGTCGCTGCTATCATGAAGAGTGCTACTGGTGCTGCTATTACCGAAGCCGAGAGGAAGAAGTACGAGCAACAGCGTGCCATGGAATCGATTACTGTTGTTCGAATGAGCTTGGATCTGGTACATGCGGTAAGCTCATTGCCAAAGGGCTGGCTGTGGGGTGGAGAAGTGAAGAGCTGGCAAGTGGGTGTGATAGGATCATTGTCGGGGCTGCTGGGGATATACCAATATGTTATTAAAATTAAGAAATCCAAAAAATAGTACACTATTTGTATGTATGTTTATTTAATAAATTTAAAGCAATTCAAAATAGTAGCAATTAGTTTTAATTACAAAGGCGTGCTGCTCGTATTTGCGCTGCTCTAAACATCTGAAGAGACGTGTTTCTTCCCCGTAATTGCGATCTTTTAGACAAGTGTTTAAACATCGTTTGTAGTGTACACTGTGTCACGTGAATAATACAATAATTGAAGTGTCACACTTCCCCTGATTATTTATGAGGCACGGAATGATGGAAAGAGATGGAGCCGGCGGTACACTGTGGAAAATTTCTGTGCTAATTTTATTAATTTTTGCCGTATAGCTCTGGTGTGTCTTAAAGTGCTAATTGAAATTTAGTCTCTTATAACTGGAAAGTATCTATTTGTTGTTATAAGACTTCATTTCGTTTACGGTGGTCTTATGGATGATAAGAGATAACAGAAAGTGTGCTTGAGACAGACTGAAGATAAGGGTGAGTACCTATACAATTAATATTGACTGATGCTTCAGTGACGTATTTATAATTTGTAATGAGTTCTGGTGAGGGGTGATAACACAATCTAAGTTATGACGTCGTGCAATGTATTATCGTAATCGATTGTTGGTCTTAAATTTGAGTGATGTTTTATTTTTGGACATTTTGGGAAACCACTGTTGTACGTAGATTTAATTACTCAGAGATAGAGGTTGGTGAGAATAAGTAAACTCTGTGACTAGCTCTCCTAATAGCCCAACACTTTTTACGTGTGGCCTTGAAAAAAATTTGCCATACTTAAGTTCTTCCATATTTCCTAAAGCGAATTTTTCATCTACAAATTTGCACGCCTGATTATAAGCTGCATTTGGAGACTGGGGTACCTTCTCTTTTTCTGGATGCTCTACGACTGCACTTTGAATATATATATATACATTTAGTTAAAGTAATAGAGATGGAACAAGACAGGCTGCCTAATTTGGTGTTCAAACATATCATTTCAAGAAGAGGTAATCTTCAATTCAATTCAATTTTTGTTTATTTAGCAATATTAAACTATTCTATGATATTACAACAAGATATTTACATAACTAGATAAAATAAAATAAAAACATGCTCTAATCATACTCAATTTTGTACATAAGTGATAATATTTTGCTTAAACCTTGTTATCTGACTCTCTAGCTTTAATTCATCAGGTAGTTCATTAAACATTTTAAAACTGTTATACAAAACTGTAGTTTGTGTTTTTTGAGTTCTAAAAAATGGAAGGAAATTATTTATATTACGCACATTATAATTGTGTGCATTACTAACATCTAATATTTTATTACATAGGTAACTGGGTAACAATTCCTTTTTCATTTTAAATACAAAAGTTAGTACATTCATAATTGTCCTTTGCTTTACGCATAACCATTTCAATACACTTAACATATTTACAGTTGGAGTTGCCCATGGCATTTTAATATATTGTACTTCGCATAGCTTTATTTTGGAATTTCTGTTTGTCTATCTAACACTGTGTTATTTGCTAAATATATGATTGTTGAGCAATATTCGAAATGTGGCTTAATTATGGTACAAAATATATATATTGCGCTTATTGTCGATATTCTTTTCTGTATTCTTCCAAAGACAATAATTTGTTTACTTATTTGTTTTTTATATATGGTATGCTCAAAAAAAAAAAAGTGCCAGGGCCTAGCTTCTCGCAACCACTCATGTTGTGTGCGTTATATTTTTCACATGAATGGAATGGACCTACATTTTAGTGCCGTATCCGAAGGGCAATTTGGTTTGAGCTTTTTGGAGACAACAATACTCTCGGATGTTTGTCAGACATTCGCGAGAGGTGGGAAAAAAACCGGTTGGTGTTTTCTGGGATTCAAACTTGGAACCTCACGCGCAGTGGTCCGACACACTAAGCAGTTACGCAACGTCGCCCACGAGATATATACTCAATGTGACTATTAAAGTTCAACTTTGTATCAATTATAATTCCTAGATACTTAATTTCGTTAACATTCTCAGCTTTTTCGTTATTAATATTATAATATGGGCTTTGCCCATGTTTAAACTTAATTTGTTCATTTGAAACCATTTATCCAATTGTTTTAAATCGTGATTAATTTCCTCAACACATTAATTTATGGTATATCATTACACGAAAGATATAAAATGCCATCATCTGCAAGCGAGAACATTGAAGAAAATTTGGCAATTCGTTAACATAAATTAAAAATAATAATGCGCCTAAAACTAATCCTTGCGGTACAACTAGGATTACATTTATTACGTACGCTCTTGCAGGTAAGACTCCAACCATCTCAACTCGGTTTCTTTAATTCCGTACTTATCCAGCTTATCTAGTAGGATTCCTGTCAATTGTTTCAAATGCTCACCTCACGTTCTACTATGAGCACGCGCATGCTATTCTCATGTGTCTATGGAAGATTTTTCACCTACCCTCCGAAAAAAAAAAAACCTCACGTCGATAAAAACAGCAACAATTTTCCTTTTTGAATGAACCTCGGTCTTCCAATCCGCTATAATCAGATTAAGCAGCGACTCATAGCTATGGCCACTCCTGAAGCCTAATTGACACACCGCAAATAACTGATTGTCTCCATATATTTCTGAAGCTGCTGTTGGACAACTTTTTCCAAAATTAGTTCAATAAAATCTACATATGGCACAAAGGGAATGTGTCTATTTAATTCACACACACTTTCAACAAAGAAAACATTAAATTTACTTGCTATAGTTTTACAATCATTCACTTGGACATTATCAAAAACAACAAATTTTATTTGCTTTTTGGTATTTACCTATCGATGCTTGTATTTTTTGGGTAACAAAATCTGTCTTCGCCTTGTAAGCTGATTTAAAATTATTTCTAGCTAGCCTATAGGTTTGCCAGTCACTTGGTAAATTTGACCATACAGCCAATCTATATTTATAAATTTGTTCATTCCGCATTATTTTGAGCACGTTATTGAACCACTGATTTACGCCAGAAATATCAACAAATCTTTTACATTTTAAAGAAACTACTGCCTCTTTTAAACACTTTGTAGCATTTCTCGCCAATATGTTAACATCATTCTCGTAATTATCATCAACAATTTTTCAATTCAATTCAATATAATTTTTATTCTTTTCCAACTTAAAAAATTCAAAATAATAATAATATAATAAAAGTAGCATAGTGGAGTGGAACAAAATAGAGATCATTCTATAACTGTTAGCAGTTAGAGTTGAATGACCTTCGATAATTTAAAATGCAATAATAAAAAGTTCAAATGTGGGGTATATCAGTACTAGTAAAGAGATTAAAAAAAAAAAATAAAAATAAGATGTACATAAGTAATGAATATGAAATAAATGAATTTAAATTAAGATACAATTCGTAGAAATAATTCAATGTGAGCACAGTCTAATAAAAATAACCAATCTTTTACTTTTTTCTTAAGAGAATTTAAAACTTGTAATTGTTCTGATAAAAAGGTAATTTGTTGAACGAATTAGGTGCAGTTATGGTGCATAAATGAGTATATTTGGAGCTGTGTGCAAACGGAACATTAACTAAAGTCATGTTATTTTTTCTCAAACTATAACTTCTAGAAAGTCTATTGGAAGTGTTGCCACTGCGTTTATAGAATTCTCTCGGAACTTTAAAGAAATAGAGGTGTCTTAGAGGGAGAATACTCCATCCATGAAATAGACCAACTACTAGCGAAACGACTTCTCATTTTTTCAATTTTCAATGGCCCGCTAATTCTTCATGAGGGTCGCGGGGGTAGGATGCTCAGGTGGACTCTCCATCCTTCTCGATCCGCCATTGACTCCAAATCATCAGGAGGAATCCCTAAGCGGCTCCAGGAGAGATGTCGGACTTGATCCAACCATCTATTTCTAGGCCTTCCGCGAAGTCGCCTACCTGATGGCACGGCAACCATGGCGCGTCTTGGAAGCCGGTCTGGGGGCATACGCACCACGTGATCAAACCATCGCATAAGCATAAGCGAAACGACTTCTACCCGTGATAATTCTTATTAAGTGCTTATGAGCTGTCACTAGAGAATCAAAGCTGTTCGCGTAAGCTCCTCTTCAACTTGTAATGCCATATTGCAACTTTGAGTTACACTTAGAAACATTCAGTTTCGTACGGAGCGTGTTTTTACTAAAATACACTTAATTCAGGACAAACGAATTTCAATTGCGGTTATAGATGTTCTTAAAATCATGTTATTTCTTGTATTCTTTACAGTAATGAAGACAAAAAATTAAAAAAGAAATCTAACTGTAAATTTTGTCTGTGTTATGTGAGATCCTTCGAATGCAGAGCAAACATTCAGTTTCGTACGAAGCAATTAAGCTCCTGTTCAGTTCGGAGTGTTAACATTTTAGAACTGAAATTGTTTGTTTTATTTAAAATATACTATTTTACTAAGAATTTGAGGCACTTTTCTGTTCAGAATGTGTTTTTTTGTGAAATTATTTAATTTTTTTGAATGGGTGAAAACAAAACGGAAGATATACTATCTTTGGTAATTTTTCATCGAAAGAAAGGAATATCTTTGGGCGTAAAAGCTAAAATGCTACAGCTACATACTACGTCTACGTTACAATATATATATATATATATATATATAGTCTACGATACAATATATTTATAAGCGTTACCTTGAGGAAAGAAGAATTGAGAATGTGTGTAGTAATAAAGGTCCCAGAAGAATGACTATGTCTTCTGAAAAAATTATTTTGCGTGAAATAAAGAGAAATCTAAAGTTGTCTTCAGTCGAATCATGTAAAATGCTTGCTGATTTTAACGGAACTGATGTACAGCCAATCAGCATTGGACCTACGCTTAAAAAGAATGGTTACTTTTCACGAGTATGGTTCAGAAAACATTTGGTCAGCGAAGTTAAAACAAAAAGGCGAACCCCACATGCGGATCAGTAGAAATGCGGTGAAGTGGGAGGGTTGTGATCCCTTGTTTTCGGATCATGGCCTCGCTGATAAAAGGAAGAAGAAGAAGTTAAAACAAAAAGGCTTAA
Source organism: Brachypalpus laphriformis (assembly GCA_945910035.1). Taxonomy (NCBI): domain Eukaryota; kingdom Metazoa; phylum Arthropoda; class Insecta; order Diptera; family Syrphidae; genus Brachypalpus; species Brachypalpus laphriformis. Next base: position 193,762,142 of record OX246753.1, on the reverse strand, counting down.
TTTCGCCAAAGCATACAAAGATAAGTCGCTAGATTATTAGAAAAATGTTATATTCGTTGATGAAAGTAAATTCTTACTCTTCCGAAACGACAAAAAACAAGAAAAAGTATACCGCAGGCGTAACGAGGCTTATCTTTTGAAAAACTTATCGGCGACTGTAAAACACGGTGTACAAAGCGTAATGGTTTGGGGTGCTATGGGATATGGAGGTGTTGGAAATTTTAAATTTTATTCAAGGGAATATGAAAAAAATAATTTATCTTAATATTCTTAAAGAGAATCTACAACCTTCATCTAAGAAATTAGGCATTAAGAACTCATTTTACTTGTACCAAGCAAAGACCCAAAGCACATGGCTTTGGACGTTCGTCTTTGGCTCCTTTATAACTGCCCAAAATGCATTGAAATACCCCCAAAAGCCCAGATATCAATCTAATAGAGCATCTGAGGGAGCACTTGGAAAAACAAATTAGGAAAACAAATGCCGTTAGAAACAAAAAGCGCTCATTTCGAAAGAGTGGAATAAAATTCCATCCGATGTTACAAAAAAGCTGTTTACATCAATTCCAAATAGACATGCAACTATTTTAAAGCACAATGGAAATCAAACTTCCTATTATTTTTAATAATTTTTGTTTTTTGACGTAAAAAATCTTAACCTTTAGAATTCGTACGAAACTGAATGTACCCTAAAATCTCTACTTTATGTGAACTAATTCATAATTTTTCTCTATTTTATTGAATTACCATTTTATTTTTGATAATTCCTGGTATTTATATTACACTTCAATAAAAAATAACATTAAAGCTAGAAAAAAGTTTATATTTTTTTCAAAATAACGAACAATTTGCAAAAATTCTCTTCGTACGAAACTGAATGTTCTTAAGTGTAGCTGGACCATAATAAACCATAGTTAGAACTTTTTTAGAACAATGCGGTTTTAAGAGATACATATATATGATTTTAATGCACGAATGTGATCTTTCCAGTTCAAATCAATTAAAACACCAAGATATTTGTATTTGTTTACGGATTCAATTTTAAAGCAACTTGTTTTACATTTAATGTTACTGTTTTTGCAGCAAATATGCAGAGGTAAATTTAATCTTTCACAATCATGAGAATGAAAAAATAGATTGTAGTTAATTTCTATCTTGGTAATGCATTCAAACGAAGAATTGCTTTGGTACACGAATGCTACATCATCAGCGAAGGCAGTGGAGATGCCATTGAAATTTTGTTTAAAAAGGAAGTTGATGTACAATATATCAGAAATAAAAGTGGACCGATAACAGAGTCCTGTGGGACTCCATTATCTAGAGTACGAAATCGGCTGAAGGATCCATTTATTCGGAGTCGTTGCTTCCTACCTTTAAGGTAACATATGATTGAAACCAATTGTATACAGTACCCCTGAAACCAGCATTATATAGCTTGCCAAGAAGCAAATCGTGGTCGACCATGTCAAATGCTTTAGTCATGTCTATGACCCTAAGGCCGGTAATTATCAAGCGCTCTTAAATCGATTTTAATTTTATGAAGCTCTTAGTTTTAAATTTTTGCTGCGTATTCACCAAGCACTAATAGGTTTGTGTCCATGTTAATTTTCGGATTTCCAAACGCGTTCTAAAATGAATTTTTGAACTCTCTTTCGAACTGGGAGAAATGCCAATGAAAAAGAAAACATTGTATTTTCCTGATTTTAGTCAGAATTAATCACGGCACATTTTATTTTTTATTTGGTTGGAAGTTCTTTTGACGGAAATGTTGGAGGCATTAAATTCGTCGGCATTTCTTCTTTTGCATTTCGCAAACGCAGCTTGTCCTTTGTTTGGTCTGAGTGACAGTTCACAGCTGATTTCGAAAATTTTCGAAATTCCGAAGTTATGAGCACTCATAACTTAAGAATGGGTGGGACCACTCATAAGTCTTATGAGCGCTAATAAATCTGCACTATTATTGGTTGGTGAATAGGTTTATGAAGCTCTTAGTTAAAGATTGGTCGGTGAATACCGGCCTAAGTTATGTTGCACGCACTCGTGAAACTTTCGTCTGTCATATTTAAGTGGTTCCATTAGATGTTTTGAATTTTTTGAATTTATGTTCATTTATATGCTTATAAAAGTATCGAAACTTTCGTGATCACTAATTTTCAGACAGTCTTCACGCTATCATTATTTGTAATTGCATAAATTGGGAACGTTTAGCGTCTGAATGTGGTTAGAACTATTTTATTAATTCTTATCAATAGGACGAGACAGATACGAATGTGTAAACGATGCTCGGTGTTTCCAACACAGAATGTATTACTCGCAACTGAGATATGATCTACAAGATGAAACCTTCTTTTTAAACAGTAACTCAACTGACAAAAAAAAACCTTCTTTTGAAAGTGAGAGGTGAGCTGATCGCACTAAACTTTATTCCGCATCGCCGAGAGCTACCAATCCTTTGCGATCTGTGTAACAACAGTGCGAAAGAAGACGTTTTCCAGTTTGTAGTGATATGCCCTATTTTGAAAAAAATACCGCCTGAGGTACTTTGGTGCGACTTTGCTGGATGAGGAAAGATCCTTGAGCATTTTAAATGGAAAAATGCATAGGAAATGTATGGGAAATAGGAAATGTATTATGGAGGAAAGTTTTTAAAATAGAAATATAGCTAGTTTATTTATATGAATGTTTATTTTAAATTCAGTCCATACAAGTTTTAGCGCCCCTAGCTATGGAGTCCCAAGGACAGCGAATGTCTAGCGAGCTCAACTCTGATATTGATGCAATTATCAATTGGCGTGCGCAAAACCGAGTTGAGTTCATCTCGTCAAAATCCCAGTGCTGTCTCATACCTCTAAAGCAGGACACTACCGTATCCAAACTAAAAAATGAATGGAGATGATATTGCAAAATCCGATGGTTTGTCAATGCTTGGTATGCACATTACCCCTGACCTTCGCTGGAATCAGCAGATTACCGAGGATGTGAAAGGTGGAGCTAGATGCCTTGGATTTCTTAAAAGATGCAAATGTTTCTTCACTCCTATAGACATGGCTTCCATCTATGTATAAAGCATTTATTCGTCCGACACTTGATTACAACTCGTATGTTTGGGCGGGAAGTCCCGCAACATGTCTGAGTTTGCTAGAACGTGTTCAGCGACAACCACTTAAATTGGTTGGCGATCAGTCGATTTAGAACCAAATTCATTCGCTGGAATAACCGCCGGGATGTTGGCAGCCTAGCGCTCCTGTACCTTACTTCCACCATCATTGTTCGGATAAAATATATAGTTGTGTCCCGTCCGTCCATTATTTCAATCGAAATACCCGTGCGGCATCTTCTGCACATCCCTACGTCTTAGAACCTATTTTCGGGCGCACCGTGAAATTCAGAAGTTCGTTTTTTAACAGCGCAACACGAATGTAGACTGATTTGCCTTCCTCAGTATTTCCGGAAACATACAATCTACAAACATTCAAAATTAGCATGCATCGTCACCTCTCTCTACCTCCTTCCCTATCCAATCTTTAACTCTCCTTTATACCATTTCCTTTCACGCCATCAAATACCTAGACCTATTATAATTGACACAAGGCTCTCATTTAACGAACATCTGGAATATGGTAGTGGCAAAGCCTCGCGAGTAAATAACGCACTCATACGCATCATGACAAATCATGGAGGACCTAGATACAGTAGACGGGGGCTTTTGGTCAGTGTGGTTACATCTGTGATGATCTACGGGTCACGAATATGGGCCAAAGTTATGAAAACCTAGTCATACTGGCGTAAAATTGAGTCGAAATAGCGACTTTGTGCAATCAGAGTATGCAGTGCATTTCGCACAATATCAGGAGATGCAGTCCATGTTCTTGCAGGATTACTCCCAATCGACATACTGGCAGAGGAGCTTCAAAACGCATACGAAATGAGGAGATAAGAATGAGTGTTAACCAACGGAGAAGCGAACTTACTAGAAAGAGCAATCAGCATAGCGAAATGGCAACAGCGATGGAGCGTGTCAAGCAAATGCCGATGGACCTATCGTCTCATCCCGCTTCTTAAGGCATGGTAGCAAGCATGACGAGGTAGATTTCTACACAGCGCAATTACTAAGTGGACGTGGTTTCTTTCGTATATATCTCTACAGATTCAAGCACGATAATTCTCCCTACTGTCCGAATTGCATCCAGGTTGAGGTAGATGCAAAACATGTCTTTCACTGTCCGCGATTCGAATCCGAGAGCTAGAACGCTAGAACTTGGAGAAACACCAACTCTCGAAAACATAGTCCATCTTATGACCCAATCGCAGGAGATACATATGGAGTGCTGTGAGTGATTATGCAAAGTATATTACGACACAGCTAAGATACCTTGAACGAGAAAGGCGACAGAGTGATGAATCACCAATAAGAGTGTGAGCAAGTAGTACTGTCGCTCCCCCACGATGAAATGCCAAGACGGCGGTACCGTAGGGAAAAAGGGCAATGAAGGGGTGGTGTTTTTTTAGTGGGTCGAAATCCCACACTGTTACTGAGTACGGGCTCAGTTTTGTCTTTTAAATATTCTTCACCTCCCTCCGAGAAAAAAAAAAAAAAAAACACTGGGCTTGTAACTTTGAAGGACACTGTCCTAAGTGGTGAAGAACATAAAAAAGAAAGCTTATAGTCCTAAGGATTAAGATCCGGACTTGCTGATGGGCAATGGTCGATGCTTATAAAGTTTTTTTTTTTTCCGAGGGTAGGTGAAAATCTTCAACAAGACACAATGAGGATCGACAGCGCGTGCTCATAGTAGTGTGGGATTCTTACCCACTAAAAAATGTGTGTCGTCGGCAAATGTAGCTAGCTCAGTGTTTTCTACTTGCGGTATATCACGGGTGTATAATAGATACAAGACTGGACCAAGAACGCTTCCTTGCGGCACCCCAGCTATTATTTCCTTGAAATCTGAATATTCATTTCCACATTTGACGCGGAATAGTCTATTCGTAAGGCAGTTCTTCAAAATATTCTCTAGGTGCTCTGGCAGAACTTGTCGTAATTTAAACCTTAAGTTGAAGGCCAGACCTTGTCAAACGCTTGAGAGACGTCAAGGAATACGCTTGAACAAATCTTTTTTTCTTCAAGTGACTTTTCGATTACATGTGTTATTCGATGTACTTGTTCAACTGTAGAATGCTTACTTCTGAATCCGAATTGATGAGATGATTCGGAATGAGATGCCATTCTTCTATTACCGGCTGTATTCGCCTAATCAATATCCTCTCGAACACCTTGGATATATAAAGTGAGGAACATTTTCCGAGGCAAGCTTGCATAGTTTTTGCTTTATGGGTTGGAGGAGAGTTCTGTTGGAACGTCCACGGTTTGTTTTTGAAGAGGGATTGGTTGAGCGGATTCACCACCCTTTCCAAAATAGTTTCCTGATAGACTAATCCTGAAGTTTTTACTCCCTTTTCATAAAAGTGGACTTCTGTAACGCCTTTATAAGATACTCCCTACCAAACTATTGCAGACGCAGGGTGATGACCTTTTTGTAATCTTGGCAAAAGCTCTTTAGCTGCTTTAGATAACCGGGCATAAACTTTATCATTTTGTTTATAAAATTTTTCCTCTACGGCGAACATTTTTTCATCAGTGAACAGAATCCGGCGGTTTTCACTACCAGCGTAATCAGCTAACAGTCGCTTCGATTTTTATTTTCTTTCTCCCATCAGCGCGTTAGTCAGCAAATGGCCAGTATGTGCTTTGTACGCCCCCAAACCTAAATCTTGCTTAGTGATGTGGGACACGAGTCATGGTTTTTTGCTTCTGCACCGGATTACACCTCGCGCTGTCAGAGCTTTGATAGCTTCTGTTATTTCAACGGCTTGTGGTCTTTCTGTTCTATGTCGGTCCCGCTCTTTGACTGTCTGAAATAGTTTAATGGCCCAATAGACAAACATACGGCTGATTTCTAGCGGCTGCAGCGTTTTAAAGATTAACCCTTTTTCCATACCGCACTATCGCTTTACTTCATGTTAAAAACTTGGCCAATCTTAATTAAAATTTGTGTGTGAAGAGACCAAATATGGAACTGCAAAAGACATGACCTAAGAGTGCGGGTAATACCAGAGGCTGTAAGGAAGCGTTAAAAGTTACGACAGTATTTATGAAAGTACTAAGTACATATGGTATATAAAATGCGTCATCAAATCTTTAAAATATTCTTCTTCTATCCACTTTTGCACGGCTTCAACAGCCTTCTAATTTAACCTAAGAGACTTTCTGATTTACAAGTCTTTTTTTTTTCATTTCCGGGATCACGTGTTGTAGCTTTAATACTGTTTTTAGGGGTACTTTTTAAGCTTCCACATTTCACACAAATGCACAATCGGCATCAATCGTCGAGTGAACCTTAGCGAATTAGTGGCGGTACTTCCAGTGGCTTTCTGTCACTATGAATACTGGCTTATTGAGTTTCGTTCTGACCCGTTCAGGCTGTATAAATTAAGTGCCTTACTAAAAATGTCCCTCCCTTTAATTTTAACACTTGCAACATTAATTTATTTCATTCATACTTTAAGGTTCTGCTTTCCCAGAAGACACATGCGTAAAATGTCAAAAGTAATCAAAGCTCTTTAAATAATATTGCGTATACGCCGCAATACCCAAATAACTTAATCATTCGCTAAAAATAAATAAGCAAAGTATACCCTGCCTGGTTAATAATCGAAATGTCATCGCCCCATAATATGTAATACGTATTTCAAAGTGACTTAGTCATTCACTTATCGAGTGTGGGTGGAATTTGACAAAAGCAATTCTAATAATTGAATTCTTTTAACATTTTTCAAAGACTTCATGACTCATGGAATTTCAAAAAAAAAAAAAAAATTTATTACATGACCTAAAATTGTTAAATTTATAATCATCGCCGACAAAGACAAAACAATTCAGACGCATTCCACTTCGAGCACCTGTTGGCATTAAATTCTTTTTTCACCTATGTATAGATATGCATGTATAAACTATCTCTATAACAATTTAATATTATTACTTTTTTAAATTTTAAATCCATTTTGTAATAGAATTTATTGATTTATAGCTGCGGGTGATCTAAAAGGGATTCACAACACAAAAATGTCCTTCTGGGAATAAAAAAGAAAACACAAACACATTCATGTACTTCCTTTCTCTTTATCCTTGTTCAGTTTCGTTTGCGTTCGTTTCTGCTTTCTCTGCTCTTATGTCAAGGTAATGAAAATTCTCATGGAAACCATGTCAGTTGAGAAGTTGGCAAATATTTCTAAGTAGTCGCAAAGATGGTGTTTGCCGTTTGCACTCTAACTCGCTGTATTATTTTAATTTTTATCCTAGCAACGCTGTAAGCTGAGTGGCGTCGTTTCTGCGTAGGCTTTCGTCGACGGTAACTCTTCTGTACAAAAAGGAGGTTATGGATGCTTGTGGGGGCCTACGCGTGAAGTTTCCTTTATGTTACTCATGTTCATATCCTGGGCAAAGGCGGATGTTTTGCAGTAAAAATAGATTTTGTACACGCAGAAAGTAGGGGATGGAAATGAAGTGTAAAGTAAACGGTAGAAAATTATTCTAATAAGTTTGTGTAACGATCTGGGAAGCTGTATATACTTTGAAGAGACGGCTAGCTTGGTGGGTAATTTTGACATTAAATAAATTACAAAATGATGCGGAAACAAAAAGTTTTCTTGCCAATAGCCAATAAGGAGTAGATGTTAGTTTAGTTAGTTAGTTAGTTAGACTATTTATTTTTCATAAAAAAAAATATTTACAAATTTTTGGTATTTAGGTTAGCAAGTCTATTTGGTTTGGCTAAAGGCCGTCTACCAGACTGACAATAAGAAATAAATAAATGAATAAAATAAGATAAAAGCACATATGATTTTTTTGTCTTTTCTACTATTTAAAATTAGTTCAAAAAATATTTGCGATGATAGCTTGCATTTTAAAAGTTTTCTTCAAGAATACAGCTTCGACAACGTAGAGCATTTACGGTGTACCTATGTAGTAAATCCCAACCTCTGTCTCCGTTTAGTATGCTCATCGCTTCTTCCAGTTCAAGTAAATGTGTTCCAAAAAAGTTAATACGAAATTCCTTTAGAATGGGACATACTGCAAGGAAGTGATACACATCTTCTCGCTCTTTGCGATTGCATAGGTTACACAGTAAGGGAAGTTCGGGGCGATGGGGTACATAGTTAAGGGGTAGGAGTTCTCCTCTTATTTTAAAGATGATGCTCATCATTTCTGACTTTTTGTCTGCTAAGAAATATGTTCTGTGGCACAGAAAGTGATTTAGCCTGCTGTAATATGCTCTATATTGTGATGACTTAGCTTCTCTGACATAATTGTCATACATTTTTTGGCCGGTTTTCTGCAACAGAATGTTGAACTTTTGTTTCATTGATGCTGGCTGCTCTTCTTCTTCTTCTTCTTCTTCCTTTTATCAGCGAGGCTATGATCCGAAAACAAGGGATCACAACCCTCCCACTTCACCGCATTTCTACTGATCCGCATGTGGGGTTCGCCTGGGCTGCTCGTTGGGAGCAATCAATAAATCCAACCCGCAATCCGTTGCTAGCCTTTCCCATTCTTGAATGGTCTTTCCCCTAGTCGTTAGCATCTGAGTTAGCACAATTTTCGGCACTCTTTCCTCCTTCATTGCCATAACTCTTACCACGTAGTCGAAGTGGAGCTTGAGTGTATCCAAGAACAGAGGTGCTATACCGGTCTCAAGATGGAGCATGTAGTTGGGTGAATTGCTCGGCAGCTTAAATATTCTCCTTATGAAGTAGCGAAGGAACTTTTCAACAGCTTCAAACAAATAGTATCCCCATACTTGTGCTCCGTAAAGGAGAATGGCGGTTACAGTTGCACGGAATACTTTTAGCTTCGCAGTGTGCGTAACGTTTTTGTTGTTGATGCAACTTCCCCAAACAGAACCAATTGCTCGTTTAGCTTCCGCTAATTTGGATTTTAAATGCTTACTCATGCTCAGGTTGGATGTAATCAACACACCTAGGTACTTATATTCGCGGACAACTTCTATTTGCTCACCCTGATATGACCACTTTTCTCCTCGCGAGTACCTGCCACCTCCGCTTTTAAATATCATCATCTTCGACTTTGTTAAGTTAACAGACAAGTTCCAGGTGTTACAATAACTTTCTAGTCTATTTATCATGAGTTGCATGCCGTCCACTGTATCTGCGAAGAAGACAATATCATCAGCAAATAACAGAGCAGGGATCTTTGTTCGATCTATATCTATTCCACCTCTTACAGCTTCTGTTATGTCGTTAACATATAGAACGAACAGCAATGTACTTAGGACACATCCTTGCTTAACGCCCATTGAAGTTTGAAACTCCTCTGATAAGTGGATCCCATCCCAGACGTAGCCCACGTTATTGTCATACATAGCCCTCAAAACGTTAACTACCTTTGTTGAAAATCCAATCTTATAGAGCTTATAAAAAAGCGCATCGCAGGCTATAGTATCAAAGGCGGCTCGAAAGTCTACGAAAAATGCATATAGTTTTTTGTGATTCTTCTTATAATCCTCTGCGATATTTATGAGTGAGAATACTTGATCGATGGTTGAATAATTTCGCCTAAACCCTGCCTGGTATTCATGCAAAATGTCCTTATTGCCCTAGTGCTGCTAGAAATTCTGACGTACAATTTTTGTAGAATTCGAAAGAAATACGATCTTCTCCTGGGGCTTTGTTCCTTTTAGCATTCTCAATAGCAATTAGGACTTCATCTTTCGTGATCGGTGCATCTAAAAATTCATCAACAATCAGAGGAGCTGCATAATGGAATGATGGCGAGGTTTGTGTTGCATTGAGAAGGTTCTTGAAGTGATCTTTCAGCTTATCTGCTTGCAATCCCAGGCTGATAGTATTCCTCTTTTCATTGACGATCTTCACAGCCTTCCAGAACTCTGCTGAGGATCTTGCTCCATTTAGTAGATCTATGTTTCGTTGATCATACTCTTGCTTTTTTGAAAAGCAAAGATTTTTAAAATATTATTAGGAGCAAATGTAAAAAGCGTGCGATTCCAAAAGTAAGTGGCCAGACTCAAGCCTGAATATCTCTGTGTAAAGATGAGGATATTTCGAAAGAACGCAGAAATAAGTTTAATCACTATCAAAGCCGAATGTTCAAAATATGTATATCAGATTTAAGGTTAAAGCGGTATGAGTATTATGTAGAATAGAATATAGAAGTAGAATCGCAGTCGTTGACCAATATCGCAAATGGCGACGATGACCAGTATTCCGCTGTCAGGCAGAACGAGTCATTCAACAGTGACGATGACAGTGAAGATTCCCGTCAACCCGATCAGAATGAAGTGAGGATAGCGATATCTAAACTTAAATCCAACAAATTCAATTCAATTCAATTTAATTTATTAATTAACATTAGGGTTGTACATTAAGAAATATTCTTTTATAATACTGAGCATAGCATTACATATTTCATATTTCACACCAGAAGGCAACAAATTTAATTATATAAAATAAAATAATACCTAATTAAAAAGAAAGGGGAGAAAATTCAAAGGAAGAAAAGAAAAACTTAAGAAAGAAAGCTAGGGAAGAACAGAAACAAAAAAATTAGGTGAAAAAAGGAACAGCTTGAAGAGAGAAGTGTAGTAGGACTGCATTTTTAAAGCTTATGGCATTTGAAATACCCCTGATGGACTGGGGCAGAGAGTTCCATAGCCTAGTAGCGTGAACGAAAAACAAACCTGATGAGTTTAAGTAATCAAATTGAGGTAAGATTACAGTTAAGGATCTTTGTGATCGTGCAAGTTGAATCTTGTTAAAAAGCTATGAAGGGGATTTATTTCTGATAACGCGGTGAAGGAAGATTAATATATTGTTTGAGGGTACAGCCTAACAAACTTCTCGAATATGTAGATTTATGGTCACATCTACGGAGCCCATGAACATACCGGACTGCATCGTTGAAGGCTACTTGCAGTTTTCGCTGAGAGAGCGAATCAAGATCACTGTACACCACCTCGGCATAAGTAATTAGGAGTACGACAAGGATTCTTACAAGCTTCCGTCGAGTCTCAATACGGGTAAAGCTTCCAGTAAGCCAAAGCTTCCCAAGGCATCCGTAGATATGACCTATGACAACATTGGTATGGCTGTACCCAAAAAGGTTCCTGCCGATGACGAAACCGAGGCTTTTTAAGGATTCTACAAGTTTCAATTTTTGGTCCGAAAGCCATAAATCAGATAGAAGGTTAGTATTAAAGGTCTGAGTAGAGATGGATATTACTTATGACTTAGCTGGGTTAAGTAACAGTCCATTTAACACCGACCAGTTATGTATTGCAGACAAGTTTTCATTTAGCTTAACCGTCTGTTCAACAAGAGTTCATAGGACGGGACAAATACAGGTGGACGTGGTCAGCGTAAAGGTGAACTGAAGCATTTTGACACACTGAAGGCAAGCCATTAATGAATACACAAAACAAGACACAGCTGCTGGAGCCGACGGCCTTGCCGCCGAACTTTTCAAGAAAGGAGGAGCTAAGTTGGTAAGGAACATGCACCACCTCAACATATAATATATTGTCTGCCGGCTGACTGTGTAGTTGTCTGCAAATTTTGATTGGATACACACCTCAATTGTGTATGGGTTGTGTGAACTGTCAAAACCACACAACCTCAATTGTACAGTTGTAGTTGGTTGTTTGGGAAAAAGAGGGTAGGTTTTGTTTAAAAAAAAAATGGAGAAGTACAAATAAATAAAAATGAAAATACTGAGTCTGACGAAGCACATCTGGGTGAACTTCAGCGCGCATATGTTTAACCGGACGAGGCATCTCTTGTTGACCTGATTGGCTGAAATATACGTCTCAGAAGTCTAGCAAGAGCTCCTTAGAAGGGGGACGTGCGGCTATGATAGCGTGTATAGAGACGAGTTATACAGAGCCAGTCTTGGCATCTCTGCCAAGCTCGTCCGTTTGTGCAGAATGACGATGGAGAACTCTCGCCGCTCCATCAAAGTCGGTAAGAACATCACCGAACCGTTCGATGTCAGGAAAGGTCTTAGACAAGGTGATGCGCTATCATGCGATCTCTTTAACATAGTGCTTGAGAGAATTGTACGAGACTCACAAGCCAACACCGGAGGTACAATCTTTTACAAGTCTGTACAACTACTCGCTTATGACGATGACATTGACATAATCAGAAGAACTCAGCGGGCCGTCAATGGGCCATTTACGAATATTGAGATCGAGGCAGCAAAGATGGGTGTAGCGGTCAATGAAAGCAAAACAAAATATATGCTGTCTACAAAAAAGGACACCCAACATCGGCGTCTTGGACAGAACGCCACAATAGACAGATATAATTTTGAGGTAGTAAAAGATTTTGTCTACCTAGGTTCTATGGTGAACTCCGCAAATGACATCAGTAGGGAGATCACACGAAGAATAACTCTTGCCAATCGTTGTTTCTATGGGCTAAAACGGCAATTGAGTAGCAAAGCCCTATCTCAAACTACCAAGATAACTCTTTATAAGACACTAATCATCCCAGTCCTGCTGTATGGCGCAGAGGCATGGGCTTTGACAAAACCAGATGAGGATGCCCTTGGTTATTTTGAGAGAAAAGTTCTTCGATCGATCTTTGGTCCCGTCTGCATAGACGGTGAGTGGAGGAGAAGTCACAATGCCGAATTATACGGCCTATAGAAGGACATCGACTTAGCCAAAAGAGTTCACATACAGTGACTAAGATGGCTGGGACATTTAGAGCGGATGGAGCCCAACGTTCCCGCTAAGAAAATCTTCGAATCTACCCCGGATGGACGGCGCAGTAGAGGACGACCTCGCGGTAGGTGGCGCAAACAAGTGGAGGGGGTGCGCAACTGGAGGCAGCTGGCTCGTAACCGTGCTGGCTGGAGAGGTTTGTTGGTTGAGGCCCCGGTCCACTCCGGACTGTAGCGCCATCTAAGTAAGTAAGTTTTACAGTCTGAATCTTGGCTGCATTAGCTCAACTGAAAATGGTTGTGTTCCATAATTCCGAAAATTAGTTCGGTTGTATTGTGTGAAAGACAACACAACCAAGTTGGGTTGTGATTTATAATAGGCACAGTCAGTGCAGTTACAGGACGAGATGTCTAGCAAGAGACCCTCAGAAGGAGGACGTGTGGAGGAGGAATTCCCTCTATGGAATCAACGGTGGCGTCTACACACTAGCGCGTACCTTATTTGAGCTACTTTATCATATTTGGAGCTATGGTCTATAAAGATTTTCAATACCGTGTTAGGGTGTTGAAAAAGAGATAACCCTCATCCTCTGCCAAAGGCAGCGCTCATACCTCCGATGTGAGTTACTGGCATCGGTGTAACTGCCCCCTCGTCATAGGTGTTGCATACAAGAATCTGGTCATCCAAGTTGGGCGTTGAACCGTCGGGGTAAATTCCCTACCATGTTAAAAAAAAACTTAAGCTTTGAAGCAACCAACAGCCTCGGATACAGATGATTTTATTGTTGTACAAACGTAAAAAGGACAATGATCTTCGTGTCCGCACGTGGAATTTGAGGTTATTCTACAAACCACGTGCAACCGAACAACTTGCGAAGAAGGCCCTAGACTGCTGCAAAGCTGATATCACCGCCATCCAAGAAGTGCGATGGGATGGGCCGGAAATAAAAAAAAAAAATATTTGGCGCAAATATTAAAATATTTAAGTGCCAGGGCCTAGCTTCTCGCAACCACTCATGTTGTGTGCGTTATATTTTTCACACGAATGGAAGGGACCTACAGTTTAGTGCCGTATCCGAAGGGCAATTTGTTTTGAGAAGCTTTTTCGAGACAACAATACTCTCGGATGTTTGTCAGACGTTCAAGAGAGATGGGACCGTGAAAAAACTTGTTGGTGTTTTCTGAGATTCGAACTTGGAACCTCACGCGTGGCCGGGAAAAAGAAGGATGAAAAGCAGCGTGATCTACTACGACGATTGCTGCAGGCAACAAGGACAGATCTATTCGGGTGCGGATTTGTTATTACAGGCAGACTTAGGCAAGAAGTCTTGAGTGTACGACATGTGAAAGAGCGCCTCATGACAATCCGCACCAAGGGTAAATTCGCCAACATTAGTCTACGCCCCCCACGAGAAAATGGATGACGCAGGTAAAGATGACGTCTGTCAGCTCTTGCATAAGACGTATGACCAATGCACTAGCCACGATGCTAGAATTGTCCTGGGAGATTTTAACGCAAAGTTAAGAAAAGGGGACGTCTTTAGTAGCGTGGTCGGAATGCACAGCTCACACGATATCATATCCGACAACGGATTCAGGCTAGTCGACTTTGCGGTGGAATGAAACGTTGTCGTAGCTAGTAGGCGGTTCCCATGTCTTGATATTCACAAGGTGACATGGCTCTCTTTTGATCGAACAAGCGTCAAGCAAATCGATCACGTTGCGGACGACGGTAGGGGCTCGTTCAATATTCTGGCTGTCTGGACTTTCCGAGGAGCCAACGTGGACTCGGATCACTACAGAGTTGTCGTTAAGGTACGGATGCGGATATCTAGAACGGGGCGAAACCAACGAAATATTGTAAGGAAGTTTGACGTCGGACGGCTACAAACGCAAAAGATCGCCAGAGCCTTTGCCGATCGAGCATCTCTTAATCTCCATCTAAGTCTTATGCCACCAGCGGTAAATGCGGAAGACCAGTGGCAACGTTGTCCACAAGCCATTAGATATACCGCTTCTGATGTACTGGGTTTCTTTCGGCCACCACAACGGAAACCCTGCTTCAATGAAGAACGCCGGCAAGCACATGCAACAAAACAAGAGGCATACATAACGGCGCTGCATAGAAGGACTAGAGCTGCCTGCGAACTTCTTGTTTTTATTTTTTTAGTAATTTCCCTGAAGTTTGAAGGTCTGGGGATAAATCAAAATGATTCCATTTTATAGGTTTACAGCCACAAAATGGAATAAAATTGCCGGAAAAATCATTACGAGTATATTTTTTCCAATGGAAAGAACACTAAATCATCAAAATCCTTATTGGAGCTGTCAGTGTGTAAGGCTGTGTACATCAGGCAGTAAAATAAGATTGATGATTGAACGCACGTAAACAATAATGTATAAAAAATTATGCGGAAAGTTGTTTAGGATGTTGTAAGTCATGAGATATATTGCCTTTTTAGACACGTAGCTATGAATGTTTTCTCAAAGCATTTAAGATATGAGTAAAAGTATATATTTCCTCTTTTTGAAACTATGAAGTAGTGGAAAAGTGTTATACGAGTATAATGAATGTCATGTAACTCCAAAATAAGGTCAACAAAACTAATTCTTATTCAAATAAAACACAATCACGTCTGTTTAAAGGTTATTCCATAACTGTTAAGTCGACCTATTACAGCTTGCAACATTCTCCCAAGAGATAATAAATGATTTATTTTTATGATTCGAATGGTCTCTTTTGTGAGACATGCCATCGTTCACAATAGCTTTTCAACGCACTTGTTACGTCTGGATTTCATTGCGTTGAATTGGAATGTTTAAAATGACAAGAAGTCGTTAATAAATCTGACTTTTATATCACTGTGACCTAAGAATTTGTTTTCAAATGCGGAATGATGTATGGACAGAGTTTATAACTTCGTTCAGGTTAGATTATTGACGCATTGCGAATGACTAATAGGGGTATGTCTACTTTAAGTTTCCCTGGAAAAGTGTTTGCTAAGGTGTTAGAAACGGATTTCAGAGGTGTGGTTGAGGACAGTTTGGGAGATGAGCAATGCGGTTTTCGGCCCGATAGAAGCACAACCGTCCAGTTATTTACTCTCAGAATGGTTCTTGAGAAGGCCTGGGAATATGATGAACCTGTCTACACTTGCTTTGTGGATTTGGAGAAAGCATATGATAGGGTTCCTCAAGGCAAGGTTAGGTGAGATTAGGTATGTGGGCTGGTGTAGGGGATATAAGAGGCCTAGGCAGTAGCAAAGAAAGTGGGAAGTGTTCTCCTGAATCTTCTCATCACCACAGCCTCTACAAAGGTCCTCGTTCGTCACACGTAACTTTTTCATATGGTATCGCATAGGGTTATGCCCTTTAACGACTCCTATGAGAGTAAGAGGGATTTTCTATCCCTCTGCATGAGTCTATTGGTTCTTGCTCTGTTGAATGTAGCCCATAGCTCCATCGTGATGATATAAGTATCTAGAGAGTTCCACCTGTTGTTTGTCTTCATTAGGCAAAGCGGGATGTATACTGAGGGGTCAGATTGGCCCAAGTTTAGTGCTGAGCCTCTACCCAGTTTGTCGGCTTTCTCATTCCCTCGTATGCCTTCATGTCGCAGCAGAGCTTTACCTTGTGCTGTGTTCCATGAACCTTGAGCTCTTCTCTACAACACTTCATAAGCTTCGATTTTATTTCTGTAGCAGATATTGCTTTTTTGTCGTTCGACTCCGCCAAGGGTGCGTTTTGTCACCTCTCCTTCGCATTGTATATATGGACTGGAGCAGCCATGGCGGAGAATGTTTCAAAGTGGAAGACTTAAGGATTAGTCATTTGTTCTTTGTGGATGATTTGGTCATCCTTGGGTCCTCGCAAACGAAACTTCAGCGCGCACTCAAAAGGTTTGAAGCCGTTTGTGATTATGTTGGAATGAAAGTAAACGTGAGCAAATCGGAAGCTTGGTTATGTCCAGTTAATAAATACAGAATTATTTGAAACGCATGTACCTCTTAAGATTGTTCGAATACGGAACGAAAAGTCTCTTAGGCACACTTCTGAGGTAAATGCATCAATTAAAAAGTGTCGTAAGCAGTATTGCAGCTGGAGAAGTAATCCCACGTCTCAAAACTGGGAAGTACCTACCTATATACTGCCAGGCACGTAATTGAGCTACTTGGGTTATTCGATTAGCGAAACGAAACTATTTTGCATCAAAGTTGAATGTACGGCTCTCCCCAAAGCAGCTATGGTCTAATCTTCGAGCGATTGGTGTAACTAAAAGAGAGAAGTTGAACTGCGTTCCTCACCCTAATATATTGAACGATGAATTTCTTGCCAATACTTCGAGTCAACTAAGTTGCCCTCACTCAATGAACCATTAGGCGATTCACAGTACAATTTTGACTTTGAAACTGTTGCTGAAGGAGAAGCACTTACAACTTTTCGAACATTAAAATCAAATTCCGTTGGAGAAGAAAAAGTACCAGTCTGGTTTCAGAGCGAATCATAGCTGCACTACTGCTATGATAAAGGTGCTCGATGATATTAGATTCCAATTTGATAAAGATTGCATGACAGCTCTATGCCTTCATGACTTTTCTAAGGCTTTTGACAGAGTCAATCACAAGGTACTTTGTAGTAAACACGTTTCTTGTTTTGGATTCAGTATCTCGGTGTAATGTATGTATAAGTGACTCATAGAGTACAACGTAGATAATTAGCTGTACTAAGTTAAATTAGTTAGTAAGAAGACGTCAGCCAATAAAGGTCTCGCAAGAAAACAAGCATTTACCTGCTCATCTAATAGAGAATTGCTTACGACACAGAACGCAGACAGTTGCTGTCAACGAAACCATCTCAGAAGCGAAAAGCATATTGGCTGGAGTACCTCAAGGGTCCATAGTAGGTCCTGGGCGTGTAGGTCATTGCAGTACCTGCATACATCCGCATTCGATAATCCTAATCTCATACCTAATCACATTGATAATTTTATGCCTCAAATTATGCTACTTTGTGGGAGCTATGCTCTTTTTTCAACCAGCGAGGGCGTCGGCACTTTCGTTGCTTTCTATATCGCAGTGTCCAGGTATCCAACAAAATCTGACACGGTTTTGCATACATAATGCCCTGCGCATTGTGTGGCAATTCTGACGATTGCAGATTTTATGACGTAAGACTTTAGCGCAGCCCAACTCAATGTAGATGGTGATATTCTGATCGGATATAGATCCCACCTTAAGTAATTCTGCAGCTCTGAGTAGAGCCAGAACTTAACACACTGCATGTGTCCGGAAGTCTCAGAGCCACCTGTAGGTTTATATCTCTAAAGTATATACCCGATCCCGTTCCTCCACTGGTCTTGGAACCATCTGTGTATATTGCAATTTAATTTTTGAAAGAGACTATCTTTCTTTGCCAATCATCCCTGCCAGGGTAGATTACTTCGCATGGCGTGTTGAAGTCTTAGGTACCGAGGATTTCGTTCGATTTTTCAGGGACATCGGGAAATGATTCCCTAAGAATGGAGCTACGCCCCACTTTACTGGTTTTAAAGAACCCTATGTTAGTGAGTCAAAGCGCCCGCTTGAAATTTTGTTTGAAGGTTTAATGGTAAAAGATACAGACAAATTTCGAAGGTTGCCGTGGGCGCAGTGCGTAGAGTACCCTTGACGGGAATACAGGCTGTTCTTTGTAGCATAGCCACAATATCCCGTGTATTTTTCTTATTTTTTGTCTTCCACCACACAAGAGCCCCCTACGTAAGGATGGGTCTGACTATCATGGTGTATAGCCAGTGCATCATTGCTGATTTCAGGACCCATTCCCCGAATTCAACTTTTTCACAAAGATGAGGAGAGCAATGTAAGCCTTACGGACTCTTTCCTGTATATAAAGTTTCCAGTTCAGTTTTTTATCTAGCAGAATACCAAGATATCTAGTGCTATCCGAAAGGGACAGCTCCACCCCTGCTACTTTCCCTAATACATGACGTACTTTCCACTGATTTACATTTCAAATATACATGTTGAGCTTTGCATAAAGTGTCATTGCAGCTCTTACTTCTGATGTGGATATCGAGAAGCATTTCAAGTGTCTTAAAGAGAAATGACGAGCCTTATGGGTCTGTAGTCTTTCTCTGAAGTGCGGCTTGATTTACCTGTTTTAGGTATGAACATAGCCCGCACTTCCCTCCATGCCAATGGTATGTCGCCTAAACTTAGACAATGTTTAAAAATATCCCTAAGTCTGTTTCTAACCTTGACTGGAGCTTTTTGTAACATAGCTGGCAAAATGCAGTCAGGACCAGGCGCTTTGAACGGTGCGAGTGACATAATAGCCCAACGCAGATTGTTCCATGTAGTGAGATTCTGTACCTCCTTCTCTAATGACAAGTCACGAGTTTTTAGTTTTTACTTAGCCTAGGAAGCAAAAAAAAAAGTACATTTGGCTTGTGGCACAGTGGCTTGTATGAAACACAGGTTCGCCGGTACATTGTAATACCAGCCAGGAACCTCTTCTTGTTGCAGTGGTTTAAAAAAAACATCATTGTTATTCGTTTTCCTTTTTATACACGGGTGGCTGATGTTTG
This sequence comes from Brachypalpus laphriformis, assembly GCA_945910035.1. Lineage (NCBI taxonomy): Eukaryota > Metazoa > Arthropoda > Insecta > Diptera > Syrphidae > Brachypalpus > Brachypalpus laphriformis. The sequence continues at coordinate 193,742,796 of OX246753.1, read as the reverse complement.
CTGTTCTCCGCTGGGGCTTGGACTTGCACACATCGGTTAACGACCAACCACACTACCCACTGCACCCAATGACATACATAAATAGGTACTGACTCGAGTTAAACCCAAGATTATATCATTTAGAGTACAATCGAAATATCCTCTACTTCGATTCGATATTTGTTTGGAAACCCTTCTCGAGAATTTGCACTTTGTTTCAGCTCTGTTGGCCAAGTTATTTGGTTAAAATAGCAATAAAAATGTATCACAATTTGAGGGCTCCTGTTTAATACGCATACGTAAAACCAAACTGAAACACTTACTTTATGTTATTTAGTTTCAAACCGCAGTCTTTGCCTTTGACAGAACTAATAAACTTGTGAACATATTTTTGGCAAATTGCCGCCATTTTATTGCAAGAATGTGTAGAATTTTTTAAACTCAACCATTAGTCCTCGTGGGGGGTAGTCCTGTGGCAGTTTCGCACAGGACTTGGCACAATTTCCTTGCAAGAATTTAAGAATCCTTTTTGCATCCAGGTCATCAAATTTGGATAAAGCAGTAGTCTTGTTATAGTCTAGAATAAACCTAACACTCTTACATACGTATGTATGTATAATCACTGTTTTATATGATATGCATTTCTCACGTTTATAGCTAAATATTGAGTTGGAAAGAAAGTATTGACCCTTTGCAGTGAAGTTCAAGTCTTTTTTTTTACATTTCAAATGAATTTTATTAAAACAAATGTTGTTCATTTTGATAGATACCTTTTGCCATTTTTCGAGCAAAACCATAATTGCATCCTCATAGGACTTCTGGGATTTGTTAGTTAAAAACTCTAACATTTGACAAGTGATTTTCGCAGCCCCTTATGGAATTCAAATTTACACCATAAAGATTATTCTGCATGGACCGAAACAAGTTGTAATCCGAAGGTGCCAATTGTGGATTATACTATTCCCAGCCAAACTCTCAGTTTTAGGTGGGTCACCGAAGAAATATGTGATCTGACATTATCGTGATGGAAGATAATGTCCTTTATATTGATCAACTTCGGTCACTTTTCCTGGACCGCTTCATTTATTTGTTAGTTGCTGACAGTAGAGCTCAGAATTATTCGTTTGGCCAGGCGGCATCATATGCATGGGTTCCTTCCATTCCCATCAAGTACTCAGCATCAGCTTCCTTGGCGTCAGTCCGTGCTTTGCAAGAGTTTAGGTAACCTCACCCTTCTTCGACTATGATCTTTTCACCACATTGTCGTACGTGATCCATTTTTTATCACCAGTAATCAATCTCTTCAAAAATGGCTCGATTTCATTTCGATTCACCAGCTCACAAATTGAAATCCCGTCGAGCAAAGGCACCCAAACGTCGAGTTTCTTTATGTAGCCACTCTTCTCCAAACGATTTAAAGGTGTTGTGCGGCTGATGTTTAGTTTCGAATCGATGTCACGACAGCTTATATGGCGGTCATCATTTTTCATCGACTTTTTCAGTCGTCGGTAGACCAGAGGGGGGTGGATCTTTGACATAAAACTTTTCAGAACGGGGTCGAGTGAACCACCGTTTGACTGCTGCTTTTGATAAAGTACCTTTACCATAAACAGGACAAATTTCTTCACGAACCTTCGCAGCATTTTCGCCTTTTTCGAAGTAAAATTCGTATTTACTACGCGAAAACAGCTGACGTAGAAAAAAAAAAACTGCGTATTGGACATTTGAGATGGCTATGACATGTAGAGCGGATGGAAACCAATACTCCCGCCCACAGTCATCAAATATGCTTGTGGCACGCACAAGATCAAGGGGACCTGGACCAACTTGGAGTGCGCAACTGGAGGCAATTAGCTAAAGACCGAGCTAAATGGAGAGGCTTGTTGGTTGTAGTCCAGTTTCACCACGAAATGTAGTGCCACCTAAGTAAGTTAGAAATTAAATAATTGAATGATCAACTGTTGCCGATTTTTTTGTTGTTCTAAATTGATCTACAAAATGCCACCTTTCAAACGCTAGTAAGAGTTAGTAGATCGGATTAATATTATCAGATTTATTTTCTTTTATTTTAATGCCATCTAGTGACAAAAACGCTCAATATATTCTTTCCAACCTAATATTTTCTGAAAAAGTATATGCTCTACTGAGTAAAAATATTTTTGAGTACGAGAAGTATTAAAATGTTGGTACATACTAGAATGTATGTAATATTTTAAAAGATTATGGCATTAAAGATAAAAAGGAAATGCAGATAAGGCTTTTATTATAGCAGATTGTGGTATTGCGAGTATGAGAGCAGGTAGTGAAGTAAAATAAACTTAAAATGTTTGTTCTCATAGTGTTTATAATAATTCTACAAGATTAGTGAAGCAATATTGTTTACTCTATCAAAATGTGTATGGAGAGGGTGTTCTTAGCAAGACCAATTGACAGCGCGAAGCTTACAAATGACAATTTACACCTAAAAGATGAACACGGTGCGGTTAGGCTAGAAGAGCTAGACGATAATCTCTTAAGTCCGCCGTCGAAAGAAACCCCTTTGCTGTGGAAGATGAACTCGCAAGAGAACTTAACGTAAGCTATACAAGTATGACAAAAATGGGAAAATGGGTACCACACCACCTATTGCAAAATAATATTCAGCAACGAATCGATGCTTGCACTGCGCTTCTGTCACATCACCATCAAGAGCCGTTTTTGAGCCGGATCGTTACCTTAGATGAAAGGTAATATAATAATATTAAATACAATAATATTAAACGCCACCAATGGCTTAGTCCAGAAGATACACCAGCACAACATCCCAGAGATGAACTTGACACGATCAAGGTGTTTGTGTATATGGTGGGATGCTGAGGAAATAATCCACTTTGAGCTGTTGCCTCATAACCAGATGGCAGAAGTCCGCTCTCAACAGCTGTGCATATTTAAGTTGTCACTAGAGCAGAAACGTTCAGATCTGGTTAATCGAACAGGTCGTCTATTCCATCAGGATAATGCTCGCCCTCATTTAGCTAGGACCACCTGCACACAATTACAAGAGTTCGGTTGGGCCTAATGGTCTATTGCGTCCCGTACTAATGCCTTGTAGAGCATTGTCTCTCAACCCTCGCATAACAATTCTTAAAAAATACAAATACAAATATATGGCGCAACAGCTCTTTAAAGTGCCAGGGCCTAGCTTCTCGCAACCACTCATGTTGTGTGCGTTATATTTTTCACACGAATGGAAGGGACCTACAGTTTAATGCCGAATCCGAACGGCGATTTGAGAAGCTTTTTCGTGACAACAATACTCTCGGATGTTTGTCAGACGCTCGCGAGAGGTGGGACCGTGAAAAAACTTTTTGGTGTTTTCTGGGATTCGAACTTGGAACCTCATGCGTAGTGATCCGACACACTAACCACTTACGCCACGGCGCCCACGATAATAAATAACAATTCTTACCAGAATTAAATTTGAGAGTTTTGTACTCATACTTGTTTTCGGCGAGAATAGACTACCCTTAGAGCAGCATCTCCAGTCCAGCTTCTTTGGGGAATTTTAGAACGAGAAGTGAGTCTGTGGTTGGTGTATCCGCGTCTGATATTTGGTACTTTCCCAGATATTTTATTTTTTGTTTAGAGACCCATAAGACTCAATAATGTGCTCCGGAGTCTTACTGAACTCATTATAGAATCCTTCTTCTGCTATGCCTAGTTTCTTAAGTTATTCCTTGAGTGTACAGTGCCCTGTTAGGAAAACTGTTAGGATGCGTATGTTATTCTTATTTAGGTTGACACATGCTTCGGTTATAGTGCCATAGTAGTTTCTTTCTCACACCTCTTGTGTTGATCCAAGTATTTGCCCTGCTTGCTCTCTCTACTATCCTTCATTTAGGATGTGGTCCCTTCTTCCGCAGAATGGTTCAGGACATATAAAGGGTTCTGCTGCCCCTTGTCTCACCAGCGAATTCGCTTCTTTATTGTCTTCTATTTCGACATGGCCCGGTATTCAATAGAAGGTTACTTTATTTCTTCTGACCAATTCGTTAAGCTTATGTGGGCATTCCCTTACAAGTTTAGACTTGTTGATATGGGCGTCAAGTGCTTTGATCGCTGCTTAACTGTCTGACAATATTGCTATATCGCAATTTCTATAGTTTCTTTCAAGATTGATTTGGACGCATCTATCTACGGCATATTTTTCGGCCTGGAAGTTGCTGGTGCTCTTGTCCATCAGAGGGTTCAGAGTACTTTGCGCTTCGCCCAAATACTCCTGCACAAGTTCGTTCCTCAGTTCTTGATCCATCTGTGTACCACTTATGTTATAGTGTAGTTGTGCAGCCTGCAGACTGTGGACATATTACTCTAGTGCTTATTATTGCTGAATTCTATTGCTCCGATGTACTTCTCTCTTCCTATTCCTTCTTTCGTCATCCTAAGATCGTTCTGTTTGCGCAATCCTCAACCACAAGGTGCAAGGGAGTGAGTTCCAGCAGTACCCTTATGGCTGCTGTTGGGCAAGTTCTCATGGCTCCAGTAAATGCGGAGGCTGCATTCACTTTATTTAGTGTCCCCCTCGTTGTGCGTAAACTGGTTCGTATTTGCCCATGCTATAGTCCCATAGATGATCATTGACCTCACAATGTTTAGGTTCATCCATCTTAGAATGCTTGGACTGCATCTCTAGAATTTGGCCGCTAGGCTTCTGCGTATCATAAGAACGCTTGTAGCTTTCATAGATATCTCTTCTGCATGTTTTTGCCAGATAAGTTTACTGTCTAGGTAAAGTCCTAGATACTTTAGCTTCTTTGACTGGAGTCAGGATCTTGCCTGACAATCTGATAGCTTTCAGTAGCTCGAGTTTTCTTTTTCTCGTGAAAGGTACTATAGTTGTTTAAGCCGTGCTTATGTTTAGCCTAACTGAGTGGCATCATTCCTAAGTTACTTTTTTCCACTTTTGTATGGCATCGCACAGAGTTTCTTCAAACTTACATCTGGCGGTCAATACTATGTTATCAGCATAGGCTCAACAATTAATAGCGAGGTTGGTTAATATACTAAGGTTACAACTTGATACAAGAACGTGATATTACATTATTCCTAAAGCCCCTTCCCAAAGATCATTTAGACAAATTCTCCCCTATAAGCCAGGCATGACTCTGCCGCAGCTAATGGCTGTAATGCGCAAATGATTAATTATAGTTATTTCTGCTTTCCTCACGATTCTCAAGAAATCCCTGGATATATTGCATTTGACAGCATTAATTAAAGTCAGTACTCGTATTAACGCTCGGCAACAGTTTTCTTGATTGAATATATTAAAAACGAAAAATACCTCCAGTCAACCCATCCCATGCCCGTCCCAACTTCACAGACTGAACAAATCATTATTCCTTCGTAAATCACATGCCATACGACTATAGTAATTATACAGCAGTACCGCTGTCAAGTGAATAGTTGGAATGTTCTACGTATGCTTAAAGCCCTACGAAGTCGCCAAATGCAAATGTGGAACGTTAATTAAGGTCGAAGGTATTGGCGAAGTGTGGTGCTTCTCTTCCGCCTCGCCGCTGTTTCTGAAAGGAAGGCCCTCAAGATACATTTGTATTTGAATACGAAACGAAACCGAATCCGCTTTTGCGATTTTATTGATTTTTTTTTTACTTTTCTTTTTTTTTTTTTTTTTGTGGTAAAACTATCTTTATTCGTGGTAAAGGAAAACTAGGCCATGGTAGTTCGGTAGACAATATCGATGATGTGTGTGACAGGCTTATGCCTTCTTATGTCGTATTATGCTGCATTGCATAACCATAGAGACACCATGAGTCTCTGGTAGTATTTCTTTTTCTACTTTAGAATTTTTGTTTGTAAACACCGCGAATACGAAATAGTGAATGGCAAAGCGGTGTCATTCACCTTTTGGTACAGAATTAAATGTAGACTTGTGGATTAAGTTGTATTTTTAGGTGAAGGTTATATACTCTGATTCGTAGTGGTGTCTCAAACTGGTAGTTTTCACTGTTTTTTCTTTCTTGGGCTATCATGTTATAATTCGTACATTTACGCTCGTTTTCATTTGCTAAGTGTACAGTCAAAATTAATTAGCATGGTATGAGTAATAACTTTATGCTATTACAACGTATTAGTGTTAGGTGTAATTAAGTATGCCATAGAAAATACAATTTTAGTGATGTGGTAAAGTGTAAAATATGCCAGACAACTTTGCCATGGTTTTTAGTGAGAGACCTTAAAATCGTCGACTCATATTACACACTGTGTCCCTAATTGCTAATTTGCCGAGCTTTTAAACAATGTGCCATATCATAATCCTCCCACAGTGACTAGTAGAGGTAAAATAAAATCAGAAATTCTATATTCTGGATGATAAATATCACGTTCAGTAAAATGACGTAAGCCTACTCTACGGTGCCTCTGGGGCTATTCTTACGGCCAACAGGTTACACTTTTGTATTTATTTTTATGTGATTTTTGAAAAGCTGTTTAACTGTTTCGACTAGCAATATTTTATTTTATCCTCCCCACTCTGCTGCACAGATATTTGGTGGAAACCCTATCTTTAGTCATTGATATGCTTCCTAAACAGCTGAATGCCTACGATTGTGAGCATTCAATATAGTCGAACAGATTCCAATCTAGAGTGAATCACCCACAGTGATATTGCTATAAGACACAACGATTTGAAAGATTAACCTGTCCTAGCCAGCGATCAACAAATTCTTTCAAGATATCAGAACAGAGATACTCATCTTACAAAAAATAAGGCTAGAACAATACTGAAAGCTTATCGCAATCCTAGAAAAACTGACGTCTGAAGACCTACATATCAATTCAATAGGTTTGCCTAGATAATACCGCCCTTTAATTTCAAAAGCTGATCTGGATAAATAATCTTTTTCGTCTCCACCAAATACGCCGCTTTAGCATAAAAACCCACCAAATCCCTTGGACGGTGTCGAGTTTGCACTGCCTTGAGACAAGACAGAATAGATTTGTTCTTTCGATAGCATTCAGTTTTAATTTAAATTTGCATGAAGCGATTGTTATACCTAAGGTACCTTTGCTGGTAAAATGGGAATTGTTCCATGTCTGCCGAGTTCATCAGCCTTACAGTTCCCTGGAATATCTCTATGCCCCGCACTCACCAAAGGTGAATATTAAACTGCTCCGTCATCTCTATTAGAGAAAATCGGCAGTCTAGATCTACTTTAGAATTAAAAAAAAAAAAAAAAAACCATTCCAAGGAATTGGTTGTTGCCTGGCTGTCCGAAAAGATACGAATATTTCTAGCGGATATCAGGTTTTCCATGCCAAGATAAGACGCCTGGAACACGCTAGAAGTGCTGAATAAGCCTTAAAATAGTTGCTTGTGTTTCTAAGATTTAGTTAAGAACTATAGTGCGATACCTAGTATGATATATTATAATAAGCATTCGCAAAGCTGGAGAAAAATCTTAAAATGCAATATTCTTCTAACTTATAAATCTAGTACTTTTCTTTTTAAAAGTAAAGTTAAAGGTTCCTAAATGAACAAAAACACTGATTAAAAACAAATCTGTTAATAGGTAAGTGGTTAAGTTAGCTGTCGCCATCATTATATGAAAAAAGTTAAGGGCCCATGATCTGTTCCTTTGCAAAATGCTCGTAGGTTTTGGAAACATAAGTAGGATTATTTTTCAGTCATAGTCTGAGAGCAACACTGACATTATGTGCGTGTTCTCTTCAATGCTACCCTTTTGAGACGTCATAACACTCGAGGCTCGAACAGCTAGGCTCTAGCATCTGGTGCCACATATTTATTTTTTCTTAAAAAAATCCTTCTGTGGCTGGTGTAAGTGATATGCTGTTTCTATTGCTAAACCTTGCTTTAGCCAAAGTTGTAAGATTTAGTGATGCTCCTAACTAGCAATATAGGTACAATGCTCCGCACCTGATTCTTCGAAAGAACGGCAACTTAAGAAAGTGTAGTATCTATCACTAAGACGGTTTTTATCGTTTACAATTTAAAAAAATCTTTCGATAATACGAACAGAGATTTATATGTGACACCTTAGGACAGAGATTTATATGCGACACCGTGGCGCGTGAGGTTACATGTTTGAATCCCAGAAAACTCCAACAAGGTTTTCACGGTCCCACCTCTCGCGAACGTCTAAGAAACATCCGCAAGTATTGTTCTCAGCTTCTCAAAACAAAATGCCCTACGGATATGGCAATAAGCTGTGGGTCCCTTCCATTCCTGTGAAAAAATATAACGCCCACACTACGAGTGGTTGCGAGAAGCCAGGCATAGGCGCTTAAAGAGTTCTTGGGCCAAATATTTTTTTTAAGCAGGACAGTCATTCCTTCAAAAACTGCAGTCCAACAAGTCTGTAAGCTATCACAACTACTTTTTCGGTCTTAGTCCAACACGTTGATAGCATCAAGAACGTCAGCCTTCTATCACGCAGAATAACGGGTTTGTAATAATTGCTTTGAACCCCAAGTCACATTTCACGTTAAAGGGACATACTCCTTAAGTCTATCACCTGGAGTCTTTAACTGTAAAAGTAAAACATGGCAGTCATAGCTTTGTTTATTGCCTGACGATTTGCAACGTCATATAGGTAGACTTACAAGTATAAATCAGTTCTAATTGGCTTGTCCTTCTTGGTTTGAGTATATCTGCGAAAAACGTGAATTAAAGACATAAGATTACACTACCGTTTAGCCTTCCAAAAGCTTGAGGTAATCCAAAAGATAAAAAGATAAGTTTTACGTTAGCTATAGACAGTATCTATAGATCATTAAAAGATACAAAGGGCAGCACATCTTACAGCGCGACAGTAAAGGAAGAGTCCTGCTATTTAAGGAGGACTTTGGGGGGAACAGGTAACCGTGTTAAATGCACTAGGATTCATAAAGAACACAAGTGACAGGTATTCAAGTCTAATCGTCTTCGGATTTTACATTAACACAATGGTGTTTCTGAAAAACCACTGTGCCTAAACTTAAGTCTCATTCAACGGACATAGACATACTTTAATCTGACTCACTTTAAAAATGAGTTGAAGTACGCTTCATACCAAATCACCTTTTTATGTCTTTAATATGCATATAGTTCAGCTGAAAAGCTGTCAACAGCCTTGTTGTATGGCGTAGATTCTGTCTACGACAATCAACTACTGTACTGTTTGTGCAATAAGATAGTATTCTGTTGGAACTCACAGTAAATTCTTAGAAAGCAATCAAAAAGCCTAAAGTCTTGTTACAAAATTCAACGGAAAAATTTGCACATGAAATAATCAAAAAGTCATAAACACGTTAAGTCATTGAACTCCATTGATTCAAAGAGTATAAGGCATGGAGGAGTTCCCATCAACCCGTTGGACTTTATTTGATTACATTTTCTAGAAATAGAAAATGATGTTGTTAGGGGCAAGTAGCTTAAGCTAAATCTCATCCCGTACGAATTTATTTAGCATACATACTGAATAAAAAAAACTGTTTGTGATAGATATGACTACATAGATTATTAAGTAGCATGAATAGTTTCCCAGAATTAAGGATAATAGATGTCAGCGTGTTAGATCAAGTAGATTTATACAATTATCAGAAGTAATGGCACGCTTCCTCTTGCTGCAGTCTAATTCATTAATTGTTATCACTGCTCTACTTACTGAATACTGAAATAAAAAAAAAATAATCCGGGATCATGTTGTCGGGCAACGTACGCAAGTGATAATGACAGATAAGTAAGGAAAATATTTAATCGAGCAATTTGCAACCTTGAGTGACAGGAATGAATTCTTTAGCCCGCATTGTACGAACATTTATCATATACCATGTGTATAAATATATATCAGTCCAAGGTTCAATACAAGTACTTGTTCAAGTTTACTTGAATAACAAAGAGCGTTTATGAGAGAAGTTGTCAAAGTGGCCATTAGTAATGCAACACCAAGACTACCGCCTACGTTCCACATGACATTATTGCTCTGCTAACAAATGGCTGGTGACTAAGGAGATCTATTTTTTGTTCCAAGTCACATACACGCGCAAAAGTTTATTATTTTCGCACGCAATTACCGAACTAATTCGCACCCATATATTGTAGACAGTCACTTGCAAACAAAAGGTAGTCTTGTAGCTGTACATAATTTTCTTCAAAAGCCAATTCACGTGATGAATCCATGCCTAAGCTAAAACAAAAGATAACGCCTTTTACTATCTATTTACAACAACAACAGGCAAGATAAAAACTTGTATATCCGGTTCTAAGTATAGGTACATTCAAGGAAAAACCAGTGAAAACTCTCAGTGCATAGGTACGAAACAACTCATTCTGTCAAGGTATTAGCCACTGTAACGATGTAGCAAATATAAATAGATACCTACAACTACACGTTATAGACGTTAGGATGGGGAGAAACTCCACTGCACTAGATACTGATGGTTGTTAATTTTAAATTTGAACTTTAATATTTAAAAGGGAATTAATTTCGAATTCCTTTGGAAATATTATAGAATGACTTTACTTCACTTGAGAATGTGCTCACGCAAAATAAGGGTTGGCCGATGATGGAGGAACTAAAACCCCTTGTGAGGAGCAACTGTTGGCACAACCCTTTCATAGACGATGAGGCAAAAACCTTGTCCTTGATAATAAAAAAGTAGTTATGTAGTAAATTGGCATTGTATGTACATAGAAAAGGAATTTTGATTTTCACTGTGCTTTCAGATAACCAAGCAATGCGTACAGTGAGTAACGATAGTTATTATTAAACGAGTTAAAGTTCCAGATGTAGAGAGCTGCATTGATTAGAATTCATTAAATTGGTTTAAGAGCTTATGTAGTTAAATTTAAACATTTCAACCTTGCATACATCGTTATTTATAAAAGTCAGTTTTTCTTTATATATATGTAAGAATGAAATATTCGGTGTATCAACCCTGACCTGACACATAGCTGAGTAAAATTGGCGAGAAACTAATTCATCGGTGTATCCGGCCACTCGTCCTAGAGGTTGCAAAAAAGGATCCGGTCCTCCAGGTTGGGGTTTGTGCTGTCGGATTAATTTCACTACAACATAAAAAAATAACCAGTTAGGAAGCAACCAACAGCGTAGGATTCGGATGATTTTACTGTTGACGAGCCCAGCAAACGTAAAAACGACAACGATCTTCATGTCTGCACGTGGAATGTTAGGTCCGTCTACAAACCACGTGCAGCCGAACAACTTGCGGAGACCCTAGACTGTTGCAAGGCAGACATTACCGCCATCCAAGAAGTGCGATGGGATGGGCCGAACAAAAGGAGGATGAAAAACTGCGACATCTCCAGCGGGACGTCTTACTCTTGTCTTTGCTCCTTCGTACATATCCATGATCATCTGTACATAGGTTTCTGGAACCCCTCGATGTCTTAGCGCCACCCATATCAGATCTCGTGGTTGTCTGTCGAATGCCTTTTCAAGTCAACCAATACAATATGCAAATACTTTAAGGAATCACGATGTTTTCCATTATGATCCTTATACTTTGTATCTGTGGTTGATTTACCCACGACAAACCCGCACTGATCATCAGATAGCCGTATTATTTTTCGCAGTCGGCCACCTAATACCCGCTCAACGATCTTCATGGTGTGTGATATCAGCTTGATTGAACGGTAGTTATCACAGTTTCGCGTATCACCCTTCCCTTTGTATACAGGGACAAGGTATCTTTCCATCCATTGATTGGGCATTGGATCACGTCTCATAAATTTGGAGATGAGAATTCTGAGCCATCTGAACCCGATATCTCCCATCTTTTTCCACTTCGACGCGAGCTTTTTCATCCCTATTATTAGAGGGGCACTTTGACCAAGCTTTGAAAGCCGCTTTCTTCTTATTTATCACTTCTCTTTGGCGTATTGTTGATGGACTTTTGAAGCTTCTAGCAGTGATTTGGCCTTCTTTAAGCAAATCCGCTGTAGGGAATCCCACATATTTTGTGCTCTGCACCCTTCTTCCTCACCTCCGATGACGGTATGAGAGAGGTAATTTTTCATCACGAAAACAAAAGCCTCGCCTATTTCTTTATCTAGACTGTACCACTTGACTTTCTTAGAGACCCTTGTTTGTTTGCTTTTCTTCAGTGTTTTTATAAAAATTTCTGTTAGAAGGAGACAGTGTTGCTTGGCGATCGCCTCTCCCAAGACCACTTTGCAATCTATTACCCGAGGCTTCATGAAACTGGCTACCAAATGGTAGTCAATTTGGGTTTCATCTCCGTCACTGTTGTAAGTGATCAGGTGCCGGCTTTGTTTGATGAACATGGTATTTAACACGAAAAGACCGTGTGATTTACACATGCTTTTGATGTCTTCTCCAGGAAGGTTCCTGGTGAAGTATCCCAGTTCTCTATGGCAATCTACATAGTCTCCATTAACATTTTTTGAGTTCGGGTATTTTTTTTTAAATAGAAACAAAATTGGGAGTTTTATTACAATGGTTTTATTTTTATTTTTTTAGTAATGAGTACTTCCCCCTTCATTACTTACAACCTCTTACGTTCTTGATAGAAGAAATTAAAAAAAGTTTTTTAATTAATTTTCGTGGGATTTTGTCCCATTCAGTTTCAATTGCGTCTTTAAGGTCTCCTAGGGTATTGAATTGTCGTCCGCCTTGATAGCCAGCTCTGGAGAGGTGTCCCCATACATTCCCAATTATGTTGAGGTCTGGAAACAATACTGGTCAGTCAAGAACAGAAACGTTGTTACGCTCGTAGTACTCTTTTACCTTCTGGGCTGTGTAGATTGCTGCATTATTTTGTTGAAGGATGGAATTTTCGCCGAATTTTTCTTGGTTATGATGCACGATCTCTTTTTCTAACATCCTAAGGTTGTTGTCACTTTTCATCCTGCCGTTTACGATGCGGATATTAGTCTTATTTTGGTATGATATTCGTGGCCAAATCATGACTCCATCTCCGCCTCTTAAGAACAGCCCGTGCTTCCTCAAATCATGAAAATCATGACGAAATCCGCCAGGTCCATCAAGCCAAAAACGTTTTTCATCGGTGAATATAACAGTTCTCTAACGCTTCTTCCATCTTAAATGATTTCTGGCAAAGGTCAAACGGGCGTTTCGATCATGTTGTCTTTCTTTCTTTCTTTTTTCTAATGGCTGGGGTTGAGTTCTAGCTCATTTTCCCTCTTACTTCCCAATATTAAGCACAAATATCTTTATGGTTTTGTTTGTCTGTAGATAGTGCTTTACATGTCATTGGGTGATCTTCGTCCATCAGTTGGATTGAGTCGCAGAGAGTGCACTCTGCTGTTGTCCATGTCTTGAGTCTGTAGAGATGATTAGCAAGGCAGTCGTGTCCTGTATACATATAACTTGAAGAATACTACTGCCTGGTTTCTTGATAATTGTTGGTTTGCTTTCGCGAGTTCTGTTATGTAATTCCATCTTTCGATGATGTTGTAGTAGAGCGGATTTTCTTTTCAAAGACTTTCTTTGAAGATATTCCGCTTCAGTTAACACACACTGGCAAGTCCTTAGTTTTCTGTTCACATTCGAAATCCCTGAGGATACCACGATTTCCTGTAAGCTGTTAAGCTGTATTTTTATCCAGGTACGTATCTTTTCCGGTAGTTTCTGGATCCTTTTAATAGGTTGAAACAACTGTACGATTGCGGCTCAGGTCGGTAGGCTGAGTGTGGGATGGGATAAGTGTGAGGTATCAGAATCAATTTGTTAAAAGGTGTTACTATTGTCTAGGATTCAACCACGTAAGCAAAGATTGTAAAAGTGAAGGTAAAGTTTGTTTCAAATGTGGTGGAATATATGTGGGGTCTGAATGTAAATCTGGGTGTCTAAAGTGCGTAAATCGTGTCACAATGAATAGTTAGTTAGTTAAAATTAAACTTAAATGTAAATCATAATGCGTTTAACCACGAGTGTGAAGTCTTCAAACGTAAGCTTAATGTAGAAAGAAAGCGACATTTGTAGCAATCACACAGCCGTAATAAAATTATAGTGTACTATAATATATGAATGTTCAAAGTTTATTGTCTAACAAATGTGAAGTTGATCTGCTGTTGAAAAAATATAGTCCAAATCTATTATTGTTGTCAGAAACGCGAATCACAGATGATATTGATCAGAGCGAGTATGAAATTGTGAAATATAATTGTGTGAATTGTACTTAAAATTCAAGGCATACGGCAAACTTTAATATTAATTTACTTGCGAACGACGGTAATAAAATGAAAATGATAGATAATAGCAGATCAAGAGATAATAGAAATAATAAGACAACCTACCAGAATAATTATTAATTATGTGTTAATACTACCGGATATGTGTAGCAGGGCTGTAAAAGAATGCAATCATTGCGGAATGCATTCACTGAAATCATACTAAGAATTCACGTGGATTTGTTTCAATTTAATGACTTCAATAATGACTTCAACTTAGAAAGAATAAATCACCATTCATTTTGAAGTCATGATTTAGCAATCATTTTCTGCAATCATAATTTTGAAGTCAAAATGAATGCTCTGCACTCATTGAAGTCACCTTGAAGTCACTAGCATTCATTGCATTCACTTGAAGTTATTGAAGTTTTTAATGGATTTAACTTTAGCTTATTTGTATCACACCAAGTTTGTATTCGTTGTAAGTCCTCATTTAATCTTACCACACAGTCTTCCATTAATCCTACAGGACGCGAAATATAAAGAGACATCATCCGCATACATGTGAACCTTAAAATCAGAGACCACTTGAGGAAGATCATTTATAAACAAAGAAAATAGGAGTGGCCCCAAAACAGATCCCTGAGGAACGCCACAGTTCACAATAGGAGGAGTAGAGAAACCAACAGCTGTTTCGACTGTTGGAAGTCTGTTTTTGAGGTATTCGCCTAGAATTTTAAGGGCTGTATTTGAGAAACTAAAATTATTTCTAAGTTTCATCAACAATAAAGAATGATCAATACAGTCAAACGCTTTTGAGAAATCTAAGAGCACAAAAAAACTAATCTCATCAGAGTCCAAAGCCGAACGTAAGTCTGTAGTAACTTTTATTACAGCAGACTCGCAGCTATGTCCGAGACGAAAACCTGATTGCCATTTGGAGATTTGTCTATGTTCATTTAAATAACGTTTTGCTAGAAATGGCAACAAACTAATCGGCCGGAAGTCCAATGGGGTTAAAGGATTTGTTTTCTTTGGCACCGGTATTAATTTGGCAGATTTCCATGGCTCAGGAAATTGACATGTGTAAATGCATACATCAAAGACATGTTGGATGTAATGAATTATAATGGGCAAAATAAGTTTAATGAATTTAGGGACAATACCATCAAGGCCGTAAGCATTTGATTTAATGCTGTGAACAGCATTTATGAAATCACCCACGCCTACACAGTCAAAAAAAAGGTATCACACTGTACTGTCCTGATTGAAGGAACGACGCTGGCACTTGAACTATGCAAATTTAAATCAAAACATGTACTCATTTCTTCAGGACTAAACGTGCACTTAGACATGTTTCCGTCCTCAATCACACCCACTTCTTTAATCTTCTTCTTCTTCCTTTTTCAGCGAGGTTTTGATCCGAAAATAAGGGATCACAACCCTCCCACTTCACCGCATTTCTACTGATCCGCCTGTGGGGTTCCCCTAATGGTTTTCGATGAAATGTGTTCTTTGACTTATATGCAGACACCGCCCCCAATTCTATTAACACGATCATTTCTAAATAATTTAAAACCTGCAAGACTTACGAGTTGGGACGACAAACTACAATTTAGCCACGACTCTGAAACCATAACAACATCCAACTTTGATGTGAATTTAGAACGAATACTTCCTGCATTCAAATGACATATGTTAAGACCGTCATAAGCGCGACACAACACACTGAGAACGATCCTGACATTATCAGGATCCAGATCAAAAAGCATAACAATCAACATTAGAAGTAAAGATTAGCCGCTCAGAGGAATATATTTTTGCACATATTAAAGACAAGTGTTTAAAATTATTTAAAACAGCAACTACAGCTCTAAGACATTTTGATTCAATTGGATTTATAAGTCTTTGCATAACTAATTTCATAATATCATATTCAGCTGCGCAAAAAATGCATTATTTCGTAAAAACATTACACGTAAGCAATCGATTGTACAATAAGATACGAGCAAGATCAAAAACAGTTAAACAGTTATTTGACAAAGAGACTTAAAATAAAAAATAAAAAATAAAAAGGAAGGTAAACAATGATTGATACGGTTGATATTGATGATATTCAATCAGAGGGCTTGTCTATCAGCTGCACCAGATGAGTTGATGATTGCCGGTACATTTCTCCCAGAAGAGCATATCGATTCCAAGGAATGTGTGTGTACCGCAGGTCGGTCTGTTCTCAGCTACTACTTTGATAAATACTGTCCCGCTCCGTGTAAACACAGAGTGCAGCCAGTTGTTGGGTCGGAGTTCATTAGCTCTCTTAAAGATTGCATGGTTTTCCTTCGTAAGACTTTCATATACACGCACAAATTTGTTGCTTTCAAAGCCAAGATCACTTAGGCATATGATCCTACACAAATAGCAAATGGTTTAATTTCATACTTTGTAGACAGTGTTCGCGATATAAATACCATATGTACAAGAAGGATATAATTGGAATTAACCGAGACATAAATTAACAAGTCAAAAGAAATAATAGGCCCTATACTTATGAAAATATTCAACGCATCTTTACAATCTGGAATTTTCCCTCATAATTGGAAGGTGTCAACCAATTGTGAGGAGTTACGTCCTGTTAATATGCTACCAACTTGCGAAAAAATTATGGAACGAGTAGTGGCTAACCAATTGCAGGTTTATTTAGACGTGAATGAATTGTTTATTAAAGAACAGTCTGGATTTAGAGGAGGACACTCATGTGAGACAGCATTAAATTGTCTGTTATGTGAGTGGAAGAAAGAATTAGATGATGATAATTCAGTGATAGCTGCCTTCTTGGACTTCAAAAAGCATTTGAAACGATTGATAGAGACATATTAGCACGAACTGTATGGTGTTAAAGGCACTGAACTCAAGTGGTTTAGATCATACTTATCGGGAAGATCACAGAGGACTACGGTGAACGATATGTTGTAGGACCCAGTTGATGTTGGCTTGGGTGTGCCTCAAGGATCGGTGTTGGGAGTAATTCTTTTCTTGTTGTACATTAATGACATTAACAAATGCGTGCAGTATTGTAAAATCATGTTATTCGCGAACGATACTCTAATTTATGTAAGCGGAAAGAATTTGGAGTGTATACGTCAGAGATTGAATGTGGACTTAGAGAATGTGAATAGGTGGCTAAAATGAACAAATTAAAATTAAATGTGAGAAGATCTAAGTGCATGAAATTTAAGTTGGTTGATCCTATTACAGTGCGAATGGATGATGACATTATTGAATGTGTGGATTATATTAAATACCTAGGGGTAGTGCTAGATTCTAAGCTGAATTTCAAAAATCACACAGACTATTCGTATATAATCTATGAATGAATGTTTTTGTAATTTTTTTTTTTTATCACCGTTTTACCGTAATTATCTACATTAAAAAAAACCAACTAAATTGGTTGAAAATTACGGGCGGTAGAGAAAAACTTACTCATTTTGCCACATAGTTTTATATATGTATACAAGAATACCTCGATTTACGTCGTTTTCGGGACCGAGAAAATGTGATGTAAATCGAAATAACGTAAATCGAAAAGGAAATTATCCATCACTCGTACAGTCAATATGGATTGAAAAAGACTTACTCCGAATGATATTGTGCACGAAATCGGTGAGATGTGCATCTCGGTTAAATAAGAATGATGAAAGAGGGAATTTCGTGAGAAATTTGTGTTTCAAGAAACGACGTTAATCAAAACTGTAGAGTAAAAAACCGTACAACGTAAATCGAAATAACGTAAATCGAGGTATCCCTGTATGTTGTAGATATGTCCAAACAGAGCTACCAAAACACAGAAGAAAAAATGTTGTCAACAGTGGAAAATCACGTCATGTGTCTAAAACATATTTCGTAAGTAACGAAAACATTAGTGGTGTGATGTGCAAATTTTTTTGAAAATACCCTTTGTATATCAAATTGACCTATTTATACAGCCACCAGAGGCTCAAATTTTGGATCATTTGCTGGCAATGGTAAAAGGGGTCGAAAAGTGCCTGGCAACAAAGTCAATTCAATTCAATTTTCCAATTTATTTCAGGATAGGAAGCAGGAACAGCTTTAGTAAAAAGCCATATAGAAAGCTTCCCAGTAATGTAATCCCACTACATACGAAAGCCTACAAAGAAATTATAACTAGATAGCAATTTGTCTATTTGGAAAAATGACCTTTATGGTAATGATTTTGCCAGAAACGTAACAAAAGTGAAATTGCCAGCGTCAAATGTTATAGGAGAATATTCTGTAGGTAACCAAACCAAAAAAAGACCTTTGCCCAACGTGCGCAAAATATGATCAAGTTTCTAATGGAGATAAAAGAGAACTGGAAGCAGAATATTCAATGCATTTGATGAGAAAAAACGAGTGTAATGAAGCCAAGGAAAATGATAAGCTGAGATGCAAAAATAATCCTACATTCATTACTTGCACTTTTGATTTGCAAAGTGTCCTGCAGTTGCCGTATTGAAGTGTTTCATTGTTTTATTATTCCCAAAAAATATGCGTGTATAATTTGACTATCTTTGTAGGAAGCGGAGAAATCGCTCATTGTTACACTTGGAACGAATTAAATGGTAAGCGAGGGAGCAATGAGATAGGCTCAATTTTGTTTCGTTTTCTCAAAACATTGCCTTTAACCGCCACAGATGTTTCACTGTTCTGTAACACAAGTGGTTGCCAGAACAGAAACGAACAAGTGGCAGCTGTTTTGATGTATGCTGTACACAATTTAAGTCATCTGAACAGAGCGGAACTTAAATTTTTAGAGTCAGGGCATTCACACATGGATTATGACTCCATGCATTCCGCAATAGAGTTGGTAAAGAAAACTAAAAGCGCGTATACAATGACTGATTGGACACGTACATATCTTTCAATCCGCTAGATTATTTAAAAAAAGATAAAAACAAAAGCGAATGTCAAGCTAATCTTTTAAAGTGATTTCTATAATCTTCAGGAACTAACTAGCAGCTAGCACAATCAAAAATCGAAACAGGGACGAGTGTGGTGACAAAGTGTCGTGGCTTAAAATAAAGTGTCTAAAAGAGGTCGCCGAGAGAAAGTAGGCACACTGAAGTCAGCATATGTTGATTATTTACCGATTTCATTAGCAAAAAAGGCCGACCTTGTAAAACTTCGCAATGCTGGTCGGATTCCAGAGGAAGTAATTCCATGGTTCAAAAGTTTGCCTACAATTAATTTTGTATATCCTGAGCCTTCTAATGATAAAAGCGATTTGGAGAATGAATGAAACGTTTTTTTTTATATTAAA
Organism: Brachypalpus laphriformis; assembly: GCA_945910035.1. Classification (NCBI taxonomy): domain Eukaryota; kingdom Metazoa; phylum Arthropoda; class Insecta; order Diptera; family Syrphidae; genus Brachypalpus; species Brachypalpus laphriformis. The sequence continues at coordinate 193,723,327 of OX246753.1, read as the reverse complement.
TAAATGTTTTTTTTTTCTTTAAATTAAAATTAAATATCTGAGTAAATCACGGTTTTGTTGTTCTTTATCTCCTTATCTTATGTTTGCGAATCCGGCAGGAGAAATTCATTAAGTGCTTTATTTGGTATTTTCTCGAAAACTTTTGCGTTTATGGAGAAAATGTAAGGTCTATTATAATAACGAAACTATTATAATTTTTATTTTTGTCTGTGAAATAACGCCGATAACTAAAAAATATAGAATTTTAATATTAAATTATTCATTCAAACCTCATTATCTCCAATTAGCTCTAAGCGCACTCAGTGAATTTTACTTGTCAACCGACGATATGTGGAAAAATAGCAAAGAAAATTTGTCTTAAGAAGGATAAGAAGGGTATTAACATTCGAAAGTGCAATTATAATTTACGATACCATCGTGTTGCCACATTTTAATTACTGTTCTATGGTATGCTAGTCAACAATGAAAAAAAGATAGGCTTCAATTGTTGCAAAACAAAGCTATGCGTGTAATTTTGAAGTACAGTATTTATACCCCAATTTGAATAATGCTCGATACTCTCAAATGGGTGAATATTGAGCAGAAGCTATTACTCAGTACTATGATGTTTACCTATAAAATGAAAAATAACATGCTGGCCGAATATTTGGAATCAAACTCGTCAGCGTCGGTGATGTTCAGCCGTATAACTTGAGGAATTCGCGTGACCTTAGGCCGAACATATGTAACAGCAGCAGCGCAGTGTTCATTGATGTATGTGATTGATCGAATTTAACAGCTTACCAAATGAAGTAAAGACTGAGACAAGAATTTTAGTATGTAAACAGAAACTTATTTTATTTACAAATAAAAATATTTGTCGCAACAGCTCTTTAAAGTGCCAGGGCCTAGCTTATCGCAACCACTCATGTTGTGTGCGTTATATTTTTCACACGAATGGAAGGGACCTACAGTTTAATGCCGAATCCGAACGGCGATTTGAGAAGCTTTTTCGAGCTTATTTTATTTATTAAAAGCAATTATTGGAGTGCCAAGTTAGGTGATGATATCCACCTTCGGCAAAGTATTAGCCCAGCTTTGCTCTCGCCGTCCAAACATGCATATTGCAAAGGCAAATCGATTGAGACAGCCTTACATTCACTTGTGAGCATCATTGAAAAATCTCTGAGCATTAAAGAATATACTATGGTAGCTTTCCTTGACATTGAGGGAGCTTTTAACAATGTCAAACCAAAGGCAATCACAGACGCACTTGCAAATCTGAAAGTGGATACAGTAATACGCCGACCTACGCTACCCCGTTTTACGCGAATTCGGAGATACGCGGTTTTTCTTTTTGATCATCGCGCGCATCGGCGTGTTCGGTTTACGACAAGTTCGAACGTGTTCCGTGTGGAATAACAATTTCAATTCCGTAAAACATTACGTACGCAGCGCAAATTCGGTTTATGACAAGTTCGGACGGCTATCTCTTGGTCCCACCTATCGCGTAAGTCCGGGGTATTACTGTACTTCGTTCGGAGTGTTGATCAATCAATTGCTAACATGCAGGATTATCAACACACAGCTGGGCGGAGCATCGGCCAGAAGACTTGGCTGCTGCAGAACACTCTAAGATGGAGTCTTGTCACCTGTTCTGTGGAATCTGGTAGTGAATGAGCTACTAGTGAACCTGGACATTGCGATTGCTGCGTCTGGCAAGCACCCAGACACTCTCAAGGAAATCCTCTAATATGCTCTCTCTCGGCTCACTAGATGGGCCTCCAAATGTGGATTGGGGGTTAACCCTCATAAAACATTCGTTATCTTCACGAGGAAATATAAAGTTCCCCTCGTAGACCATCCTATGATTAATGGCATCAGTCTTACTTTCACTGTTAATGCAAAATACCTGGGTGTTATTCTGGACAGAAAACTGAACTGGTAAGCCAATCTACTAGAATGCGTAAGGAAAGCCAATGTAGCTCTCTATTCCTGTAAAAAGGCTATAGGTAGGAGCTGGGGTATGAAACCCGAAATGACTCATTGGCTGTACGTGTCCAGATGGCTGCCTGTGCGGCCATCCGTCTAAAATCCTCCTCTCAGCGGTTTAGCTATCGCTTTGGCCACTTCATCCTTGATCTATCAACTTCATGCACGAAAACACGGACTACACCCCGCCGAAACTTCCGTACGAGCATCCCTGATCGGGATGAATGGGACACCTCCCGCTCCTGTCGATGGTAGTTCGGTTCACTTCTTTACAGATGGCTCTAAGACCGAGGGTGGGGTGGGTTGTGGTGTTTTCTCCGAAGAACTCAATCTGAGCATCTCGTTCCACCTCCTTGATCATCGTGGCGTTTTCCAGACGCAAATCATGGAAGGAAGCCCTCTCCTGGCTGAAGAGTAATGTATTATCTGTCAGGGATATTAGCATTTTCACTGACAGCCAAGCGACAATCAAGTCCCTGGAACCGTGCTCCTTCACTTCAAATGCTACCTTAAAGTTCAACATTCACTTATTCTGGGTGCCGGGCCACAGGGACATTCCAGGAAACTGCTGGGCTGACGAGCTACATGTAAGCATCTACTAAAGCTGAACGCTATTAGCATGACCGACCTCAGATGGGAAAACGGCTCAACGTGTCATATTTTGAGACAGATCTGGTCTAAGCTGGACCAAAAACGTAGTGACGAGCTGGTCAAGCTAAAACGAACACAAATCAGCTGCGTTGTCGGTGTTCTCACTGGACACTGTCTTATAGGCCAACACGCCAAAAGACTTGGCCTCTTCTCCAACGACTACTGCAGAAGCTGTAGGGACGAGGAGGAGGAGGAAACCATCATTCTTCTCCTATGTACTTGTCCAGCTATGTAGCATAAAAGAATGCTCCATCTAGAAGCATATATTTTTAAATATATTTTAATTATTTATGTTCATCATTTTTTTTTACCATTTGTGTTTATATTATCAAATTGTTATTGTAAAGTTCGTAGAACTAATAAAATTATTCAAATGAGCTATGGAACCAGGACTATGCTCCATCAGAGCCTAATCCACTGGTAGAGAAATTCACCTTGGATAGGTCAATTTCAGCTATCTGCCGAGATGTGAATAACTCTATAAAAAGTTTTTGTTGACAGTTTTTGGCGCAATTTCTCAACGTTTTGGATCTCGGTTTGGTGTAACATCTTTCCAGACCCATTTTTAACTTCTTTACTTCTTAGACGTGTCTAAATACTAAAACTGACTAACAACTCACACTGCGAATGAAATCAGCAACTGAAATTCCAAAGTATTGATACCCTGTCTCAACCACTTGTGGTCATTTAGGGACAAAATGTAAGTTCCAAGAAAATAAAGGGAAAAACGGATTTATGGTGATCAGAATTTTCTTTAAAAATGGTAATGATTACCTAACAGCAATATTTGCAGCACATACGAAACAAAATTATAGAGAAACGCTTAAACCAGAGGGGTGTCTCAATCAGTTGTCGTTTAAAAGGCAGAAAAGAAATCATTTAGATCCACGAAGTTGGCATTTGCATAGTTATAGGACCTAAACTTATTATTCATGCTTGGGTCACAAGAAGAATAATTATAGAAACTTAAGTGTGCAATAGTAGAGCTTTATGATGAAAAGAATTGTTTGTTAAGGGAAAATCAGCTGTTTGAATATTAAATTTAAATTCATTATTAAGATCTAAAATCCTACCCCAAGTGATTTAGAACATTATTTATCTGAAATAAGTCCGGAAACCCTTTCAGTACCGACGAAAGTAAAAATCATTCGATTTAGTTTAAATTTGGTAGGCTAGACACTTTTAGGAAAGAATAGGAAAGAACAAGAATTTTTAATGTGAGTAACCAACACAATTGATGCATTTGGAACTTTAAAATTAAGAAATTGCAGAGAACTAAAAAAAAGAGACTAATTTACCCGCACAAATGTGTAAGTGGGTACCGAAAGGGTTAAACGGAATTAACTTTTTTTTTCTCCATGCAACACCTGTCAATATCACTACCCCACACTATCTTCAGGAAATCATATTTATTTTGAAAATTATCTTTCTGACCCACTGTACCAGAGCTAGAGTAATTCCGTATACACAAACAAAGTAACTCATAAACATACCTTCATAACCAACTCGAAGGGATATTTGTACACCCTGACGGGCGATTGAAATTTTTGCACCATTCTGCCTTTTGCGCTGCTCTTCTTGTTTACTTGGGTTGGATTTGAATGTGTGGGAGGGGGAAAAATTCTTATTTATGGAATTAAAATATTTGCTTGCACCTTTTTTTTTTATCACAAACCCACACGCACTACTCCACTACTCACTACGGAAGTGAAAATTCTCGAATCACTGCAATGCAATCAATCAGAATTTCACTCAACGAAGAAATCACTTTACTCTTCTTTTTTCTCACTTTTCTGACACAATTCACTGAGTTGTATTACTTAATACGGGTGGAAAATTGAAAGCGGGAAAAATAAATTCTGGGGAAATATAATATTTTTTTTTTTCTTTTATGTTGTGAGAGATGAGAGATAGAAAATAAAAAAAAGATGCGCGATGCGGACAGTTGCACTCGACCACAACAATTTAGCTCGGCTGTCTCTTTTCAATTGAATTTCGAGTTGAGTGCGATTTTCCACTATCGCCTGCAACTTTGGCATTGAAATGGTACAAAAACTGTTCACGCAAACCCATTTGACAGCTGCTGGCAAGCCAATTGGATTTGTTTATCTGCTTGGGAAAGGGGAATAAATGGATTTTACTAAAAAAAATCCCAGTATTTCCTAACGGCTACGTTCAAAGAGTGAAAGGGAATTGTTTTTTAGGTTTTTTTGTCTGCTTGTGGGCGCCGGCCGAGCTGAGGTTTCCGACTTATAATTTTTTCTTGCTTAAAATGGTTTACTCTAACGGCCATATTATTCACTCCGGCTGTAAAGCAGGTTAAAATGAATTTTAAACCCGAGCATTTAATCCGCATTTTTTAAACCCGAAAATTTAAACCTATGTTCATAATATTTACTCAAAAACATGCATTAAACCCGATGGATTAAAAATGCATTTAACTCGGATTTAAATCAGTTTAAACTCATTTTTAAACCGTTTTAAACCTACGCATTGTCAAATTTTACGGAAAATTACATTTGACATGTTTTTACCATTTTTCTAGGCTTGTTGATTGCACTCTTCGAAATTAATTTAAAAGTGAGAAATTTGAAATTGATGTGATTTGTATTCATTTATTTTTTTATGTGTCCAAGTAACGAATATAGCTTCCAAAATGCCTCTTTTTTCAGCCGAAGATACTTGCGGAAATCCTCTTCATCATAATCGTCGACGCAAGTCCGCTTATGCATTCGATACATTCGATGAGGAGGAGGGTGGTTAAACATCTGCTGTTCTACCAGCTTTTCCAGAAATTCGTCTTCTGACAATGAACACATCAACATTTCATCAATTTCACGAATGAAATCCATTTTTTTTTCACTGTTCCTGCCTCCTGCGGACAACTAATGTCAAATGTGACTCCAACAAAACGAGTCAGTATTATCAAATTGTGTTTTAATCCGAGTTAAAGTACTTAAACTGGTCTCTGAAGTTTAAATTTGATTGGGTTAAACGACAACCAGGTTTATACAACTGGGCTAAGTTCGAGTTTAACGAGTGACTATTATGGACTTGGGTTCTCGGCCTGACAATGAAAGACTGCGATTTTCAGTTAAAAAATGATTTTATTTTTCTACATAATCTCCCTTGACTTCAACACACTTAGTCCAGCCTTTCTCCAACATCAGTATTCCTTCTCGGAAGTGAGAGTCTGGAAGGCTGTGAAAATATTCATCTACTGCCCTCTCAACCTCTGCATTGGATGCGAAGCGCCTCTCAGAAACAAATTTCTTCAAGTTAGGCCTCTTCTCGCGAATTTTCGCATCCAGCTGGTCAAGAAGGTTGGAGTAATATTCGCCTTTAATTGTTCTGCCATTCTCAAGGTAATCAATTAACAGGATCCCTTTCGCATCCCAAAACACACCGGCCATGATCTTTTCGGCAGATGCGATCGACTTCGCTTTCTTTGGCGCTGAACCACCGGCTTCCACCCACTGCTTCGACTGCTGTTTCATTTCTGGCGTGTAGTGGTGGACCCATGTCTCATCCATAGTGACAAATCGCCGCACAAAATCGGTCGGATCCCTATTAAATCGGTCCAAAGATTGCCGCGAAAATCGTTTGCGCATTTGCTTTTGATCGGCATTCAGCAAATGCGGCACCCATCTTAAGCAGAGCTTTCGCATCCCTAAGTTTTTGTGCAAAATGTTTCACACCCTCTCTTGCGATATACACACAGCCACAGCTATCTCACTTACCTTCACTCGCCTATCGTCCAACACGATATCATGCACTTTTCCAATGGTTTCGGGTGTGGTTGTGGTTTTTAGCCGTACTTCGCGTGGGTCATCTTCGAGGGACGTGCGACCACGTTTAAATTCAGCTGCTCACTTTTTAACGGTTGACATGGAAGGAGCAGAGTCCTCGTAAACTTTCGTCAACTTTGGTTACTGTGCCTATTATGTGTCACAAATCGACTGGTTGCATTGTTTTCCACACAACTTAACTTCAAACAACCGAACTAATTTTTGGAACACAACCTTAAAGTACGGAATTTGAAAATTGACATAGAAATTTAAAATTCCAAAAGTACTCAGTAATCTTTTTATTATTAAACGAAAAACAAAAATGGAAAGCAGTTTTGAGTTACTTTTAATGATGACCATGAAGAGGAAGATGCTACTAATGTTGCGCGCATCCGAAAAAGTTTCAATAGTAACGTTTCTCGCGAACATCTGATAGACACCCGAGATTTATGTCACGTACAAATTCTCAAAAAAAAATTGCCATTCGAGTACGGTATAAAGCTGTATGAGTCTTTGGTTTCGCGAAAAATATAACGATATTGTAGTAACTTAGGAGGATAATAAATTTTGTCAGTCCTGTACGCTGCTGCCTGTTCATGAACCGGCCTCACCTCGGGTTAATTGGAGAGAGAAAACTGAAACCATACCTTCACCTACAAGTTTGTAAACATCTCCTAAACAGAAATGACGTCCATAGCCGACTTGTTGAGTTACTTAACATGTACATACATACAGATTCATTCCCATAACTTTTCCCATAGAGCAACATATATATATATTTGGCTCAACAGCTCTTTAAGTGCCAGGGGCTAGCTTCTCGCAACCACTCATATTGTGTGCGTTATATTTTTCACACGAATGGAAGGGACCTACAGTTTAGTGCCGTATCCGAAGGTCAATTTGTTTTGAGAAGCTTTTTCGAGACAACACAATACTCTCGGATGTTTGTCAGACGCTCGCGAGAGGTGAGACCGTCAAAAAACTTTTTGGTGTTTTCTGGGATTCGAACTTGGAACCTCACGCGCAGTGATCCGACACACTAACCACTTACGCCACGGCGCTTACATAGAGCAAAATACGTTCCGTTATAATCATTATAAGACAACGATACTCATTAGGATAATCACTATCTTTCGAAATTATATATTTTTTTTTACATATACATACATAATAATCAAACTCTAAACCTCTTTTGATTGAACGGATAACGGCACATCCACACAGATGCGTCCAACTCAATCTCGAAAAAGTTACAATAATTGTCACATAGTAATACTGTCAGATAGTCCAGCAGCTATCAAAGCACTTGACTCCTACGTTATTAAGTTGAAACTTGTGTGGGAATGCCTAAACAAACTTAATGAATTACACAGAAATATTAAAGTAAGCTTCTACTGGATACCCGGTCATGTCGGGATAGTGGGTAACGAAGCACCCAGACAAGGAGCAGTAGAACCATTCTGCAGAATAGGACAACATACCATGCGCGAAGAGTTCAGGAAAATGGAGAAGGAAGACAGGGCAAGAACATAGAGGAATACTCTAGGTCTGAGTCAAGCTAAGAAACTTCTGGGATGCTATAACCGGAAAAGATTTGAAGCAGGCATCTGCCATAACAAAAACAACTTCTGCATCCTAACAGGCTTCCTAACAAGGCATTGCAAACTCAGAGAGCATTTAAAGAAACTAGGCATAACAGATGAAGATGAAGTAATGAGTCCAACGAGACTCCGGATTCTCTTCTGGAGTCTTGTGGGGCATTGACCTACAAAAGACTGAAATATTTGGGCTATGGACACATGGATTCATTTCTCATTTTCAGATTCCTCACAGAAATCCGGTTGGAGAGAGAGATCTATAGTGAAATATTCTCATCAAAGCAAAGTAAGAGTGTTAGTTAGTTAGTCTTTATTTAGCTTAGCACATCCATTTAGAACATTACTTACTTTGTTACATTTGATTTTTAGTGAGCGCCGTGGCGTAAGTGGTTAGTGTGCCGGACAATGAGCGTGAGGTTCGAAGTTCGAATCCCAGAAAACACCAACAAGTTTCTTCACGGTCCCACCTCTCGCGAACGTCTGAAAACCATCCGAGAGTATTGTTGTCACGAAAAAGCTTCTCCAAATAAAACTGTAGGTCCCTTCCATTCGTGTGAAAATATAACGCACACAAAATGAGTGGTTGCCTAACCTGGGAATAGTGCATTGATTAAATAGTGCATTGTTAAATGCATTGAAAAAATTAAATTCACTACTAGTGCAAGTTGACTTTCACTGGCACTGAAAATTTCAATGTTAGTGAAAGTTGACTTGCACTAGCAGTGAATTTTTCAATGTTAGTGAAAATTGTCTTGCACTAGCAGTGCAGATGATCCCGATTCATCAATGCCTTTTTTGAACTCAGTTGCATATTTAACAAAAAGCGATTGCAAACTCTTTAAAGAATCAAACAAGCTAACTATTAATTCCGAATTCTTTGAAGACCAAATTTACTTCCGTTGTCTGTTATAGTGCAGACAACTTTTTCTTCACCCAGGCCAAAATCAATGCTAAGGATATGTATAAGGTCTGCAAACTTGTCAAAAGAATGAGCTTCCGTAAACCTGTGGCAAGCCAAGGCAGCAGAATGCCTGATAAAATCGGGATCAATCCAATTGCAAGTATATCCAAAAAACGATTTTTTTTTTACTCGACGTAATATCAGAATAGCTGATTAAAAATGAAAAAATATATCTTTTAATTATACAAGTACTTCATTAATTTTTGAACACTCGCGGAAAGAGACATGTAACGATTAAAAAACTAAATTCTTGAGTCGGGAGGGAGACCAAGCTTTATTGCTGAATTGGCACCTGTTGGAGTTCGGATATTGACCATCACCATTAAGCAATCACAATTGACCCACTTCCAACAAGTGACAATATTGCAATAACGCAATAATGCTTAATTGACACTTTCTGCAATCCGGGCATTGACCATCGACGTGAGTCGATCATAAATGACCCAATTCCAAAAAAGTGCAACACACAATTTATTACTGAATATTTCATCATATAACTTGCAGACATATTGGACACTTTTTAAACTTTCCTTTAAAGTGAACATCGAAACGTTGAATTTTGTGCCTAAAAGGCAGGTAATATGCCTTCTGCAGTAATCAATCATTTTTCTTTTAAAAATATGATAGTTTGATTCGGTTTTCAAATACATAGGTAATCTGTTGAAAGCTTCAAATCACATGAACGACATTGATCGTTGGTCTGTTGTTGTTCTTGCTGTTCGTATGCTTTCTACTTCTCAAGTTGTACGACGAGCCGTCGGACTCTGTGACCCTCAAACACAATTCCGAAGTAATCATAATGCAAGGGGAACCTAAATGAGGGAATAAATCTCCAAGGTATTAGCAGGGGGCACAGTAGACCAAAAGATCGCAGTGCAAGATAGCAGTATACAAATAATAATAGTACGGCACATTTATGTGTCTAGGATCTTGTATCATTTTGAAACATATCTCGATATACAATATCTATCCTGAAACAGTATCAAATATATTTGATTTCTTTTCTACGGTCGGTCTTATGTCTAGTAGTGAGTCTCCTACATATTGTAACCGTTGTGCTAGAACAAATTTAATTGAAGACAATGTTAGGAATAGTAGCTTCTTTTTTATTGAAATCACAGGCTTAGAGGTTTCCAAAATTATAAGTTCGCTTAACAACTCTAGTTCCTGTGGTAATGATGGTATTTCCAATCTTATACTTAAAAAAATAGCACTGAATATAGTTGACATTCTTGCCTATATTTTCAACTTAAGTGTTTTTTCTGGAAGTTTTCCTGATAAATTAAAGTGTGCTAATGTAACACCCCTTTATAAAAAGGGCAGTGATAAAAGTGATAAAAACAATTATAGGCCAATTTCCTTATTACCTGCCATTTCAAAAGTTTTTGAAAAAAAGTAAAAAGTTAAAAGTAGAGTGCTGGTTTATCTTACAAAAATACATTTTCTTAGTCCTGCTCAGTTTGGGTTTAGAGAAGGCCTTCCCACAGAAGATGCCCTCTTGGAGTTTTACTGTTTTATATACAAAGGATTGGATGACAGAAAATGTTGCGCCGGTCTCTTTGTGGACATCACCAAAGCTTTCGACATGGTTAACCACAACGTTCTTCTTGATGAATTATATTGTGCAGGTTTTTGTGGCCTTATACATACTTGGTTTGAGTCCTTCTAAAGCAATAGAACCCAAAAAGTCAAAATAAATGATTTAGTTAGTAGCTCGGAAACTTTAAAATTAGGTGTCCCTCAAGGATCAGTTCTTGGTCCCATACTGTTCCTTATATATATAAATTCATTATTTAGTCAGCCATTTATAGGAAAAGTCATAGCCTTTGCTGATGAACTTGCCTTGAATATCGTTCAGATAATCCTTTGAACTTAAGTGCTGATGTAAATCATGATGTTCATCTTCTGAGATTATGGTTTGCAGAACACAAACTAGTTGTCAGTGCCAAAACTAAATTGATGCACTTCAGTCTAAATATGCAAGAGTCTCCTGACTTTGAAATTTACTTTCATGCAAAAAATTGTGATAGTTCCAATGCGTTAAGTTGTATTTGTACAGCGTCAAAAAATCAAGCATCTTGTGATACGAATTGTTTTAAAATTCAATTAGTAAAGCAGTTCAGATACTTAGGTATTACTATTGACCAACATATGAATTGGTCCGAACATATTTCAACTTTAAAACAATATTTACTATTTGCTGTCCGAAGTTTCTATCGTCTCAGAAAATTCTGTGATAATAAAACCTTAAACTCGGTATATTTTGGTATATTCGAATCAAAATTACTGTACAGTATGAGTTGCTGGGGGGGTGCCTACCAAACCAAGCTACAGCCACTGGTCGTTTTGCAAAAGTGTGGCAGCAGAAAGTTAAGTGGGGTAAATCGTTTAGCCCACTCTATGATCTTGTTTAGAACATTGAAAATTTTACCACTAAAACACTTGTACTATTTTAAAGTTTTGAAATTTTTTTTTAAAAGGGGTGGTTATATGCAGAGCCCCATATCTAACACCCATAATTTGCGAAGCAATTGAATTAATGCTGTTGTCATGCACACTTTTCGTACCACTTTATTCAAAAACTTCTACACCGTTGCATCCTGTAATTCATTTAATAGGCTTCCTATGAATATTCGAGTCATAAGATCGTTGTCCGACTTCTTAAAAAAAGGTTAAAATATGGCTTCTCGGTTTCGATCATGAAGAAATTAAAGTTTTGCTGCCCTATGTTATTTAAACTCTAGTACGTTATTGTATAATTGTTCTGCTTCTAGATAAGAAATCTCGTTATCTTTTCCTTTTCTCTCTCTTTTATTGCAAAACAATGTTTTTGTTGTGTATAAATGAACTGAATACTGTTCACCGCTTTTGTGAAGATATACCATATTGTTCTAAGAAGTGACATTACCACTATTTCAAAATCTTTAAATAACAATGTCACTACCTATTCTTAATTTTAATGTTATGTAGTAACTAAGTAAATGAATTTTGTTAAATAAGAATAATGAATAAATAAATAAATAAATAAAATAAATAAATCTTCTTATATCCAATATCAGGAACCTAGCTACTAATCAAAATAAAGTCAAAACGGGTTCACACATTTTTATAAACTTATTTTATTGCTTACAGTATTTATCGCCAAAAGCCATATGACCATTTTTGTACGTTGACTGAAGAGGAGAAAGAGACAAGTGTGGAAAGGAAAAAGTTTTTCAAATGCAAGCAGAGGCAGGCGGGTACAGGCGGTCTTAAAATAAAGTAGTTGTCAGAAACCATCCTGTGAACTACATCACTTCAGATCGAGATTCTTTAAGGCTTTCACTAATTTTTGATCACAATAAAGGCTCGCAAAGACTCAACACAGAACATAAGTAAAAATCGCTACTTATGGTAATTACATCATAAGCTGAAACATACATTTTCTAACTTTCATTTTCTCAATAGAACAGCAGCAAACGCAGAATATTTCAACAGTGAATGCTTTCATTTCACTCGAGTCATCGTAATATTGCCACAAATATATAGTTGCTGTTCGTCAACACCGATTTTATTTGCCGAACCAATAAATAAACACAAATGGTCTACACCATACCCATCAAATCTGCTCCAAGACAATGCAGCAACACTTCAATATATCCAGTTCCCTTTTTTTTGTTATTCCTGTAGCCTATTCGAATAAAATTTACACCTTGTGCAAAACTAGCACAATACTCAATCAAACAAGGACCACCCTTTATATTTAAAATAAAATGCTTCAGAAGCAAACTACACGCTATTGTAAATCAGGTGGTCGTAGTTTCGGGTACGTACGCGGACAGGAACCCAAGATATCAGCTATGTGAATTTGATTATCATCCGCACAAAATACGAGTCCCCCTGTATTCAAAAATGCGAATAAAATTAAACTATTGTACATACTCTCTAAACCTAAGGATTAGTCTATGTTTCGATGTACCAGGTCGCCTGAAGCTGAAGATGTCATTAGCACAAATTTGTGCGCACTCCATACAAAAAATATAGACTACCCTGTAATTGAAAATCTATTAAAAAATTATTGCATCCTTTAACTCAAATTTTGTTCTTTACTTCATACCACTAGCCAATCGAGAACCGAAGTTATCGTACCAAAAAAGGAAAAAAAACTGCTGACTTGGGGGCATCGCATATGGAAAAATACTACGAATTTTCTATAAAATACTAGGTTACCATAAATGCAGAATAGGTTGATGTCTTTGCAGGCAAAAATAATGGTGGAAATGATTAGTTCACGGTAGTTCCACCAGAACGCATAAAATTGAATAGACTAGACGGCAACCCAAACCATCCAAATGATATGCAAGGAATGCGTGATATAAACGCGCGCAAAGCTATGCAACTCAGTCTCAATGAAACGTTAGCCCCCACGTGTATGCACTACAATGTTCGCACTGCAAATCGTATCAAAACTACCAAACAACGCAAGAGCATGTAAATTACCTCCAGATGCTATGCAATGATTTCTGCATTTTACTTCAGAAGGGACTTTTGCTGATATTTCTGTTGGCCTGGTGTATTTCTGAAATTTAAAAGCTTATCGAATTTCTCTGATGTAGCCGTATTATTTTGACACCCAGCTAGCCAGTAGTTGCTAGTAAAGTGAAATTTTACACATAAAACAAATACAAACACCCGCTGGCTACTACTCCTGATTTTATCCACAGCAAAATGTTACTGGCTGGGAATTTCGTGATGCCTAATTTCAGGTGGCACAAAAACGAATGTTTTTTTTTGTTATTTGTTGCTGCTGCCACTGCAAGGTTGCTTGGTTCCTAGAGATATTGTAGTATCAAGTACATCGTCAGGTACTTTGTGCAACGACATCTATTGCCTACTAGTAGTAAATATTCCAACCTGATGTGCTTACGTTCCAACCTGGTGTGCTTACGTTCCACAATTGTTCCACACAATATCCCAATATTCCAGGATCCTCGATTCACCCGGAGAAACATCTAGCATGTTCTAGAACCCCTTACAATTTCCTATAAATACCCATACCACAACCACCGTGGACACAGTTGGTTATAAGTGCATACAGCGATTACAAGAGGGAGATTCGACCAGTGGTGAAAACAAGCGATGTATTGAAAGTAAATCTGTAGCGACAATTAAAATAAATAAAGAGTAAAGTGATTGAATACTGAGTTGAAGTAAAGTTAGTGTTTGATAATAAATAAACGATTAAAATACACAAAAGACGGTTTTATTTAAACGAACCCCAGCAAGAATATTACAATATGTTCGTATAAAATCGGCTGGCTGGCAAATCGTTTAAATGAACGACTGGATAGCTAGGTTTAAAAAAAAACACGGCAAGTAGTAGTAGTAGAAGCTTCACAAAATTCCCAGCCAGCCGCTTTTGCTGGGGATTAAATCAAGAGTAGTAGCCAGCCGGTGATTGTATTTGTTTTATGTGTACAATTTGACTTTACTAGCAACTACTGGCTGGCTAGGTTTAAAAAAAACACGGCTAACATCAAAATAAAAAGCATGTATAATTCTTTATATTTTTTCTTTATTTCTTTATTTTTTTTAACAGAGACTTTTGTCATACATTGAACATTGATCAATGTATGAAAATGCAGGGTACATCGATTTACAGGGTGTGCAGCCTAGTTACTATAGATGGCTCTAGGTGTGGTCTGGAATGTTTCTTGTCGTGGATCTTATCTGGGGATGAATAAGAATGGATTCTGATTGGTTTGCCGACGCTTTGGTCCCAGATAAGCGATGAAGTTGAGATTGGATCTACTGGCCTGAGTCATATTTTCTCATGAAAGCAAGTTGCAAGTTAGAAGCGTTGTGGTAATAATACTGCTTGAATTAAAATTAGCACTACTAGATATGGATTATGATTTTTCTGCAACATTATTTCTCGTGGTCTTAATTCAATTTCTCAGGAGTTGAACATCCGTTTTGTATGTAGATGGATTGGAGCTAATTGGGAGGAAGCGGCAATCAGCTGTTGGAGACCCTTTCGTTTGATATATGGTACGTGGTCTAGCGCTGCCAAGTATCTCCATCGAGTTAATAAAGCATTAGTAGTATTTTTTTGAAACCTAGTCAGCCAGTCGTTCATTTAAACGATTTGCCAGCCAACCAAGCCAGCCGAGTTTATACGAACATATCTCTAGGAACCAAGCAACTTCGCATCGGCAGCAACAACAAATAACTAAAAAACACTCGTTTTTGTGCCACTTGAAATTAAGCATCACAAAATTCCCAACCAGTTACTTTTGGCTGGGGATTAAATCAAGAGTAGTAGCCAGCTGGTGTTTGTATTAGTTTTGTGTGTGAAATTTGACTTTATTAGCAACTACTGGCTGGCTAGGTTTAAAAAAAACAAGGCTGTTGTTCAGAATCCCATTATTCACTAGAAACAAATTTTGTAGTGCCACGACGCAAAAGACGACCGATTTCTGTAAGTTATGAGATTAGCAGTAGACTTCTGGAAGTGCAAAAAGGTCGGGTATCTTCCCAAACTGTAAGAAGAAGACTCAAAGATTCTGAATTAAAACCATACAAAACGGAAAAGGCCCCCTTCTTACCAGACGCCATAGAGTAGCGCGCGTTGGCTTCGCCCGCAACGCTCGTCTTCAAAATAACGCTTGTCCCCGCACTGCGGTTATTAGAGCAAGAGAGCGCAGGGACAAGTAAAAAATCATCCTCAATGTCCCCGAGCTTTAAAGATATACTAGAAATTTTATAAATTAATGATAACCATTAATTTAGGCAAAAAATCCTTTGCTTAGGTTTTTTTCATAGGAAAACAAGTAACAAATGTTTATTCTTAAAAACTATGTAAAATTGAACAAGTTATAAAGACAAGTTGAACAAATATTAAAATGTTTGACTTTTTGCTTGCGTTCCTCCAATTTTGTCCACCAGTGTATTTGGTTGGAGTTGGAACCATTTTGGGCATAGAGTTTATTCCTCGAAATCGCGAATTTTTGAGTAAGTTTGAGAGGTCTGTGAAAATTGTGTTGTTAGAGGATTTGGTGAGTAGTCTGTTCGTTGTTGAACCTTATTAGCAGATGTTAGAAGCATTTGTCAAAGTTTCTGGTTGGTATTGGATGTTGGTAGGGTTAGGAACAATTTTATTAGAAAAATGTGCGGAGGTAGAATTTCCCGGTAGTCTTTGGTAATTAATCTTGTTACGGTTTTGGAGCTTCTTCGCGGCACTCAGAACTGCGTTAGCGAATAACAGTTTTGACACGTATGGACATAGGCAAGTGATCTGTAGATCAAAATTATTTTTTTTTATAATGTTCTTGTTGATGAGTGGTAAGTTATATCATCATGGTAAAAGAGAGGGTTTCGAAAACTGCATTTTTTAGAGCTAATGGTTCTTTCGATAGATTTTGATAGGTATGGTTTCGGCATTAAAAATCTTCGTCAGAATTGGGCATATTTTACTAACATTTATGGCAGGTAATGTCGACCTTAGTTTGCGTATTGAAACGCTTGTTAGAGATGTTCTTAGTCGTAGTTGGTAATAAACCTCTTTATTGTTGGAGAATCTTTTAGAATTCCTCGAATTTGAAATGTTCTGTTACAAACCAGAACTCCAGTGTTACAAGCATTTTTTAACGAGCAATGTTTGAGATTTTTAGATGAAGTTGAAAAGAAGTCCTGCCTTTGTTTGGGCTTCTATATTGGATTCCGAGTCATCGCTACTTTACCGAAAGAAATTCAGTTTGACATTAGTTCAGATTGCAATCTGGAGTACGCAAATTAAAGCACGGGACAGATCTTCGTACCAAGAGGCGATGATATCTCGATTTAAATAGACGGCCAAAGAACCCGAGAGCGGTAACAATAAAATCGAAAGTAGTTTAACTACGTCGCGAAAAACTTGGGGCTCTGAGAAGACGGAATAACTCTTAAATAATATTTGAATCAGCTGGTATTGCCATGTTCAAAGAAGAGCTCATTTGAACTTCGTTAAATACGCAATATCATTGAACGTTCCAAAGGTATCGCGAAAGAAAGGCCGACCTATAAACTCGTGGATCCCACAAATGCAACGACATCAGCATTTGGTTTGCCTCAGTAACGAAGTGATCTAAAATGTCGATATCTTCTAACGTCAAACAGGGAAACCCCACAGGCGGATTAGTGTTGAGTTCAGATCATTATCTCGCCGAAATAGGAAGAAGAAAAAGCGAATAGTGAATAATGTTTTTTTTTTAAGTTCTCGACCAAGTCAGGATGAGGAAAGTTTATGCTCGGAACAAGAAGCGCATTTTCTATCACCCACATAACAGGACTGTAAAGTTTACGCCCGTCCAGGGTAATGTTTGCATCCAAATCTTTCGTAGGGAAAAGGGATAAGGGTACGTGTCTTGAAAGTAAATTCTGTGATGTCTGATTTTGTATGTGCTTATTATAGTAGCCGTGGCATCTTAGGAATTAAAACAATTTGAGAAGCCCAACGTACTTTAAAAAAAAGTCAGGACTTGAACCACAAATACCAAAACTGTGTGTTTCGGATAATGAAAGGTGTTTGTTCTAGTAAATGCATCAACCACAACCGAACTTCCTAGTTTCACCGCGTCTCTCCCCAGTGGTGTTAGTGTAACTTAGTGCATAAAAGTCCGTTAAGTTTGAAAAGAATTTGAGTAATTCGTACTCACAAACCAGGAGCCAGGGGTAAGTCTTTAAAAATTAGACTAGAGCTTTCTGTTGAATGGTATACGCCGGATGTACTTTCGCCAAATGCGCCAGATATTCACTGTTGAAGTTAGTTTGATATTGATTGGACGGATCACATTGGGTGCACTGGTAAATGCTTTTTCCTGGATGCTTCTTTGTAGTTAGGATATGCTTGCGAAGGTTCTCCTGAAAAAAAAAACAAACCAATTCAAATCGATTTGCGAATAACGATTCTAGTAAGACTTACAATATAACCACATCTGTAATCACAATGTGGACACTTGTAGGGTACCTCCCCTGTATGCACTCTCATGTGCCGTTTGATATGACCTGCGTTCTTGGCTGCGAAGTTACATTCGGGGCATTTGAAAGTTTTTTCTGGTTGCATATGGTTTTTCATGTGCCTGCAAAAAAAATAAAACAAAAAATAAATAAAAATTAACAATTAGTTAACGCACAACAGGAGTTCTCTGTTTTCTCTGATTCGGACCGCAGGAGATGTATGATATAAGGATATACCAAGGCATTTGTTTGGTTCCACAATTTATTGGAAATCTTATCGTGGATATTGCACACGATGAGTGTGGTCACGACTTCTGGTTTGGATTGGTTGGGTGGAATATTCTCCTTGCAAGGACTAGGAATTCAAATATTTTTATTTTAATGAATTGTTAGCTGATTGGGATTATTGTAATTAGGTGGGATTTAGGTGATCTATTTACACGATAAAAGAGGAAAATTTACGAGAATTAAATTGCTGGTCTTGTCGTCATTAAGGTATGAGGTCCACACAACAGTGGCAGTAGAGATAATCAAATGCGTGGAGGCGTGCATCTTGATGAAAGCGATTGGTAGGTAAATTACAATTTGGCATAAGTCTATGCTTCAGGGTTAGTATAATTCGTGATTTTGGAATTGCATTGAATCTTTGCGATCTGAGTAGATTGGAATGTCCTTTTTTCTGAAAAAATTGCATATGCCGACTGTTTTGGGTGCAAGAGGCGTATATACCGTGTATTATGAATTCCTACTACGACTCACTGCGCCCATTATGTTGACATCGAGGAGGGTTTTTATAATACACTATCAGGTCTTTGGACATTATTGCACTCAACTATTTAAAAAAAAAAAAAAAAAATAGAATAAAGCAAAAACACATTTTAACGCATAACGGAGTCTAAAGCACCTGCATGTGAGGCCAAAAGACGCCTAGTGTATGAGTCGAAGAATGTCCCATAGTGTAAAATCATTTTTAATCGCGAAGTGGGCCACCCAAGTGCTGTTAAGATGTAGACGTCTGCCGGATAACAAGCACTTACCCTTAGCGGAGTAACGAAGTGGCGTGAGGGGAGAAGATTTTCTGCATATTGGGGTATTTCATAATGGTGGGAAATAACTCCACAAAATGTCTTTCGGTGGGAAATAACTTCACATCATAAAAGCGCATTTATTTCCCACTTGAGGCGAAGTTAATTTCCTGCACTGCTAAAATTTTGATGGCCAGCGAGTTATTGGAAAAAGGGCAAATGACTCCGATGGTTTTTGAATAGGATGACTGCAAAACCATGGCATTTCTGTGGATATGGGGCCTAAGATGACATTTTTGATGAAACTCTAGCTGACAATGACCTCTTTCTAGCCAAATTTGAAGAAAATTCACTAGCAGATATACGGGCTCAAAATGTATGCATTCTTTGCCAAGATTTGACGCCACACATTATTTGTATGCTATGCCTGCACGAGTGAATGCGTTGAATCCAATTTTCCATCACACAAATCGGGCGATATGCTGGCAATTTCGAGTCGAATTGGTTGGTCCTCCGATCAGCTAAGGTCTCTGGTTTATTGGCATAGACCATGGACTTGACATGATCCCAAATAAAAAGTCCAGAGACGTCAAATGAATGAGGCGGGCAATTGACTGCCCCATTTCTGGAAATAACACAGTCACCGAACTTCGACTTCAATAACTCGATTGTTTGGCCGGCTGTGTGGCATGTGGCGCCGTCTTGTCGAAACCACATATGGTTCAAGTCATCTTTCTACAAAGGTCCAGTAGCGATCTACATTGACTGTGACTGAGTTGCCAACATCATTCCGCCCGTGCCTCGAGAACTAGGATAAGGGTAACAAGAATCCCTTCGACGCGTGTAAATTATAAAAAAAATAGAAATAAAAAATTTAAGGCGGAGTATGCGCCAATGATCCCTTTAGCATGAAATCATCATCAAACAGTCGATTTTTGTACCACATATGGTTCAAGTCATCTTTCTACAAAGGTCCAGTAGCGATCTACATTGACTGTGACTGAGTTGCCAACATCATTCCGCCCGTGCCTCGAGAACTAGGATAAGGGTAACAATAATCCCTTCGACGCGTGTAAATTATAAAAAAAAAAAAAAAAAAAAAAAATTTAAGGCGGTGTATGCGCCAATGATCCCTTTAGCATGAAATCATCATCAAACAGTCGATTTTTGTGGGTTTAATTGCATTTCATGAATGGGTTTAGGTTGCTGACTTGCCCACATGCGATAATTTTTCTTATTAAGGATGCCGTTGAGCTAGAAATGGGTTTCAGCGCTGAAAATGATTTTGCTGAGTTAGCGTGTAGGAAAAAATACTACCATAACCAAATAAGAAATTCCCAAGGAAACCTTAACAAATAGTGGAAAGTCGTTAACAATATTATTAAGTTGACTTCCAAGCTGCGTTTGATACCGTTGATCGTAAAGCCTTATTCCACAAGCTACACAACATTGGAATGTCAAACAAATTTGTAAGAGTACTTAAGAATATTATATGTACGAAGGTAACCAGTCGGCTGTCTGGAATGGAGCTTATATCATATTTCGGAATTGTTTGAAACGAAAATGGCAGTGCGCACTCAGTCCGCATCTCTTTGCCTTGTACGTCGACGACTTAATAGATTTCCTACCTGGTAGAATAGAAATTGCCAGAGTCTTAATTAAGGCACTTTTATTTGCCGACGATGTGGTTCTTTCGCGAATTCGACTGCGACAATGATAATGATAAACCAACTTGTAGTGTACTGTCGGTTATGGAATTTAACGGTAAATCTAAGTAAATCGAAAGTAATGATTTTTAAAAAGGGTCCTGGTAGAACATCCAGAAATGAGAAATGGCACTTCATCGGAAACCCCATCGAAATAGTTAGATCTTACAAGTACATATCTTGAAGTAACGATAACAAGCAAGCTTAGTATGGAAACTAGTTTAAGAGATAAGCTTGTAAAAGCAAAAAGTGCAATGTGCACAGCCTGGAAGAGATGTTTTCCAAATAAACTTGTTACACATAGTGTCAAATACAGAGTTTTTCGAGCACTGGCCGAATCTATCATGATGTATGCAGCGCAAACCTGGGGGTACACTAAATATGAAACCGTTGAAAAGCTCTTAAGGTACTACATAAAGAGGTGATTTCATCTACTCAGTAACAC
Organism: Brachypalpus laphriformis; assembly: GCA_945910035.1. Classification (NCBI taxonomy): domain Eukaryota; kingdom Metazoa; phylum Arthropoda; class Insecta; order Diptera; family Syrphidae; genus Brachypalpus; species Brachypalpus laphriformis. Next base: position 193,702,206 of record OX246753.1, on the reverse strand, counting down.
ACCCAATTATATGATACATACCGAAACAGGATTATCACATTTATTCATACAAACTTTAAAACTACATCTGGATTATTTAAGGAAAGTTCTAGAGATGCCAGATGAAAGACTTCCTAAAATAATAGTGATGAGCACGATCGAGAGGAGAAGCCTTTGGTATATGGAACTAGAAGAGCTTGCGTTGTATTGTGGAACGAGCTTCCACCTGGTGGGCGAAAATAGAAGATTTTCCAAAGAGGTGCTTTATGCCTTCGTTTCGAAAGTAGACGAAAAACTCAGACAAGACTGCATTAATAGTACTACATCTTCGGTCCATAGATCTCCTTAAACATAATTTGTGTGAACGCAATAACTTTAAAAATAGTAACTAACAGCCAGGAACAAATTTCTTCCATTCTTCAACTGAGAGGAGAGCTGGGGGAGCTAAATTATATTCCCCAGCGTATGTACTTATTTGTAATATAATGCAGCCTATGCAACCTTGTGGAGAGGGAAGCAATGAATTATCGAAACCAAATTATAAGCGAAGCGTTTTGAGATTAGCAAAACCATTTATTATATTATATTTATTTTTCTTATCCTTTGTTTTCCTTAATTAATCTAATTGTCTAAATAAATGTCAATCAGGCAGACGGCAAAGCCATGCTCAAATGATTTCTGTAGTTTCAATTTGAAATACTTATACGTACATATTATACATAAGTACATTGAAGACAAATAATAAATCAAATTATCTATCCATCTTTCCAAATTCTTTAAAAAATTATAATTCTTGTGGTAATGATGGTATTTCTAACCTTATGCTAAAAAAAATTGCCCTTAACATAGTTGCTATTCTTTATATACACAAATCCGCTGGTCCAGATGGTTCTCCCCCATAGTTCTGAAGAGGTGTTCTTCAACGCTGGCAAAACCTCTGCGTAAGCTTTTCTGTCTGCCCTACTCTTCTGGGCTCTTTCCGAGTAGATGGAAAACAGCATTTGTCCAGCCCGTCCCTAAAAAAGGCGAATCCTCCTCCCTGTCCAATTACCGACCCATTGCAATTACGTCCCTTCTTTCCAAGGTCATGGAAACGCTGATAAATCGTCAGCTTATGAAATATCTTGATTCACGAAAACTTCCCAATGACCGGCCGTATGCTTTTCGTAGCAACAGCTCCACTGGTGATTTGATGGCATACCTCACCGAGAAGTGGAACTAATCTCTCCATCACTTCGGCGAAATAAAAGATGGTTGCGCTCGATATTTCTAAGGCATTCAACAGAATTTCGCATCATATGGCATCGATGAGTCTCTTCTTCAATAGGTTGTCTTGGACGTCTTCAAGTCTGCAATTCACCAAATAAATGCTGGTGTTCACCAGGGCTCCGTTTTGTCTCCGACTCTCTTCCTTATTTTTATAAATGACCTCTTGTCTGCAACTTCTAATCCAATTCCTTCCATCGCTGATGACAGTACCCTCAGTTTTTCATATTCGTTCCCTAGCTCACGTCCCCGCTTTTCGGCCGTAGAAGAAGAACGACAACGTATGTTAAACACATTAAATTCCGACCTGGTCAGCATAACCAAATTGGGTTCAATCAATAGAGTGGAATTTAATGCATCTAAAACACAATGCTGTCTTCTGTCTCTCAAGCGAATACAAGACCCTCAACCATTATCGTTGAATGATACTTGTATCGCTGAGGCGAATCCCACAGGCGGATCAGTAGAAATGCGGTCAAGTGGGAGGGTTGTGATCCCTTGTTTTCGGATCATAGCCTCGCTGATAAAAGGAAGAAGAAGGTACTTGCATCGCTGAATCCGAAAGGCTTGTCATTCTCGGTATGTACATCAATAACCGTCTTCGATGGAACGATCAGATATCCGATGTCGCCAAAATGCTGCAAAATGTCTTGCATTCCTTAAGCGGTGCAAACAAAATTTTCCCCGTCTGATCTGGCCTCCATCTATAAGGCATTCATCCCCCCAAAGCTGGAATATAACGCCCACATCTGGTGCACCCAAGACGGATCTGCACATTCTAGATAGGGTACTAAATCGTGCGTTAAAACTGATAGGTCATAGAGATATTGTGAACTCCATAGTTTCACTTGAACGTCGTAGAAATGTCTCGTGTCTTTCCCTTTTTAATCATTTTTTTTTATAAAATATGCTCCAGCTAAATGGCCAGTTGCATTCCTCCTCTTCAAAATTTCGCCCACAATACGCGTCATGCTTCGAATGCACATCAGTTCACCCTCAAGCCCAACTTCGGACGTACTGTGAAATATAGGGATTCGTTTATAAGCCGAACAACACGTTTGTGGAACGATCTACCAGCCTCTGTATTTCCTAATCATTACAACCTTCAAACATTTAAAACCAACGCAAACCGGCATCTCCTCTGTCTCTTTCCCCCCTTTTCTCATCCGCCCGTGCCCTGAGAACCAGTATAAGGGGATGGTAATGGTGTAGTGGTAACATCGTCAATTGTCACACTAATGGTTCATGGTTCAAATCCAGATGTCAAGCATTTATATATTTCTCGTGAAAAATATAAAGTCAGTCCGATCATTTGCGAAACTTGTGTGAACATTACTGCGAAGCAGGGCTGCCGAAGTGACTACTAAGGGAGTATTCGTACTCCCCTCTCATACACTGTACTCTCGTACTCCTCTCATCATGATTTTACTCCCTTTAAAACATTTCATTTTTTTTCAAACAGATACGTACTAATTTTAGTATTTTGTTTATTAAATCGTACTTTGTTAAGCGTTTGATGTCAGGAAAGGTCTTGGACAAGGTGACGCGCTATCATGCGCTCTCTTTAATATCATACTTGAACGAATTGTACGAAACTCACAAGCCAACACCAGAGGTACAATCTTTTGCAAGTCTGTACAACTACTCGCTTACCCCGATGACATTGACATAGTCGGAAGAACTCAAGGGCGTCAGTGGGGAATTTGCAAGTATTAAGGTCGAGGCAGCAAAGATGGGTTTAGCAGTCATTGAGAGCAAAATAAAATATATGCTGTCTACAATAAGGACACCCAAGAAGACAGATACAATTTTGAGGTAGTAAAGGACTTTGTCTACCTAGGTTCTATGGTGAGCTCCGCAAATGACATCAGTGGGAAGACGAAACGAAGGCAATTGAGTAACAAAGACCTATCTCGAACTACTAAGGTAACTCTGCAGAAGATACTAATCATCCCAGTCCTGCTGTATGCCGCAGATGCATGGGCTTTGTCAAAATCAGATGAGAATGCCCTTGGTTATTTTGAGAGAAAAGTTCTTCGAGCGGTCTTTGGTCCCGTCTGCATAGATGGCGAGTCGAGGAGAAGGTACAATTCCCAACTATACGGCCTCTATAAGGAAATCGACTTAGCCAGAAGAGTGCACATACAGCGACTAAGATGGCTGGGTCATGTAGAGCGGATGAAGCCCAGCGGTCCAGCCAAGAAAGTCTCCGAATCCTCCCCGGATGGAGGGCGCAGTATAGGACGAGTTCGAAGTAGGTGCCGCAGACAAGTGGAGAGGGACCTCAACCAACTTGGCGTGCGCAATTGCGGGCAGCTAGCTCATAGCCAGGCTGGCTGAAGAGTTTTGTAGGTTGAGGCCCAGGTCCACCTCGGACTGTAGCGCCACCTAAGTAAGTAAATAATGTTTAAATAATATATAAAAATGAATGCAATGAAGATATATTTTTAAATGATTTACATGTTTGGTTTGCAATGTTTGTTTTTTGTACTCCCCTCGGACAAAAAATACTCCCCTATGAACTTCTAAAATACTCCCGTTAATAAATTTAAAATGGTAGCCCTGCTGCGAAGGCATAACACTGTAGTAGCTTGGTCATGAGGCTGGAAAAATTGTTCGCTTTGTTGATGGTGATTTGCCGTTGACATCGGTTATCGGGAAAAAAGTACTCTGAATCAGAAGCAAAGACAAAAAATAACAAAAATCTCCCCAGTTATCTGGACGCCACCCCCGGAGAATCTCTGAAGCATAAACAACTGAGCTTCAAGAACCACTACACTAAAATTCTTTCTCTTTCTCTCTATCCTTTCCAACGCCCGCACTGTGTGTAAACATGTTAAAGGTATTCATAACCCTTTGAGTGCGCGCAAATTATAAAAAAAAATTTAGTATTATCACAGGCCAATTTCCTGAAGAACTGAAATGTGCTAATGTCAAACCATTTTTCAAAAAGGGGAGCAAAAAAGAAAAAAATAATTACAGACCGATCTCGTTGTTACCTTCTATTTCAAAAATATTTCTAAAAATAGTTAAGTGTAGGGTTTTAGGAACGGAAAAGGCTAAGAACGGAATCGGTATCATCCTTGCGGCAGAGCTACTTAGTAACGTCTTGAGCATTTCGAAGTCCAGCGACCGTTTGATGTCTCTCAAACTAGTAATACAAGGAGAGGTGTGGAATATTGTCACTGCATATGCTCCCCAAAATGGGTGCAATCAGGGAGATAAAGAAGCATTTTGGGTAGATTTCCACAATCTCCTTAAGAAGATCCCAATGGAAGAGTTTCTGTTTGTTGGAAGAGATTTCAATGGACATGTCGGGAAGTCAAACGAAGACTATGAAGACTGCCATTGCGGACTAGGATATGGCACCAGGAACCTTCCTGGTGAAGACATCCTAAGCATGTGCAAATCACACGGTCTTATCGTGTTAAATACCATGTTCATCAAACAAGGCCGACACCTGATCACTTACAGCAGTGGTGGAGTTGAAACTCTGGTAAAAGATTGCAAAATGATCCTGGGAGAGGCAATCGCTCGGCAACACCGTCTCCTGCTAACAGAATTTTTTATGAAAACACTGAAGAAAAGCAAACAAACAAGGGTCTCTGAGAAAATCAAGTGGTACAATCTGGACAAAGAAAAAGGCGAGGCTTTTGTTTTCGTAATGAAAAATTACCTTTCTTACACCATCAACGGAGCTGAGGATGAAGAGTGCAGAGCACAAAATATGTGAGATTCCCTACAGCGAACTTGCTTAAAGAAGGCTAAATCACTGCTAGTAGCTTCAAAGGGCCACCATCAACACGCCAAAGAAACATGGTGGTGGAGTGATGAAGTTAAGAAGATGATAAATGAGAAGAAAGCGGCTTTCAAAGCTTGGTCAAAGTGCCCCTCTAATAATAGAGACGAAAAAGTTCGCCTCGAAAAGGAATACAGATGTTGCAAGAAAAAAGCGAAGAAAAAGTGCGCCCAGCTTCAAGCAGAGAGTACAGAGGGCCTGTATCGGGAGCTGGAGAAAATATATGCTGATGCAAACCAGGCTATCCAGGAGCTGCGAAGACATAATATGAACAAGAGCGCAACCATTTTCAAAATAGCCGCCCAAAGAAGGAGGAATGCTCAGGAGATTCGTTCGCCAAAGTTAATTAACAATGCTCATGGCCAGCTTCTTGTGGATGACGACAAAATTCTGCAGAGGTGGCGGCAGTATTGTGAAGAACTTTTAAATGAACAGTTTCCCCGGCTATACTTTCCAAGAGCCACCCCTAACTGTGAAGAAATACCCGACATTACAGTCGAAGAAGTTAGTGAGGCGGTCAAATACTCCAAAAAACGAAAAGCGGTTGGGCCAGACGAAATACCCTCTGAGTTCTGGAAAAAGATGGGAGACATCGGGTTCAGATGGCTCAGATTTCTCATCTCCAAATTTGTGAGAGGTGACCCAATGCCGAATCAAAGGAGGGAAAGTTACCTTCTCCCTGTATACAAAGGGAAGGGTGATACGCGATACTATGATAACTACGGTTCGATCAAGCTGATGTCACACACCATGAAGATCGTTGACGGGTATTAGGTGGCCGACTGCGAAAAATAATACGGCCATCTGATGATCAGTGCGGGTTTGTCTCGGGTAAATCAACCACAGATGCAATCCAAAGTATAAGGATCATAATGGAAAAACATCGTGATTCCTTAAGGGATTTGCATATTGTATTGGTGGACTTTGAAAAGGCATTCGACAGACAACCACGATATCTGATATGGGTGGCGCTAAGACATCGAGGGGTTCCAGAAACCTATGTACATGTGATCATAGACATGTACGAAGGAGCAAAGACAAGAGTAAGATGCCCCGCTGGAGTAACCGAAGAGTCCCCAACGAGCACTTGATGTGTGGTTGGACGCTCTGGAGGGAAATGGGTATCGCATTAGTTCAAAAAAGACAGAGAACTTGTGCTGCCGGTCTCTGATCCACTCAGGCCTATTCCAAACACTTATTTGAATGGAACAGTGCTTCCCAAGCTCAAATATCTGGGATCTATGATCAATAATAAAGCAACTTGTGATGACGACATCAATCATCGCGTAAGCGTAGGGTGGATGAAGTGGCGAAAAAATTCCGCTATCTTCTGTGACAGAAAAATGCCACCTAAGTTGAAGCGAAGGCTCTACACCGCAGTTGTGCGTCCAGCGCTCACATACGGTTCACAATGTTGAACGATGTACAAAACGTATGAGAGTAAATTAACGGCAGCTGAGATGAAGATGCTTCGCATGACAGCAGGAATGACAAAGCTTGATCGAATAAGAAGTTCGAAGATCCGTGGAAACCATCGTACAAAAAATAGAGCGCGACCGGCTCAGTTGGTATTGCCACGTTCAAAGAAGATATCATTTGAACCCCGTTAAAAAGGCAATATCAATGCACGTTCCAAAGACATCGCGATGTAGGAAAGGCAGGCCTATAAACGCCTGGATCAGATAAATGCGACGACATCAGTATTTCATTGGCCTCAGTACGAGTGATCCAAAATCGGCAGGCCTGCCGATATTTTCTGAGGTCAAATAGGCGAATCCCACAGGCGGACCAGTAGAAATGCAGTGAAGTGGGAGGGTTATGATTCCTTATTTTCGGATCATAACCTCGCTGATAAAAGGAAGAAGAAGAAGAAGTTAAGTCCAGGGTTTTGAAATATCTCAAACATACAAAATTTCTTAGTTCCTGGCAATTTGGATTCAGATCAGGCTCCTCTACTGAGGATGCTTTCTTGGAATTTTGCTGCTTAATACACAAAGGGTTAGATGATAAAAGATTTTTGTAGATATATCCGTAACCAAGGCTTTCGACATGATTGATCACAGCATTCTTTTGCAAGAATTGTACAATGTGGGCTTCCGTGGTTGTATCTATGATTGGTTCGCTTCTTATTTGAAGGACAGAAAGCAAAAAGTCAAAATTGGAACGAGTCTCAGTAACCCTAAAACTATAAATCTTGGAGTTCCCGAAGGGTCAATTCTATATTTGAATAATCATTTGCTGGAAAAGTTAAGGCCTTCGCAGATGATTTAGGAATCGCTTATACATCAGTTAGCCCCTTGAACTTAGTGGCTGATATAAATCACGATGTGCATTTACTAAGAATTTGGTTTGCTGGGCATAAACTATTGGTTAGTAATAAAACCAAACTTATGTTTTTTAGCCTTAGTACAGAAGTGGCCCCAGATGTTCACATTATATTCCATGCATCAAATTGCGGAAGGTATAACTTGGTTAGCAATGCGTGTACTGCTCTAAACTCTAAGGACTCTTTTGATGCTAACGTGGCTTATAACGTCAATTGCTTTAAAAAAAATTGAAAATGTTGACAATTATAAATATATATATATTGGCGTTATAATTGACCGAAATTTTAATTAGTCTGAGTATATTTCAAGTCTGAAGCAAAATTTTCCTTCCACCATTCGTTGTTTTTAATGTCTTAGAATATTTTGTTCCAACAATAGTTTAAAAACAATATAGAGTGGGATTTTTCATTCAAAATTACAGTACGGAATAAGCTGTTGGGGGAGCGCATACCGTAATAAACTCCAACAGCTAATTATTTTACAAAAATGTGCAATAAGAAAAGTTTGTAACTCTATGCGTCTAGCTCGTTCCATGGAGCTATTTAGGCTTACGAGAATTATTCCAGTAAGACATCTTTTTTATTATAATGTACTTGGAATTTTCTTTATAAGAGGTGGATACTTGCAAAGTCCAATCTCTGACGCATATATTTTACGAAGCGATTCCCAGCCTTATGTCCCAATCCCTGCCTTTCGAACAACAAACTTTAGAAATTCGTACTCCATTGTATCATGCAAGTTGTTTAACAAACTCCCTGTTGACATACGAATCATTACAACTCTGTCCTCTTTTTTGAATAAGGCAAAATGTTGGCTTCTTGGTTTCGAACATAATGATATTGAAGTTTTGGTACGCTATTTTTTTTTTTTGTCATGAGATTTGCAATTCATTTTTTTTCCCCGTGGGTAGGTGAAAAATGTTCCATAGACACTATGAGAATAGCAAGCGCGTGCTCATTCAGTCAGATTCTTACTGACTAAAAAAACACCACCCTCCGATATAAATTTGTTAGATATCGCAACTAAGTATTAACTTATCAAGTAATTTTTTTAACATGAAATAAAAACGTTTGGCAGGTTACTTTCCACTGAAAGATCCTGCATATTCCGCAATCTAGACGTGTTTAATCATTATCTCGCCAATTCGAAATGTTTCGTCCTTTGTATTCGGCGCAATAAATTGCTCTCATCCAAAGTTTGTAGGACTGTATTGTTGACATGTTTAATTAATCGGTTTCTATGCTTTCTCGCGATGCTTCTAGTTTCAGCTTCGATTGTCGGAATTCCGAGATCCCTGTGGATATCGTCGTTTCTAATATACCACGGTGCTTGGACAATTTCTCTTAGCACCATTTTCATTTCAGCCTTGCGTCGAGTGTCATTCCCAGGTATTTGGCCTCGTTTGCAAAAGGTATTCGGGCCGAGTTTAGGAAAATTAACAAGTTATTAGTTTTCTTGTAAGTGAAATTCACGTGAACAGATTTAGGTTCGTTGAGGGCGATCCGCCAGTCCCTCGTCCATTCATTTACATTATTCAGTGCGTTTTGCAGTTTCGCAGTCGTTTCTTCGATTGTTTTGCCTACTGCTAGGATAGCGGTGTCATCGGCAAACGTAGCAAGAATAGTGCCATCTTCGTTCGGTATATCACGAGTATACCATATAGCAAATAGAGAAGCGGCCCAAGAACGCTTCCTTGCGGTACGTCGGCCGAAATTTCTTTGAGCTCGGAGTATTCGACTCCATGTCTAACACGAAAGAGTCTATTCCCGAGATATGATTCTAGAATATCCTATAAGCATACAGGGAGAACTTTTCGTAGTTTGCATTTCAAGCCATCATGCCACACCTTATCGAAGGCTTGCGAGACGTCAAGAAATACGCCTGAGCAAATCTTTTTTTCTTCAAGTGTTTTCTCGATTACGTCAGTAATTCTATGCACCTGGTCAATCGTCGAATGCTTGCTTCTGAACCCAAACTGGTGGTCAGGGATAAGATTATTTTCTTCTATAACCGGTTGGAGACGCCTTAGTAATATACTTTCGAAAATTTTCGATATGATTGGAAGAAGCGAAATTGGTCTGTACGATTTTACCTCATTTGGCGGTTTTCCCGGTTTTAAAACCATTATAACTTCCGCAACTTTCCATTGGCTCGGCACGTGTTTTAATCTGAGCGCAGCATTTACAATATGGAGAAGCTTAATCAATGCTTTTCTAGGTAAAACTTTGAGAATTTCTCCGGTAATCAAATCATAACCAGGAGATTTCTTAGGTTTCAGATTCTCGATCTCATGTTTGAGTTCCCTTAGCGTTGCACTTGTGAGCGTTAAATCGTCAGATGGTAAATCCGGCCTATTGAGGTTGTCGTAAGCCACTTGACCATCGTACGGTTTAAAGGTTTCTTCCAGGTGGCCCGCAAAGACGTCCGCTTTTTCTTTATTTTCCCTCGCCCATTCATTTTGATTTAATTTGATTGGCGGAGCGGGGACTTTGGGGCTTTTGGTGCCTTCTACAGCTTTCCAAAGTGAATAATTGCACGATTCCTGTTGCCTATTGCACGATTCTTAAAATCCTTAATAGTCTTCTACAACAAATTGTACAGACGATTCAAGTCTGCTTTATGCTGCGGAGCACGACTCTGTTGCCATTTTTTACGCGCTTTTCTTTTTTCCTTGATATTGTAAACCGTATCTGACCGGGCGATTTCCTTGAATTGAGAGTATTATTCCAAGAGGCGAGCTGTACGATCTCAACGAAGCGATCAACTTCAACCTCAAGTTCATAGGGTGTCGTAAGTGGAACGCTCAGTTCAACATTATCTTCAATTTCGTTCCTAAAGCCTTCCCAGTTAGTTGTTCGACCAGTTAATCTCGCTGGCTCTAGGCTATAGACTAGTTTTTCGCTGATTGCTAAAACAACCGGGGAATGATCAGACGACAGATCAAAGCTGTCTTTAACTTTTATATGGTTGGTATAGATATTCCTTTCACAACGAAAAAATCGATCAGGTCAGGTATTTTCGAAGTATCAGTTGGCCAATAAGTCGGTTTACCCGCCGAATGGAAATCACAACTGTACTCCATACCTGTCCCATAGAGCATTCTACCTTTTTTCGAGCTGTATCTTAAGCTCCAGAACGTATGTTTCGCATTAAAATCGCCGCCAATAATGAAATTAGGTTTCAGCGATTCAAACAAGTTAGTAAATTCACTTTTTTCAAGTTGCAAAGTTTCAAGCTCTATCTTTAGGTCTTCGGATTGTTCGATGCAGTCTTTAATAAGCAAGGATGATCCGCCTCTCCCTTTTTCCGAAGAGTGACAAGCGTGGTAATCATTATAGCCTTTTATTTTTAAATGCGATTCCTTTTTTGAGTGGGTTTCAGAAATCAAGCAAATATCAATATATTTTTCGCGCATGAAGATTTCCCATTCGACAAGTTTTTGCAAAAGTCCGTTTGCATTCCAAGTACATATATTTAACATTCGTTTTCCATTCATATTCTAGATGAAGTACGCGTTTTTCGTGAATTATTTTGAAGCTTAACCAGCCTATCGAGAATAATTTTATGTTCTTCAAATTTTTCGAGAATAACCGACAAAACATGAGAGACAGGGTCCGTCGAAATTTCAAGGTTTTTTGGTTTTTCGGATGCCGCAGCCTGAGCGTAAGTCTGCACTCCTGCTGTCCGAGGGCCATTACCTAGCGGCTTTATCGATGTTAATTTTTCGGTACCGTTTCTTTTAAGAACAGAGGTCGAGGACGTTTCTGTTGTCATTCTTTCCCTCGCCGTTTTGCGCTCTGAACCCGGTAGTTTTAGTTTGCCTACTTTCTCCTGTGCGATGTTACGCTTTGGCTTACTTTGCAGTTTTGATTTTGCATTTAGTGGCTTAAGGAGCGCATCTCTCCGTTTTTGCAACTCTTTAGCTACTTCACAGCCTCTATAATTTGTCGGGTGCTTTCCCTTACAATTAGCACACGTTGCAGAGGTTTGTTTATTTACTGCACAGACTTGGGAGAGGTGTTTTCCGGCGCATTTCACATATCGCGGTTTTTTTTTTGCAGTACATTTGCGTATGGTTAAATCATTGGCAACGTTTGCACTGCGGAATCATCCTTAAATTTCTACGCATGGGCTCGATTTTGACCACGATATTTAGTATAGCTCTAATCCGGTAGATATCGTCGATATTATCAGACTTATCGAAGGTAAGCATAAAAAGCGGAAGTCCACGCCTTACCAAGACGTCTTTATCTATTTCCGTTTGTTGCTTCTCCTTCTTGATAATATTAACGGCATCAAGAATTTTAAAGCCTTTGGCTTGAAGATCAGTCATAACTTCTTCTAAGATGCATGAGGGGTGGAGTCCCCTTGCAGCACCACGATGTGGCCTTTCTGACTTGATTTCGAAAGTATACCACTGAATCTTTTCGGTATTTAGCTTTTGGGACAGAGCTCGGTAATCATTGTAGTCATCGACGTTAATTTTCCACGCGTTATCCCTCAAAGATGTAAAGGCGAATCCCACAGGCGGATCAGTAGAAATGCAGTGAAGTGGGAGGGTTATGTTCCCTTATTTTCGGATCATAACCTCGCCGATAAAAGGAAGAAGAAGATCCCTCAAAGAAAAAATACAAATATTTGGCGCAACAGCTCTTTAAAGTGCCAGGGCTTAAGCTTCTCGCAACCACTCATGTTGTGTTCGTTATATTTTTCACACGAATGGAAGGGACCTACAGTTTAATGCCGAATCCGAACGGCGATTTGAGAAGCTTTTTCGTGACAACAATACTCTCGGATGTTTGTCAGACGCTCGCGAGAGGTGGGACCGTGAAAAAACTTTTTGGTATTTTCTGGGATTCGAACTTGGAACCTCATGCGTAGTGATCCGACACACTAACCACTTACGCCACGGCGCCCTCCCTCAAAGATGTAACCTTATATTTCGATGTAAATGTTCCTTTAAGGAGGCAATGCAACTTATTGTATTCCGTTATCCCGACGATGTTTATTGGTGGGGGTGGACGAAATTGCGCTCGAAGTTGCTTTTCTTGCTGTTCTTTGTGATTTTCTTCTTTTAGGGGCTCGACTTCGGGCGATGAACCGGCTCTCCGTTTTTTACGAGGCCTTTTCTTTGGGACCCGATATGTTTCGCGTTCTAGCTCTTCTTCGTCGGTGTGATATTCCCGACTAGCTAAGCGTGCTGGAGTACATTCGCGTTCTTTCTGGATATGTGTGTTCCTTAGGGACTTATTTTCTTCTTTTAATAAGTCTACCTCTGTCTTAAGATCTTGATAGAGTAGATCCATTTTGTTAAGCTTGATTCGAAGTGTTTTATTTTCTTCCTCAAGACTTTTATATTTCGCTGAGTCCTGAATTTCGCGCGATGGTGCTCACGGTGGACTTCTTTTCGCGGAGTTGTTCGATCTTGGTGGAGGAGATCGAGAAACCCTTGAACAATTAATGCAATTAATGATTAATTTCTAATTTCTTATTTTATTTCTTCACTTTTACTTTTAATTACTGTTTGATAGTTTTTGAATTTTTATTTAGTTTACGAGGTGACCCACAATGAATTATTAACTTTTAAAGTTAAGCACTATTTTTTATGAAATATAAATGCCACTAACTATTCCCTTTTAACGTTATTAATTATGTTTTTGATACAAAATGTACATAAAGATTATTACCAATGAGAATAAAGAATTTAAACCAAACTAAAAAAGTTACAAACGTTGTCGAAAAGTATACTTTTCCATGATTTAATGCCAAGTACATACGGGTTAAAACGTCAAACAAACCGGCAGCTAACTTTACGCATCTTAATGAACAATCCTATATAATCGCTTTGAACACAAGGCATCTATGCAGGCAGAAACCTATGGATGGGAAATGGAAAAAAAAAACTTACTGAGGTCAAACATTTCTCGCTAAAGTCTTACGTATTTACCACAGATTCACCAGAAAAGCGTAATATTTTTAATTGCACTATTTCCTTTCTATTTTACTTCTTGTCGAAGGATATGAAGCCCCTTAGCTACAATTCCTTCTATACCACAGAATAGTTATTTCCTTCACTAAAAATTCCTCACACAAGGCTAGGAATTTTATGATCTTGATTGATCATCCTCACAGTTAGTACAATCCCGGTTCCAATTACAGCTCGTTAAACAATATTCTCCCATTATCATCATCCTCCGAATAGCAGAAAGTACAAGAACTATCTGCTTTTTGTCTTTGTCGAGAACTAATTGTTACAAAAGGCCACTCGCTATCTGGGAATACCTCTTTTTTTTTTGTTACGGAGCCTTAATTAGTGACCAATAATCAACTGTTTTACCAGCACCTTTACTCACAACCACTAATTGAAGATTTTGTACTTATATTTCGTTGAACCAAAGGAGAAAAAGAAAGATAGATGTAGATGAAAACTGCTTGTGTTATACGCCGATGAAATAGTGAATTCAAATCTCGATCTTCGCTAGTGCCATATCCACCAGCAACTGTTGGCTGTCAGAGAGAAATAACAAAAGGTTTCAAATCAGGATGAAACATTCCTCAAGAAGCCGAAATGAATTTAACGAATCTACAAGTAATGAAGGAAATCTTGAAAGGATCGCGATCCTTCCAGGAGAAGCGTTGAACAGATCTCGCGTAGTATCAAAGCAGCCCGGGAAGAAAAGTTCCTCTATGTCTCCATTGATGTTGTGGCAGAAAGAAGAGAAAGACGGTGATCTTGTTCGCTGTTTAAAATTAAGCAACAGTTTAAAAAAGCCAATGAGGATAGTGTATATTTCTGAGGCAGTTTTGTGTGTACACTGAGAGAAAAATATTTTTATCGAACAGAACGATTTCGCTGAACCTATTTTGAGTAAATGGTGGGAGCAAGAGAGTAAATAAACACTGAACAAGTATAAGAAACAAAGGTTAGTGAATGGTCCCACTTTGCATTGGATTCTTCCACACTAATGAAAGAAATATGAAAGAAAAATGGTATGCATATACATAGCTGTGTCTGTTCAATCGTAATACACGTTTAGCATCATCTGCACATGTCTTCACTTTAGAGTCTGCTTTAGGCTAGAACAATTTAAGTTCAGAAAATTATTTTTTAGCCGCATAACACGAATGTGAAGCAACTTGTTTTTCATAGTATTTTCAGTTCCCATAAAACTACAATATAATTTGCAAAAATTCAAACTAGTGCGCATCGTCTAGTTGTCTAGGGCACAGAAAACGCACCAAAGTTAAGAATCCGCAATTTTTATCCTTAACTAAAGATCGACACACACATCTGCCGAGGTTTAAATTAGGTATTGCAAATCCGTCGTCAAGTTAGTGATGCTAAGTTATAAGACCTTGTTAAGTGGTTACTTAAAATTTCTTGCAGTGTACTCGAACTAAATCCAAATTAAATTGATTCCACCACTGCCAGTGACATACCTTAGAACATGTTCTCGGCTATATTAGGTGAAACTTGCAATAGGAAAAAAAAATATTTCAGCATTAAATGGTCCATCAGCAGATTGTTTCACAACTGCCATCATCAGATCAACAGTCGATGCATTGGCAATACAGCCGCCATCAAAAGCACCACAAAATAAAAACAAAACACGAAACCAGAGTCGAAGAAATATTACAAAAACGTTCCTATCATTCCAATCGATAAGTCACGACTGAGTTTTTCAAAAGTCCGAGCACCAGCAACAGAAGCAACATCCAAGCTCTTCGTCCTCATCATCGTCGTCATCATCAGCATCAGGTTGATGTTTTGTTCGCCTTTAGCTGGAGTATACTGCAGCAACCGCCCGCCACACAATGGCTCGTCATGTATATTCCCTGCGCGAGATCACTTCATGCACATGTTACATATGCACTCGCTTTGGCTGTACACACACAAAAAGGACAACGACGACGTGGACGGACACAGACAGATTATTTATCTGAGGCGCTGCTGATGCTGCTCCTGCGCTGTATCCAGAGATTCCACTGGTTTAGATTTGGTTTTTCGTTTAATTTGCGATGTGCAACATTTACTGGCCATGATGATCGGTTCTGACCGCAGATTCTCTGCTTTGGAAGGTGGAGCAGGGTACACATGCCGCTGATGTATATTAGTGCTGTTGCATGCATGCGATGTGATGAGAAGTTATGGTGCACTGCGGTACGAGAGCATTATGCGCGGCTGTTGCCTAGTGGAATGACGAGAGTAGATGAGGCTTCTGTACGTTCCATTTATGGAGTTGGAAGCAGCAGTCGAACACACATCGATGGTGAAACAAGGTACCGGAGAACAAAGCGACGGACATTGATCTTGATCTTTGCGTCAGAGGAAATACTTTGGAATGCATGCATTTCTTGTGGTCCAGAGAAGCGGGTGTTGAGCTGTACTGTGATGGTAGTTGTAGATCGGGAATGGAGGTAACTTATTGGACGATCTCGAGGACAGCTTTAAAACATTGAGATGATCTCGTTTTTTTTTTTATTATTATTATTGTTCGTATGAGGTAGTGGATGGAAATGTACGATACCAATGGTGGTGGTATGGTTTGGAAAACAGTTGATTATAGTGGTGTTGGCTAAAGTAGTGGTGCCTTTAAATCCATGCAAATGACTGTAAGTGGAAGCCTGTATTGGCTGTGACCAAAGTTGAGTGGAGGCTTATAGTTCGCATCTGCATTAGCAGTGCGTCTAGACAAGATGTGGTGGTCGTCTACTGATGAGCTCAATCACGACATTCGGGCGAAACGCATGTATTTTTTGGAGTACGAGCCATAAATTCCTTTAGTAATCTGCGATTGGTGGTCAAACGGTAGTGCATGCGATCATATGAAAACACAAGGTTTTCACTCAGCTGAGGCCTACCAACTCCTACTCTCAACCTCCACGCGGTGACAGCCGGGTGCCTAGTACTTTAATCCAAGAAGTGGGTAACCGACCCCGTTTGGCGGAATCTTGGTGGCAGCAGATGAGAGAGGGGGGGAAGAGTGCTTTTCCACTAGAGCACTTCTTCCTGTTCCAGGCGGCAGCGGACGAATTCCCTAGACGGAGTCAACGGTGGCGTTTATAATTCCAGTTAGGTTGAACTTAGTGAATAGCTTGCGCGAGCTGCTTCGACGTATTCGGATCACAGGTCGGTAAGGAATTTCCAATGTTGGTCCGGACATTGGAATAGAGATGGTGGCGCGGAGGAGCCCTTAATGGGCCAACGGCAGCGCTCATACTCCCGTAGTGGACTACTGGCACCGGTGTACCCGGCCCCTCGTCCTAGGGGAATAATTAAGGAACTGGTCCTTCAGGTTGGGGGTTGTGCCGTCGGGGTAACTTCCCTACCACGTAAAAAATCTATGGTTCCGAAACAACCAAAAGCCTCGGATAAGGATGACTCAACTAATGACGACCCCAGCAAACGAAATAAGGACAACGACCTTCGGATCTGTACGTGGAATGTTCTGTCCCTTTACAGACCACGTGCAGCCGAACAACTAGCAGAGGCCCTAGACTGCTATAAAGCAGATATTACCGCCATCCAGGAAGTGCGATGGGAAACTGTGACATCTACTACGGTGATTGCTACAAAGGCAACAGGCAACGCTTATTCAGATGCGGATTTGTCACACGCGGCAGACTTAGGCAAGAAGTCTTAAGCTTCCGACACGTTAGCGAGCGTATTATGACTATCCGGATGAAGGCTAAATTCGCTAACATAAGCCTAATATGTGTCCATGCCCTCACGGGAGAAAAGGACCCTGCCACCAAAGAGTGTTTCTACGAGCTCCTCGACAAAACATACGAGCAATGTCCTAAATACGACGTTAAATCGTATTGGGCGATTTTAATGCCAAAATAGGAAAGGAGGACGTCTTTGGTAGGGCAGTCGGTAAGCATAGCCTACATGACACCACGTCTGATAATGGACTAAGGCTAATTGATTTCGCTGTGGAGCGAAATGTCACCATAGCAAGCACATGGTTTCCTCATCTCGATATTCATAAGCAGACATGGCGGTCCAATGATCATGTAACGATCAACCAAATTGATCATATTGCGATCGACGCAAGACATGCCTCCAATATTCTGGATGTCCGGACCTTCCAAGCGGCCAACATAGACTCGGATCATTACCTTATTATAGCCAAGGTACGAATGCGGATATCCCAATCTGAGCAACAAAAAAGAATCACTGTCAGAAAATTTAACGTCGAAAAGCTACAATTGCAAGAGACCGCCAGACTCTTCGCTGAACACGTATCCCGAAATCTCTCAATCACCCCTATGCCACCAGCATCAAGTGCCGAAGACCAGTGGTAACGCTGCCAACATGCCATCGCCGCGACTTATGTGCTGGGTCTCGCTCGTCTCCCACCGCGAAACCCCTGGTTTGACGAAGAATGCCGGCGAGTGCATGCAGCAAAACAAGAGGCATACAAAGCGGCACTGCAAAGGAAAACGAGAGCTGCTCGTGAGCTCTACGAGCAAAAGAGACTAGAAGAACATCGGCTTCTCCAAAAGAAGAAAGAGCATGAGAAGCGCGCGTTTGAGAATATCGAGAGTTTATACTCCAGGAACAATGAACGCAAGTTTTACCAAAAGGTAAAAAGAACGTGTCAGAGGAGCAATACCCGTACAGAAACCTGTAGAAATGAAAATGGAAACCTCGTAGTAGATTCACAGTCGGTGGTGAGAATATGGAAAAACTACTTCTGCAGACTGTATAACGGCGACGAAGACCAACATCCCGCTGTCAGGCAGAATGAACCATTCAACAAAGACGATGGTAGTCAAAATTTCCGTCCACCTGACCAAAACGAAGTGAGGATAGCAATATCCAAGCTAAAATCCAACAAGGCTGCTGGACCCAACGGCTTACCGGCCGACCTTCTCAAGGCAGCTGGGGATGAATTGGTAGAGTGCATACAACAACTCATCTCTAAGTTTTGGTCAGACGAGTGTATGTCTGATAAATGGAACCTCAGCATCGTTTGCCCGATCCACAAGAAAGGAGACCCCCTCAACTGCGCCAATTATAGAGGCATCAGTCTCTTCAACATCGCATACAAGATCTTTTCTGCAATATTGTGTGAACGCCTGAAACCTTTTATCAGCAGCCTGATTGGAGCCTATCAGTGCAGTTTCAGGCCAGGAAAGTCCACCATCGATCAAATCTTCACACTTCGGCAGATCCTGGAGAAAACCCAAGAATTCCAAATCGATACTCACCACCTCTTTATCGATTTCAAGGCCGCCTATGACAGCATCTATAGAGAAGAGCTTTATAGAGCCATGTCTAGTTTTGACATCCCTGCCAAACTTGTCCGTCTGTGCAGGCTGACGATGGAGAACGCTCGCTGCTCCATCAAGGTCGGTAATGACCTCACCGAGACCTTCGATGTCAAAAAAGGCTTTAGACAAGGTGACGCGCTGTCATGTAACTTCTTCAATATTGTACTTGAACGGATTGTGCAGAACTCACAAGCCAACACCGGAGGCACAATCTATTACAAGTCTGTACAACTGCTTGCATACGCCGACGATATAAACATTATCGGAAGAACTCGGCGGGCTGTCACCGGTGCGTTTGCAAGCATTGAGGCGGAAGCGGCCAAAATGGGTTTAGCGATAAACGAGGGCAAAACCAAGTATATGCTGTCAACAAGAAGGGAAAACCAACACCAACGAATTGGACAAAACATCACAGTGGGCAGCTATAACTTCGAGGTAGTAAGGGACTTTGTCTACCTTGGCTCTGCTATAAATTCTACAAACAAAATCAGTGCAGAAATCAAGCGAAGAATAACTCTTGCCAATCGCTGTTTTTTTGGGCTTATAAGGCAATTCAACAGTAAAGCCTTAGCTCAAACAACTAAGGAGACTCTATATAAGACCTTGATCATCCCAGTCCTGCTTTACGGCGCTGAAATATGGACTTTATTAAAAGAGGATAAAGATATCCTTGGTCGCTTCGAGAGAAAAATTCTTCGTAAGACTTTCGGTCCCGTTTGCGTTGACGGGTTTTGGAGGAGAAGATTCAATCACGAACTATACGAGCTGTACAGCGAGACGTCTGAGATGGCTAGGACATGTAGAGCGAATGGACACCAACGCTCCGGCCCGCAGAGTCTTCGAATCTAACTCCGAGGGACGACGCAGTAGGAGGAATCATCGCCGTAGGTGGCGCGCACAAGTTCAAGGGGACCTCGACCAACTTGGAGTGCGGAACTGGAGGCAATTAGCTAAAGACCGAGCTAAATGGAGGGGCTTGTTGGTTGAGGCCCAGGTTCACCCCGAACTGTAGCGCCACCTAAGTAAGTAAGTAATCTGCGATTCCTCATCTGACGTGTGGAAGAAGATCTATTCTTGAAACGATGAAAGGTAGATCGCCTACAACAAAGATAAACAAAAAATTTCACTGAATAAGCAAGACCAACTAGCAGTAATCACTTCAAAAGTAGACATTCATCAAAAGAAGATTTTGCTGTCACTTGGTAGGATTTTAGGGAAATTGTGTAAGGTTAGGTTAGCGTGGCAGGACCAGAAAAGGTCATTTGTAGTACAAGATAAATCCATGATCATCAGAGAGAACTACCCTTAGAACCAACTGGAGCTTGTTATACAGCGCTGGAGGCTACTAATGCTGGCGTTAGCCAATTCGCTTAAATTGGCGAAGTAGTAGGCTCCTACGAGTATGTACAATCTTTTACGAGCGGAGAGAGCCTGGTACGTACAAAGAAGGTGCAGTGCAGTCTTCTCCTCTTTCTTGTCCATACACCTCCTACAGAAGTCATTTGCGAGGAGACCTAGCCTAAAGACATGTCTTCCAATGATGCTGTGGCCCGCAATGACACCTATTATAGTTTTAGATAGATAGATTGATTTTTATTCTTCAATTATTCATTAACAAAAACAAATTTATACTTCTTAAATTTAAGACATGACTATAAAGCCGTCTGCCCGAGTTTGACAATGCTATAAATGTTATGTTCAAAATGATTCTTCGACTATTGCTCTTCTGTATTTTAACGCTCTTTGACAATAACTGCGCAGTTTGTTCCAGTCCATACCATTTAAAATCATCACCATTTCAGACTCTTCCAGAATTCGCTTACCAAATAGTTGACACCTAAATTCGCTTAGAATTGGGCACCTGCCAAGGATGTGAAAGGTATCTTCTCGCTCTCGTAGATTGCATAAGGTGCAAATGACTGGTAAATCTTCGCGGTGAGGTATGAAATTCAGGCTCAAAATTTCTCCTCTTGCTTTGAAAATGGAAGATATTACTTCGGTGGCGTAGTTATCATTGAAGTAGTTATTGCCGGAGAGGTTGTGGTCAAGTTTTGCGTATATTTCTCTGTGTACTGAACTTCTAACTTTTTCTATGCTATCTGCATGCAATTTCTCGTCTAACTTAATTAGCAAGTTGTACAACTCTTCCTTCCAATTGTGCCTGTTTTGCGCATTTATATTGAGGGCGTATTATAGTATTATAGTTGTAATGAGCCATCTTTTCTGTCTAATTATGCAATTCGAGTGTTTTTCACTCAGCTTAGACCAGATGTGTCTAGTAATGAGGCACGTAGTGCCGTCTGTCCATCTGCGGTTGGTTACATTGATAGTATTGAATTTAAGCACCTGTTTCACTCTAGAGAGAAGTATGACGATATTCATCTTGTTCGGTGAAATCGATAGGCTAGTATTTTGCTTGGCGAGTTCGTCGGCCATGCAATTTCCTGAAATGTCTCTGTGTCCCGGCACCCAAATGAGGTGAATATTAATTGTTTAGTCATCTCGTTAAGAGACAAGTGAAAACTTAGGGCAGTTTTTGAATTGAATTTGACAGTTTCCAGATATTTGATCGCGGCTTGAATGTCTGCAAAAATAATGATACCGCGATTAGATATCACATTGTACATACATACCTTACCCACGACGAGGCTGCCTCCATCGCCATGCGACCCTATGCTGGGTACCAGTGCATATGGGGATACCAGGCAATGAATGAGCAGATGAACTCGCTGGAATGAGGTCGGCGTTGCACATCTTGCAGGCTCTCCCCTAATTGAAGGAGATGAAGTCACTAGCGAAACCAACAGATTATGGATCCATCTGGATACGTGCGTCACTGCCAGAACACTGTGGCGGGCCTATGATTTGAGGAGAACACGTTCTCTGGTTAGGCTTAATCGTAACAGTACGCGGGTCATCTACGGCATAATACCGGGGCACTGTGCCATTGGGATCCTTTTTTTTTTTTTTTTTAATTTTGCGCACACTCAAGGGGTTATGAATACCCTTAACATGTTTACAAAAAGTGCGGGCGTTGGAAACGATAGATAGAGAGAGAGAGAGAGAGAGAGAGGGAGAGAGAGAGAGAGGGAGAGAGAGAGAGAGAGAGAGGGAGAGAGAGAGAGAGAGAGAGAGAAAGATTTTGGTGTAGTGGTTCTGAAGCTCAGTTGTTTATGCTTCAGAGAAACTCCAGGGGTGGCGTCCAGATAAGTGGGGAGATTTTTGTTATTTTTTTCTTTGCTCCTGATTCACGGTATTTTTTCCACAATAACCGATGTCATAGGCAGATCATAATCAACAGACCATTATCAACAGCCATATGACCAAGCTACTGCCAGTGTTATGCCTTCGCAGTAGTGCTCACACAAGCTTTCGCAATTGATCGGACTGACTTTATATATTTCATGAGAAATAAATAAATGATTGCTGACATCAGGATTTGAATCATGAACCATTAGCGTGGCAATTGACGACGTTACCACTACACCATGGCCACCCCCGATGTGCCCAGCATATAGGCGTTCCTCACAACGACTCTACTGGAGTTGTAGGGACGAGGAAGAAATTGAATCTGTCCGACACCTGCTGTGCGAATGCTCTCCCCTCGCCGACAGAAGAATGAGGATTTTCGTCACATTGAGCTGAAAGATCTCCTGAGATTCATATCTTTGTATACATCTGTAGGTGGGTGTAAATTCAGTATTTTTTCTTTGCAGGTTGCCAAGGTAAATGAAACAATCTCAGACACCCCAACCGCAGCCAGAATACATATGGCGGTAGCAACGGCTGGGATACAAATATATTTTAGAAAATCGGATAGCAGCTTCACTGAAAATGAAGAACAAACACACACTTTCTTGGAAGCATGCCCAACAACCAAGAAAGGAGCAGAACCATCATGTCAAGACCTCAGAAGGAAGAATGGCAAACAGCAGCAAATATTTGCTCCAAAGCGAGATTAGAATGGGTAATCAGCTTCTTTCAACCTTTGAAGTCACCAGGAGCCTTACTACAAAAAAAAGGGCAAACCAAACTCATGCCATACATGGTCAAGATAGCAAAAAGCAGTCTCACCTTGGGCTATATACCAAGTCAATGGAGAAGGAGGAAGGTTGTTTTCATCCCGAAAGTGGGGAAAAAGACCCAACACAACTGAAGTCCTATAGGCTAATCAGATTAACATCATTTTTACTCAAAATTATGGAAACGACTGTTGACAACTATTTAAAAGAGGAAGTATTACTTTCCCTCTTCATCATCGACAACATACATACAGAACGGGCAGATCCACGGAGATTGCTCTGTATCAGCTGACGGAGATTATTCGCAGTGCGCTGGAAAGGAATGGAGTCAAAAGAACAGTATCTAGGTGGATGTGCGAGCTGTTGAGCACAAGATCAGCAGAGACTCATATGACAAGGGGATGTCTACAAGGTGGGCTGCTATCACCCCTAATGTGGAGCCTTTTTGTGAACGAACTGCTTGATAAGGTAACCAATTTCGGAATTAATTGCCAAACCTATGCTAATGACATTGTACTGATCGCCAGAGGTAAGTTTGAAGAAACCCTTTCTGATATCATACAAAAGAGGGTCACACAGCTGGCTTAAACATAAACCCTGTTAAAACAATGATAACACCTTCCACGAGGAAAAGAAAACTCGAGCGACTGAAACCTATCACATTGTCAGGCCATGCAATGAAGCTTATTATCCGCCGGAAATAAAAGAACTTATTCGAGAAAAGAGGAGAGCACGCAAAATATGGCAACAAACTCGCGCTCCCCAGCATAAAACCCACTCGAATTTCCTATGCAATAAGCTTAAAAAAGTGATCCAAGACCTAAAAAACCGAGAGACTTCAGCTTATCTTGAAGGTTTAACCGCCGAAAAAACCACTAATTACTCGCTCTGGAAAGCTGTCAAAAGAATTAAAAAACCCCAAATACATTCGCCACCGATAAGAAAGAACAACGACGAATGGGCAAAAGGTGACAAAGAAAAAGCGGATCTCTTTGCCGAGCATTTAGAAGAGACTTTTAAGCTATTTGATGGAGAAACATTGGTAGACGATTTTACCGGTACGACTACGACATCTGACAACCTTAGAATAAAAAGTGTGTCACTTATAGAACATTGCCAGGCAATAAAAAACCTGAAAAATAATAAAGCTCCTGGCTATGATTTAATAACCGGACAAATCCTCAAGGAATTACCAAAAAAGGCACTATTAAAATTGCTTTATTTAATAAATGCTTCTATTAGATTATTATACGTTCCAAATCAATGGAAAGTCGCAGAAGTCATAATGGTTCCGAAACCGGGGAAATCTCCAAATGACAAAAAATCGTACAGACCGATATCGCTACTACCAATAATATCGAAGGTATTTGAAAAACTCCTTCTGAAACGGATTCTTCCGGTCACTGAAGAGAGACGCCTAATACCTGACCACCAATTCGGGTTCAGAATCAAGCATTCCACAATTGACCAGGTTTATAGAATAACCGACGAAATTGAAAAAGCCCTTGAGGAGAAAAAGATTTGTTCTAGCGCTTTTCTTGACGTATCTCAAGCCTTCGACAGGGTTTGGCACGATGGATTCATAAGATCTTCGAATCATACCTTAAAAACAGACTTTTTCGTGTCAAGCACGGAACTGAATATTCTGATTTTAAAGAAATCGTCGCCGGAGTTCCGCAAGGAAGTGTCCTTGGGCCTATCTTATTCTTGCTGTACACTCGGGACATACCACAAACTGAAGGCACTATTGTAGCTACGTTCGCGGACGATACGGCTATTCTGGCAACGGAAAGTTCAATCGAGTCAGCAACCATAAAACTCCAACGAGCCTTGGATAAAATCTGTGAGTGGACAAAAACTTGGCGCATTGTTCTTAACGAGACCAAATCGACGCATGTTAACTTCACCTACAAGAAAATAATCAACCTTCCCGTTTTCATTAACTCGGTACAAATACCGCATGCAAACGAAGCTAAATATCTGGGAATGACACTAGACGCGAAACTTAAATGGAAACCTCACGTTAAAAAGAAACGTGACGAAGTCGAAAATCGACTTAGAGAAATGTATTGGCTAATTGGAAGATATTCCAAACTAAGCGTATATAACAAACTGCTTCTGTATAAGCAAGTGCTTAAACCCGTGTGGACGTACGATATACAACTCTGGGGTTGTACCAAACCAAGCAATAGAAATCTCATACAATCACTCCAAAATAAAATTATAAGAATAATCGTGAACGCTCCCTGGTATATCAGAAACAATGATATCCACAGAGACTTGGGAATAGCTACCGTGGAAGACGAAATAAAAGACTTCGCTCGCAAGCTTCGTATTCGTCTTCATGGCCATTGCAACTGTGCCATACTCCAAACTTTGGATGTGACAAATCTTACGCGCCGACTTTAAAGAACGAAACCGTTCGAATTAGCGATATAAGACAAAAAGCCGCATGTCATGACGGTTTCAGCAGGTGCTTTTATTGAAAATCTACCTGCCTCACGCGAATATAAATCTGAAGCTTTGAGTCAAAGAAGTAAAGTATCTAGGACTATCTATACCTAGAATGTAAACTAGGAAAAAAACATACAGAAGATATCTACAGAAGGCTAACGATCAAATCTTGGGGATGGGAGCCATAGCATGGGCATAATGAACTAGTTTAGTGACAACGAGGGAGACACTCAATAAATTACAACCACTTGCGCTTATCTGTATTACTGGAGCCATGAGAATTTGTCCAACCGGAGGTACTCCTGAAACTCACTCCCTTGTACCTTGTGGTTGATGATTGCGCAAACAGAATGAATTTAAGGATAACGAAGGAAGGAATCGGAGCAAGAGAAACCGAAGTGCTTAGTAAAAAAAACTTCCTCTCCTAGCGATCCTTTGGGACGGCAGCATTTACATACATACATAGGTAACTAGCGCAACAGCACATGGAGGACCTAGGCCTAGCTTCTCACAACCACTTGTGTTGTGTTAGCGTTATATATTTCGCGCGAATGGAAGAGACCTACAGTTTTGTGCCGTATCCGAAGGCCAATTTTCATTGTGTTTTTGAGAAGTTTTCTCATGACAACATTACTCTCGGATGTTTGTCAAACTTTCGCGAGAGGTGGGACCGTGAAAAAAACTTATTGGTGTTTTCTGGGAGTCGAACGTTGGACCTCACGCGCAGCTATCCGACACACTAACCACTGCGCCACGGCGCCCACGACGACAGCATTAGGAAATCAAACTTTGAAAAGAATTTCCTATCGAAACTTACCAATAAAAAGAACTGGAGCAATGTACACACTGTCTACAGGTTGAACAACCACACGATAACGTAGTATATAGATGGATCAAAAATACAAAGAACTCTGAACCCATGAAAAAGCAAGCAGGGTAAGTACCTGGATTAACACTCGAGGTATGAAGCAAGCGAAGAAACTACTAGGGAACTATAACTGGAAAAGGTTGGAATCATGTATCAACTTAAATAAAAAAAAAAACATATGCATCCTAAAGCAGCCCATACACAATTCAATTCGATTGTAAACTGAGTTGTCAACTGAATTGAACTTGGCCACACACTAGATCAACTGAATTAAAAGACTTTGCTTCAACTGCCAAAAATATTATTATTTTTCTGGAAGCGGTACGACGCGACGTAAAAAAAGCACGACGACCGCATGTGCAGACGATTTGACAATGAATATATACTGCAAATTCTTAAATTTGACAGGTAGTCAAATGACTTGCCCACACACAGTTCAATTGAGTTGAAAGACTTGCCAGTTAACTTCCAAAATTCAAAATCTTTTGATTTTTCTTCAATCAACTCGTCAACCATCAAACTGATCAATTGACAAGGCCACACACACAGGTTGATTTCACTGTGATTTGACTGAGTTGATGATTGTATTGAATCGTGTATGGTCTGCACAACAGGTTACCTAACGGCGCACTGCAAACTCAAGGGACACCTAGGAAAACTAGGTATAGCAGAAAAGGACTCTGCAGATTCTGCAGCGAGTCCAGTGAGCCTCCGAAACACATTTTTGAGTCATGCGGGGCACTGACCCAAACAAAAAAGAAGAAATATATGGGCAAGTATCAAATATCAGATGAAGATACACCAACCGTACCTAGACCCGCTTCTCATTCTAAAATTCATCGAAAAAGCTGGATTGGAGAGGGTGCTCTAAGGCTGGTCTATTCTCGCCGAAAACAAGAAAGTGTATAAGACTCAAATTTACTTCTGGAAAGAATTGCTTGCACGATTGCAATATGATTTTTCCCGTCAAATGAATTTTTTGTATAACCTAAACCAAAACTTAAGATTAAATGAGCCACTTACCTCTTCAAATGGTACGCACTCTTCCCTTCATATATGCATCCGTTCTCCTGGCATTTGAAGTTCATCTGCACATTATGAGTGTTCCCGTGCATATTCAATGACGCTCTATTCCGTCCAATGTATTGGCATCCCTGAACTGGACATAGGAATTTCTTATCACGTTCTGTGTGAATGTTGATGTGCATTCTCAGTGAGTACCTAGGCGAAAGCAAAAAAATAAAAGAGGAACGAAATTAGTCATTTCCATTAGGAGAGAAGCATCACTGTGTACAAAAAGATTGCGAAATTGTGTGGCTTAGATATGGCACGCGGCCGCCTTTACTTGACTTTGGATTCCAGGCTAGAGAGACCAACTTTTCCTGTTGGCGCAACTACCTATGTCCGGCCATTGGATGTTTTTTTTGCCTTTTTATAATTAAATTAATTAAATCGAACACACAGAGGGGATGAGAGTGGAGAAGGAGGAAGACACAGAGATGGATGGACTGGTTGTACAATACACAGTCTGCACAGTCTTTAAGGCGGACCCCTAGTCATATGTGCATGGGGACGACGCGTAGCATGTGTTTATTGTATGAATCACGTTCGCTTTTTCGGGGGCATAACATGATTTTGCATTCGAAACGTGATTTTTCAGTTTGAATGCGGGCAGGGACAGAGAGCGTTTGGTGGGAGTTGAATCTCCACTCGGAAGGATAACTAAAGTTCTACAAATTGATTTTGAGAGATTCTCTGGAAGTTTATATTTTTAGTCAAAAAAAAAAATAAAAAGAAGATATTTTCTGTTGAAAGGTGACCACTGGATTTTGGTCATGTGTGCAGAGGAGACGACGACTGATTAATTAGCATACGTAATTGGTGATCAGAAAAGTTTCTTCATCGGATACTTGTGGGTTTTGTGTTTCGAGGATACGTGATGATGCGACCGAGTGCTTATAATTTTCAGATGAAGGAATATACGTTGAATGTATAAGTTAAAAGTTTGGCTGAAATTTGGTTTTTTGCATTTTGTCAGTGTTCTACAATTAATTAATCTAAATATTAAAGAACACGTTTTTTAAATATAGAATAGAATAGAATTTATTTTCACTGAATTATGTTAATGTACATTGGTTTACAAATTCTTTTAAAGCAATGGCAAAAGCCGTCAGCCAGAATGAAAGTTATAATTCGAGTAATAAATCGGTTAAAAGAAAAAATAATAATAACATAAAAATAAAGTTAAATGTGTAGAACTATATTTCTAAATATTGCTTTCTGTACTCCAATGCAGCCGAGACGTAGTAGAAAAGTACTTTCCAGTTACTACCATTCAAGATTTGAATTACCTCCTCCCTCGATAGCACGGACTGATTCCAATAGAGTCTCCTCAGTTCCTGCAGAATAGGACATCTTCCCAGAAAGTGGTATACATCTTCTCTCTCCTTTAAATTGCACAGTGAGCAAAAGATTGGCAAATCGTTCCGGTGAGGTCTGAAATTCAGTGGTAACAACTCTCCTCTCGCTTTAAAGGCTATGCTCATCTGCTGTACCGTATTTTTATCGTTGAAATAGTTTCTCTCCTTCAGGCTATGATTTAGAACTCTATATATACTGCGACTCCCGGATTGAGAAGCCCTTTCCATGAAAGCTGCATGTTTCCTTTCATCAAGGGTCCTTAATATAATATTCATAGCTGCACTCCAGCTACTTTTGTCTTCCCATCTTAATGACATATCCACACTGCAATATTCACTAAGTTCTTCCCAGTTACGGAACAGTAGAGCTTTTCTGTTGAAAAGATAGCGAAGCATTATTTTTGGCAGTCGATGGTCTGGCATATCTACTACTTTTAGTATATATTTGAAGTGCAATCCCAAGGCATATAGGCTCAACATAGGCAGTCCTGTTTCAACATATAGCATATAATTTGGGGTATTTAGCGGAAGTTTGAAGATGTGCTTTAAAAAATATCTTTGTAGCGCCTCGACTTCATCATAGTCCTCATAACCCCATACTTGGCTTGCGTAACACATAATAGATTTAGCTGTGGCTTCAAAGAGTTTATACTTTGCTTTCGTTGATATATATGCTGCAAAAAGAAGTTCGTGGGCTCTTGAAAGAATGAACACGACTTGATAAGGCGCAGTCATCTACTTACTTTACTTAGATAACACTAGAATACAGTACACTATGTATGTACGTGTGAGAATTACTTTCGACTGAATCGGTGCTAAGAATATGGAAACGACTGTATAATTGCGAGGAAGAATTACATTCCTCCGTCAGGCAGAATTAACTATTCAACATAGACGATGACAGTCAAAATTTTCGTCCACCTGATCAAACTGAAGTGAGGATAGCAGCATCCAAACTGAAATCCAAAAGGGCTGTTGAACCTGACGGCTTACCGGCCTAGGTTTTTAAGGCTAGTGATGCATTGGTAGAGAGCATACACCAACTCATCTCTGAGATTTGGTCAGACGAGTGTACTCGTATATCTGATGAATGGAATCTCAGTATCGTTTGCCCGATCCACATGCAAGGAGACCCACTCAACTGCGCCAATTATAAAGGAATCAGTATCGTCAACATCAAATTAGATCTTTTCTGCAATATTGTTCTATTGCGTGAGCGCATGAAACCATTCATCAACAGCCTGATTGGTCCCCATCAGTGCGTTTACAGGCCAGGAAAGTAAACTATCGATCAAATCTTCACACTTCGTCAGATCCTGGTCGATTTCAAGGTCGCCTATGACAGCATCTATGGGGAATAGCTATATAGAGCCATTACTAGCTTTGACATCCGTGCAGCTTATCCGCCGATGCAGGATGACGATGGAAGACACTCACTTCTCCATCAAGGTCGGTAATGACCTCACCGACACCTTTGATGTCAAATAAGATTTTAGACAAGGTGACGCGCTGTCATGTGACTTCTTTAATATTGTACTTGAAAGGATTAAGCGAAACCCACAAGCCAACACCAGAGGCACAATCTATCAAAAGTCTGTACAACTGCTTTCATACGTTGACTATATTGACATTATCGGAAGAACTAAGCGGGCTGTCGCTGGTGCGTTTGCAAGCATTGAAGCAGAAGCGGCCAAAATGCGTTTAGCGGTAAACGAGGACAAACTCAAGTACATATATGCTAACAGGACGGGACAATCAACATCGACGAATTGGACAAAACATCACAGTGGGTAGCTACAACTTCGAGGTAGTAAAGGACTTTGTCTACCTTGGCTTTGCTATTAATTCTAACAATGATACCAGCGTAGAAATCAAGCGAAGAATAACTCTCGCCAATCACACTGTGAAGCCCTGTCTCGAATAACTAATGACACTCTATATAAGACTTTGATCATCCCAGTCCTCCTTTACGACGCTGAAACATGGACTTTATTGAAAGTGGATGAAGATATCCTTGGTCGCCCCAGCAGAAAAAATCTTTGTAAGACTTTCGGTCCCGTTTGCGTTGACGGCCATTAGAGGAGAAGATTTAATGATGAACTATACGAGATATACAACGATAACGACCTAGTAAAAAAAACTGCGTGTTGGTCGTTTGAGATGGCTAGAAAATGTGAACCGAATGGATACCAACGCTCCGGCCCGCAGAGTCTTCGAATTTAACCCAGAAGTACCGAGTTAAATGAAGAGGCTTGTTGGTTAAGACCCAGGTTAACTCCGAACTGTAGCGCCACTTAAGTAAGTAAGTAAGTACAGTCTCCTGTGCTGGATTACATGAGGATCAAACTTCTTAAATGAAAAATAGTCCTTAGAATCCCGACTTAGAAATTCTAAGCCAACTTCACAAACGACAGAACTTTCTACAAGAAAGTTGTAGCAGCAAGTAGCAATAAGACACCAGTGGCCTTTTTTACAAGAACATTACCGACATTTTGGTGCTTCCATTACCGATATTTAGATCACACGCATATAGTTGTGTCCCGTCCGTTCATCTGTTCAACCGCAACACTCTCGGATCATTTACCTATAAACTTTACGGCCTGCTTTCAGACGAATGCTTAAGTTCAGAAGATAAGTTTTTAGGCACTCAACACGAATGGTGAATGACTTACTCTGGCTATGGACTCATAGAAGTCGGGTATGCGGATGACATGGTTATACTAGTATCAGGAATGTTTAGTTTCGTGATAAGCGAAATCATGGAAAATATTTTGAGTAAGGTAAACACATGAGCCAAAAAATGTGATCTTTGAGTCAAATCGAGCAATCCTCGACTAAATGGTCAACCAATCTCCCTTTCGTGCAGTGCTAGGTATTTAGGACTTATTCTAGATCCTAAACTTAAATGGAAACTAAGCATAGAACAACAACACACGGGTCAATAGGTAGTATGGTGGCTGGCTTTAAGATTCAGTACAACATACCTAACGAAACTTAACAAGGTACAAAGAACAGCATATACAAATGTGGGATTAGTACAGCCTACGCCATTGTCTCTGAATCCATCATCATTAACATCCTACAATTCAACTCAACCAATACTCACTCATGAGCAACTCGGGAGAAAAATATCGTATCGGAGAAGAGGCAGTCGACGACGAGATATGCGACGGGTATGAAGACGACGATGGTCTTAGGCGATTCTGTTGCATGTTTCATTTCTTTCATATCGTTACTTAATCATTAATTGTTTTTGCATGCACTTTGAATTATATCCAATCTAAACTGTATTTTGCTTGTACCTCGAATTATAATGAATTTTGATTGAACGGTTGCGTTTTCGTTTTCTGTAACCCACATATATAGGCACCACAGGCGCTATACGGTCAACTCTGTCGGATACTCTAACAGCCTTTCTGCATCTTTTACCCTTAGATCTGCACATAACTTAGGGGTGGCAATGGTGTAGTGGTAACGTCGTCAATTGCCACGCTATTGGTTCATGGTTCAAATCCTGATGTCAGCAAGCATTTATTTATTTCTCATGAAATATATAAAGACAGTCCGATCATTTTCGAAAGCTTGTGTGAACACTACTGCAAAGGCATAACACTGGCAGTAGCTTAGTCATATGACTTGAAAAATTGTTCGCTCTGTTGATGATGATTTGCCCTTGACTTCGGTTATCGAGAAAAAAGTACTGTGAATCGGAAGCAAAGACTATAATAACAAAAATCTCCCCAGTTATCTGGACGCCACCCCCGGAGAATAGCTGAAGCATAAACAACTGAGCTTCAAGAACGACTATACTAAAATCTTTCTCTCTCTCTCTCTCTATCCATCCTTTCCAACGCCCGCACCGTGTGTAAACATGTTAAAGGTATTCATAACCCTTTGAGCGCGTGCAAATTATAAAAAAAAAAAAAAAAAACATTACATCATAGGCGCGATCAAATTCAGAGAGCCTGGGTTCTGGAATTCTCTACCAAGAGAACTCGTATCAACTCCAGCAGATAACATTACCGCCAAATTTTTTCACAACGCGTTTCAACGTTTAATTCCCCACAAGAACAGAATGGCAATATGTATAGATGATGAAGGATTTCGATTTAACAATCTAAACAGACGGTTCAAAGATGGTCTGCGGAGTCAGTGCAGGTGTGTTTCCTGAATCCTTAAACATCTCAAAAGCATATAGACTTCCGGACACTGCCAATTAATTTAGGCCGAATTACTCGCTATCCATGAAGCGTGTCTCCAAATCAAAATGTCCACTAATATAACGCCAAGGCAAAAGATCGCCATATTCATTGATAGCCAAGCTGCTATCGGTTACTATATCCCCAAAGTAGTACAAGAACTTCAGCAGCGTACACAAGAAGAGCTAGCCTCGCTAGACGGTCAACTCAAGGTAACCTTGATTTATGTTACAGGGCTCAGTAACGTTTATGAAAACCAACAGGCCGACGAATTAGCCAGCCAAGGGTCAGCCCTCTACTGTTCACGTGCAGAATTAGTTCGCAATCTGCTGGAAGCAGTCAAGGCGAAAATCTCCTCAAAAGTTTTTATTAAAGTCCACAGACATGAAGCTATAAGAAACAAGAGTCTTCATTAACAAGCAGTAATAAGATGCTCTCTTTAGCGATGTTACTCTATCAGATCTCTCTTCGAATTCGGCATCCAACGCAGTAATCGACTGTACTAGCAGGACTATTTGCTTTTAGTTTTTTTATAAATTCAAATTTTTCAGAATGTAAAAAAAAAAAAACAGACCTATTGTACCGTGCAGCGCAATCGGATCTTCAATCCAATCTTCTGGATTCTTTCAGCGACTTTAAGGCGGACTTATTTGCAATTCAGGTGACTTTTTGAACTCTGGCCACTATTATAAGAGGAAAATAAGCGGGCTGGTAAGTTGCTCAGGCGGGAATCAAACCTTAAAAAATATTTGTTGTGAATATAATTCACCTTCCGGTAGGAAAAATTTGTTGCTCTTTTTTCAAAAGCAAACTCTTAGAGAAGCAGTTTGATAAACTGTGATCTCTGAATCTAAGATTAAGATAGATATGACGATTCCATATATTTCACTCTGAACATAATGAATCGATGGAATAAATTCTGGAGAGATCGATTGACCAACCTACTGGGATGTCCTTTGAAAAGCACAAATCCGCCGGTCCTACATCTTCCATGCCATCAGATGAGGAGAATTTTATGGCTGCAGGGCTATGCTATGGCGCGCTGTACTACAAGTATTACGAGTATATTTAGGATACCCATTGACGTATTTCTGCGTTTCCCGGGAGGCAAGGCAGCGTACACCAGAAGTTGTCGCTGAATGAGGAAACACATACATATGCCAAAAACGATGAGCCTTCTCGAAATTGTTTGGTGAAGGAAAATATTATGGCTACTGAGGAACGCTGATTGGACACAACATTATTGACAAAAATACTGAAAATTCTATATCTGCTCCTTACATTACTTTTTACATCTAAGCTTGAGTCACTACATCATTGGGGTAACAAACGTAAAACTTTCTGCAATGGAAAGGAAATACTCTGAAAGATAGCTAAGAAAATGGGAAGGGTTATGCTATATCACCAGCACCATACTTGGATTGTAGTTGTCAGTTGGACGACTATTTGCGAAAATTAAGTGAAAACTATATAGAAAGTTTTGCTTTAAAAGGCCTTTTCCGGCCCAGATTCAGACGGCCTTCAATATAGTATGGCAATATCTTTCCTGCATTCTGAAGGCTTGTCTTGAGCTCGGAACAACACCAACTGCCTGAACCGAGGTAAGATTGGTCTTTATACCCAAAGCAGGCAAGACATCGCACACCCTCTCAAAGGGCCTTAGACCTATTAGTCTAACATCCTTCCTTCTCAAGATTCTGGAAAGAATCCTGGACCTACACATCAAGGCCACTATTGATAGCACCCTACTATCCACGTCACAGCACGCCTACCAAAAAGGTAAATCTGTCGAAACGGTTTTGCACTCACTCCGCCTAAGATAAGGGGATCCACCCTCAAGCTTTCAAATAGTGCTAGCTATTTAGGCCTAAAGCTTGATCGCAAGCTAATTTGGAAAGAGAATGTCGTCGAACGAGCCAGGAAATCGCTGGCCGCTCTATACATCTGCAAGAAAGGAGTAGGCTCCACCTGGGGCTTTAAGCCAAGCACCATGCACTGGCTATACACGTCGGTCATTAAACCGATTCTCATGTATGGAGTATTGGTATGGTGGACCGCCTTGGAGAAGAAATTCAACATATCCATAATGGAAAAAACTCAGCGAGTTGCATGTCTCAGTATTACCGGTGCACTGAGAACTTCTCCCACAGCGGCGCTCCAAACCATGCTCCACCTGCTTCCGATTGACATTGTCAGTAAGCAATTGGCTGTCGGCTCGGCAATAAGACTGAGAGGCTCCAAGCAGTGGAAGGAGCAACACACGGGACATGCCAATATACTTTCGATGCACCGTCATCTTCCCAATTCCACTGACCATCTGAATATGATTTTAACAAGGGCTACACGCACTCGATACCGGACAGAAGTGAGTGGACGCAACGCAATGTCCTTTACAACGAACCGCTGTCAATTTTCACGGACGGGTCCAAAACCAAGGACGGAGTCGGTGCCGGAATTTTCTCGGAAGATCTGGACATACACCTCTCCTTTAACTTTCCAGACTACTGCAGCGTTTTTCAAGCCGAAATCACCGCAGTTCGCAAAGCCGCTGACTGGCTGGCGGCTAGCACACTATCAACACCTGATATTGTTATTTATGTTGACAGTCAGGCAGCCATCAAATCCCTCGCATCCGGCACTACGAGATCTAAGACAGTGAAAGACTGTCGCCTATCTCTTAACGATATAGCTGGTCAGTACAACCTCACCCTTTGCTGGGTACCAGGTCACTGTGATATTCCGGGGAATTGTGCAGCCGACGAACTAGCGCGACAAGGCTCCTCTGGTACAGATAGCATAAGCATCACCAACATCGAAGCGCCAACGTCTTATGTTAAGTACCTTATTCAAATTGATGCCGAGAAAGTAGCCAATCATCGATGGCAACATCTAGGCCAATGTCATACCGCCAGACAGCTCTGGCCGACACTCAATAAATCCAGGTCCATCGGACTCTTGAAGCACAAGAGAGGAACGCTCTCAAAAATAACAAATGTCCTCACTGGACACTGCGTCATAGGAAGACATGCCCAAAGATTAGGTATTCCTCATAATGACTTCTGCAGAAGCTGCAGAGATGAAGAGGAAGAAGAGACTATCAGTCATCTCCTGTGCGCCTGTCCTGCGCTCGCCAACATCAGGAAGGCCACTCTGGGTGAATACTTCTACAATGATCTTAATGCTCTCGGCAACGCCTGTACGGCTAAAATTCACGGCTTCATTCAACGAAGCAAATGGTTCCAAGAGTAAGAGGGTGACCCACCCGCCTTACACATCGGCAGTACAATGGATCTACTTTCTGGTCTAAGTACATCCTCATCGAGGGCCGATCCTTACCTAACCTTTGCCTTAAAAAAAAGGCGATCTTCTGTCTTTCAAGCATTACCGACGCAAATTCCTGCTAAATGTTGCATACAAGATCCTATCTAACGTACTGTGTGAACGTCTTAAGCCCCTGCAGCACAATAATCCGCACGCACCAATGTGACAGAACGACGATATACCAAATTGTCACACTGAAGCAAATTGATCCAGATGTGTAAAACTTATCCGAATTATTCCGAACTTGCACCGGATTTCGGCAAGGAGACGCTCTCTCATGTGATTCCTTCGATCACGTGATGAAACAGATAATGAGCAGAGCGTGTGTTAGCACGAAAAGGGAAGGTACTATCTCCATAAGTCCGTCCAATTGCTGGGTTACACATCTTCGGGAGATTTTAGCGTGCTGTCATAGAGGCATTTATGACAATTGAATATCAAGCGGATGAGTTCATCTTTAAGTAAATGAGCACAAAACCACATACATGTTATCAGCAAACAAAGATGGATTTGTCTGAAACGGAAGACAGAATGTGACTGTTGATGACTTTAAGTTCGAGGTGGTCAAAGAGTAAATATTAGTCCCACAAACGACGTGAGAGTAAATATTATTTGGATACATTGGATTAAATATTAATCCCACAAACGACGTGGAGATTCGATGAAGAATAGCTCTAGGAAGCCGCTGATACTTCGGTTTAGCAAAACAACTGGGCTTGAAACTCTTAACTCGATGTACTAAATTAATTCTCCACAGAATGTGCATCTTACCACTCCTGCTTTAAAACGCCCAATTCTGGACGAACAGTAAGAAAGCTGAGCTAATATTGAACTCTTTCGAGATAAAGACGGCTACCAACTCTTTTTGGGTGAAATGTATTTCAGCGAACAATTTGTGTGTAGCATCAGAGTTTAAGTTCAAAAATAAATTGAAAATAAAATCGAAACAATATTTATCGACTTTAATCCACATCAACTGACATGTGGATGCCCGGACTTGTCTCGGCTTGACCTTCTCTTGGTTTGAAATTGTACTTCTCCTGGCTCATATTGTTAATAGCAGCTCCGGTTGAGTTTTGATAAAGCTATAAAAGCCGATGCACGTAAATTTCAAATTGATTTTCACAGTTAAAATAACTTTCAGCGTCGACATCTGAAGAGCTGAGCTCTCCTTTTTCCAAACTCTCTTCGCTTTCAAAAATACACGTTCAACCGGAGCTGAAGATCCAGGGAAGCAAATGTCGAACTGAATGATTTGAGAAAATTTTACGAAAGGCACGTATTGAGCGTCCATATGTTGGAAGACTTCCACCCAACGTTCGACAGTAGACAAATTTTTGGATTTCACTTGGTAGATTTTTCGTCAGCGCAGTAATCTTAAATGTACATAGTTGTACTGATCGAGTACATTCGAAGAAAGGTCGTACTCGTACTCTTTTCATGGAGAGTCTTATTTCCGACCAGCTAGGAAAATTTCAAGTGACAGAAGTCGTTTATAGTGACGGGATGCGTTTGAGGTAGACAATACGTACGGTATACTTTTTTTCTTTGATTTCGGGCCGAAAAAAAGGACAGAAAAAGTGCAAAAGAAAGGAGTGAAATCATTAAGGATCTAGATCCGAGGAAAAGGAGTATCCTCTATAATAAAGTATAGTTGTGAGGACTACGCATGGTGCCATGTGCGAAGAGGGCGAATGGAGGACAATATTTAACCACGAACTCTACGAGCTGTACCAAGATTTGGATGTAGTCTAAAAAGCTAAAAAAACGTCGATTACATTCGCTTGGCCACATTAAGCGAATGGACAACCATGCTTCAGCCAGGAGAAACTTAGCCTCACAGGTTTGAGACTGCGAAAACCACCAAACCTCCGGTATAAGATCAATTAATCGCGGAGCCAGAAAACTTGGTCTGCGTAACTGGAAGCAGCATGCCTGGGATCGACGAGGATGGAAAAATGCTGTGTTTCAGGCAGAGACTCTGTATGGGTTGGGAGCCGTTTAAGTAAGCAAACAAGTAAATATAAATTGCAGACTATACGTATACATATGTGCATGTAGGTATATACAAAGAATATATACAGGGTGATTTGCATAAGATGCGACAAAAGCCTAGGACGGATAGATTGGGTCGAGACAAGAAAAAAATCGTACCGGAGGGGGGGGTCTATCTCCCTCCGGTTAGGCGGGAGGGGCAATTTTGTAAAAAATTGACTTTAAATGAAAAAAAAAAAATATTAAAAATCAACGGAAACACGCAAAATAATGTGCTATAGCTTTTTTGAAAGCCAATATTCCATTCTTTTATCTGCTTTTTAAATCAGGTTGTTTCAGTGAATAGTTTTTGAAAAATTAAATTTTAAAGTCAAAATTTTTGAAAAATATTTAAAATTTTTTTTTTCAAGTTGATTTTTTCCAAAACTTTGCGTTATTAACTGCCACTAATATTTTTATTTTTCCATGCTCTTATCAATTCCTTATTAAATACCCGAAACCCGATGTAAAAATCTTTCTTAGTTTCTGAGATATTAAAAAAAATGTAAAGGTACTTTTTCCCAAAAAAACCCTTTTTGAGTTTTTCTATGATTGGACTTTATTGAATGAGCAGATTATCCGTTTTTCAATGAAAACGAAATTTACATTTTTTTTAATATCTCAGAAACTAAGAAAGATTTTTTACATCGGGTTGTCGTTATTGAATAAGGAATTGATAAGAGCATCGAAAAATAAAAATATCAGTGGCAGTTAATAAGGCAAAGTTTTGAAAAAAATCAACATAAAAAAAAAATTAAAAATATTTTTCAAAAATGTTGACTTTAAAATTAAATTATTCAAAAACTATTCACTGAAACAACTTAATTTAAAAAGCAGATAAAAGAATGGAATATTGGCTTTCAAAAAAGCTATAGCACATTATTTTGCGTGTTTCCGTTGATTTTTAATATTTTTTTTTCATTTAAAGTCAATTTTTTATTTTTGCCCCTCCCGCCTAACCGGAGGGAGATAGACCCCCCCCTCCCGTACGATTTTTTTCTTGTCTCGACCCAATCTATCCGTCCTAGGCTTTTGTCGCATCTTATGCAAATCACCCTGTATATATAGAAAGCTTGGACAAGGCTTTCGTGTCTCCCATTACCTATTGTATGTATGAATAATTAGTGAAGGTGGTCCACTGTGATTCACCAAGGATTTCGGGAATCATTACACCTATCCGATCAGCTGCAATTGCACCTTAAGCATTCGCGTCGATTGTAATTCACATTTATCGAAGAAATATCCCTATAATTGTCAAGATAGGCGCCTTTTCAGGAAGATTTAGAAAACATGCTTCGTGTCGAAATGTTACAGATCATACCAGGTATACCTCCTCTGGTCCAGACAATACCAAACATTCTCTACCAACTGTATAGCTTTTACTGTGACATTAAAGACCTTGACAAAAAAAGAAAAACAATTTTAATAGAAATTGAATAAAGTTAATTAAATGGAATTGTTGCGTTTGTTCTCGAATTAATAGAATTGTTGCGTTTGGTTTGGTTTTGGTGATTTTGGAATTTTAGATATCCACCAATTCAAGCTATCGCCACCACATTCGAACATGTAACCTTTTATGTCCAAAACTCACCCAACTTTTAACTCTAATGTGAGAAACGTTGTTTTATGCTAAACACTTCTCCTTCCACATTATTCGGTTTTAGTATTTTTCAGAAAACATCATCTCCCTTAAGCCATTAAATAACCGAAAATGCACTTTATGCTCAAGTACACCGACTCAGCAAACGGCATACTGTCTTTTAACAGTTTCACTTGTCCCAAACTGCTTGACAAAACAATTGCTAATGCCATCTCGTTACTCGTCACATCGCCATCCTTTTCACCATAGACGACGTCCGCCCGAGACACCATCCTGCCACCGCAAAACGACACATAATATCTGCGCGCACACACAATGAAAATGTGATATAAGACGATTAAACGACAATGACACCAGCTTCCCCTATACCCTGGTTTCGGAAAAAGTTTCTCAGGTGATTTCCTATGCAGCACTAACTCCCCCCAACTCTGTCACACCTTACCATGTGCAGCAGGATAGAAGGTGGATATAAAAAGGACGTTGATGGCACTCAACAATGGCGCATTACGCTGTGCACCTCTAACATTCCCCCTTTTTGAACAAAAACTTAAGAAAAAAAAAAAAAAGATTAACTTGGAAGCATTGGCGACGAAACAAGAAACACACGGCCATAAATATTTATGCTTGTCGGAATCTACTACCTGGCGGGTGGAGAACGGGGGAACTTTGAAAACGACCTCTGGGTGCAGACGAAGACGACAACGATGGCTATAGTGTGATGCGACAGAAGCGCGCGATGCTTCAGGATTCAAAGATTGAAGCGAATCAGGATAGAAAAGGAGTTACTACGTGCCATATCCTGACTCTTAATATCACACCTTGAACTGGGTGTTGGTTGGCTCTGTACAAAGTTATTTAGAAGAAAGGCCAACAGAGGAAGAAGTCTCTGCACTTTCTGGAAGAAGATCCTGGGCATCTATTATTAGTTACCTTAACATCATCTTCATACGTACATGTGGATGCCGAACGGTGGTGTATCCGTTTGTCGCAGTACCGGGCGCGCAATGACAATGACAGTGTCATAAGAGAGGGAGTAGAGAGTCCTCCTGACTCTGACTATGTATCATGATGATGCAATGCGATATGTAGTACGAATTCTTGGGAGATCCTCATCACACTGCTCCAGAGTTGTATCCTGTGCAAGGTGTCATTTTAACATTCCCATCCTTGGTATTGTCAACGGAATGAATAAAGGTTTACTTAAGTATACATTGCATTATTTGGCGCTTCGCTTCTCATCTTATGTTCGTTCTCATTTATTTAGGGATCCCCTCTCCCGTTTGGAAGGATATGGTTCGTGCATAAGCAGAGAGGGTTTCTTCCGACATTAAGAATGCATGGAGAAGTGTTGTCAGGGAAAAAGTCGACTTTTGATTGGATTCGAAGTTGGTTAATGATGTTGTTAGGAGCTGTGTTAATTGAACGGATGTTGGTAAATGGAGGGTGAATGGAAAATGAGGAGAAGAATCGCTTAGAAAATTACTGAAAATAGAAAGGGAATACTTCCTAATAGTTAAGGAGTACAAATATCTAGGAATGATTATAACATCGGGACTTTCGTTAACAGGGCAGCTTAGAAAAAGAGAAGCAAAGCCAAAAAAAAAAAATACTTAAATAGCACCTGGAAATTCAAATTATTCAACGCTGTGTCGAGAGCTATATTTTGCTACGCGTCTCAAGTTTGAGGCCTTTCAAATCTCGACGCGGTTGACAAAATGCAGTGATATTTTATTAAGAGAATATTTGCTTACATCGTCACCGAAAACCTGTTTCGCAGTGTCGTCGCTCTCTCCACAAGCATCGCCTAGCACAATAAGATGCTCGGCAAAAGCGAAATGGCCTGCCAACACACCAATATGTTTAGTCAACCTACATCCTGGAGAGTCATGCCACACACAATTATGTTCGTGAGAAATCCAATCTTCAATGGAAGTCCTCATTGACTGCATCTTCGATATAGTGGATGTAGTCTCTACGCAACTTTGCGCACAGGAAATTCCACTAGTCTCTCCATACTTTTTAGTAAGAAGACTGTTCGCTAAGGTGTAGGAATATATGTCAGTGCCAAGCCAGCAATGAAAATTATTTTGAGATTAGGCAGCAACTGGTTTACACCCTGTTGCACCATAGCTGGATATATTACATCTGTGCCAGGCGACTTGAAACTATCAAAAGATGCCACAGCATAATTGATAGCCTCATATGTTACCACGGCTGACATAATATATGAGCTGTGCCGATTTTTTTTTACTTCGATCAAGCCCAGCTTTGGTTAGTGGCTTTGATCTAGTGGTTATCTGATTGGCAGGACAGTTAGTCTTCCGCAGAAAACTAAAAGTTTCCGCTTTCGTCTCAGTAAACTTCCCATCATACTTTCTGATTGACTCGGATTTAGTCGGCTTTCCCTTTTTGAGGACATTAGGTCCCAGTAGGTTGTTTCGATCTTTTTACAAAAATCTCTATAAAGGGCACTTTTTGAAAACCGAATTGACTTCTTATAGTCTTAATGCCCTGAACTTTAAAAAAAAAAATCAGACCCCCTGGGCTCCATCAGGAAAACGGCGTTCTGCAGA
This sequence comes from Brachypalpus laphriformis, assembly GCA_945910035.1. NCBI lineage: Eukaryota > Metazoa > Arthropoda > Insecta > Diptera > Syrphidae > Brachypalpus > Brachypalpus laphriformis. The sequence goes on along the minus strand of OX246753.1, from coordinate 193,660,064 downwards.
GATTTATTGTCACGGGGCATTTGATTTAAAAAGCGATGCATCTAGGTATGGTCTGATTAGAACACCTCCGGCAGTATTCTTCAGTTAGTAATCGACTTGAAATACCTATTAGTTATGTTAAAGTCAAGTAAATTATCTTCTGCCTCCTTGTCGTAACAAAAGTTGACTAGGAGCCAGCATTTCATTTCATTTCATTTTAATTATTTTGGAATGTCCATACCAAACGGAAGTAAAAGTCTGGGAGATGTTTTTTTTTAATTTATTTATTTATTTATTTATTATTCTACAAGCAACTAGCTTTACAGATTAGATTGTACAAAATGTGAAGGAGATGGTTTCCTCATACTCGTATGTTTTATTTGCTGCTGCCCCAGATATTCTAAGCATTAGCGTCGCAACGTATGGCTAGCCCCATATCTCAAGTATCGCCGAAAGAATTATAATTTCCATTCGTTTCGTAGCTCACGGCTGCAATAACTAAGTCCAACAACTCATTCGTTCGTGTTGAGGCTGGGATTCTGGGTACGGAGACGCGTCATCGCCTTCGCTATTTTCCTGAGTTTCTCCGGGATCCAGCAGATAGCGCGCGTTCTCTTTATATGTATGAAGCGCACAATAATAGTGGCGCCTATGGGTGACATTTTTGGTACCTCATTGCCTATTCAGTCAAAGGTTTGCTGCAAGGAGCACCTCACCACAAAGACTCCGCTCTTTAAGCCACAGACCTCCACTTGAATGCAAGCTATCGTTGCCAAAGCTCTCACAGCTTGTCCAATTCGTATCGTAATAGCGAAACCAGCAGTTCCATTGTAGAGAACCTGCCCCTTTCGCTCCTTCAATTCGGGTTGCTCTTGCTGGAAGTCTTACCCGCGTCGGACAATTTTCGTCCGTAGGTGCCGGAAACTTTAGAGGTTTCAGTACACGCATCACTCAGGCTTTGTGCGCGGGTAATGCCTCCACTTTGAGGCTTCTACGTACAAGTCGAGGGAACCTTAAAGGGTAACAGCACCAGCTTTGGCAAGATTTTGTGCGCAGAAACTCTACCGTCAAGTGTGTTTCCAGCAGAAGAGCGCGCATCAAGTACGCACATACTAGTAGAAGTGCGCGAAATTTGCTTCTTCCGCTTTGCCCTGTTCGAGCTAACAGACATGGAGTCAGCGTTGGGTCTGAGGGGTTGATCAGTGCCAGTAAGGGTACTTTTTGCCGACCTAAGCCTCTTTTCCGTCGCCGAAAGCCATCGCTGCCTTTTTGGGGTTAACGACAGAGGCGGGGGGTATACGGATGTTGGTTGGGGCTTCCAGAATTCTTGCTTCAGCCGTAGTCGAAAAGACCACGGGTGGATTATCGCTATCGAGGGTATTACCTGGAGTAACAAAATTATTTAAGTTAACCGACATATGTAGGTACTGCATGGAGGTTTTACGTGATCCTTAAGAGATTTTCAGCCTTTTGGACCCTTAGGATCTTTGACTTTTAAGCCGCTCCGTCACATCAAGGCTGAAGAGATGGGAACGGAACCCTGGGAACCCTGTCCTACTGATACAGATATTTACTGCTTCCGCAGTCTATATAGCAAGATTCTAATTATTGGGCGGCAGAAAACGTTTATTTCTCAATCTATTGCATACATTAAGATCATACCGAGATTCGAGGGCCAAGCTGGCCATTCCTCGATCCTAGAACTACTAAACTTCGCATTTGAAAACACCGACTGCACCCCACGAAACTTAAATTTAACAAGAATTTCTGTGCAACTATCCCGACCCGCAATGAGTGAGAATCTATCGCCACGATAGAAAGCAATTCTGTTCGCTTCTATACACATAGATCAAAACTGGAAGTGGGGTAGGTGGGTGGCAGCAAGGCTAGAGTCTTTTTTCCAATTGCCGTTGGACTTACCGCCTTATCCCGACTTTAGAGGCTTGGATAAACCACAGACATGGTGAAGTTAACTTGTATTTAACACAACTACTTACGGGACATGGTTGTTTCCGGTCATATCTGTACCAGCATATGCACGATGACTCCCCCGCTTGATCGTCGTGCAGTGACACCCCCGAAAATGTGGAGCATGTATTCTTTCACTGCCCACATTTCCAACTACAAAGAGAAGCACTACAAACAGTAGTGGAAGAAACACCAACTCCGGAGAGTTTAGTAAATCACATGCTAAAATCGGAAAACAGGTGGAACGCAGTGAACTCTTATGCCAAAGATGTATGCCAAGAGTTGAGGAGACTTGAGCTAGAAGGAAAAGAGAGCAAAGAAAACGCAAGAAGTAGCAGAGTGGAAGTGAGAGGGGGCGCAGCTATACATTAAAATGTACCTACCCAAAGGTAGGCGGATATACGCACATAAATACGGCCACAATGGCACGAAAACGCGTAACCATTATTATGATACAACTAAAACTACTGGATCGTGAGAGAAAAGAAAGGACTAACACGAATCCAGATGACAAATAAATCAGAAACCCACCCTAAGGTAAAAATCCCACACCGTTACTGGGTACGGGCTCAGTTTCGTCTTTTGAAGACTACCACTTCCCAGGGGGAAAAAAAGAAGTAGGGTAGGTGGGTAGGCAAAAGTGATGGATCTGTTAAAAAACAACCCAAGAGCCCTAGTGCTAGGTACTGATACCACAACTCATGTAGCCTAGCTATTGAAATGTGTTGATGAGAAGTCTCTAAATCCAATCGTGGAAATTAAGAAAGTTATTGGTTCTTTATATTTTTCTCTAAGACCTCCTCAAGTGAGTTGAAGAGTGGTTTGCCTAAGACTCGTTGTTGCTCGTTGCTCGACGGAACCTACACGACGGACCGTGTGGATACACTTAGAACCTTACTTCAGGTACATTTCCCAGGCTCGTCTCTTAACACGTCTCATGTGTACTCGAACACAGTTAACCACAGGGTTTATGTGGACCGTAGAGTTAATAGTTTATCTGGAAAAATATTCAGTCCAGAGAAAGTTGAATGGGCGGTAGGCACATTCAAACCTTTTAAAGCCCCCGGCGGTGACGGTCTGTTTCCAGCACTTCTCCAAAAGTCAATTGACCTCATCCTGCCGGGGTTGACAGCTTTATTTAGAGCCAGCTACAATTGGGGATACACCCACATGGAGGCAGGTTAATGTGGTTTTCATCCCCAAGCCGGGCAATAGGCCTAGCGAGCTGCCTAAATCATACAGACCTATAAGTCTAACATCATTCGTCCTTAAGACAATGGAGAGACTCATAGATATCCATATTAGAGACCGGTTAGATCTGTCTAACCCTCTGCACTCGAATCAGTACGCATACAGGAAAGGCAAATCTGCAGTAGGTGCTCTTCACTACCTCGTCAAAAAGATAGAGGGAACACTCAGTTCAAGGGAGATAGCCTTGTGTGCATTTCTTGACATCGAGGGCGCGTTCGATTACACTGGTTACGACTCGATCGCAAGGGCGATCAGCAGCAGAGGTATCGAAGAATCGACCAACCAATGGATCAGGGCCATGCTGGTAAGTCGATTCATTAATTCCTCCTCTGGGGGACTGTCGGTGTCCATAACTGCAGCCAATGGCTGTCTTCAAGGATGAGTTCTTTCCCCCCTGTTATGGTCTATAGTCATTGACAACTTGTTAGTAGATCTTCACAGATCAGGCTACACCACCGTCGGTTATGCTGATGACTTGGCGGTTTTTATCAGAAGAAAACACGGCACGACAATTTCCAACGTCATGCAAAGTGCAATATCTCAAGTTGTAGAATGGTGTTACAAAGAAGGACTATCCATCAATCCTAGTAAAACCGTTCTGGTGCCGTTTACAAGGAAGACACAGGTCAACCTTGAACCTATTACAATCAAAGGCACCACACTAGTTTATTCCAACGAGGTCAAATATCTTGGTGTAATTCTTGACAAACGACTTCATTGGAATTCACATATCAAGTCCGCCACTGAACGCGCTACTAGAACACTGTGGGCCAGTAAACGCCTATACGGCAGAACTTGGGGTCTCTCTCCTAAGATGATACATTGGTTGTACATAATGATGGTTAGACCCATTATCACATACGCGGCCATCGTCTGGTGGCTAAAAACTCTCCAGCAGACAACGGGAAACAAGTTGCAGAAGTTGCAAAGAATTGCCTGTCTTGGCATTACAGGTGCGATGTGCACCTGCCCTATGACAGCTCTGGAAGCTATTGTTGGGCTTACACCCTTACCAATCTTCATTAGGAAGATGGCTGCTAGATATCCCATCAGGCTGCGGCTAGATCACGAGTATAAACCAGGTGACATTGTGGGACATTTAAAGATACTCAACTCAATCCCTAAAAGAGACATGTTCTGCACTTTACCAAATATTATGGTCAGGCAACACGGCTTTGGTAGGTTATTCGAGGTTGAAATATTGGACCGCGAAAACTGCTCCAACACTGGATCCTAGAAGTCTGGTCTGGTGCACCGACGGTTCGAAGATGGATTCTGGAGTTGGAGCTGGGGTTTTTGGACCCAACACAAAGATTTCGGTACCTATGCGTACGACTCCTACTGTGTTTCAGGCTGAAATCCATGCCATTGACATTTGCGCCAGACACAATCTCCAATACATATCTTCTCAGATAGCCAAGCAGCACTTATGGCACTGTCGCCCAACCAAATGGACTCCAGAACCATGAAATGCTGCTACGATGCGTTACAAGACCTTGCCAAATACAACAGGGTAAAACTCGGTTGGGTACCTGGACACCAAGGGATTCTGGGCAACGAATCTGCAGATGAGCTTGCTAGGGCTGGCTCAGAATCTGTGTTCATAGGTCCTGAACCTTATTGTGGCGTCAATTGGGCGACAGCTACCACCCTGATTAACGAATGGGAAAACAAACTTCGTCTAGACCACTGGACTAGTGGGCCAGGTCTGAGATAATCCAAACGATTAATCAAGCCTTACAAAATAAAAAATGAAATGAAAAAAAATGAAATCCTTAACTTAGATAGGGAAAGCATTAAGAAGCTTGTGAGCTTTCTTACTGGCCATTGCGGCTTGAGATACCACCTTAACAAGATGAACCTGTGCCAAGAGAAGGACTGTCGGTTCTGTTTAGAGGAGGATGAAACTTCCGAACACATTCTTTGTGAATGCCCGGCACTACACTGGTTAAGCAAACGTATTCTCCACAAGGAGATACTTACTTCAGTGGAACTGAAATGCTCCGCTACTGGCTCCGTTGTCTGGCCCTTGCTATTGCCATAGTCTGGCTGCATGGTCTCCTATCGGCCGGTGTACCGTGGTGATCGCTATTATTCTGGCGATGTCCTTACGTGTTCCGTTTAGGAAATGGTTTGTTTTCACCTTGATGTAGTTTGGTCACATCTTTCTAGATATGACACAGTTTGTCAGCCTAGTCCATCTGAGATTGGCTTTAATTAGAATTTTTTTTGGAGATTTCCGCATTGTCTGCTCCCAGTGGAATGTGGATTATTTAACGTCCCATTTGTTTCCGCAAACGTTATTGTGCCATGGAACCAATATCAGTGTAACCTTAAATTTAATGTCTAGCGAGGCTAGCTCATTACGACATTACTGTAATAGTTTGGAGGATATAGTAAGATAATAGACTATGGCCGTAGGCACAATGGATCTCTTTGGTCGCAGTGCCTACACGCCATTTGGGCGTGGCCACACACCTGTTTAAAAAATAAAATAAAAATGGCCGTAGGGTTATATCATAAGAAATATAGTAAGAAACACAAGAAAAAAAAATGTGGAGACCTTCAAAACAATAATAGATAGTGATCTGGAGCATATCGACAATAGAATGTACCACCTTTACAAATATATATGAATCACGTTGCCCCATAAGCAACAGAGAGTGTGGGTAAGATGTGTTATGTTGAAGAAGTATTTTGGCAAAATTGAGATCTGAAACACGCAAACTGTCCAATAGGGCAAAGCTGGATGATACTTACAACCTACGACGAGGAACTGAGAAGGTCGAAAAAGGAAAGCTTCAGGAAATTCTGTGAAACAATCACTAGCATTCCGATTGCTGCAAGACTGCATAAAGCACTAGAAAAATCGGATGGAATGCCAACATCCCTAAAGCATCAAGACAGAAGTTTCACTGAGGATGAAGAACAAAGAGCACTGCTGCTCTTTGACACTCATTTCCCCAGAATTTCGATAAACACTTACGAAGGGAGCACGACCAATATAATCGTAACAAGACCTTGGAGAAAAGATTGGGAAATAGCGTGTGCTATCTCTTCTAGAGGGAGAATTGAATGGGGAATCATCTACTTTCAGCCTTTCAAGTCACAAGGCGTGAATAGTATCACACCAGTCCTATTGCAGAGGGTGCAAGAAGAACTACAACCACACAGACTTAGAACAAAAACAAAAAGGAGTCGTTGGGGTATATTCCTAATCTGTGAAGACGGACGAAAATTGTATTTATACCAAAAGTGGAAAAAAGACCCATCACAGTCGAAGTCATAAAGACCAATCAGCCTGGCATAGTCTCCTCTTAAAGCAATGGAAAAGGATGTGGATAGCTACTTAATAGAGGATTCACTTAACATATCCCCCTTTCACTACCGTCAGCATGCAGAGAGCGAGCATATCCACTGAGACGACTCTTTTTCAATTGACGGAAACCATCCGCGAAAGAGATAGTACTCTGCGCCTTCCCAAACATTGAAGGGGCATTCGATAACACTTCACATGAAGTGAACAGTATTTAAGTGAATGCACGAGTTGCTGAGAACAAGATCACCAGAAACTCAAACATCACGTAGAATAATTACGGTAAACACAACAAGAAGGTGTCCACAATGAGGAGTGCTATCTCCGCTTATGTGGAGTCTTGTTGTGGATGAATGAAAGTTAACCAACCTCGGTAAGCCTCTGTGATGTCATATAAAGGGGTCTTACAGTAACTCAAGAATGGTGCTGCACGGCTGGGCTCAATATAAACCCGGCTAAAACTACAATAGTACCATTCACAAAAAAAAAAAAAAAAACTTGAACTGAAGCCAATCTGGCTGTCTGGTAGGGTACTGACACCAGTCAAAGAAGTGAAGTACAAGTATCTAGGAGTATACCTAGACAGCAAACCCGTATTGCTTAACCGATCAGATCTGTTATCGGTGTCATTACGGTAGTCCTACATGCCAAAGGAATAGGTGCATTTTCTAACGATTTCTGCAGGAGCTACAGGGATGAAAAAGAGGAAGGTACCGCCCACTGTTTCCTCTGTTTTACACCAAAAGTTATAATATATCTAAATTATTTTATTTTTAAGGACCATTGAATATACCAAATAGAGCACGGTGGAGGTAGGTACTTTCCCATTTCAATGCACAAGTCTTTTCAAATATAATTTCCTCATCAAACAACCAATAAACATTAAATATTCTCAGCTCATTTCAATCCGAAGAAAGAAAAACATGAATTTGTTTTAATGTCCTTAAGTTCTGCTGAAGCTCATTTCTAACAACGAAGACGGCAACTATACACATTGCATATAATAAAATGTAATGACCAGAAGGAGAAAGAGAGGGACACCGAAGAGAAATCATCACAAAACTAATGCACACTAAATGCAATTTCGTCGGATAGTCTATGTTCGTTTGCTCTACTGTTACTGCTGCTGTAGCACAACAAGGACACGAATCAGATCGAGAAATCAAATGGTCCAAAGAAATAAAAAAAAAGGAAAACCAAAGAATTTATAATGAAAGTTGCCTCCTTCGTTCATTGTTAGTCTGTGTGTACGAGTATGTGTGCGCTTCAATGTCATTTTGCAAGAAAACTGTTAGGAGTTTTAAGTTGGTGATGTACGCTGGAGGGATCTTCTGTCGTCACAAATGACATACATTGGGTTATAATTTGTCTGGATCGTAAAAAACTGATGTCCAGAAAGGAAGAAGAACAAGAGTTTGACAACTTCATTGGACGCATTGGTCCATGGGAAATGGAGGATAAGAGCTACTAAGTTGTTCACTTGCGTAATGGAGATATTATTCTTAATGGTCCAGGATTCTTTGTTGGAACAGTGAAATTGCAGTTGAGTGGATAATGTTTTAGAGATTCTACTTCATATTTTAATGAAATGGTATGACTCGAACAGAGATTTAAGTAGACGATTAAGTAAAGAAGTTTTGAAAAGATTCCAAATAAATTTAGAAAAGGTTTTCCGTCGTTTAAAGAATATACGGTGACTGGGTTTGCCAATTCTGCTGCACTCTAAATAATTCAGCAATAACAATACTTACTTAGGTGGCGCTACAGTTCGGAGTGAATCTGGGCCTCAACCAACAATGAGTCAATCGATTTTATTTGTATTGATTTGCTTTTCGTTCAACCCTTCATCTTTCTAAATATCCAATACCGAATCAAATAAACGAACCTAACACAAACCGCTAGATAAAAAATAAATTTATTTGGGGCTCCTTCATACCAGTACGAAAATACTAAACGAATATGGTGTCCTTTCGTACTGGTAAACGTACGAAAATACACCACACCTGTAAAGGATTTTTGTGCCATAAGGAAACCGCAGATAATTAATTTTATGTCTTTTCGGGCCAGAACGAAATTTGTACGGAATTCTTCTACCTATAAAAATAGGAAGAATAACGTTTTGTGGCGCCGTGGCGTAAGTGGTTAGTGTGTCGGATCACTACGCACGAGGATCCAAGTTCGAATCCCAGAAAACACCAAAAAGTTTTTTCACGGTCCAACCTCTCGCGAGCGTCTGACAAACATCTGAGAGTATTGTTGTCACGAAAAAGCTTCTCAAATCGCCGTTCGGAGTCGGCATTAAACTGTAGGTCCCTTCCATTCGTGTGAAAAATATAACGCACACAACATGAGTGGTTGCGAGAAGCTTAAGCCCTGGCACTTTAAAGAGCTGTTGCGCAAAATATTTGTATTTGTATTTATAACGTTTTTTATCGAAATTCATTTCTCACTGGTATTACGTACCGGTTTGAAATGTATGAAATTGGTATGGAAACTAAATAAGTTCGTACCGATAAAAAAAAAAGCTGAAAAGCTACAATTTCGTATTGGTATGACCGGTAAGTTCGCACGGTACGAAAAACCAACGAATTTACAGTTTTTCTTTACCCGTACGAGAACGCTGAATATCGTACAATTTCGAGCAATTTACATGTTTTGAGCGTAGCTCATGTTGCATCGCTTGTGAATGATACATCTGTTTCCGAGGGATGTGATTTAGGCAGTTCGAAAAAACTGCTAACGTCTAGTGGCTCTATAATTTTGTTTCGTGTGGTATGGTTAGCTGGTTGGTTGGTAAGGAACGCCCCTAGATGAGGATGCATTTAGACCAGAAATAGGTCCATTGTACTGCCGATATTTAGGATGGGTGGGTCACTCTCTTACTCTCGGAACCATCTACTTCTCTGTATGAATGAGTTGCAGCCCGAAAATTCCGAATCCACCTCGAATAGACGGCGCAGTGGAGGGTGGCCTCGCGACAGGTGGCTCAAACAAGTGGAAAGGGACCTTAACCAACTTGGCGTGCGCAACTAGAGGTAGCTGGCTCGTAACCGGGTTGGTTGGAGAGGTTTGTTGGTTGAGGTCCAGGTCCACCCCGACTGTAAGGTCACCTAAGTAAGTAAGTAAGTAAGAAAGTAAGGGATGTGGCTGAGCACATTAATTATAATAAAACGTCATAGTTCTTATCAATTATTATGGGTGCATTTTTTTTCTTATCAATAAATTGATAATTTATTGTATTGGAGTAATGCTGGACACAAACTGTATAAAAGTGATTTATGCGCCTTAGAAGCTCATATTTATGTGAGTTCGCTTGAATCGCCACCTTGGCACTTAGAAAATCATACAGAGCACATCGACCTCATTGCGATCGTTTGTACTGTTCCGTTTAGAGACATATTGCGTGAATTTGCTTTCTAGCTCACGTAAGAAGCTTACGATTTTTTGAGCTGAGAAAAAGACGGCGTCAGATGAGGAAGTGAACCCTTTCTGAAAGTATTTAATTCTGATCCCAGCTATAGTGAGACATTCGCATAGGGTATGTTCAGCAGATTCAATGACCTCAAGACATAGCCTGCATGCATCAGACCGAGTAATGCCAATTTTCTTGAGGTCGTATTTAAGAGAGCAGTGACCAGTAAGGAAGTCAATAAAAATCTTGCCATTATGTTTGCTCATTGTTGTAATCACTTAAGTTTCTTTGTTTGAAAAACATATGAATTTCTTAGCATGTTTTGAGTCAGATTGTGAGTCCCGATGTGTGAGCTTATCTTTCTTTTCCCATTGATTTAGTTGAATTTTTATTTGGGTGGTAGGAAGGCCACAAAAAGGTTTGGTTCGCGGTTCCCACGTCTCGATATTCACAAGGGAACATGGCTCTCCTTTGATCGAAAAACTGTCAACCAAATCAATCACATTGCGATCGACGCAAGGCAATCTTCCAGTATTCTGGATCACTACCTAGTTGTAGCCAAGGTACGAATGCGGATATCCAGAACGGAGCGAAATCAACGAAATACTGTGAGAAAATTTGACGTCGGGCGGCTACAATCGCAAGAGACCGCCAGAACCTTTGCCGATCGAGTTTTTTCTAATCTTAATCTAAGTCCTATCCCGCCAGCAACAAATGCGGAAGACCAGTGCCAACAAGCCATCAGAGATGCCGCCTCTGATGTACTGGGTTTCTCGCGGCCACCAAACCGAAACCCCTAGTTTGATGAGGAATGCCGGCAAGCACATGCAGCTAAACAAGAGGCGTACAAAGCGGTGATGCATAGAAGGACTAGAGCTGCTTACGATCTCTACGTGCGCAGGAGAAAAGAGGAACATTGACTTCTCAGAAAAAAGAAGAAGGAGCATGAGAAGCGCTCGGTCGAGGAGATTGCAGGAATGATGTTCGAAAATTTTACCAAAAGGTAAAAAGAACATGCCAGGGTTTCAAAGCCAGAACAGAAGCCTGCAGGGACGAAAATAGCAATATAATAGTAGAATCGCAGTCAGTACTGAGGATATGGAAGGAATATTTCTGCAGACTGTTAAACGGCAATGATGACCAATATTACGCTGTTAGACAGAATGAGCCATTCAACAGTGACGATGACAGTCAAGATTCCCATCAACCCGATTAGAATGAAGTGAGGATAGCGATATCTAAACTCAAATCCAACAAAGATGCTGGAGCCGAAGGCCTTGCCGCTGAACTTTTCAAGGTAGGAGGAGATGAGTTGGTAAGGAGCATGCACCAGCTCATCTGTAAAATCTGGTTGGACGAAAGTATGCCCGATGAATGGAACCTCAGCATCGTTTGCCCGATCCTGAAGAAAGGAGACCCTCTAAACTGCGCCAACTACAGAGGTATAATTCTCCTCAACATCGCTTATAAGATCCTGTCTGCCGTACTATGTGAACGCCTAAAACCGATCGTCAACAACCTGATAGGTCCTTATCAGTGCGGTTTTAGGCCGGGAAAGTCCACCATTGACCAAATATTCAGACTATGGGAGATCTTTGAAAATACCCATGAATATAAAATCGATACGCACCACCTCTTCATCGATTTCAAAGTTGCCTATGATAGCGTGTATAGAGAGGAGTTATACAGACCCATGTCTAGTTTTGGGATCCCTGCCAAGCTCGTCCGTTTGTGCAGAATGACGATGGAGAACTCTCGCTGCTCCGTCAAATTCGGTAAGAACATCACCGAACCGTTCGATGTCAGGAAAGGGCTTAGACAAGGTGACGTGCTATCATGCGATCTCTTTAACATAGTACAATACTTGAGAGAATTGTACGAAACTCACAAGCCAACACCGGAGGTACAATCTTTTACAAGTCTGTACAACTACTCGCTTATGCCGATGACATTGACATAATCGGAAGAACTCAGCGGGCCGTCAATGGGGCATTTACGATTATTTAGATCGAGGCAGCAAAGATGGGTCTAGCGGTCAATGAAAGCAAAACAAAATATATACTGTCTACAAAAACGGACACCCAACATCGGCGTCTTGGACAGAACGCCATAATAGACAGATATAATTTTGAGGTAGTAAAGGATTTTGTCTACCTGTTTACTTCTATGATGAACTCCGCAAATGACATCAGTAGGGAGATCGCACGAATAATTACTCTTGCCAATCGTTGTTTCTATGGGCTTAGAAAGCAATTGAGTAGCAAAGTCCTATCTCGAACTACTAAGGTAACTCTATATAAGACACTAATCATCCCAGTCCTGCTGTATGGCGCAGAGGCATGGGCTTTGACAAAACCGTATCAGGATGTCCTTGGTTATTTTGAGAGAAAAGAATCTTTGCCCCCGTCTGCATAGACAGTGAATGGAGGAGAAGGTACATTGCCAAACTATACGGCCTGTACAAGGACATCGGCTTAGCCAGAAGAGTTCACATACAACGACTAAGATGGCTTGGTCATTTCGTACGGATGGAGCCCATCGTTCCCGTTAAGGAAGTCTTCGAATCCATCCCGGATGAACGACGCAATAGAGGACGACGACGTCGCGGTAGGTGGCATCAACAAGTGGAGGGGGACCTCAACCAACTTGGCGTGCGCCACTGGAGGCAGCTGGCTCGTAACCGTGCTAGCTGGAGAGGTTTGTTGGTTGAGGCCCAGGTCTACCCCGGGCTGTAGCGCCACCTAGGTAAGTAAGTAAGCTCGGTTGAAGTTCCACCGCCAACACAGGAGAAATTAGTTTTGCCATTCTCTTCGGATTTCGACGTCAGCTCACACCAGTCAAAATTCAGCACGAATGCCAAAATGCATACGCAATAAATGCACCATCTTTTGTTACTATTTAAAAGTGGTTTCGAAGATTCCAGACTGGCCATTTTTCTGTGGAGGACGAATCTCGTGAACTACGGCCCAAATCGTCGACGGACGATACAAATGTGACCCTGGTGAATGCTAAAATTGACGAAGGCGCCAGGATGATACAGGAGATGATGGCGGATGAACTGGGCTTGAATGCCATGGCTGTGTCACGAATTTTAAATCATCACCTGAAATAGTCGAAGAAGTCAGCTCGATGGGTTCCAAAAATTTTGAATTAATTTTTGTGTTTTGCCGAGGGCAGGTGAAAAATCTTCTAAAGATACCATAAGGCCCGACCGTGCGTGCTTATGGTAGTGTGAGATTTTTACTCACTAAAAAAACACCTCTCTTAAAAATGAATAGTACAACTAAGTCGACGCTTATCCAGCAGTTTTATTTTCGCTTACGAGACTCGTGATTTTCGGAAAAAGAGGTGCGTATGTAATTAAAAAGAAATGTAGAACTTTAGACAGGTTAAATTCCAATGAAAGTTCCTGCGTTTTTCATGACCGGCATATACTATGACGCGAGGTCAAATTTTTGAATGAAGAGCAAAAAGAGGCTCGTGCTCGTTTTGCTCATTATTTCCTGGATAAGTTTGAAAATGGAGAGTCAAGCTGCTTCAATAAGATCGTTACAGATGAATCTTGGTTTTACAAGTACGACCCGGAAACCAAACAGCAGTCCATGGTATGGAGTCCAGAAGGTGCAAATCAGTAAAGGCCAAACAACAAAAGTCAGCGACAAAAGTTATGGTGTCGATGTACTTCACCAGGGCGCCGACATCAAGCTTAAAACTGGTCAGACAGTCACTGCTAATTGGTATACTGCTTACCACAAGTTTTCCTAGAGCACCGACAAAAAGAGGAGATGCGCCGCTACTTTTTGCACCAAAGCTCCAAAAAGAGGATTTTGAAAGCTGTTTTGAAAGATGAATCTATCGGCTGAAGAAATGTATTGAAATAAATGGGAATTATGTGGAGAAATTAAAAAAAGATGAAGATAACATATCTAAAGCGAAAATTATTTTTGTGTTTTATTATTCAATCAACTAAGCGAACTTGGCTGTCCGCAAGGTGGCGTTCTGTCTCCATTGTTATGGTGCATGGTGGTCGACTCTCTGTTGAACACTCTAAATAGTTCTAACGTCTACGCTCAGGCATATGCGGATGATGTCGCTGTACTTTCTGGCGGGCCATGCCTGGCGACGGTCTGTGCTAACGCGCAGGCGGCGCTGGACATGATCGATGAATGGTGCACTAGGAGTGGGCTTTCGGTGAATCCTCTTAAAACTGAGGTTATTCTTTTTACGAGAAGGAGGATTTTGACCGGTCTAACTCAGCCAGCGCTAAAAGGCGTCACCATTCGCATTTCCAATGAAGCCAAATATCTGGGAGTGATTTTAGATAAGAAACTTCATTGGTCTAAACACGTCGAGTCGAAAACACCCAAGGCGCTTTTGGCAAGACTTGGGGCTTATCACCGAATAAGGTTCTCTGGATCTACACGGTAATGATAAGACCATTCCTCGCATATGCGTCGGTTGTTTGGTGGAAGGGGCTCTCGCGTAAATATGTGGTTGCCTTTTGCGCGAAACTCCAAAGAACGGCTTGTCTCGGCTGCACGGGAGCTTTCCCGCGTACGCCTGGCTCTGCTCTAGACGCTTTGCTGAACTTACCTCTCCTTGATACTTATATCATGGATTGCACAATCAAAGCCATCCATCGTCTTAGGCGGGGCGGTTTTTGGTATACTCCACACTGGAACTTTGATGAACTTGCGCGACACTTATCTTACGACTCCTGTCTTATGGATATGCCGTCTGATGCAATAACACCAGAACTTCAGCTGATGCGCAAATTCAGAGTCGACTTTCCTTGTGTCCAGGCCTGGCTTCGGAGAGACTCTGAGCCGGGAATGGAATGTAGTCGTATTTTCACGGATGGTTCCAAAACCAGTCAAGGGTCTGACGCTGGGGTCATCGTGGAAGTCGACAACATTAGACTTCACTTCTCGTTAGGCAAATATGCGTCTGTTTTCCAAGCGGAAACTTATGCAACCCTAATGGCCATGAACTATGTTGTGAAGAACAGGTGGAAGGGACGTAACATTTGTGTCTGTAGTGACAGTCAGGCTGCGCTTAAGGCCTTGCTTAACCCTTTAACCACTTCCAGAATAGTTCGTGAAACCAAAAACTCTTTGAACTCGGTCGTAAGGCTGAATTCTCTGTCTCTTATCTGGGTCCCAGGTCACACTGGGATCTTGGGGAACGAGATCTCCGATGAGATTGCTAGACAAGGCCCAGAGGAGGCTTTCTCAGGTCCCGAACCCGAGTTGGGTCTCCCTGCGTCCTCGGTTAGGGCTTCCATTGACGATTGGGTCTCTCACGAGCACAATTGTGTGTGGCATGACTCTCTTGGATGCAGGTTGACTAAACACACACAATCAGCGGCATTCTTGCTGTCTCTCAGCAGAAAAGACTGTAGACAACTTATTGGCGCCTTGACAGGCCACTTTACTTTTGCCAAGCATCTTAACGTGTTGGGCTTAAGTGACACTACAATCTGCGGCGCTTGTGGAGAGAGCGACAACACCGCGGAACATTATCTGTGAGTGTCCGGCCTTTGCTCGTATCAGGGGGCAGATCCTCGGTGCGAATGTGATGAGTGCTGGTACTATAAGCTCCTCATCAGTGAAGTGCTTGCTTGGCTTTCTTAGAAAGACAAGGAAATTCCAATAAAATGGGTAAATCAGGGTTTGCTCTCTGGTAGTACAATGGACCAGTTGCGTCTGAGTGCTCCAGTTTAAAAAAAAAAAAAAGGCGAACTTTTGTTAGTCCCTATGTAATGGAGATCGAGACTTGCTTGTCAGAGATGGTTCTGCTTCTTACCATGGAGCACACCCATTTGATGTTATGTAAATCAATGCCTTTGACTTCGGCAGCATTTTTAATCGATTGAAACGAGGTGTTGTCAAAAGCTCCGGAGATGTCTAAGAAGGCGCACAGAGTGATTTCCTTCTTCGACAACGCCTTTTCAATTGTACCGACAAGATAATGCAAGGCTGTTATACTTGTAGTTGATTTACCTGATTGAGATGCAGATCGATCATTTTTTCCATTACTTTTAAGAATACAGAGGTCAGATTGATTGGCCTAAAAGCCTTTGGGTCAGCGGGAGATCTGCTACCAGCTTTGGATATGAACACAACATTAACTTTCCTCTATGTTGTTAGGATATGCATACCTTATTTTATAACTGGATCTGAAGATTGAAATTAGAGGATTAGAGGCAGATGTAGGGCTTTTGAGTCGATATAGGAGTGGATGGATCAGTTAACTAAGAGTCCGGAAAGTGAGTCTGAAGTAACAAGCCTATCGTTTCGCTGTGACTTTGTGTGAAACTGCCATCCGATTTTTTTAGAAAACCGATTGCATTGCTGTAATTCTTGGACGGAGTTTTTTGGACGCTAATGGCTGATGGTAAACCATTAATGCCATCACAGAAATATCTTGTAGGCTGTTAGAGCTATTTTATATATCGCCATTTGAGTTGATTTTATGCTTCAGCATGAAGAATCGAGGGAGATAAGCTGTGCCAGGGCTGCCCACTTTAGCGAGAACGTTATTTTTGCTGGTCAACCGTTATTTTACAGAGAATAGGCCATATGCTTTGATATTTAAGTTTACGTGCTTGCTGGTCACCCTCTTGATTCTCTTTTAAATACATCCGCATTCAATTTAATTTTACACTGAAACGTTTTACTAATGAAAAGAAAATCGATAAAGTAAATCGTTAACAATTTCTGCAGACGCTGTGAAAACATTTTATTCCCTACCCATCATAAAGAAATAGGCCTTCAAAGCCATAATCCAATTAAGTGGCACCGTTTTGGAATTCTTTATGGCCACTCTAGGTCTTTTGACAAAGTCATCGTCAGCTTCTGCATTAATTTGGACAACTCATTTGGAATTTATGAAATTCATGAAACGGACAAATGATTCTCTTCATCAAAAACTTCAATTCTTATCCCCATTCTAATGTTAATGCCTGCCTCTATTTCTTGTCCTTTCCCTGCAGATATATGTATGTATGTATGTATGTATGTACAGTACATTTCTAAATTATGAATATTACCCTCGTATATCTGTCGTCCTGGCTATGTCCTCATTTCATCTCTCGTCATTACGGATAATATTTGGATTATGACTTTTTCTACTTTTCGTCCTTCTACAACTACTCTTTCTCCCTTTTCACTGTCTAATGGTAGACCTCGCCAAACATAACAACCAAAAAAGAACAAAACAAAAAAAAACAAATAAATGTGATATAATGTCGAGATGTGGAAGCACACAACATCATCCAGTGAATCGGCATCGTGTTCGCTGCTGGTGCTCATCTCTCTCCTGCTCGTCATGAAGAATACGAGAACTGTCCCACGATTATCCCTTCGAGGATTTCCACAGAGAGAAAGAGAACTAGATAATGGGTAACAAGGGGCGCGCAGTCAGAGAAGCATTTTCAAATTTGCATCAAACGACGAAAAACGGACGAAAAATTCCAAATTAATGAAACTTTATCTATACATTCCTGTATACAGACTGGTGTGGAGTGAAGTCCTTGGTATATGAGCCCCTTGTCCATCGGCTGCCGGATGGTGAAAAGAAGAAGAATATTATTTTAACTGGCAAATCCAACTTTCAAAAATGTTCTATTTCTAGAGAAAAAAAAAAGCAACGACCGAGACGATTGGGTTGGCGTAGAAGGACATTCGATAGAGCGGAGCAATTCTGTCAGAATTTTTCGACGAGTTATGATAATTGCCTACCCCCTCGAAGATCTCCCGCTTTTGAGGAAAATTGTTTGCAGTTTCTATGCTATGCTGCGGTTGTGTCAAATGCAGTCGGAGCAAGCATTTTGGGCGACGACATGGACATCGACGAGGACAACGACGACGACGGCGATACATTTGGAGGAATTGTGGAAACTTTAAGTCTCTTTTGGTCATGTTTATGAGTGGAGGGAAAAAGAAGCACATCATTTGCGACTAGGAAGACGACGACGTTTGCTGGGTATGCAGAAAATCCAATTGGCAAATGGATAAGTGCTATATTTTTAAGGTTTTAGCTCATTGAGTGGGTTTTACAAAGCGGGAGGTCTTGAGAAATATTATTTGACGAAGAGCAAGAAAAAGTTTGTTTTGGAGCAACAAAAGACTCAGACATTTCATGTATTCTGATATTCTCAACTGATCTCATACAAGTGAAGATTTCAGACTAAGCAAAATTATTTGCATCACATATTTCCTTCCAATAGTTTAGTGAATAGTTCACCATGTATGAAGAAGTTAAAAACTAAGGTGTACCCAACTCAAAGATTTTTGCCGAAGGCTCAATCTTGCTCAGTAAGTGGCCAAGATTCAATTTTTTGTGAATTAGGCTCTCTGACTTTTCAGAATCACTTCATTGAAGGAATTGTCTCAATGAGGAAAACGGTTAACCGACCGAGGATGAGCTACTCTCCACCTCCACGCTAGTGACGGTTGGGTGCCTAACACCTTGATCTGAGATTGGGTAATCAACCTCTTTAGAAAATCTTGGGATCAGACGAGAGAGGGGGAAGAGTGCTTTCTAACTAGAGCACTTCTTCTTGTTCTAGGTGGCAGCGGAAAAAATTCCTAGATTGAGTCATCGGTGGCGTCTACAGTTCCAGTTACGTTGAACTTAGTGAACATCTTTTGCGAGCTGTTTCGCCATATTCGGGTCACAGGTCGGTAAGAAACTTCCAGGGCTAGTCAGGACTTTCGAATAGAGATGGTGACGGAGGAGCCTTTAATGGGCCAACGGCAGGGCTCACACCCCTGTAGTGGACTACTGGTACTGGTGTACCCGGCCCCATGTCCTAGGAGTATAACAAATGGCCTGGCCGTTTTGCGGACCCGTTAGCTTCCCTACCATGTTAAAAATGAATGATTCCAAAACAACCAAAAGCCTTGGATAAGGAAAATTCATTTGTTGACGATCCCAGCAAAAGAAATAATGACAACGACCTTCGGATCTGTGCGTGGAATGTTCGGACCCTTAACACACTCCGGGCAGCCGAACAATTAGCAGAGGCCCTAGACTGTTGTAAAACAGATATAACCGCCATCCAGGAAGTGCAGCGGGATGGGCCGCGCTAAAAGAGGATGAAAAACTGTGACACCTACTACGCTGATTGCTATAGAGACAACAAACAGCGTTTATTCGGATACGGCTTTGCTATACGCGACGGACTAAGGCAAGAAGTCTTAAGTTTCCTACACGTGAGTGAGCGTATTATCACAATCCGGACAAATGATAATTTCGATAACATAAGCCTGAAATGAGCTCAGGTCCCCACGGAACAAAAGGACCCTGCCACCAATGATTGTTTCTACGAGCTCCTCGACAAAATATACGAACTTAAAATCGTGTTGGGCGATTTTAACGCCAAAATATGGTGGTAGGGCAGTCGGGAAACATAGCCTACACGACACCACGTCTGACAATGGACTGATGCTAATTGATTCCACTGTGGAGCGAAACGTCACTATAGCAAGCATATAGTTTTCTCATCTCAATAATTAAAAACAAACATGGCGGTCCAATGATCATGTAGCGATCAACCAAACTGACCACACTGTGATCGACGCAAGACATGCCTACAATATTCTGGAGGTCCGGACCTTCCGAGCGGCCAACATAGACTCGGATCATTACCTTGTTGTTGGTGCGGACGCGCGCCGTGGTGCAGTGGTTACGCACACAACACGAGTGGTTGCGAGAAGCTAGGCACTTAAGGAGCTGTTGTGCCAAATTTGTATTATGTATGCATATACTACATATTACCTTATTGTAGTCAAGGTACGAATGCGGATATCCCAAACTGCACAACAAAAAAGAATCACTGGGCGAAAATTTAACGTCGAAAAGCTACAATCGTAAGGAACCGCCAGAGTCTTCGGTAAACGCGTATCCCGAAATCTGTCAATCACCCCTATGCCGCCAGCATCAAGTGCCTAAGACCAGTGGCAACGTTGCCACCATGCCATCAGAAGCGCCGCAACTGATGTGCTAGGTTTCGCCCGACCAACACCTCGAAACCCCTGGTTTGACGAAGAATGCTGGCGACTGCATGTAGCAAAACAAGAGGCACATAAAGCGGCGCTGCAACGGAAGGCGAGAGCTGGTCGTGAGCTCTACGAGCAAAACTGACGGGAAGAACATTGGCTTCTCCAAAATAAGAAGAAAGAGCGCAATTGAAGATATTGAGAGCTTAAACTTCAGGAACAATGTACGGAAGTTTTACCAAAAGTCAAAAGAACAAAACCCATAGAGAAGCCTGTGGAGATGAAGACGGAAACCTCGTAGTAAAATCACAGTCGGTGCTGAGAATATGCAAACATTACTTCTGCAGACCGTATAACGGTGACGAAGACCAACCTTCCACTGCTAAATATAGACGATGATAGTCAAAATGTCCGTCCATTTGATCAAAGCGAATTGAGGATAGTAATATCCAAGCAAAAATCTAACAAGGCTGCTGGACCTAACGGCTTACCGGCTGAACTTTTCAAGACAGCTGGTGATGAATTACACAAACTTATCTCTAAAAGATTTGGTCAGACGAGTGTGTGCCTATCAGTGCGGTTTCAGATCAGTCAAGTCCACTATTTATTGTCGTTTGGATCCTGGAGAAAACCCAAGAAGTCCAAATCGGTACTCACTATCTCTTTATCGATTTCAAACCCATCTATGACAGCATCTATAGAGGAGCTATATGGAGCCATTTCTAGTTTTGACATCCCTGCGAAATTTGTCCGTCTGACAAATGACAAATGTCGGATGAAATGGCCACTTTGAGAGAAAAATTCTTCGCAAAATATTGGGTACCGTTTGCGTTGACGGGCTTTAGAGGAGAAAATTCAATAACGAGTTGTACGAGCTGTACAGCGGTATGGACCTAGTCAAAAAACAGCATAATTGACGTCTGATGTGGCAAGAAGATGTAGTTTGAATGGACACCAACGCTCCGGCCCGCAGAGCCTTCGAATCTAACTCAGAGGGACAGCGCAGTAGAGGGCCCCTCGCCGTACGTGGTGCGCACATGTACACAGAGACCGCAACCAACTTGGAGTACGTAAATACAGGCAATTGGAGAAACATGTTGGTTGAGACACACGTTTACCCCGAACTGCAGCGCTACCCAAGTAAATAAGTGAGTTGAAGTTAAATGTATTCATAAGTTCCACAGGCGAACGCTACAATTTTAGGCAGATGGATCTCGAAACATTTAATCTTCAAAAAAGTATGAATAATTGTAGACTTTTCTCACAAGCAAAGAACATGTGATCGCATTGTATAGTGGTCTCTTTTTGCTTTATACGACTCAAAGTCATCTACGTAATCCTTCTCCATATTAACGAGGAAGCATTTCATTTCCTGGATAGGAGCTTGTTTCTTATCAAAACTCATCGAAGCTAGATATGTAGAGCTAACGCCCACTCACTACCAACCGATTGACTTTTACGTGTAACTACTTCCTAAACATCGGCACTATGCTTTTATGTTCACACAATTTTTTTACCCAGCAAACCTCCCGAATAATCCTGTTTCCCATCAAGTTGCTAATCTTCACCAATAATGCTGGCAAACATAAAATATGTTGTCGGCGAAATTTATCGTTAAATCTGATTGCCAAAGCGCATTACGTATACGAGTGAAATTCACATTAACACTAGTAATAAACAAAACATTTCACTCTCTTCGCCCACTCATGGAGAGACCCACCAATGTAGGTGGTCCATATCCACTTCATCCAATAAAGCTTCCATTTCAAATGCAATTGCCAGTCTCCTAATGGCCTCTGGCGCGGCGCAAAAGAGGGTGAAAAACTGCAATGAAACCGATTTAATGTAATACACCCAGAGAGTGAAACATTTCACTTTGCAAAGAGAGAGTCCCCGTGCCTGCCATCGTCTAATGTTCGCATCAAGCATTATAAAATCCCCGAAAACCCATAAAAAGCTACTTTATACCGTAATAATACGTAAATGCAATGAGCACTACACCAGGACTACCCCACTCGATAGTGGGTGCTACTGGTGCTCCTGCTTCTGCATCATTGCAACAGATTCAAAAAGTAATTTTTCCTGCCCACCAAAATAAAAAACGCAAAGAACCCAGAATGGTTGTGGCATACATCCCTCTATCGATATTCCAAATGACCAAAAGCCACCTTCCTCCAGCGGCGAAGAAGGATATGCCATGTCGTCGCAGCAGCACTCTGAAAATCGAATCAAGTTTTGCACAGTTAGACCTCATTTTCCGAAGCAAAAAATGTGAATATGTACAGCTCCTTCGTGTCCTTTGGGAGTGGGTGGAAGTGGAATCAGTATCGATTCCCCGTTGAAATTGGGTGATACAGAAGGAAGATCCGGAGTATATAAGTGCATTAGAGGATAAGTAGAGAACCTAGGCGACGTCGTCGTGCAATTCAAAACCGGTGCGGTGTGCTGCTATAAGAAAAATTGAGTGGCATGCATCGCGCAAGGATTCCGAGAAAATCATTGACATTTCGAAAAATCGAGTAACGTTCGATTGGTGGGTACTCGTATGTGTGTGAGTGTGTGTCAATAAGATGAAATGAATGGAAATGGACTTTGGGTCTTTATTAGTCTCCGGTGATTTAGGATTCAGGAAACGGAAAAGGACGATGAGTGGCATTTTTGCTGCAGCAGCAGCATCAGCGGTAGAATTCGATTTCGGGCTTAAGTGCTTCGGTGCTGTGCTGGTGTCAAAGTGTTTTTGAAAGTTCCCATCAAAATGGGAATTGAAAGCAAACTCTCTAAGGGTATTAGGGGAAATGAGGGTAGTACCATCAGAATATGGTTGGATATTTTTGAAATGAATTCGATTTGAAAGGAGTAAATAAATATGTCCACTCTCACACCCAATATGCACTCGTAGGTACTTGAATGACTTTGCATTTTGCGCAGAACACTTCCCTATGTACATATATGTAGTTTGATGACACCGACGAATCAAAATAAAGCACAGTAAGAATTATAACAAAGAAGAACACTTGTGCGTAATGCGGAAGCAGGAGTCTAGATTAGTCATTCCTTGACGAAAAGTAAGTATACACATCTGTCTGAAGAGATAATGTCCTTGAGCCATCGGCTAGGCTAGGTTAGGTGGAGGTGGCTGGCAGCTGAGAATCGTCAACACACTTAGACAAATAATAGGAGAACCTCTGAAGCATAAATAACTGAGCTTCAAGAACCACTAAACCAAAATCTTTCTTTCTCTCTCTCTATCTATCCTTTTCAACGCCCGCACTGTGTGTAAACATGTTAAAGGTATTCATATTAAAGGTATTCATAACCCTTTGAATGCGCGCAAATTATATAAAAAAAAAAATAGGTTCATTGTGATACCACGTGGATCATGGGAGAAAGTTTCTCCTACCTACTCGAGACCATTTTGAGCTTCTTATGAAGCGAAGGAGGCTCTTATTGCCGATGTTTTTCAGGTCGCCTATGTCGTTGTAATAGGAGGCTCCTAGGTGAAGCTTCCTTCTACGGGAGAGAGCTGGGCAGAAACAAAGCAGGTGAGGAATAGTTTCTTCCTCCTTTTCATCCATGCACCTTCTACAAATGTCGTTCGCAAAAAGGTCTAGCCTTGTAGCATGCTTGCCTATTAGATAGTGCCCAGTGATGACACCTATTGTAGTGCCGATATGCAACCTGTGTGTCAGATCATCAATGTCTTTCTGTGCTGTAAAATGTGGTCCACCACCTTTGGATGCATAACAAATAATTCAAAAACCTTGACATGATGGAACTGTCAATAAATTCCATTACTTATCGTATCGTCTGGCACTACAGTCCTTGCAAAAATACTATAGCGAGAGCTAAATTGACACCGAGATGGCAGGAGGCAATATAACCTACAGCAGAAGAAGCGGGAGGACTCTAGCACTGGGAACCAAAATCTGAAGAACTACCTTACGAATAGACTATTCCGCGTCAAATGTGGAAACGAATATTCAGATTTTGAAGAAATAATGGCTGGGGTGCCGCAAGGAAGCGTTCTTGGTCCAGTTTTATATCTATTATACAATCGTGATATACCGCAAGTAGAAGGCATTGAGCTAGCTACATTTGCCAACGACACTGCTATCTTGGCAGTAGGTAAAACGGTCGAAGATACTACAGAAAAACTTCAAGAAGCTTTGGATAGAGTAAATGAATGGACAAAGATTTGGCGAATCGCACTCAACGAGACCAAATCTGTTCATGTAAATTTTACGTGTAAGAAAATAAATAATTTGCTGATCTTTTCAATCTCGGTTTCAATTCCGTTTGCAAATGAGGCTAAGTATCTTGGAATGACACTTGATGCAAAGCTGAAATGGAAAACGCACGTAAAGAAAAAACGCAAAGAACTAGATAATAAATATAGAGAAATGTATTGGTTACTTGGAAAATATTCCAAGCTTAATATAGGTAACAAACTGCTTTTATATAAGCAAGTGCTAAAGCCTGTATGGACATATGGCATACAACTCTGGGGTTGTACCAAAGTAAACAACATTAAAATTTTACAAACTTTTGAAAACAAAGTGCCAAGAGGTATTGTAAATGCGTCGTGGTATATCAGAAATAGCGATCTCCACAGAGATCTTGGCATTAAAGCAATCGAAGACGAAATCAAAAACTACGCGAGAAAGCATAAAAGTCGACTAGAAAGTCACGTAAATATTACAATCCTCCAAGGTTTGGATGAAAGAAATTTACTACGCCGTCTAAAAAGAACTAAACCTTTAGACTTAGCGCGTTAAGTTACCGCGTCTAAACTGCGGAGCTAGCAGGAACTTCTAATGGGAAGCTACCTGCAAAACGTCCTTATTTCGTGAAATGAAAACTACTTGATAAGTCGAATACTTAGTTGTAGTAAAAATAAAAACAAGTCTTTTTTGAAGGGAGTTTTTTTAGAGGGTAAGAATCCCACACTACTATGAGCACGCGCTGTCGATCCTCATAGTGTCTTGTTTAAGATTTTCACCAACCCTCGGAAAAAAAAAAAAAAAAAAACTGGGAACCAAAATTGTGACGGATTACTTAAGGGGCACAAAATGCTACTATCCCACTAAAAACATGCATGTGAAAAAACAGGCCATCTACTCGTCAGGACTGTGTGTTTAATTACCTGAAAAAAAAAATAAATAAATTAAATGTAAATTATGCCAAGTTCATTGACTACACGTTATTAGCTGTATTTTGATAAGCACAGAAAAGTAATGTGTGAATTGACAAATTCACAGAAACAATTTTTCAAGCCTCTCAATATTCCTCAGTTCATTAGTAAAACCTGTGCGCTATCAAACTGTCTGCGCTTATATACAACACCGATTGGGGCCTCAAGGAATAAAAGGTGACCGGCGCGCGGGGTACCGCAAGGATCCGTGCTAAGATGTTGTACTACGGCTCTTCCCAACACCTGAGGAGTCAATAATTAATGGATTTGCAGATGATATCGTGGTTAGGGCACAGCAGCCTCACACCGTTGCACCTTGCAGCACAAAAAGAAGCTATGCTGAGTGCTCTTAGGCTACCCAAGAACTCGGACCTTAAAATCGGCAACTTTACAGGCCATTTGAAGATTCGAAGTTATATTCAAAATGACCCTATTCTCAAAATCCCAGATACTATGATTAAGAAATACTGGTTCTCCAGGAAATTCAATGTGGTCATAGGTGACCGCCATATATGGAGGAATGAAGGACTTGTAGTCTTACCAAACTCTCAAACTTGGTACACAGATGGTTCCAAATTGGAAAGGGGTAGCACTGGCGCAGGGGTTTATGGACCCAGGTTCCAACGTGCGGCTGCGCTTGGGAAATCACCAACAATATTTCAGGCGGAAGTCCATACGATCGAGCTCTGTGTACGAGAATGTCTGCGTAGAAAAGTCGAGGGCTCTCAAATCATACACGGTAGGATCAAAACTTGTATGGGACTGTCTATACCTACTCGAAGATCTCGCATCGAAAAACATAGTCACTGTGGCCTGGATACCAGACACGAAGGCTTCGAGGACAACGAACGGGCGGACTGCTTAGCGAGAAGAGGCGCTAGTCGCCCACTAGTCGGTCCTGAACCCTATTTTGGAGTCGCACGGAGTAGCGTTAACATAAAAATAAAGAAATGGGAAGATGATCATCATGCAGAGTATTGGGCCAAACTCAAGGGCCTAAGACAGGCAAAGAAGTTCATTAATCTCAACCGCTGCAAGGCTAAAAAGCTACTCGAGCTTAGAAAAGCAGACCTAAGAACCTTAACAGGCTACTTGACTGGTCATTGCCCACTCAGGTACCATCTGTACAAGATAGGAGTAGCAGATACAGACGAATGCCGGATATGTGGAGAGCAAAAAGAGACGGCAGAACATATTTTTTGTGAATGCCCCATGGCCGCAAGAAAAAGACTTCTCCATATCGGAAGGGCTTTATTGAGTCCCTCTGACTTCTGGAATATTGAGCCTGGAGCTTTGTTGAGGTTTATGAAGAGCCTTAACCAAGTTCTCAGCTAAACACCGGGCTGACACAATAGATCTAACAGGTCACAGTGTGTACAAGGCCCTAGTAAAGTAAAGTAAAGGCACAGCAGACGACTGCTGTGAGCCAGAGTAGCTACAGCTATAATCCTATATGCCAGATTCACCTGGGCCAGAGTTGCGAGGATTAAATGTAATAACATAATTGCCCAAGTTTATCGAATCCGCGCGCTGAGAACAATCTGCCCTTATCGTCCAACATCAAAAGATGCAGTATGCACACTGATAAAAAGGCTCCCATAGATAATCTAGGAGAGGATCAACAGCGACAGTATTCTTCAAACCACAACGTAGATTATAGAAGTCGCCTTGATATCGAAGCAGGCGCCTTCAGAAAGAAGTCATGTTTTTTTGATGAAAGGGAAATACGGACGAGAAAACTTAAGGAGCCACCGATCCCCGAAGTAGATTTAGACATGTTTTTCAATTTCGTACTATTATGTATTGGGGGAATAACCCTTTTCATCTTATATGAGCATTCGTTATTCGCAAATTCTCTAGTTTTTAGTTGAAAAAATTTTTCCAATAATGTGAACCCCTCTAAAATGTGAAGAGGCCCTTGTTTTAATTAGTTCACATTATAGAAGTAGTACTGTATAGGTATTCACAAAAGACAATGTCGTTTGAGTGCAACACCTGAGTCCCATAGCCAGCCCGCAAAATCGACCACAGGATTCATCTAAATGTATTCATTCTGCAGAACTGCTGATTTGTCAGATTGGTGTTACTCTAGACATTTTAGACAGTTGACAAAAAATGATGTATAAGCAGTTGAGTTGGAATATAAATATACGTATTCATCATTGTGATGCTCCACTACTCCGCAATGTTACCTACTCTAAAAATAGGGCAACAGGACCAACATCGAATGATTTGAGCTTCCACATGACCTTTATGCATCTTTTCCATGAACTGACATCTGTTTTTTTTTTCACGATCCCACCTGAAAAAGCTTCTCAAAAATAAAATAAAAATACCCTTACGGATATGACATAAAACTGTAGGCTCCTTCCATTCGCACCAGTGGTTACAAGAAGCTAGGCCTAGGCCCTTCATGAGCTGTTGCGCCAAATTTGTATGTGTAAACATATGTTTCAAAAGTATCGATAACAACGAGACGCCTTTGAAGAAATTCCTCTGGGAATGTATCTGAATATTTCTCATTCTACATCAACCCCTAGCAAACCATAGATGCAATCTAGCGATTAAGACGGCGAAAAAAAAATGTAATAAGACAGTTACCAACAAAATTCTTCAATGTCCCAGTGGATCACGTCTGTTTTGGTCAATGGCAAAAGCGATTAGCAATAATTTCTGATTTTGTTTCTTCCCTGCTTTAGTAAAGGAGGATAGATCACTATTCACAGCACGCAAAGAAAAAGCTTATCTAAGTATGTGCCGCTTAAACGAGCAAAACATTCAAAAAGGCCCGTGGTTTAATAAAAGTTTATCGAGATTAAAAAACGCTATGCTTAAGACTTATACAAAGAGTAAATCCATTATAGCTTTGCGAGGCAAATTTTGTCAGCTGAGAAATGAATATGAATTCCTAAAGAAATTTGTGTATAGGCAGTATATATGGTCAATAGAATCCAAAATTAAACATGACTCTAAAACATTTTGGTCGTTTATTAACACTAAACGTAAATCGATTGGAATCCCGTCCAACATGGTTCATAATGGCATTTCCAGTGACAATTTAAAAGATGTATGTGATATGCTTGCGGTATTTTTTCAATCAAATTTCGTCAATAAATCAACTGACTGCAGTAGAATACCTTTTTGTAAAGAAATGTTTGATAAGAGCTTGTTATCCATAACTGAGGGTGAAGTTTTCATGGAATTGTCAGCTCTCGATTCAAGTACGAGCATTCCACCAGATAATGTTCCACCCCTATTTCTAAGACTATGCAAGTCTAATATCGTAAAGCCGTTATGAGTTATTTTCAATATGTCCTTGTGCCGCGATGAATTTTTAGACTGCTGGAAGAGTTCATTTATTACACCCATTTATAAATCTGGATCGAAGAGAGCTGTGGAAAATTACAGACCAATGGCTAAGCTTCCTTTAATACCCAAAGTATTCGAAGCTATGGTGAAAAATAAATTGTATGCTGCAGTACGCAATCATATCTCCGAACATCAACATGGTTTTGTGAGCGGAAGGTCCACCACAACGAATTTGATAATTTTTACGAATTATTTCCTTCGTAATATGGAAATGCGTCTTCAAATCGATTCGATTTATACCGATTTTTCCAAGGCATTTGATCGTGTTCAACACAATGTCCTGGTGAAGAAATTGGAAATGATTGGGTTGCATTCAAAAATTGTAAGCTGGATCAGTAGCTATTTAACTAATCGTAAACAGTATGTAAGAGTTGGTTCTGTTCTCTCAGATGAAATTTTTAATGTTTCTGGAGTACCCCAGGGTAGCCATCTAGGTCCATTACTTTTTCTCTTATTCATCAATGATTTACCCTCATACATTTCTAATTCAAACTGCCTCTTTTATGCTGACGATTTGAAAATATTCAAGTCCGTAAAGTCAATGTCGGACGTTCTAGAACTGCAAAACGACGTTAATAATGTTGCGAAATGGTGTAATGATAATGGCTTGAGTTTCAATATTGGTAAGTGTATAATTGTAACATTTTCTAGAATCAGGTCTCCTATAATGTTTGATTATATGATTCTAAACTCTTGCCTGAAAAGGGTTACTAATCAAAAGGATCTAGGAGTCATTTTTGATGAGCAATTTAAATTTTCTGCTCACATTGACTACATTATCTCTAGAGCTAGCTCTATGATGGGTTTCATATCCCGAAACTCAAAAGATTTTCAGGATCCATATACTGTGAAATCATTATATATTTCATTAATTCGCCCTGTACTAGAGTACTGCTGTATAGTATGGAATCCATACTACTACAACAGTGAGATTCGTATTGAAAGGATTCAAAAGTGATTTACAAGATTTGCCCTCAGAAAGCTATCTTGGGATAATAATAATATACCCAATTATGAAGCCAGATGTGCCTTAATTAACCTTAAGCCTCTTAAGAAAAGAAGGATCTATTATTCAGCTCTTTTTGCTCATGATGTTTTATCTGCATACATTGATTGTCCAATCTTACTCTCATTGTTTAATGTTTATGTCCCGGCTCGCAGTTTACGACCTAGAGAAAATAATTTCTTTTATGTTTCCAAACATAGAACAAATTATGATGAAAATGATCCAATAAGTATTGCTTGTATTAATTACAATGAACTTGAAAATGCCACTGACTTTCATATAAGTAGAATTGTTTGTAAAAGTTTAATCATGAACTCATTATAAATATAAATGTATACTATTATTACAGTTTGTAAATATTATATTTGATCTTGTAAGTAGTCTAAAAAGTTTATAATACTTGGAGACGAATAAATAAATAAAATAAATTATTACAAACATGTTTTCAGGTAATTTGACGGTGCAAGTAGATCAGCCAATTATATCAGCTGTACAGACATCGATGCCTGAGGTGAAGTCCAGGTCTAGTTTAATTCGGCGCATCCTTAAGAACCTGGACTGCAAAAAAGCCACCGGACCAGATGGAATACTAGCCAAAGTCCTCAAAAATGGTGCACCATAACTACCAACGCCCCATGGCTCTGTTATCTGTGCTTGCCAAAGTTATGGAAAAGGCAATAAACGCCGGTGTTATTAAATATGAGGAGGATCATGGACTAATAAGTGACCGGCAATATGGTTTTCGTAGGTGCCGCCCACGAGGAGATTTTCTGAGTTAGGTAACCCATCTATGGATCTCAGCTATTGAAGAACATGGTGAATCAAAAGCGGTTGCACTAGACATCTCAAAAGCATTTGATTGAGTCTGGCATAGTGCTTTAGTAAGCAAACTACCTTCATGTGGACTACCACAGTAACTCTGGAGATGGATGGACAGATTTCTGCAGGACAGAGCAATTCAGGTTGCTGTCCACCGTGTGTCTTCCAAAAAATTTGCTATTAACGCTGGTGTACCTCAGCGATCCATTCTTTCTCCTACATTATTTTTACCCAATATTAATGATCTACTAGGATCAATAAATAATTAGATTTTTGGTTTCGATGCCAGCGCTCTAGTAGCATCTTGCTCAAACTACATGCCCGTGAGTGTCAATTCCTTACTTATTCAGAGATGCGAAGAAATCCCTACTATTAACGAAAATCTGCGGAAAAACTTGCAATGGATAAAAGCAAACTTTGTGGAGATCAACATGAAGAAAACATAATTCACCACATTTCCAGGGAGAATACATCTACTGCTCCCCAGGATATATTGCCACATATCCAACAACGCAAAACCAGCTTCCACGAAATTGAGTTATATTTTTAGAGCAAAGAAATATTTCACACCGCCGCAATTTCTTTTTCTATACAAAGCACAAGTAAGACCGAGGCTTGAGTACTACTTTTATGTTTGGAGCTCGGCCTCAAAACATTACGAGGGCAAGGTGTTCTCGGCCTGACGCAGAGATAGCGTTCCAATTAGCAAAATTTTATGTTTCCTTCTGCCTGGGTGCACTTCTCATTAGTTCGTATGACAAGCTTCAACTTGTTCTCTCAAGTAGTTTGTTTACACGAATTTTTGCAGTAGACGTCTTGCGGGTTTTTCGTTAAAATGGATAAACTTGAATATCGTGCTGTCATAAAATTCTTCGTTTTGGATGGGTTAACACCTAAGGATATTCATCCAAAGTTGACAAAAGTTTACGGGGACTCTGCTCCTTCCATGTCAACCGTTAAAAATTGGGCAGCTGAATTTAAGCGTGGTCGCACGTCCCTCGTAGATGACCCACGTGAAGGACGGCCAAAAACCGCAAGCACACCCGAAACCATCGAAAAAGTGCATGATATCATGTTAGACGATAGGCGAGTGAAGGTGAGTGAGATAGCTGAGGCTGTGTGTATATCGGAAGAGAGGGTGCGAAACATTTTGCACAAAAACTTAGGGATGCGAAAGCTCTGCGCAAGATGGGTGCCGCATTTGCTGAATGCCGATCAAAAGCAAATGCGCAAACGATTTTCGCGGCAATTTTCCGCGAGGAATACTAATGTTGGAAAAACGCTGGACAAAGTGTGCTGAAGTCAAGGGAGATTTTGTAGAAAAATAAAATCATTTTTTAACTGAAAATCGCAGTCTTTCATTGTCAGGCTAAGAACTTTTCACCTTGCCCTCGTATCTAAAACAGCAACCATAGGCGAGCAGTTCGCTTAATAGAAGATCCAGCCCTTACACCCACCCCTTCAATCGTTGGCTTATTGAAGGCAGGTCCAGAATGATGCCTCTTCTACAGATACTACCATGGCAAATGTTCGTGAGATGTCAACAGAATGATCCCTAGAAACTCGACCTTTTAACGTCCGTCTAGGCAGACCACTAGAGCACACAACTCTAATATTCACCTGGCAACCGCAAGTACAACATTCTATAAAAATTATTTTTGTTGCAGGACAAGCAATCTATGGAACTCACTTCCAGGCCCAATATTTCCAGAAAGCTATAATGTACAATAATGTAAATGCAGAATCAACAAACAACTGCAGGTATTTCGTGGCGCTGGCTTAGCGTTAAAGTTTCGCCTTTCCCGAGAGAAGTTGGACAACGACAGGCTTTACGAAACGTAAAAATAGATCCTCAGAGCAGATACGAGTACTGGGTTTTTTCGGAAGAGAATTTTTAATCAGATAATCAGTGCTACCTTTGAAAAGGGGAATGAGTGAGAAAGGAAAGGTTCGACAACTACGATGTTGAGGTCAAGAAGATCTAATAATCCTAGTCTCTAGGTTCAAGAAGACAAAAAGACCGAACCAGGATGATTAACATGACAAACATGAAACAGAGATTTATTGGCTATTGGGAAAAGGGAGATACGTATTTCAACTAACAGGACACTTCGTGATAGGTTCAATGTTACCGCACTACTATGGAAGCTGTCAAGGTGCAGGGAAGACATGGCGCTGTGAATTACCGCATTTTTGTCCTCGCCGGAAGTGAAACATATGTACTGTGTGAGAATTCGATAAAGCCATAGGAGTCTCGTTCGTAGATATAATGTGACTTATTAGGAGCATGCTTCAAACTTAGGTCAGGAACACTTTTGGATATTAAGGAGAATCAGCAGATCTACTTACATGTTAGCGCTTTCGCTGTACACATATCCCCCATCCCAGCTTACTTTTAAACGAAGATCCTGCCAGCTCTGGCAGCTAAAAAGAAGTGACAAAATGTCAAACCTGCCCCTGCAAAGAAATGCCTTGACTGGCGGTGCCGCAGGGGAACAACAGGAGAGAGAAATCAGAGGAGTTTTTTAGCACGTAAGCATGCAAGAGCATGGAGTCGTGCATAACTCGTAGCACGGGCTACAAGTATCCATAAAGGATTTCTACCCGTTCCCGCGGATCAAAAAAAAAAAAAATTACACGCATTGCTCTAAGGTTCCCTTTAGCTTTTCAAGGTTTCACAACCTGTCATTAGATTACAAAAGTGCGTTCAACTAGGTTAACGATTGTGAATGTTGTTGTGATTGTTGTATGAACAAAGTCAGCTTTTCAAATATTCCAAATGATTTATGGAATGTTCGGTCCTTTTGATGCCATTGAAGTGAAAAAGAAATCTACACCAAACTCATGTACATTTTTCATGAGATAGAGTCAGTTAGTGTGTGCTTCGGATTCCTCTGCATTCTCCACATTATTAAGCCATGTAACTGACACTTAAAAACTCTTAACTTTAATTAGTCTTTTCTACTACATATTTCTCGTCATTCTCAACATTATCATTAAACAAGGGAACACAATAAAAATAAACATTTCGAGGCTACGAAACAGTGCCAACTAGATCCGAACACAACAAGATCCAAAACCACTCAACATAATGACCATTCATAGAGAGAAACTTCCACACTCCTATACAGGAGGAACCTGGAAGCTGCTTCCAGAAAAATCATCAACATCACTCTCTACTCCTTCAATGTGTGCAAGAAAACTAATTTAATCCTGAATGACTGTTATATTCAACGCCAGGCTACAGAAGCAATTGCAATTTCTTTCCTCTCTGCTGACTGAAACACAGCCATCGCATTATATCCTGGCTGGCATGTCATTGCACACGACTCACACTGTGTGTGCTGTGTGCTACATATCGTCACAATTACAGCATCCAATTGCAACCCAGAGAGCTAGCTGACTGAGAAAAAGTTCTCGTCGCTGTCGTATACCCTGCTCCATCTCCTGCAGAAGGATGTGTGTACTGCTACTGCAGTCGCTGGCAGCAAAAGGAAGGAGAGTTCATTTCATCTAACTGCTCTGGCAGTGTTGATGGGATCCTGATGGATATAAAACTATGCATCAGAGTAGTGCAAAAATGTAATAAAAAACAGTGCGCGTACAGGAGCACATATACAGAGGGAAACTTTCAAGGCAGGATATCTTATATCCTGATTGGAAATGGAAGGTGGATGCATGTGGTGGCAATCACATTCATTCGTTGGTGGTGGTGGAGTAGCACCAGCAAACTGTGAAAATGGAAAAGTTCAGTCCTATTTTTTTTTTTTGCTAGAGTGTGACAGGAAAGGATCATGAGCAGATAGTGTGACGAAATAAGAAATCTTAAACAAACAACAAAACTATAGGTCTCCACCATACACACAGCATGGTTGGAATCGATCCAATCCACTTGTGCGAGGACTTAGTAAAAGGATTTGGTGTGTTAAGCAGATGCAGTAGTCTGCCAGACGGGTAGTAAGACATTTGAATTTGATTCGCAGGCGTTATCCTTGGCGATTTACGTTTTTGTTTGCTTCTTAGAGAACGACACCACGTCTGAATGGAATGAGGAATCCTTCCATTTAAAGCGATTAAAGACGAAAAATTGGAGAGTGTCTGACAAGTTCGATTCGTATCTAAAATGTCCCTTGAAATTTAACAAGGATTTGCAAACATGTCTGTCTACTCACTGAAAGGACATCACTTTCATCACGTTCAACGAATTTGTGACTGCTGTATAAAAACTCCTCTCTGAAATGAGGTTTCATACATTTCTGCATCTTCTATTTTTCCCTACTCCCACCAAGGATATTTATGACAGTCTGCCAGAATTACAAGAAAAAAAGAAAACAGGACACAACCCACCATAATCAACTGTAATTGCTGTTTTCATATAACAAGAGTATATGCAAAAATTACAGAAAGAAAATATATTGCATGTTATCCTTAGAGGACATATTTTAGATGACTTCACATATGAGAACGTAAAAATCCTTGCTCTTAATTGTGTGCAAATATTTTTTGTTGCCTTGTTTTTTTTGCATAATTTTCCACCGAAAGCAAATAGCAACAGCATATCCTTAATGACCAGTATCATATCCGGTAGTCCTGTGCGATGGTCATAAGCGTGATTTGTTATGAATTGCATGTGCTGCAAGTGTCCAAGGATCTAATGAGTTATTTGCTATCTCGCAGTATACATTCTTGAATGCCTCCTGCCTGCAGGATGTGTTTTTTAATTTATGATTATTGCAATTTGGGTTGTAGTTAGAAGGGGTGTTGTTTTCATTCTTTTCTTTTTTTTTTTCTTTTTGTAATAAATACTTTGCATTGTTTTAGCCATTGGAGATTTTATTTGAAAGATAAGATATATAATGTGCCCAGGAGGATTGTGCAACCTTTTGTTACAGAACCACATGAAGTTCTCAATGCATTTCACACTTTTGTTGTAAAATTGAAAACCAAGCCATTTTGAATCTTAAGCTAAGCAACATATAAGTTAAGACTAATGTAATCGTAAAATCGTAATGTTCAGCCGTCTTGCTGAGTACTGCGGAAAATGGGGATTAGTTATATTATAAATACTGTAATATTCTTGCTGAGGTTCATACAAATAAAACCGTCTTTTGTGTATTTCAACTGTTTATTTATTAACAACTATAGTCTAAGAGCTGGTGAAGGTTTTTAAAACGTCATTTTAGCACAGGAAATAAATATATTTTTTTGTTAAACTTAAGCTAATGATCACAAATATCAACGTCTGGCAGCTGTCTGTTGGTGCGTTTGGGGGGGGGGGGGGGGCTTGGCCCCAAAGACGTCGAAAATAGTGATGCGGTCACGTCATTTCAGCAAAGCTGAATTTTTGTATATGAGTAGTTTACTTGTTTATATAACATGTTTTACCACTGAGGCATCTAGGCAGAGAAAAATTCTCTCTTCAAATCCAATTACACCCAGTTACCTTAAGAAAACCGATGGGTCTTGGACGACTTCAAGCGAAGATTCGCTAAATTTACTGCTTGACACTCATTTCCCAGGCAGTTTCCAAGTTGTTAGCGATATGGTTTTCAGCAAACCATCTGCACAAAAAACAAACTCCTCAAAACTGATTACATAGAGCAAGCTTCAGTGGGCACTGCACAGCTTCAAACCATATAAATCCGCGGGACCAGACGGCATTATACCTGCCGAGTTGCAGAAGTCATCGGACATAATCCTGCCGATGCTTGAGACAATTTTTAGAAGTTGTCTAGATCTGGTATATATCCCAAAGATATGGAGAGAAGTCAAAGTTGTCTTCGTACCCAAAGCGGGCAAATGCTCTCACATAAATCCAAAAGATTTCAGACCGATAAGTCTATCATCATCCCTCTTAAAAGCATTAGAACGACTGATTGATATCCATTTAGGCAACAGTATTGATAAGAAACTACTGTCGGCGGCCCAACATGCATATTGCAAAGGCAAATCAGTGGAGACGGCATTACACTCACTGGTGCGTAAAGTTGAAAATTCCCTGTTTCATAAGGAGTATACAATGGTTGCTTTTCTGGATATAGAAGGCGCTTTCAACAATGTCAATGTATCAGCGATAGCAGATGCACTTTCAGACCTGAAGGTCGACAGCTCACTTTGCGAACTGATTAATCTACTGCTTAATGGTCGGATTATCAACTCTAAGCTGGGTGGGACGTCTACCAGAAGGTCTGTCAGTAGAGGCACTCCGCAAGGTGGTGTTCTATCCCCCATTTTGTGGAACTTGGTGATCAATGAACTATTGATAATCATGGAAGGCGAGGGATGCACGGCGATCGCTTATGCAGATGATGTTGCTTTGGCTGTCTCAGGAGAGCACTTAAATACTCTTAAGGAACTTCTACAAAACGCTTTAAGCAAGCTCACTAGATGGGCAGTTCGGTGTGGTTTGGGTGTAAACCCCCACAAAACTGAACTTATACTCTTCTCCAGGAAATATGAAATTCCGTTAGTCCGTTAGAAGGAGGGTCCTTCTCTAAATAGTATCAGTTTA
This sequence comes from Brachypalpus laphriformis, assembly GCA_945910035.1. Classification (NCBI taxonomy): domain Eukaryota; kingdom Metazoa; phylum Arthropoda; class Insecta; order Diptera; family Syrphidae; genus Brachypalpus; species Brachypalpus laphriformis. The sequence continues at coordinate 193,623,238 of OX246753.1, read as the reverse complement.
ACTTTCTCTGACACAGCAAAATATTTGGGTCTCATCCTGAATAAGAAATTAAGCTGGAAACCTAATATTCAAGAAAGAGTAAAGAAAGCTACAGTAGCACCTTTCTTTTGCAAAAAAAGCTATTGGAAATAGATGGGGTTTACAACCCCGAATCACTCACTGGCTCTACATCTCGGTCATTAGACCGATACTCACATACGGGGTCATTGTCTGGTGGACGACCTTAGAAAAAGTTGTAAATCGCGATTATCTAAGTAAGGTCCAGCGCACAGCTTGTCTGTGCACAGGCGGAGCACTACGTACAACCCGCTCTGTGCCACTGGACATTTTGTTTCATCTGGTACCCCTCGATATATTTAGCAAACAAATGGCAGCGAATTCAGCCGTTCGCCTCGAAGCTACCCAACAGTGCTCAAGAAGAGACTTTGGCCATGCTTCCATTTTGAATAAATTCAAAATCTCTCCCGAAAACACGGACTACACCATCCCACGTCTAAATTTTGCCAAGAACCTCCTCGTCACCATCCCCTCCAGATCACTCTGGAATGATGATACATTTTTAGAAGATGGGTCAATCCATTTCTACACTGACGGCTCAAAATTTAAGGACGGGGTTGGTGGAGTTATTTTCTCTAACAGGCTTAATCTTAAGCTCTCCTTCCGTCTTCCAAATCATTGTAGCGTGTTCCAGGCGGAAATTTTGGCGATTAAAGAAGTCTTGGCTTAAGAAAAACGAGATATCTGCTAAAAATATCCGCATCTTTTCAGACAGCCAAGCAGCAATCAAATCCTTGGAATCGACCTCTATAAATTCCTTAGTAGCTCTAGACTGCCGCTAGTCTCTCGTGGAGATGGCTGAGTAGTTCAGTATTTACCTGTGTTGGGTGCCGGTGCATGGGGACATTCCAGGGAATTGTATGGCCGACGAATTCGCCAGAATAGGAACAACTATACCCATCCTGCCGGACAAAGGCTCCTTAGGTATACCAATCGCTACTTGCAAACTCAACTTTAAGCTGGATGCTATCGAGAGTACGAACCTTAGGTGGACAAGTGGACCCACATGTCTAGTGACAAAACAAATTTGGCCGAAGCTGGCTCTAAAACGTTCTAAGAACTTGATTCTCTCGACAGATTGCTTATCGGCGCTTTAATAGGTGTCATCACTGGACCCTGTCTAATAGGCAAGCATACCACAAGGATAGGCGTTTTTGCGAACGACTTTTGTAGAAGCTGCATGGATGAAGAAGAGGAAGAAACTATTCCTCACCTTCTTTGTCACTGCCAGCTCTCTCCCATAGAAGGAAGCTTCACCCAGGAGCCCCCTATTACAACGACATAAATAAATACAAATATTTGGCGCAACAGCTCTTTAAAGTGCCAGGGCCTAGCCTCTCGCAACCAGTCATGTTGTGTGCGCTATATTTTTTTCACACGAATGGATGGGACCTACAGTTTAATGCCGAGTCCGAACGGCGATTTAAGAAGCTTTTTTGTGACAACAATACTCTCGGATGTTTGTCACACGCTCGCGAGAGGTGGGACCGTGAAAAAACTTGTTTGGTGTTTTCTGGGATTCGAACTTGGAACCTCATGCGTAGTGATCCGACACACTAACCACTTACGCCACGGCACCCACTATACATAGGCGACCTGAAAAACATCGATATTTAAAGCCTCCTATGCTTCATAAGAAGCTCAGAATGGTTTAACGAGTAGGTAGGAGAATTTCTCCCATGATCCACGTGGTATCACAATGGTCTAAGTGTGTTAGCGATTCTTAGCTGGCAGCCACTTCAACCTTACCTAACCTAGCTTACTTACTTACTTACTTAGGTGGCACTACAGTTCGGGGTGAACCTGAGCCTCAACCAAAAAGCATCTCCATTTAGCGTTTAGCTCGGTCTTTAGCTAATTGCCTCCAGTTGCGCACTCCAAGTTGGTCGAGGTCCCCTTGAACTAGTGCGCGCCACCTACGGCGATGATTCCCTCTACTGCGTCGTCCCTAGGAGTTAGATTCGAAGACTCTGCGGGCCGGAGCGTTGGTGCCCATTCGCTCTACATGTCCTAGCCATCTCAGACGTCCAATACGCAGTTTTTTGACTAGGCCGATGTCGCTGTACAACTCGTATAGTTCGTGATTGAATCTTCTCCTCCAAAACCCGTCAACGCAAACGGGACCGAAAATCTTACGAAGAATTTTTCTCTCGAAGCGACCAAGGATATCTTCATCCTCTTTTAATAAAGTCCATGTTTCAGCGCCGTAACGCAGGACTGGGATGATCAAGGTCTTATACGCCTTATAAGCCCATAAAAACAGCGATTGGCAAGAGTTCTCAGAGTTTATAGCAGAGCCAAGGTAGACAAAGTCCCTTACTACCTCGAAGTTATAGCTGCCCACTGTGACATTCTGTCCAATTCGTCGGTGTTGGCTCTCTCTTCTTGTTGACAGCAAATACTTGGTTTTGCCCTCGTTTATCGCTAAACCCATTTTGGCCGCTTCTGCCTCAATGCTTGAAAACGCACCGGTGACAACCCGCTGAGTTCTTCCGATAATGTCTATATCGTCGGCGTATGCAAGCAGTTGTACAAACTTGTAATAGATTGTGCCTCCGGTGTTGGCTTGTGAGTTCTGCACAATCCGCTTAAGTACAATATTAAAGAAGTTACATGACAGCGCGTCACCTTGTCTAAAACCTTTTTTGACCTCAAAGGTCTCGGTGAGGTGATTACCGACCTTGATGGAGCAGCGAGCGTTCTCCATCGTCAGCCTGCACAGACGGGCAAGTTTGGCAGGGATGTCAAAACTAAACATGGCTCTGTGAAGCTCTTCTCTATAGATGCTGTCATAGGCGACCTTGAAATCGATAAAGAGGTGGTGAGTATCGATTTGGAATTCTTGGGTTTTCTCCAGGTTTTGCCGAAGTGTGAAGATTTGATCGATGGTGGACTTTCCTGGCCTGAAATCGCACTGATAGGGTTCAATCAGGCTGTTGATAAAAGGTTTCAGGCGTTCACACAATATCACAGAAAATATCTTGTATGCGATGTTGAGGAGACTGATGCCTCTATAATTGGCGCAGTTGAGGGGGTCTCCTTTCTTGTGGATCGGGCAAACGATGCTGAGATTCCATTCATCAGGCATACACTCGTCTCACCAAATCTTAGAGATGAGTTGGTGTATGCACTCTACCAATTCATCCCCAGCTGCCTTGAAAAGTTCGGCCGGTAAGCCGTCAGGTCCAGCAGCCTTGTTAGATTTTAGCTTGGATATTGCTATCCTCACTTCGTTTTGGTCAGGTGGATGGAAATTTTGACTATCATCGTCCATGTTGAATGGTTCATTCTGCCTGACAGCGGGATGTTGGTCTTCGTCGTGGTTATACAGTCTGCAGAAGTAGTTTTTCCATATTCTCAGCACCGACTGTGATTCTACTACGAGTTTTTCATTTTCATCTCTACAGGTTTCTGTACTGGTATTGGTTCTCTGACATGTTCTTTTTACCTTTTGGTAAAACTTCCGTACATTGTTCCTGGAGTATAAACTCTCGATATTCTCAAACGCGCGCTTCTCATGCTCTTTCTTCTTATTTTGGAGAAGCCGATGTTCCTCCCGTCTCTTTTGCTCGTAGAGCTCACGAGCAGCTCTCGTCTTCCTTTGCAGCGCCGCTTTATATGCTTGTTTTGCTGCATGCATTCGCCGGCATTCTTCGCCAAACCAGAGGTTTCGCGGTGGTAGACGAGCGAGACCCAGCACATCAGTCGCGGCGTTTCTGATGGCATGTTGGCAGCGTTGCCACTGGTCTCGGCACTTGATGCTGTTGGCATAGGGGTGACTGAGAGATTTCGGGATACGCGTTCAGCGAAGAGTCTGACGGTCTCTTGTGAAACGGTGTTCACAAGGAAAATCGACTTTTTTTTTATAGTATTTAAAGATGATCAACGTCAATTCAACACAATATTCTAATCCCTTTAATCTTTATTTATTTCAAATTGAATGGTCTCTACAAATTGTCTTTTAATCACAATATCGTTTATTTTTGCCACTGGTCGAATCTTTCTTTTAATCGCTGTATTCACCTTATTATCAACTGTCTTGACTGTGGTTGTGGTCGGTGTATTTATGCCAAATACAAGAAGTTCTAGAACATGCTAGATGTCACTGCGGATGAATTGATGACTGCGGCGAAGGCGAAATATGGAGTGAACCGATTGGCACGCTAGCAGGTTTGGCGAATAGGTGGCATTGTTTCAGTTCGTTTGGTACACAAACCATGCAGTGCGGTGGTACTTTTTGTCGATACTACAATACAGATAAATCCAAAATAATGTTTTTTTCACGAAGCAGTAGAACTCAATTCAACGCTGAATTTCAAACGCTTAATGTCAAAGCCTGTTAAACCTAACATGGAGAAACATTTTTCTAAACAAGCGCATCCTTCTTTCAGCGAAGTATACACTTTTCGACGTAGTAGTGAAATCAACGCTTTGCTATGCTGCACAGGATTGGCGGATCGATTACTTCGAAGAAATTGAAAAGTTCCACAGGAACTTCCTGAAGAAGGTGTTTAACTTACCCATGACTACGCCAAATTATGCGATATACCTGGAAACGGGCTTGGCAAAACTTTATACCAGCACACTTAAGTTTCAAGCCGATTATATGATTATATCACTAAAGTGTTTGTATATCAGAATACACGTCTTACTAAGAAAATGCTCTTTAACGAAGTAAGAAACAATTACTGACGATACCACCACCGCGATTAAACACGGCCCTTAAGTGGAGGTGTATAAAGCTTCTCCAATAAGATTAGCAGCCATATCACTTTAGGTAGAAGAAAAGGCCAATTACCAATCTCCGAAAGAAAGGCAACCTATCAGATTAGGTTGAAGAGCGTGCTAAACGCCTAAAGCAACTTTCAGGTTTTCATTGTGGATTCTCCCGCGTCGACCACATTAAGCCCCTTACGTATTATTGAAAAATGTGTCGACTATAAATCTCCCTACACTTGCTTTTCATCGATTTCAAGAAGACATTTGACAGTGTAAACAAAGATATACTCGATAAACTGGTGGCTATTATAAAGGCAAAAGGTTGCAAAGTGCTCCGTGTTGCATAAGAACGGGCTATCAAAAGAATTTGAGTTGAGGTTGCATACGATCACCGCTACTCCTAGGCGAGATTAGTGATGTTTTCTTCTAAAGATACTAGTAGCCCGGGCTATTAGCATGCACGATTCACAAACCCTAATAATCGATGTCAGGAATGCGTACTAATCCACACCCTGCACACTTCTACCACTCTCCCCACGGAACTGCCGTTAGGTATTACTTCGCGGGGCTGGTTAGCATGTCATATTATTCATCACGCTTGAGCCATAGCTGCTTCTTATGCTTCTGCTGCTTTGCAGCAGCTCAATTTGCACATTGAAACTTCTGTTACTGCGTGAGCTTACTTCTCATTGTATGTCTTTAACATGTCACTTGCGTCACATTGTATATGGGAGCGTTTTTGGTAACTTTGTCTACCTTCCAGTGTTTGTACGATCCTCATTTCTAGCTGCTGCTCGTTCCTCCAGACGTAGTTGTTGCATCATGCTGGTGATGATCTCATTCGCTGTGTTTCAGGCTTCATTCGTCGTTTACATGAATATCATAAGTCCTCTCGGAGGAGCCGCTAATTTCTCTCTGTAGTATGTTTTTGGCCGTCGTATACATCCGACATTCCATTAAAACATGTTCCGCGTTCTGGATTTTGCCTTCGCAGTGCGGGCAGTATGGGTCATCTACCTACGTGTTTGTATTTGTAGAGATATTCCCGAAAGCATCCGTGCCCTGATAGGAACTGCGTCATGTATAAGTTTACTTCTCCGTGTTTTCTGCTGATTCATTCCTCTACGTTGGGAATCAGCATATGAGTCAATCTTCCTTTTGGTGTGGTATTCCATCTCTGCTGCCATTCTTCTTGTATAACCTCGATGTTTGCCGCGGACTTTTTTATTTCCAAATCGATTGGCATTCGACCGGAGATTACGCTAATAGCCTCCGCGGACACCGTCCGAAAGCCACAACATACTCTTAACGATGCGATTCTATGGGCCGAGTTCATCCGTCTCATGTACGTTATCCGGTACGTCGCGAGAGATTAGTGATGTGCTATAGAGTGCTTGTCGACTTAAAACAGAAGAATCTAATGGAGCTGCACTTACTCCTCAACTAAGCCAACGATGCTTCCAACCTTGTCGGTGTTGTGACACAGGCAAGCCCGCTGAAGATAAACTCCACCAAAGTCAAAAATTCTCGGTCGGGGGCATATAATCCTCAAATCGTTGCTCCATGGATGCTCAAATTATCGAACGTTTTGACTTCATCATTTGTGGACAGGCTATGTATTATATTTAGAAGGAGCTATGTATGAACGTAAACTTCTACTGATTGTCCTGATACGACTTATTAAAAACATCTGATGGTTCAGGTAAACCTCATTCCATCGGAAAACAGACCGAAAAAGGAGCAAGTCAGGCAAAAAACCTTCATATGACCACACAAACTGTGAGTCTTAATACCAAATTTAAATCGATTTACCGGTCGAACCTTTCAAGGAAGTTGATAATGAATTGGTAGAGAGCATACACCAACCAATTTCCAAGATTTTGTCAGACGAGTGTATGCCTGATGAATGGAATCTCAGCATCGTTTGCCAAATTCACAAAAAAAGAAGACCCTTTTAACCGGGCCAATTATAGAGGCACCAGTCTCCTCAACATTATATACAAGATCTTTTATGCAACATTGTGTGAATGCCTGAAACCTTTTATCAACAGTCTGATTGACCCCTATCAGTAGCCCAGGTCCACCCAGGATTGTACCTTCATCTAAATAAGCAAGTACAGTTTCAGGCCAGGAAGGTCCACCATCAATCAAATCTTCACACTTCGGAAGATCCTGGAGAAAACTTAAGCAGTCCAAATCGGTACTCATCATCTTTTTCTCGATTTCAAGGTCGCTCTCTGCTCCTCTCTATAGATGTATGACATCTATAGAGAGGAACTACATAGAGCCATATCTAGTTTTAACATCCCTGCCGAACCTATCCGTCAGTGCAAGATGACGATGGAGAACGCTCGCTGCTTCATCAATGTCGGTAATGACCTCACTGAGACCTTTGATGTCAAAAAGGTTTTGGACAAGGTGACGCGGTGTCATGTGACTTCTTTAAAATTGTACTTGAACGGATTGTGCAGAGCTCGCAAGCCAACACCGAAGGCACAATGTCAAAGTATGCATTATACAACTGCTTGCCACAGTCTTGTGGTATCAAAACAGCACCTAGTGCTAATTGGGTTCTTTTCTTAAGGAGAACCACCATACCTACCTACCTACCTACCTACCTACAACTGCTTGCATATGCCGATGATATTGACATTATGGGGAGAACTCAGTGAGCTGTCAAAAGCGGCCAAAAAGGGGTAAAACCAAGTACATGCTGTCAACATGAAGGGACATTCAACACCGGCGACTTGGACAGAATGTCACCGTGGGCAGCTATAACTTCGAGGTAGTAAGGGACTTTGTCTAACTTGGCTCTGTTATAAATTCTGAAAACGATACTAGCACAGAAATCGAGCGAATCGCCAATCGTTTTTTTTCGCCCAATATTTGAGGCAATTAAACAGTAAGGGCATATCTCGAACAACTAAGGAGACTCTATATAAGACTCTGATCATCCCAGTCCTTACTTTACGACGCTGAAACATGGACTTTATTGAAAGCGGCTGAAGATATCGTTGGTCGCTTCGAGAGTAAAATTCCGCGTGGGCTATTCTCACCCAGAGAGTGACTGATAATAGCCTACTGCTCCTAGTTTGCAAAACAGCTGCAATGGTATTGAAAGAATTTGTCATGGCTCCGGAATCTCAGTAACAGAACTACAATACCAACCAAACCCACTTTCATTGTAGGTATAATAAAAATCGTTCCCAAATTTTAATCAAGTCATTACAGCCTTATTTATGCCATAATATCGTAAAGTCTTAATCACTGTAAAACCACCACACTTCCGCAATGTCTCTGCCGAGACACAATTCCAAAAAAAAAAAAAAAAATCACCAAAGAGCTACTACGAGTACCTTATTCTATTACTCACTTGGTTCCAAAAAGTTTGCCGCATGTGTCGCATATAAACTTTTCACCAGTTGACCGTTCCCGTTTGCGTTTCTTCACACCACCAACCGCGTGTAGATACTGCATGTGCTCCTTGTAATTATGCCGCCGAGAGAATGACCGTTTACAGATCTCGCATGTGAACATCTTCTCGTTGGTATGTTGCCTCAAATGAAGCCGCAGCGAGTGTTTCGTAAATGATTTCTCACAGAGTGGGCATTTAAGCTTTTCCAGCGTTTCTAGTGCCTGCGGACCGTCTGTGTGGATAATCCGATGGAATATCAGTTCCGATTCAAAGGCAGAGCTGTGAAATTGTGTGGAATTTTTCAATTAAACGCGTTATTGGATGTGCTCCTACTACAATTCCTTTGAACTTACCAAAATGTGCAATCTGAACATTTCCATGATTTTTTCAAAAATGGGTCCTTTAAGGATTCTGTGGATTGTTTTGAGGTCGATGGTCTACACTGTTTGTACCTACGGTGACAGCTAAGTTCTTGGGCTAGGGTAAAGGCCTCACCGCATAGTGGGCAGATATGCTTGGCTTCTGGATGGATGGCGTTGAGGTGGGATTTCAGTTCTGATTTGGTTTTGAAGGATTTCCTGCAGTAGATACATTTTCGAAAGCCTTTGTCAGGTAAATGTTCATCTTCCTTGGTTGATTCTGGTGCCGGTGACTCCGAAGGTTTTGATTTGACAACTGGTGGTCCGAGAACTGCTGACTCGACAACTGTTGACTCACGAGTAGTGGATTTCTGATCTTCTTTTCTACAGTCTGGATGAGCTATTTGATGCAACATTGCTTCAACTTCAGATGAGGACCTAAGACAAGAGTTTATAATCCACAATTTAGAGACTTATAGAGCTTTACTTACACATGACCACACTTTTCACATCGCAGATCTTCCGAGATCTCATTGATAGACATGATGTTGGCATCCCTCTTTACAGCACTCAACTTCTTGGCTGATTTCATCTTATGAGCCGTAGTCCGGCGGTGCTTTACAGCCTTAGCTGCAGAATCAAAGTCCATCCCGCAAACGCTGCAGTAGTAACCCCGTTTAGCATGTTTAAACTTCTCATGTCTCTGTAGGGCTCTCTTGGACTTCAGCACCACGTCAGGACACAATTCACATCGAAACCTCGATTGGTACTCATCAGAAGCTGTTCCAATAGGCACTACCTTAGCACCATCACATCGCGCCGCATGCTGACGGAGTTCCATGTTAAACCTAAAGCCCTGATGGCACTTCGGACATTCTATTGTCATCTTCTTGCTGATATAAATCGGAACTGACCGATTAATGGCCATGATCACTTCTCTATGATCACCGCCAAGCAGATGGCGCCTCATTTGATTGTTATCTTCACATTCGAATCGACAAAAACTACACCAGAATTTCCCAGGACCTTCAGTTCTATCACGATGCTCCACTGAGTTCCAGTGATCCAGAAAATTCTCCTCGGTATTGGCATAAAATCGACACGGACTACACTGGAACGGCGACTGCAAAACTACCTGGTGGATGTTCTCAAGGATCATGCGAAAAGATCTCTCGGGATTCAGTGCCATTCGAACGTAGTGGTAGTGGGATATGAGATGCTTCCCAACGAGATACTTCTGCATGCGATGCTTGCAGATCTCGCATTTTATAAATGTTTTACGACGTTTTCTCTTGCGAGGATCTGCTGCAGGGGAAGCTGTTCGTTCCAGAAGCAACGGTGGCGGTCGGAGGATTTGTTGAGAGAGTTCCAAACCTTTAACAGCAGCGCGTTCTAGCTGCTGTTCCGTTGCTGATTTCCGAATATGAAGGCTAGATTTAAGATGCTTCTCGTATATAATTTTGTTTTTAAGCTTACGACAGCAAATGTTGCACCAAAAGTCTTGCGGCGGCGGTGGTAGAATCTAGAGGGAGATGAATTCTGTGAGAGTGTAATATTTTTTAGAGATACATACCTCCTCAAGCCCTTCAATTTTACCCCCTGGTACCCATTTCCCTTTGGTATGTTCCACTGGAGGATGGGTGTCTTCAACTTCCACCCACGGCTCCTGATCGTCCCATGCAGGCAGCGGTGCTATTGGTTTCCATTTGCCACCCGTTGACGTTGGTCCATCACCTGGTTTCCACTTACCACCGGTATGGGGAGTCTCCATGACTTCCGGTGATTCATGACTTTCAGATGTCTTCCACTTACTGCCAGTGAGTGGTGGAGCGAGCAGTTTTAAGGATTTTGAAGAGCTGGGCTTCCATTTGCCTTCCCATTCCTCATCCCAGCTTTGAAAATCTTGCGACTTCCATTTGCCACCAGATGAAGACGGTTTTAAAAAGCCCGGCTTCCAATTTGCACCCAATTGCGCTACCTCAGTAGGATCTTGAAGGTCGGGCGATTTGTGTTTTAATTTCCCACCACTCTGAGCATCCAAGACCTCGGGGCATTCTTGAACATCAGACGATTTCCACTTACCGCCAGAAGCCGCAAGTTTTGCAAAACCCGGTTTCCACTTTCCACCAGTTTGAGCCTCCAAGACCTCTGGGGATTCTTGAACGTCGGATGATTTCCATTTGCCACCAGTGTGAGCTTCCACGGATTCAGACGATTCCGGTGCCTTCCATTTGCAAGTAGCTAATAATTTTGAAAAGCCAGGCTTCCACTTACCACCAGTTTCTGGAATCTCAGGAGATCCCAAACCATCAGTAGAATCTTTTGGAACACACCCACTATTGGGCTTAAGTTTGGCCCGAATTTGGGAAAGCAAATTTTTTGATGATGGTGGGTCTAGTGTTGGTTTAGATATCGAACCCCCTTGTGAAGATTTTATCTGAGGTTTATGAGCCGCTGTCAGAGCTTTACTTTTCCATTTTCCACCACTTCTTGGTGCTGGCTGACTACCAGGCTTCCATTTGCCACCACTATACGGAGTTGGCACGTAATCTTCGTCGTCATCATCATCATCATCGAACTCCTCGTCATCATCGTCGTCATCGTCAGTCTGTTGCTCAGGCTCAGGAGATTCATGGGTGAAAGCTATCGGCTTGAAGATCGGTTCAAACTTTTTGGTTTCACCAATATCTCGGACAACCTTCATTAAGTTGTCTGTGTTTTTGCGTGCCTCCTCTTGCCAATCACCTTCCGTCTCATCCCGTCCAGATGTCAGTAGCGTTGCAGTAGCTTTCCTTGTCAATATCTGGTGACCAGAGCTGCCCGTTTTGCCACCGCTACTTGCCTGAACGCTTTGCAATTGCAACGAGGAAAAAAATACATCCGCTCCAAGCTCATAGGGTAGGTCATAAGGATCACTTAAGGCCTTTGAAGTCTTCCCTCCTGTGGCATCAGACTTAGCATAGTTCGACGAATCTGGATACTCAAACCCTCCATAGCCGGGTACAATGGTCGTGCGCTCTGTCTTGTCGCCACAATTCGTTTTCCGATGTTGAACGTAATTATCGAGTCCGACAATTGTGCCACTACACTTGATGCACAAGTGTGTATCATCGAGGTCCTCTTCGAGCATTATAATTTAGTGTGTGTGTGTGTTCTAGAAAGAGAGATAGAAGCAATTAAAAACATCCTGGCTTGCCTTAATCACTACGTCGTCATCGTCGTCGTAACATAAAAACCCTCAATGATAATGTACTTGCAATTGAATCAGGAATGAAGGAGGAAGGATGAGCGCGATTTTCTGTCGCGCGATAGAGACATATGTTGAGAGGGGAGGCTTCCGAAAAATTAAACCATTATTCGCATTTGTCACCCTTTGTCCTTATGCTAGGCACACACAACCAGTATGGAATGAGTACTAGCAGGCTAGGCTAGGGTAAGCAGCGACAGTTAAAAAGCAAAAAGTGCACCAACCAACCATTAAGAACGAGTTATCACCCAATTTAGTACCACAAGCGCGCGTTGTGACAACAATTTTGCCTAAAAATCGTTCCAGCATTAGGCTCTCCATCTTTACTGATGAGGGACAATATATTCGTACATACATACAAGGGGATGGCTTTTGCTATTCATTCGCCGGTTTAGAGGGTGATTTGGTAAAATTGTCGGACGGCATTCGCATATTATTAGTGAATGCTTATTCTGTGGTTTGACACAACAGACGGATTTTATATCTAGAAATGGTAGGACGTTGAGGGACAGATGATTGAAGTTACATGCAGTCTGGATAAATATAGTTTTGAGGTGGGGGATGAATAGTATAGCAGTGTAGAATTACTGTCTCAATATTTTGAATGGGAATGCTTTTCTTTTGATAGACGGTCTATGTTACAGACTCGTTTAACAAAGATTACCTCAATGGAAATGCATTTTACATATCTAAAGTGTATGGGAGAACTGGTCCTCCGGGTTGGGAGTTGTACTGTCGAGTTGATTTCCCTACCACGTAAGAAATCTTGGATTACGAAGCAACCAACAGCCTCGGATGCGGATGATTTTACTGCTGATGACCCTAGGAAATGTAAAAAGGACAACGATCTTCGAATTTTCACGTGGATTGTTAGGTTCCTCTACAAACCACGTATAGCCGAATAACTTGCATTGGCCCTGGACTGCTACAAATCAGACATTACCGCCGTCCAAGAAGTGCGATGGGATGGGCCGGGTAAAAGAAGGATAAAAAACGGTGACAAAAACTACAGCGATTGCTATACACAAAAAGGACAGCGTCTATTCGGGTGCGGATTTGAGAGTAGAAGTAGACATAGGCAAAAACTCTTGAGCTTACGGCATGTGAACGAGCTCCTCATGACTATCTGTATCAAGGCAAAATCCGCCAACATAAGTCTAATATGCGCTGACCCCCTCACAAGAAGATGGACGCCGCGACGAAGTATGACTTCTACCAGCCTTTGGACAAGAGGTATGAGCAATGCCCTAGTCACGACATTAAAATTGTCCTAGGTGATTTTAACGTAAAGCTAGGAAAATAGGACGTCTTTAGTAGCGTGGTCGGATAGCACAACCTACACGACACCACATACGATAACGGATTCAGGCTAGTTGACTGAAGAACCGTTGTCGTAGCTAGTACGCGGGACCCACGTCTTTATCTTCAAAAGGGGACATGGCTCTTTTTTGATCGAAAAACCTTCAGACATATTGATGAGATTGTGATAGACGCAAGGCACTCTTCCAGTATTTATATTTTACTAGGTGTCCGGACTTTCCAAGGAGCCAACGTGGACTCGGATTATTACCTAGTTGCAGCCAAGGTATGGATGCGGATGTTCAGAACGGAGTGAAATTAACGAAATACTGTGAGAAAGTTTGACGTCGGACGGCTACAACCGCAAGAGACCGCCAAAGCCTTTGTCGATCCAGTCTCTTTTATTCTTAATCTAAGTCCTATGCCGCCAACAGCAAATGCGGAAGACCAGTGGCAGCGTTGCCAACAAGCCATCAGAGATGCCGCCTCTGATGTACTCGATTTCTCTCGGCCACCACAACGGAACCACTGGTTTGATGAGGAATGCCGGCAACCACATGCGGCAAAATAAAAGGCATATACAGTGGCGCTGCATTGAAGGACTCAAGCTGATCACGAGCTCTAAGAGAAAAGAGAATATCAGCTTCTCAGAAAGAAGAAAAAGGAGCATGAGAAGCGCTTGATCAAGGGTGTGGAGAGACTTTATTTTAGTAATGATGTTTGAAAATTTTACCAAATGGTAAAAAGAACATGCCAGGTCTTCAAAGCCAGAACAGAAGCCTGTAGGAACGAAAACGGTAGCCGTGTTTTTTTTGAAACCTATCAAGCCAGTAGTTGCTAGTAAAGTCAAATTTTACACATAAAACAAATACAAACACCGGCTGGATACTACTCTTGATTTAATCCCCACCCAAAAGTGACTGACTGGGAATTTTGTGATGCCTTATTTCAGGCGGTGCAAAAACGAATGTTTTTTAGTTATTTGTTGTTGCTGCCATTGCGAAGTTGTTTGGTTCCTAGAGAGAGGTTAGGTTAGGTAAAGGTGGCTGTCCTGACAGGGTCAGGACACACTTAGACCGCTTGGGTCCATTGTGATACCACATGAGTAGTGACTGGTCGAGTCAACGGTTACCGGGGGAACCTTAACCTTTCTCATGAGGGTGTTAGCTGAGAATGCTGACTGAAAAGGTTAGAGAGGGTGACTGACTCAGTCAACCCTGAAGACCAAGTGTACCGAGAAGGTATAGTATGCAACAAGTCATGGGGGGTGATTGATTCAATCGAACCCTCTACACTGTGTGTGGAAGTTATATTGGCAGGTCCCATAACCCGTGTAGGCGTAGAGGTGCATAAGTATAGTAGAGTGACTGATTCAGTCTAACTCTAATTGCTGTTATGCATGGTATTGGCTAGGTGGCGTGACTGATTCAGTCAAACCCTTCATACCTAGGTGGACCGTGTAGGTGTAGAGGAGCATAAGCGTACATGGAGTGACTGATTCAATCGAACTTTAAGTACTGCTATGCATAAAGTGTGGATTAGGTAGAGTGGTTGTTTCAATCGAACCCATACCTAGGTAGACCGTGGAAATAGTGGGGAATGCAAAGTAGAGCGAGATGACTGATGCAGTCAATCTTGCACTAGTATGCAGTCGAACTGTAAAAAAGGGTTTGGCTAGGTAGGGTGACTGCTTCAGTCAAACCCTTAGTACCTAGTTCACCGTGTAGGTGGTGTGCATGGGAGTAATAGGGGGATTGATTGACTCAATCAATCTCTGTTACTCCTATGCAGTATTGTTATTTACAGGTGTTGGTCTAGAGATATGAGAGGGTTAACTATCGATCTTGGGAGGTGTCTGTTGCAGTACCTCTTGGGGATTTATAGTAACCAATAACGAGGGGAGGAGGGGTGGTGGTAGTGTTTCAGCTAAACCAGTTGGTTTTACCGATGTATCTATGGAAATTTCTAATGTCTATGTAAGAGAGGTCACTTAGGTCCTCAACGAAGTATTCACCTAGTAGCTTCTTTCTTAGTGTGGCTAGCGCTGGGCATATGCCGAGGAGGTGGAGACTATTCTCCTCCTGCTCTTCATCTCTGCAGCTGCTACAGAAATCGTTTGCTGGGACACCCATTCTAGTGGCGTGTCTACCTAACAAGCAGTGTCCTGTGATTATACCTACTGTGTGGTTTATGTTCCTTCTATTTAGTGAAAGGAGATTTTTGGTTTTCTTTGCGTCTAGTAAAGGCCAGATCTTCCTGGTCGATACGCACTTACCTAGATTACTCCATCTATTGTTTGCAATAGCTTGCGCTTCGTTAAGCATACAGAGTTTCATCAATTGTATTGGTGGTGCCGGTACCTCTCTATTGACATCTAGAGGTAGTACTGTGCCTTGTTTAGCTAGTTCATCCGCTTTACAGTCGCCTGGAATATCTCTGTGTCCCGGGACCCAGCACAGAGTAATATTGCATCTGCCCGCAATCTCGTTAAGAGATTCGCGGCAATGTTTGACCAACTTAGATCTTATTGTTGGCGTTTCCAGAGCTTTAATCGCTGACTGAGTAGTCTATGTAAAGGACGATAGACTTACCATCTATCGGGTGCATAGAGAGTCTGCGCGCTGCTTCACGAACAGCCGATATTTCTGCTTGAAAGATGCTACAGTGGTCCGGAAGTCAGAGAGCTATCTGTATAGATTTCGATTGCGGCGTCATTTAGAATGTCACCTTCATCCCATGCGGATCTGTCAGGGATGGTGGTGTTATATTTGATATTGAAATGAATAAATGGGGATATGTAATCTGTTACTCTGGGATTGGAGTTTTGTAAGATTTTCATATGGCCGATTTGTGAGCTTGACCACTGGAGAGATTTTCTAAGTCTTAGGGCTGCTTTAGATGCTACCATTTTCCCAAAGATGTCAATGGGATATATATTAAGTAGGGTTTCTAAGGCGGCTGTGGGAGTGGATCTGAGAGCCCCTGTGATGCATCTGCACGCTAATCGTTGTACTCTTTCGATAGATTTTGTGTTGCACCTTGTTTCGAGTGCAGGCCACCAGACGAGAACGCCATAAAGCAGGATTGGTCTGACCACCGCCAGGTACAACCAGTGGACTATATTAGGTTGAAGACCCCATTTTGGACCTATAGCCTTTTTACAGGTGTAGATGGCGATTTACGCTTTCTTGGTTCGGTCTAGAATGTTCTGTTTCCAGTTGACTTTACTATGCTGAGTTCCATGGGGATTTTGTATTTCCTAGTAAAAAGAACTATTTCAGTTTTGGACGGGTTTACGTTGAGCCCAACGCTGTCCGTCCATTTCGCTACTAAATTTAGCGCCGAGTTCATTAGATCTCTTAGGGTTTGCGGAAATTTACTTGAAATGGCTATGGCAATATCGTCAGCATATGCTACGACCTTGTAGCCTTTATTTCCTAGTGAAGTGAGTAGCTCATTCACTACTAATATTCAAAGTAGCGGGGAGAGAACTCCCCCCTGGGGTGTGCCTCTGCGCGCTAACCTTTTGGTTGAGCAGCACCCGAGCTCGGATAGAATCTGCCTGCTGTTCAGCATTCGCTCTATCCAGATGCAAAGGCAGCAGTCCACCTTCAGGTCAGCGAGCGTTCTTGTCATGGATTCTGTATTGACGTTATAAAAGGCGCCTTCTATGTCGAGGAAAGACACCATAGTATATTCTTTAACGGCAAGAGATTTTTCAATGGTGCCTACTAACGAATGTAGAGCTGTTTCCACTGAAAAACCTTTCCGGTAAGCATGCTGCGAGCTAGATAAGGTTTGCACCTTGAGTTTTGAATGGATATACTTATCGACTAACCTTTCTAACATTTTCAGAAAGAAGGAGGAGAGGCTGATTGGTCTGAAATCTTTCGGATTATAGTGGGATGTCTTACCGCATTTCGGGATGAAGACCACCTTAACCCTTTTCCACGAGGATGAAGTATAGCCGAGTTCAACATGTGTTATACCATCTAAACCTGGAGATTTATATGGTAGGAAACTATTAACAGCCCAATGAATAGTGTGGGTGTTTATTACTCCTGCCGGAGATATGTTCGTATAAAATTGGCTGGCTGGCATATCGTTTGAATGAACGACTGGTTGGTTAGGTTTCAAAAAAACACTACTAATATAGTAGTAGTTCTACAATCGCAGTCGGTGCTGAGGACATGGAAGGAACACATTTGCAGACTGCTAATCGGTGACGATGATCAATATTCCGCCGTCAGACAGAATGAGCAATTCAACAGTGACAATGACAGTTAAGTTTCCCGTCAACCCGACCAGAATGAAGTGCGGATAGCGATATCTAAGCTTAAACCAAACAAAGCTGCTGGAGGCGACGACCTTGCTGCAGAATTTTTCAAGGTAGAAGGAGATGAGTTGGTGATGAGCATGCACTAGCTCATCTTTTAAATTTAGCCGGCGAAAGTATGTCCAATGAATGGAACCTCAGCATCGTTTAGTTAATTACTTAGGTGGCACTGCAGTTCGGGGTGAACCTGGGCCTCAACCAACAAGCATCTCCATTTAGCTCGGTCTTTAGCTAATTGCCTCCATTTGCGCACTCCAAGTTGATCGGGAGCCCCTTGAACTTGTGCGCACCACCTATGGCGAGGAGGCCCTCTTCTGTGTCGTCCCTCCGAGCTAGATTCGAAAACTCTGTGAGTCGGGACGTTGGTGTCCATTCGCTCTACATGTCCTAGACGTCCAATACGCAGTTTTTTTTTGACTAGGTCGATATCGATGTACAACTCGTATAGTTCGTTACTGAATCTTCTCCTCCAAAACTCGTCAGCGCAAACGGGACCGAATACCTAAGGAAGACTTTTGCTCTCGAAGCGTTCAAGGATATCTTCATCCGCTTTCAATAAAGTCCATGTTTCAACGCCGTGAAGTAGGACTGGGATGATCGGGGTCTTATTATTTTATTTTTATTTATATTTATTGGACTATTATATTTCAAAAATGTAATCTTTACAATACATTTTACTTAGTCTATGTGATTTGTCCCATAGGCCGTCTACCAGATTGAAATTTAAGAGAAAAGAATTTGATGCTACTTCTTAGGTTATACAAATTTAAATAAACAAGGTTTGCGATGTTACGTGCTTATTTCTTAGAAACTTTCTTCGATTATGCAATTCCTGTAGCGAAGGGCGTTTACTGTGTAGTTGTAAAGTAAATCCCAACCTCTGCCTCCATTCAAGATGTCGATTGCTTCATCCAATCCAAGTACTCCGTACTCCGAAAAAATTACTGCGGAATTCCTTAAGTACTGGGCATTTTGTGATTAAGTGCAATACATCCTCTCGCTCCTTGAGATTACACAGGCTGCATAAACTTGGAAGCTCTGGGTGATGTGATATGAAATTAACTTTTAAGAGTTCACCTCTTAATTTGAAGATAGTGCATATCTTATCAACTGAGTAACTACTCAAGAAATACGTCCTTTCCCGGAGATAATGATTCATCTTGCTATAGTAGTGAATGGAAACTGCACGGTGGCGTCTGCGTACCTACCTTACAATGACGGCATCAACGTCCTCTCGGAAAATCTGAGGTCGCTCATATCAGCGTCTCAAAAAGGTGAGAAAAACTTAGTCTTGGGATGTGATGCCAATGCCCACCATACTCTGTGGGGTAGCACCGACATCAATGCTAGAGGCGAAGTTTTGTTTAATTATATTCTTGAAACCAATCTTGGTGGGTGGGTTATATAATAGATGATGACAAGATAGCTTATGCAATTAAATCATTTGCTCCGTATAAGGCACCAGGAATGGATAACATTCGACCTGTGATGCTGCAAGAGTCAGTGGATATTGCTATTCCATAGCTCAAGCGTATTTTCAAAGGATGCCTTAAGGTAGGTTATGTTCCTAAAGCATGGCGGGAGGTGCGCGTTGTTTTCATTCCCAAAGCAGGGAAAGTAAGCCATACAAACGAAAAAAAACCTGAGACCTATCAGTCTATGGTCCTTTTTGCTGAAAACTTTGGAACGTTTCATAGATGTATATATAAGAGGTGTGATCGGTGATGATTACCTATCTAAATCACAACATGCATACATCTGCGGCAGATCGGTAGACACGGCCCTCCACCGGGTCGTATCGAGCATAGAAAGGTCCCTCCACTTCAAGGAGTTCACTCTTGGGGCGTTTCTGGACATTGAAGGAGCGTTTAACAACGTAAGCTCCAACGCGATCCTGAACAGTCTGCACAGAGCACATCTCAACACCGGCCTCTGCAACTGGATTGCGCAGATGCTTCAATCAAGGATTATATCTTCAACGCAAGAAGATGTAACCATCCGGAGAAGGGTCTGCAGACGAACACCCCAAGGTGGAGTCTTGTCCCCGCTAATATGGCTCATTGTGGTGGATGAGATCTTGGTAATACTGAAGGAAAACGGCTTCAACGTGACGGCCTATGCGGACGATGTCGTTATCCTGGTTTCGGGAAAATTTCCTCCAGTCCTAAGTAAAAGGCTCAATTTCGCGCTACAACTAGTGGATAACTGGGTCAACAGCAAAGGGCTGGGAGTGAATCCTTCAAAGACGGAGGTTGTTCTCTTCACTAAGAGGAGATCAATCCCTACCTCCAGACCCCCAAATATTGGTGGCACTGAACTAAGTATCTCAAGTTCAGCTCGGTATCTGGGCGTAGTTCTAGATTCCAAACTTAACTGAAAGGAAAATATTGCCGAACGCGTTAAAAAAGCAATATTCTACTCCTGCAAAAAGGCTTTCAGCAATACGTGGGGCTTCAAACCGGCTGTGGTGTACTGGATATACACGGCGGTTGTAAGACCCATTCTCACATATGGTTCACTAGTATGGTGGACGGCACTTGAGAAGCAATACCTGCTTTCAAACCTCACCAAAATCCAGAGGGCGGCGTGCATCGGAGTCATGGGATCAATGAGAATAATACCAACAGCGGCAATGAAAACCATGATTAGTTTCATTCCGCTTGACATATACTACAGCAGTCTGGCGGCTAAAACCGCTGTAAGACTGAGAGAAGGTCGGTTGTGGTCATCAAGCCTTTACGGCCAAGCCTCCATTCTATCCCAATGGGGGATCACCAGCGGATTAACGGGAACTGATCACATGAACCCGATGCTAGCATTCGAAAGGAGATTCACTACAAGAAATCCCGATAGAATATACTGGAAGAATCGAAGAACTATGAAGAAAAAGGAGTTGGCTTACTATACCGACGGTTCTAAGATGGACGTTGGCATGGGAGCCGGAGTTTATTGTGAGGCCCTAGGAATAAACCACTGCTTTAGAATAAACGACGACTGCAGCGTCTTCCAGGCCGAGGTCACGGCCATTATAAAGGCTACTGAAATTATACGCGAGAGCAATATCGTTGGTAAAACGATCACTGTCTATATAGACAGCCAGGCAGCCGTTAAGGCCCTGGACTCTGCCGTTGTTAGGTCGAGTCTCGTGAGAAGCTGTAAATCACTCTTAAACGAGATATCTAGAGCCAATGCGGTGACCCTCTGCTGGGTACCAGTACATATGGATATCGAAGGTAAGGAAAGGGCTGACGAGCTTGCTAGGAAAGGGTCGGCGATGCACTTATCGGTGGCCCTCCCCTCTGTAGCAACCCCAATCAGTTCCTTGCGGAAAAAAATAGAGGATGAAGCCACCGGTCGAGCAAACAGACGCTGGGCTCATCTGGAAACATGCGCAACGGCCAGGGCGCTATGGCCGGCCTACAGCAAGAAGAGATCAACCTCTCAGTTAAAACTTAGTCGTTATAACACACGGGTCATTTCTGGCATAATTATCGGACATTGTGCCATTGGCGTTTACGCGGAGCGACTCGGTGTGCTGCATAATAACTATTGCAGAAGCTGCAGGGACGAAGAAGAAATTGAATCTGTTCGTCACCTGTTGTGTGACTGTCCTGCCCTATCCGTCAGAAGAATGAGGACTCTTGGTAGTTACTTCTTCTCGGAGCTGGAGGACTTGGGTAGTGTTGAGCTAGCGGACCTCCTGAGATTCATATTACTTTCTGGGTGGTTCTAACGGCGGATTTTTTCCATACAGCGTTTCCAGGGTTAAATGATTGGGCACAATGGACTCGTACTGTTGGTCTGAGTGAGCAGTGACTCTTGTCACAGGGCACCCATCTACCTAACCTAACCTAACCTTGCTATAGTAAGCCCGGTATTGGGATGACCTGGCTTCATTTATAAATTTATCATAAGTTCTATGATCAGTTACGTTCTTTCGATCAAGCGAGGGTGATAGTGAATAAGAGCAGGTAAGCCCTTGGTGTCCTTAACGTTGTCTTACTTATGTTATATGAGGCATCAGTTTGACAGTTTACTACGATTCCATATCATTCGATCTAGAGATCTAAATGAAATTATACTTAAAATATCAGGCATGACGTATGTCATCATTCAAGCGATCTATAAGCTAGAAATAGATGGGTGGATCAAGTCTGACATATTTTCTAGAGCCGTCCTGGGATTCCTGATGAGTTGGAGTCAATGGCGGGGGATCGAAGAGGATGGAGACACCACTTTAGCATCCTACCCCCGCGAAACTCCATTGAAACGGTATTTATGTGTGTATGTAAGTTCCAACTATAAATCATCACTTTCTTTTAAAATCTTACCCACATCCGTTCTCAAAAAAAAAAAAAAAAAAAACACCACAGCACCCTATTCAAATGACATTCCCTAACAACATCATCTTTCGTAACAAGAAAGACATTATATTCCTGTCCTGTTATTATTCTCATCCTCACACATTCTATACATGTATTCCAACTTGTTCTCTGTTGCTCATTTAGCAAAACATCATTCCAAGTCACATCACATGTACATATGTATGTATGAAGTAGGAAACAGCAAGATGTACTCGTATAAGTGGATCTTTCTCTGGTTTTCTTTCGCCATCCTTATGCGAAAATGAAGAGATGAATAGAATTAAATTGCTTAAGAAAATATTCTCCCTCATCTATCGGAGGGAAAAAGCATTATTATCCTTTGCAGGATGATGTTAAATGGTTAAAGGCTGCTTTAGAAGAGGAATAAGCAATGACATGTGTGTGCCATATGTTTAATGGGCTTTCAGAGGGCTAAACTTGGTTTCCTAAATGAAAAGGAAAAACTTTTCGAAAAGGAAGTGCGATTTAGCAGGTCGGAATGTGTGTGTGGGTGGTAAGGATAACACTATCAAGTGTCGCGAACGTATGAAAACAATTATCATGTAACATATTGCAGTCAATTTGGTGCGACATTTTTGTGTGTTTTGGGGGTTAGGCATTCTTCATCGAATTTATGTTTCCAATTTTTCGAAGAACATAATGCTCTAATGGTAATTAGCAGTTTAATGGGTAGAATGCGAGAGTATCTCTTCTAGATTGTAGGCTTTATGGGGAGTGTAGGCAGATACCAGAGGTCTATTATGAATCTGATTCATTGAGCTTTAGCTCGTTCTAAATATCTTCATTGATATCCTTGTTCTGAAATAAATTTTAAATGAGCAAAAGTCATGTGACAGGTTCTTTTTTTATTTAATCATGAATTTTGTATTACAATCAATTACGATTTTTGGTACAAGAGACTAGCGTCGAGTACTGCGCTGGTAGCGGAGCAAACAAACAAGGGTCTCTGAGAAAATCAAGTGGTACAATCTGGACAAAGAAAAATGCGAGGCTTTGTTTTCGTAATGAAAAATTACCTCTCTCACCCCATCAACGGAGCTGAGGATGAAGAGCGCAGAGCACAAAATATGTGGGATTCCCTACAGCGGATTTGCTTAAAGAAGGCCAAATCACTGCTGGGAGCTTCAGCTATCTAGGAGCTGCGAAGACACAATATGAACAAGAGTGCAACCATCTTCAAAATAGCCGCCCAAAGAAGGAGGAATGCTCAGGAGATTCGTTCGCCAAAGTTCATTAACAACGCTCATGGTCAGCTTCTTGTGGATAACGAGAAAATTCTGCTGAGGTGGCGGCAGTATTGTGAAGAACTTTTAAATGAACAGTTTCCTCGGCTATACTTTCCAAGAGTCACCCCTAACTGTGAAGAAATACCCGACATTACAGCCGAAGAAGTTAGTGAGGCGGTCAAATACTCCAAAAAACGAAAAGCGGTTGGGCCAGACGAGATGCCCTCTGAGTTCTGGAAAAAGATGGGAGACATCGGGTTCAGATGGCTCAGAATTCTCATCTCCAAATTTGTGAGAGGTGACCCAATGCCGAATCAATGGAGGGACAGTTACCGTCTCCCTGTATACAATGGGAAGGGTGATACGCGAAACTGTTATAACTACCGTTCGATCAAGCTGATGTCACACACCATAAAGATAGTTGAGCGGGTATTAGGTGGCCGACTGCGAAAAATAATACGGCTATCTGATGATCAGTGCGGGTTTGTCTCGGGTAAATCAGCCACAGATGCAATCCAAAGTATAAGGATCATAATGGAAAAACATCGTGATTGCTTTAAGGATTTGCAATATTGTATTGGTTGACTTTGAAAAGGCATTCGACAAACAACCACGAGATCTGATATGGGTGGCGTTAAGACATCGAGGGTTTCCAGAAACCTATGTACAGATGATCATGGACATGTACGAAGGAGCAAAGACAAGAGTAAAATGCCCCACTGGAGTAACCGAAGAGTTCCCAATCAAAGTCGGGGTGCACCAGGGAAGCGTTTTAAGTTCTTTGCTCTTTATTACAGTCCTTGATTATCTGCTTGAAGGTAAAGTGATGGACCACAAGGTACATCAGTTATTCTTCTGACGATGGAGCCATCATAAGTGAGGATCCTCACATCCCTGCAACGAGCACTTGATGTGTGGGTGGACGCTCTGGAGGGAAATGGGTATCGCATTAGTTCAAAAAAGACAGAGTACTTGTGCTCCCCGTTCTCTGATCCACTCAGCCCTATTCCAGACATTTATTTGAATGGAACAGTGCTTCCCAAGTGCGAAAAGTTCAAATATCTGGGATATAAGATCTATGACAGCAAAGCAACTTGTGATGACAACATCAATCATCGCGTAAGTGTTGGGTGGATGAAGTGGCGAGAAAATTCCGCTAACTTCTGTGACAGAAAAATGCCACCTAAGTTGAAATGAAGCCCCTACACCGCAGTTGTGCGTCCAGCTCTCACATACGGTTCAAAATGTTGGACAATGTATTAAACGTATGAGAGTAAATTAACGGCAGCTGAGATGAAGATACTTCGCATGACAGCAGGAGTGACAAAGCTTGATCGAATAAGAAGTTCGAAGATCCGTAGAAGCTTTCATATCAACGAAACCATCGTACAAAAAATAGAGCGCGACCGGCTCAGCTGGTATTGCCACGTTCAAAGAAGAGATCATTTGAACCCTGTTAAAAAGGCAATATCAATGCACGTTCCAAAGACATCGCGATGTAGGAAAGGCAGGCCTATAAACGCCTGGATCAGACAAACGCGACGACATCGGCATTTCATTGGCCTCAGTAGCTGAGTGATCCAAAATCGGCAGGCCTGCCGATATTTTCTGAGGTCAAATAGGCGAACCCCACAGGCGGATCAGTAGAAATGCGGTGAAGTGGGAGGGTTATGATCCCTTATTTTCGGATCACAACCTCGCTGATAAAAGGAATATGAAGAAAGCATTGATAATCTAGTTTGTTAGATTTGTCCAATTACTGCGTTCTCCATTTAGCAATTCTATTATTTCGTCTTTTAATAAAAGTGATTTCCCAAAATATTCGTATCTGATTTCCTTAAGAATAGGGCATCTACCTATGAAATGTTGTATGTTTTCAATTTCTTTCAGATTACATAATGAACAGTTTTTTGATCTGCTTATTTTAAGAGTAGTTCCATTAAGTTCTATCAAATCACAGAGAGCCTTGAAGATCCACATTATTTTATTTGGTTTATTGCCGTCGATAAAGTATACAGGGTGGGCCAACTACAAGTTTCTTTTTAAAAATGCAATACAATGATATGGCTATACAATGATATGGCTTTATTAGTAAGAGCAAACATTCCTATTAATTATGGAATACAATGTCGTTCAAGTGGCTGCCTCGGCTGGCCTCGCAGTAGCGCATTCTATCTCTCCAAATTTCCAAGACCTTGTTGATGGTTTCGGGGTGTAGCTCACGGATTGCTTGGATGATATTGGCCTTAAGTACTTGAATCGTTTCCGGATTGTTGGCATAATATCGGTCCTTCACAAAAAAAAAGTCCAAAGGGGTCAAATCGCAGCTCCGCGGCGGCCAATTGACATCGCCAAGACGATAACACGATTTGGGAATTTGATGCGCAAAAGACCGATTGTGGCATGGGCTGTATGGCATGGCGCACCATCCTGCATGAACCAGAGGTCGTCCAAGTCCATGTCTTCAATTGCAGTAAAAAAAAAGTCGTTAACATGGCTCTGCAACGCCCGCCGTTGACCGAAACGTTGTTCCCAGCCTCATTTTCGAAGAAAAATGTTCCAATGATGCCACCACTTCACAATCCGCACAAAACTGTCACTCTCTGTGGATGCATTGGCTTCTCGGCAATAACGTGCGGGTTTTCCGAGCCCCAGATGCGGCAATTTTGTTTGTTAACGTAGCCGCCGAGATGAAAATGTGCCTCGTCAGAAAAGATGATTTTTCGCCCAAAATCGTTGTCCAATTCAAGCTGCTCTAAGGCCCAAACTGCGAAGCGATAACGAAGCGGATGGTCGTGCGCTTTGAATTGCTGAATCAATTGGACATTGTAAGCGAATAATCCCAGATCTTTGTGCAAAATTTTCCTCAGGCTAGTGCGTGAAATGTTGAGCTTTTGAGATCGATGACGAGTTGATGTTCGTGAATTGAGTCTCACACTCTCGGCTACAGCAGCCACATTCTCGTCTATGCGCACCGTACGACGACGGGGACCATTGCACAAACTTGCGTACAGCAGGCGCGGTGGGTGCTTCATTTCGGCCAAAACTTCTTTTCAAAAAACGCACTATTTGGGCTACACAGCACTCACATTGGAAATAAGTTTTCAATATTTTCCAATGTTGTTCAAGCGGAAAGCGACTCATTTCGTTCCGCGGAGGTATAATACTGACTTTCTGTCAAGATTTCGAGCGGGAAACAGCTGTCAGTGTCAAAATAACCTATGATTTAAAAAGAAATCACTAGATGGCCCACCCGTTATATTGCCCCTTGTAAAATCTAGATTTTTGTAAAACCTGCTAGTTTCCTTCGCTTTTTGTATTCGTTTCCGGTGGTAACTTTGCTTAAGATTGTATAATAGTTGTAATCTTTTGTTGTCCCATTCCGTTTGTGTTATGTTTCCATTTCGCCAGCTGAGGTGGAAATCATGACCTAGCTTGTTCAAATTTGAAACCGAAAACAAATCTTTTTGCAATTTCAATTTCTTCTTAAACCTAAAGCCATACGATCCATCGCACCACCTGAACGAAATGCTGATCTTGCAGCTCGTGCAAGATATTATGTTGCGGGTGCATAACCTTTGTCGCCCAACTTCCGTTGATCGTCTTGAAGATGATGAAAACAAAGCAGTAATGACGATTATTGCTGGGTCAGCGGCATGTGGTCTCTATAACATTGGTGGGTCAGCGGTATGCGGCACCTGAGAACACATTGTGCTAACTTATATATGTCCGTCTTCCATACCACTCTCTAGCATAAGTGAGTAGTTGGGTGTGAAAACGAATAACCTCAGTATCCTTTTAACAAAGTACCTCTGCAGTTTGTCCACTTCATCAAAAAGCGTGTGACCCCAAACTTGCGCTTCGTACGATTGCACAGCTCTGCACACTGCTTGAAATAAATTCCACTTTGATCGCAGAGAAACATTTCTTTTATTAAGGAAGTTGTTCCATGTGGCGTTTATACTGTTTTTTGCCGAAAGTTTCTCTTCTCAATGTGTTTTGTGAAAATCATTTTTGGGGTCAGTGTCATGCCTAGATAGCAATAACTTGTCACGGTTTCTATCTCTTCACCTTTGAAAGACCAGTTTTCTTGGTTAGATTTTTTGCCTTCATTTTTAAAAACCATTATTTGGGATTTATTTAAATTTACCTCTAAATTCCACATCCTGCAGTACTCTTCTAAGTTGTCTATCATCCTTTGCAGAACTTGAATACTGTCAGCCAGAAAGACACTGTCATCTGCCTAGAGAAGCAATCTTATGTTTAGCTCATATATGTCGTCGTTGCAAACACGTAGTGGCGTATGTTCAAAATCTTAACTTTACAGTAGAGCCAAAACAAAAAACATATAAAATCATTTACGTCAAAACTAAAAGTATTAATCAAATTAAAAAGGTTTGAGATACAGATACGCCACTTCGTGTGATGATAAATAACGATCGGTAGATAATATACGCCAAATATCTCAAAATGTCAATTTTTGCAGATACGCCACTTCGTGTTTGGAACGACGATATGTAGGCCGCCTCTGAAACATTCGTGCAAGTCATTTATATATAGAGAGGAAAGTAAAGGTGATACGAGTAAGAGACATCCTTGTTTAACGCCAGAGATTGTATCGAAGTCTTGTGACAACTCTTCTCCTGTCCATACTGACGACTTAGTGTTCTCATATATATTCTCCAGCAATCGGACCATTTTAGTAGATACCCCCATTGTGTGCAATTTGTATATTAATAATTTCCGCAATACTCTGTTAAACGCCGCTTTAAAATCTACGAAGAACGCGTAAACCTTCTGTTTTTCACAAGACTTTAAGTGCAATATTGCAGCTAAGTTGTAGATGTTGTCCGCAGTCGAATAATTTTTCCTGAAACCAGCTTGGTATTCAGTTAAAATATTTTGTTTTTCTACCCAAGTAGATAGTCGTTCGTTAAGGATACCAATCATTACTTTCGCAATACAGTTCATGAACGATATCCCCCTGTAATTATTTGCAACCTTGCTATGTCCTTTCTTGAAAATTGGAAAAATTACACTTGTTGTGACAGTTTCATCAACTCGGCCCCTGTGAAATATTTGAATTAATGCATGCGTCAATTCCACCAGAAACACATTGGAAGCATTCTGTGGGCACCGTGGCGTAAGTGGTTAGTGTGTCGGATCAATACGCATGAGGTTCCAAGTTCGAATCCCAGAAAATACCAAAATGTTTTTTCACGGTCCCACCTCTCGCGAGCGTCTGACAAACATCCGAGAGTATTGTTGTCACGAAAAAGCTTCTCAAATCGCCGTTCGGATTCGGCATTAAAACTGTAGGTCCCTTCCATCCGTGTGAAAAATATAACGCACACAACATGAGTGGTTGCGCGAAGCTAGGCTCTGGCACTTTAAAGAGCTGTTGCGCCAACACTCAAGAGCGTGCGACCATATAATATCGGTACAACAGTCGGTTGGGTTAATACACACGATACAATTGTCGTATACAACACCAAATCTGTTCAACCGATGGTACAACAGTTGTATTATGTATTCCTACTTAATATAAAAAAAAAACAAATATTTGGCGCAACAGCTCTTTAAAGTGCCAGGGCCTAGCTTCACTGGTCTAAGTGTGTCTGCCCTCTCGTGTGACAGCCAAACTAACCCAACCTTTAGGGTGGTAAATTCAACTATCACTACTCATTTGGCTCCTTTTGGAATATGCGATTTTGAAAATACTTGCGAATGGTTTGCATATGTCGGTCTACGCTGACGATGTTGTCATTCTGGCATCTGGGAGATTCCTTCCGAAACTTAGCGATAAACTCATTATGCACTGAACCCCGCTAAGACAGATATTGTTTCTTTCATTAGAGCATAGCATTTTATGCTTGTAAAAAAGCGTTGGGAATTATGGGGATTTCAAACCCACCGTGGTATGAGTAAGTATATTGGTTAGACACGGCGGCTGTGCGACCTATCCTATCTTATGGTTCGTTAGTCTGGTGGAAGGTATTCGAGAAACAATACTGTTTTCAAGCCTCACCAAGATTGGAGTTGGGGTTTATTGTAAAACACTAGGGATCAATCACTCGTTCAGAATCAACAACGAATGCAGCGTCTTTCCAGCTGAAATCACAACCGTCATCTAGGCTGCGGAAAGAACACCCAAAGGTAACACCCTGGGTAAAACAATTACTGTGTACATCGACAGCCAGGCAGCCGTTACGGCTCTGGAATCCACAGTAATTAGATATAAGCTCGTTAGAATCTCTAAGTGGCTCTTAATGGAGTTTCACAATCCAACAAGGTGATCCTATGCTGGGTACCAGGGCATATGGGCATACCAGGTGATGAAAGAGCAGATGAACTCACAAGAATGGGGTCGGCGTTACACATCTCCCAGTCCCTCCGTCGTCGAAGATGAGGCCACTAGCGAAGTAAACAGGCTATGAATCCATCTGGATACGTGCGTCACCAGAACGCTATGGTCGGCTTACGATTTGAGGAGAACGCATTCTCTGGTTAGGCTTAGTCGTAAGAGTACGCGGGTCATCTCTTGCATAATCACGGGACACTGTGCTATTCAGGGATGAGGAAGAAATTGAATCTGTCCGACACCTGGTGTACCCTGCCCTCGCCGACAGAAGAATGAGGACTCTCGCTAGTTACTTTTTCATGACCTTCACGAGATTCATATTAGGGATGTAGGTGGGTTTAACCTCTATACTACAGAAACCCTATTGCTATCGCTCTATCGTTCATTTGTCAGCCTGTCATAGCCTTTCAATTCCTAAACCACACATGCTACAAGAATGTTTTTATACAAAATACGGAGAATATTGGTCCTTAGACCAAGACGGCGCTATTTTACAAAAGTCCGTTATTTTTGACGTAGATCCAGTACAAACAAAAGAAGCCATGTTGTATATAGTTGAAAATATATTTTTGAGTGCAAGTTTTTTTAGAAGTACGGTTTTAAAAATGCGCTCGTTGCGTTGGCTGTCAGGTTACTATATTAAACTAGCCTGGTGAGTTTTTAAGTTTACGAAAATTCATTTAATATAAGTGATCGCATATTTCAAAAAAGTGTATAAATTCCTGTAGTTGTAGTAATTCAGGACATACTAAGAAATTGCGAGATGGGGGGCACATGACTTGCAAAGAATTCTCTCTCATATCTGTTGAAAATGGGGCAGATCCCAACGAAGTGGTAAGTATTTTCCGGGGCATCGAGGTTGCAAAACGTACATAGGCCAACGGTGTCACTCCTGAATCTTCTAGCGTTTAAATTAAGCAGACCGCAATGTGCTTTCAATTGTTGTCATGACAGTAGTTGGGAACATCAACGTAGCCTAGGTTGCAGTACTCACTAAGGAATTGAGGTTGAGCTGTGCACAGCTTAAAAATTCAGTCAAGTGTTTCTCCTTTAACTTAATTAGTGGTGTATTGTGACAGGTATACGATTCAGACCTTGCTGAATTGAAACTGAATTCTATCTCAACATCACGAAAAAGGTCTAACCACTTACTACTTACTTACTTAGGTGGCGCTACGATTCGGGGTGAACCTGGGCCTCAACCAACAAGCTCGGTCTTTAGCTAATTACCTCCAGTTACGCACTCCAAGTTAGTCGAGGTCCCCTTGAACTTGTGCGCGCCACTTACTGCGAGGAGGCTTCACTCCGGGTTAGATTCGAAGACCCTGTGGGCCGGAGCGTTAGTGTTCATCCGCTCTACATGTCTTAGGCATCTCAAATGTCCAATATGCAGTTTTTTTCTAGGTCGATGTCGGTGTACAGCTCGTATAGTTCGTTACTGAATCTTCTCCTCCAAAACCTGTCAACGCAAACAGGACCTAATATCTTACGAAGAATTTTTCTCTGGCAGCGACTGAGGATATCTTCATCCACTTTCAATAAAGTCCACGTTTCACCGCCGTAAAGCAGGACTGGGATGATCAGAATCTTATACTCTTAGTTGTTCGAGATAGGGCTTTACTGTTGAATTGCCTTATAAGCCTAAAAACACAGTGATTGGCAAGAGTTATTCTTCGCTTGATTTCTGCGCTGATGTCGTTCTCAGAGTTTATAGCAGAGCCTAGGCAGACAAAGCCCCTTACTACCTCGAAGTTATAGCTGCCCACTGTGACATTCTGTCCAATTCGGTGGTGTCGATTGTCCCTCCTTGTTGACAGCATATACTTGGTTTTGCCCTCGTTTATCGCTAAGCCCATTTTGGCCGCTTCTTCTCCAATGCTTGCAAACACATTAGTGACAGCCCGCTGAGTTCTTCCAATTATGTCAATATCGTCGGCATATGTAAGCAGTTGTACGGACTTTGATGGATTGTGCCTCCGGTGTTGGCTTGTGAGTTCTGCACAATCCGTTCAAGTACAATATTAAAGAAGTCGCATGACAGCGCGTCACATTGTCTAAAACCTTTTTTGACATCATAGGTCTCGGCGAGGTTCTCCATCGTCATCCTGCACAGACGAGCAAGTTTGGCAGGGATGTCAAAACTAGATGGCTCTATAAAGCTCTTCTCCATAGATGCTGTCATAGGTGATCTTTAAATCGATAAAGGGATGCTGACTATCGATTTTGACTTCTTGGGATTTCACCAGTATCTGTCGAAGTGTGAAAATTTGATCGATGATGGACTATCCTGCTTTGATACCACACTGATGGGGGCCAATCAGACTCTCGATAAAAGGTTTCAGGCGTTCACACAATACCGCAGAAAAGATCTTGTATGCGATGTTGAGGAGACTGATGCTTCTATAATG
The DNA here is from genome assembly GCA_945910035.1 of Brachypalpus laphriformis. NCBI lineage: Eukaryota > Metazoa > Arthropoda > Insecta > Diptera > Syrphidae > Brachypalpus > Brachypalpus laphriformis. The sequence continues at coordinate 193,591,426 of OX246753.1, read as the reverse complement.
GGCGCAGTTGAGGGAGTCTCTTTTCTAGTGGATCGGGCAAATGATGCGGACATTCCATTCACCACTTCGGGTAGGGGTCAGAATATACCCGAGGTAGGCATGCCTGTCGTAAGAGGCGACCAAAAACCACCCTCCGTATACCGAGTATGGCGTATACAAAAACATGCAATGATCAAAACAAAAGATTTTAATACCCCAGGTGGCAGTCCAGGTACACTGGAAAATCCACCCTCTTCGGAGGTCGGCTCTACGGATTCTGGGGAGAGCCATTTATTGCACGTAATAAATCCCTTCTCAAAAAGTACAAGGGTATCTCGACCTTCACCAACAAGATCGAACGTCTCCGGGAAAAGAAGTCCGCCGGAAGCGCAAGCGCGTAAAGAAACGGGACTCAGCGAAATCAAAAAGCATTGAGGAGGAAAACGACGTACTCCGTACGTACGTACCAAGCTTACCGAAATGGAGCTAATCTATCGTGAGCTTAAAAAAGAAGTAGATTAACTCAGGCAAGAAAATAATGGCCTAAAAAACATGTATCTACAAAAAGAAAGTACAGTTAGCCCACATCGCTCACCTAGTCACGAATACCAGACGGACGAAGAAGAGCTAACACGTGAAACGAATTGGATCGAAAAGAAACGACCCAGCAAAAAACGCAAAGCTGGTTCGTCACCGGAAGTCGAGCCACAAAAACATGAAAAGCGCAAGGACTTGCAAGAAAAGCAACAACAACAAAAATTACGTCCTCCGCCACCGATAAACGTCGTTGGAATAACGGACTATAATAAGTTGCATTGCCTCATTAAAGGAACCCTGCCATCGAAGTTTAAGGTGACATCTCTACGAAACAATACGTGGAAAATCAATGTCGATGATGCCGACGGTTACCGATCATTATCCCAAAAATTGAATGCCGAAAAGATTCAGTGGTATACTTACCAAAATAAGTTAGAAAGACCACTGCGTGTTGTAGCAAGGGGAATCCACCCCTCGTGTACTAAAGAAGATGTAATGCACGACCTTCAAGATAAAGGCTTTAAAATTCTTGATGCCGTCAATATTATCAAGAAGGAGAAGCAACAGTCGGAGGGAGATCATGAAAAATTGGTAAGGCGTGGACTTCCACTATTCATGCTTAGTTTCGATAAAGATGAAAATAAAGATGCTATATATGGTATTAAGACTATTCTAAACATCGTGGTCAAAATCGCACCCATGCGTAAGACCTCCAGATCGATCCCGCAGTGTAAGCGCTGTCAAGGCTTCAATCATACGCAGACTTACTGCCAGATGCGCAGGTAAGCACCTCTCGGAAGAGTGTCATCTAAACAAGCAAACCCCAGCCACTTGTATAAACTGCAAGGGAAAACATCCTGCGAACTATCGAGGTTGCGAAGTGGCGAAAGAGCTCCAAAAAAGGCGCGATACGCTTAAAAATTTCATGCGCCCTAATCCGAAACCAGTTAAGAACAGACCTAAAATAGCTACAAAAAAAGCAGCGAAAGATAAAAAATCCGTCAATATTGATTTAAGATCGGGTAACGACGAAAACCCCAAACGCAGTAGAGAAAATGTAACAGAAGCAAAGTCTTCGAATACTGACGCACAGTCTTATGCTCAAGCGGCGATGGCAGCTAATGGCAAGTATATGACCGTCAACCCACGGGAGATCAAGGCAAAAAACCGTCCAAACTCTAACGTAAAGACTCCTGCTCAAGTTGCGACATTGGAAAACGGTGATAGAGGTAGCTCACAAAATCCAGTGTCCAATGTTTTCTCCTTAATACTTGCGAATCTTGAAGAGCAATGCAAAACAAACAAACTTATTTTCGAGAGACTAGTTGCACCAGAAAGCAACATTCATAACAGGCGCACTTCAACCCGAATATGAAAGAAATGCTAAAAATTCTTACATGGAACGCCAACGGTCTCATACGAAGACTCGACGAGTTAGAAATTTTTATAAGAGAAAAAGATATTGATATATGCTTGGTCTGTGAAACTCATCTGACAAACCAAACGAATGTTAAGATAAGAGGATATAGCGTGTATCACGCCTTCCACCCATCGGAAAGAGCAAGAGGCGGATCATCCTTGTTTATAAAAGAATGTATCGAACACTCAGCGGAAGTAAAGATTGAATTAGAAGCAATGCAAGTAAGCACGTGTTAGAAATAGACATTTTGCCTTCAACATTTCGTTTATATATTGTCCACTGCGATGTAAACTTGAAGAAAGTGATTTCACAAACATCTTCAACTTCCTTAAACCAAATTTTATTATTGGTGGCGACTTCAACTCGAAACACCCATTCTGGGGTTCAAGGTACGCCTCTCAGAAAGGTAGAAAGCTTTATAATGCGGGTATGCAATACAGCTGTGATTTTCACTCGACGGGTAAACCAAAATATTGGCCGACTGATAGAAATAAGATACCAGATCTGATCGATTTCTTTGTTGTTAAAGGAATATCTGGCAACTGTATAAAAGTTGAAAAAAGCTTTGATCTCTCCTCTGATCATTCTCCAATCATTTTGACGATAAGCAATGCTCTGATTAAAAAAGTAGGACCGGTCAGATTAACCAGCGCGAAAACTAATTGGGATGGCTTTAAAAAAGATATTGAAGCAAATACTGAGCTGAGCGTATCACTTAAAACGCCATATGAACTTGAAGTTGAAGTAGATCGCTTCGTCGAAATCCTACAGAATGCCGCGTGGAAGAATACTCCCAAACCAAAGAAAACGCCGGCAACCTACATTCAAACTTATCCGCTGGAAATAAAAGAGATGATTAAGGAGAAGAGAAAAGCACGCAAAAAATGGCAACAAACTCGGGCTCCGCAACATAAAGCACATCTTAACCGTTTGTGCAACTCACTAAAAAGTTCTATTAAAAACCTTAAGAATAATGAAATGCAATCTTACCTAGAAAGCTTAACTGCAGAAAAAGATTCTAATTACTCGCTTTGGAAGGCTATAAAAGGTATTAAAAAACCTCAAATTCAAGCCGCTCCAATTAGGAAAAATCAAGGCGAATGGGTCAGGCATGATAAAGAGAAAGCGCAAGTTTCTGCCACCCACCTGGAAGAAACTTTCAAACCATTTGATGGACAAGCTCTTATTGAAAATATAAATACGTCGTATATAGCCAACAGCGTAATAAGAAATGCAACACTTATCGAACTTAAGGAAGAAATAAAGAAACTTAGACCTAAGAAGGCTCCTGGATACGACCTAATTACGGGAGAGGTTCTTAAAGCCCTACCAAGAAAAGCTCTAATTAAGCTTCTGTTCATTATAAACGCCGCACTTAGACTAGAATATGTTCCCAGTCAATGGAAAGTCGCCGAAATCATAATGGTCCTTAAGCCCGGAAAACCGCCGAATGAAAAAACGACTTATAGACCGATTTCGCTTCTTCCAATTATATCCAAGGTGTTCGAGAGAATATTGATTAGGCGAATACAGCCGGTAATAGAAGAAAGGCATCTCATTCCGGATCATCAATTCGGATTCAGAAGTAAGCATTCTACAGTTGAACAAGTACATCGAATAACACATGTAATCGAAAAGTCACTTGAAGAAAAAAAGATTTGTTCAAGCGTATTCCTTGACGTCTCTCAAGCCTTTGACAAGGTCTGGCACGAAGGCTTAAAGTTTAAATTACTACAAATTCTGCCAGAGCACCTATATAATATTTTGAAGAACTACCTTACGAATAGACTATTCCGCGTCAAATGTGGAAATGAATATTCAGATTTCAAGGAAATAATGGCTGGGGTGCCGCAAGGAAGCGTTCTTGGTCCAGTCTTGTATCTATTATACACCCGTGATATACCGCAAGTAGAAGGCACTAAGCTAGCTACATTTGCCGACGACACTGCTATCTTGACAGTAGGTAAAAAATAAAAAAAAAATAAAAAAGAACATAAATAATTTGCCGATCTTTTCAAACTCGGTTCAAATCCCGTTTGCAAACGAGGCTAAGTATCTTGGAATGACACTTGATGCAAAGCTGAAATGGAAAACGCACGTTAAGAAAAAACGCAAAGAACTAGATAATAAATATCGAGAAATGTATTGGTTACTTGGAAAATATTCCAAGCTTAATATAGAGAACAAACTGCTTCTATATAAGCAAGTGCTAAAGCCCGTATGGATGGATGGCAAACGACTAACAAAGGCCTCGTAGGGGCAGCATCTCCCGATAGGTGCTGGTCCGCTAAGTAACGAGTAGGAGTCACTGCAGCCGAAAACCTAGCAGCTCTGTTAGTAAGCCCTACTCCAACCTCCTCGTGGTGACATCTGGGAATTTCTTCGGAAATTGCTAACGGGAGAGGACGAATGGCGAGCTTCCTGCGCCAAAAAACAGGATAAGTGCCGGTTGGTCTGTGGCCCAGCGAGCCGCAACCATAAAAAAAATCATTGCTCCGAAACGGAAACATACGCCTCGGATACGGACTGATCATTTGTTGACGACCTTTGGCTATCGGACACGGACAACGATCGGATTCTGGAACGTTAAGACCCTCCTGGACTCACTCAAGGAAGGGCCTTATAACGCCAGATTCCTCCAATTGGAGCGCGAATTCGCACGGTATAAAATCGATATCTTAGGGCTGAGCGAGATAAGATGGTACGATGCTGGGGAATACATCTCCCCAACAAAAAGCACTGTCATGCTCTACTCTGGTAAACCAGCTGGAAGTGCACGGAGTTCTGGCGTAGGACTCATGCTAACTCCAGCAGCACGTAGTAGCCTCATATCCTGGAAACCCCATAGTGACCGGATATTGACGGCTAGGTTCCAGAGTAGAGTTAGAAAAATTACCATCATACAGTGTTATGCTCCGACTCTAGACGCGACTGAGGATGAAAAGGATGATTTTTATAGCCACTTAGGTGCTGCCTACAACCAAACGCCTAATGGGGACATCGTTATGGTAATGGGAGATCTCAATGCCAAGGTGGGTAGCGACAACACCATGCTTAAGCACGTGATGGGAGTTCACGGCGTGGGAGACCGTAATGACAATGGTGAGCGGTTTGTGGACTTCTGCAATACCAACCGCCTAGTCATCGGAGGTACGCTGTTTAAGCATAATACCTGCCATAAGATCAGTTGGGTCTCTACTGATAGGCAACGAACATCCAACCAGATCGACCACATTGCGATCAGTCGCCGCTTTAGAAATTGTCTCCTGGACGTCCGAAACAGACGTGGAGCTGACGTCGGACAAGAACGAGATCACCATCTTATGGTAGCTCATTTACGCCTTCGTACAGCATAAGTCAACAGCAACCGCTCAAACCTGCTTAACATCACCAGGTTTAATATCGACAGGCTCAAGGTTCCCCAAGTGCGCCAACAGTTCAGGGACCATCTTGCCTTAGAAGCAGAAGCAATCAGCAGCATAGAGAACATGGATGACCACTGGAGTGCTGTGAAAAATGCTTTTGCGACTGGGGCACGTACTTATGTCGGTAAAAAGCAGAAACACCACCGCACATGGTTTTCTACAGACACCTGGAGACGGATCGATGAGCGTACAGCAATCAAGGCTCGGATTGCAGCGGCCTCAGCAGTAGAGAGAACCGAGCTTGAAGCCCAATACCGTGCGAAGAAGAAAGAAGTGCAGCGTAGTGTGAGACGTGACAAACGTCAACATGTCAACTCACTGGCCTCAAGGGCTGAAGAAGCAGCGAGTAGGTGCGACAGTAGGACTGCTTACAACATCACTAAGGAGCTCATTGGTGGTCGAAACTCCAAACAACATCCAGTGAAGAGTCTAGACGGTAACCTTCTGATTTCGGATGAGGATCAGCTCACTAGATGGAGAGAACATTTTGCTGCAGTGCTAAATCACTTAGACGACGGCGGTATGATCTTGAATTCGAATGAGCAGTTCGAAGCAACAAATTCCCGAATTCGCACCGTACCTCCCAGTAAAGCTGAAATAATAACAGCAATCAAGTCCCTCAAGAAAAACAAAGCGGTGGGTATTGATGGCATCTTACTTACTTACTTACTTACTACCTATTGATGGCATCCCTGCCGAGCTATTTCAAGCGGCGCCAAATACATCGGCAGATTTGCTGCATCCGCTAATACGGAGAGCTTGGGATAGTGAACAATTTCCACAGGAGTGGAAAAGGGGGATGATCATTAAGCTTCCAAAGAAGGGTAACTTGATGGAGTGCGGTAACTGGAGAGGTATATGTGTTTTTCCAGCTGTAGCCAAAATAATAGCTAGAATAATTCTAGAATGAATTAAAGATCATTTAGATTCAACTCTCGATGTCGAACAGGCAGGCTTTCGCGCTGGATCCTCCTGCATCGACCACATAAACACCTTACGGATCATAATCGAACAATGCGTTGAGTATAGGTCTCCGCTACATTTACTGTTTATCGACTTCGAGAAGGCTTTCGACAGCTTGAATCGAGATGCTATCTGGTTGGCCTTGCGCAGGAGAGGCATTCCAGAAAAGCTTATAGCTATTATCAAGGCTACATATGAGGGCGGCAAGTGTCACGTCGTGCACAATGGTAAGGTGTCGGAGGACTTTGAAGTCCAAAGTGGAGTACGTCAAGGGTGCATACTGTCCCCACTATTGTTCTTGGTGGTTATCAGCGATGTACTCCGTGCAGCATTGACGGAAGATAATTATGGAATTCGTTGGACTATGACATCTTACCTTAAACACCTAGATTACGCTGACGATGTTTGTCTACTTTCACATCGGATAATGGATCTTCATTTGATGGCCCAAAATCTAGAAGCTGAGGCAAACAAAGTGGGGCTAAAAATAAACACAGCCAAAACAAAAGCCCTGAGTACTTCCAATACCCGCGCTCAACTTAACATTGCCGGAGAGCAAGTCGAGAAAGTTGATAACTTTCTATATTTAGGAAGTGTCGTCTCGGCTAATCGCGGTGGCACCGAACTGGATGTGTGCAGCAGAATCGGGAAGGCTAAAGCTGCGTTCGGAATGCTGTCCAAAATCTGGAGAAGCAATGTTATTAGCTTAAGAACCAAGCTACGACTGTTCCGCTCCAACGTAGAATCAGTGCTGCTTTATGGGTGCAGTACCTGGAAGGTGGATACCATTAACACACGCAAGCTGCAAGTCTTCGTAAACAAATGCTTAAGAATCATCTTGAGGATTTTTTGGCCGAACCGCGCCTCCAACGAACAACTTTATCTGAGAACGGGCCAAGAACCTAAAAGCATTACTATACGAAGAAGAAAGTGGCAATGGATTGGACACACCCTACGGCGCGAAGACAACTCCATTGCGAAATACGCCATGCAGTGGAATCCGCTCGCCCAGGCAGGCAGAATAGCGGGACGCCCTAGGCAAACGTGGCGCAGAACAGTTGAGGAGGAATCGAGCTCTTTAGGAATGAGTTGGAGGCAGCTCAAACGCGTTGCAGAACTCCGAACACGATGGCGCGCAGGCGTGGTTGACGCACTATGCCCCCCGAGGGGTTAAAGGACATAAGTAAGTAAGTAAAGCCCGTATGGATATATGGTATACAACTCTGGGGTTGTACCAAAATAACTAATATTAAAATTTTACAAACTTTTCAAAACAAAGTGCTAAGAGGTATTGTAAATGCGCCATGGTATATCAGAAATAGCGATATCCATAGAGATCTTGGCATTAAAACTATAGAAGACGAAATTCAAACCTACGCGAGAAAGCATAGAAGTCGACTAGAAAGTCACGTAAATATTACAGTCCTCTAAGTTTTGGATGAAAGAAATTTACTACGCCGTGTACAAAGAATCAAACCTTTAGACTTAGCGCGATAAGTAACCGCGTCTAAACTGCGGAGCTGGCAGGAACTTCTAATGGGAAGGTCCCTGCAAAACGTCTTTATTACGTGAAATGAAAACTACTTGATAAGTCGAATACTTAGTTGTAGTAAAAATGAAAACAAGTCTGTTTTGAAGGGAGGTGTTTTAGTGGGTAAGAATCCCACACTACTATGAGCACGCGCTGTCGATCCTCATAGTGTTTTGTTGAAAATTTCACCTACCCTCGGAGAAAAAAAAAAAAAAACCAAAAAAAATTCCATTCATCAGGCATACAGTCGTCTGACCAAATCTTAGAGATGAGGTAAGTATGCACTCTACCAATTCATCCCCAGCTGCCTTGAAAAGTTCGGCCGGTAAGCCGTCAGGTCCAGCAGCTTTGTTGGATTTCAGCTTGGATATTGCTATCCTTATTTCGTTCCGGTCAGGTGGACGGAAATTTTGATTATCATCATCTGTGTTGAATGGTTCATTCTGCCTGACAGCGGGATGTTGGTCTTTGTCGCCGATATACAGCAGAAGTAATTTTTCCATAGTCGCAGCACCGACTGCGGTTCTACTACGAGTTTTCCATTTTCATCCCTACAAGTTTCTGTACGGGTATTGCTTCTCTGATACGTTCTCTTTACGTTTTGGTAAAACTTCCGTACATTGTTCCTGGAGAATAAGCTCTAACCACTCCCTGCCCCAATAAATGTTCCTTTGTATGACGGCCTCGGACAGGATATGAGGAAGCCTATTAAGTGGGAGTGCGACTAGTCGACGAAGGTATGCAAGGTGCAGTTTTAGAGTGCCTAGGAAGGCCTTAAGGAAGTCCAGACTATATGTGTACAGCATATGTATGTATAATAGTTAGATGTGGTGTCTGGAAAGTGAAATAATAGGGGTATTCATGGTTCGTTGTATCTGGTCTTGTAAAAATGTGTTTTTTTACACCAAAGCGTGTAGGCACTCTTTCGTGTTTGTAGCAACACTGAAGCTTATGTCAAAATCATCTAATTGTTGTTTATAAAATCATAATTTGATCAGATATATACTCGTCTACAATGCCTTTTCCCGTCGGCGCTTTTTATTTATCAACACATATTCCTCGTCCATATTTCGGCCAATTCTTTCTATTTAAATAAATTTTATTAATTCGGAGAACCGACTATCAAAAAATATTTTCAATTCAGTGTTACACTTGTACACTATCCGTTACAATACCGTTGGAGCATTGCTAGAGTGTAAAAGTGTAGTAAAATGACAGCCAGTGTACCTTGTTGTTGCATTGTTAGAAAATGATACACTTTACACTTTAACTATGATACAAGACCAGATAATGTTTTTAAGAAGGAACGTTGTAGTTTTTCAACTTGTATATACTCCCGATATCCTCACACTTGCGCTCCATAGAACATGACGGATCTTGAAGCAGCTTCACATATCTTAAATTTTGTGGAATGAGGGATAAGTCCGTTTCTCATGAAATTGGACCATGTGGAATTTATTGTGTTCTCAGATGTTGCCAGCCTGGGGCCTTATTTTGTACTGCTTTCGGACTCGGATTGTCATTCGAAAATGTAATGCGATTTTAAAATGAATGGGTATTTTGTATGGTTCTCGGATTGGGTGTAAATGCTTCCAACTGAAAATCAAACATTTCCGAAAGTTAGATTGTCAAAACATCTATCAAACGTCACATAAATTACTTGGAAATTGAGTTTGTATACATTTGCTATAGAAACGAAATACAAAATAAGGCTCCTGTTGGTTAGATGCTCAGTCCACAAGATGTTGTAATTTAGGACTACACCGAGATTGGTTGGTAACGTTTATTTCGGTATCATTAAAAAACATTTTTCACTTGCAGCCTAACGACCACCACTGCGAAAGATAACAATTTCTGACTTATTGATGTTTACTTTGAGGTTCCACTGGCAGCAATAGTTGTAGATCTTGTTGATCATCAGCTAGAGCGTGTTAGGAGTGTCGGACAGGAGCACCACATCGTCTGCGTACAGCAATATTTAATTATTTGTCCCACATAGACACCGCCCGGAAGATATGGGTGAATGTCGTTCGAAAATTAGACGAACATTCTTTAGAATAATTGGTTTAATGAAACGCTTTTTTTTTAAGATACCAATGTTCCGTGCTATTGGTTATGCCCGATTCATATATCTGACAATGCCATCAGTGCTAGTCAGTATATACCTACGGGCTAAACCTCACCCCTCAGAGAGGCACTATGAGAACCGGCGCGTACTCATAGTAGTAGGAAATTGGCCCCTCTCATTTTTCCATTTTTTCGATGACTACGACTAAGTTGCCTTAACAAGTAGTTTACGCTTCTGTAGTGTTAATCGCGTTAGGTAGGTAGCTTTCCAGTGAAGGCACCTACTAATACCGTCATTACATGCGGTTTTTCCTTACGGCGGTAGGTCGAAAGGTCTTGTTCTTTGTAGTCGGCGCTTAAGGTTTGTCACGTCCATAGTACGGATTATTTCATTATTGCAGTGAACATGAGGACGGGTACGAAGTTAGCGAGCAAAGTTTGTTACTTCGTCCTTCACGGTAGCAATTCCTAGATCTCTGTGAGTATCACTATTCCTTATATACCAAGGAGCATTCACGATTGCTCTTAGTATTTTGTTTTGAAATGTACAACCCCAAAGTTGTATACCATATGTCCAAGACGGTTTTAGGACCTGCTTATGCAGAAGCAGTTTGTTGTATACGCTTAACTTCGAGTATCTTCCGAGTAGCCAATACATTTCTCTAAATCTGATTTCGAGCTCTTCGCGCTTCTTTTTAACGTGTGGTTTCCACTTAAGTTTTGCGTCTATGGTCATTCCTAGATATTTTGCCTCGTTTGCGTACGGTATTTGCACCGAGTTAATGGATATAGGTAAGTTGTTTATCTTTCTTGACGTTAAATTGACATGCGTTGATTTTGTCTCATTGAGGACTATTCGCCAGGTTTTTGTCCATTCGCATACTTTGTTCAAAGCTCGTTGGAGTTTTCCCGCTGATGATTCGACTGACTCATCCGTTACGAGGATAGCCGTGTCGTCTGCGAACGTTGCTACAACGGTGCCTTCATCTTGTGGTATATCTCTTGTCTAGAGCAGGAACAGGATTGGACCGAGAACACTTCCTTGTGGAACACCGGCGTAGATTTCTTTGAAATCCGAATATTCACTCCAGTGTCTAACACGGAAAAGTATGTTTTCAAGATAAGATTACAATATTCTGTACAACTTGTGCGGTAAGATTACCCTTAGCTTATACCTTAGGCCTTCGTGCCAAACCTTGTCGAAGACTTGCGATACGTCGAGAAAAGAGCTAGAGCATATTTTTTTCCCTTCTAGAGCTTTTTCAATTTCGTTCGTTATTCGATACACCTGATCGATTGTGGAATGTTTGACCCGAAAGCCAAATTGGTGATCCGGGATCAAGTGTCTTTCTTCAATTACTGGTTGCAATCGTTTCAGCAGAAGTTTCTCGAAGACCTTAGATATTATTGGCAGAAGTGAAATGGGTCTATATGATTTCTTGTCATTTGCACACTTCCCCGGTTTCGGAACCATAATAACTTCGGCGACTTTCCATTGCCTTGGAACATATAACAGTCTTAAAGAAGCATTTATAATGTAGAGCAACTTAACCAGCACTTTTTTCGGTAGCTCTTTAAAAATTTCGTCAGTGATTAAATCATATCATGGAGCCTTGTTATTTTTCAATTTGTTTATTGTCATTCGAAGTTCAGACAGGGATACGGTTTTTACTCTAAAGTTGTCGGGTGCCATATTATCATTCGGATCTTCGATCAATGGTTGTCCATCGAACGGCTTGAACGTTTCCTCTAAGTGATCGCCAAATAATTCTGCTTTCTCTTTGTCTTCTTTTGCCCATTCTCCGTTAGCTTTCCTAATTGGCGGCGAGTGCATTACAGGTTTCCTTATGGACTTCAAGGCTTTCCATAGAGGGTAGTTTGAATACTTATCAGCGGTCAGACCCTCGAGGTAAGTTGAAGTCTCCTGATTTTTTAGGTCCTGCAGCACATTTTTTAGCTTGTTACAAAGGTGGTTCAGATAAGTTTTATCCGGTGGCGCGCGGGTTTGTTACCATCTCTTGCGCGCTCTCCTCTTTTCTCGTATGAGGTCTTCGATTTTAGGCCGGTATTTGACTTTATTGTTCCGTGCTTCTGTCTTCCGCAAAGGACTGCTTTTCCACGCTGAGCTCTGAATGGCTTCGACGAGTTTGTCGATTTTTTCTTCTATTTCGGACGGTGTCAGTACAGTACATTTAAAGCGACATTTTCTTTGCAGTCTCTTCTGAGAGCGTCCCAGTTAGTTTTGTTACTAGTTAACCTAGGCGGTCCTTCTTTTTTTACTAGACTTCATAGCATAGATCATAGCATTCTTCGACTTCCGTCAAATTTTTAGTTAACCCTTTTGCGATAAAGAAGTCGACGAGGTCCGGGATTTTATTTTTGTCAGCTGGCCAATAAGTTGGCTTTCCTGTCGAAAAAAAGTTCACCCCACGTTTTATGCTGGCTTTTTACAATAATCTGCCTTTTGTCGAATTGCATCTTGATCCCCAGAAAGTGTGTTTCGCGTTAAAGTCACCACCTAAGACAAAATTAGGTCCGAGCGAGTCAAAGAGGGGAACGAGGTCGTCTTCTACTAGCTTATATCCCGGAGGGAAGTAACTAGATCCGATGTTGTGGTCTAAGTGGTTTATTCTTATGGAGACTGAGCTTATTTGCATAGAATCAAATTCTATTTCTATGTTTTCGGAGAGCTTAATACAGTCTTTGATGTAAAGAGAGGAACCGCCTCTTGCATTTTCCGAAAGATGATTCGCATGGTAATCGCTGTAACCTTTTATTTTGGGTCTAAGTCCCTTTTTTAAGTGCGTTTCCGATACCAAACATATATCAATATTATTTTCCGTAGAAACACTTCTTACTCGTCGATTTTTTTCAGAAAGCCGTTTGCGTTCCACGTTAGTATCTTAAGTAGCTGTTTCATATTCATGTTTTTTTGTTTGCTTGCGAGGTTTGAACTCGAGCTTGCTCAATTTGTCAAGTATAATTTTATTAACCTTGGTTTGCTCCTCAAATTTTTCCAAAATAATGGTAAGTATTTGGCTGATCGGATCTGTTGTAGCTGATCTTAATTTGTTTACGTTTGACGCGACTTGCGTGTACGATCTCGCGTCAACCTGTGGCGGTTTGTCCGCTGCACTTGGACCAGCGACGTTCTCTTGCGGATTTTTTTTTTATTTTCCTTTATCGGTCTCGTCGTTTTGACTGGCTTAGCGGTCTTAGGGTTATCGGTTTTACGATCTCTTAAGCTTGGGTTCGGGTGTATCGGTTTCTTGAGAGTGTCGCGCCTTTTTCGAAGCTCCTTTGCTACTTCACAACCTCGATAATTTGCTGGGTGTTTCCCTTTGCAGTTTATACAGGTCGCCGGAGCCTGCTTATTTAAGTCCCACCTTTCTGATAAGTGGTTACGAAACGCTTTTGATGGCAAAAAAATCCGACACTTTACAAGCTTTTTTAATTATTTTGACTGAAAGACTTTGGTACTGAAAGACTAACAACTTCAAATGGGTAACTGTAGAGAAACATTTCACTTAAGTATAAGAATAAAACACTTTGTGGAACATAAAATGACAATGAACAGCCGATACTAGGCATTTGTGTAAAAGTAGTTTTTGACAGATTTACGACCATCCAGCTGTCAAAAAATACTTTAATTTTTGAATTATCGCCGTCCATCGTGTGACAAAATTGAGTTACAAGAAAGGAAATGCCAGCCAGCACAACAATGATACTTTTAAGTTTTGAATAAGAGATGCCAAATTTCTTTCAGTTCTAGTTTCTTGCTCTTCTTTGTTTCTTTTCCCCCCCTCATTTTGAAATTCTTAACACTTCTGTGCAGCAAAGCATTAGTATAGTGCAAAGTATTTATTTATTTATTTTTTTTTTATTTCATTTTCATTTCTTTTAAAGGTTTGGTATGCACCATTTAGCAAATTCGAGGGAGAAGTGACGGAAATAAAATTCTAAGGGAAAATGTGGGGGGAAATAAATTGTGAAAATGTCAAGAGTTTTGTCTGGAAAAATTGTGGGTTTTTCTTCACTTTTCTCCTTTTTTTCTTCTCAGACGTTTTCTTACATTCTTTTAGCGGGTTAGTAGAGGATCCCTTTTTAAATGCTGAAGGATTTCATTGAAGTGGAAGTGGGAAATTGATTTTTAATGTGATTGAAGTATTTGGATGAACATCGTTGGAAGATTTACACAAAAGGGTTAAGGGATTGTGTAACAATAGAGTTGATTTGTATTATAAGAAGGGAAGGACACAATTTCTCTTGAAGGTATTCATGTTTGAAAGATGTGAATGTATGTACTGGTGTTAAGAAAAATAAATCAATTTAACAACATTTCTATAATTTCAAATCTGAATCAAATGCAGCCGAACAGTATATGACATAAGGTTGCAAGTAGCTATTATATTAGGTTGTCCACAAAGTTATTGGGGTTTTTTTTCTTTGACATTGGACGCATTGTTTCCAAGTGAACTGGTTGTGCCTGTAAGTTAACGTTATATACGGTTTTGATTCCAAGATTTGCTTCACATCGTGAAAAAGAAATGGGATGTTTTAATTGAAATTTCATTTATTAGGGATCAAATTAATAATGGACAAAAAACAAATTCTTATACTATACTCTGTCCAACATAAATTGGCAGTACACGTCTTATGGAGAAGCTTTTTCAAAATCAGTAGCGTGCCATATTTTTGCACCATACTAAATTGAAAAAACCCCCACAAAAAAGTGGTTACCCGCCAGTGAATTTCTAATTACAACTGACATAAACCTAACAGATCTTATTCAGCGCACATCTGAGTGTGCACTGATTGGCTGTGGCTTATGGCTGCTGCTATTCAACCCCCATTAAATTGATGTGCATTCAGAGTTACCAGTGTCCGTTTGGTAACTCGTTCAGTTTTTTTTCCTTGGGTTTCTGTTGAGGAGCTTTTGGTTTTAGAGCTTTGAAAAAAGTTCTTAATGATAAGTGTTATCGTGGAGATCTTGTTTTGATCTTTTGCATTTTTTTTTAATATGTGGAAAATACGTTCAAATGCAGTTACAAAATTGTAAGCTGTTTTCTTTAAGGAAAAAGTTTATTTGCGTAGGTTTTCGTAGCGCGCGGTCAGTTTTTTTTGTGCTAAGTGTATTTTTCTAAATTTGGATTTTGATACTAATGTTAAGTTAAGTGTTTTTATGTAAATCGTATTTTTAAAAGGTGTATTTTTTTTTTTAGTTTTGTGCGCCTTTTATATTACTTCTTGGTGGTGTTGAAAAAGATAAAGTTGTTTTATTTTTTATAAATAAAACAAATTAAATGAAAATTTCAATCTAAAAAAAAGGACGGTAACCCTACATAATCTTCTTTTAGATTTTTGCTAATTTGAAATGCTTACTACGGAAACCCTGTAAGAGCTTTTGTTAGAATAGCACCTTACGGAAAACAAAAGAGTGCGAATGAGAGACAAACATCCCTATCTTCCCTGTACTGCCAATTTATGTTGGACAGAGTATAGTTCAAAATGGGTCGTAAGGTAATTGATATGGCACGGAATATCAAAAGCGCATTTGGTCCAGGTGCAGTTAATGAGCGCACAGTGGTGGTCTCAAAAATTTCGTGGCGGAAATGAGATCTCCGAAGATGAAGAGCGCCTTGCTGCAACTTACGATCATTGAAGACGAACACTTGAAGGTATCGGTTGAAGTTGTTTCTGATCACCGGAAACAACTTAGAAAAATAAAAAATCTCGACAAATGGGTGCCACATGAGTTCAATAATTTTCAGAAAAATCATCAATACAAGAAAACTTCAGCGCAGAAATTGCGTAACACAAACGAACCATTTCTTGATTGAATTTGGACGCGCAATGAAAAATGGATTCTCTACGACAATAGATGAAATGCCAAAAAATCACCCTAAGTCGAAGTTCGGTGAAAAGGAGACAATGGTGACGCTTTGGTACTTTAGTTTTCTGAATCCAGGCAAAACCATCACAGCAGAGAAGTTCTGTCAAGAAATTGACATAATGGCCTAGCAACTGTAATGTTTACGTCCGAGATTGGTCAACAGGAAAGGTCCAATCCTCCTACACGACAATGTTCCACCACACGTTGCTCAACCGACGCTGCATAAGTTAAGCCAACTGGCTTACGAAACACTGCCACACCCAGAATACTTACTAAACCTTTCCACTTCTTCAACAATCAAGTCGATATTCATAGTGAATTTGTAGAGTTTATCGGCTCTATCGTGCTTTACTGTTGAATTGCCCTATTAGCTCAAAAATACAGCGATTGGAAAGAAATATTTTTCGCTTGATTTCTGCGCTGGTGTTATTTTCAGAATTTATAGCAGAGCCAAGGTAGACAAAGTCTTTTACTACCTCGAAGTTGTAGCTGCCCACTGTGACGTTCTGTCCAATTCGTCGGTGTTGATTGTACCTTCTTGTTGACAGCATATACTTGGTTTTGCCCTCGTTTCCCGCTAAACCCATTTTGGCCACTTCTTCTTCAATACTTGCAAACACATTGGTGACAGCCGCTGAGTTTCTCCAATAATGTCAATATCGTCGGCGTAAGCAAGCAGTTGTACGGACTTTTGATAGATTGTGCCTCTGGTGTTGGCTTGTGAGTTCCGCACAATCCATTTAAGTACAATATTAAAGAAGTCACATGACAGCGCGTCACCTTATCCAAAACCTTTTTTGACATCATAGGTCTCGGTGAGGTCATTACCGACCTTGATGGAGTAGTGAGTGTCTTCCATCGTCATCCTGCACCGGCGGATAAGCTGCAGGGATGTCAAAGCTAGTAATGGCTGTATATAGCTCTTCTCCATAGATGCTCTCATAGGCGGCCTTGAAATCGATAAAGAGATGATAAGTTTCAATCTGGACTTCTTGGGTTTTCTCCAGGATCTGTCACATTGTGAAGATTTGATCGAACGATGGACTTTCCTTGCCTGATACCACACTGATGGGAACTAATCAGACTCTTGATAAAAGGTTTCAGGCGTTTACACAATATCGCAGAAAAGTTCTTGTATACAATGTTGAGGAGACTGAAGCCTCTATAATTGGCGCTGTTGAAGAGGTCTCCTTTCTTGTGGATCGGGCAAATGATGCTGAGATTCCATTCATCAAGCATACACTCGTCTGACCCAATCTTAGAAATGAGTTGGTGTATGCACTCTATCAATTCATCACTAGCTGCCTTGAAAAGTTCGGCCGGTAAGGCGTCAGGTCCAGCAGCCTTGTTTGATTTCAGCTTGGATACAGCCATCATCACTTCACTTTGGTCAGGTGGATGATAATTTTGACTATCATCGTCTATGTTGAATGGTTCATTCTGCCTGCCGGTGGCTTGTTGGTCTTCGTCGCCGTTATAAAATCTGCAGAAGTAATTTTTCCATATTCTCAGCCCCGAGTATAATTCTACTACGAGTTTTCCATTTTCACTCTACGGGTTTCTGTACGGGTATTGCTTCTCTGATACGTTCTTTTTGTCTTTAGGTAAAACTTCCGTACATTGTTCCTGGCGTAAAAGCTCTCAGTATTCTCGATTGTGCGCTTCTCATGCTCTTTCTTATTCTTTTTTTGTAAGAGCCGATGCTCTTCGCGTCTCTTTTGCTCGTAGAGCTCACGAGCAGCTCTCATCTTCCGTTGCAGCGCCGCTTTATACGCCTTTTGTTTTGCTGCTTGCACCAAAACCAGCGGTTTCGCGGAGCTGGTCAGGCGAAACCCAGCACATTAGTTGCGGCATTTCTGATGGCAAGTTGGCAACGGTGCCACTTGTATTCAGCGATTGATGCTGGCGGCATAGGGGGAATGAGAGATTTCGGGATACGCGTTCAGCGAAGACTCTACCGGCCTCTTGCGATTGCAGCTTATCGACGTTGGATTATCTCACAGTGATTCTTCTTTGTTGCTCAGTTTGGGATATCCGCATTCGTACCTCGACTACAACAAGGTAATGATATGAATCTATGTTGGCCGCTCGGAAGGTTCGGACATCCAGAGACAGGTCAGGGCTGTAGGGTGGGTGATTCAAAACACCAAAGCCCACCTTCTGCAGGGCAGCCAAAGTAACACTCTTGTGAACAGGCGCGTTGTCGTGCAGAAAGAGGACACCCTTGGTTAATTTTTCCCGTCTTTTTTCTTTAATGGCTCTAGGATTGAAGCATATTATTCTCCGGTTATGCAAACGCATCTTCCTATATTAATTTTTCGACTTTTTTAACAATTTATGGAGTTGTCACTTTGATCGGTCGTCTTAGCCGTGGCTCGTCTTCAAGTGAGTCCCTTCCTTGTTTAAAAGACTGTGCCACTTGTAAATCATGGTTTTACCCGGACAAAAGTGCTCGTAAACGGATGCCATGTCTTCCATTATGGTTTGAGCCGACTTTCCTTGTTTGGTGAGGAGCTCTGTAACAGCGCGGTACTCGATTTTCTCCATATTCTAAACTTTCTTACCGATTGAGTTGCTTGGTCAAAGATAGTTTAAAAACGAATGGCTCGGTTAAAACAAAACTTGTTCTTTATACTAATAATGAGTCATTGAAGTCGTTACGTCTCAGTAAACTACGCCCACTAATGACCTACCTACTCATTCCGCAAAATCAAAAACGCCCTTCCATATGTACTTCAGAAATTTTACTCTTGCTTCTTTGCATATAACTCGATACCGACAACAGATAATAAAGTAAAAAATTGACAGCATAAACTTCGAATAGCAAAGCATCTTCTGGCATCCTAAACTCAATTTTGTCTTAGTTTGACTTAGGCAGTTATTCCTTATGACCACAGATGAATACAAAGCCGCGTTATCGCTCTCCACTGTTTTAAATACGTGCGAGTACTTGTTACTACATTGTATGCACAAAGTCAAATGAGTAATCATGATGTAATCTCCTTACACGATCATTATTAATGACAATATTGCCAGTAATGATACTTTGAAATCAGAAAATCCGGATTTTCGTCATTCATGTCCATCATTCCAAGTAAAGACAACACAAAAGGTCGATACCTTACACGATCATTATTAATGTTAATACTTTGATGTTATAACAATATTATTGACCGTGTAAGTTCTGCTAATACTTTTTGCAATTTTTCAGGAGTTTCTCCAATCGTTGTACCTGTTGCCAAGACGGCAGTGTCGTCGCAAATGTAGCTAATACGGTGCCTTCTTCTTGAGGTGTTTCACGAGTATACAACAGATAAAAGAGCGGACCAAGTCTCTTAAAATGTTTGCGCTACTATTTTCTTAAATAATCATGCCGATTATTGAATCCGGCGGATTGATTGCGGAGGGATTTCATTCGATCCGCACCTATTCCCCATCATTGAAAACGTCGGCTAGCAAGTGAATGAGTGTCGGTAAGGAAGTGACAGAAAGTAAGTATTATTGAAACCGCAAACGATTCGA
The DNA here is from genome assembly GCA_945910035.1 of Brachypalpus laphriformis. NCBI lineage: Eukaryota > Metazoa > Arthropoda > Insecta > Diptera > Syrphidae > Brachypalpus > Brachypalpus laphriformis. Next base: position 193,572,089 of record OX246753.1, on the reverse strand, counting down.
ACTCCATACAAAGTCAGACGATTTCAATACGCATCAAAATAGCTGCGGATTACAGTTGGTAATTTTCTCTTCGAAATGATGAAAAGCAATAAAAAGTATGTTTTAATATACATATGAAGATACGTATCTGAATTTAGGATTGGACGGACTACAAGTCATCCTTACGAAAGAAATTGGCCAATAATAAACGTGAGTTGAAAGCTACGAGTACAGGTGGTGGGGAAAACAATAAAGTTCTTTTCACTCCATTGGAAGACCATGTAATTAAACTCATGTGCTTGTAAAACTGCATGGAGGGTTTGCTTGAGACAAAGAGTTATGGTACACCAATAAAAACCATTGCCTCTATCTGAAGTATGCCACAAGATATGGAGATGTCTCTTGAAAGTGAAATGAACTTGCTAACTGAAACATCTGATGACAGAAGCAATACGTCCATAGGCTTAGGAACCGTCGAGAAAAATACCAAATGTATGGAAAAATATCCGAACTGCTTTTAACTGCTAGAGAACAATCCGAGGAAACAAATTCTTGTTTGAAAAAAGTCTACCGGTCAATAGATCGACTGACTGACTACCAAAGAAAAGGGAATGCAATCCATCAGGTACTGCTTGAAGAAATAAAAAGGCACAATGAACGCATGGAACAATTCGCAGTAGAAAAAAATTATTAGAAAGGGATAACATTCAACTTGAGTTCGCCTGCTTTGAATATTTGTTGAGAAATATTTTCATTTGACAGAAAAAGCGCTGAATTCGATGTCGTTAATAATTTGCTTTTGCCGACCGATAATGTACATAGTTCATACGGCGGTTTCTATAATGGAATCACACAGAGAAAGTGAATAGGTGCGGATTGGATGAGATCCCTCCGCAATCAATCCGCCGGATTCAATAATCGGCATGAATATCAATGTTTCTGTTAGAAGAAGCAGGTAGAACGCAGTTCTTGTCTAATTCTTCATTCAATGTACACACTTAACCATGAAATATGTTTACAGAAACGACGACAAGCAATTGTTTTAAATTCAGTGAACAACTGCAAAGGCATACCGTCAAGGGCAACCAGTATTTTTCTTTTTGTAACACCAAGGTCTTTAAAGCAGCCATAAATGCAACAATAGAAGAAAACAATTGCTTTTTTTTTTAAGAAAAAAAAAGAAAAAAAAAACATTCCAATGACTAATTGTCTCCCTTAATGATTATTTATTTCCCCTAATATTTTCCAATCACACTGACATGCATTTTTAAAAGAATTTTTATAGTGCACCCAGTAAAAAAAAAACCAGCCCATATGACAATTATGAAAACAGCAGGACCTATACTCGTAGGTACGTGTATCTGAAATTTTCCAAATCCCACACCTCACTGAGCTCATATTTATCTTCGATAGACAGATAGGATCTGGCAGCAGGTTCTGCTTACTTTCTCTATATTGACATGTCAATGAGTAAAAAGATGGATAACTTCACTACAGGTATACAAACGAACAAACAATTGGCAGGCAGCCATCTTTTCTTTCCATTTCTCACTCACTCTACTGCTTTCTTTTCTCTATTTTCCATCCGATATGATATCTAATGCTGTCACTCAAAACTGACACAATCCGCCATCATTGGAAAACTGTCAATTCCATCCACTCTGCTGGTTGCAGCAGTTTGAAGGGATAAAATAGAAATTAATCATCCTTCACGCGAAGGAGGGGAACAAAAAAAAAACTGAAAGAAAAATGGTTGAATAGCGCCGTTTTTATATGTGTTTTGTACATAAATCGTTCATCCCTTTACACTTCGTTCGGTTGTGTGTAACAATTGAACGTTCATCTGTCAGACGAGAAGAAACTTCGAAATGGTACAGACAATGTCAATAGTTGAAAATACACACATAAGGGTTGCAGATATGACTTGAGGAATTGAAATAAACGAATAAATGGAAATGATAAATAAAATTAAGGGATGAAAAGACGAAAAGGTTTATGCTGGCTGTGGGAGAATTTTGGGCGAAAGATGTGGGTCAAGAGGGGAAAATTACGGTGACTGGTGCTACATTCTGACGCCTCGTGGAGGACATGTTTTTTTTAGTCAAAGGCGGTTGATGAGGTGCGTCGCTCTTCGACTAAGATGGGCTTTAAAATTGAATGGTATATTCAATTTAATTCAATTTCAACGCAGAGACAAGCGAAACAAAAGTGCGGCCAGCTCCAAGCAGATAGTACGAGGGGCTGGGAGGAAATATCTTCCACAGTTGCTGATACAAACCAGACCACCCAGGAGCTGCAATGACACAATACGAACAAGGGCGCAACCATCTTCAAAATAGAGGCCCGTAGAAGAAGGAAAGCTCAGGAGATTCAAAGTTCATTAACAATGCTCAGGGCCACCTTCTTGTGGATGACGACAACATTTTGCATAGTTGGTGACAGTATTATGAAGGACATGAACGAATAGTTTCCCTAGCTATACTTCTTAAGAAGTACTACTGTGAAAACATATCCGATATTACAGTCGAAAAAGTTAGTGAGTCAAAAAACCAAAAGCGGTTGGACCAGGCGAGATACCCTCTGAGTTCTGGAAAAGATGGGATACATCGGGGTCAGATAGCTCAGGATTTCCATTTGCAAACTTGTGAGAGGTGACCCAATACCGATTCAATAGAGAGGAAGTTGCCTTCTCCCTGTGAAAAAAGGATAGGGTGTGTAACGAAGTGACATAATCCACCTCCATAGAAGTACAAAACTAGCGATCATCCACACTCTACGCACACCTCACTAAGCACCTAATGCGGAGGCCGCCATCTGTTGGCAGGTAGCGAAACCGCGAATATTCTCCGAATCCTCAGTCGAACAAGAGGAAACGGAGGAAAGGGAGAATAGTACAATATGGAAAAAAGTAAATACAAAGTTCCCAGACGAGAATGTGGAGGAAATTTTGCAAAAAAGAAATTTTGGCTCATGATTCACATTCTCGTCTTGCAGGATTTTTCTATAAAGGAGAGTGGACGAAAGTCATTCGGGAGAGTCTGCTCAAGCGTGGTAGTACCACTCTAGAGTACTTTTGACAGCCTCTCCAGGAATTGGTATTACGACTTTTCACTGATTTTTTTCCTGCCTTCACCTCGGTGATCGGGCAATAGCCCACGGGTCTGCTACTAGCTATAGCCGGCCCGTCCGATAGGTTTCTCCCCTTCTGAGAGAAACAAACCGATTTAACCACAGCGGATTTGCCGCCCTTTGTTAAGCTACTTCCTAATCCTGCCCTAAGTGCGCACTGGGTCACAGCACGCCTGTTCTAAGTGCGGACGGCTACTTTCCAAGCCTGCCCTAAGTGCGGACTGGATCCCTCCCAAGCCTGCCCTAATTGCGAACTGGGTCATCACAAGCCTGCCCTAAGTGCGGACTGAAACTCCTTCGAGACGACGCACCGAACCGAGCCAGACAACAGGACGCATAACCCCAGCCCGTACCAGAACCAGCAGCAGGACGACGATAGTTGTAAGCGTATTAGTGCTATTATTAAGTATAACAATTGTTAAGAAATTGATCAAAACCGTACTAGCATTGTTCCAATTAACTATTGTGAATCAAATCCGAGAAATAAAGTACCTCTGAATAATAATACGGCTATCTGATGATCAGTGCGGGTTTTTCTCGGGGTAAATCAACCTCAGATGCTATCCAAAGTATAAGGATTATAATGGAAAAGCGTCGTGATTCCTTTAAGGATTTGCATATTGTATTGGTTGACTTTGGAAAACCATTCTACAGACAACCACAAGAGTTAGATGCCCCGAGCAAGTAACCGAAGAGCTCCTAATCAAAGTCGGGGTACACCAGAAAAGCGTCTTAAGTCCTTTGTTCTTTATTACAGCAATTGAATGTCTGCTTGAAGTGATGGACCCCAAAGTAAATCAGTTATTTTTTGCTGACGATGGAGCCATCATAAGGGAGCATTCTACGTCCCTGATTTGACCAGTTGACGTATGGGTGGACGTTTTGGAGAGAAATGGGTACAGCATTAGTCGGAAAAAGACCGAGTAATTGTGCTACCCGTTCTCTGACTCAGGCCTGTTCTAGACATCTATTTGAATCGAACAGTGGTTCCAAAGTGTGAAAAGTTCAGATATCTGGAATCTTTGATCAAAAGTAAAGCAACCTGTGATGACGACATCAATCATCGCATAAGTGTAGGGTAGATGAAGTGGCCTATCTTCTGTGGCAAAAAAATTCCCCATAAGATGAAAGGAAGGCTCTACACCACAATTGTACATCCAGCGCTCACAAACGGTTCATAATGTTGGACGATGAGGGTAAATTAAGGGCAGCTGAGTTAAAGATGCTTCGCATGACAGCATGATAGTGACAAAACTTGATCGAATAAGAAGTTCGAAGATCTGTGAAAGTCTTCACGTCAGGCGTAGCTGATATCTTTATGTTCAAAGCAAAGATCATTTGAACCCCGTTAAAAAGGCAATATCGATGAACGTCCCTGAAAATTCCTAGATCACACAAACGCGTGAACACCAACATTTGCTTTCAAACAGGCGAACCCCCCACAACCGGATCAGTAGAAATCCAGTGAGATGCGACAGTTATGATCTCTTGAGTTCAGATCATAACTTCGCCGAAATAAGAACAAGAAGAACTTTTTAAACGTAGATACAATCTTTCTATAATTTTAGATTTATGGGTCTGACAGCGAACTATGCGGGTGCCACTCTACAAAATCCTAAAACTCTTTTGAAAGATCTTCAGACCTTCATTTATCTAAAAATCAGTACTTTACCCATATCACCACCCATTCCATCAGTTAAACATCTCAATTCCCATTTCAAAAGCCCATCTCCTACTGCTTAATGCCCTCCGAAACGGATGTGGTATTTTAATTTTAGAATTTCCACGATCAACGATACACAATATTCCAAAGGCAACTCAATTTGTTCCTCCGTGCGTTTTTAGTGACCGCACTACCCACATTGGTTGGTGTGTTCCTCCAGCCCACCTCTTAACCGTCTATCCACCAAGTTAATGATAATTGCATGAGAAGATAGCACCTAAGAGCCACTTCATCTTATCAGTCATAATTTCAACTTAATCAAGGTCCCAATCGCAAGTTTCATCGACATCGTATTCGTGGCCATAACAGTTCATCAATGGACACACAAGTCCTATTGCAGTGCTGCAGCGCTTCTTGGTTTATACGAGTTATTTAGTTCATTTAACTGAGATACTCATAAATACCAAAGGAAAACGAGGCGAAACAGAACGAGCAAAGGACCAAAGTAGTACCATCCCACTGGATGAATTTCATCGTTTATTAAAAAAGAAAAAAAAGAAAATATACATATATTGCTAGCCATTTGTTGAAATTTATTTGACGGCATTAACTAAGTCTACTCGAGCATGTCCGATCACCTGCTGACACATGCAATAGTAGTGTGTTGTGCATGAACAGCTCTAGAAAGAAATAGTCTTGCTACCATTGGTTCGATTAATTCGAAAAAAAGAGGAGATTTGAACATGTGAATATTTAAATTTTAAATAATTTGAGTTTTACAAGTCCCTCGAGAGAACCGCTTATGTTTAGACAAGAATGTACTGGAATCCTAATTCTGACAATTTTGCGACGGCTGAGATAGTGTCGAAAAAAAGTCACAAATAAGTGTCAAAAGATTTATAGACTCTAGAAGAGAAACATAAGCCCTGAGAAGGTCAATCAAAACTGAATTCAAAATTTCCAAAGTCTTGATGAGACAAATATTTTCAACTATCAGCTGAGAATATGGAAAAACTACTTCTGCAGACTTCATAACGGCGACGATGACCAACATCCCGTTGTCAGGCAGAATGAACCATTCAACATAAGCGATGATAGTCAAAATTTCCGCCCACCTGACCAAAACGAAGTGAGGATAGCAATATCCAAGTTGAAATTGAACAACGCTTCTGGACCTGATAGCTTACCGGCCGAACTTTTCAAGGCAGCTGGTGATAAATTGGTAGAGAGCATACACCAACTCATCTCTAAGATTTGGTCAGACTAGTGTATGTCTGATGAATGGAATCCCAGCATCATTTGCCCGATCCACAAGAAAGGAGAACCCTTCAACTGCGCCAATTATAGAGGCAGTCTCCCTAATATCGCATACAAGATCTTTTCTGTAATATTATGTAAACGCCTAAAACCTATCATCAACAGCCTGATTGACCTCTATCAGTGGGGTTCCAGAAAAATCGACCATCGATCAAATTTTCTAAATTCGGCAGATCCTGGAGAAAACCCAAGAAGTCCAAACCGATAGTCACCATCTCTTCATCGATTTCAAGGCCGCCTATGACAGATTGCATACGGCGAAGGTATTGACGTTATTGAAATAACTCAACGGGCTGTCATCGGCGGGTTTACAAACATTGAAGCAGAAGCGGCCAAAATCGGTTTAGCGAAAAACGAGGGCAAAACCAAGTATATACTGTTAATGAGTTCAGTTCAGTTCAGTTTCTTTATTGAGTCTTAAAATTCACAAATTTAATTTTGATTGCATGATTTTATATGTTGCCGACTTTATAAAGCATGTCTGGCTACTATTATAAAAATTATTAAAGAGTGTTAATTTTTCTTCCTCTCCCAGTACAATTAGATGCTTGCTCCCGACGCATACGCTATCAATAGGAAGGGAAAATCAACGAATTGGACAGAACGTCACACTGGGCAGCTACATCTTCAAGGTAGTAAGGGACTTTGTATACCTTGGCTCTGCTATTAATTCTGAAAACGACACCAGCACAGAATTCAAGCGAAGAATAACTTTTGCCAATCGCTGGTTTTTGGGCTAATAAGGCAATTCAACAATGAAGCCCTATCGTGAACAACTAACGAGACTCTATATAAAACGCTGATCATCCGAGTCCTTCTTGACATGGACTTTATTGAAAGCGGATAAACACCAAGAATAGGTTGCTTCGAGAGAAAAATTCTTCGTAAGATATTCGTTTCCATTTGCGTTGAGGCGAAGACAAGATGGATGAAGTCGATCCCAACCAGCTAAATGAAGAATTCGCCGAGATACTAACAACATCAGTAGCAATGTACCAGCACATTCAAGTGCCGCAAAGTGACTCCTTTGAATTTTGCAGGATTGAGCAAACTGATGTCGTAAAAGCAGTACTAAAAATAAAATCTAAAGCTATTGGTATTGATGGAATAGATCCTCTTTTTTTAAAAAAAATTATCCTGCCGTTCCTTCTGCCAGTCATTACCTTCGTATTTAATAATATCATAACGAGATCTACCTTCCCATGTGCTTGGAAACTTGCAAAGATCATTCCAGTTCTAAAAAAGAAAGCAACAATTAACTCACCTGCCGAATACAGACCTATTGCTATTTTGCCCTACCTTTCAAAGGTCTTGGAAAAGTCTATCCACAACCAAATGTCAGTCTTCTTCCGGCGCAATCAGCTGCTAAACGCTCATCAATCTGGCTTCTGACCATGCCACAGCTGCACTTCGTCATTGCTTAAAGGAACGGATGACGTACGAGTTGCAATGGATAAAAACTTTGTTACTTTTCTGACACTTCTAGATTTTTCCAAGGCCTTTGATACGGTTAGCCATAAGCTACTTGTCTCTAAGCTTTCAACTTTGTACAATTTTTCTACATCAGCTGCTAACTTAATTTAATCGTACCTATTTGGAAGAAGACAAGCAGTCTTACTTATGTCCTGTATCCCCTTGTGGCGCCTAGGGCCTCTACTACGCCTACGCGCCATCGTGTACGGTTTCTGGCAATGTGTCTGAGTTCTCCCCAACTTTTCCCTAACTGCCGTGCCTCCTTCTCGACTGTTCTGCGCCATGTTCTCCTCGGACCGCCAGGTCTTCTGCCATCCTGAGTTAGAGAATTCCATTGCATAGCATGGTTCGCTATGAAGCTGTCACCCTTTCGGAACGTGTGACCAATCCACTGCCACTTCCGCCGTTGGATAGTTGTGCCTATTGGTTCCTGAATCGTTCTCTCGTAAAGGTGTTCGTTAGAGATACGATTGGGCCAGAAAATCCTTAGGATATTGCGCCGACACCTATTAACAAACGTTTGCAGCTTTCTGGTGATAGTAGTGGTCACTCTCCACGTGCTGCAACCATATAGCAGCACGGATTCAACGTTGGAGCGGAACAGTCTTATTTTGGTACTCAAACTGATTGCATTGCTTCGCCATATTTTGGACAACATCCCGAACGCGGACTTTGCTTTGGCGATCTCCTGTTGGCTATGTCCAGTTCGGTTCCACCATCGGTCGAGACAATACTCCCAAGATACTGGAAATCCTCTACTCTCTCTACCGGTTGTCCAGCAATGCATATTTGAGCCGATGAGTTAGTTCCAAGGCTGATGATTTTAGTTTTTGTCGTATTAATTTTCAGCCCGACGACAATTCCATAATTCTGTGGGAGAGTAAGCATACATCGTCTGCGTAGTCAAGATGTTTCAGTTGAGATGTAAGAGTCCATCGAATTCCTCCGTTTCCCGTCGACAAAGCTGCATGAAGCACATCGCTAATCACCAATAGGAATAATATCGGTGAAAGGATACAGCCTTGTCTTACCCCACTTTGGATCTCAAATTCCTCAGACAACCTTCCCCTGTGCAGAACGTGATATTTGGAGCCTTCATATGTAGCTTTGATAATAGCAATTAGTTTATCGGGAATGCCTCTCCTGCGTAAGGCACGCCAAATAAACTCCCTGTTGACACTATCGAACGCCTTCTCTAAATCGACGAACAGCAGGTGCAGTGGCGATCGATATTCAACACACTGTTCGATGATAATCCGCAGGGTGTTGATGTGGTCGGCACAGGAGGATCCAGAGCGGAAACCTGCTTGTTCGGCATCGAGTGTGTCTTCGAGATGTTGCTTGATTCGCTCAAGGAAGATTTTAGCTATTATCTTAGCTACAGCAGGTAGCACGCAGATACCCCTCCAGTTTCCGCACTCCATTAAATTTCCTTTCTTAGGAAGCTTGACGATCGTTCCCTTTTTCCACTCGTTAGGAAAGCTCTCAGCTTCCCAAGCTCTATCTATAAGTGGAAGCAGACGCTCAGCCGATGTTGTTGGCGTTGCTCGTAAGAGCTATGCTGGAATACCGTCAAGTCCTACCGCCTTGTTGGTTTTGAGTGCCTTGATCGCGGTAATGATCTCATCTTTACTGGAAGTCGTGGTGCGTATTCGGGTACTTCTCACCTCGGGCATCTCAGTCTGATTTGGGAGCATATCGCTAGCGAATACACGGTTCAAAACCGAAGCAAAATGCTTTTTCCATCTCTTGAGCTGGTCCTCATCCGAAATGAGCAAGGAGCCGTCTAGGCTTTTCACTGGGTGTTGGCTGGAGCTGCGACCACCTGTCAGCTCTTTCGTGATTCTGTAGACGGTCCTGCTGTCGCACCTCCGTGCAGCTTCTTCTGCTTCTGTAGCCAGCGCGTTGATGTAGTTGCGCTTGTCACGTCGTACGCTACGCTGAACTTCTCTCATCTTCATGCGATATAGGGACTCTAGCTCGCTTCTCCCTGCTGCTGGGGTAGCTGCAACGCGAGCTTTCAGCTATTTTCGTTCGTCAATCCGTCTCCAGGTATCCTCGGAAAGCCACGCCCAATGTCTTCCCTGCGATCGACCGACAATTCTTTCAGCACCAGATGTAAAAACATTTTTCACAGCACACCAATGGTCTTGGAAGGTTGCGGGCATTGAGCTGCTGATTGCTTTCACACCTTGCGAAAAGTGCTCCCTTAATTGTTGGCGCACTGAGGGATCACTAAGTCTATCGATGTTGTACCTGGGTATTCTTGTGTTGTCGTGGGATCTTCGAACTGCAGCAGTGCGTAGTTGGAGAGTAGCTATCATAAGATGGTGATCACGTACTATCCCCACATCTACCCCTCGCCTGTTTCGGACGTCCAGGAGACTACTTCTAAAGCGGCGGCTGATAGCAAAATGGTCAATTTGGTTGGAGGTTGCTTGCCTGTCATTGGAAACCCAGCTGACTTTGTGGCAGGTCTTGTGCTCAAACATGGTACCACCTATCACAAGGCGGTTGGCATTGCAGAAATCCACAAACCTTTCGCCGGCCGTTGTCATTGCGGTTGCCTAGTCCATGCTTCCCGATTACATGTTTGAGCCCTTCGTTGTCGCTGCCTACCTTGGCATTCAAATCCCCCATCACTATGACAATGTCTCCATTTGGTGTTGTGTTGAAGACGGCGCTTAAGAGATTGTAGAAGCTCTCCTTTTCGTCCTTAGACGAACTATTCGTTGGGGCGTAACAACGTCTTTGGAAGAAGACAAGCAGTCTTAGCTAACATTGTAATGTCTGAATTTATTGCAACTTCGGCAGGTGTTCCTCAAGGATTCATTTTAGGTCCCTTGTTCTTTGCAGTTTTTATAAATGAACTCCCTTACTTACTTACTAACTTAGATGGCGCTACAGTCCGGGGTGGACCTGGGCCTCAACCAACAAACCTCTCCAGCCAGCACGGTTACGAGCCAGCTGCCTCCAGTTGCGCACGCCAAGTTGGTTGAGGTCCCCCTCCACTTGTTTGCGCCACCTACCGCGAGGTCGTCCTCTACTGCGCCGTCCGTCCGGGGTGGATTCGAAGACTTTCTTAGCGGGAACGTTGGGCTCCATCCGCTCTAAATGACCCAGCCATCTTAGTCGCTGTATGTGAACTCTTCTGGCTAAGTCGATGTCCTTGTACAGGTCGTACAGTTCGGCATTGTACCTTCTCCTCCACTCACCGTTTATGCAGACGGGACCAAAGATCGCTCGAAGAACTTTTCTCTCGAAATAATAATGATCTCCCTAAGGTAATTAAATATTCCAAGTTTCACATGTTTGTGGACGATGTTGAACTCTACTTAAGTTTTGCACTTGGATAAATGGAAGATGCAGCGGTTCAATGTAATGAAGACATACAAAGGATTTTTGTCTGGGCTCAAGAAAACTGCTTACGGCAGTTAAAACGAAATGCCTAGTCATAATAGAAATAGAAATGGTCTCAACACAAGCAACTTTTCCACAATATACCTTGGTGATGCCTCTATTGAGTTTTTGAATAAAGCTAAAACCCTTGAAGTTTGGTTCAACACAAGTTTGCAGTGGGATGACCATGTGCGTACAGTCATCGGGAAAATTTATGGCTGCCTCGGGAGCCTCTCGGTGTCCCAATGTCGCATTTAATAACATTGCACGTTATGTCTATGGTTTAAAACGCTATGACCATGTGTCGTCGTACGCAAAAATGATTCTTGGATGTTCACTCGAGAAGTACCTTGACTACTGCACACTCAAGTATTTACACAAAATTATAACCAGCAAACAACCTCAGTACCTACTTATATGAAAAACTTAGGTTCTCACAATCAAACCGTTCTTTAAGTTTAATTTTGCTGCTTGTTACTTATCAAGTTTGTAAACGACAATTTTTAATTCACGCCATACGCCTCTGGAATTCACTCCCTCTCACCTTAAGACGGCTCTATAATACGAATCGTTTTGATGACACTCTCTTTCGGCACCTAGCAGGTAATAATTAGGAATAATATTTGTCCATGGTAAATAATTGCATTTAGACATCAAACTCGGTAACTTACATTTAACTCAATTTCCGGTTTTCATTATTTACAAATTAGAGATCGTTAAAATTTATTTAAATCATGTTATTCAAGATTCACATTTATTATTTAAAGATTGTAATAGTCTATTATAAATGTTGTTTATTAATATCAATAAATTACTGAAATACTGAAATACTGAAGATTCAATGACGAACTATACGAGCTGTACAGTGACATCGGCCTAGTCAAATAACTGCGTATTGGACGTTTGAGATGGCTAGGACATGTAGAGCGAATGAACACCAACGCTCCGGCCCGCAGAATCTTCGACTCAGAAGAACGACGCAGCAGACGGCTTTTTTTTTTTTGATGTGCCAAGGGGTGTGATAATCTTCTAAAGATACTAGCAGCCCGGGCTGCTATCATGCACGATTCGCAAGCCCGAATAATCGATGCCAGGAGTGCGCCTACGTACTAATCCACATCCTGCACACTACTACCATTCTCCCCGCGGGACTGCCGTTAGGTATTACTTCGCGGGGCTGGTTAGCATATCATGCTATTTACCTTGCATGAGCTGTTTCTGCTTCTTCTGTTTATGCGGCTCAATTTGCACATTCACTATATGTATATGCGCCAGTTTTGTTACAGCGTGTATTCAGTTCATATGTAACTATGTGTCTGTTTGTGATTTTCTATTCTATTAAGTTCTAGCGGGTACCCGGCGAGCGTTGCTGCGCCTAACGAAAAAGAAAACAACTCTCAGGCAGGCGCCTGGGGCAACAATTGTTTGGCAGGCGCCTGGGGCAATAACTGTCAGGCAAGCGCCTGGAGCAACAACTGTCAGGCAGGCGCCTGAGGCTAAGTCTATTAGAGAACAGTTTTGTGCCGGCCAACACTGGGTAAGTGGCCCAACCTTAAATATATATATAAAAAAAGAAAAATTAGTAGTGGGCAAACTGCCGGACCGATGGTACCCGGCATGCTTTGCTGCGACTAATAAAAGACAATTTTTTAGTACTAAAGTACGATTATAATAAAGTAGTCGACCGATTTTGACCAAACTTCATAGGAATACTCCAGAGCCAATACCGAAGATCGCCTAAGAATTTAAGCTCAATCGATTTCGTGGTTTCGGAGTCCATGGCATACAAATAAAGGTGCACACATTTTTCCCATGGAAAAAAGCACTTTCAGTTTTTTCCAGAATTTTCCAATTTTCCGGGCAACTTTTCGAATTTGTCTTTCAGTAAAAACCTTATTCGGACTATTCGGTATACAGTAGCGGTTACCCGGAGAGCGTTGCTGCGCCCTCAAAAAAAAAAAAAAACTGTCAGGCAGGCGCCTGGGGCAACAACTGGCAGGCAGGCGCCTGGTGAAAATTCTATAAGAGAACAGTTTTGTGTCGGACAACGGTGAGAAAGTGGTCCAACCTTAAATATATGTATCAACAATTTGATAGTACTAAAGTACTATAATACCACAGTACCATAATACCAAAGTAGTGGACAAACTGCTGGACCGATGGTACCCGGCGTGTTTTGCTGCGACTAACAAAAGCGATTGTTTTTTTGTACTAAATTACTATAATACCAAAGTAGTTGGCCGATTTTGACCAAACTTCACATGAACACTTTCGGGCCAATACCGAAGATTGCCTGAAAATGTGAGCTTAATCCGTTACGTGTTTTCGGAGTCCATAGTATACAGACATAGGTACACACATTTTCTCCAATAGAAAAAAAGTAATTTCAGTTTTTACCGAATTTTTCAATTTTCCGGGCAACTTTTTCAATTTTTCTTTCCGTAAGAACCTTATGCGGACTATTACGAACATTAAAAAAAATTAGCCATTCTCAAGTGATGCGATGACCAACGAACAGCATTTCATTTTTATTTATATAGATTTGTGCACAGTTAACATTCCATCCTTTTGTTTTTTCAGCTTCCAGTATTTGTGTGATCCTCATTTTTTGCTGCTGCTCGTTCCTACAGATGCAGTTGTTGCATCATGATGGTGGTGATTTCGTTTGCTGTGTTCCAGACTTCATTCGTCGTCAGCATGAATGTTATTAGTCGTCTCGGAGTCACTTGGCCGCCGGTTTCTCTCTCTAATGTGTTTCTGGCCATCGTATACCTTCGGCATTCCATCAAAACATGTTCCGCGTTCTGGATTTTGCATTCACAGTGCGGGCAGTATGGGTCATCCACGTGTTTGTATTTGTAGAGATACTCCCGAAAGCATCCGTGCCCCGATAGAAACTGTGTCATGTAGAAGTTTACTTCTCCATGTTTCCTGCTGATCCATTCCTCTACGTTGGGGATCAGCGTATGGGTCTATCTTCCTTTGCTTGTACATCCTGTGCTGTGGGCTTCGTTTTTTCCAGATCTATTGGCATTCGTGGGCGCCGTGGCGTAAGTGGTAAGTGTGTCGGATCACTGCGCGTGAGGTTCCAAGTTCGAATCCCAGAAAACACTAAAAAGCTTTTTCACGATGCCGCCTCTCGCGAGCGCCTGATATATATCCGAGAGTATTGCTTCTCAAAACAAATTGCCGTTCGGATACGGCACTAAACTGTAGGTCCCTTCCATTCGTGTGAAAAATATAACGCACACAACATGATTGGTTGCGAGAAGCTAGCCCCTGGCACTTAAAGAGCTGTTGCGCCAAATATTAATTTTTTTTTGTTGACATTCGATTATTTGCTAACCGCGGACACCGTCTGAAAGGCACAGCATACTCTTAGCGATGCGATTCTGTGGGCCGAGTTCATCCGTCTCATGTACGCTATCTCGTACGTCACTTGTGCCCATATGGGGGACGCGTACATAAGGATCGACTTGCCTACCACTGCCTGCAGGTTTCTAATTGGCTGCCTGGGTCCTCCAACGTTTGGCATTCATCTTCAGAGTGCCACTATGCAGCATAGGGCCTCCTCGTGCAGGTGGCGCAGACAAGTTCAAGGGGACTTTAAGCAATCTGGAGTGTGCAACTGGAGGCAATCAGCTGAAGACCGAGTTAAATGGAGAGGCTTGTTGCTTGAGGTCCAGATTCACCCCGAGCTGTAGCGCCACTTTATTAAAAAGGTAAGAGAGACTCCAAGTAACCTTGACGTATTTTTGTACAGGGACTACAAGTGACCATGAGTAAAACTGCTTGGCTGATTCAGAAAACTGAATACTACAATCATAGTTACACTATGATATATTCTGACTACTCTTCACACAACGATCGAATTCCTTTCAACTTGATTCAGATCCTGACTATTAGTCAAGCTGCGGGTTGCATTGCATGGTGTAGTGGTAGGTTGTCGGTTCTAGTAGCTCAACTTTTCTAGTAAAATAAAATTATCGCCTTGAGTAACCCAACTATTGCTCGAAATAAGTACTAGACATCAGAGTCAAGAGTCAAGAGTTAAATTCTTTTCCATGGGAAACATATGTAGATAGATAGATAGATTTTTTATTTATGTACTTCACTATTAATAGAAAGTTTTAACAAAAATCAATAAACATGGCTTTGCCGTCTGCCTGATTGACAACATTAAATAAATTAAAAATTAAAAATTGACTAAAATATGTATATATATTTGTATATTTCTTTTATTTTAAGCGAATTTATTAATCTTCATTAATGATCCTTTCACGATAATTTAAAGCAATTTTGCAATTTTTTGGATTGGCAACGTGGTTTCTCCGAAGTATACACGCCTTTGAAATAGCTCCCAAATTTTAAGTGTTTCCCAGTGGTATTATCGAGGTTTAATTGGCAAAAACCTGCGTAAATAACTGTTAACATACAAGCTAACATCCTACTACAAAAAAAATCTGGTGAGTCAAACTCCTTTGATTACTTTCAAAAAGTCTACATCAATGGCTCCGACCAACGGAAACATATGTATGTAGGTTACTTATTCGAAATTCAGAAAACTTCGATTGAATGGGAGAGTCTTCATCCCAGAGTGACGACAACGGAGTGATTTAGAAAAACGGAAAGAGACATTAACAAAACTTGTTGAACCAAGTAAGGATACAAGAAGAACTTATTGTTTGAAATCCGGACTGTGGTCCTTTAACTAATGCAACTCTATGTCATTATCTACGGTAGAATCTATTTGCTTTCCAAATGAGTCTGCTTTGGAACACCATTTTGGCTGGCTGGTTAGTTGGTTGTAGAGGGTGAGATTTCACACTTCACTTAGGTCTCCAGAGGGCCAGTTGTGTTCCGCTCGTTTCAAAGACTTAGTTTATTCTTTTTTTTTCTTTTTGATATGTGATGGTGGGGGATATAGGTGTGGGAAACATAGGGAGTACAAAAGATTAAAATGTATAGCGATCAAGAAAGTGTTTCACTGCCCTGGTGAATTCTAGTATATAAAAATTTCTCTGTTTGAGATTTGCTAGATCTGGTATTGTTGCTGACCCCAGAATCTTTTTTTTTAACCTCGCAGCTCCAGGCCAGTGGTAGAGGAAGGGTTTCGTATCTTCTCAGTCTGCCCGAGTTAAAGCGCATGTTTATTGAGACTGATGTGCCCTGTTATTAGTCCCATGATGATCTTCTTCTTCCTTTTATCAGAGAGGTTATAATCCGAAAACAAGGGATCACAACCCTCCCACTTCATCGCATTTCTACTGATCCGCCTGTGGGGTTAGTCCCATGATGATGCTTTTCGTTTTTCTTATTGTGCATTTGGCCACCCCAGATTCTTCCAGTATTTGTTTAATTACTGCGCGTCCGTTCGTTGATTATAGTTTCAATAGTTGTCAAAGAGGCACTTATTGTTTTATGGGGTTTAGTTCTCCAGTTTGTCGGTCCTTGCGTCAACTGGTACACCTTCGTGTCTTATTATCCAAGAGAGGTAAACTTTGTTATGGCTAGGCCAGCAGGTTTAATTTGCGACGATGCTTATGGCTGCTTTGCTGTCCGAGCAGATGTAGTTTAGTACCGCTTCGATGGCCGGGTGTAGTGTTGAATGTAACTCCTAGGAAGGTGATCCGTTGCACATTGTTAACAATGTTTTCCATACTTTTTATCGGCAATTATCGGAATTCAACACTACCTTTCGTATATGAATTAATTCAGTGGCTTGGGTCAAAATTTAAAAAGTTCCAAAACAACAAACGCAGGAAGAGTAGCAACTGAATCCTGGAATTCAGCCGTGAACTAGATTTCCTTTTGACCTCCGATCGACCACTTTTTGCAACTGCTCCCAGTTGTTAACTTAAAATCGGTCAATGGCTCAAAGCAGTTTCCAAACTTTCATCACAAAACCCCTCATTTCAGTAATTCTGCAAAAATAAATCGCACCCAATTTCACTTAAAAGAAATCCCACACTCAGAGTGCTTATTTATCAGAAGATGCGTGCTAATCAACCATTCGAATGTCGACAGAGCAAATATTAAGCCCCTCCTGCATCCTCTGCTCCGTACATGGTTAATCACTCAATTATTCACCATCAATGGACGACAGATGAGAAAAATCCAGACAGAGTACGCGCGAGTATATCATCTGATTTTATTGGACGATATCATGCCGAGATTTCATTCGGCGACGACTACGAGGACGACGACGACGACGACGACGAAGATGATGATGATGACCATGACCAAGACATAGTTGGGGACTGCTATGACGATCATCATCATCGTCGTTGTGGCGAAATAGCTCATTACTCATTAGTTATTTGTTTATTCTCTTAGGATCTTAGGATCCTTGGAAATTAACTCACAAGGAAGACAAAAAAAAAGGAGTCAAGAAAAATGGAAGGTACATAGATCCCCCGTGACAGGGTGTTTACCATCCCAAGCACTGCCACAAGATAAAAATCATTAATTTTAAGAAGCCACATTAATTTTTATGACATCCTCTTCACGGGCAGGAATGCCAGGTTACCAGGTTGCTTCCTGAACCCCCTTCTCATCGACGACTGTGGGGAGGCTTGATTAATAAATTTCAATGTGAGGCTCGGATCCTTAGTCAGTCAGTCAGTGAGTGAAGAGCATGAAGCAGGTACGCTACACAGAACATTGCGCGCAATCTGTAGAAGCACCAGCATCGGCAGCAACAGGACGATGACGATTTATTGACATTGAAAATAGCCGCCTGGATGTTGGCGTGAATGTTGAGAGTGCGAGTGCAAGCGTGCGCAGTTAAAATGAATGGACGGACGTACAGGACAACTTAATCAGTTGCGCTTGAGTCAAGGCTCTTCAATGGATGGGAGAGACAGAAACCGAGAGAGAGAGAGAAAGCGAGTGAGATATTCTGGACGAGGATGAAACGCTTCGGGTTTGTGTTGATCGTGAAGAGGTGCTGCTGCTCGTGCAGTTTTTTCAATAAGCACATCTAATTAATTGCGGGTAATTTTTTCAATACCTTTTCCTGAGAGGAAATCATGAGAATGCTATTGGGCATGAGTTCCATGAATTGGATTTGGTTAGAACGGTTGATTGTACAGGTGTTGCTGGGGAGGATATGGGAGCAACAAGTAGTTGCTACTCCCATATCCTCTGGCTCTGAGCTAGATTACACCACGTAGATTGGCAAGTCTTTTGGGAAAAAGTCTTCACTGGGGAACATTGATCAGAAACGATTGGTCAACTGTATACGGAAGTCTATGGAGCGAGACTGGACTAAAATGATTTATTATCGGTCAGAAGGAAAGGTAAGCCTCGAAGAAGTAATCCTTCATCTAGTAATTGGCTTTAAACGACCTTTAAAAAAATTTGCATTGGATACTCAATGTGTAGAAGGGAATGAGATATGAGTTCAAGCATCAAAGAAGTAGGCTCGACTGAGGAGCCCTGATTGGAATGAGGAAGTAAAGGGTGGTGCGACAAATGAGCTGGACTTAAGTGTCTCTCATTGAATGATCGCTTTATTCAATGAAAGAATTTGAATAACATCTGAGCTCGAATGACGAATGCTTGATTAAAAAAAAGTCGTACTATTGAGGAATCTTGGTTTGCAGAAAAAAGAAGTTCAGACTGGAGTTCCGGAGACTGAGCTGAAGAAGTGTTTTAAATGAGATCGAGCACCAAGAGATAACCGACCGTCTTTCCACATGCGCTTCTTAAATAGCTCAGTGGCCAATGGGATATTCGGATACCAGGGGGCTTCTATGTCAGACAGCGTTTTCTCTTTGCAAAGGATCTATGAACAGATTGATATATTGTATCCGCTACTTGTGGTACTATAAAATACTCTCGAGAATAAGACTGACGTTTAAATAAATAGGGGGCACTGTACTTAAACGTCAGAGATTTAATAAATTAAGTAGTTGTCCCAAACGTGTGGGAGGATAAACAAACCTCATCAGCCGCTTTCGGAGAATCCGATTTTGACCTTGTCAGGAACTGGCTCCCGGACCGCTGTGAAACAAACCATCGACCTCAAAACGATTCTAATAATTGTCATCTACCACCGTTCTGGAATGAGGTACTCCAATTGAAAAAAAAAAAATGGAAAATTCAGCAGTGGAAGCCCGTCGCCTATGCCGATGATGCAGTGCTTATGGTATGCGGCAGTTTTCCACCGACTTACTTACTTACTTAGGTGGCGCTACAGTTCGGTGTGAACCTGGACCTCAACCAACAAGCCTCTCCATTTAGCTCGGTCTTTAGCTAATTGCTTCCAGTTGCGCATTCCGAGTTGGTCAAGGTCCCCTTGAACGTGTGCGCGCCACCTACGGTGAGGATTCCCTCTACTGCGTCGTCCCTCTGGATAAGATTCGAAGACTCTGCGGACCGGAACGTTGGTGTCTATTTGAAACTTCCAATACGCATTTTTTTTAAGGTCGATGTCGCTGTTCAGCCCGTATAGTTCGTGATTGAATCTTCTCCTCCAAAACCCGTTAACGCAAACGGGACCGAATATCTCACGAAGACTTTCGCTCTCGAAAAAACCAAGGATATCTTTACCCGCTTTCAATAAAGTCCATGTTTCAGCGCCGGCCGTAAAGCAAGACTGGGGTGATCAGAGTCCCATTAAGAGTCTCCTTAGTCGTTCGAGATAGGCCTTTAGTGTTGAATTGCCTTATAAGCCCAAAAAAAAAACAGCGATTGGCAAGAGTTATTCTCCGCTTGATTTCTGCGCTGATGTTGTTTTTTCGAGTTTATAGCAGAGCCAAGGTAGACAAAGTCCCTTACTACCTCGAAGTTATAGCTGCCCACTGTGACGTTCTGTCCAATTCGTCGGTGTTGGTTTTCCCTTCTTGTTGACAGCATATACTTGGTTTTGCCCTCGTTTATCCCTAAACCCATTTTGGCCGTTTCCGCCTCAATGCTTGCAAACGCACCGGTGACAGTCCGCTGAGTTCTTCCAATTATGTCAATATCGTCGGCGTATGCTAGCAGTTGTACGGACTTTTGATAGATTGTGCCTCTGGTGTTGGCTTGTGAGTTCTGCACAATCCGTTCAAGTACAATATTAAAGAAGTCACATGACAGCGCGTCACCTTGTCTTAAACCTTTGTTGACATCGAAGGTCTCGGTGAGGTGATTACCGACCTTGATGGAGCAGCGAGCGTTCTCCTTCGTCATCCTGCATAGACGAACAAGTTTGGCAGGGATGTCAAAACTAGACATGGATCTATAGATGCTGTCATAGATGGCTTTAAAATCGATGAAGAGATAGTGAGTATCGACTTGGACTTCTTGGGTTTTCTCCAGAATCTGCCGAAGTGTGAAGATTTAATCTATGATGGACTTTCCTGGCCTAAAACCGCACTTATGGGCCAATTAAACTGTTGATAAAAGGTATCATGCGTTCACACAATATCATAGACAAGATCTTATATGCGATGTTGATGAGACTGAATCCTGTATAATTGGCGCAGTTGAGGAGGTCTCCTTTCTTGAGGATCGGGCAAACGATGCTGAGTTTCCATTCATCAGGCATACACTTGTCTGACCAAATCTTAGAGATGAGTTGGTGTATGCTCTCTTCCAGTCCATAAACAGCTGCATTGAAAAGTTCGGCTGGTAAGCCTTGTTGGACTTAAAATTTCCATCGACCCTAGTTTTGTTCACTAACAAGAGATCTATTCCAAATTTCGTTCTACCGACACCTGCAGGCTCTGTACGCGAGTATATTGGTCTAATTCTTGATAGTAAATTGAACTGCAATCTCAATCTAGAAGAAAGAGTAAAGAAAGCGCTCATACCGTAGCTCTGTGTACCTGCAACAATATCTGTCGCAAAAGTGGAGGTCCTCGCCCATCTTGCATCGGCTTTATACAGCTATAGATTCACACTTACATATGGCTATATCGTATAGTGGACGTATCGAATAACAGGTGCTTAAAAGTAGCCTGGTAAAAATAAACATAAAGAGCCTAGCTGCTAGGATTATTAGCTCTGCAAATTTAAAAACTCACAGTTACTAACAAATGTGCAAGGAGCAGCATTCTAGCCACAACAGGTGCTGTAAGATCAAGCCGAACTGTAGGATTAGAGACAATTTTAAAGATACTCCCCATTAGACCTATTTACTAGAGCTACTGCCGAGAAAAACTCTATTGATTGCTGGAAAGTTAGAACACACGGTCAAAGCTCAATATTTTACTCGATCTGATATATCGATAAGGCAACTGACTACGTGATCCCCTAAATGGAGGTCAACCCTAATTACTCAGTAAGAATACCCAGTTGGGGATGAATGGGCATCTAATACCGTCATACGTGATTCTGGGGCAGGTATTTATACGGACGGGTCAAATATGGACAACATTGCCGCAGTAGGTTTTTTTTTTTTGAAAAAATCGCCATATCACACTCCCAAACTCATACAATGTATTTCAAGCTGGAATTTTAGCCATATTCGATGTAGCCTAAAGGGCAAGAGTATTGGGCGTATCACAGGAGGATGTCTTCATTAACGTTGATAGCCAAACAGCCATATAGGCCCTGGCAACCACTAAAATATCACCCAGACCAATTAAATTCTGAGGCCCAGGTTCACCCCGAACTGTAGCGCCACCTAAGTAAGTAAGTAATTAAATTCTGCCGCCCAGAACTTCAGGCTTTAAGACGGCAGAATAATAAATTATTTCAGTACCAGGCCACAATGGCATTAGCGGAAATGGAAAAGCGGATGAGCTGGTCGGAGCAGGCTAGGATCTCCGTGCACCATTAACGGACTTTCAAGAATCCGCAAGACCCGTCGAAGCTTACTAGGTAAACCTTTCTTTGATCGTACATTTTTGTAACAAAGTCGGTTTGACAAGATTCCTATTCGAGACGGCCACAACCACATCAAGCAGTCAAGCCTAAGTGTCCCGTGCAAATCAATCAATTTCTCCTTCTGCCCCCCTTTTGCTATAGGTCTATGGGTGTCGCAATATGGGTACGAACTTCCTGACCGTTGATAAAGCAAACGTAAACGATAGTGACTCTCTACGGTTAAAATATATTTTTGAGAGACATGAGATGTTGACATTCTGGAGATACTCCAATCGATTGATCGGAAGCCGAATGCCTTGGCAGTGTAGACTGCGCGATGACCAGCAGCAGTGTGATTAAATATCCAGCAAAATCAACAGAAATTGTCGAATCAAATTGATAGCTGCTGAGACTCTTTCGCTATAACCACATAACAAGTGCGTCAGCTAAAGTAGTTGAAGAAATATTCAAATCAGTTCATAACTTAACTCAATTCATAACCAGTATGTCAACTACAGACAAAGTTCCCGCTGGTAGGGAAAGCACTAATGCTAGTCTCAGTTTGCTTCCGCTATCGATCTTGTTAGAGGAACTCCTCCTATCTGTCCGTTTCGAGCCCTCAACTGCAACTGGTTCATTGTACAATACTACTAGAGAGCAAAAACCTGGTTTACCCATTTTATTGGAAGTTCCTTGTCTTTCTAAAAAAGCCGAGCAAGCACTTCAGTGATGATGAGCTTATAGTACCAGCACTCACCACATCGGCACCAAAAATCTACCACCTGATACCAGCAACGGCAGGAGGCTCGCAGTGTCTTCGCCTTCTCTACAAGCGTCGCAGATTGTAGTGCCACTTAAACCTACCACATTAAGATGCTTGGCGAAGTGACCTTTCAAGACCCCAATAAGTTTAATCAACCTACATCCCGAAGAGTCATGCCACACATAATTGTGTTCGTGAGAAACCCAATCCAATGGCCATTAGGATTGTATAAGTTTCCGCAGATGCATATTTGCCTAACGAAAAGTGAAGTCTAATGCTGTCGTCTTCCACGAAGACACTAGTACCAGATCCTTGACTGGTTTTGGATCCATCCGTGAAAATACCACTACATTCCATTCCTGGTTTAGACTCAGATATGAGTCTGACTTTGCGCAACAACTGAAGTTCTGGTGTCATTGAATTAGACGGCATATGCATGAGACTGGAGTCGAAGAATAAATGTCGCGCAAGGTAATCAAAACTCCAGTGTGGATTTTACCAAAAACCTTTCCACCGAAGACGATAGGTGGCTTTGATAGTATAGCCTATTATTTAAGTATCAAGAGGAGGTAAGTTTAAGAAAGCATCTAGGGCAGAGATAGATGGAAAACGGGAATGATCATCAAGCTGGCTAAGAAAGCAAATTTAATGGAGTGCGGGAGGGGTATCTGCGTGCTGCCTGCTGTAGATGAGATAATAGGTAAATAGCTCCTGGAGCGAATCAAACAATATCTTAAAGATACACTAGATGCCGAACAAACGTTTCCGCTCTGGATCCTCCTACAAGCTAAGACTGTTCCGCTTCAATGTTGAATCCGTACTGTTATATGAATGCATCACGTGGAAAGTGACCACTACTATCACCAGTAACCTGCAAGCGTTAATAAATAGGTATATATATCGTCGATCCAAATGCAAAGTATCGAATAATGAAAAATGATTTTTTTCGCTTTATTTCAATTGCACTCTAGATGCCTTTGTGGTGGCAAAGTATCGAAGCCTCATCTCTTCTCCTATCCTTCCAAACTGCGGTTGTAATGTATCGAAAATTAACTTCTCAAAAAAACGTAAAATTTCAATGTATCGAATAAATGTTTCGCGAGTTTGTATGTGGATAATTTTATTATTCGATGGTTTGCATTTGGATCGACGATATATATATAATATATTTGGCGCAACAGCTCTTTAAGTGCCAGGGCCTAGCTTCTCGCAACCACTCATGTTGTGTGTGTTATATTATTATATTATTATTATATTATTTTTCACATGAATGGAAGGGACCTACAGTTTAGTGCCGTATCCGAGGGGCAATTTGTTTTGAGAAGCTGTTTTCGAGACAATAATACTCTCGGATGTTTGTCAGACGCTCGCGAGATTCATACATAGGTACCTGCGCAATATCTTAAGGATTTTCTGGCCCAATCGTATCTCTAACGAACACCTTTACAAGAGAACGGGCCAAGAACCAATAGACACAACCATCCAACGACGGAAGTGGCAGTGGTTTGGTCACACGTTCCGAAAAGGTGTCAGTTCTATAGCTAACCATGCTATGCAATGGAATCCTTTAACTCAGGATGGCAAAAGACCTGGCGGTCCGAGGAGAACATGGCGCAGAACAGTCGAGAAGGAGGCACGGCAGTTGGGGAAAAGTTGGGGAGAGCTGAGACACATTGTCAGAAGCCGTACACGATGGTGCGTAGGCATTCTATTACGCCTATGACGCACAAGTGGATAAAGGACATAAGCTAAAAAAGAATCAGGCGTACTTAGGAAAACTCTCGGGCAGACGAGACAAATCGTTCTTGGAGTTGGGCAAAACGCAAACACTTTTCTATGAGAAAGTCACTTCCACCAAACAACCGACGCATATGCGAGGAATGGTCTTATCACAGCCATATAGATCCAGATGACCTTATTCGGTGATAAGCCCCATCTCTTGCCAAAACCCTTACACCCTTACACTGCCAGAAAACTGAGAGCGCCTTGGATGTTTTCGCCTCGACATGTTTAGATCAAAGAAGTTTCTTGTCTAGAAAGACTCTTAGATATTTGGCTTTATTGTAAATATGGATAGTGACAACATCTTCCTTCCTTCTCGTAAAAAGAACAACCTCTGTTTTAAGGGGATTCACCAAAAGCCCACTTCTAGCACACATTAATCGATCATGCCTTGAACCGCTTGCGCGTTAGATATAGCCCGACAGAAAGTACGGCAACATCGTGCGCACATCCCTGAGCGTAGACGTTACAACTGTTTAGAGAGTGAGTCGAACACGTTATCAAAATCAAAAGTTATTCAAATTGAATAAGTTTGTGTATTGAGTGGGAGTATGTGTATGACAACACAGCTACTATCATCCAATTTAACACTTTTAAAGTGTTTGCATAATCAAAATGGACTAATAGACCGCAAGTGATGATTCCAAATCCCAAATGGCAGCAACATGTCATAAACTCCATGACACGCACTTCGGCAGCTGGTCAGCTGGTAACTCCACTCCACCACCGCCGCCACGCCAACCAGTCCATTACAACTAACATCAAGCCACGCTAATATAAAATTTTATAACCCAAATAAAAACAGCGATTTGTTCTCCATTCCCACTTTGCGTGTATCGCCCGCCCTTACCCCGCTCCATTGTTAGAATTTATAGCTCAATAAAATAGGCTTATTCCATCAATATACCATCTCCCCCCGGAACTAAATTCCCGCGGCCTTAGCGAGCCGAGTCCCTGCTTTTACGATCATCTCCGTCGACAATGTGTGATAATTCATTAATTTTATTCCCCATCCGACGATAATTCGAGTACAATTTTCGAAATCAAATCAAAAAGCTGTAAAAATCCAAAAATGAGTTCCAAAATGGTCCCGGCCCGTCGAGGAGGGGGTGAGAGACGCAGAGAATCTTTAAAATCAATATGCACTCTGAGAACTGGATTGGAACATCCATAAAACTCTTATTCTCCGTCGTTGTCTCCATTTTTATTCGTCTTTCGATTGGCCCACCGAACTCATCATCATCATCCTGTGCCTGTGGATGGGGGATGACTCTCCAGCCACTCTCTGCCATGTATCATGTCATGTCTACAGCAATACACATTCCTAATTCAATATTTTATGATAATCGCCCTCGCTTTTGAGTTGCGCCGCCGCTTCTTGGACTTTTGCGTAGGTTTTCCGTCCACCAAATCACCAGCCACCACCACTTGTCCATGTCCAGTGTCTCTCGGAGGGTTATGGAGAGGAACATTTTTATGGCCACATCATCGAATTAATCAGTTGACACATAAAAATACGCTTAAACACATGATTTACGGTTGACAAAAGTCCATAAAAAAGAAGTCTTTCTGTCTGACGCTCGGTCGGACATTACTAGTAGAGAAGAAGACCAACGAAAACCAGACCACGCAACAGGGTTTCTCGTCCACGACGACGACCCCAAACCTAACCAAAGGCAATTTGAATACTTTACGAGTTTTTTTTTGTTTTTTTTTTTGTATCTAAAAGAAGAAGAAGATTTGTTAACATCTCGATCGTATATCATCTAATTTTCATATTTAACCACGCGAGTGATTGGGGCGACAACAATGACCGGCAGCGACGGTGTTGGGGTGACTTCCTATTTTGGAGCAGGATGTGCTTGGAGTGCCCACGTGCTGCATCGTGGTGGCGACAATTGTCAAACTTTAAATTAGAAGATGCACACTTTGTGACCGAAAGACGATTGAGTTGTTCCGGAAATTGTCTTCGTCAGATGACCATTAACATCGGCTGGCCGGCAGAGGAATGCCCACGCCTCTATGAAGTGCAGGAGTACAGTTGTATATGGGTAATTGATGAAAATTAATGTCGACGACACGGGTGAAACACACGCTAGAGTTTTAAAGAATGATATTTGTCACCTTGAGGTTTCAAGCAATGACAGGGGTTAATGAAGGAATTGAGCTGAGTGTGAGTGCTTTTGGTCTTTTGAGATCTCTATGACATACTCGTAAAACAGAAGAACGCTAATCTAAGGAAACCCGGACTCTTCAATGTATCGTACTACACTAATTCATTCTTTGTTCGAAAAAGGGAACGTAAATGACCCAAGCAACTAAAGACAACATACTTACTGGGTCTCAGGACACGGACTACATGTTTTTTTTTTTTTTTTTTGCCGAGAGTAGGTGAAAAATCTTCTAAAGACACCATAAGGCCCGACCGTGCGTGCTTATGGTAGTGTGAGATTTTTACTCACTAAAAAAGCACCTCTCTTCAAAATTAATACTACAACTAAGAAAAAGATGTTCGTATGTGATTAAAAATAAATGTAGCACTTTAGACAGGTTAAATTCCAATGAAAGTTACTGCCTTTTTCACGACCTTCATAAGCTATGACGCGAGGGCAAAAGGTTTTATCCTTTGAAGACGACGAATTGAATTATTCGCGTCAAGTAGTTGAATGACGGTACGGTTACAATGGCCGTGAACACGATCTTTGTGTTTACGCGCAAATTTTGTTATCTCTCCGACGACGCTGAGAATTCCCAGATCTCGATGAATAACTTCGTTACGTACATACCACGGTGCGTTAACGATCGTTCTAAGAACTTTATTTTCAAAAGTTTGTATGATGTTTCTATTGCTTTTCTTGGTACAACCCCATAGTTGTATACCATACGTCCACACAGGCCTTAGCACTTGCTTATAGATAAGCAGTTTGTTATGTAGACTCGACTTCGAATGTTTTCCGAGTAGCCAGTACATTTGTCGGTATTTGTTTTGAAGTTCGTCGCGTTTCTTTTTCACGTGCGATTTCCATTTGAGCTTGACATCTAGAGTCATTCCTAGATATTTTGCTTCGTTTGCGTACGGTATTTGAGCCGAGTTTAGATATACATGCAATCTATCCACTTTTTTGTACGTAAAGTTGACGTGAGTAGATTTGCTTTCGTTCAGCACAATACGCCAAGAATTCGTCCAAGCGTGGACTTAATAGCATGTTGAAGCTTTCCGGTTGCTGCTTCAATAGTATCTCCCGTTGTCAATATCGCCGTATCGTCCGCAAACGTGGCGACGACACAGTTTCTTTCTTGCGGGATGTCACGCGTGTAGAGTACATATAGAAGTGGGCCAAGGATACTTCCTTGCGGGACTCCGGCTGCAATCTCCTTGAAGTCAGAGTAATCGTTTCCGTGCTTAACACGAAAGAGTCTCTCGGTGAGGTACGATTGTAAGATAAGAAAGATTTGCCGTGGCAGTAGTCATTGCAATTTATACTCTAAGCCTTCGTGCCAAACCTTATCGAAAGCTTGTGAGACGTCAAGAAATACACCACAACAAATCTTTTTTTCTTCTAGAGCTCTCTCAATCACGTCAGTTATTTTATGGACTTGGTCGATTGTAGAATGTTTGATTCTAAATCCAAACTGATGGTCAGGAATGAGAGGTCTTTCATCGATTACGGGCTGTAGACGTTTGGAAAGCAGTTTTTCAAATATTTTTGAGATAACCGGCAATAGGGAAATAGGCCGATATGATTTCTTCTCATTTAGCGGTTTGCCTGGTTTCGGGACCATTATAATCTCGGCGACTTTCCATTGTCTCGGAACAGAGAGCAATCTGAACGAAGCGTTGATCAAGTAGAGAAGTTTGATAATAGCTTTCTTCGGCAATTCCTTGACTACATGCGCCGTTATCAAGTCGTAACGCGGAGCTTTTTTCGTCTTTAAATTTTTAATCACTTCCCTCAGTTCAATCAATGCAACTTTTTTTACTTTAAAGTTATCAGATGTCGTGACTGGGGAGTCGGGCGTTAACGAAGGGCAGTCGAACGGCTTAAACGTTTCTTCTAAGTGCAAAGCAAAAAGTTCTGCCTTTTCTTTGTCGCTCTTGGCCCAGTTTCCATTGCTTTTCCGAATTGGTGGCGCTTGCATTTGAGGTTTCCAGGTGCCTTTTAGCGCTTTTCAAAGCGAATAATTTGATTCTCTTTCACCGGAAAGATTTTCAAGATAGGTCGCTATCTTTTTGCTTTTAAATTCGCGAATACTATCTCTAAGGCGATTGCATAGTCGGTTAAGGACCGTTTTATGCTGTGGTGCACGAGTGATTTACCATTTCTTTCATGCTTTTCGTTTCTCCCTGACCAGTTCAATGATTTCTCTGGAATACTTTTCGTTGCGGTTTATCTTATAGCTTCTAGAAGGAGTGTTTTTCCACGCCGCTCTTTGGATTGTTTCCACGAAACGATCAACTTCTTCCTCTAGTTCACAAGGTGTTTTAAGTGATACATTTAAGGCGATATTTGTTTCGCAATCATTTCTAAAGCCCTCCCAGTTTGTTCTATTGCTAGTAAGTCTTGGATGCCACGTGCTGCATCGTGGTGGCGACAATTGTCAAACTTTAAACTAGAAGATGCACACTTTGTGACCGAAAGACGATTGAGTTGTTCCGGAAATTGTCTTCGTCAGATGACCATTAACATCGGCTGGCCGGCAGAGGAATGCCCACGCCTCTATGAAGTGCAGGAGTACAGTTGTATATGGGTAATTGATGAAAATTAATGTCGACGACACGGGTGAAACACACGCTAGAGTTTTAAAGAATGATATTTGTCACCTTGAGGTTTCAAGCAATGACAGGGGTTAATGAAGGAATTGAGCTGAGTGTGAGTGCTTTTGGTCTTTTGAGATCTCTATGACATACTCGTAAAACAGAAGAACGCTAATCTAAGGAAACCCGGACTCTTCAATGTATCGTACTACACTAATTCATTCTTTGTTCGAAAAAGGGAACGTAAATGACCCAAGCAACTAAAGACAACATACTTACTGGGTCTCAGGACACGGACTACATGTTTTTTTTTTTTTTTTTTGCCGAGAGTAGGTGAAAAATCTTCTAAAGACACCATAAGGCCCGACCGTGCGTGCTTATGGTAGTGTGAGATTTTTACTCACTAAAAAAGCACCTCTCTTCAAAATTAATACTACAACTAAGAAAAAGATGTTCGTATGTGATTAAAAATAAATGTAGCACTTTAGACAGGTTAAATTCCAATGAAAGTTACTGCCTTTTTCACGACCTTCATAAGCTATGACGCGAGGGCAAAAGGTTTTATCCTTTGAAGACGACGAATTGAATTATTCGCGTCAAGTAGTTGAATGACGGTACGGTTACAATGGCCGTGAACACGATCTTTGTGTTTACGCGCAAATTTTGTTATCTCTCCGACGACGCTGAGAATTCCCAGATCTCGATGAATAACTTCGTTACGTACATACCACGGTGCGTTAACGATCGTTCTAAGAACTTTATTTTCAAAAGTTTGTATGATGTTTCTATTGCTTTTCTTGGTACAACCCCATAGTTGTATACCATACGTCCACACAGGCCTTAGCACTTGCTTATAGATAAGCAGTTTGTTATGTAGACTCAACTTCGAATGTTTTCCGAGTAGCCAGTACATTTGTCGGTATTTGTTTTGAAGTTCGTCGCGTTTCTTTTTCACGTGCGATTTCCATTTGAGCTTGACATCTAGAGTCATTCCTAGATATTTTGCTTCGTTTGCGTACGGTATTTGAGCCGAGTTTAGATATACATGCAATCTATCCACTTTTTTGTACGTAAAGTTGACGTGAGTAGATTTGCTTTCGTTCAGCACAATACGCCAAGAATTCGTCCAAGCGTGGACTTAATAGCATGTTGAAGCTTTCCGGTTGCTGCTTCAATAGTATCTCCCGTTGTCAATATCGCCGTATCGTCCGCAAACGTGGCGACGACACAGTTTCTTTCTTGCGGGATGTCACGCGTGTAGAGTACATATAGAAGTGGGCCAAGGATACTTCCTTGCGGGACTCCGGCTGCAATCTCCTTGAAGTCAGAGTAATCGTTTCCGTGCTTAACACGAAAGAGTCTCTCGGTGAGGTACGATTGTAAGATAAGAAAGATTTGCCGTGGCAGTAGTCATTGCAATTTATACTCTAAGCCTTCGTGCCAAACCTTATCGAAAGCTTGTGAGACGTCAAGAAATACACCACAACAAATCTTTTTTTCTTCTAGAGCTCTCTCAATCACGTCAGTTATTTTATGGACTTGGTCGATTGTAGAATGTTTGATTCTAAATCCAAACTGATGGTCAGGAATGAGAGGTCTTTCATCGATTACGGGCTGTAGACGTTTGGAAAGCAGTTTTTCAAATATTTTTGAGATAACCGGCAATAGGGAAATAGGCCGATATGATTTCTTCTCATTTAGCGGTTTGCCTGGTTTCGGGACCATTATAATCTCGGCGACTTTCCATTGTCTCGGAACAGAGAGCAATCTGAACGAAGCGTTGATCAAGTAGAGAAGTTTGATAATAGCTTTCTTCGGCAATTCCTTGACTACATGCGCCGTTATCAAGTCGTAACGCGGAGCTTTTTTCGTCTTTAAATTTTTAATCACTTCCCTCAGTTCAATCAATGCAACTTTTTTTACTTTAAAGTTATCAGATGTCGTGACTGGGGAGTCGGGCGTTAACGAAGGGCAGTCGAACGGCTTAAACGTTTCTTCTAAGTGCAAAGCAAAAAGTTCTGCCTTTTCTTTGTCGCTCTTGGCCCAGTTTCCATTGCTTTTCCGAATTGGTGGCGCTTGCATTTGAGGTTTCCAGGTGCCTTTTAGCGCTTTTCAAAGCGAATAATTTGATTCTCTTTCACCGGAAAGATTTTCAAGATAGGTCGCTATCTTTTTGCTTTTAAATTCGCGAATACTATCTCTAAGGCGATTGCATAGTCGGTTAAGGACCGTTTTATGCTGTGGTGCACGAGTGATTTACCATTTCTTTCATGCTTTTCGTTTCTCCCTGACCAGTTCAATGATTTCTCTGGAATACTTTTCGTTGCGGTTTATCTTATAGCTTCTAGAAGGAGTGTTTTTCCACGCCGCTCTTTGGATTGTTTCCACGAAACGATCAACTTCTTCCTCTAGTTCACAAGGTGTTTTAAGTGATACATTTAAGGCGATATTTGTTTCGCAATCATTTCTAAAGCCCTCCCAGTTTGTTCTATTGCTAGTAAGTCTTGGATGCCACGTGCTGCATCGTGGTGGCGACAATTGTCAAACTTTAAACTAGAAGATGCACACTTTGTGACCGAAAGACGATTGAGTTGTTCCGGAAATTGTCTTCGTCAGATGACCATTAACATCGGCTGGCCGGCAGAGGAATGCCCACGCCTCTATGAAGTGCAGGAGTACAGTTGTATATGGGTAATTGATGAAAATTAATGTCGACGACACGGGTGAAACACACGCTAGAGTTTTAAAGAATGATATTTGTCACCTTGAGGTTTCAAGCAATGACAGGGGTTAATGAAGGAATTGAGCTGAGTGTGAGTGCTTTTGGTCTTTTGAGATCTCTATGACATACTCGTAAAACAGAAGAACGCTAATCTAAGGAAACCCGGACTCTTCAATGTATCGTACTACACTAATTCATTCTTTGTTCGAAAAAGGGAACGTAAATGACCCAAGCAACTAAAGACAACATACTTACTGGGTCTCAGGACACGGACTACATGTTTTTTTTTTTTTTTTTTGCCGAGAGTAGGTGAAAAATCTTCTAAAGACACCATAAGGCCCGACCGTGCGTGCTTATGGTAGTGTGAGATTTTTACTCACTAAAAAAGCACCTCTCTTCAAAATTAATACTACAACTAAGAAAAAGATGTTCGTATGTGATTAAAAATAAATGTAGCACTTTAGACAGGTTAAATTCCAATGAAAGTTACTGCCTTTTTCACGACCTTCATAAGCTATGACGCGAGGGCAAAAGGTTTTATCCTTTGAAGACGACGAATTGAATTATTCGCGTCAAGTAGTTGAATGACGGTACGGTTACAATGGCCGTGAACACGATCTTTGTGTTTACGCGCAAATTTTGTTATCTCTCCGACGACGCTGAGAATTCCCAGATCTCGATGAATAACTTCGTTACGTACATACCACGGTGCGTTAACGATCGTTCTAAGAACTTTATTTTCAAAAGTTTGTATGATGTTTCTATTGCTTTTCTTGGTACAACCCCATAGTTGTATACCATACGTCCACACAGGCCTTAGCACTTGCTTATAGATAAGCAGTTTGTTATGTAGACTCGACTTCGAATGTTTTCCGAGTAGCCAGTACATTTGTCGGTATTTGTTTTGAAGTTCGTCGCGTTTCTTTTTCACGTGCGATTTCCATTTGAGCTTGACATCTAGAGTCATTCCTAGATATTTTGCTTCGTTTGCGTACGGTATTTGAGCCGAGTTTAGATATACATGCAATCTATCCACTTTTTTGTACGTAAAGTTGACGTGAGTAGATTTGCTTTCGTTCAGCACAATACGCCAAGAATTCGTCCAAGCGTGGACTTAATAGCATGTTGAAGCTTTCCGGTTGCTGCTTCAATAGTATCTCCCGTTGTCAATATCGCCGTATCGTCCGCAAACGTGGCGACGACACAGTTTCTTTCTTGCGGGATGTCACGCGTGTAGAGTACATATAGAAGTGGGCCAAGGATACTTCCTTGCGGGACTCCGGCTGCAATCTCCTTGAAGTCAGAGTAATCGTTTCCGTGCTTAACACGAAAGAGTCTCTCGGTGAGGTACGATTGTAAGATAAGAAAGATTTGCCGTGGCAGTAGTCATTGCAATTTATACTCTAAGCCTTCGTGCCAAACCTTATCGAAAGCTTGTGAGACGTCAAGAAATACACCACAACAAATCTTTTTTTCTTCTAGAGCTCTCTCAATCACGTCAGTTATTTTATGGACTTGGTCGATTGTAGAATGTTTGATTCTAAATCCAAACTGATGGTCAGGAATGAGAGGTCTTTCATCGATTACGGGCTGTAGACGTTTGGAAAGCAGTTTTTCAAATATTTTTGAGATAACCGGCAATAGGGAAATAGGCCGATATGATTTCTTCTCATTTAGCGGTTTGCCTGGTTTCGGGACCATTATAATCTCGGCGACTTTCCATTGTCTCGGAACAGAGAGCAATCTGAACGAAGCGTTGATCAAGTAGAGAAGTTTGATAATAGCTTTCTTCGGCAATTCCTTGACTACATGCGCCGTTATCAAGTCGTAACGCGGAGCTTTTTTCGTCTTTAAATTTTTAATCACTTCCCTCAGTTCAATCAATGCAACTTTTTTTACTTTAAAGTTATCAGATGTCGTGACTGGGGAGTCGGGCGTTAACGAAGGGCAGTCGAACGGCTTAAACGTTTCTTCTAAGTGCAAAGCAAAAAGTTCTGCCTTTTCTTTGTCGCTCTTGGCCCAGTTTCCATTGCTTTTCCGAATTGGTGGCGCTTGCATTTGAGGTTTCCAGGTGCCTTTTAGCGCTTTTCAAAGCGAATAATTTGATTCTCTTTCACCGGAAAGATTTTCAAGATAGGTCGCTATCTTTTTGCTTTTAAATTCGCGAATACTATCTCTAAGGCGATTGCATAGTCGGTTAAGGACCGTTTTATGCTGTGGTGCACGAGTGATTTACCATTTCTTTCATGCTTTTCGTTTCTCCCTGACCAGTTCAATGATTTCTCTGGAATACTTTTCGTTGCGGTTTATCTTATAGCTTCTAGAAGGAGTGTTTTTCCACGCCGCTCTTTGGATTGTTTCCACGAAACGATCAACTTCTTCCTCTAGTTCACAAGGTGTTTTAAGTGATACATTTAAGGCGATATTTGTTTCGCAATCATTTCTAAAGCCCTCCCAGTTTGTTCTATTGCTAGTAAGTCTTGGATGCCCTTTTTTCTTGAACAGAATTACCGGCGAGTGGTCAGAAGAGAGATCAAAACATTCTTTGACTGTAATAAACTTCTCGTAATTGCCTTTTGTAACAAAAAAATCGATAAGATCGCGAATTTTTCCTAAATCGGTTGGCCAATAGGTCGGTTTTCCAGACGAATAAAAACAACAACCGAATTCATTTGCCACTTCGTAAAGAATTTTTCCTTTAGAAGATGTACATTTTGAACCCCAGAAGGTGTGCTTCGCGTTGAAATCTCCTCCAATAAGAAAATTTGAACCAAGGGCATTGAAGACACGAAAGTAATCGTCTTTTTCTAGTGGGCATCGCGGCGGACAATAAACAGATGCTATATTGTAACTCAGGTGCTTATTTTTAACCCTTACCGCGCACAACTGACGTTTTTCCAGCTCTATGCTTATATCGACCGAATGCTCGATGTTAGTTTTAATGAATTAGGACGAACCGCCCCGCGCTCTATCAGAAGGATGATAGGTGTGATAACCAGCGTAGCCTCTTATCTTTATTTGCGATGCCCTTGTTAGATGGGTTTCGGATATCAAACATATGTCGATATTTTCTCTTATTAGAAACATTTCTAATTCGTTAGATATTTGTACGAGTCCGTTTGCATCCCATGTTGCTATCTTAAGCAAAGAGTCCATATTTACTTACATTTAGATTTATGGTTAGCCATACAAAAGCTTTCGACGTTACTGAGACGTTCGAGAATCCGTTTGTTAATTTCACATTGTTCCTCGAACTTAGCGTAGATGCAGTTTAGAATTTCATTCAACGGATCACAGGGTGGTCCATCATTTCGTTTGGTTGCTTTGACTGCAGCCTGAGAATACGTCAGACGTACGGGGTTCGCTGGCTTATCCGAGGTTATTTTTCGCTGAGCCTTTTTAGTGGACGACTTTGACGTACGTTTAACCGGCTTAGAAGGCTGATTGACTGTTTCAAGAGTCTGCACTGGTGATTCGAGCGTCCTACATATGTGCATCCTTTATGAATACGGGAATGAAAATCCAAGCTTGAGTTTAAGTTTATTTATGAGAAGTAATTTTACATGATACTACAAGATAATAAAATCTTATAATTTAGCATCGAGGTAAGATTTACAAAGTTTGTATAATAGGTTAAGTTAGGTTGAGTCGGGTTATGAGGTTATCATAAAAACATTAGTCACCAAATTGGGCCCATCGCGATCCTTAGGGAACCTTCACGGATTAGATTAGATTAGGTAGATTTCATTTATTATATATTATTATATATCAGTTTGTTACATACATTTAAAGTTTACAAAAATCAAAGACATGGCCTATGCCGTCTGCCAGACTGACAACACTGTTAACAATTAATATACCTATTGTGCCTTTAAGATAGTAAATTTACATACATATTTACTTTACAATAGAGACATACCCAATTTAATTTTTTATTTTTTTTTACATTTAGATTTATTAGAAATTTTCGTATTCGTATGGATAAAGCTTGTGGATATGCAGCTCATCAAGGAGTTCAAACACCCGATCGTCTGGCAAAAAATCAGCTCCAAGAATTTGTCTTCTTATTTCTTGTAGGGTAGGAAACCTGCCCATGAAATGAATTACATCTTCATCTCTCTGCAACATTACATATACCCATTTGGGAGGTCATTCCGATGAGGTACGTAGTTTAAAGGAAGAAGTTCCCCTCGCAGTCTCACAATCATAGATATTTCGTGAATACTCAGCTCATCTCGAAAGTTATTATTGTTAGATTGCAATTTATGATTTAGCCTGCTATAGATCGATCTGTGTAGAGAGCCCGAAACATTCTCTAGGAATCCGTTTCTGCATTGTTCGTCCACTTTTCCTATTAGAACGTATAAGGCAGCTTTCCAGGTTGCAGTATCTGCATCCCTGTAGTTTCGAACCAATCCACATTTTTGCGCTCACTCCAGCCATTCACCATACCTATTAGATATAGTTTTTTTGTGGGCGCCGAGGCGTAAGTGGTTAGTGTGTCGGATCACTACGCATGAGGTTCCAAGTTCGAATCCCAGAAAACACCAAAAAGTTTTTTCACGGTCCCACCTCTCGCGAGCGTCTGACAAACATCCGAGAGTATTGCTGTCACGAAAAAGCTTCTGAAATCGCCGTTTGCATTCGGCATTAAACTGTAGGTCCCTTCCATTCGTGTGAAAAATATATCGCACACAACATGAGTGGTTGCGAGAAGCTAGGCCCTGGCACTTAAAGAGCTGTTGCTCCAAATATATAAAACAAAAAAAACAAAAAAAATTAGATATAGTTTTAAGGGCTGCGATTTCGGGAAGTCTCTCATTTGGCATGTTAAGTACTTTGAGTATATAATCGACTTGCCATTTTAAGGTCTTAATAAAAAGGGGGGTCAGACCCGTTTCCGACATTATCATGTAGTTGGGAGTGTTAGCAGGAAGATGAAATGACCTTTTGATGTAATATCGTAAGAGTCTTTCCACAGTTTCATATTTGTTATGTCCCCATACTTGCGCAGCATATAGCAAAATAGTTTCGGACGAGAGATTCATAGAGTGCTGTCAAATAATCTAGCGAAATTTCGGACTAAGCTCGTTTTATGGCTTCAATGATCTCTTCCGTTTCATCATATTGCCTTTCCTCCTTCGTAGACTTTTCACGAAAGCCAACCTCATACGTTTTCCATGATGTTCAGGTCGGGTGAATATGGCGGCCATGCAAGTAGGTTGGGGACCTGCATTGCGATTGATCGGGAAACTACTGACTGCCCATAACTTGGCTTGGGCCAGTAGCGCAACAATCAAGTTCGTGATGAAGTGCTTACTTTACCTCCTAGTGGTGGTCCCCGGGCAACTATACGTATAAACCCTTATACGTATAGGCCAAAATTGTAAGTGCGGGTTGTCTAGGGCCTTGATTCTAGGCTAGGTAACGTGGGCCAGCAACCTGCGTTACTGAAACCAGCTCGCTACTGAAACCGACACTATGCCTCGGATAAGGACTGATCACATGTTGACGACTTTTGGCTATTGTACCCGGACAAAGATAGGTTTCTGGAATGTAAAGACGCTCCTCGACTCGGGAAGAGAAGGTCCTTACAATGCCAGATTCCTCCAACTGGAAAAGGAATTCATGCGATATAAACTGGACATTTTGGGGGTAAGTGAAGTAAGATGGTTAGAAGCGGGCGAGTACCAGTCTCCAACGCGTAACACTGTACTACTCTATTCTGGAAGACCATCCGGAAGTCCGCGGGAATATGGAGTCGGACTACTGCTAACAACAACAGCACGCAAGGGCCTGATTTCCTGGCAGCCTCATGGTGATAGGATTTTGACGGCCAGATTCCGGACTAGAGTACGACGCGTCACCATCATACAGTGTTACGCCCCAACGAATAGTTCGTCTGAGGACGAAAAGGAGAGTGCCGTCTTCAACACAACACCAAATGGAGACATTGTCATAGTGATGGGGGATTT
The DNA here is from genome assembly GCA_945910035.1 of Brachypalpus laphriformis. Classification (NCBI taxonomy): domain Eukaryota; kingdom Metazoa; phylum Arthropoda; class Insecta; order Diptera; family Syrphidae; genus Brachypalpus; species Brachypalpus laphriformis. Next base: position 193,534,334 of record OX246753.1, on the reverse strand, counting down.
GAATGCCAAGGTAGGCAGCGACAACGAAGGGCTCAAGCATGTAATCGGGAAGCATGGACTAGGCAACCGCAATGACAACGGCGAAAGGTTTGTGGATTTCTGCAATGCCAACCGCCTTGTGATAGGTGGCACCATGTTTGAGCACAAGACCTGCCACAAAGTCAGCTGGGTTTCCAATGACAGGCAAGCAACCTCCAACCAAATTGACCATTTTGCTATCAGCCGCCGCTTTAGGAGCAGTCTCCTAGACGTCCGAAACAGACGAGGGGCAGATGTGGGGATAGTACGTGATCACCATCTTATGATAGCTACTCTCCAACTACGCACTGCTGCAGTTCGAAGATCCCACGACAACACAAGAATGCCCAGGTTCAACATCGATAGACTTAGTGATCCCTCAGTGCGCCAACAATTAAGGGAGCACTTTTCGCAAGGTGTGGAAGCAATCAGCAGCTCAATGCCCGCAACCATCCAAGACCATTGGTGTGCTGTGAAAAATGTTTTTACATCTGGTGCTGAAAGAATTGTCGGTCGATCGCAGGGAAGACATAGGGCGTGGCTTTCCGTGGATACCTGGAGACGGATTGACGAACGAAAACAGCTAAAAGCTCGCGTTGCAGCTACCCCAGCAGCAGGGAGAAGCGAGCTAGAGTCCCTATATCGCATGAAGATGAGAGAAGTTCAGCGTAGCGTACGACGTGACAAGCGCAACTACATCAACGCGCTGGCTACAGAAGCAGAAGAAGCTGCACGGAGGTGCGACAGCAGGACTGTCTACAGAATCACGAAAGATCTGACAGGTGGTCGCAGCTCCAGCCAACACCCAGTGAAAAGCCTAGACGGCTCCTTGCTCATTTCGGATGAGGACCAGCTCAAAAGATGGAAAGAGCATTTTGCTACGGTTTTGAACCCAAATCAGACTGAGATGCCCGAGGTGAGAAGTTCCCGAATACGCACCACGACTCCCAGTCAAGATGAGATCATTACCGCGATCAAGGCACTCAAAACCAACAAGGCGGTAGGACTTGACGGTATTCCAGCAGTGCTCTTACGAGCAGCGCCAACAACATCGGCTGAGCTTCTGCTTCCACTTATAGATAGAGCTTGGGAAGCTGAGAGCTTTCCTAACGAGTGGAAAAAGGGAATGATCGTCAAGCTTCCTAAGAAAGGAAATTTAATGGAGTGCGGAAACTGGAGGGGTATCTGCGTGCTGCCTGCTGTAGCTAAGATAATAGCTAAAATCATCCTTGAGCGAATCAAACAACATCTCGAAGACACACTCGATGCCGAACAAGCAGGTTTCCGCTCTGGATCCTCCTGTGCCGACCACATCAACACCCTGCGGATTATCATCGAACAGTGTGTTGAATATCGATCGCCACTGCACCTGCTGTTCATCGATTTTGAGAAGGCGTTCGATAGTGTCAACAGGGAGTTTATTTGGCGTGCCTTACGCAGGAGAGGCTTTCCCGATAAACTAATTGCTATTATCAAAGCTACATATGAAGGCTCCAAATGTCACGTTCTGCACAGGGGAAGGTTGTCTGAGGAATTTGAGATCCAAAGTGGGGTAAGACAAGGCTGTATCCTTTCACCAATATTATTCCTATTGGTGATTAGCGATGTGCTTCATGCAGCTTTGTCGACGGGAAACGGAGGAATTCGATGGACTCTTACATCTCAACTGAAGCATCTTGACTACGCAGACGATGTATGCTTACTCTCTCACAGAATTATGGACCTCCACCAAATGACAGCAGATGTGGAGAGGGAGGCAGGTGTCGTCGGGCTGAAAATTAATACGACAAAAACTAAAATCATCAGCCTTGGAACTAACTCATCGGCTCAAATATGCATTGCTGGACAACCGGTAGAGAGAGTAGAGGATTTCCAGTATCTTGGGAGTATTGTCTCGACCGATGGTGGAACCGAACTGGATATAGCCAACAGGATCGCCAAAGCAAAGTCCGCGTTCGGGATGTTGTCCAAAATATGGCGAAGCAATGCAATCAGTTTGAGCACCAAAATAAGACTGTTCCGCTCCAACGTTGAATCCGTGCTGCTATATGGTTGCAGCACGTGGAGAGTGACCACTACTATCACCAGAAAGCTGCAAACGTTCGTTAATAAGTGTCTGCGCAATATCTTAAGGATTTTCTGGCCCAATCGTATCTCTAACGAACACCTTTACGAGAGAACGATTCAGGAACCAATAGGCACAACTATCCAAAGGCGGAAGTGGCAGTGGATTGGTCACACGTTCCGAAAGGGTGACAGCTCCATAGCGAACCATGCTATGCAATGGAACCCTCTAACTCAGGATGGCAGAAGACCTGGCGGTCCGCGGAAAATATGGCGCAGAACAGTCGAGAAGGAGGCACGGCAGTAAGGGAAAAGTTGGGGAGAACTCAGACACATTGCCAGAAACCGTACACGATGGCGCGTAGGCGTAGTAGAGGCCCTAGGACCCACAAGGGGACACAGGACATAAGTATGCAAGTAGGTTTACATTTTGGATCTGAATCCAGGCTTTTGTTGTCCGTGCGGTGTGTATCGGTGCATTGGCTTGCTGGAAAGTCCATCGCTGTCCACCAAACATCTCCGAAAACTGCGGAAAAGCTCTTTACAGTATCGATTTGTAAGTGATTGCCCTCATTTTGGAGCTTTGGAAATCCAGCTCCACAGTTCCGTAATAGCTTATTGCTCCCCATACCATTACACCACTTCCTTTGCTGTGCCGCATTTGAAGATGCATTTCTTCAGGCCCGTCCAAATTAAATTTTTTTTCATCAGAAAAGACGACGGTATGCCACTCTCGATTCAACCTGATGTGACTTGTTGCAAAATCAAGCCGCTGGATTTTACGTGCCGCATTCAATGGTGGTTTGCTCTTCATTTTTTTATGGCAAATATGGCTGGCCTTCTGTATCACGCGAAGAACAGTCGATCTGCTAGCTGTAATTCCAGTTGCTGCCTTAATTTTACTTGCGGAGAGCCTTGAATTTGAAGCAGCTCTCAGTATCGCCCGCCTTTCCTGACATGTTGTTGCTTTGCTGACTCTTCCTTTGCGGTTTTTCCATACTTCTCCGGGTCCTTAGTAAAGCTGTGTACAACAGTGGTGCCTCTTCCAATCTTGCTGGCTATGAAACGGATGGATTTTCCTTGTTCCCGCTAAGTTCGAATTTGGCCTATTTCCTCCTTGGTTAATGTCTTTATTTTATTGAACTAAGCTTTCTAATACTCGAAGTATCATTTTATTTGATTTAAAACACGGCAGCAGGTAGATTAAGCTACTGTTCGTAATCAAGAGAGACAAAAAAAACAGGTAAATTGTATGACCTCCTTGGGAAAAGCGTCATAAAAGTTGCATTTATCAACTTAGTCCCATTTTTTTTTTACAATATAAACATAATGTATCCTCCATTCCTTGTGCAATTGGTTTTTCCCAGATTAGCGTTTCCAGATTGGTTTTTCCCATAGCGAATTGAAAAATATCGTAAAATTAAAAAAAAAAACTGCCTGTTCGTAATCAAATGAGACGAAGTGTATAAGCATCCACGTAGAGAACTTATGTTATACCGTTATGTAGCCGGAAGGCGGTATGGTTTTGATGTACTTATAAAGCAATATAAGCACCACTTCCTAATTCGCTGTAAGTTACCTGTACCCCACAAAAGTACTCTTACACTTTGTATTCAATCACAAACACCCATAAGGATCAATCTCATTTCGCAGAAATGTATGTACTTCCATAAAATTTAATTGACTGTATTCATTATGTAATGTTAACCCTTACACTCTTGGCATCTGAAATTAGGACAGACCTACAGAGTGAAGCATAACAAACTAAATTGAAACCCATAACTTACAGTAGCGAACGTGACGTTTTTCGCTGGGACAATTGTGTAGACCTTCACCCTCGCGCGACCGACCAACACGCAAACACCGAATTGTCACCGAAAAATTCCTTCAAACTCGCACCGCACCTATGTACATACATACCCATGCTTGCTCCTGGGAGCCAGAAAACCCTCAAAAGAGACTCAAACGCATTCCTTCGAAAGCATTACTCAATGTCACCGACCGCCATTGCCATATCCATAATTAAATGATAATGGTCACCGGGGACAGAGAAATATGGCCTGGAGTCCTCCACACGCGTATATATATGGATTCACCCTCATCACAACCGATCACTGTCAGATTTCCAATTTCCAATGGTTAATTCCACTGCAATAACCATTTTGTTTTGTGTCTGTCTATCTGTCTGCAACGTTAATTTCTTCATCTCATGAAAAGGAGGAATCTCCTCCTTTGGACAGATTCAACATTTCTTTTATATATCCTCTCACAAATGGTCAAGAGATATGTGTCGTGGATAGATAACGCGCCGCGCGGCATAAGGATGAAGACAAAGTGAAAAGAGAACTTTCTAATTTATAGCTGTCATTTTCAGTGTCCTGTCTTGTTGTTTGCCTGTGTGTGTGACTCACTAAGCAGTTGTGTCTTCATATTCAGTTGACATTCTTGAGTTTTATTTTCCTTCTTCTTCTCGGTTTTCTTTTCCTGCATCAAAAGTTTATAAAGGACGAGCAGAAGGTTCAGGCGAGCAGAGAAATCTATTTTGTGTCTCCAAGAGTTGAAGGCGACTCATTTGGAGAGACATAAGTTTCAGACGTAAACTATGATGGGAAAATTGTGTGCTGGAAAAAAACCAAGAGACAAGAAAGGAAGTGTCAGGACTAGTCAATTTATTGCGCGGAGACAAGTCGGGCAAATTGAAACTCTGTTCAGGTCATAGGTGAACTAATTAGAACATTTCTAGGCTTATCTCAATCAGAAAAGGGTAAAGCATTACCGATCTAGCAGTCGTGTATTTTTCCTGTGAGATCTTGCATTTTGCTATAAACTCTGTGACGTACGGAACTTTTCAAATGAATCGGTGCAATCGGGTAGAACCAAAACTCATGATTTCACTTCCTGGAACAAAACATTCCAGTAGTAAACGAAATTCTGCATCTAACAGTCTAAACCAACTACACGGACACCTGTTTGCTCATCTACTATGGAAACCAAAAATCACAATGAAACTTTGCAGCATTAGAGGCTTAATATTCAACAATACTAAGCTACGTCCAACAACATCTATAGGGACATGCTAGTCTAAGTTGAAACTCAAGTTAGATTAGTAACTGAATTCATGCATCTTTATTGTCTGGTTACGAATTGCATAGCTGGTTCCGATTATGCATCATTGAGATCTTTTGTACTATCCCCTTGCATGAGTGTGTGTAGTATCTAAAATCATGTTCACGAAGAAAACTTGGAATTTTCGAGCTGAGGAAGAGACGATATCGGATGGCGAAGTGGACACTTTCTGAAAGTTTTTCATTCTGTACCAAGCAATGGCGGTCATTCGCACAAAATATGTTCTAGGAAGAGCCGAATTTTGTTGATTCATTTCCATGAGAAGCACGGTGATGTTATTGAGGTAATTCTTCTCGGAATGGAACTATATAAAGAGTGTCTCAACAAGAGCGGCAATTTAAATTTGGCACCATTTTGACTGTTGTGCTTTAACAGTCAAATCATTATAACAGTTCGATGGTAGGCAGTCAGCCATTATTAAAAATGGATCGCTATTCGACACAACAACGCATTCTTAGGGGTAACGTCGTCAATGGCCACGCTAATGGTTCATGGTTCAAATCCTGATGTCAGCAAGCATTTATTTATTTCTCATGAAATACAAGTATATAAGGTTAGTTACTTTGACCTCTCCTGTGGAATATAATGTACGATGGAATGCTGCTACCAACGCTGCCACAAGGAGTTAAGGTGATCGACTTTGCTGACGACATCGTCTTGATTACTGTGGCTAAACACATCCACGAGATAGAATCTGTCAAGGATAAAGTAGTCGTCAAGATCAAAAAGTGGCTAGAGTTTGCCGCCGTAGGGCTAGCTGACCACAAAACTGAGGCTGTCTTAATAATCAGACTGTGGAATACGCATTGGGACCAGACAATCAAGTCTAAAGACGCATTAAAATATTTAGGAGTAATGTTTGACAACACGCTGAACTTCAAAACGCACGTCGAGTATTCAAGCAAAAAGACGTCACAGGTGCAGGTAGTGCTTTTCGTATGCTGACAAACATTGGCGGACCTGGATACGCCAGGACGATCCTGATATCCAGAGTGGTAAGCTCAATTCTTCTATATGCTGCACTCATAACGGAGGAAATAAGAAGGAAGCCCTCGTCTGCATACGGGCTCTGCGCAATCAGAACTACGAGTTTCTGGTTTCGTTTTTACAGTGTGTTTTAATTAACAATTAAGTCACAAAATGGAAGTTTCTCGTGAAGGGTTTTGGTGGACGATTTTTTTATGATTTTAAATGTGGTCTTACTCAACAACAATGCATAGATCGACTTCATTTGGCTATTGGTGACAAAATATTATCCAATGCTACAATTTATAAGCCCCCCTGGCAGCTGACCTCCTCGTGGTGTGGGGCGGGCAACGTGACTGGTATGTGCAAATGGGGTAACTTAAATAGTTATTCCCATCCATACAATCCAGTCACGGCTAACAAAGCGCACACCCCATGATGACAAAAAGAAGACGACCGGCCTCGGATATTGCCAAACCTGGTAAACCAGGGCATCCTTTAGAGCCAGGCCTGAAGGGTGTCAGTATGCGAGCGTCTGGTGGTTGGCCTGTCCCATTCGGCAGCCGACCAGGTCAAACCCGAAATGGCTACGAGCTTCCTGTCAATGGTCTCGCGAACCATTACGGGGGTCAAGGGGTACAGATGGACTCCCTGAATTTCGACAACGGCATCGACTTAGGATAGGCACATGGAACGTCTCATCGCTCACAGGGAAGGATCTTGAACTTGTTGGAGAGGCTGTTAAAAATCGACTAGATATAGTTGGCGTCTCTTCAACAAAGCAGAGAGATTCTAAAACTGTGGACCTTTCGGATGGGTGTAAGCTTTTCCTGTCAGGAGTCGCACCCTTAATGTCTGCTCGGACGGGAGTGGGGATACTCACAAGTCCCAGGTTGACAGACAGAGTATTGGAGTGGATACCATTAGGAGGGAGAGTCGCGATCTTAAAGCTCAAGCTTGAAAGATCATCTCTGGCATTGGTGCAGGTGTATGCACCGAACCTTCTGTCAGAGTACGCAGCTTTCTTAGATGAAGTTGATGTTGCCCTTGAAAAGGTTGCAGATATAGATTCTTTTGTCCTGATGGGTGACTTCAATGCTCATGTGGGTGTAGATGTTATGACATGGGGGAGTGTGATTGGGAGGAACGGTGATCCTGATCAAAACGCGAACGGATAGAGGTTGTTGGATTTTTCCACACAAAGGCATTCACAAATACACATAGTACCGTCAGAGTGTTCAGCAGAAGTCGCTGATCGATTTCCTTGTAGTACCATCGTGTCTGAAGAGAATTGTTTGTGATGTTCGCGTATTGAGAGGGGCCGAACTGTCAACTGATCATCACTTAGTGCTGTGCAAATTGTATCTTAGCGAGAGAGAGCCTCCCCTACCAAAGCGTAAGCCAAGGATGGTTACACGCATACGATGGGAGAGGTTACAGGACGATGAGATACGGGAGACATTTGCGCGGCAAATATCTGAGAGGTTTGAACGAATTCCAACTGTTCCATCAAATGTAAAGGAAGAATGGCAACTATTTTCAACAGCGATTATTGCCTCTGCGGGAGATGTTTGTGGAGTGAAGGGGTTTGGTGTGGCGGCTGGTGGTGAGAAAAGAACTGCTTGGTTTAAAACGTCCGGAGTTCAAGAAGCCATTAGAGAGAAGAAGAGAGTCTTTAAGGTGTGGATTCACTTGGGGAACTTCGATTCACGAAATCGGTACACTGAGGCGCGAAGAACTTGCAAATTAGCTGTGGAAACAGCGAAAGAACAGTCTTGGAAGGAGTTTGGCGAAAAATTGGAACGTGACCACAGATCTGCAAATAAGATGTTCTGGCAGACTGTCCGCCGACTCAGAGGAAAAAAAGTTGAATATCGTTGAAGGAGTCAAATCCAAAGACGGTACACTTCTTTCCAATGAGGAGGACATCTTACGCAGGTGTAGCGAGCACTTTTGAGAATTGCTCAATCCTGAACAGGGCACCGAAGATGACAGACTTATTGTCGGGAGTTGGGCGGAAAGTAGTCCTACGGTAGAGGAAGTAACTTTGGCGATCAAAGCGCTAAAGGTTGGCAAATCTGCTGGTGTGGATCAAATTCGGCCAGAAATGCTCAAGGTTTTAGGTAGGTTAGGTTGGCTGTCCACACGAGAGTGCAGACACACTTAGACCTTTAGGCTTTAGGTAAAGAGGGAGTGCAATGTCTCTTGCGTGTCATTAAAATGGCCTGGGAATGCGGTGAAACACCTGGTAATTGGCAAATGGGGGTGATAGTTCCTCTTTTCGAAAGAGTGGACAAAAGAGATTGAGCCTACTATAGGGGTATATCTCTTGTAAGTCTCCCTAGAAAAGTTTTCGCCTAGGTGCTAGAAACGCGTTCCGGAGCTGTGGTTGAGGACAGTTTGGGGGATGAGCAGTGCGGTTTTCGTCCCGGTAGAAGCACAACCGACCAGGTATTCACTCTCAGAATAGTTCTTGAAAAGGCCTGGGAGTATGCTAAACCTGTCTACACTTGTTTTGTGGATTTGGAAAAAGCATATGATAGGGTTCCTCGAGGCAAACTGTGGAGTGTTCTGCAGGAGTATGGGATTGATGGTTCCCTGTTAAGGGCGATTCAATCTTTATATACAAACTGTAGAAGCTGTGTTCGGATAAAGGGTGTTAAATCAATACCTTTCACTGTGGGCGTTGGACTCCGCCAGGAGTGTGTTTTGTCACCTCTCCTTTTCATTGCATATACCACCTTGATCAAAAAGTTCCCGGAATTTAGTCAGAAAATTCAAAATACAAGTTTGTTCATCCAAATCTATATTGTCCCCTTCAAAGTAATCCCCATCGACTGCAACACACTTATGCCAGCGCTTGATCCAATCTTCGAAACATTTTTTTATATTCGGTTTTCGGTATGTCTATCAGTGCTTCCTGCGATTTTTCCATTACTTCCTCTCAGCTGCTGAAACGCGTTCCCCGTCATGGTTTTTTAACTCGATTGAACAGAAAGAAGTCACAGGGAGCCAAATCAGGTGAATTCGGTGGCTGTTGGATGGTATTTGTTGCATTTCTCGTCAAAAAATTACGAATAATGATGGCACTGTGCGACGGTGCACTGTGCGAGGCGCTCAATGTTGAGCAGCTACTTCTCCGAACGGAGCGATCTATGCTTCGATGGTTTGGTCACGTAGTGCGTATGCCCCCAGACCGGCTTCCAAGACGTGCCATGGTGGCCGTGCCATCAGGTAGGCGACCCCGCCGTAGGCTTAGAAATAGATGGTTCGATCAAGTCCGACATCTGTCCTGGAGCAGTCTAGGGATTCCTCCTGATGAGTTGGAGTCACTGGCGGAGAATCGAGAAGGATGGAGGGTCCACCTGAGCATCCTACCCCCGCGACCCTCATGAAGTATTAGCGGAACATTAAAAATGTATGTATGTATGTATGTATGTACAATTTATAACTGGTTTGCAGAGTTCAAACGCGGTCATGCTAGCGTCATTGATGAATTTCGTGAAGGTCGTCCTTGCAGTGCTTTTGTTCCAGAAAACATTGATGCCGTACGCGCCATATTTGAAACCGATCGGCATGTAATGTACCGTGAGATAGAATCAACCTTAGGCATTAGTAAGACTGCAATTTAATCAATATTGCATAAACATTTAGCTGCGAAGAAGCTTTGTACTAGGTGGATACCACACAAGCTGACCCCTGCTCAAAAAAAAGGGTCGTGTCAAATGGTGCAAAGAAATGCTAAAGAAATTCAATCATGGTGCTTCAAAAATCGTGTATACCTAGCATCATTATAGGAGACGAAACATGGATATACACGTATGAACCCAAATCTTAGCGATAATCGGCTGTTTGGGTATCCCATGGTGAGCGAAAACCGACAAAAGTGACTCGTTTTCGAAGCACTTCGAAAAAAAACGATCGCTTGTCTTTTGGTAAATCGGGTCATGTTGCTATTGTGGCTTTAGAGGATCGAAGAACTGTTAATGCCGATTGGTACACAATAATTTGTTTGTCGGAAGTTAATAGAGAATTGTGTGAAAAGCAAACAAAAAACAACGTGTCATCCTCCATCATTATAATGCTAGTTCACACACAACCAGTCAAACAAATCAATTTTTGTTTCAAAACGTCGACCTAATGATCCATTGCCCATATTCTCCTGATTTATCGCCTAATGACTTCTTTTTGTTCCCGTTCATAAAAAATAAAATGCGTGGTCAACGTTTTTCAACGCCAGAAGAGGCTGTATAGGCGTTCAAAAAGCATGTTTCTTAGATGTAGGGATCAGAGTGGAATAAATATTTCGAAAACTGCTTCTATCGAATGGAAAAGTGTATAAATCTTAAAGGGGAATACTGGTTTTTTCTTACTTTTTCTGCAAACTTTTAGGGTAACCCACGTTTAAGCGGTTTGCGAACAATTTCAGACGAAGCAGCCTGTGTTATAGCCGGTATAATCCCCATTGAAATTCCAGCCATTGAGATGTAAAGGATTTGCCTTAAGCGAACGGCGAACCGGCGAGAAGCCAGCATTACCGGGAGGGTAAAACAAGAAGAAAGGGTAACATCTGTAGCACTATTGCAAGCCAGGTGGGATAACAAGGCAAAATGCAGATGGAACCATAAGCTGATTCCCGCCATCGAAGACTGGATAAAGAGAGCACGTGGGGACTGCGATAACCATTTTACGCAGTTCCTGTCCGGGCATGGAGGCTATCGAAAATATCTCCACAGATTTGGACACGATAACTCGCTCTTCTGGCCAGAATGCCTAAGCGAAGAGGAAGACTTGGAACATACAGTGTTCAACTGCAGGTGCTTCGCAGAGAGAGGAATGAACCTGCCAAGCCGAGAGCTTCTAATAAGTCATATGACGAAGTCAGGGGCTGATTGGCTGGAGACCTGTTCCTTTCTAACGAGCGTACAGAATGATCTAAGAAGTGTCGAAAGACTAAGAAAAGCCGAAACAGCTCATGCAAGGTAAATAGCATGATATGCTAACCAGCCCCGCGAAGTAATACCTAACGGCAGTCCCGCGGGGAGAGTGGTAGAAGCGTCCAGGGTGTGGATTAGTACGTAGACGCACTCTTGGCACCGATTATTCGGTTTTGCGAATTGTGCATGCTGGTAGCTCGAGCTATTAGTATTTCAGAAAATTACCGCATCCATTGGCCATCCATAAAAAAGAATAAAAAACACTGGGTGTGGGTGGTAGGTACAAACGAAGGCTTATAGATAAACATATATTTTGGATAACTTTATTTTTTATCAGCATTTAAATATACTCTATTGGTTAAGCTGTTTACCTAAGCTGATAAAAAAAAACATACAAATGAATATCAACCAGTAACACCTTATCGTCTTCAAACTTCAAAACAATGAAATGAGTCTGCTATAAATGTGGCATTCAATTAACTTTCAAAGCAAAGCAACAGTGTATTGGGACAGGTTAAGGTGACTGATAAACTCAAATTCACAATGTAAATATGGACAGCTGCAAAGCATTCTCGAAACTCTTTGCATAAATAGGTCACATTATGAGGGCCGCACGTTTTCAATCAATTTTCGAAGATTAGAAAAAAGTTATTGCACATTTAATAGTTTTTGCTTCAATAGAAAACACGTTAAAATGTATCGCTTCACTTGTTCTTAGAGTATAAATATGAACTCTGCCAAAGTGAATCTATTCAAACGTTAGTAGTGTTCAATCTTGCGTTACTATTTCTTTTTGAAAAAAATGTTTAAGTTACAATTGGGAGGATATCTCTTTATGGCTATCTTGCTGGCAGCACTAGAAGTTAACGGAAAAGGAAAACCTTTTGAATTATCATCTTTGGAGGGCGCTACCATTCTGGGTGAACCTGGTCCCTCTGAATTACGGACTTACAACAAAATGGACAGCAATAAAGTGGTAATAAAACTGAGGGTTCTTTAAACCAGATTAATAACAACAGGTTTTCATATTCCAGAGATCTGGAATCTTTGATTACTTCAGTAGTTTTCTGGATTCCTACTGGTACGATGATGACACTGAGGAATGGTATGATGATGAGAGTGAGGAATGGAATGACACATATTGTAAGACTTTTAAAATAAATTCACAAGTTAAGACTGTCTTGTGATTTGATTTTTTTTTTGTTCTAGTAATTTGCAAAAATTGTACGGTGGTGATAAATAAACAGAATGATACTGGATCAGCATCCACTACACCGCGAGCTGACGAAAGCACTACTCAGCAGTCCACAAGCCAGAGCCCAAGTGAGAGCACAACTGCGGCCACAACTGAGAGCACAACTCAGGGCACAACTGAGGGCACCACTCAGGGCACAACTGAGGGGACAACTCAGGGTACAACTGAGGGCACAACTGAGGGCACAACTGAGGGCACAACTGAGGGCACTACTGAGGGCACAACTGAGGACACAAATGAGGGCTAGGTATATGGTATAGTGAGAAATGAAAATAGTGGAAATGCAAATGGTGGAAATGCAAATCGTTGAAAATGAGGTATGCCATAAACCTATCCACACTCCAACTTTATATATATATATATTTATATATGCATGCATAGTGTAGAAATAAAGCGATTTACAATTTGTTTTTTTGTCGTCCACAAAATGTTGCTTTTTTATTATTGCTTTAGGATAATACGAGGCGGCACAAGTGCTTAGTGTATCTGTTCACTGCGCGTGAGGTTACATGTTCAAGTCGGAAAACACGAAAAAGTTTTTCCTGATCCCACCTCTCGCGAACGTCTCACAAACATCCGAGAGTATTGTTGTCACGAGAAAGGTTCTCAAATCAAATTGCACTTCGGATACGGCACTAAACTGTCTCTTCCATTTGTGTAAAAAAATATTATATAACGCACACAACGCTAGTGGTTGCGAGAAGCTAGGCCCAGGACCTTAAAGAGCTGTTGTGCCAAATATATTTTTTTTTTAACATCCCAAGATTTACATATATACATACATCTGTCTAGACGACACTAGGTACATTTTTTATAATAAAGTTGCAAGATTCAATTAGATCTGACTTGCTGCCAATGCAACATAGCCATTTTTATTTGAAATTATGTTAAGAACGTTTTGCAGTATTAATATAGTATGTGGTCAAATCCACAGAAGAATTAACATAAATGTACAAATAAACATAATTTACATAGTAGTTACAGTTTCTGTTAATACCTTAGTTAACATTTAAATTGGTTAAATCTGTAGGTCTTGTTCTTTTTAATCTGCGTCTGTTGACAATTTCTTGATTTGGCAGGGTATTGATGTTATTACTGGAGTGTGCACTGATTCTTGTTAAGTGCATATTGCTCGTTTTTGTTAGTTCTTCTTCAACCGTAGGAATTTGAAGATCACTGTGTATGTCAGAGTTAGGTATGTACCATTCGGCGTTGACTATCGTTCTTAAGATTTTTGATTGTTGTCTTTGTATTATTTTTGTGTTCGATTTTGTGGCTGTACCCCAAAGTTGTACTCCGTAGATCCATATTGGTTTTATGACAGCTTTAGAGTAGAATTTTGTTATTAATTGACAATGACGAGTCTTTGCGTAGTAGCCAGTATAGTTGTCTGAATTTGTTCTTTATTTGGTTAAGTTTTTGCTGTATGTGGTGCTTCCATATAAGCTTGCTGTCAAGATACATTCCTAGGCATTTCGCTACTGTATGTATCTATGCAAATGTTTTTGTTGTTAATTTTTAGTGGCTCAGCGGTGTAGTTAGTCCTTGTCGTGAATATTACCTGTACTGTTTTTTCACCAATCTTACTTTTATTCGCCAATCATCAAACCCTTTAATGGTTTTGTCTAGGATTTTTTGAAGTTCGGGGCTCGCTGTATGCAAGCTTTTGTTCGAGTAGAGTAGTATATCGTCAGCAAAAGTAGCGATCATTGATGTTGTTTGAGTCGGAAGGGGAATATCGTTGGTAAATAGGTTGTATAATAGTGGCCCCTTGTGGAACTCCAGCTCGAGTTGTATAGAGATCTGAGCATTCGTCGTTATACTTCACGTAGAAATAAATAATAATAAATAGTAGTCAGTTGGAAGAATTTGCTTTAGTTTTTTTAATAGACCGGCGTGCCATACGGAGTCAAAAGCTTTAGCGACGTCGAGAAATACACCGATGCAGAATCCTTTCTCTTCTAGGTCAGTTGCAATTTTATTGGTGACTCTGTGAATTTGCTGAATCGTAGAATGTTGTCGTCTGAATCCAAACTGGTGGCCAGGAATTGCATTAATGCTTGTCATGATAGGCTCCATGCGGTCACATAGTCACATAGTCTTTCAAAAAGTTTTGATAGCACAGGCAGAAAGCTTATAGGTCTGTAAGATATCGTTTTCGTTGCATCTTTTTCTGGCTTGGGTATCGCTATAACTTCAGCAACTTTCCATACCTTAGGAAAGTGGTGAAGTCTTATCGTCGCATTATATACGTAGTAGATTTTTTGGGCAGTTTGTCAAGTAGTTCTCCCGTCATAAGGTCATATCCAGGAGCTTTCTTGTGGTTTGCTCTTTTTTAATACAATTTTCAATTTCGTTTATTGTCATTTTTCTGATTGGTGTATTGGGTGTAATATTTCTGTTCACTTGTGGGATATGAGAATTGCTGCCGTCGTTGGAGAAATTATTCCAAAAATGTTTAGCCAGAGTATTGGCCTTACCTTGATTTTCACTGGCCCAGCTTCCGTCTGTTTTTTGGATGGGTGGATAGAAAGTCATTTTGGTTTTTAGATGTTTGGTTGTTTTCCAAAGTGAATAGTTCGTTTCAGAGGTTGGAGTCAGCGTTCTTAGGTATTTTTTTATGTTATTATTCTGTTGTTGTTTTAGCGTTTCTTTTAAGTCTGTTATTGCTTTGTTGAGTTTTTGCTTATCTGCTGGTAATCTTGTCATTTGCCACCTTTTCCTGAGTTTCCTTTTTGCTTTGATTTGTTTTTTTTATGAAGTCTGGTGTATAATTCTCGTATATTTTTTGCTCCATTTCTGGTGTTGTCCGGTAAGCAGCCTCATTGTCAGTGATTTAAGAGGAACTTGGATTTGCAGTCTTAGATCAAGGAATTCGTGAAATGCTTCCCAGTCTGTTTTTTTGTTATATAGTTTTGGTCGTTCTTTGTTGGTCATAACGTTGCTTGAAAACTCTATTATAACAGGCGAGTGGTCGGAAGAAAGTTCGAAACAAGATTTTATTTTGAGTTTTGAAGTATATGGTATATATTTTTGGTTATACAAAAGTCTAGTAAGTCTGGTTTTTTTCTTGGGATCAGTTGGCCAGTAGGTTGGTTCTCCTGTGCTTAGAAATCTGCAGTTGTTGTGTTTTAGGGCATCTATCAGATTTCTTCCCTTTTTGTTTGTAAGTCTTGATCCCCAGTTCGTGTGCTTGGCATTAAAATCTCCTGCAGCTATGAATCTAGTGTTTCTATGTAGCTATTATATTGTTCTGTTGAAATTATGTGTTTGGGTGGGCAGTAGAGGGCAGAAATTAGTAGTGGTCCGTTATTATCTTTAATTTGTATCGTTGTGGATTGAATATGTTCCGTTTTATATTGTTGGAGTTTTACGCATTTTATTTTGTTTTTTATAATAATCGATGTACCTCCATGTGCTGTTCATCAGGGTGAGTAGTAAGGTAGATGTTATATCCCGGAATTTTTAGATAGCTTTTTTCAGTAAAGTGCGTCTCTGATATAATTATTATGTCTACATTATTGTCGTTGATAAATTGCTTAAATTGAAGATGGTGTCTGCTTAGTCCGTTTGCGTTCCATAATGCGATTTTAAGAAAATTATGTTTGGGATCCATTAAGTTTTGTAATTAACATGTTAAAGATATTTTATATATTAGTCATTTCGGTTATTAGTTGTTTCATCATTTGTTTAAGCTCTGTAATATCGTTGGTTTGGTCTTGATTATTTGGGGTTCGAGTTTTGGGAGCAGAAGTTGCCTCTTCAGTTTTGTTATTTTGTTGGGTTTGGGGTATGCGCTCAGGGGCTTTGAGAGCATCCGCGTAATTTGAGTCCGTTTTAGGCATGGAGTCGGTTGGTGCTTGATTTTGTTTTGGTTCTTGGTTTTGTTCTCGATGTTGACTTAGTTCTTCATCTATTTTAGATTGTTGATTTGATTGTACTTTTTGGCGTAGCGGTGGGGAACGCTGTAATTTGAGACATTTGTAAATTCGCATCCTTTATAGTTTGCTGTGTGGTTTCCTCCACATAGCGCACATTTAATATTGTCGTCCTTTGTTGTCAATTGTCAGTCTATTGTTTTATATTTACCAGCACAATTGACGCATATTGGATCCCTCGTGCAGCAGTTCTGTGTATGTCCATATTGTTGGCAGTTGCTGCATTGTGAGATGATTCTTTTCGGGTGAGGGGTCTCAAATGAGATTTTGCAGTTTAGAAGTGCAGAAATGCTATATACGTTCTTATTATTTTCGCAATTTGCTAGCTCTACGCGCCAAATATATATACATTTTTTTTAGGATAATATCCTATAAAAGTTGAATTCTGTTGAAGTTATCTGAGTTCTTTTAGGGGTCCTGACCACTCGTAGTTGTAAAATAAGTTTTAAAAAGAAAGTCCTTTCGTCTGTCCTAATTTTTTGTAACAAAGCGGTACGCTGGTAGCTTTGTTCACTTTTATGCGCCTCCGCACTACTTGCTCAACATTCTTTTCTTCTTCCCTTTATCAGCGAGGCCATGATCTGAAAACAAGGGATCATAACCCTTCCACTTCATCGCATTTCTACTGATCCGCCTGTGGTGTTCGCCTATTTGACCTCAGAAAATATCAGCAGGCCTGCCGATTTTGGATCACTCGGTTACTGAGGCCAATGAAATGCCGATGTAGTCGCATTTGTCTGATCCAGGCGTTTATGGGCTTGCCTTTCCTACATCGCGATGTCTTTGGAACGTGCATTGATATTGCCTTTTTAACGGGGTTCAAATGATCTCTTCTTTGAACGTGGCAATACCAGCTGAGCCGGCCGCGCTCTATTTTTTGTACGATGGTTTCCTTAATGTGAAAGCTTCCACGGATCTTCGAACTTCTTATTCGATCAAGCTGTGTCACTCCTGCTGTCATGCGGAGCATCTTCATCTCAGCTGCCGTTAATTTACTCTCATACGTTTTGTACATCGTCCAACACTGTGAACCGTATGTGAGCGCTGGACGCACAACTGCGGTGTAGAGCCTTTCCTTTAACTTAGGTGGCAATTTTCTGTCACAGAAGATAGCGGAATTTTCTCGCCACTTCATCCACCCTACGCTTACACGATGATTGATGTCGTCATTACAAGTTGCTTTGCTATTGATCATAGATCCCAGATATTTGAACTTTTCGCACTTGGGAAGTACTGTTCCATTCAAATAAATGTCTGGAATAGGCCTGAGTGAATCAGAGAACGGGCAGCACAAGTACTCTGTCTTTTTTGAACTAATGGGATACCCATTTCCCTCCAGAGCGTCCACCCACACATTAAGTGCTCGTTGCAGGGATTTAGGATCCTCACTTATGATGGCTCCATCGTCAGCAAAGAATAACTGATGTACCTTGGGGTTCATCACTTTACCTTCAAGCAGATAATCAAGGACTGCAATAAAGAGCAAAGGACTTAAAACGCTTCCCTGGTGCACCCCGACTTTGATTGGGAACTCTTCGGTTACTCCAGCGGGGCATCTTACTTTTGTCTTTGCTCCTTCGTACATGTCCATAATCATCTGTACATAGGTTTCTGGAACCTCTCGATGTCTTAGCGCCACCCATATCAGATCTCGTGGTTGTCTGTCGAATGCCTTTTCAAAGTCAACCAATACAATATGCAACTCCCTTAAGAAATCACGATGTTTTTCCATTATGATCCTTATACTTTGGATTGCATCTGTGGTTGATTTACCCGAGACAAACCCGCACTGATCATCAGATAGCCGTATTATTTTTCGCAGTCGGCCACCTAATACCCGCTCAACGATCTTCATGGTGTGTGACATCAGCATGATCGAACGGTAGTTATCACAGTTTCGCGTACCACCCTTCCCTTTGTATACAGGGAGAAGGTAACTTTCCCTCCATTCATTCGGCATTGGGTCACCTCTCACAAACTTGGAGATGAGAATTCTGAGCCATCTGAACCCGACGTCTCCCATCTTTTTCCAGAACACTGAGGGCATCTCGTCTGGCCCAACCGCTTTTCGTTTTTTGGAGTATTTGACGGTCTCACTAACTTCTTCGACTGTAATGTCGGGTATTTCTACACAGTTAGGGGTGACTCTTGGAAAGTATAGCCGGGGAAACTGTTCATTTAAAAGTTCTTCACAGTATTGCCGCCACCTCTGCAGAATTTTGTCGTCATCCACAAGAAGCTGGCCATGAGCATTGTTAATGAACTTTGGCGAACGAATCTCCTGAGCATTCCTCTTTCTTTGGGCGGCTATTTTGAAGATGGTTGCGCTTTCGTTCTTATTGTGTCTTCGCAGCTCCTAGATAGCCTGGTTTGTATCAGCAACTGGGGAAGATATTTTCTCCAGCTCCCGATACAGGCTCTCCGTACTCTCTGCTTGAAGCTGGACGCATTTCTTCTTCGATTTTTTGTTGCAACATCTGTATTCCATTTCGAGGCGAGCTTTTTCGTCACTATTATTAGAGGGGCACTTTGACCAAGCTTTGAAAGCCGCTCTCTTCTCATTTATCATCTTCTTAGCTTCATCACTCCACCACCATGTTTCTTTGGCGTTTTGATGGTGGCCTTTTGAAGCTCGTAGCAGTGATTTGGCCTTCTTTATGCAAGTTCGCTGTAGGGAATCCCACATATTTTGTGCTCTGCACTCTTCGTCCTCAGCTCCGATGATAGTATGAGAGAGCTAATTTTTCATCACGAAAACAAAAGCTTCGCCGTTTTCTTTGTCCAGATTGTACCACTTGATTTTCTTAGAGACCCTTCTTTGTTTGCTTTTCTTCGGTGTTTTCATAAAAATTTCTGTTAGCAGGAGACGGTGTTGCTGAGCGATTGCCTCTCCCAGGATCACTTTGCAATCTTTTACCCGAGGCTTTATGAAACTGGCTACCAAATGGTAGTCAATCTGAGTTTCATCTCCACCACTGCTGTAAGTGATCAGGTGTCGGCTTTGTTTAATGAACATGGTATTTAACACGATAAGACCGTGTGATTTGCACATGCTTAGGATGTCTTCACCAGGAAGGTAAAATGGCAGTCTTCATAGTCTTCGTTTGACTTCCCGACATGTCCATTCAAATCACCTCCAACAAACAGAAACTCTTCCTTTGGAATGTTCTTAAGGAGATTGTGGAAATCTATCCAAAATGCATCTGTATCTCTCTGATTACACCCATTTTGGGGAGCATATGCACTGACAAAATGGGCCAGCATGTGGCCTGAGTGAAAAGGATAATTCATCACATCCCACAATATTCCACACCTCTCCTTGTATTAC
Source organism: Brachypalpus laphriformis (assembly GCA_945910035.1). NCBI lineage: Eukaryota > Metazoa > Arthropoda > Insecta > Diptera > Syrphidae > Brachypalpus > Brachypalpus laphriformis. Next base: position 193,514,702 of record OX246753.1, on the reverse strand, counting down.
TAGTTTGAGAGACATCAAACGGTCGCTGGACTTCGAAATGCTCAAGACGTTACCAAGTAGCTCTGCCGCAAGGATGATACCGATTTCGTTCTTAGCCTTTTCCGTTCTGTAGTAGACTACTACTACTTGCTCAACATTGCCAGCTTTAATATCGGCAGACTCAGGGATCCCCAAGTGCGCTAACAATTCAGCAGCACAATGTAAGAGAGCGCGGATGACTACTGGAATACTTTGAAAAATGTTTTTGCAAGTGGGGAACGCGCCTACTTCGATTAAAGGCAGAAAAAGCATATGGCTCGATAGACACCTAGAGATGGATCGATGAGCATACAGCAATCAAGGCCCAGATTGAAGTGGCCTCAGCAGTAAAGAAAATAGAGCCGAGCTAGAAACCCAATATCGCGTTAAAAATAAGGAAGTGCAGCGTAGTGTAAGACGTGACAAACATCAGTCCTTCGAATTAGTTGCCTCAAGGGTGAAGAACTAGCAAGTAGGTGTGACAGTAGGACTGCTTACAGCATCACCAAGGAGTTTATTTGTGGCCGGAACTCCAAACAACCAGTAAAGAGTTTAGATGGATCAGCTCACTTGATGGAGAGATCACTTCATAACAGTCCTTAACCACTTAGACGATGGTGATATGATCTCAAACTCCAATGAGTCTCCCAAAGCAAAAAATTCTCGAATTCACTATGGACCTTTTTTTTTATAATGTGCGCATGCCAAAGGGATTATTAATACCCTTATACTGGTTCTCAGGGCACGGGCGGTTGGGAAAAGGTGAGAAAGAGACAGAGGAGATGCCGGTTTGCGTTGGCTTTAAATGTTTGTAGGTTGTAATGATTAGGAAACACAGAGGCTGGTAGATCGTTTCACAAATGTGTTGTTCGGCTTATAAACGAATACCTATATTTGACAGTACGTCTGAAGTTGGGCTTAAGGGTGAACTGATATGCATTCGAAGCATGGCGCGTATTTCGGGTGAAGTTTTGAAGGGGAGGAATGCAGATAGCCAGCTGCTGGAGCATTTTTTGTAAAAGAAGCGATAAGAAAGGGATAGACATGAGATTTCTACGATGTTCAAGTGAGACTATTGAGTTTACAATGTCTCTATCACCTATTAGTTTTAACGCGCGGTTCTGTACCCTATCTAGAATGTGCAGAACGATCTTGGGTGCACCAGACCAGATGTAGGCGTTATATTCCAGTTTTGGGCGGATGAATGCCTTATAGATAGAGGCCAGATCAGAAGACAGTATTGAGTTTTGGATACATTAAATTCCACTCTATTGATTGAACCCCATTTGATTATGCTGTCCAGGTCAGAATTTAATGTGTTTTACATACGTTTTACAAAGAAAAATTTAACGAGGCAAAGTACGATACAAGAAAAACGTGGAAACAAATAAATGAGGTACTAGGGAGAAAAACGGAGAGAATCGACGACATACTCCTAAAAAACTTTTCACCTGATAAAGAGTGTTGTGTCATTAGCAAACGAATTCGCGGCAAGTTTCACGGAACAAACGTTAAAAATAATTCACCAATGTAACACCATAACATCCAAGCACACTAACTTCACTGTAGCCAACTCAATCTTTGTCGAAGAAACAAATGAGGTTGAAATGCTAAATATACTAAAATCAATTAACGTGAATAAGGCACCTGGCTGATGGCATTCGAGCAATAGACCTCAAGCAACACGCCCACGTTTTTGCACCAATAATGACCAAATTTGTAAATCTAAGTCTTGCGCAAAGTAGAATCCCAAAATTTTTTAAAAAAGCAACAGTACGACCAATCTACAAAAAGGATTCAAAAATGAGTTTGGAAAATTATAAGCCAATCTCTATATTATCTATGATCGACAAGTGCCTGGAGGAAGTGGTAGTGAGACGATTGGTTTGTTTCATTGAGCAAAATAAAGTAATTTTTTTTTTTTTTTTTTTTTTCCGAGGGTAGGTGAAAATCTTCAACAAGACACTATGAGGATCGACAGCGCGTGCTCATAGTAGTGTGGGATTCTTACCCACTAAAAAACCTCCCTTCAAAACAGACTTGTTTTTATTTTTACTACAACTAAGTATTCGACTTATCAAGTAGTTTTCGTTTCGCGAAATAATGACGTTTTGCAGGTACCTTCCCATTGGAAGTTCCTGCCAGCTCCGCAGTTTAGACGCGGTTACTTATCGCGCTAGGTCTAAAGGTTTGGTTCTTTGTAGACGGCGCAGTAAATTTCTTTCTTCCAAAAGTTGGAGGACTGTAATATTTACGTGACTTTCTAGTCGACTTCTATGCTTTCTCGCGTAGGTTTGAATTTCGTCTTCGATTGTTTTAATGCCAAGGTCTCTGTGGATATCGCTATTTCTGATATACCATGGCGCATTTACAATACCTCTTAGCACTTTGTTTTCAAAAGTTTGTAAAATTTTAATATTACTTATTTTGGTACAACCCCAGAGTTGTATACCATATGTCCATACAGGCTTTAGCACTTGCTTATATAAAAGCAGTTTGTTATATGTATTAAGCTTGGAATATTTTCCAAGTAACCAATACATTTCTCGATATTTGTTATCTAGTTCTTTGCGTTTTTTCTTAACGTGCGTTTTCCATTTTAGCTTTGTATCAAGTGTCATTCCAAGATACTTAGCCTCGTTTGCAAACGGGATTTGAACCGAGTTTGAAAAGATCGGCAAATTATTTATTTTTTTATAAGTAAAATTTACATGAACAGATTTGGTCTCGTTGAGTGCGATTCGCCAAATCTTTGTCCATTCATTTACTCTATTCAAAGCTTCTTGCAGTTTTTCTGTAGTATCTTCGACCGTTTTACCTACTGTCAAGATAGCAGTGTCGTCGGCAAATGTAGCTAGCTCAGTGCCTTCTACTTGCGGTATATCACGAGTGTATAATAGATATAAGACTGGACCAAGAACGCTTCCTTGCGGCACCCCAGCCATTATTTCCTTAAAATCTGAATATTCGTTTCCACATTTGACGCGGAATAGCCTATTCGTAAGGTAGTTCTTCAAAATATTATATAGGTGCTCTGGCAGAACTTGTCGTAATTTAAACTTTAAGCCTTCGTTCGTGCCAGACCTTGTCAAAGGCTTGAGAAACGTCAAGGAATACGCTTGAACAAATCTTTTTTTCTTCAAGTGATTTTTCGATTACATGTGTTATTCGATGTACTTGTTCAACTGTAGAATGCTTACTTCTAAATCCGAATTGATGATCAGGGATGAGATGCCCTTCTTCTATAACCGGCTGTATTCGCCTAACCAATATTCTCTCGAACACTTTGGATATAATTGGAAGAAGCGAAATCGGTCTATAAGAGGTTTTTTCATTCGGCGGTTTTCCAGGCTTAAGGACCATTATAACTTCGGCGACTTTCCATTGACTGGGAACATATTCTAGTCTAATCGCGGCGTTTATAATGAACAGAAGCTTAATTGGAGCTTTTCTTGGTAGTGCTTTAAGAACCTCTCCCGTAATTAGGTCGTATCCAGGAGCTTTCTTAGGTTTAAGTTTCTTTATTTCTTCCTTAAGTTCGGTAAGCGTTGCATTTCTTATTACGCTATTGTCTATATACGACGTATTTATATTTTCAATAAGAGCTTGTCCATCAAACGGTTTGAAAGTTTCTTCCAGGTGGGCGGCAAAAACTTGCGCTTTCTCTTTATCATGCCTGGCCCATTCGTCTTGATTTTTCCTAATTGGCGCGGCTTGAATTTGAGGTTTTTTAATACCTTTTATAGCCTTCCAAAGCGAATAGTTAGAATCTTTTTCTGCCGTTAAGCTTTCTAGGTAAGTTTGTATTTCATTATTCTTAAGGTCTTTAATAGATCGTTTTAGTGAGTTGCACAAACGGTTAAGATGTGCTTTATGTTGCGGAGCCCGAGTTTGTTGCCATCTTTTACGCGCTTTTCTCTTCTCCTTAATCATCTCTTTTATTTCCTGCGGATAAATTTTAATGTAACTGGCCGGGGTTCTCTTTAGGTTGGGAGTATTCTTCCACGCGGCATCCTGTAAGATTTCGACGAAGCGATCTACTTCAACTTCATGTTCATAAGGCGTTTTAAGTGATACGCTCAGCTCAATATTTGCTTCAATATCTTTTTTAAAGCCGTCCCAATTAGTTTTCGCGCCAGTTAATCTGGCCGGTCCTACTTTTTTAATCAAAACTTCGCTTATCGTCATAATGATTGGAGAATGATCAGAGGAGAGATCAAAGCTCTCTTCAACTTTTATACAGTTGCTAGATATTCCTTTAACAACAAAGAAATCAATCAGATCTGGTATCTTATTTCTATCAGTTGGCCAATATGTTGGTTTACCCGTGGAGTAAAAATCACAACTGAATTGCATACCCGCATTATAAAGCTTTCTACCTTTCTGAGAGGCGTACCTTGAGCCCCAGAAGGGGTGTTTCGCGTTGAAGTCACCACCAATAATAAAATTTGGTTTAAGGAAGTTGAAGATGTTTGTGAAATCACTTTCTTCAAGTTTACATCGCAGTGGACAATATATAGACGAAATGTTGAAAGCAAAATTTCTATTTCTAACGCGTACCGTGCTTACTTGCATTGCTTCTAATTCAATTTTTATTTCCGCTGAGTGTTCGATATTTTCTTTTATAAACAAAGATGATCCGCCTCTGGCTCTTTCCGATGGGTGAAAGGCGTGATATCCGCTATATCCCCTTATCTTAATATTCGATTGCTTTTTCAGATGAGTTTCACAGACCAAGCATATATCAATATCTTTCTCTCGCATAAATATTTCTAACTCGTCGAGTCTTTGTATGAGCCCGTTAGCGTTCCAAGTAAGAATTTTAAGCGTTTCTTTCATATTTTGGTTGAAGTGCGCGTGTTATGAATGTTGTTTTCTAGTGCAACTAGTCTCTCGAAAATTAGTTTATTTGTTTTGCATTGCTCTTCAAGTTTCGCAAGAATTAGGGAAAAAACATTGGATACATGATCTTCTGAACTACCTCTATCACTATTTTTCAATGTCGCAACTTGAGAAGGAGTTTTTACATTAAAGTTTGGACGGTTTCTTGCTTTGATCTCCCGTGAGTTGTCGGTCGTGTACGTACCCTTAACTGCCTTCGCCGCTTGAGCATAAGACTGCACGCCAATATTCGGAGATTTTGCTTCTGTTACCTTATCTCTATTACTTTCGGATTTTTTATCATTAACCGATCTTAAGTTAATATTGACGGGCTTTCTATCTTTCGCTGCTTTTTTCGTAGCTATTTTGGGTCTGTTCTTGATTGGTTTCATATTCGGACGCATCGAATTTTTTAGCGTATCGCGGCGTTTTTGAAGCTCTTTCGCCACTTCGCAACCTCGATAGTTCGCAGGATGTTTTCCTTTGCAATTTATACAAGTGGCTGGGGTTTGCTTGTTTAGGTGACACTCTTCCGAGAGATGTTTACCTGCACAAAAATCAGTACGGCTTTCAGCGTAATAAGAGTTCAAATATGTTGCTAGGAGAGTTTGCCAACTTAATAAATGAAAGTCTTAACAAAAATCACCATATTCTTGTCATATTTATAGACTTTAGCAAAGCCTTCGACACGCTTAACCATAGCAAAATAATAGAAGTACTATCAAGAGCGGGAATCAGGGGTACATTATCCAGCTGGGTTCAAAATTATTCAACTGATAGAACCTTCAGAGTACAACTAAAAAACACAAACAGCAAAGATATGCTGTTAGAGTACGGAGTACCTCAAGGATCGAAACTGGGCCCATTGCTCTTCATTTTATACACAAATGAACTATTACGAGTATTCGAGAAAGCCACACACCTTGCGTATGCGGACGACACAGCCCTAATCGTTCGACACGGACAACTTTACACTGCAACAGAGTACAAGCAATCACAGCTTTGTAAGGCGGCAAGGTGGTGTCATGATAACGGCCTAGTAATTAACGCATCGAAAACCAAATTAGTATACATCCGAGCACCCCATCTGCGAGATTCAAAACCCAATATGCATCTCCAAAACAAGGATGTATATTCCAGGCAACCTATAGAGCAAGTTGATAGTTACAAATATCTGGGGGTCACAATCGACTGTCACTTCAGATGGGACCAACACATAAACAATCTACGCACGGACTTAAAAAATGCGCTGTTCGCAATTAAATATCTTAAAATCACTCTACTTTCGAAGTACAGAAACAGGTGTACTTTTCCCTGGTCGAATCCAAACTGAGATACGGAATACTAGCTTGGGGAAATGCAGCAAAAACTCATCTTGATAAACTAAGTAGAATCCAGAAAATAATCCTCAAAAACATCGGCCGCTACACAAACAACACCCTTGAAGTCCTTGACGTGAAGCAAATCTACGAGATGACGGTAACCTTAGAGTACTATGAAGACACCCGTTTTCAGACCACGATTACACACCACCTTAATACCAGAAGACGAGCCCGGGAACTACTTGAAGTGCCAGCATTCTACAACATCTACGGAAAAAGGCAGCTAAAATACGCAGTACCAACAATTTTTAATAACTTACCAAGAGAACTTAAAATTATAATTAACCCAAAAGAACGTAAAAAAGATTAAAGAACACTTTCTTAATTTATAACAACATATGTAATATACACTAATTCAATAATTTAAATCTGAAAATAGCATTCTTCTTTCTAAAAATAACGTAAAACTTTTTATTTTTCTATTTTTTTCCTTTTTTTATTTTTTGCTGATGAAACTACGTATATTGTAATGAATTAAAGTAAAGCTCACGAGACAAAGAAAACTATAATAAGAAGACCATTCTCCTGCAGAAAAGCCTTAGGCTTCGCAGGTATCTTTGTATTAATATTGTTAAACTTACTTTTGAAATATTGCATAAAATATAAATAATAATAATACGTTGTCGTTCCTCTTCTACGGCCGAAGAGCAGGGACGTGAGTTAGGGAACGAATATGAAAAACTGGGGGTACTGTCATCAGCGAAGGAATGAATTGGATTAGAAGCTGCAGACAAGAGGTCATTTATAAAAATGAGAAAGAGAGTCGCAGACAAAACAGAGCCCTGGGGAACACCAGCATTTATATGGTGAATTGCAGACTTGAAGCCGTCCAAGACAACTTGTATTGAACGGTCCGAAAGGTAATTTCTAATCCATTGAAGAAGAGACTCATCGATGCCATATGCACGCATTTTCGACAAAAGAGCCTGATGCCAAACTCTGTCAAATGCCTTAGAAATATCGAGTGCAACCATCTTTGTTTCGCCGAAGTGATGGAGTGATTGATTCCACTTCTCGGTGAGATATGCCATCAAATCACCAGTTGACCTGTTGCTACGAAAACCTTACTGCCGGTCATTGAGGAGTTTCCACGAATCAAGACATTTCATAAGCTGACGATTTATCAGCGTTTCCATGACCCTGGAAAGAAGGGACGTAATTGCAATGGTCCGGTAATTGGACGGGGAAGAAGATTCGCCTTTTTTTAGGGACGGGCTGGAAAAATGCTGTTTTCCATCTTCTCGGAAAGAGCCCAGTAGGACAGACAGAAAAGCTTACGCAGAGGTTTTTCCAGCGCGGAAGAACACCTCTTCAGAACTATGGGAGATACCATCTGGACCAGTGTATTTGTGTATTTTGCGACCTTTGAGTACTCCTGCAACTGTACGAGTGCGAAAGTGGACTTGTCCCATGGAAAATCGGCGCTCTCAAGTACAGGTGGAGACAAAGTACTATCTGGCAGGGTGGAGTTCACTGCGCAGTGCGCAGCAAGAAGATTGGCTTTGTCTAAGGAGCTGACAGCTGGAATGTCATTATAAATGCGCATTGGGATGGCGGGCGAGGCAGAATTTTTAATGTTTTGGACGAATGACCAAAAATGTTTACTACCTTTGGGACATTGTAGAATTTTTTGCCTCAATTTTTGGTCATATAAGAATTTTACACATCGAATATGAGCATTGCAGGCATTTCTGGCTTCTATCGGTTTTCCTCAGATTTGTTGGCTTTATAAGACCGAAAACTTACCACTTTCACCCTGATAGCCTCTTTGCAGCTCTGGTCAAATCACGAGTTTTCCTTAGGTTTGATGTTTTTTGTTTTGTTAGGAATAAAGGCATCCATACCTAAGAGGATGGTGTCAGTAATCATATCAGCGGCGACATCCACGTCGCTATCGAGGAAGCATAGCGACCAGTTAAAACTCCTAAAGAAACTATTAAGGCCGTCCCAGTTGGCTTTCTCGTAACGCCATACTTTTCTTTTGGGAGTTTTTTCCTTAACTGTGTGGTCAGAGTACGAGAATTTAGCTGATATAATGCTGTGGTCTGACCGGCCTAGAGGCGCTAAACATCAATGATGTATTTATCAGGGTGTTAAGTAAGAAACAAGTCCAGAGTCTTGGCAGAATGACTAACAATGTCCGGTATACGTGTAGACTCATTTACCTCACAGTAAAATCGAAATAACAGCAGCAAGTCCTTAAAAAAATAAAAATAAAGTGGTAGGTATTAATGGCATCCCTACCGAACTATTTCAAGCAGCGCGAAAGAAATCGGTAATACTTCTACGTCCACCCATACGGAGAGCGTGGGAAAATGAGCGAATGGAAAAAAAGGATGATCATCAAGCTTCTGAAGAAAGAAAATCTGATGGAGTGTGGAATACTGGAGAGGTATATGTGGACACTGCAGATTCTGCAAGTACCTAGCAGAAACACCAGTACACCTTCTTATGGAATGCGAAGCACTAACCCACAAAAGAAACCATCACCTACATCTGCAGATTCCGATCTCCTATCAGAGACGGATCTACCTCCACTTGATCCACTTCAGGTACCCCGGCTCATCAAAGCAGCTAGAGGAAGTGCTCTACATCGAGCATATTATCGACTAGAATCTTTGTTTGGGGGCACAATAGATCTACTGAAGGTCACAGTACACATGCACCTTACAGCCATACATCTACATCTACAACGTTGCTGGGCGACTAGTGCATTCGGTTGGCCCCTACGTAAAAATACAGAATGTAGTAGACAAGCTTCAGCAATATGAAGGAAGGTGATGCAAGTATTCTGAGTGATCATTTCCTTCTCAAACGAAATAAAAAAAAAAAAAAAAATTCTCGAGAGTCTCAGATGAGGTACTTGTTTCAAGCAATGTATGAAGGAGGTGCATAGTGCGTAAACCTGGTTTTTCGAAGAGTGGACTTCCTCTGACTAAAACTGCATTGGAAAGGACCTTTCAGGTTGTTGACGATTGGTTTTATACGTTCACGTAAATTAGCAGACAGCGCTTCCACGGTCCTTTCTCTTTTTCCTGAAAAGTCGATGTTCCTCTTTTCTCCTTCGGTCGTAGAGCTCGCGAGCAGCTCTAGTCCTTATATGTAACACCGCTTTGTATGCCTCTTGTTTTGCCGGAATTCTTCATCAAACTAAAGGTTGTGGTGACCGAGAGAAATTAGAGGCGTCATCTCTGATGGTATGTTGGCAACGTTGCCACTGGCCTTCCAAATTTACTGCTGGCGGCGTTAGACTTAGATTGAGATTAAAAGAGACTTGAACGACAAAGGTCCTGGCAGTCTTCGCAGAGCCGTAGCCGCAAGACGTCAAACTTTCTCACAGTATTTCGTTCACTCCGTTCTGGATATCTGCATCCGTACCTTGGCTACAACTATGCAGTAATCCGAGTCCAAGTTGTCCTCTCGGAAAGTCCGGATTCCTAGAATACTGAAAAAGTGTCTTGCTTCGATCGCAACGTGCTCGATTTGGTTCACCGTTTTTGGGAACCGCATACTAGCTACGACAACGTTTTGTCTCGCCTGAATCCGTTGTTGAATGCGGTGTCATGTGGCTTGTGCTTTCCGACCATGTTACTAAAGGCGTCCTCTTTTCCTGGCATTGCGTTAAAATCGCCCCAGATAATTTTAACGTCGCGATTAGCACATTTCTCGTACGTCTTGTCCAAGAGCTTGTAGAAGTCATCTTTAATCGCGTTATCCATCTTCTCGTGAGGGGCGTGAGCGCATATTAGGCTAATGTTGGCGTATTTAGCATTGATACGGTTGTCATGATGCGATCATTCACATGCCGGGAACTCAATACGTTTTGCCCAAGTCTGTCTCTAATGAGAAATCCGCATCCGAATAGACGCTCTCCTTGTGATTGTGCAGCAATCAACGTAGTAAATGTGGCCTTTTTTTATCCTCCTTTTTCCAGATAGAACTTTACTTGAAAGTACTGGAAATATACGGCAGAATAATTTGAAGACTTGAAAGTGCTTGAAATACTATACAATACAAATAGCAAATAGTTTTGTTGTACTCGTACTACGTAGGCAGGTTAGAGGTGGCTGCAACAGCAATCTATACTGACACCTAATTAGCACTCTGGCGCCATTTTAATATCACAACTCGTGTGATCTTATCGGATGTTAAACTCAGAGATAAGTGAAATTGTATGAAGTGTCTTTAAATCCACCCTGTGGCCGATACTATTCTCCGATATACTTGTATTTATTATGTTGTCAAAGAATGGTTAACCAAATGTGCGCTGCCTGGTCCTACCTAGAGCCGGACACTTGCAAAGAAAATTGTAGATTGCTTCTTGACCACTAGCAATAATGCAGCTACGACATGTTCTATGTGCGTAAAATGCAATGCCTAGTCTGGCCACGTTGATCGTAATAGGCCAGTGACCTATACTAATCGATACAATTCTATTATAGCAATATCTGTACGGTCCCTGTTTTTAGATCTTGTATTCTCTGGGTCACATCTGCCTTGGAATAATGCAATTCTTCAACCAATGCCATTTATTGTTGGTCTTTGATAGAAAGTGCGCGAATGAATTTCTCTTGATAGCCCCAACTGTACAAAAACCGCATGCGCAAGGGATCTGTCAAAGGCAGATCCCCGTCTTTCAAGTTCATCAACTCGTTCATTCCCCTCTAAGCTGCTGTGTCCCGGTACCCAGAGAAGAGTGATGTTGAACCGTTGACCCAGCGAGGCGAGTTCCTCTTTGCACTGTTCCACCAGAGTGGAAGATGGCATAGCGTAAACTATTGCCTTGATACCAGCCTAGCTGTCAATGAAGATGGCGATGGTACTAAAGGGAGTGGGGTTGTATTTTTAGGAGATGGCTAGCCTCACGTACAGCAAGTACCTTCGCCTGAAAGACACCACACGAATCCGATAGCCGGTATGATTTTAATATACTGAGTGTATCAGAGAAAATCCCGCACCTACCCCGCAGTCGATTTATGAACCATCGGTGAAAACCGTGACTTCGAATTCGTTTGTCATTTCTCCATTCTGGGTATTCTATATATCATTCTGGGTGGAACCACCAAACTAGTGACCCATAGGAAGGGGTAGGGCGTATAACTGCGGTGAACATTCAGGAGACCATCTTCAGGCGAACGTCCCCACTTATTACCGAAGGTTTTGTTGTCTTCTGTTAGCGAAGATTGATTGAATGATTCTGATGTTTAGCATAGTCACTATCTAGTGTCTAATAAACTCTTATACGTCTAATTGGATTATAGATTCGCGAATCGATTCAATATTGACGATATCGAAGGCACTTTTAACGTAGGCGGCTAATCATACGCACAACTTTGTGGACCGCCGTCTCCGTTAAGCGTCCCTTCGTGTAGGCGTGCTGAGATTTTTATCGAAAGGATGCTTCGAGAGTCTTTCATGTTTGAGTGTCTGAGGTACTCGTACTTGTTCTTTTTTTTTGAACTATGAGTACATGAGTACAGAAGCAACATACCGAAACTTACCAATTGTAATGGAAAAGACTTATGCAAGTCCCGAAGTACTACGCTACTTTACGGTTGCATTCAATTAAATCTCAAGGCAAAACAATAAAGTTCGGATAGGTTAAGACGACTGAAAAATTCGCAGAATATCAGCAGTCTCGTAACCCTCTACATAAATAGGCCACACGTTTCTAATCAGTTTTTCAATATTACAATAAAAACTTTTATTACAAGTTTAACACATTTACCTTGAAACGTACGCGAATGTACTTGAGCTTGAGTATAAATAGATACTATAACGTAATAAGTCTATACAACAGTTTACAGAGTTCAAGTCTTGCGAACGAGAAGCTTACTGTAATTTTGTGAAAATGTTTAATTTACACGTAAGACATCTATTTATGATTATCTTGCTGGCAGTAGAACTCATTGGAAGGTCGATGTCTAGCGGGATGCTTACTTTAAACGACACAAAATTCCGGAATGAACCTGGGTACCCTGAACTGCGGACTGCTACTAACACGGGCAACAAAACAGTGGTAAGAAAGCTAACGGAATTTTAACCTGGACTTAAAATAAAAAATATGTTCATATTCCAGAGATCAGGATTCTTTGACTTGTTTGGCAGTTTCTTCGACAACTACTGGTATGATGAGGATTATGACTATGAGGAGTGGGATAATGAAACGTATTGTAAGGCGTAAAAAAAAATTAGAAACAAGAATTCTTTTGTAATTAACAAGTATTTTTTCTAGTGGTTTGCACAAATTGTACAGTGGTGATCAATAAACTGAATGATACAGAAAGTGACGAAATTAGCACAACACCACGTTCAAATGGGAATGGAGGGAAATAAATGATCCATTGGCAGAAATAGGGGTTCCGATGGCAGAAATGAAGGAAACGAAAATGGATAATAAAGAAGCAACAAGAACGGGGCTATGAATAAATAAATAAAAATGCACTCTACAGCTTGATGCAACTACAAAGGTATTTCAAGTAAAACTGCACACATCAACTTTTTAATATAATCTTATGGAATAATTCCATCAATAAAATGATTTTATTCGAGTTTGAGATTATAAGTTCAATGCATTGGGTTGTACAAAGCGACTCGCAATGTATGAGTATTACATCAACGTCTGAAAGTTCTGTATATATGTTACAAGATATTAATCACAACCATCCTCAAGTATGCATTCATTTGTGAATTTAACTATTCTGATTTTCCTGAACAATGAATTCATTCATTGACTACATTTTTGAATGGTGTCTTACAAGTATAAATCACTATTAATTTTGAAGTCATTGATTGAACAATCAGTTTTAGCATTCAAAAGAGTGAAATCAGAAGACTTGAGATTGAATTTAAGATTGCGAGTTTTCATTCATTTGCAGCCATTCGCATTCATTTAAAATCATTTTGGATTCATTGAAGTCATTTGCATTTATTTGAATTCTTTTGCATTCATTTGAAGTCTTTTAAGTCATTCCCATTCATCTGCATTCTATTGAGTTCGTTGAAGTCTTTTGCATTTATTTGCATTCAATTGCATTCATTCCATTCATTTGCATTAATTATCATTCTTTGCAATCTTTTGCATTCATTTCCATTCTCTGCATTCATTAGCAGTCTTTCGCATTTATTTGCAATAATTTGACTGTAAAGAAAAAAAGAAGATGGAAGTGGCTTCTCGAATATAACACATATTATTTCGTTATTCACGGCCAGGACACAATTGGTTTGTGTACGTTCGGTACGTACAATTGGTAAGTATGTACTAGTCGCCCAGCAACCTATTTTCATGCATAGGTAGGGGTAAAATCGTGGCAAAATCGCATCATCACCTCCCGTGGTGCCCGCTGGATAGCTATCTGATAGTGAACTAACGATGAACGTATGCGGAGTCTGATGACGTATGTGTAGCTGAACACTCAGACCTGCGTAAACACATCTGGGTCAACTTCAGCGCGCATATGCTTAACCGGACGAGGCATCTCTTGTTGACCTAATTGGCTGAAATATGCTTCTCAGAAGTCTAGCAAGAGCTCCTCAGAAGGAGGACGTGCGGCGGATGAATTCTCTCGATGGAATCAACGGTGACGTCTACAGACCAGCCGATGCCTTACCGGAGCTACTTCAACATATTTGGAGCTGAGTACGCGGTTCTAGTACGCGGTTCCCACGTCTCGATATTCACCAAAGGAACATGACTCTCCCTTTTCTTAATCTTAACCTAAGTCCTATGCCGCCAGCAGCAAATGCGGAAGACCTGTGGCAGCGTTGCCAACAAGTCATCAGAGATGCCGCCTCTGATGTACTGGGTTTCTCTCGGCCACCACAACGAAAACCCTGGTTTGATGAGGATGCCGGCAATCGGAAGAACTCAACGGGCCGTCAATCGGGCATTTGCGAATATTGAGATCGAGGCAGCAAAGATTGGTTTAGCTGTCAATGAAAACAAAACAAAATATATACTGTCTACAAAAAGGACACCCAACATCGGCGTCTTGGACAGAATGCTATCATAGACAACTTTGAAATCAATGAAGAGGTGGTGCGTATCGATTTTATATTCATGGGTTTTTTCCAAGATCTGCCGTCGTGTGAATATTTGGTCAATGGTGGACTTTCCCGGTCTGAAACCGCACTGATAATGACCTATCACGTTGTTGACGATCGGTTTTAGGTGTTCACATAATACGGCAGACAGGATCTTATATGCGATGTTGAGAAGACTTATACCTCTGTTATTGGCGCAGTTTAGATGGTCTCCTTTCTCCAGGATCGGGCTGAGGTTCCATTCATCGGGCATACTTTCGTCCGACCAGATTTTACAGATGAGGTGGTGCATGCTCCTTACCAACTCATCTCCTCCTGCCTTGAAAAGTTCAGCGGCAAGGCCGTCGGCTCCAGCAGCTTTGTTGGATTTGAGTTCAGATTTCGCTATCCTCACTTCATTCTGATCGGGTTGACGGGAATCTTGACTTCCATCGTCACTGGAATGGCTCATTCTGCCTGACAGCGGAATATCGGTCATCATCGCCGTTTAACAGTCTGCAGAAGTGTTCCTTCCATATCCTCAGCACCGACTGCGATTCTACTACTATGTTGCCATTTTCGTCCCTGCAGGCTTCTGTTCCCGCTTTGAAACCCTGGCATGTTCTTTTTATCCTTGGGTAAAATTTTCGAACATCATTCCTGCAATAAAGTCTCTCAATCTCCTCGATCGAGCGCTTCTCATGCTCCTTTTTCTTCTTTCTGAGAAGTCGATGTTCCTCTTTTCTCCTGCTAATGAAGAGCTCGTAGGCAGCTCTCGTCCTTCTATGCAGCTCCGCTTTGTACCCCTCTTGTTTAGCTGCATGTGCTTGCCGGCATTCCTCATCAAACCAGGGGTTTCGTTGTGGTGGCCGAGAGAAACCCAGTACATCAGAGGCGGCATCTCTGATGGCTTGTTGGCAACGCTGCCACTGGTCTTCCGCATATGATGTTGGCGGCATATGACTTAGATTAAGAATAGAAGAAACTCGATCGGCAAAGGTTCTGGCAGTCTCTTGCGATTGTAGCCGTCCGACGTCAAATTTTCTCACAGTATTTCGTTGATTTCGCTCCGTTCTGGATATCTGCATCCGTTCCTTGGCTACAACTACGTAGTGATCCGAGGCCATGTTGGCTCCTCGGAAAGTCCGGACACCCAGAATACTGGAAGAGTGCCTTGCGTCGATCGCAATGTGATCGATTTGGTTAACAGTTTTTCAATCAAAGGAGAGCCATGTTCCCTTGTGAATATCGAGACGTGGGAACCGCGTACTAGCTACGACAAAGTTTCATCCCGCCGCAAAGTCAAATAGCCTGAGTCCGTGTTCGGATGTGATGTCATGCAGGCTGTGCTTTCCGACCACGCTACTAAAGACGTCCTCTCTTCCTAGCTTTGCGTTAAAATCACCTAGGATAATTTTAACATCGTGGCTAGGGCATTGCTCATACGACTTGTCCAAGAGCTGGTAGAAGTCATCCTTGGTCGCGTCGTCCATCTTCTCGTGAGGGGCGTGAGCGCATATTAGGCTAATGTTGGCAAATATAGCCTTGATACGGATAGTCATGAGACGTTCGTTCACATGCCGGAAACTCAAGACTTCTTGCCTAAGTCTGTCTCCAATGGCAAATCCGAATAGACGCTGTCGTGGTTGTCTGTAGTAATCGCCGTAGTAGATGTCGCAGTTTTTCATCCTCCTTTTGCCCGGCCCATCCTATCGCACTTCTTGGATGGCGGTGATGTCTGCTTTGACACAGTATAAGGCCTCCGCAAGTTGTTCGGCTGCACGTGGTTTGTAGAGGGACCTAACATTCCACGTGCAGACACAAAAATCATTGTCATTTTTTCCAGAAAACACCAAGAAGTTTTTTCACGGTCCCATCTCTCGCGAACTTCTGACAAACATCCGAGAGTATTGTTGTCTCGGGAAAGCTTCTCAAAACAAATTGCCCTTCGGATACGGCACTAAACTGTAGGTCCCTTCCATTCGTGTGGAAAATATAACGCACACAACATGAGTGGTTGCGAGAAGCTAGGCCCTGGCACTTGGCTGTTGCGCCAAATATTTGTTTTTTTTTTTGTTTTGTTAGAGGTTTCCGCTGGGCATATCGAGACTCGCGTTAGATGGAGTTACTGTTTCTTTGCGGCCCCTGGGCACTCACAGAGAATATGTTCATGCCTGTATCTGAGTTTTATTTTATTCAGATTGTGCCTGAGTGGACAATATCCGATTCGGTAGCCCGTTAGATTTCACAAATTCTCTTTGCTGAGTTCAACTGGCTTGCTTGCTCTATTTTTGATGGGATTTATGAACTTTTTCGCTTACCCTAGGCCCTTTTGGTTGGCCCAGTGTTCGGCGAGTTCTTCAGCTTCCCATTACGAAATTGTGGAGTGGATACCACTGGGTGGTACCCCGTAGTAGGGTTCAGGTCCAATGAGTGGGCGCCCAGCGTCTCTCCTCGCCAAACAGTCTATTCGTTCGTTCCACTCAAAGTCTTCGTGTCGAGGGATGCATGTTATGGTAACCTGATTTGTGGACGCAAGGCTATCAAGGAGGTCGAGACAGACCCACACGAGCTTTGAGGCTACCATATACGAATGAATGGCCCTTAGTGCTGGCATAACAGAATAGATGTAGATGCGGGTTCCGATAGTCTTTCTCCGCAGGCATTCCCGAATGCATTGTTCTATCGCGTCGACCTCTGCTTGGAGATGGTAGGTGATTTACCAGGCGCTACCGCACGCTCAAAATTGGGACCATACATCCCAGCTCCGGTACTGTCATTTTAAAATTTAGAGCCATCTGTGTATCAGATTTGTGACCTTCTTTTCTCCATTGTTGGCGGTTACTAATGACCAATTTAATATTCCTTGAGAGCCGAAATCGCTTGAGTATGGTATCTGAAATCTTGAAAGTTTGGTTATTTTGGACGTTTCCAAAAATACTCAGATGGCCTGTAAAATCGGTGAGTTTCAGTTCTCGTACACTTAGAATAGCTTTTTTCTGCACTGAGAGGTGCAACGGCGTGAGATTAAGCACGGTACTTAATGCTGCCGTCGAGCTATTTTTCATTACCCCGGTAATGCCGACAGAGTCTAATCGGTGCAGTCGATTTGACTGTTTCTTAGCTTTGATCTGCTGTGTTTTAGGTCACCATACTAGAGAAGCGTAGGCGATCAGTTGTCTGACGATTGTATTTCTTCAAGACTCGAATTTTTACCGTAAAGGCGTTGGCACATGAACATTGCCCTAGGCACCTTGTTGATAACATTGCTCAGGTGAGAGTTCGAGTTAAGCTTTTTAGCCCGGATTATTCGAAGATATTTTGCTTCCACTGAAGGGTTAATGGCGGTGTTTTCCAAAATTTGCTTTAGATCGAGCTTCCTCTTCTTAGAAAACAGAGTAAAGATAGTTTTTCCAGTGCTGATAGTGAAGCCATGGGTTTTACACCATTTTGAGGTCAAGTTGAGGGCGCCTTGCTTCTAAAGTCTAATGATTTGTGCATAAATGCAGGCCACGGTCAATAAAGTCGTCTCTTTCTCGTCTGCATGATCAATTGCCAACCCTAAACCCGTACCTCCACCATATATATGTATTTAAATACGGCTGCAGTTGACTACATTATAAAAAACCACTTTAATTGACACTTCCCTTGAAGAGCACACAACCAAGATGACAGTCTTAAACAGGGGTGATGTATGAGATGGCTTCTGTCTCTTCCGACAATAATGGCGAATTACGATCGGCGTTCAGCCATAACACCCTCACATAAAAAAGGGTTATATCGCACTTATATAGGGGCATAAACAATTTTATTAATTAGCAGTCTGTATTATAGGCAGACAAGGCTCTGGGTTTTATGCGCATTAAAGGCTCATAACTTTGTCTAATGACCGTCCGTATTTGATGCGTGTTCTTTTTTTTTTGTCCCCTATCCATCAAATCATCCCGTAGATTGACAATTAAACGATCATAAAACGACCGACCGTTTAACAACAAAACACACTTAACCGAAAAGTCAGAGTCCAGATGCGCGCACTCTAAGACTTTCTCTCTATTGACCAGAAATGACGACAAAAAAAAGTCAAAAAGTCGAAAATTTATGACTCGAGTGTCGTAAATTTTTGACATTTACTGCAAATCAATCACTTCAACGACCTTCTGTTGTATAACACACACACAGCGCGCGCATACAAATAAAAACAAAAGCCTCGGGTCGGGGCCACATTGCATGCAAACCAAACAACAAACGGGAAGGATATAAAAAAATACTTTGGAGGTCGTAAACGTTTTTAGATATTTTTATGACCCAAAGGGATGGACGACAACGACGACCATTAAAATGATCATCTTCGACGGTAATCTGCTCGGGAGGTCTGTTAAATTGTTTTGTGTGTTTGTTGTAAGCGCAGTTAACAGCTCCTCCCAGGTAAAAGTGCAATAAAAATCGGAGGTCTTTTGACCGCCCGCCCTCTTAGGGTGGCCCGGGTGGGAAGTAGATGTATGTCAGTCATCATTGTGATTGGACTGTGTGTGTGAGCGCGCGAGAGAAGGAAGTAATTTTCAGGACATAAAACGATTTATTGCTCGTAAGAGATTGAGTATTTATTGTGATTTTTGTATAATAGTTGTTAAGTCATTCTCTGGGCGGTTTTATTGCCAGCAAATGGGATGTGTTGTGAGGGGATATGTACGAGTATTATAGTTTTGAATTTGAAGATGTTTTGATATGTTTTGATGGGATTTCTGTAATTCTGCTTCGATTGCTTTGACAGCATGCGGATGGTTGTAAAGTTGAAAATGGTGTCAATTCATCATAGACCAAACTCAGGGGCTATTGACATTCTTCACAGATGATACCCTTCAATTTTGTCAGATTCAGTTTGGAAAAAAAAATGTATCCATCTTGTCCTGTAGGGATAAACAAGAACTTTTATGCATTTGCTAGGGTAAATTCGGTTAATTGAGGCGGCTGTCTTTGTTTTGGCAGATTCGAATTATGCCCTGAATTTAGTAATTTGCTAAACTGCGTCAGGCGTACACAGCCATGAACATTGAGACATTATAAGCAATCCTAACAGCAATGTAAGTACGAATGACTCCACGTTTAACTCTGTTCAGTAAAAAATAATGAAGAAGGACTGACAGAACTGGACTGCCTTCAAATTGCAGCTAAGCATTCGAACACCGGACCTCTGGAATAGTCTGTGTGAATGTATTTTTCAAGCAGAAATCTTTGCCATCATGCTTAAACTTGCAAGTCGATATCCGTGGTTAAACCCTATTCATCTTCTCGGATAGTCAAACTCAGCCGTATTGAAATCAAGGATAGTCCTGGAAACATTGGAATAGCGGGAACAAGCTAAGAATACTAACTAAGAAGCATCTCCATAAACTCAAACTGTCATTTTAATTACTCCATTAGGTGGCGCTACAGTTCGGGGTAAATCTGGGCCTCAAACAACAAGCATCCAGTCAAGTTAGGTTAGGTTAGGTATTTGGGCTGGCAGGGAGCGACGCTCTCTGCCACACTCAGGTCAGCGTTGACCCATTGTGGTAGCCATGGGGGAAAAAGTAATCCCTTACCCAATGAAACTAAAAACTACTAACTCAGTCACTTACTTCATTTCTGCATACAAACCACCCTGATGATTTGATGAAGTTCAACATCTTTTCCGTTGAAACGCCGGAGAGTTCCTCGAGATCCTGGAAGAAAAATTTACCAAGGAACTTTTTCCTGGAGTGTTGAAGACTCGGGCAGTGGCACAGGAAGTGGGTTGTGTCCTCAAAAACTTCCTCGTCACCACAGCCTCTGCAGAGTTCCTCCTCCGTCAGGCGTAGTTTCTTCAAGTGGTACCGCAGAGTGTTGTGCCCCGTGATGACGCCCACGAGGGTGGAAAGGGATTTCCTATCTTTACGGATGATTCTCTCGGTCTTTGCTTTGTCGAAAGATGGCCATAGCTTCCTAGTGATGGCGCAAGTTTCCATGGAGTTCCATCTTGTGTTCGCCTCCTCAGTGGCTTTATTCCCTTCAGCGAGCTTGAGTGTGCAAGGCGGTATACACACAGGGAGGTCAACTTGTTCTGTTGGGGCTGCTGAGCCGATTCTCGCCAGCTCGTCGGCTTTCTCATTGTCTGGGATACCCTCGTGTCCAGGGACCCAACAGAGCGATACCTTGTGCTGTGTTCCAAGAACCCTGAGCTCTTCTCGACAGCACTTCACAAGCTTCGATTTAATTTCTATGACAGTAATCGCTTTTATAGCTGCCCGGCTGTCGATAAACATGGTGATACCTTCTGGCGGTATTGCCCTTATCGCAGACTCACGGGCGGCTGTTCCCACTGCTAAGACCTCTGCTTGGAAAACACTGCTGTGGTCTGGAAGTCGTATGGATTTTGATACACCTAGAGGGTCGGAGAAGATACCTGATCCTACACCAGTGCTCATTTTTGAACCATCTGTGTAGATGGCTATAGATTCGGCATTAGGTATATGACCGCTTTTCCAATCTTCCCTGCTAGGGTAGGCGGTAGAGAAAGGCCTTGTAAAGTCTAAATATGGCGTCATGTAATCCGTTACCTAACCTAATCCGTTACGGGCATGCGGCCAAAGTAATCGAGTAGGATCATCGAGTGACCTGTTCTGCTTGGTTTCCAGTTCACTGACTGACTTATTATCATAGCATTAATGGCTGCTGATTTTCGTATAAAGATGTCTAGCGGTAGCAGGTTGAGGATAGCCTCGAGTCCTGCGGTTGGGGTTGTCCTCATTGCACTGGTGATGACAATGCACACTAGTCTTTGAACTTTGGTGATTGCCTTTAAGTTGGTGGATTTGTTGACAGATGGCCACCATACTAGATTGCCGTAAGTCAGTATGGGTCTAACTATAGCCGTATACATCCATAGTATGATTTTGGGGGAGGGTCCAAAATTTCTACTACATGAGAATAAATACAATAAAAGGCTATTGTTGCTTTCTTAATTCTTTCCTCTATATTTAATCTCCAGTTGAGCTTTTTGTCAAATACAAGGTATTTTGCGCTATCGGACAATCTGAGTGGGATACCATCAACAGAAGGTGTACTAAACTCCGGTATTTTGCTCTTATTCGTAAAAAGTACGAATTCGGTCCTTTGGGGATTAACCTTTAGACCGCAGATCCTGGCCCATATGCTAAGAATATTTAGGGCTCCGTCAAGTTGTTCGCTAAGGGTAGGCAGGAATTTACCTGTTGCAAGCAGCACGACGTCATCCGCGTACGCTGTAGCTCTGACCCCACTGTAGCTTAGTTGTTGTAGTACCTCATTAAGAACAATGACCCAGAGCAGTGGGGAGATTACCCCGCCTTGAGGGGTGCCCCTCGAGGCGTATACTTCTAGCTTTGAACCCTTAAGTTCGGTGGTTATATGTAGTTCCTCGAGCATGCTAACAATCCAGTTAATTAGACTGATGCCGATGTCTAGGTTTTTTAGGTTTCTTTTAACCGCTTCGGTATTTACATTATTGAAGGCTCCTTCAATGTCCAAAAAAGCAGCTAGTGTGAACTCTTTATCCTTAAGTGATTATTCTATAGAGCCGATAACATGATGTAGGGCAGTTTCCACACATTTACCCCTCGTGTATGCGTGTTGGGCTGGGGATAAGTCCCCTGGGCGTATTCTACTACGTATGTAGATGTCGAGCAATCTTTCAAAAGTTTTCAGGATGAAAGAGGTAAGGCTTATTGGTCTGAAGTCCTTCGCAATGGTGTGACTAGCCTTGCCCGCCTTGGGTATAAAAACCACCTTTACCTCCCTCCATGTTCTTGGTATGTGGCATTGTTTAAGACTACTGGCAAATAGCTTTTTGAGAACTGGGATAATGATTGGTGCAGTTTTTTGCAGCATGATCGGTATAATCCCATCAAGTCCTGGGGATTTAAAGGGGAAGAACGATCTTATTGCCCACTCTATTCCGTCCTCTGTTACCAAATCCGCAGGGGGTTCCGATTCGCTGTGATTGTTGTTATTAGTACTGCCACATGGTACGGTAGTACACCCCGGTGTACTGTGTTCTTTAGGGAACCTAGAGTCTTCGATTCTCTGGAGAGGATTTTTCTCAATCTTGCCGTTTCTCTTGTACCCTTAATCTCGTCGCAGAAGCGTTGCCGCGTTGCCATCGAGCCAAGTTGGTCGAGGTCTTCTTGAAATTGTGCGCACCAACTAAGGGGAGGAGGCCCTCTACTGAGTCGTCATTCTAGGTTAGATTCTAAGACTCTGGGGGCCGGAGGGTTGATGTCCATCCGCTCTACAGGTCCTTGTCATCTCAAATGTTCAATATTATTATTATTGAATCTTCTTCTCCAAAACCCGTCAACGCAAACGGGACCGAAATTCACACGAAGACTTTTTGTCTCGAAGCGAACAAGGATATCTTCATCCGCTTTCAAGAAAGTCCATGTTTCAGCGCCGTAAAGTAGGACTGGGATGATCATAGTCTTATATAAAGTCTTCTCAGTTGTTTGACATAGGAGTTTACTGTTGAATTCCCTTATTAGCCCAACAAAACAGCGATTGGCAAGAATTATTCTTCGCTTGATTTCTGAGCTGGTGTCGTTTTCAGAATTTATAGCAGAGCCAAGGTAGACGAAGTCCCTTACTATCCGAAGCCGTAGCTGCCCATTGTGACTTTCTGTCCAATTCGTTGGTTTTGCCCTCGTCTACCGCAAAACCAATTTTGCTTGCAAAGGCATCGGTGACAGCCCGCTGGGATTTTCCAATAATGTCTATATCGTCAGCATATGCAAGCAGCTGTACAGACTTTTGACAGATTGCGCCTCTGGTGTTGGCTTATGAGTTCCGCACAATCCGTTCAAGTATTATACAATATTAAAGAATTTACATGACAGCGCGCCGGCATGTAAAATTTTTTTTCTACATCAAAGGTCTCGGTGAAGTCATTACCGACCTTGATGGACCAGCGAGCGTTCTCCATCGTCATCCTGCGCAAACGGACAAATGTGGCAGAGATGCCAAAACTAGACACGGCTCTATATAGCTCTTCTTTATAGATGCTGTCATAGGCGGCCTTGAAATCGATAAAGAAAGGATGAGTATCGATTTGGGCTTCTTGGGTTTTCTCCAGGATCTGCCGTAAAGTAAAGATGGCGGAATTTCCTTGCCTAAAATCGCACTGATGGGGGCCAATCAGGCTGTTAATAAAAGATTTTTGGCGCTCACACAATATCGTAGAAAAGATCTTGTATGCGATGTTGAGGAGACTGATGCCTCTATAATTAGCGCAGTTAGTCTCCTTTCTTGTGGATCGAGCAAAAGATGCTGAGATTCCATTCATCAGGCATACATACATCTGACCAAATCTTAGAGATGCGTTGGTATATGCTCTCTACCAATTCATCACCAGCTGCCTTGAAAAGTTCGGCCAATAAGCCGTCAGGTCCAGCCGCCTTGTTAGATTTCAGCTTGTCCAGCGTTTACAACAAAGGCGCACGAGGACACACCCATCGATCATAACTTAAATTGTTAACTAGAATTGATGAAAGTTTTCATCTATACACAGAGCTGAGCAGACCTATTCCAAAAAATATCTTCTGCAAACTTTAATATCACAGAACATATTTTGTAGTGGATGCAGCCAACACAACAGAAGCCCTTACTTCAAGTTAAGTGATTTCGCGGATGTCACGCGCGGTACGCAGGTACCTACTAATCGATTTTTATTGCGCTGGTATAAAATAACGGCTAAGATCGTTCTTTTTTTTCGCAGAATTCATCTGGATTCAATCAGCAATCTAGCATTTTACGCACATTTCTTTGACTCAAGTGCAATAGATTTCGATAAGCTATTAAACTAAAAAACCCGTACAGAATATATTTTATAAATTAGTTTAAATCCAGCAAATTACAAATATTTAATTGCGATATTTATGTTTAACGATTAAAAATACTGACTGCAGCACTTAGGCTTTCAATATCTTTCCATCAAAAGTAGAAACCAACAGAAGAAACATTTTCCAAAGACCGTAAAACTTCCTCAATTCACTTGACAAATAAATAAAAACTTTTACGACATTTAAATTGTGTCCACTGGCTGCACAATGCCCTCGAAAGCAGATACACACAGATACACACAAACTTTAAGCTGCATCTCGCAGTAAAAGACAAAATTTTATATTTAATCCTGACGAAGATGATGATGTCCATTTTTACGATCGTCATCCGTGAGGTTCCCCCACCTGACCCATCAATGTCCAAAGTGAATGGAGACTACTCACAGAGTCATAAATAAATTATTGAAAAAATCACACACAACTCGACAAGCTGAAGTTGCATTAATTTAATAAACTCCATCGATATAAGCAGCAGAAGGGGGAAAAATTGCATTAATTGTCCCCCGCCAGGAGAGACGAGCGGGAAAGTCGTAAAGCCTCCACAAATGGAATTCCATCAAAAAAAATGAAGTCGTCTTTCCATTTGCAGGTGAGGAGCCATCTCTGCTTGCCAGCCTGCATCTTGGATCACATATCATCTCAAATGGGTATCCATTGAGGGTTCCTTGAACCTGTCAAATGCACATTCGAACAGTGATGATCACATCATCACGACCGACGAGGAAAAGTTCCATCAAGTGACGATGGTTCTGCGGTTCGCTGTGTTTCAGGCTCCTAAATGGACGACGGGTAATAAAATAATTTTAATAAAATTTATATATAAAATTAATATCCATCGTTAGGGTGGAATATAAGATATTTGCATTTCGTCGTCGCTGAAGTCGGGTTTGACTCTCCGACGATCGACGATTGGGTAATCAATTAAATGGCAACGATCAGCGCGTTGTGGACGATGAAAAACTCGTAAATTTTGAGAGTAAATTATGACAGAGATGTCGCTGATTACAATAAATTCCGAAATTACCTTGCGTGGATGGGCTTACAAACTGCTAACACGAGAAGGCGTATCGTTTTCATTGTGGTATCGCGCATTTCTTTTAGGTTTGACGAGGGTATACAAGCTCTTAAAAAAAAAAAAACGCTGTCCAGTTGCGGAAGTACAATAATATTAATGTTTGTAGTTAGTCGGATGACAAGTGATGATCGGATCAGATCGAATATTTTCGGCTAAATTTAGATTGAGGGTTTAATTTTGTAGCTGCCTTGATAAACAGGCAGAATATGTATGTATGTTGGAAGCAAGTCAAGCTCATTAGTGTATTAAGCAATGTTAGGCAGTTTTTTGTGGACAATGAGTAATGAAAGGTTTAAGCTTTGATTAAACTGTTCGGCTCACAGTTAAGCAAATTTGTTTATCCAAATTCGAGTCAAGCTATTGTTTGGCAAGATTTGAGTCAAAGATTACCAAACGGTTTCAATTCACAAGCTTTGTATGAATGCTTCCGGGAGTACGTCTCCAAGTACACACACGCGGATGACCCATTCTGCCAGCACTGTGAAGGAAAAATGCAAAAAGCAGAGCATGTACTGATCGAATGCCAAAATTACACAAGCGTAAGAAATACCTTAGGAAGAGCAATTGGCGGTCAAGTGACCCCATAAAGCCTAATATCATTTATGTTCGGGAGGAGTGAAAGCTAACGAATAATCACGAGTATGATGCAGCAACTGTGTATAGAAGAAAGAACAACTAGAAAGACGAGAAACGAAGATTCTGCAAACTCTGGCAGCTAAAAAAGAAGTGTCAAACCTGTCCCTGCGAAGGAACACCTTGACTGACGTCAAGGTAGCTGGAGAGGTTGTTGGCCTCAACCAACAAACCTCTCCAGCTACCTCGGTTACGAACCAGCTGCCTTCAGTTGCGCACGCCAAGTTGGCTAAGATCCTCATCCACTTGGGTTCGAAGACTTTCCGGGCTGGAACGTTGGGCTCCATCCGCTCTACATGACCCAGTCATCTTATTCGCTGTATATGAACTCTTCTGGCTAAGTTTATGTCCTTGTATTATATATGCCGTATAGTTCGGCATTGTACCTTCCCATCCGCCGTCTATGCAAACGCGACCAAAGATCACACGAAGAACTTTTCTCTCGAAGTAACCAAGGACATCCTCATCCGATTTTGACAAACTCCATGTCCCTGCGCCATACAGCAGGAGTGGGCTGATTAGTGTCCTATACAGAGTTATCTTAGAAGTTCGAGATAGGGCTTTGTTACTCAATTGCCTTCTTAGCCCATAAAAACAGCGATTGGCAAAAGTAATTCTTTGTTTGACCTCCCCACTGGTGTCATTTGTGGAGCTCACCATAGAGCCTAAGTAGACAAAGTCCTTTACTATAATACCTCAAAATTATAAACCTACCGTTTATCCGGCGAAGCTAAGTTTGCTGGGATGCAAGTTCTAGGTTTATTACTAACCTGATTTATATTGTTGTAGAAGAGGTTGTAACGGTTGTCCTTGAGACCCATAATGGATAAGCCTTTCAGATATGGTTCCTGCACAATACCGAGATCGATATCTTTCTCCCTGAGGAAAACAAGTAGATTGACTGACGCGCACTTCGAGTGGTGCAGATTAATCTGTATTATCTTCAACATTGGTAGATAGTTGTGGATCTATGTCGATCCTCATATCCCTCAACAGCTTGCCTGCGGCTCCGATTTTAATTAACTCGTCTTCAGGACCTGAGGGTCGGAAAAATTGGCAAACCTTATGCCGAAACATAGCTTGTGTTCAGCTTTCTCAAGTGCCGCTAGGTCCAGTCATCCATCGGAACCGCCGGATTGTTAAGTTCAAGACCTTGCAAAAGCCTTCCTCCGTTTATCTGTATATTAGGCACACAAATGCGGGCCCTAGGTCTGCTGGGGATATCCTTAGCACGGATAAGTTTGAGCCTGAAGTCTTCCCAGGCGTCACTAACCTTAGTGACACACCAGCTGAGGCAATTCTTGGAGAACTGGTCCTCACAAATGATCACCCTACATCCCCTGACCACCACGGCGGAGGTCTCCTTGAATTTGCCAACAGGTAGTCCAATACCATATCGGGTAGCTTGAGCCATCCGAGGATGTTTTTATTAGACGTCAACTTTTTAGCGGAGTTTTTTTTTCAAGGTGATCAATGTACTCATCGACCACTGCTTGGTACTTGGCCTTGTCCTCATCGTCTTTTTCATGAGCTGTACCAGCCGCTTCATTTTTGGAAACCTTGTCTTAAATGAAGCGAACTCTCTTATACCGATTCTTCATGATGGCATTCGCGGATTTCTTTTTTGTCGGTAGACCTTCGCCGCTAACCTTAGAGTCGACGGTCACCGTTTTTGTTACTATTGTTGTTGTAGGCTGATCAGCTGCCCGTTGTTCAAATGTCAAAGTACTTTGACTATTACTTGCTGCGGCTACCGGGAAGACTACAGACTCCTGAATGGAGGCTAGCAGCTCGTTTTTCGATGAGGAAGATCATTCAATTTTTTTTTTTATTTTTTGTTTTTTCATTTTGAATTTTGTGGGGCTCAAACCCAAAAAAGAATGAATGTTCTGGGCAAGTACCAAATATCAGACTATGGTAAATCAACCATAGACCCGCTCCTCATTCAAGAATTCCTAAAAGAAGCTGGACTGGAGAGGGTGCTCTAAGGGTGGCATATTCTTGCTGAAAAGAAGTAAGAGTACAAGACTCTCAAATCAAATTCTGGAAAAAATTGTAACGCGGGGAAAATTCTAATGAGAGAACATACCTCTAGAAGGTATTAGTAGGGTGCACAATAGATCACTAAGTCGCGGTGTAACACAGTGTCCAATGAAATCATGTCAAACTGCTTGGTGATTAAACACTGTTTTGCCTTATTGACCAGCAAAAATGCCCAAACGTTAGGTAGCTTAAGAAATCTGGTATGTACTTCTGAAAGGTACTTCTTCGAAATATAGAAAAAAAGAGCCACTGAAGTCGAACGTTTCATAGCTCTATTAGTAAACCGCACTTCTACCTCTACCTGGTTGCCATTTGAAAATCGAACATCATAAAATCGATACCCAACATGCGCAGTTTCGTTCTTGCAAAGGCGTGCTACTGGCAGAGAAAATGCTCCATTGTACCCTCGCTTTCGGGGCAAGTAGTGTCTGATGACCACGTGCATTGTGTCTTGTGTTCCCATTCAGATTGAGAAGGCATTTTGGAGTATTACTATCACGTCCTTTTACAGATGACTTGGTGATTTTGCAGGAATCCAAACTAGACCATTTCCCATTATGTATGGATACCATATGACAGTCGATCAATGCTGGATTTTTTGACAAACTAACACCAATTATCGCTTCCGAACTTATAGAAACGGTATCTGAATTTTATTTCGCAAGCACGTCAGAGATGTCATTGTCTCCACTATAACCTGGTACCTAAATAAGATTAGCCTCAAGTGATCAAGTGCTACGAGTTCAACCTGGCTGTCACTAGAGATGCTGACGTTTCTACCACGTCATCACTGATCAATTGTCCAGTATGCCACTCCGAATATGGCAAGAACTTTCATATGGAAGACTGTCGCCATTTTTCCCAGAGTGCAGGAGAATGTGGTCTCTTCGTTTAGAAATTTCAGAATGCGTTTTGGCCTTGTATCAACCCACAAAAATCAGAACTGGTCTTCTTCACAAGGAAATGCGAAATTCCGTATTTCGACCCACCAAAACTACAATATGTGGCACTAGTCTGACCCTCGTAGACAAAGTCAAATACTTGAGTGTCCTTCTTGACAAGAAACTTAGTTGGAAACCCAATATCCTAGACGTGTAAAGAAAGCCACTACAGCTCTGGACTGCTCTAAGAAAGCAATGTGAAATAAATGGCGACTATAGCCACGAGTTACATACTGGCTCTATGTATCCGTCATCAGGTCCACACTAACGTATGTCGTGATAGTCTGGTGGAACGCTTTGGAGAAAGCTGGCCGTGTAAAATGCTGGGCTTGTCTATACATCAGTGGAATACTAAGAACCACATCAATAATGACTCTGACTTCGAATGATATTCGATCTCGTTTGCGTTGACGGGCTTTAGAGGAGAAGATTTAATGAAGATCTATATGAGCTGAACCGTGACATTGACCTCGAGCTGTAGCTCCACTTAAGTAAGTAAGTAGGTTATGTGTATGGATGCCTTGTGACATAAGTCAATGTTCACTTAGACCAGCCCATTGCGTCCATTTTATTTTTACCCTGTGAATCTGTAAAGAAAAGCTGCTGTATGGATCTCAGAGGGTTAGTCAGCTCGGGAAGGGACACCGCCGTATTAGAACCATCTAGATAGGGATATGAATCTCAGAAGATTGTTCAGCTCAAAGTCCGTAGATCCCCCAACTCAGTGAAGAAGTAACTATCGAGAGTCCCTCATTCTTCTGTCATTGAGGGCAGGGTATAGCAGGTGACGGAGAGCTTCCATTTCTTCCTCTTCTCTGTAGCTCCTGCAGAAGTCCTTGTGAGGTACGCAGATACGCTCCGCATGAACCCCAATGTCACAGTGGTACACCAGAGATAACCACGTACTGTTACGAATAAATCTAACCAGAGAACATGCTTTTTTTTAATCGTAAGCTGGCCACAGCGTCCTATCATTGACGCACGTATTAAGATGGATACATCGTCTGTGAGAAGTGAGTAAGTAAGTAAGAGCGTATCTTACTTACTTACTTAGGTGGCGCTACAGTTCGGGGTGAACCTGGGCCTTAATCAACAAGCCTCTCCATTTAGCTCGGTCTTTAGCTAATTGCCTCCAGTTGCGCACTCCAAGTTGGTCGAGGTCCCCTTGAACTTGTGCGCGCCACCTACGGCGATAATTCCCTCTACTGCGTCGTCCCTTGGGGTTAGATTCGTAGACTCTGCGGGCCGGAGCGTTGGAGCCCATTCGCTCTACATGCTCTAGCCATCTCAGACGTCCAATACGCAGTTTTTTTGACTAGGTCGATGTCGCTGTACAGCTCGTATAGTTCGTGATTGAATCTTCTCCTCCAAAACCCGTCAACGCAAACGGGACCGAAAATCTTACGAAGAATTTTTCTCTCGAAACGACCTAGGATATCTTCATCCTCTTTTAATAAAGTCCATGTTTCAGCACCGTAAAGCAGGACTGGGATGATCAATGTCTTATATAGAGTCTCATTAGTTGTTCGAGATAGGGCTTTACTGTTGAATTGCCTTAAAAGCAAAAAAAACAGCGATTGGCAAGAGTTATTCTTCAATTAATTTCTGCGCTGATCTTGTTTGTAGAATTTATAGCAGAGCCAAGGTAGACAAAGTCCCTTACTACCTCGAAGTTATAGCTGCCACTGTGACGTTCTGTCCAATTCGTCGGTGTTGGCTTCCCTTCTTGTTGCTGAGTTCTTCCGATAATGTCTATATCGTCGGCGTATGCAAGCAGTTGTACAGACTTGTAATAGATTGTGCCTCCGGTGTTGGCTCTTGAGTTCCGCACAATATTAAAGAAGTCACATGACAGCGCGTCACCTTGCCTAAAGCCTTTTTTGACATCATAGGTCTCGGTGAGGTTATTACCGACCTTGATGAAGCAGCGAGCGTTCTCCATCGTCAGCCTGCACAGACGAACAAGTTTGGCAGGGATGTCAAAACTAGACATGGTTCTGTGAAGCTCTTCTCTATAGATGCTGTCATAGGCAGCCTTGAAATCGATAAAGAGGTGGTGAGTATCGATTTGGAATTCTTGGGTTTTCTCCAGGATCTGCCGAAGTGTGAAGATTTGATCGATGGTGGACTTTCCTGGCCTGAAACCGCACTGATAGGGTCCAATCAGGCTGTTCTTAAAAGGTTTCAGGCGTTCACACAATATCGCAGAAAAGATCTTGTATGCGATGTTGAGGAGACTGATGCCTCTATATTTGGCGCAGTTGAGGGGGTCTCCTTTCTTGTGGATCGGGCAAACGATGCTGAGGTTCCATTTATCAGATATAGTATACTCGTCTGACCAAATCTTAGAGATGAGTTGGTGTATGTACTCTACCAATTCATCACCAACTGCCTTGAAAAGTTCGGCCGGTAAGCCGTCGGATCCAGCAGCCTTGTTGGATTTTAGCTTGTATATTGCTATCCTCACTTCGTTTTGGTCAGGTGGACGGAAATGTTGACTATCATCGTCTATGTTGAATGGTTCATTCTGCCTGACAGCGGGATGTTGGTCTTCGTCGGCGTTATACAGTCTGCAGAAGTAGTTTTTCCATATTCTCAGCACCGACTGTGATTCTACTACGAGGTTTTCATTTTCATCTCTACAAGTTTCTGTACGGGTATTGCTCCTCTGACACGTTCTTTTTACCTTTTGGTAAAACTTCCGTACATTGTTCCTGGAGTATGAACTCTCGATATTCTCGAACGCGCGCTTCTCATGCTCTTTCTTCTTCTTTTGGAGAAGCCGATGTTCTTCCCGTCTCTTTTGCTCATAGAGCTCACAAGCAGCTCTCGTCTTCCTTTGCAGCGCCGCTTTTTATGCCTCTTGTTTTGCTGCATGCACTCGCCGGCACTCTTCGTCAAACCAGGGGTTTCGCGGTGGTGGGCGAGCGAGACCTAGCACATCAGTCGCGGCGTTTCTGATAGCATGTTGGCAGCGTTGCCACTGGTCTTCGGCACTTGATGCTGGCGGCATAGGGGTGATTGAGAGATTTCGGGATACGCGTTCAGCGAAGAGTCTGGCGGTCTCTTGCAATTGTAGCTTTTCGACGTTAAATTTTCTCACAGTAATTCTTCTTTATTTCTCAGATTGGGATATCTGCATTCGTACCTTGGCTACAACAAGGTAATGATCCGAGTCTATGTTGGCCGCTCGGAAGGTCCGAACATCTAGAGTACTGGAGGCATGCCTTGCGTCGATCGCAATATGATCATCTTGGTTGATCGTTACATGATCATTGGACCGCCATGTCTGCTTATGAATATCGAGATAAGGAAACCATGTGCTTCGTTATGGTGACATTTCGCTCCACAGCGAAATCAATTAGCCTCAGTCCTTTATCATACGTGGTGTCGTGTAGGCTATGCTTACCGACTGCCCTACCAAAGACGTCCTCCTTTCCTATTTTGGCGTTAAAATCGCCCAATACGATTTTAACGTCGTATTTAGGACATTGCTCATATGACTTGTCGAGGAGCTCGTAGAAACACTCTTTGGTACCAGGGTCTTTTTCTTCCGTGGGGGGCATGAACGCATATTATGCTTATGTCAGCGAATTTAGCCTTGATTCGGATAGTCATAATACGTCGGAAGCTTAAGACTTCTTGCCTAAGTCTGCCGCGTATGACAAATCCGCATCCGAATAAGCGTTGCCTGTTGCCTCTGTAGCAATCACCATAGTTGATGTCACAGCTTTTCATCCACTTTTTGCCCGGCCCATCCCATCGCACTTTCTGGATGGCGGTAATATCTGCTTTATAGCAGTCTAGGGCCTCTGCTAGTTGTTCGGCTGCACGTGGTCTGTAAAGGGACAGAACATTCCACGTACAGATCCGAAGGTCGTTGTCCTTATTTCGTTTGCTTGGGTCGTCATTAGTTGAGTCATCCTTATCCGAGGTTTTTGGTTGTTTCGGAACCATCGATTTTTTACGTGGTAGGGAAGTTACCCCGACGGCACAAGCCCCAACCTGGAGGGCCAGTTCCTTAATTATTCTCCTAGGACGAGGGGCTGGGTACACCGGTGCCAGTAGTCCACTACGGGAGTATGAGCGCTGCCGTTGGCCCATTAAGGGTTCCTCCGCCACCATATCTATTCCAATGTCCTGACCAACATCGGAAATTCCTTACCGACCTGTGATCCGAATACGTCGAAGCATCTCGCGCAAGGTATTCACTAAGTTCAACCTAACTGGAACTATAGACGCCACCGTTGACTCCGTCTATGGAATTCGTCCGCTGCCGCCTGGAACAGGAATAACTGCTCTAGTGGGAAAGCACTCTTCCCCTCCTCTCTTATCTGCTGCCACCAAGAATCCGCCAAACGGGGTTGTTTATTCACTTCTTAGATTAAGGTACTAGGCACCCGGCTGTCACCGCGTGGAGGTTGAGAGTAGGAGTTGGTAGGCCTCAGCTGAGTGAAAACGCTAGTGTTTTCATATGATCGCATGCACTACCGTTTGACCAGCCAGAGCGTATCTGGGTTACTATTTAACAAATCACTTTCAGTATCAAGATCACTTTCGTATCACATTTTTTTCTACTTAATTTAGCAAGCACTGCACAGAGATTGAAACCAGAATAAAATAGCGTGGAGAGCTTTGAGATCGATCTTACATCAATCGAGTCGAAACAGCTGAGAAAGATCTTATTTATCTGCATACGAAAATAAGTCTGATATCAGCCCGGTTGATCAATCTTGCTATATCTCTCTAAGCTTACACCAAAAATAAATTTGAAAATAACTTATCTGAGTGGCGAAAAGTGAATAGTGCTCACTTATCACAGTTACCATTATCACTAAGCAGACAAGTGATAATTCGAAAAATGATACATAATCCTTCATGAAGGTGGCGGGGGTAGGATGCTCAGGTGGACCCTCCATCCTTCTCGATCCTCCGCCATTGACACCAACTCATCAGGAGGAATCCCTAGACAGCACCCGGAGAGAAGTCGGACTTGATCCAATCATCTTTTTCTAAGCCTACCGGGAGTCGCCTACCTGTTGGCACGTCTTGGAAAAAATGGTAATTGAGTGTAATCCGAAATGCTGTCACTTACACCCAGCAAACAAATATTTATATGATAAGCTGTTGGTGCAATAGGACCCTGATCACCAGTAAAAAAAAACACTTCCCGTCGTTTTCGACAGGGAACTTAGGTTCGATTTAGGTCACGCGAGGCAGGATTTCAAATGCGTACGGCTGAACAAAATCATGTTCCGACAGATTTTTACGAACGCCGCGTAGTAAGCAGTTTTTATTTCACTTTTGTCACATATTACCATGTTGGGAAGAAATTTCCTAACTATGTATTAGTCCATCTTTCACTCTGATAATTCAAATTTAAAGGGAATTTCTGGAACACCCGCTGAATTGTCACTTAGACAGAAAACCCAAACAACATCTTATCAGTGATCGTGTACGTAAATTATGCAACATCTACTGCCTACTGTTTTGTCAAACTTTCTCTTTCGCTGCAATTACCCGAAACTGCACCGAAACGGTAACAGTTATTATACAAAGAATAGAATCCTACACATTGTGTCACCAAAGTGTCCTTCTCTCCCTCAATGAGCCGTATGTCGTGTTGTGTCGTTTGTTTTTACGTCAATTATCAGACCATAAACTGTATTCAAAGGACTTTGTATGAGGGTGGCCGCCATGCCACGCCGTGAGCTCATTTTCACCCCATGAAACAACACAAACACATAGAAAGAAAAAAAAAAGAAAGAAGAAAAACGTGGCATAGAAAGGACATGCCATTCTCATCGTCATCGTCCTGTTGGCAATAAATCACTCACTCCTGGCAGTTCAATTCTTTTCTTCTTCTTGTTCGCCTTCTTCCTGTCGACTTTTTGATGTACGCATTTCTTATTATTGCGTAAAAACAGGGGTGACATGTTTCTTGCGTTAGATCCTTCTAGTTGGCGGCCCGCGGAGGCATTGCGAAATATCGAAGGACTCAGTCCTCAGTCGGTTGTTGTTCACTGTCTCGAAGGACTTTTAGTGTAAGCGCGCTCTGATGCCTGCTGATTTTCTGCTGTTCTTGTTGTTGCTGTTGTTACGCATTCATTGTTGGTTGCCATTTTTTTTTTTATTCCTTGCTTTCCATCAAAGCCCGTCAGGATATAGTATGTACCTACAGCTAAGGATTTTCTGTTTTCTTTCAGAGATAAGTTATGGTTACATACATACATTGTATATAAGTAGAAATGGATGTCCTTGTTTTCTTTTTTTGTTGTGATATCCGTAAATTATGTTTACGTTATATACGACTGTATGGCTTAGATGCTGTGGGTCTTATGCGGATGGTTGAGTGAATGGATGGATTGGGATGGAGACGACTGGGAGTGTTCATGATGGCGGTTCTCAGAGAGATAATCGTATGAATCATAGTTAATCTCTTCATTCGGGGATAACATTTAAGGATACAGGATGAAATGTTGAAGAATATTTGTGTGCACTGTAAACAGTGAGCATTTTTTTAAGCTAATATTTTTGAACTGTTTTATTTCAAATACCTTTTTTGTTTATCAGTCTGATAGCCTGGTAGTCCAACGTCTAAATTAATTTTCCAAAATCTTACTTTCTCAAATGTCGGCAAGTACTCAACTATTCAGTGGCAACTTCATATTTAACACGAATTTGCCAGGTAGTGTCAATTATACACTTTAACACGAATTTGCCAGGTAGTGTCAATTATACACATTACACATGCAACAGGATCTGTTGTAAATCTTCGCGATTCACTTTAAAGATCAGACACTGATTCTACTCAGTCATATTCAGAATCTTACTAACCTACGGTTGCTTAGTTTGCTGGAAATCAATTAAGAGATCCAGCAATTGTACGCTGGTAATAAAAGTACAAGGAGCAGCTTGCCTGTATATAAGTGATGCACCATGCTTATCCTCATGCCTCTAGATCTATTGAAAAAAGAATCCAAATCAAAAGCGCGATATGCCTCAAAGAAAGTAAAACTGCCCAAACGGCTATAGCGCAATCATGTGATAAATTGAAAACAGCGCTATTAATCGTTAACACTCGATTAAGAAGCCCCAAAAGGAAGAATGAGAGTCAATCACCATTGCCTCAAACACAGAGCTCGCAACTTACACGGTTAGATCGAAAATGGAACAGGGCACTGCTAAGAGCATCTCCATACCCATCGATGCAGCACCCTTCAAATAGAGATTTTAGCTGTTTTTGAAAACCAGTCAAAGGGCGAGAGTATTGGGCATATCTAACGGGAATATCTCAATTTTAAAGCTTATTTACGAGTGATGGGAAGAGCAATGTCGAGCGTAGCACGAGCAAAAAGGAACAGAAGTGTGAACCCTGGTTCGACAATGAATGTAGACGTGTGAGGCGAGTTTCCTTTGCGTGGCTGAACTTGTTTCGTGATTCTAGCCAAGAACACTTCAAAAACCAGTATCTGCAGGCAAACAAGGAGTACAAAGCGCTGTGTAGAAGAAAAAGGAGTACTAACCTCTTATGAATTGGAGGCGGTATGGTTGTCGAGTTCTATGAATTCGACAGATTTTTGAAAGGCTATTAAAAAGCTTAACGCAAGACCGTTCATCATTAGTCGAGACCTTAGCGCAGCAGTTTTGTATGGATATTTTAAAGGACTGCTAAATCCAGAAATAAATGGCTACTATTTCCAGTATGCTGCACCGGGATATTCCAATCTCATTCTAGATGCCCCAATTACCCAGGCCGAAGTCATGGAGTCTCTACACGAACCTCAAGATGGTAAAGCACCAGGCTAGGATAGGATACCGGTGGATAAATATGGAACTGCGGAATTGATAAGGAATATCACCCTTGTTTTTAATAAAACCTTTGAGCATGGAATTATTCCTCAACAGTTCAAGGAGGCGCTGATCTTTCCGATACACAAGAAAGGATGTAAATCTAACCCGTCCAACTGCAGGGGTATTTCATTTCTAAATGCATCATACAAAAATTTCACGATGGTTTTACAAAAACGGCTTGTTAGGTGGGTACAAGCAGAGCATCTTTTAAAGGAATATCAAGCGGGGTTCAGGTCAGGCTATTCTACTGTTGACCATGTCTTCGTACTGAGGTGTGCAGCTGAACATTTTCTGGCCCAAAATAAGAAGTTGTATGCATTTTTTGTTGACTTCAAGGCGGCGTTTGACTCTGTAAACCGAAATGCATTATTTTACAAATTGTTCAACATGGGAATAACCCTTAAATTTGGAAAAAATCTTCAAGGCCTATATGGAGATACACAAGCAGCAGTGTGGAATGGTAATAGGTTTCGGATTGGTTTCAAACGAAGTCTGGTGTGAGACAAGGTTGTGCATTGAGTCCCTGTCTTTTTGCGCTTTTCATCGAGGGAGGCATCGAGTATGCAGGAACGCTTATTAAGGCCCTTCTATTCGCCGATGACATAGTGTTGCTGGCACAATCCCCGGAAACTCTCCAGTTAATGAGAAATCGACTCTCGGAATACTGCAGCTTGTGGAACCTGACTGTAAATCTGGAGAAATCAAAAGTAGTGATTTTTAAAAAAAGGTGGATGCAGGAATTGTGGCTACGAAAAGTGGATCTATAATGGAGAAGCCGTAGAGGTAGTCAACGAGTATAAATATCTTGGACTCTATTTTACCAAAAATTTAAGCGTGGAAAAGCATCTGAAGAAAAAGCTCTCCAAAGCCAAAACCGCTATCAATATGACCTGGAAAAGAAGCTTTTGTAATAAGTACATTACCCATAGCTGTAAGTACAAGATATTTGATGCAGCCTCCGAATCCATTTTGTTTTATGCGGCTCAAGTATGGGGAGCTAAAAAATATGATACGGTGGAGAAGCTTTTAAGGTACTTCATAAAAATAATATTTCGTCTGCCACCTAGTACGCCGAACTACCTTATTATGCTCGAAACAGGGGTAGCTCCTCTCTTCATTAAGACCCTAAAGCTCCAGGTGGACTATGTTCTTAAAGTTCTACGAACGCCAGAGGAAAGACTGCCTAGAAAGGCAGCTTGTACGATTATATCCAACGCGAGCGGCTGGTATGGCGATTGGCTTGACCTAGCCCAAGAATGTGGGATGGAATTAAACTTGCAAACAGCGGATTGTACGACCTGGGAGTCAATGCTGTACGAACCAATTGCGAACGTGGATTCAAAGTATCGTGAGAAATTCTTAGAGGAGGCATCGAATTCGCTTCATAGAACAGTCTACAGGCGTCTAAGTCATTATCTAGGGCATCTTAATTATTTCCGGGACGAGCACAAAGTGGAGGAAATATCGATGATTATCAAATTGAGAGGAGAATTGCTAAATTTAAACTATATACCTCATAGAGAAGACCTTCC
This sequence comes from Brachypalpus laphriformis, assembly GCA_945910035.1. Classification (NCBI taxonomy): domain Eukaryota; kingdom Metazoa; phylum Arthropoda; class Insecta; order Diptera; family Syrphidae; genus Brachypalpus; species Brachypalpus laphriformis. Next base: position 193,476,434 of record OX246753.1, on the reverse strand, counting down.
TACCATATGTGGCATGTGTAATGTAGGTGAACGGGAGGATACGATTCACTTTGTTGGAAAGTGCCCAACTCTAAGGGAAACTCGGCGTAGTGTCTTCGGTACCGATTATTTATCGGATGAACAAGTTATCGATATGCTTAATGAGTTGAATGTTCCTCAATTATTCGAATACTGCAAAATCGCATTGGCCTATCGCGCGAGAATAATTCAAGAACATTTTTGAAGGAAAAGCGTGTTATTGGTATAATATATTGGTATATTTCGTTCTGGTCTCTATTTTTATTTTTACTAAATTAGAATCTAAATATAATACATATATACTGCTAATATCTAGTTATCGGCAGATGGCAAAGCCATGCTATCTTGATTTGTTTTTATAAGTAAATGATAAAAAATGAAAATAAAAATCAATCAAATTCAAATTCAAAAAAAAAAAAAATTAAACAAAAATCCGTTCAGTCGTTTGGTGTGTAGGTCCATGCAAAGAAATATTCACTTTCTTTCAATTATTAGGGATAAATAAATAAACCTATTGCGAACATAAGTAACATATAACAGAAGATAAATAAATAATGCAAATTATATAAAATGTAAAAACAGGTAATTAAATACATGAAAATATTGAACACTTAATTTTTAACTATTTGGTTAAATTTAGTTGGTACATAATTCATTCATAAGTGGATTTTTAGCAAAATTACGCCTATCGACAAATTCAGATTTAAGCTTTTGAATTCTTTGATAAATCAGTTCAAAATTCGCTTTATTGTGTAGGTCTAAGGTAGAGTGATGCCACGGTAAATTAAGCATCATTTTTTTAAGATTTTATTTTGACATACCATATGTATCTGCATTTTCTTTATGTAGCATTTTGCACAATCGCCCCAAACTTGGCAGCCATATACAAGAATTGCCTGAAAAATAACTTTGTAAATTATGACTTTGTTCTCAGTTGAAAGCAATGATTTTCTGTTGCTCCCAATAGATATTCTGGCAGTAGAACATCAACATCAGTGCTGCGCAAGAAGAGAAAAAAATGAGGCCAACGAAAACTGGCTACATAGAACAGAAACCCTAAGATGGCAAGAACGCTGGAATGTTTCTGAGAAAGGCAGGTGGACTCATAGGCTCATGCACCAAATCCAGCCATGGATTGATAGACGCCATGGAGAACTTGATTTTTACTTAACGCACTTCCTAACGGGTCATAGATGTTTCCGTTCGTACTTATTTAAGTAAAAACACGACAATAACCCCTACTGCCCGCAGTGCACTGACTGCATAGAAAACGCAGAAGGCGTGTTTTTCCAATGCCCAAGATTTCTCGGCAAAAGGAATGCACAGCGGTCAGCCACTGACGCCAGAAAACACCGTTAGCGAAATGCCAAAAAGCCAGGAGGCATGGGACGCGTTCGCTGGGAGTACAATGCGCATAATGAAGATTCTTAGAACCTTAGAAAGAGAAAGGAAATACAGAAAGGCGAAATAAAATAAATGTAGAGCAGGAAAATGCAAACATGCGCTAGTCGAATACATTAGACTAAAGCAAGACATGGTGGGCAAACTCGCATCATCACCTCCTCGCGGTGCCCGCTGGATAGCTATCTGATAGTGAACTAACGATGAGCGTATGCTGAGTCTGACGATATATGTGCAGCTTAACACTCAGACCTGCGTAAGCACATCTGGGTGAACTTCAGCGCGCATGTGTTTAACCGGACGAGGCATCTCTTGTTGACCTGATCGGCTGAAATATGCGTCTCAGAAGTCTAGCAAGAGCTCCTCAGAAGGAGGACGTGCGGCGGATGAATTCTCTCGATGGAATCAACGGTGACGTCTACAGACCAGCGGATACCTTAACGGAGCTACTTCGACATATTTGGAGCTGAGGTCTGTAAGAATTTCCAATACTACGTCAGGGTATTGAAAAAGAGGTGGTGGCGGATGAACCCTTAATGGGCCAACGGCAGCGCTCATATCCCCGAAGTGGGTTACTGACATCGGTGTATCCGGCCCCTTGTCCTAGGGGTTGCTAAAAAAGGATCTGGTCCTCCAGGTTGGGGGTTGTGCCGTCGGGTTAACTTCCCTACCACGTAAAAAACCTTCGGTTATGAAGCAACCAACAGCCTCGGATACGGATGAATTTACTGTTGACGACCCAAGCAAACGTAAAAAGGACAACGATCTTCGTGTCTGCACGTGGAATGTTAGGTCCCTCTACAAATCACGTGCAGCCGAACAACTTGCGGAGGCCCTAGAGTGTTTCAAAGCAGACATTACCGCCATCCAAGAAGTGCGATGGGATGGGCCGGGCAAAAGGAGTATGAAAAACTGCGACATCTACTACGGCGACTGCTACAGACAACAAGGACAGCGTCTATTCGGGTGCGGATTTGTCATTGGAGGCAGACTTAGGCAAGAAGTCTTGAGTTTCCGGCATGTGAACGAGTGCCTCATGACTATCCGTATTAAGGCTAAATTTGCCAACATTAGCCTAATATGCGTTCACGCCCCTCACGAGGAGAAGAACGACGCGTCAAAGGGTGACTTCAACCAGCTGTTGGACAAGACGTATAAGCAATGCCCTAGCCACGATGTTAAAATTATCCTAGGCGACTTTAACGCAAAGCTAGGAAGAGAGGAAGTCTTTAGCAGCGTGGTCGGAAAGCACAGCCTGCACGACATCACATCCGGCAACGGACTCAGGTTAATCGACTTTGCAGCGGGGCGAAACTTTGTCGTAGCTAGTACGCGGTACCCACGTCTCGATATTCACAAAGGAACATGGCTCTCCTTTGATCGAAAAATCGTCAACCAAATCGATCACATTGCGATCGACGCAAGGCACTCTTCCAGTATTCTGGGTGTACGGACTTTCCGAGGAGCCAACGTGAACTCGGATCACAAAGCGAAATCCACGAAATACTGTAAGGAAATTTGACGTCGGACGGCTACAATCGCAAGAGACTGCCAGAACCTTTGCCGATCGAGTTTTTTTTAATCTTAATCTAAGCCCTATGCCGCCAGCAGCAAATGCGGAAGACCAGTGGCAGCGTTGCCAACAAGCCATCAGAAATGCCGCCTCTGTTGTACTGGGTTTCTCTCGGCCACCACAACGAAACCCCTGGTTTGATGAGGAATGCCGGCAAGCACATGGAGCTAAACAAGAGGCGTACAAAGCGGCGCTACATAGAAGGACTAGAGCTGCTTACGAGCTTTACGTGCGCATTAGAAAAGAGGAACATCGACTTCTCAGAAAGAAGAAAAAGGAGCATGAGAAGCGCTCGGTCGAGGAGATTGAGAGACTTTATTGCAGGAATGATGTTCGAAAATTTTACCAAAAGGTAAAAACAACAAGCCAGGGCTTCAAAGCCAGGACAAAAGCTTGCAGGGATGAAAATGGCAATATAGTACTAGAATCGCAGTCGGGGCTGAGGATATGGAAGGAACACTTCTGCAGACTGTTAAACAGCGATGATGAGCAATATTCCGCTATCAGGCAGAATGAGCCATTCAACAGTGACGATGACAGTCAAGATTCCCATCAACCCGATCAGAATGAAGTGAGGATAGCGATATCTAAACTCAAATCCAACAAAGCTGCTGGAGCCGACGGCCTTGCCGCTGAACTTTTCAAGGCAGGAGGAGATGAGTTGGTAGGAGCATGCACTAACTCATCTGTAAAATCTGGTCGGACGAAAGTATGCCCGATGAATGGAACCTCAGCATCGTTTGCCCGAAGGAGACCCTCTAACTGCGCCAACTACAGAGGTATAAGTCTCCTAAATATCGCATATAAGATCCTGTCTGCCGTATTATGTGAATGCCTAAAACCGATCGTCAACAACCTGATAGGTCCTTATCAGTGCGGTTTCAGACCTGGAAAGTCCACCATTGACCAAATATTCACACTACGGCAGATCTTGGAAAAAACCCATGAATACAAAATCGATACGCACCACCTCTTTATCGATTTCAAAGTTGCCTATGATAGCGTGTATAGAAACGAGTTATACAGAGCCATGTCTAGTCTTGGCATCCCTGCCAAGCTCGTCGGTTTGTGCAGAATGACGACGGAGAACTCTCGCTGCTCCATCAAAGTCGGTAAGAACATCACCGAACCGTTCGATGTCAGGAAAGGTCTTAGACAAGGTGACGCGCTATCATGCGATCTCTTTAACATAGTACTTGAGAGAATTGTACGAAACTCACAAGCCAACCCCGGAGGTACAATCTTCTTCAAGTCTGTACAACTACTCGCTTATGCCGATGACATTGACATAATCGGAAGAACTCAGCGGGCCGTCAATGGGGCATTTACGAGTATTGAGATCGAGGCAGCAAAGATGGGTCTAGCGGTCAATGAAAGCAAAACAAAATATATGCTGTCTACAAAAAAGGACACCCAACATCGGCGTCTTGGACAAAACGCCACAATAGACAGATATAATTTTGAGGTAGTAAAGGATTTTGTCTACCTAGGCTCTATGGTGAACTCCGCAAATGACATCAGTGGGGAGATCACACGAAGTTTGCCAATCGTTGTTTCTATGGGCTAAAACGGCAATTGAGTAGCAAAGTCCTATCTCGAACTACTAAGGTAACTCTTTATGAGACACTAATCATCCCAGTCCTGCTGTATGGCGCAGAGGCATAGGCTTTGACAAAACCGGATGAGGATGCCCTTGGTTATTTCGAGAGAAAAGTTCTTCGAACGATCTTTGGTCCCGTCTGCATAGACGGTGAGTGGAGGAGAAGGTACAATGCCGAACTATAAGCCCTGTGCAAGAACATCGACTTATCCAGAAGAGTTCACATACAGCGACTAAGATGGCTGGGTCATTTAGAGCGGATGGAGCCCAACGTTCCCGCTAAGAAAGTCTTCGAATCCACCCTGGACGGTCGGCGCAGTAGGGGATGACCTCGCGGTAGGTGGCGCAAACAAGTGGAGGGGGACCTCAACCAACTTGGCGTGCGCAACTGGAGGCAGCTGGCTCGTAACCGTGCTGGCTGGAGAGGTTTGTTGGTTGAGGCCCAGGTCCACCCCGGACTGTAGCGCCATCTAAGTAAGTAAGTAAAGCAAGACATTTTGTTCAACCTGCTACCTTTAGATATTTTCGGCAAACAGATGGCTGCCTGCGCGCCAGGCTAAAACTGAACGCTATTAGCACTTCCAATCTCAGATGGGAAAACGGCTCAACGTGTCACATTTCGAGACAGATCTGGCCTAAGCTAGATCAAAAACGTAGTGCCGAGCTGGTCAAGCTAAAGCGAACACAAATCAGCTGCGTTGTCGGTGTTCTCACTGAACAATGTCTTATGGGCCAACGCGCCAAAAGACTTGGCCTCTTCTCCAACGACTTCTGCAGAAGCTGTAGGGACGAGGAGGAGGAGGAAACCATCCTTCACCTCCTATGGACTAGTCCAGCCATGTCGCATAAAAGAATGCTCCATCTACGGTCCCCCTTCCTTGAATACCTCGGAGATCTGGCGTCCTTAGACGTCATGCGCATTCATCGCTTTATCAAACGCTCCGGTTAGTTCGGTTAGTCCCTGAGTGGCCTAATGGTTGATCCATGGTATCACAAAGGACCTTCACTGATCTAAGTGTGTGTGAACTCTCGTGAGGACAGCCAACCTAACCTAAGATAGATGTTGCCGTATTATGCAAGCAGTACAAAAATCTCGATGATACAGTTTGGGCTGCGGATGACTCAAAAAGAGCTGCTATTTGGGCCTGCGGAGATTGCGGCTTTGAAGAAAAAATGATGACACCCGGAATAGGCTTCGTGCGAGCAAAGGTCAAGGGAGTGCATGTCTATAGCTGTTATGCATCTCCAAACAACACCATTGAGGAGTTCGAAAGTATGCTTGATAGGCTCGTGGATGATGCTAGAGGTCGTGGCCCAACGATTATAGCTGGAGACTTCAATGCATGGGCCACGGATTGGGGCAGCGCACGGGCCAATAGAAGGGGAGAAGCTCTCCTAGAAGCCGTATCGTTACTAGACCTAATACTGCTAAATACAGGAAGTGAGCACACTTTTAGTAGAAATGGTGTAGGCTCCATAGTTGATATCACCTTTGCAACTAGTTCCTTATCGAGAGGCGACAACTGGAGAGTCAGTAATCAATATACTCACAGCTACCACCTTGCCATCCTGTTTGAAGTACAACCTAGGAGACCAACCCAGGAACGCCCAAAGAAGGCACAACGAATGGGGTGGAAAATAAGCACCATGGACAAAGACACTTTTGCCCTGATTTTTGCAGAGTCAACAATAAGCCCAGGAACAGCAAACGCTATGGCCGTTGAGGTTACCAAACAAGTAACTAGGGCTTGCGACGCATCCATGGCCCGGAAAACGTCAACAAATCGCCGGCCACCAGTATACTGGTGGAACCAAGAGATAGCAGAGCTACGCAGCAAGTGCCATAGAGCCAGAAGACTATTCCAGCGATCCAGAGGTTTGTCCACACATCAGGACCTACGGGTGCAATTCAAAGATAGGCGCAGAGAGCTAAAACTAGCTATCCGCAGAAGTAAGAGCAATAGCTTTAAGGAACTCTGCGAGCAAGCAGATGTAAATCCTTGGGGCACCGCCTATAGAACAGTAATGGCAAAACTCAAAGGCACTAGGGCACCCTCCCCCTCATGCCCTCTCCTTATGCAGAAAATTGTATCGGGGTTGTTTCCACCTCAAATACCAGCAGAGCGTATAGAGCCACCTCCGGAAGTACAGGATATCCCAACTGTCACGCAAAGGGAACTCCTGGATGTATGCAGACGATTCGAGGATACCAAGTCACCTGGATTGGATGGCACACCGAACAAGGCCCTTAAATTAGCCATTAAAACAAATACGCAACCATTTGTGGAACTCTACAACAAGTGCCTAACAGAAGGAGGTTTTCCAGACCAATGGAAAAAGCAACGTCTAGTGCTGCTGTCTAAAGGGAAAAAACCACCAGACGAGCCCTCGTCATACCGTCCCATATGCCTGTTAGACACAATGGGTAAAATACTGGAGCGAATCATATGCAACCGATTAGAAGTGGCAATTGGTGAAGCCGGGGGACTCTCCAACCAACAGTACGGCTTTAGGAAAGCTCGATCTACAGTAGACGCAATAAGAAGGGTAACTACAACCTTGGAAGAAGCTATTCAGGGCAGGAGATGGAGAGGCGGTGCAAAGAAATACGGTGCCGTAATAACATTGGACGTCAAAAACGCGTTCAATTCTGCGAATTGGGGACTCATAGTGCAATCGCTTAGGTCAATGATGGTGCCATGGTTCTTAATTAAAATAATACTGAGCTAATTCGAGAGACGGTTTCTGCTCTTCGATACCGACGATGGAGTAAAGCAATACCACATATCTGGCGGAGTTCCACAAGGATCGGTATTAGGCCCTATCCTTTGGAACATTATGTATGATGGGGTTCTAAGGCTTGGAATCCCAAATGAGGGAAAAATCATAGGCTTCGCCGATGATATTGCAATTGTCGTGGTTGCAAAACATCTAGAGGAAATAGAGGATATTGCAAATGAATGTGTCCGAAAAGTCAAACGGTGGATGGCAGCAGTCGGGTTAGAGCTCGCCGAACATAAAACAGAGGCATTATTGGTAAGCAGCCGCAAGAAAAGAGAGGAAATCACCATCAGAGTAGAAGATCATAATACGACATCAAAATCGGTTATCAAATACCTAGGTGTGATGATCGACGCGAGGCTCACTTACAAGGAGCACCTTGAAAGAACGTGTGACAAAGCGGCTCGGGTGAGCGGTGCCTTATCAAGAATAATGATAAATATAGGAGGACCTAGGCAACAAAGGAGACTTATTCTATCCAGGGTGGTGCAGTCCATCCTTATGTATGCGGCACCCATATGGGCCAAAGCTATGACGAAAAAGACCTACGCAAGAAGGATAAACTCTGTCAACAGACTATGTGCGTTGAGAGTATGCTGTGCCTTCCGTACGGTGTCAGACGAGGCAGTATGTGTCATCGCGGGAATGCTACCAGCGGATATCTTGGCTATCGAGCTACAAAGGACCTACGACGCCAAAATTCAGGAACCTCAAGCGTCAGTCAAAAATATCAAGCTGGAAGAAAGACAGCGAAGCATTAGAGCATGGCAGGAGCGATGGAACCAGTCCTCAAAGGGAAGATGGACCCATCGACTTATACCGGATATCCAAAAATGGATGGACCGGAAACACGGAGAGGTAGATTTCTATCTTAGCCAGTTCCTAACAGGACATGGCTGCTTTCGAGCGTATCTCAACAGGTTTGGGCTCGATGAATCTTCCAACTGTCCAAATTGCGGAGAGGCCTCAGAAGACGCTCAGCACGTATTTTTTCAGTGCCCACGTTTTCATATAGAGCACAGAGAACTGGCGGAAAAAATTGGAGAAATACCAACCCCCGAAAACATTGTGCACCATATGATAGCATCAAATGCAATATGGGACGCGGTGAAACAAGTTGCAGCGATAATCGTGCAGGAACTTAGGCGGCTGGAAAGAGTCAGAAAGAGGAACCAAGTCCAACCGGTAACACTTTTGGAACAAGGAGCGGAAGACAGCGAATGAAGAGCATAAATAGCTAACCAGCCCCGCGAAGTAATACCTAACGGTAGTCCCGCGGGGAGAGTGGTTGAAGTGTGCAGGGTGTGGTTTAGTATGTAGGCGTGTTCCTGGCATCGAGGTTTGCGAATCGTGCATGCCAGTAGCTCGGGCTACTGGTATCTTTAGAAGATTACACACCCTTTGGCGCAACCATAAAAAAAAAAATAAAAAAGCCAACCTAACCTAACCTATATATTTTCACACAAATGCAAGGGACCTACAGTTTTGGCTCGTATCCGAAGGGCAATTTTTTATTTTGAAAATCTTTTCCGTGACAACAATACTCGTACTCTCAGATGTTTGTCGAACGTTCGCGAGAGGTGGGATCGTGGAGAAACTTTTTGCTGTTTTCTCGGATTCAAACATTGAACCTCACGCGCAGTGGTCCGACACACTACCCACTGGTAGGTACATACCTTCTTCGCAAAATGGGCCAGCATGTGGCCTGAGTGAAAAGGATAATTCATCACATCCCACTACCCACTGCTCCACGGCGACCATACCAGTGTTATGCCTTCGCATGCCTAGTGTCGACACAAGCGTTCGCAATTAATCGCACTTACTCTTTATATATTTGATGAGAAATTATTAAATAAATGCTTGTTGACACCAGAATTTGAACTGTAAACCATTAGCGTGGCAATCGATGACGTTACCACTACACCATCGACACCCCCAATGCTACCACACAGACTTGTTTTGAAATTACGGACTGAGTTATGCTGCTTCGGAAACTGAGATAATTGAACGCACTAACGTTTCAAAGCAAAAGGCTTGGAGTTGACACCCGACATAATAACATCACGAAACAACTGTGTTCTCTAAATAGGTTCGGGTAAGATTGGATATCATACCTCACATCTCACTTCTCTCAGCTTAGTACTGTTGTTAGTGAAGGGCGTTTTTCTTTTACACTTTTAAAAGAAATGGAAACAGTGAACTGCATCAAGTCATGAATGCCGTTCAAAATGCACAGAAAGCTGTTGAGTCTGAGCATAAAATAAATAAATGAAGATGAAAAGAAGTGAGATACTTCGTATCGAGGAGTTTTGAACCAATAAAAACAATCTCGCAAGAACTGATGCTTGCCCGGCTGCCGTTGCATAATATGATCTTTTTGAAACTACAATACACCTGTCAGTTGCAACAGTTTGAACTATAAAAGATGGTAATTTTGTCGTCCTTCATTGAAAAATATAGATCCCTGTACAATATTCCCTGCTTCTGAGATACCATCGTCATGTCTTTTCTTGTCACAAATCATATTTCCTTTGTTTGTTTCTCTTTGTACAAATTCCTTTTTTTTATCTCTTCAGCCCAATAGGAGACGACAACAGCCAGAGTAACAGCAGCAGTAATTCAGGATATTCGCCTAACATCCTCGCTCCGAAAACATATCAAATTTAATCCCTTTCGTAAATAATTTTCATAATATAATAAATTTCACCAAACAAAAACCCACCACTACCAGCAGTAGGAGAAGGAGACTTTAATCCTCTTTCACAGGAGCAAATCATAATTTCGTTCCCCCTCTCCCATCCTTTGCATTTTTTTTCTTTTCTTTTATTATTTGGAATAATTCTAATCTCCTCATGAATATTCCGTTTCGTTTAATAAAATACAAATAGAGAGAGAGAAAAACACACACACACAGCCATCATCCAACAAATGAGAAGCCTCCAGCAGCTCCTCAAATAAATACAAAAAAGGACTAAACGAAAGGAGCAAAAAAAATAAAGTAAAAATAAAATAAAATAAATTGCTTTCACCCGCGAAAGGAAGAAATTGAACTCTTAACGTTGGAAGAACAGGAAAAAAGGTCACGCGCACTCTGGCAAGTGTCCACGGTGTAAGAGGCTGGCGTAAAATGTTGACGGCACAGCGATTACAGTGACAAGGATGACGCTGACGTCGACGACGGCGAAAGGACAAATGCGGGTGATGGAAAGGTCAAAGCAAACCACCAACCACCCACGCTAGGGGCGAAAGCAATTAAGAAAGCAGAAAAGCACACAATTTTCATCTGCTATTTCGCGAGAGCGAGCAGTTCGTCCTTTTTTATATGCGTCCATCCATCCACCAACCACCCACGGTCGTCGTCGTCGTCCAAGCCGTCATGATGTCCTTTTGAAGAAGAAGCCCGTTATCATCATCACCATGATGAAATGGAGAACAAAGGAACTGAAAAAAAAAATCCACCCTTATATACACATAAACACAGGACAGGACAAGGGGGTGAGAGTTGGTAGGGCAAAAAAGGAATCCACCCCTTCCGGGCATTCGGTGATGTGCCATCAGATCACAATTAAAAGAATTACTAAATGTTCGTTCGTTCGTCGTTGTCGTCGTGGGTCTGTTTTTTTTTTTCGATTCAGAATGGTGGTGGCAGCCCAGGGGGGTTGAAATATCTTTTTAGGCAAAAAGGGATACACAAGCGCTGCTTTGTCGGTATGTGTGTGCGTATACAGGGAGACTAACGTGTACCTAATCTAATGATTTATATTTAGGTCGCCAGCCATTCATTACGCTTCATAATGAGTGATTTATGCGTGCCCATGGACATGGAGGAAAATTATCCTAGGAATTGTTAAATGGGAATGACATCAAGTTTTACTGGATCTATGCTTGTATGAGTGTCTATGCTGTTTTTTGCGAAGTTGTGAGTGATAAAAGTGTGACGTGGCATTTTAAGGAAATGAAAAGGGACTATGTATGTATGTATATCGGATGGGTTGAGCGAACGAGGCTATCTGGGTGAAGGAATTCTGGTGGAAATGTTAGACAATTGAAGGATATACCAATAGTGGTCGAGGTCCTATTACATCTTAGTCAAATTCTTACAGCCAGCTGGACATTATGCAGAACAAGAAAAACTAAGCATCTTATCAGCTCATGCGACAACAAAAAATGGACTTTCGGCAAGTTGATCAAGACAATGAAACATCTGGCAAGCCGAATAAACTAAAATTTAGATCAAGACAATTTGTAAATTATCTTAGACGTCCACATCATCCACAACTTTCAATCGGCAGTTTTCTAAGTGACTTTGAGCTATATAGATTTTTGCTGTCCAGATTTCTCATCACAGTTTATAGTTACGAGGGTCTAATTGAGGTGTCAGTATCGGTTTGAAACACTTCCTTTTCACTTATTGCTGGGTACTACAACTGCATCCTGTAAATGCATGACAATATGAGAATCTTACTAAACTAGAAGGAAAGAGGATTTCGTATCGATAACTTCTGCGTTTACCAAAGCATTCATGCAGCTGATGGTGAAGTACTCAAGAGAGATAAAGGCCTAGGGGTATGGGATGGATTAGCAGAACAAGGCTAAGCACGACGAGGACATAACTAGGCAAAGTGCAAAAGAATAAATGGGTCAATCAGTGGGATGATATCCCCCAATTAAGACAGGCGAAAGAACTTCTGAGAAAACTACAACCAGAAAAGAAGCAGAGCCTCCTAAGAGTTAGCAAGAATCGACTTCGCATCTTGACAGCCATACTAAGGCGTCACTGCAGAATCAAGGAGCAACTGAGAATATAAGCAAACGAACACCGCTGTTTCTGCAGGGACATTGCAGAAACACCAGTACACCTGTTATGGAATGCGAAGCACTAATCCACAAAAGAAGACATCACCTAAGTGCTTATCAGAGATGGATCTACCTTCGTTGGATCTACTTCAGATAATCCGGTTCATCAAAACAGCTGTGGGCGCCGTAGCGTAAGTGGTTAGTGTGCCGGATTACTGCGCATGAGGTTCCAAGTTCGAATCCCAGAAAACACCAACAAGTTTTTTCACGGTCCCACCTCTCGCAAGCGTCTGACAAACATCCGAGAGTATTGTTGTCACGAGAAAGCTTCTCAAATCGCCGTTCGGATTCGGCACTAAACTGTAGGTCCCTTCCATTCGTTTGAAAAATATAACACACACTACATGAGTGGTTGCGAGAAACTAGGACATCTTCCTCCAGAACACCATCCTGTTTAATAATGCAATGAATAATGCCCATTATCCAGCGCATTGGAAAACAGCGGTGGTGCAGCCCATTCCAAGGAAAAATAAAGAAAGTTCCAATCCGGGGAATCTCCGGTCGATAAGCCTACTTCCGAACATCAGCAAGGTATTCGAAAAAGTTATCCATAGAGCCCTGACTAAGTGGGTTGAGGACATGCACATAATTCCGGATAATCAATTTGGTTTCAAGGCGGGGCATGATACCATACATGCGGCGTCTAAACTGGTATCGGATATCCAATGGAACAAAAGCAAGAAGCAATGCACGGGTGCCTGTCTGATTGACTTGGAGAAGGCCTTCGATACCGTATGGTTAGAGGGACTCTTCTACAAGTTGAGCAGGCTGGGCATAAGTAAACCACTGCTGTACATACTTTATGACATGCTCACCAGTAAGAAGTTCATTGTGAAGAATGGCAATGTGACGTCTGCTGGAACTTTTGAAGTAAAAAATGGTCTGCAACAGGGCGCGGTTAATTCGCCGATCCTTTTCAATATTTACACAAGCGATCTCATAGGTTCACTTCACCATGCCATAGCGTACGCAGACGATTTGGTCGCGTACAGATCAGGGCCTAAGATTGAGGTAATTGCAATACTCTTGCAGCGTGACTTCGATAAGATCAAGAGATACTGCGACGACTGGAAGTTGAAGATTAACTTTCAGAAGTCGGAGACCATCCTGTTAAGAACGCCGTTGTCTGGGGCCTCTAGGGACACCAGAAAGAATTGGCGAAAGTTCTCTATCGTGGGACAGCACGGACAGCCACTTGTGAGTCGAAGTATAGTCAGATACCTTGGGGTCTGGCTAGATCAATATCTATATTTTAACAAACATATAGATGCTGCTCTGGCCAGAGCCAAAGTTGCGTTTGCCCTCACAAAGAGACTGTTTTATAGCAGCCAACTCGATGCGAAGGTGAAGGTAATCTGCTACATGGCCCTTATTCGGCCTATGCTCGCATATGGATGTCCCGTGTGGTTCAACGTGGGGCCAAGCTTGTTGGAAAAGATGCGGGTGTTTGAGAGGGCTTGCCTTCGTTTGTATAGAACACCAGAGTCTGAGTACATAAAATTCTATCGTAATGAGGTCCTGTACAACAGGGCAAATCTGATAAGAGTGGATAATTTCTTGATCAAGTTGACTCGAAGGCATATTGCAAGAGCAATGACCTCGATGAATAGCCTGATCTTTGGGGCTTATTACCCCAATAATCTCTATCACGAGAGTGTGCGCCTTAACGGCTTTATCCCTCCTGAAGCATTCCTATATCTTGATCAGAGAGGTCTGATCCAGGATAAGTTAGCGGTGCCGCTAATCTTCCACGTCGCCAGAAAAGCTGTGGATAGGCGACTCAACTACGACCGAGACGTCGCACAGGGTAGTCTAGAGCGACTACGGTTCAGTAGGGCGGTTTCAGTCCGCGATATTCAAGATGTTAGTAGGCAGCACAAACAATTCTGGTGGCTTAATGAAGGGGAGGGGACGCCGTCGTCGTTTCCTCCTAATCCGGGTTAGCCTATAACTGAGGCAGAGCGGGTCGTCTATTTGTTTGTTGCAAACAATAGCCATGGCCGGCTTACATAGTTCTAAGGTAGTCTTAAGTTGGTATGTTAAAAAAAAAAAAAAAAAAAACAATAGCACAGCACTTGGCTAAACCAAAAAAAAATATAAAAAAACATAGAAAACATGTACAGCACTTGGCTTTAAAAAAAAAGTGTGTATTTAATTACACATCGTAGTTAAGTTAGCTTAAGATTATTTTAAGGTAGTTTATAAGTTTTATCAAATAGTTCACAAAATCAGTCCATTCACTAAGTTTTTTTCTATAGTAAACATTTTTCTTAGTTTTTAATTCATCAATTAGTTGTTATAATAAATAAATTTAGTTAGTTTACGTCGAAAGACATAGGTTAAGTGTTAAGTTTAGCTTAGAGCGCTCGCATTGGGCCAGTAAGTTAAAATAAGATAGTTAAGTTAATTAAGCTAGTTTTAAGCGTTTTTGTTAGCACGTAAGGTATACTGAATTACAAAATAAAATGCATTGAAAATGAAATAAAATGAATGCGAGAAGCTAGGCACTTAAAGAGCTGTTGCGCCAAATATTTATTTATTTTTTATTTTAAACAGCTGTGCTAGAGGAAGCGCTCTAAATCGAGCATGCCATCGATTAGAGCCTTAGTTTAGGGGGCACGATGTGTACTAAAGGTCGCAGTGCACTTCTACCTCGCCAACCATACATCGACATCTACCGCTCTTCAATTTAATGTTGAGACGGAATGTCTGAACTGATTTCCTACCAGCAAGTACATAAAGAATTTTATACAGAGTCCAGAGTATTATGTCTCTGGTGGGGGAATCTATTCTGTGGAACGTCGATGTGAAAGGACTTTGCACTCTTTACTTTGGCTTTACTACTGAGCTAGTGAAACAGCCTGATAGCCGGAGCCACTCTTACCTCAGATTTGTGCAATATTATCACGATACTGATAGATCTACAGGAGACTACACAAAATGCTCTTGCTTTTGGCCTCAGTGAAAGAGTTAAGTCAATCGAGAAACAGTGTCTGCATGCAAGGAACATTTTCATTAGCAACCCAAATATTTCGAACCATGCGCTAGCCAATTCTGTGTAGCAGAGTGACATTTTCGTCCCAGTACAATGGGGTTTTCGTCTCCAGACTCGTATGGTAGATCATCATTAGATTAAGTATTCATCTAAATATTGGTGGTTTGCACTTATTCGTGTCCATAGATCCATCACACCTTTCTTTCTTACTTATGTGGCGCTACAGTTCGGGGTAACCTGGGCCTTAAGCAACAAGCCTCTCCATTAAGCGTGGTAGACGAAATTACCTGTATACTAGGCGATGCCAAGTTCCTTTGAAGATCACCACTTGTCTTCTCAAGATTTATCACATTGTTTCGGACCAACATTTTGTCATCATGAGCCGTGCTTTTGCGTTTTTGGCTGCAATGGCTATTACGACTCGTTGCATCCGTACCTAAAGCCTTGTGCAATGCAATAACCCTGGACACAGTTGTCTTTCAAACTCCAACATCAACTTAAATCTCCCTTATGCTTATCCAGTATGTTCATGTAAACCAATAATTTCTGTCCTCTTCTCCACAGAGATGTCCAAATCTGAGTTCCAATGACGCAGTCTTGGCAAATCTAATATCAAATAATAATAATGTCCTCAATAATACCAAATCGCCAAAAAAATGCGTCATATACCTTCGAAACAGTGTAAGGAAATATTTGTCACAATTAATCCATAAAGGGATAAACAGAGAAAGCGGAAGTCTTTGCCAATCATCTGGAAGAAACCTTTAAACCTTTAAAATGGATAACCGCTTATTGAAGATATCAACGCGTCGCATGCAGCATTTGACAATTACACTATAAGGAGTGCAACGCTGAACGAACTCAAGCAAGAGATAAAGAAACTGAAACCTAAGAAAGCTCGTGGATACGATTTTATCATGCAAGAGTTCCTTAGAGTGTTACCTTCAAAAGCTTTAATCAAGTTTCTCCACATTATAATCGCTGCGCTTAGATTAGAGTATGTATGAAGTCAATAAAAAGCCGAGGAAGTTATAATGGTTCTAAGACCAGGAAAACGGCCAAATGAAAAAAAAGTCATACATACGAACGGTTTTGAGGGGATTCTACTTAGGCGCTTGCAGCCAGTTATAGAAGAAATACGTCTTATCCCTGACCATTAGTTTGGCTTCCTTAGCAAGCACTCAACAATTGACCAAGTGCATAGAATAACCGATGTAATTGAGAAATCTCTTGCAGAAAAGAAAATCTGTTCGCTCGTATTCCTTGACGTCTCCCAAACATTTGACAATGTGTGGCATGAAGGCTTGAAGTACAAATTTCGACAAGCTCTACTCGAACATTTCTATAACATTCGAACGGTATCAGAACCAGCTGCTCCCCGTGCAGGGACGGGTTAAGAATATCACTGCAGCGCCCCCCAACAACTAGCGCTTGTCGTAAGAGGCGACTAAGGGGACAAATCAGATCTAGGCAATATAACACCCAAGTGAGCCTAGCGACACATATCCTACCATAAAAACCCTCCCACAAGTGTGCATGCGAGTCCGTGGGTTGACACGACTGGAGATCACCGGTGTCATAAAAGAAAGATCAAACAACACTAAAACAGGAGCATGCACGTGTCAAACAACAAACACCATCGCAATATGGTGCAAAGATTGTATTGCAAAACTGTATCATTATGGTAATACTTGCAAAAGGGAAAGGCACTACCCCGCCAGGCACTACCTCTGCTGTGCATGGTACTGATCCTGGACCGAGCAGAAATGTTCGGGTCAGAGCTATACGGATTCCGGGGGCTAGCAACATAATGAAACAGTTTGGATGCAATTTGAGGGTCGCGAGTTGGAACGTTGGAAGCATGACCGGTCGAAGTTACGAGCTGGAAGAGATGATGAATAGAAGGCGGGTGGACATCTTGTGTGTCCAAGAGACGAAATGGAAAAACACCGGAAATCGGGCGCGTTTCTTGGACGTTAGGACAAAAGATTACAAGATGTTCTACTACGGAACGGAAAAGGCTAAGACAGGAATCGGTATCATCCTTGCGGCAGAGCTACTTGGAAACGTCTTGAGCATTTCGAAGTCCAGCGACCGTTTGATGTCTCTCAAACTAGTAATACAAGGAGAGGTGTGGAATATTGTCAGTGCATATGCTCCCCACAATGGGTGCAATCAGATAGATAAAGATGCATTTTGGCTAGATTTCCACAATCTCCTTAAGAACATCCCAAAGGAAGAATTTCTGTTTGTTGGAGGAGATTTGAATGGACATGTCGGGAAATCAAACGAAGACTATGAAGACTGCCATGGAGGACTAGGATATGGCACCAGGAACCTTCCTGGTGAAGACATCCTAAGCATGTGCAAATCACACGGTCTTATCGTGTTAAATACCATGTTCATCAAACAAAGCCGACACCTGATCACTTACAGCAGTGGTGGAGATGAAACTCTGATTGACTACCATTTGGTAGCCAGTTTCATGAAGCCTCGGGTAAAAGATTGCAAAGTGATCCTGGGAGAGGCAATCGCTCGGCAACACCGTCTCCTGCTAACAGAAATTTTTATGAAAACACCAAAGAAAAGCAAACAAACAAGGGTCTCTGAGAAAATCAAGTGGTACAATCTGAACAAAGAAAAAGGTGAGGCTTTTGTTTTCGTAATGAAAAATTACCTCTCTCACACCATCAACGGAGCTGAGGATGAAGAGTGCAGAGCACAAAATATGTGGGATTCCCTACAGCGAACTTGCTTAAAGAAGGCCAAATCACTGCTAGGAGCTTCAAAAGGCCACCATCAACACGCCAAAGAAACATGGTGGTGGAGTGATGAAGCTAAGAAAGTGATAAATGAGAAGAAAGTGGCTTTCAAAGCTTGGTCAAAGTGCCCCTCTAATAATAGTGACGAAAAAGCTCGCCTCGAAATGGAATACAGATGCTGCAAGAAAAAAGCGAAGAAGAAGTGCGCTCAGCTTCAAGCAGAGAGTACGGAGGGCCTGTATCGGGAGCTGGAGAAAATATTTTCCCCTGTTGCTGATGCAAACCAGGCTATCCAGGAGCTGCGTAGACACAATATGAACAAGAGTGCCACTATCTTCAAAATAGCCGCCAAAAGAAGGAAGAATGCTCAGGAGATTCGTTCGCCAAAGTTCATTAACAATGCTCATGGCCAGCTTCTTGTGGGCGACAAAATTCTGCAGAGGTGGCGGCAGTATTGTGAAGAGCTTTTGAATGAACAGTTTCCCCGGCTATACTTTCCAAGAGTCACCCCTAACTGTGAAGAAATACCCGACATTACAGTCGAAGAAGTTAGTGAGGCGGTCAAATACTCCAAAAAACGAAAAGCGGTTGGGCCAGACGAGATACCCTCTGAGTTCTGGAAAAAGATGGGAGACATCGGGTTCAGATGGCTCAGAATTCTCATCCCCAAATTCGTGAGAGGTGATCCAATGCCGAATGAATGGAGGGAAAGTTACCTTCTCTCTGTATTCAAAGGGAAGAGTGATACGCGAAACTGTGATAACTACCGTTCGATCAAGCTGATGTCACACACCATGAAGATCGTTGAGCGGGTATTAGGTGGCCGACTGCGAAAAATAATACGGCTATCTGATGATCAGTGCGGGTTTGTCTCGGGTAAATCAACCACAGATGCAATCCAAAGTATAAGGATCATAATGGAAAAACATCGTGATTTCTTAAGGGAGTTGCATATTGTATTGGTTGACTTTGAAAAGGCATTCGACAGACAACCACGAGATCTGATATGGGTGGCGCTAAGACATCGAGAGGTTCCAGAAACCTATGTACAGATGATTATGGACATGTACGAAGGAGCAAAGACAAAAGTAAGATGCCCCGCTGGAGTAACCGAAGAGTTCCCAATCAAAGTCGGGGTGCACCAGGGAAACGTTTAAAGTCCTTTGCTCTTTATTGCAGTCTTTGATTATCTGCTTGAAGGTAAAGTGATGGACCCCAAGGTATATCAGTTATTCTTTGCTGACGATGGAGCCATCATAAGTGAGGATCCTACATCCCTGCAACGAGCACTTGATGTGTGGGTGGACGTTTTGGAGGGAAATGGGTATCGCATTAGTTCAAAAAAGACAGAGTACTTATGCTGCCCGTTCTCTGATCCACTCAGGCCTATTCCAGACATTTATTTGAATGGAACAGTGCTTCCCAAGTGCGAAAAGTTCTGGGATCTATGATCAATAGCAAAGCAACTTGTGATGACGACATTAATCATCGTGTAAGCGTAGGGTGGATGAAGTGGCGACAAAAATTCCGCTATCTTCTGTGACAGAAAAATGTCCCCTAAGTTGAAAGGAATGCTCTACACCGCAGTTGTATGTCCAGCTCTCACATACGGTTCACAATGTTCGACGATGTACAAAAAGTATGAGAGTAAATTAACGGCAGCTGAGATGAAGATGCTTCGCATGACAGCAGGAGTGACAAAGCTTGATCGAATAAGAAGTTCGAAGATCCGTGGAAGCTTTCACATCAAGGAAACCATCGTACAAAAAATAGAGCGTGACCGGCTCAGTTGGTATTGCCACGTTCAAAGAAGAGATCATTTGAACCCTGTTAAAAAGGCAATATAAATGCACGTTCCAAAGACATCGCGATGTAGGAAAGGCAGGCCTATAAACGCCTGGATCAGACAAATGCGACGACATCGGCATTTCATTAGCCTCAGTAACCGAGTGATCCAAAATCGGCAGGCCTGCCGATATTTTCTGAGGTCAAATAGGCGAACCCCACAGGCGGATCAGTAGAAATGCGGTGAAGTGGGAGGGTTATGATCCCTTGTTTTCGGATCATAGCCTCGCTGATAAAAGGAAGAAGAAGAAGAAGAAGGTATCAGAACCAGCTGTTCTCGTTATAGCAGGGATTATTCCAATCAGCCCCCTCGCCAAAGAATGGATGAGAGTCTACGAGAGGAAAAGCGAAGTAGGCAAGGCACAAGCAAGCCTGGAAGAGAGAGCCCGAACACTGGCAACATGGCAGGAAATGTGGGACATGGACCAGAGAGGTAGATGGAAAAAAGGGTTGTAGGCAACCTGCGAGCATGGATCGAACGTAAACATGGCGAAGTAACGTACTACGTAACGCAGTTTCTCACCGGACATGGATATTTTCTAACGTACCTGCACAGAATGGGTAAAGGCGATAGCCCGGCTTGTCCTTATAAGGATGCAAGCCAAGAGACGCCAACCACACGTTTTTACAATGTCAAAGATGGAGTGAACAGAGAAGAACCCTTGAAGACGAGTTCGGCAGAATTACGATAGAAAACATCATAGAAATAATCCTGAGAAACGAACAAAATTGGAACAAGGTAACGGCCTACATTGAAATAATTCTGCGTAAAAAGAAAAGTGAGGAAAATATGTAATATAAGCCTGATGAATGCAATACCGGTAAAGAAAGAACAAAAACCCGCAACAGAAGTAGAATAAATAAAGACGGCTCCCCAGAGGGAAAAGAAAACGACTTTACTCTAAAGTAATGCTAAAGCAGTCCGAGGGTGAATGGTGTCGAATTGAAAAGGGGTGGTTTCTAACGGGTTCAAGTCACACACTACTTGGAATAGAGCGGGCCTATCTCAAGTGAGCAGTAGCTTTTTAATCCACATCTTCGCAACAAAAGAAAAAACATTCTGA
Source organism: Brachypalpus laphriformis (assembly GCA_945910035.1). Taxonomy (NCBI): domain Eukaryota; kingdom Metazoa; phylum Arthropoda; class Insecta; order Diptera; family Syrphidae; genus Brachypalpus; species Brachypalpus laphriformis. The sequence continues at coordinate 193,455,538 of OX246753.1, read as the reverse complement.
CGACATCTCACAAATAGACATTTTCGTGTCACATACGGAACCGAATATTCACTCTTTAAAGAAACAACGGTTGTGGTACCCCAAGGAAGCGTCCTTGGTCCGCTTTTGTATCTATTGCATACTCGTGATATACCTCAAGAAGAAGGCACCATATTAGCTACATTTGCCGACGACACTGTCATCTTGGCTTTAGGTAAAACGATTGAAGAAACTACTGAAAAATTGCAAGAAGCATTGGATAGAGTAAACGAATGGAGAAATATTTGACGTATCGCACTCAATGAAACTAAATCTGTTCATGCAAGCTTTACTTATAGAAATGTAAATAATTTATAAACTCTGTTCGAATTCCGTTTACTAATGAGGCTAAACATCTCGGGATGCCACTTGACGCCAAGTTTAAGTGGACGCCGCACGTAGAAAAAAAAAAAACGCGAAGAACTTGACAATAAATATAGAAAAATGTACGGGATACTTGGAAAACAGTCCAACTTTAACATAACAACTGCTTTTATACAAGCAAGCGCTAAGACCGGTATGGACGTGTGGAATACAACTCTGCGGCAGTACCAAAAAAAGGAATTTTAAGGATGTAAAAACTTTTGAAAATAAAGTGCTGAGAGCAATCGTCTATGCACCGTCATATGTCAGAAACAACGATATCTACAGAGATTTCGGAACTGCGACAGTCGAAGATTAAATTCAAAACTTCACGCGTAAGCATAAAGATCGATGACAAGGACACGTCAGCAATTCAGTCCTTCGCCTACAAAGAACCATAAACCTTTTAACCTAGCGCGATAACAACTAACCGCGTTCAAATTGTGGAACAAGCAGGAACTTTCAGTGGAAAGGTACCTACCAAGTTTTGATTTCGCGACAGAAAAACTACTCGATAAGCTAAAAATGTTGTTGTAGCACGCAAAAAAAGAAATGTTGGAGTGAGGTTTTTAGGGAGTAAAAATTTCACACTACCTACTATGAGCACGCGTTGACGCCCCTCATAGTGAGGTGAATCGGCAAAACTTTACATTGTCATCTCTATAATGTGAACTTCCGAAATTTTCAACGTCTAAAATGCAATTTTTTTTGTAAAAGTTGTTATATTTCTCTTGTTTCTCTTGCTCGTTTTGCGTGCGATATTAGGGACTAAATAAGTGTTATTTGTCTTTAAGTTGTAGATGCAGCTGCAGGCTATAGAGAGACAACAACTGCCATTTGTGTAGGTATGGATGTTGTATGATCAGTTCGTGGTTATATTTTTTCAGTTAGTTGTGTCTTGTGTGGTTCGTGTTTCTTTTTTCGTTTTGTGTGTAAAATAAGCTCAATTGGTATCTAATGGCATCTAAACAAAAATTGCATCGATTTTTATCGATTAAAGATAAGTGCAACATTTTACGCGAACTAGATGCTGGACATCCTGGATTTGCATTAGCTGAAAAGTATGGTGTGTCAAAGTCAACAATTACAGGAATAAAATTAAATTCAAAGAAGCTGTTGGACCATTTCAAGCAAACCGAATCTGGACCAGGGAAAAGGAAGACGCTAAGGAAATCCGAAATGCCTAAAATGGAAAATGCATTGTTCGAGTGGCTAAAAAAGCAAAGAGAGAACCACGTTCCAGTTTCAACAGATTTACTCTGCCGAAAAGCAAACCACTTCAATCTGCAATTTAAAGAAGCTCGAAATTTTAAAGCTAGTCAAGGTTGGGTGTACAAAATTTAAGCAAAGACATGGTGTAAGAACATTAAAAATATGCGGCGAAAAGTTGTCATGTAATAAAAGCGCAGTTAATCCATTTTTGGAAAAAAATACATGAAACAATCCGAGAAATGTCTCTTACACCACAACAAATCTATAATGCTGACGAAACCGGCCTATATTGGAAGCTTCTTCCTAGTAAAACACTCGTCTTGTCTACAGAACATACAGCACCAGGAAGAAAAACTAGCAAGGAAAGGATAACATTTCCTTGTCACTCCTTGACAATGCAACTTGTCATTGCAATAAAGAAAAGCTAACTAGCTCTGATGGGGACATCACAGTTTTGTTTTTCCCGCCAAACGTTACCGCTTTGATCCAACCCATGGACGAAAATGTTATAAATTTAGTCAAGGCATACTACAAAAAAAGATTGCTCGCTCAAATTATCGGTACTGAAAGTGAAGACATTGCTGCTGGGATAAAAAAAAATACCTTGAGAGATGCTGTTATGAACTTAAAATTATCTTGGGAGCAGCACCCCGCTTCCTCTATCGCTAAGTGTTTTAAATGTTTACTGCCAAAAGAAGACAACTGGGAAGATGATGATTTAATTCCACTTATCCAATTACGAAGAACACTACCCGAAACTCAGCTTCAAGGAGAGTTACAAGAAATTCATGATCTCCTTGGAATTATAGATACCGAACACATCATGTCAATGCAAGAAGTTAGAGACTGGGTCGTCGTAGAAGGCATTGATGAACCTGAACAAATTGAGGACACTTCGGGGAATGAAAGCGACGAAGTCACTCCAGCTGCTTCCAAAATAGCTAGCTCGCAAGCGATCCAGTGTACAAATACGCTTCTTGAGTACGCCGATCAAAATGAATTGGACGCAGAAACGATTTCCAGTTTGCTGAAGTATAATAAATAAATATTGAAACTGTGCTTTAAAAAATAATTTTTTGTTGTTTTTAATGGATTTGAAAATCGTTTCAATCAGTTTAGTAAGTACTGAAAAAAAAAAAAAAACAGCACTCTATCTCCTTGGATTTGGACTGCAAAATGGACGGGATCTGGGGGCCTGTATTCCCTGCTCCCACCAAAAGCAGGTGGAATTTTCTACATCTTGATTACGTCATCCGAAAAGGATATAAATAAAGTGAAATACCAAAGCTGCTGTCGGCACAAATTATAATCAAAACTCTTCTTTTCCTGCTTACGTGGCTATGTCAAAACCGAATACTCTCCAATTAATTTATGTTCACACATTAACATGTATGTGTGTTTGTATGTATTGTATTTCCTTATTAGGAATTGAAATGAAACAACTAAAACAAGAAGAAGAAACAGACAAAACAAACCACACCGCAAACAATCATTGATCAAAGTCTTAGCAAAGAAATTCTGACAGATTTATTGATATAATAATGTATCTATGTGTCTATGTATGCAGCGGCGCGGCATTTTGGTTATGAATCTTCTTATTTTTCATATCCCTCTTGAGCCCCCATCACCGCCAAGCCGTATAACTTCGATTTTATGATAATTTCCTTGATTTACCCTCGTCCTCTATGCCGCCAACGACTACCAAGACGATGAAAATTGATGGAAAATCCAATGAAGAAAATCGACAGAGATGTTTATTTATCGAATCAAAACGAAACAGAAGAAGACGAAGGCATCCAAAGACAGACGCCATAATCTCTCACAGTCGTCGACAACGACGACGATGATAGTGGAGGATAGGTGGATTGGATGTATCACTGCTGTGCCTGCGCTGGATGTGAGGCATATCGAATCGAATCTGAGTTATTGATATGACTTGGTGGAGAGTATTTTTTTTTCTTTCTTCTTTATCAGTGTATTTAGAGATTGGAAGAGTTTTTTTTTTTCCAGCTCTCTGAAGAAGGCAAACGCGCAGAGCTGAGGGAAATTTGTTGCGGTCGGTGAAAAAGAAAAATGAGAACCAATCTGTAATAGTGAAACTGAGAACAGGAAGCTGATGAAAACCGAAGAAAATGGTGGATTAACCAAGAGATAATTGAGTTGCTCACAAATAAGGGTAGAAGCAGGTGTTGGGTAATGGTTTCTGGTTAATAAATTGCCATTGAATGGGATAGGTAGTGGAGCTACCAGACCTTATCGTAGGTTCCCAAATTCTTACTGCGATTGTGTGGTTATAGTACAAAATTTGTAACGAATTGAGGAATATCCATGAATAACTTTGAATAGCAGAATAAGTCGAACCTTAGCAAGAATTTATTCTATGGTTGGATTCGGGTGTATCAAAAGGGTTCCTTCAAGGAATGCAGCGAGGGAAGAATACCGAATCTAATGATTTGTATTTGACTATCAACTCAAGAAAGTCGAAAAGTCTTGCGATCGAAACAAAAAAAAAGGCTTTTGGATTTAGTAAATCAGTATGCGTGAAAGAACCGCTGGGTATAAGAGGGACGAAGAACTGCATAAGAGATCTTATATGTACAACGCGATGTGTGCGAAGCCGTTCAGCATAAGACGCCTAACGGAACCGCTTGGAAAGTTTAGAAATATACTTCAGAAAAATAGTTCTCAAGCCCTAAAACTGGTAAGGATTGGTGAGGGTAGCAGAATACCCAGTCGTTCACACATGCACAGTCTTTGAGACTCGATTACTTTACCATTCTGAAAACTTTACCATTCTTAAAACTGCTATAACTCGTAGTTTATTATATTCCCAACTGTCAGCACTCATTAAACAAATTGTTGTACAAAGGCGTATAACAAGTCTGAAAATTCGATAGTAAACGATGGTATTAGCTTTTGTAAGTATTATATTTACCTCGTCCATGCTGTGAAAGCTTGTGCAGACATTTTTCTACAAACGCCATACTAATACATCTCTTGCAGCCACCTATTAGGCAGGTTTCTATAAGTCGAATGTACTTACTTACTTAAAGGGCTCGCGACCCTTGGGGAGTCTCTGCCTAAGACACGGTTGCCTTCCATCCTCTGCAATCCCGGGAACGCTGCTTCCAGTTGTGAAGACCAAGTTTTCTGGCATCCGCGACAGCTTGGTCTTTACACCGGCGGTTCGGCCTTTTTTGCCGTCTCGAACTTGGGAGCTGAGATTCGAACATTCTCTTGGCTGGAGCGTTGTTGTCCATTCGCTCGATGTGGTCGAGCCAATGTAGTCGATGTTTTTTGGCTTTTTGGACTACATTCACATCCTGGTATAACTCATAGAGTTCGCGGTTGTATCTTCTCCTCCATTCGCTCTCCTCGCATGTGGGACCTAATATCCGTCGAAGTATTTTTCGCTCAAAGATACCCAATATTTGCTCTGCTTTCTTACTTATCGTCTAACACTCGGCACTATAAAGCAAGACTGATAAGATGAGCGTCCTATAGAGCATTAATTTGATCCGTCGAGTTAGGAGTTTTGAACCCAGTTATTTTGCCTAACCGAAGTAGTAGCGGTTTGCGAAGGTTATTCTTCGTCGGATCTCCACGAAGGTGTCATTTGTGGGATTTATGTTTGCTCCAAGGTAGGTAAACTCCTTAACTACCTCGAATTTGTAGTCATCAACAGTGACGTTCTGTCCAAGGTTTTGAGCAGATAATTTTTTGTTTATTGGCAACATGTACTTAGTCTTGACCTCATTTACTTAAAGACCTACTCGTTTCGCCTGTTCTTCAATTGCCGTAAAAGCCTCTACAACGGCTTGCCGGGATCTTCCGATGATGTCAATATCGTCTGCGTATCCCAGCAGTTGGATGGATTTGTGAAAGATAGTGCCTTCCGTGTTTACACCTGATAAGTCCAATGTACAAACCTAATAGTCGTCACTTTAATTAAACGCTACTCCGATCGGACTCACATCGATGAAAACCGAGTTGAACAGCTACGAGTACTAGTGTAAGTTTATAGATTTAAATTTTCCAATTGACTGAACTGGAGAGCTTTCGTGTATTAAGCAAGGGGATAGGTTGCATCTGTGTGTAATCAAAAAATCAGCAGTTCATCAACTTCGATCGAAATTTAGGGATTTTTGCACGGATATGTATGTATGTACTCGTAAGTCTTCTAAACTATTTAGATGTGTTACTGCGTGCAGTGCATTCAGTGCTAGCAAAGCTGCAGTTTTGGGAATACTTTTATTTGTTTTTGAAATATTATATAATGCAGTAATTCAAGCGCTATGCAATAAGTACACCATACCTGGTCTGCACCATGCTTTAATGAACACAGACTATTGTTCCTTGAAGGATAATAGGTCATACATAATACAAGAATGGTGGAACCTTACACCTCGTATATAAACGCTGCATGTAATTCTACTACATTTTTATTACGGAATCCTCGGCATCGCCTGCTTCACCTCAAAGACAGAAGATGTTATAATTCATTTTGTTTAGAACTACCTGTTCTACCCAGCTGCGTCCGGTAAAAAGATAGATAGATAGATGATATATATGGTAGACGATTATCTTAATTTTCTTTCAGTATTATTTACATAAGAAAAGTGAAGAAAAATGAAAAACAATCACTATCGTCTGTCGGTGGATAATTGTTAGCAATGTATGTATGTACATATATATATGTATATAGTACTTCCTATTGTCAATTACAATTTATTTAATTTATTTCATTTGTAACTATTTAGAAATTAAATGCATCTATAAGTTATTTTCGGTGGCAAAATGCACTCTTCGTAAAGTGCTTTTCGAAGATGAACACAACAAGAGGATGCCCATAAGGAGGAGTACTATCTTTTCTAACATAGAGTCTTATTGTGGATGAACCACTTTGAAAGTAAACCAACCTCAGAATCAACTGTCAAGCCTATGCTGATGACTGATTGACAGAGGACAATTTAAAGAAACCCTCTATAACATCATACTTACTTACTTACTTAGGTGGCGCTACAGTTCGGGGTGAACCTGGGCCTCAACCAACAATCCTCTCCATTTAGCTCGGTCCTTAGCTAATTGCCTCCAGTTGCGCACACCAAGTTGGTCGAGGTCCCCTTGAACTTGTGCGCGCCACCTACGGCGATGATTTCCTCTACTGTGTCGTCCCTCGGGATTAGATTCGAAGACTCTGCGGGCCGGAGCGTTGGTGTCCATTCGCTCTACATGTCCTAGTCATCTCAGACATCCAATACACAGTTTTTCGACTAGGTCGATGTCGCTGTGCAGCTCGTATAATTCGTGATTGAATCTTCTTCTCCAAAACCCGTCAACGCAAACGGGACCGAAAATCTTCCGAAGAATTTTTCTCTCGAAGCTAACAAGGATATCTTCATCCTCTTTTAATAAAGTCCATGTTTCAGCACCGTAAAGCTGGACTGGGATGATCAGGGTCTTATACAGAGTCTCCTTAGTAGTTCGAGATAGGGCTTTACTGTTGAATTGCCTTATAAGCCCAAAAAAACAGCGATTGGCAAGAGTTATTCTTCGCTTGATTTCTGCGCTGATGTTGTTTGTAGAATTTATAGCAGAGCCAAGGTAGACAAAGTCCCTTACTACCTCGAAGTTATAGCTGCCCACGGTGACGTTTTGTCCAATTCGTAGGTGTTGGCTTTCCCTTCTTGTTGACAGCATATACTTGGTTTTGCCTCGTTTATCGCTAAACCCATTTTGGCCGCTTCCGCCTCAATGCTTGCAAAAGCACCGGTGACAGCCCGCTGAGTTCTTCCGATAATGTCTATATCGTCGGCGTATGCAAGCAGTTGTACAGACTTGTAATAGATTGTGCCTCCGGTGTTGGCTTGTGAGTTCCACACAATCCGTTCAAGTACAATGTTAAAGAAGTCACATGACAGCACGTCACCTTGTCTAAAACCTTTTTTTGACATCAAAGGTCTCGGTGAGGTCATTACCGACCTTGATGGAGCAGCGAGCGTTCTCCATCGTCAGCATTTGGCAGGGATGTGAAAACTAGACATGGCTCTATAAAGCTCTTCTCTATAGATGCCGTCATAGGCGGCCTTAAAATCGAAAAAGAGGTGGTGAGTATCGATTTGGAATTCTTGGGTTTTCTCCAGGATCTGCCGAAGTGTGAAGATTTGATCGATGGTGGACTTTCCTGGCCTGAAACCGCACTGGTAGGGTCCAATCAGGCTGTTCATAAAAGGTTTCAGGCGTTCACACAATATCGCAGAAAAGATCTTGTATGCGATGTTGAGGAGACTGATGCCTCTATAATTGGCGCAGTTGAGGGGGTCTCCTTTCTTGTGGATCGGGTAAACGATGCTGAGATTCCATTTATCAGGCATACACTCGTCTGACCAAATCTTCGAGATGAAATGGTGTATGCACTCTACCAATTCATCCCCAGCTGCCTTGAAAAGTTCGGCCGGTAAGCCGTCAGGTCCAGCAGCCTTGTTGGATTTTAGCTTCGATATTGCTTTCCTCACTTCGTTTTGGTCATGGGGACGGAAATTTTGATTATCATCGTCCATGTTGAATGGTTCATTCTGCCTGACAGTGCGATGGTGGTCTTCGTCGCCGTTATATGTACAGTCTGCAGAAGTAGTTTTTCCATATTCTCAGCACCGACTGTGATTCTACTACGAGGTTTCCATTTTCATCTCTACAGGTTTCTGTACGGGTATTGCTCCTCTGACACGTTCTTTTTACCTTTTTGTAAAACCTCCGTACATTGTTCCTGGAGTATAAACTCTCGATATTCTCAAACGCGCGCTTCTCATGCTCTTTCTTCTTCTTTTGCAGAAGCTGATGTTCTTCCCGTCTCTTTTGCTCGTAGAGCTCATGAGCAGCTCTCGTCTTCCTTTGCAGCGCCGCTTTGTATAGCCTCTTGTTTTGCTGTATGCACTCGCCGGCATTCTTCGTCAAACCAGGGGTTTCGCGGTAGTGGGCGAGCGAGACCAAGCACATCAGTCGTGGCGTTTCTGATGGCATGTTGGCAGCGTTGCCACTGGTCTTCGGCACTTGATGCTGGCGGCATAGGGGTGATTGAGAGATTTCGGGATACGCGTTTAGCGAAGAGTCTGACGGTCTCTTGCGATTGTAGCTTTTCGACGTTAAATTTTCTCACAGTGATTCTTCTTTGTTGCTCAGATTGGGATATCCGCATTTGTACCTTGGCTACAACAAGGTAATGATCCGAGTCTATGTTGGCAGCTCGGAAGGTCCGGACATCCAGAATACTGGAGGCATGCCTTGCGTCGATCGTTACATGATCATTGGACCGCCATGTCTGCTTATGAATATCGAGATGAGGAAATCATGTGCTTGCTATGGTGACATTTCGCTCCACAGCGAAATCAATTAGCCTTAGTCCGTTATCAGACGTGGTGTCGTGTAGGCTATGCTTACCGGCTGCCCTACCAAAGACTTCCTCCTTTCCTATTTTGGCGTTAAAATCGCCCAATACGATTTTAACGTCGTATTTAGGACATTGCTCATATGTCTTGTCGAGGAGCAAGGGGTTTAATAGTAACTCAAGAATGGTACTGCACGGGTGGGCTTGGACAAAATGATGCGTTAACAAGAATAACCTACACACCCTAACAGCCTTCTGCATGGAGTACAGCAAGCTCAGGGAGAATTTAAGGAAACTAATCATAACATATAAAGGCATTTGCAGATTCTGCAATGAGTCCAGCGAACCTCCGGAAAATCTTCTGGAGGACTCAAGAGGGATGTGCCGATAAGGTCAGTTTTCTGCTCTTAAGCACAGAGTCGGCACATGTGTATATTTTTATCCAAGGCTGTTTCTCACCTTATTAAAATGTTATCTGAGAGAGGAATTTTTATTTTTTTTATAATTTGCGCGCATTTAAGGGGTTATGAATTTTTATTTTTTTTTACACTTCTAAGTTAAGTTAAATCGAGAGGTTTTATTCTTTTGAGCGTTCGTAATTGATTTTCATTATTCAAAAGCTTTCTCGCATCTAAGTTTATATGCTCTTTTAGCTTTTCTTCATGTTTTTTTGCATGTTTAAGCATTTCCAAACTTACACTTTCTATCTTCAAGTCTCGATGAAGGTCAGTGTTCCTTATGAACCAAGGTGCATTTACTATATTTCTGGAATCGTTGTATTGTGTCTACGTTTGCCTTTTTGATACAACCCCATAATTGGATTCCATATGTCCATGTTGGTTTCAGAATTTGATTATATATAAGCACTTTATTTGCAATTGATACGGTTGAGTTTCTTCCTATCAAGCAGTGCAATTTTCTATATTTCATCTCTAACTCTTCTTTTTTCTTTTTTATGTGCTCATCGCAGCTTAGCATCTAGTGTCATACCTAAATATTTCGCTGTATTAGCGTATGGAACTATTTTTTCGTGTATAATGATTGGTATATGTTCAACCTTTTTATTAGTAAAATCAATATGGACTGACTTGGACTCATTCAATTTGATTCTCCACCTTTTAGTCCATTCACAGATTTTTTTTATGCCTATTTGGAGTTTTTCTGTGGATTCTTCATTAGTTCTCCCTTCTGGTAGTATTGCAATATCATCTGCAAATGTTGCCATAGTATGGTTTACTAGTTCCGGAATATCACTAGTATATAATAGGTATAATATAGGGCCCAGTACACTACCTTGCGGTACGCCGGCCTTTATTTCTCTTAGTTTTGAATAAGTATTCTGTTGTTTTATTCTAAAATGTCTTCCATCTAAATAAGACTTAAGAATGAAAGCATACTGATTTGGCAGCATACCTCTCAGTTTATAGGTCAGTCCTCGTGCCATACTTTACCAAAGGCCTTCGCCACATGCAAGAATACAGCCGAACAGACCTTCCTTTCTTCTAATGCTTCTTCGATCTCATCGTGTACCTGTTGCATCGTAGAGTGCTGCCATCGAAAACCAAATTGATGGTTCAGAATCAGCGTTTTTCCTTTCAATTATTTTATTTAAACGTTTAGCGAGCACTTTCTCAAACACTTTTGATATCATCGGCAATAGCGATATAGGCCTGTAAAATGATACTACATTTGGCGGTTTACCTGGTTTGGGAATCATTAGGACATCAGCAACATTCCACAAACTAGGGACGAATTTTAGCTTAAATGTGTCATTTATTAAATTTGTTATTTTAATTATTGCCTTCATGGGTAAGTTCTTTAATACGTCACCAGATATAAGGTCATAGCCATATGACACATATTTGGTGTTTTGGCCTACCGAATCGTTGCAATCATCAGGAATACAACTTTTAGATAACGCAAACATAGTGAGAAGGCTCAAAAGGACAAAGCCATTTGAGCTGACCTAGGTGTATCAGAACACACACATTTAGAAATATATATATAGGCATACGTATGTATGTGGGTATCTACCTAGCATTCGAAAACATGTATACGAATGTAATGGAACGACAACAACGAGTGTCGGGGCGTTCGGTGTGAATCTATCCCCCAACGTTTTGAGTGGATTAAATCACACTAATGTTCTATGCACTTACTTATACGTATATACATAAGTAGAAACTATTATCTGTCGAGAGAAGGCAATGAGCGGAACTTTCGAATGGAAAATAACGACCATAGAGATCAGTGAAAAATTGCTAATTAGTTCAGGTGACTAGATCGCTATATCATCGAATAGCACAGAACGTGGACTGTGCTCCATCCGAACCTAACCAACGGTATTAACCGGGGTAGGTAAACGCCTAACATCAGGCGTGTCTAAAGTAAAAAAAAAAAAAAATCATGAGTTTTAAAGAGCGTCATCAAATCAAGTCTACAATAACGCGGAATGGCTGGAAAGAAGTCCGGGGAAAAGTGGAAGAGTTGGAGTAAGCTGAACTGTATTACTAGAACCGATGGTGGGTAGGCGTTGTGAAAACACTCAAACTCACAAGTAGAAACAGGATCTAAGTAAGTGTGATATGAATTCAGGGTGCCATTTGACAGGCAGTCTTAGAATAGAAAATATTTGCCTTGACCTAGTAGAGATTTGCTTTTATTAATACGAGTACACATTTTTAGATTTCCATAATTTAAATAGCTACGCTCCAGAACGAACTTACCCACTAATCAATTGTCAGCCAAATGACATTTGTTTTACTGTCTTCTTCTTACAAATGATCACTTCCCCTTCCACCCCCTCATTTGTCTTCTTTCATAAATAATTTTCCAATTTTCTTTCTTTAGTTTTGCATTACATGCCTGCGTCTGTAGGAAGCTTCAGCTTCTTCGAGCCATTTATTCCTTTTAATTATCAACATCAATTTCCATTTTCATCATAATAATATATTTAAGGTGGAAGCAGAAGTCATTTCAGTTTATACTTACACTCTACCCCATTCCAATTCAAGGCTCACAAATCTTTGTCACTTGACTTCCTGCACTTTTATTCCATCAGCTTCGCTTAGATATTTCATTTTCATCACCACTACTACCACCCAGAGATTCAACTCCAACCCTCAAGAAGCTTCAATTACAAGCGCCGAGCAAAAGAAAACGACGACGACGACCCTCTCTGACCAGTTCAAATGTTTACTGGGATCCGATTTTTAGCCGCCACCCCACCCGTGCTTCAAATGCTCGTACTGAGCTGAGAAGGACTATGAAAATTAACGGCCATTATTTTCTTGAATTATTACACCCTACAGCACAGATACATAGAGTATCACTCATCCTGTATACCGTCGCCCACGACCCTCACCCGCCGTGGAAAATTAAACAAAAACCCAGCCGTACTGAAAGTGGGGGGTATGAAGTTAGGTCGAGGATGCGAGTGTTTTTCATTTGCAAATCTCTTGCCAAATAGACACACAAATACACTCGCACTCACGAAGGAAAAGAAGCGAGTCTCTCACTTGCTGATGGGCTTCTGTTAGGCAGTTTATCAGTATCTTGCTGTAGCCTAGCCACCCACCTCCAGCCACCTTCACTTGAGAATCTACACAACTCCTTGTGCCGCTCGCAATCACTCAGTTGAATGTTTTTGATAGAAAGGCAAATGCGCGGGTAAAGGACCTTTTCTCTGTCTCTGGGCTTGGGATACTACGTCGTCGTCGCTGGCTGGGTCGGTGTGTGAGTTTGTATTTTTCTTTGGCGCGAATTTATTGTAAATTGGGGCAATTCACAGAGTATAAGTGGATGAAATGAATATGAGCTGGAAGAAAAGAGGGCGGCTGACATTTCAGAGGGTTATATCCACGGGAGGACATTATTTTGTTAGGGCAAGGCGCAGTGTTGAAGGGCCCTTACTGAAGGCTGGTGAAACTAATTGAACGCCAAAGGACACGGTTAAGATGGGCCAATGCCTTAGAGGATCTTTTAAATAAAGTGTTGTCTTTGGGTTTAAAGCCAGGAAGGAAAAAACCTATGTAAGAGCTGTGCAATTGAACACACTTCGACTGAATAGCTCTCTGCTATAACTACAAGCTATTAGTAATTGTCTAGTCCCAAATCGTCACTTATCGCTGCTAATCTCTTCTGAGATGCAAATGCATGCCCCACGCATGTCTTTCAAGTAACACGCACTTGCTTGAAGGTGTCATAACACAAAATTTCTGCCCAGCAAGTTTTTGAAACCATCTCAGAGGAACTGCACAAAGGACAGCCAGCTTCAGTGAAGCTTGAAAGTTCTTGGTTAAGTATCAGGTCATCCTGGATTGCGGCGTCATCCAAAGTGAAGTAGGATAGAAAAACAAGGCTGCGTCTGGACAATATTTGTATCAGGTGATTGTAAAAGTTCGTGTTCGATCTTCATACGTGTCGGAAAGTTTGCTATATGACGCGCCTAGTGTTTGTTGTATGGAATTGTTGTAGACCAGTGTATAGGGCGTGGCATCATAAGCCATTTTATTGCTAGACCCCGTTGAGTTAAGTTAATTTGTGAGTGAAAAAAAATCTCAAATCGAGAATGAAAAGTTATACCATCGCACAGGGGTCGAAAAAGGCCTAAAAACGGAAAAAACGTCAGGCACGCTTCATTTCTTCGAACATTTTCAGAATAAAGGTCATTCCTATAAGTTTTTGACTCGCTGAATCGATCTAGACTATTCCCAAGCACTTAGGAACAGTAACTTGTCGCTAGATGGCCAATTCAAGGTAACCCTGATTTCGGTTCAAGGGCACAGTAGCATTTTTGGAAACGAACTTGGGTGAATTGGGAGAGTGGGAGAGCTGAGCCTTGCCTAGCCAATTCACAGCAAGTTCGTTTCCATAAATGCTACTGTGCCCTTGAACCGAAATCAGGGTTACCTTGAATTGGCCATCTAGCCAGGCTTGCTCATTTTGGCATTCAAACACAACCTGGCTATCAATAAAAATAACGAACTTTTGCCTTCACGTTATATTAACGTGCATTTTGATCTGGCGACAGGCTTCCAGGACAGCGAGTAATTCTGCCTGAAACACACTGGCAAAATCCGTAAGCTTATATGATTTAGAGATGTTCAAGGATTCGGAAAACACACTCGCACCGTCTCCACAGTACATCTTTGAACCGTCTGTCATGATTGTTGCGTCGAAATCCTTAATCACCTGTCCATGCCTTCTTTACCCACTATACTAGCTTCGAGTCAGGTTTAGAGTCTAGGATAACTCCTAAATACCTAGCACTGGACGATAAGGAAAGCGGTTGGTCATTTAGCCGAGGAAGTGCGAAGTCAGGTTTTTCTTTTTATAACCTGCACGCACTCAAGGGGTTATGAATACCCTTAATATGTTTACACACAGTGCGGTCATTGGAAAGGATAGATAGATAGATAGAGAAAGATTTGGTGTAGTGATTTTGAAGCCTAGTTGTCTATGCTTCAGAGAAACTCCGGGGATGGCGTCCAGATAACTGGGAAGATTTTTGTTATTTTTTGACTTTGCTTCTAATTCACAGTATTTTTTTTCCGACAACCGATGTCATAGGTAAATCATTATCAACAGAGCGAACAATTTCTCCAGCCATATGAGCAAGCTACTGCCATTGTTATGCCTTCACAGTATAGTGTTCACACAAGCTTTCGCAATTGATCGGACTGACTTTATATATTTTATGCGAAATAAACAAATGCTTGCTGACATCAGGATTTGAACCATGAACCGTTAGGCGACGTTACCACTACACCATTGCCACCCCCAAAGGTTTTAGTGGTGAAGAGCATCAGTTCGATTTTGCTCGAGTTGACACCAAGACCACACTTTTTGGCCCAAGGACTTAGGACGGAGGGAAACTTTCTGACACTAGTATCACCATATCGTCGGCATACCCGACTACCTTGATTCTTTCTCTGTCTAATGTTAAAAGGGTTTTATTCACGACTATCAGCCATAGTAAAGGGGTGTTCCCCTACTGCCAAATTTGGTTATATTGCTATTGACTAGTATTGCTTGAATAATTCTAGTGGTAAGCATAGAAACGATCCATTGATCAGCTCCGTAAGGGACTCCAGGATTGCTTCAGTGTGTACGTTACTGAAGGCTCCTTCTATGTCTAAAACGGTAGCTGGGGTACATTCTTTGTAATGTATGGAGCTTTCCTACCACCTCGTGAAGAGCTCTCTCTGTTTTTCTACCTTTGAGGTATGCGTGCTGAGCTTTGGAGAAGAGTCGCTTGAGAGTACTGCGTACAAAGGAAGTTAGACTGATTAGCCTGAAATCTTTCGAGTTTTCATGACCGCGTCTGCCTGCCTTTGGAATGGAAATCACTCTCGCTCATCTACATGAAAGGGGTACGTGGTTGTTCAGTAAACGGCTCCTGAAAATCGACGTGAGCCATGGAATTGCTAGGTCGTGCGACCTCTGTAGCATAATGGGTAGAATGCCGCCCAGGCCCGGGGATTTATAAGGAGCGAAGCTGTTTAAGACATATGAAATTGTTTCCTCTGTAATAATGGGTCTAAGGTTTTCTCAGGCGCTAGATAGTGTGCGCTGATAGCTTGCAGCCTCTGCGCTATTATCTGTGCATCCGGGAAAAGGGGTGTTTATCAGAAGTTTTTGAGATTCTGTTTTTGACATAGTCCATTCCCCATCTATCTTTCTTAGAAGGGATGGATTGGTGTGTTCTTTCGGTAAAATTTTACTAGAGTCTTGCAGAGTCCTTAAGGCAGTATTCTATCCATGACTGTATTTTAGCCACTCTCACAGATTGTTTATATTTTCTAAGGTAGACTTTTTAAGGCTGCCTGTATTTACAGCTATGGCAGATATTGAAAGTCTCTCGAGTCAACTTTCTAAGACGTGAGAGTTCCTCGTTCCTCGTACAAACCTACTAATTTTGTAAATAAAATGTCAATCACCTTCCAGTAACTCAGTACAGACAGCATGTTCGTCAACAATTGCCTTCCAAAAGAGTTAAACCACGAGTAACACTTTTTTCTTCTAACAAAATCCACCCCTGTGCCTATGCTGTTTAATGCCATCGTCTTTTCAAGAAATAAGAATGAAAAGTAGAAAATTTATAATGAAAATCCCCAGCAAACTTTCCGCTTTTCTTCTTCTGCTTCTTTCTACCATTTGATGGTGTATTTGTGTGCCTGTGTGAAGGGCAATTAAAAAATATTTATAAGTCCCTCAGCGGCAAATTCACCCTCAAAAGTATATTTATACATATACAACCCTCATCGTAATTTTCTAAAAAAAAAAAAAAAACACACAGAAACAGAAAACTCAAAAAACATTGCAAGAAAAGGGAGCACCAAAATGGCAATGGATGTCAGTACTTTTGATTGATTGAATTGCCATTGGGAGATTTTCCAACGACGACGCATAGTATAGTGGGTAGGCGGCTGTGGCGCAACCCTTCTTAATTACTTTGGCCCTGAATAATGGCGCCGGGTGTGGGGCGAGTCGAGCACAAGTTGTTTGAAATTTAAATTAGATTCAACCCCCTCAGGGTCTAGGTTGGAGTTTTTTTTTTTTCTCTCTTTTCAAAATGGCGATGTGCCATAATGCGCTGCTCTTGTCATAAAAATCAGATGACAATAAATTATGTCAGTCATCTATCAAAAAAACAAAAAGTTATACATACAAACACATTTTTGTTGTTTTTCCTTGGCGTATCTATGTATCTGTAAAAGCAGCAGAAAATGCAAACACTTTTCGTGTCAGCATTTCTCGCAACAATCTCTCAAATTGTGACGGTTCGATATATGTATATATATTTTTTTTATATTTCAAATTTATGGTTGGATGAGCAATAAATTATGATTACTCCAGAATATACTCAAAAGAAAAATAAAAAAACGAATAAATTTCGAAAAAGATACTTTGTAACATTACCAGAGATCAATTCAATTGAATTGGATTGGATTGATTGGAGAGAATTCTCTTTGAAATCGAGGAATACAAGGAGGGCAAGTGCGAGTATCGTGTCATGTTGTTGCCTTTGTGGTTGGTTTTCGATGAGAAAATGTGTAAGAAAAGAAAGTTTTAATCAATTTGGATTTTTATTACCCAAAGAGGGATGAACGCATAGTCAAGAGAGAGGGGACAATCATTTCTCCCAACAAATATTTAACCGACGTAATTTATCTTTTTACTGGCACTGAATTTCGTTCAACGGTGATGTTGTTTGTGAGATTTATTTACGTATATGAGCTTACATCTGTGAAAGCGTTCCTGTGAAGGTGTCTTTACAACGTTGTCACACATAAGCAATAGAGAACCTCAGCTTACTAAACTGAAGACTGCATTGGTTCGTTCATTAAAGCCCATGTCTCGGTTGCATGTGAATTTTTCAGAGTACGCCTGGCTCTGTTCTAGATATTTTGTTGATCTTACCTCCTCTTGGAACCCATATCATGGGCCGTACTATCAAAACTATCCATCGTCTTAGGCGGGGCGGTTTTTTGGTATAATCCATACTGGAATTTTGATGGCCTTACGCGACACTTATGGACACGCAATGACACCAGAATTTTGGTTGTTGCGCAAATTCAAAGTCGACGTTCCTTGTGTTCAGGACTGGCTTTGGCCAGAGTTTGAGCCAGAAATGAAATGCAGTCATATTTTCACGAATGGCTCCAAAACCAGTCAGGGTCTGGTGCTGGTGTCTTCATGGAAGACGACAACAGCAAGCTTCACATTTCGTTAGGCAAATATGCGTCAGTTTTCCAAGCGAAAACTTATGCAATTCTAATGGCCATGAACTGTCTTGTGAAGAGCAGGTGAAAGGGTCGAAGGACATATTTGCGTCTGTAGTACCAGTCAGGCTGCGCTTAGGGCCTTGCTTAACCCTTTAACCACTTCTAGATAGATAGATAGATAAATTGATTTATTCACTATAATTCATATATTGTATAAAAAGAAAATATGATTTTCTTATTATAAATCTATGAAAACCATGGCTTGAATAGCCTACTGTGTTCGATAACACTGGTTACGACTCGATCGCAAGGACGATCAGTAGCAGAGGTATCGAAGAATCGACCAACCAATGGATCAGGGCCATGCTGGTAAGTCGATTCATTACTTCATCCTCTGGGGGAGTGTCGGTGTCCATAACTGCAGCCAAAGGCTGCCCTCAAGGAGGAGTTCTTTCCCCCCTGTTATGCTCTATAGTCATCGACAACTTGTTAGTAGATCTTCACAGATCAGGCTACACCACTGTCGGTTATGCTGATGACTTGGCGGTTTTTATCAGAGGTGTACACAGCGCGACCATTTCCAACGTCATGCAAAGTGCAATATCTCAAGTTGTAGAATGGTGTAACAAAGAAGGACTATCCATAAATCCTAGTAAAACCGTTCTGGTGCCTTTTACAAGGAAGACACAGGTCAACCTTGAACCTATCACAATCAAAGGCACCACACTAGTTTATTCCAGCGAGGTCAAATATCTTGGTGTTATTCTTGACAAACGACTTAATTGGAATTCACATATCAAGTCCGCCACTGAGCGCGCTACTAGAGCACTGTGGGCCAGTAAACGCCTATACGCCAGAACTTGGGGTCTCTCTTCTAAGATGATACATTGGTTGTACATAATGGTTGGTTAGACCCATTATCATATACGCGGCCATCGTCTGGTGGCCAAAAACTCTCCAGCAGACAACGGCAAACAAGTTGCAGAAGTTGCAAAGAATTGCCTGTCTTGGCATTACAGGTGCGATGCGCACCTGCCCTACGCCAGCTTTAGAAGCTATTGTTGGGCTTACACCCTTACCAATCTTCATTAGGAAGATGACTGCTAGATATGCCATCAGGCTGCAGCTAGATCATGAGTATAAACCAGGTGACCTTGTGGGACATTTAAAGATACTTAACTCAATCATGTTTTTCACTTTACCAGATATTATGGTCAGGCAACACTGCTTTGGTAGGCTATTCGAGGTTGAAATATTGGACCGCGAAAACTGGTTCAATGGTGCTCCACCACTGGACCCTAGAAGTCTGGTCTGGTTCACAGACGGTTCGAAGATGGATTCTGGAATTGGAGCTGTGGTTTTTGGATCCAACACAAAGATTTCGGTACCTATGGGTACGACTCGCTTCAGGCTGAAATCCATGCCATTGAGATTTGCGCCAGACACAATCTCCGCAAGGGGATCAAAGGCGTTAGAATACATATCTTCTCAGATAGCCAAGCAACACTTATGGCACTATCGTCCAACCAAATGGACTCCAGAACCGTGAAATGCTGCTATGATGCATTACAAGACCTTGCCAAATACAACAGGGTAAAACTCGGTTGGGTACCTGGACGCCAAGGGATTGTGGGCAACGAATCTGCAGATGAGCTTGCTAGGGCTGGCTCAGAATCTGTGTTCATAGGTCCTGAACCTTATTGTGGCGTCAATTAGGCGACAGCTACAACGCTGATTAACGAATGGGAAAACAAACTTCGTCTAGACCACTGGACTAGTGGGCCAGGTCTAAGACAATCCAAACGATTAATCAAGCCTTACTCCTATAAGGAAATCCTTAACTTAGATAGGGAAAGCATTAAGAAGCTTGTGAGCTTTCTTACTGGCCATTGCGGCTTGAGATACCACCTTAACAAGATGAACCTGTGCCAAGAGAAGGACTGTCGGTTCTGTTTAGAGAAGGATGCAGCTTTCGAACACATTCTTTGTGAATGCCCGGCACTACACTGGTTAAGAAAACGTATTCTCCACAAGGAGATACTTACTTCAGTGGAACTGAAATGCTCCGCTACTAAGGACATACTCACTTTCATAAGGGAGGTAGTACGTCTGTTAGATTAACTCCAACCCTCCAATACAATAGATCTTTCAGGTCGCAATGTCGTTGCCACGCGGGCATGGGTTGTACAAGAGGAAAAAATATAAAAAAAGCCATATATCGACAGTGGGTATCGATCTGGTGGCTATGTGTGTCACCGATATTCTATGCAACGGCCCTATACTTTCTCGAAAGTGGAAACATAGAGAGAATGCCTGCAAATAATGTGATGACAGGCACTGTTGATGGATCACAACAACTGTGGATATCGTCGTTTCTAGTATACCACGGTGCTTGGACAATTTCTCTTAGCACTTTATTTTGAAAAGTTTGTAAAATATTGGCATTTGTTTTCTTGGTACAACCCCAAAGTTGCATACCGTAGGTCCACACCGGTTTTAGCAGTTTATTCTCAGTATTGAGCTGGGAATGTTTTCCGAGTAACCAGTCTATTTCTCTTTATTTCATTTCGAGTTCTTTACGTTTCATTTTCACGTGCGAATTCCATTTCAGCTTTGCGTCGAATGTCATTCCCAGGTCTTTGGCCTCGTTTGCAAAAGGTATTCGGGCCGACTCTAGAAAAATCGGCAAGTCATTCGTTTTCTTATAAGTCAAGTTCACGTGAACAGATTTAGATTCGTTGAGGGCGATCCGCCAGTCCCTCCTCCATTTATTTACATTATTCAGTGCGTTTTGCAGTTTTGCAGTCTTTTCTTGGATTGTTTTACCTGCTGCTAAGATAGTGGGCGCCGTGGCGTAAGTGGTTAGTGTGTCGGATCACTACGCATGAGGTTCCAAGTTCGAATCCTGCAAAACACCAAAAAGTTTTTTCACGGTCCCACCTCTCGCGAGCGTCTGACAAACATCTGAGAGTATTGTTGTCACGAAAAAGGTTCTCAAATCGCCGTTCGGATTCGGCATTAAACTGTAGGTCCCTTCCATTCGTGTGAAAAATATAACGCACACAACATGAGTGGTTCCGAGAAGCTAGGCCCTGGCACTTTAAAGAGCTGTTGCGCCAAATATTTGTATTTGTATTTGTAAGATAGCGATGTCATCGGTAAACGTAGCAAGGATAGTATCATCTTCTTTCGGTATATCACGAGTATATTGCACCCTGAGACGACAAGTGTCGTAACTTCCAAAATGACAATTTTGATAATTTGATTGGTTATCATGTATTATTAACAGTCTTTTCATTGGAACCCAGTTGTAGCTTTATTTCTTTTACCGTTTAGGTGCTATGCAGCCAACAACAGTTTTACAGTTTACAAAAAAATGCACAGCCTCTGAGAGAAGGACTGTTGTATGTTACATACCACAAAGACCCGCTTTTGGAAGTTACGACACGTGCCATCTCAGGGTGCGATATAACAGATAGAGAAGCGGCCCAAGAACGCTTCCTTGCGGTACGCCGGCCGAAATTCCTTTGAGCTTGGAGAATTCGATTCCATGTCTAACACGAACGAGTCTATTCCCGAGATATGATTCTAGAATATCGGGAGCATACAGGGAGAACTTGTCGTAGTTTGCATTTCAAGCCATCATGCCACACCTTATCAAAGGAAGAATGCAACTGGCTATTTCGCTGGAGCCTTTTCTTTTATAAAAAAACTAATAAAATAGGAAAAGACACAAAATATTTCTACGATGCTCAAGTGAGGCTATGGAGTTCACAATGTCACCTATTAGCTTTAATTTATATTCCAGCTTTAGGCGGATGAACACCTTATAGATTGAGGCCAGATCAGACGGGATAAAATATGTTTTGCATCGCTTAAGGAATCCTGGGCAATTTGCAGCATTTTTGGCGATCTTGAATATTTGATCGTTCCATAGAAGATGGTTATTGATGCACATACCGAGAATGGTAAGTCTTTCGGATTCAGCGAACCATTCATGGATAATGGTGGAGTGTCTTGGTTTCACTTGAGAGACAGAAGACATCATTGTGTTTTCGATGCATTAAGTTCTCTTCTGTTATTTGAACCCCACGTCATCAAATAACCAGTGGACCCGTTGCTACGGAAACCATACTGCCGGTAATTGAGTTTTTGTGAATCAAGATATTTCATAAGCTGACGATTTATCAGCGTTTCCATGGCCTTGGAAAGAAGGGACGTACGTGCAGTGAGTTGGTAATTAGATAAATAGAGCACATTTGGCAATGTGCAGTTCGCTGCAAAGTTAACAGTAAGCACATTGGTCTTGCCTAAGGAGCTGATAGCTGGGATGTCACTGTATATGAGTGTTGGGACAGCAGACGAGCAAACGTTCGGAGGAAAAGAAAACATGATATATTGTTGGGGATATTTCCTTTTATATAGCCGATAGGAGATGCTGTGCGAGATCTGCTTGAAGGTAAAGTGGCGGAACCCAAAGTACATTAGTTATCCTTTGCTAACGATGGAGCCATCATAAGTGAGGATCCTAAGTCCCTGCAACGAGCACTTGACGTATGGGCGGACGTCTTGGGTACCACATTAGAGACCGAGTACTTGTGCTACCCGTTTTCTGATCAACTCAGGTCTATTCTTATTTATTCTAATGGAACAGTGATTCCCAACTGCGACAAGTACAAATACCTGGGATCAATAGAGAAGTATTTCGCTATCTTCTGTGACCGAAAAAAGCTCACCAAAGCTGAAAGGAAGGCTTTGTATCCAGCACTCACATACGGTTGATAATGTTGGACAATGTATAAAACGTATGAGAGTAAATTAACGGCAGCCTGCCAATATTTTCTGAAGTCAAACAGGTGAACCCTACAGATGGATCAGTAGAATAGAAATACCACGAAGTGAGAGGGTTACGATCACAATTCAGGGCTCTCATCACGTATGATGACAATCGTCTGACGATATCGTTTTGGTGCTTCACGTAATCCCAAAAAATGTCAAACACTATCGTCAAGACGACATCGTTTTTTGAAAGTAATTTTCTATTTAATGAATATGCTAGAGTTTGAAAGCGACTGTAATTTGAACATTCCGTGAACGTAGCTCACTGTAGTCAGTTGCGTGGTTTTGCCATGCACACGACGAATTTTAGTGGAAATGTAGTTGAGTACATTTCATCACCCCTCGGCAACACTTCCCATCCTGCTTAGTACGGAGAGTAGATACGGCAAAACAAAAATGTTTGTTATAATCTTATTCTCTCTTTCATTGGTTGTCGCTCTCTCATTTTGTTCCCTATTTATGTTGTTGCTTCTTTTCAACTGAGTTGAGTGTTTGCGCTGCTGCTGTGCTATAAGGGTACAAGCTGCAGCCATCGCGCGTTTCCAGCTGTCAGTCAACATTTCACCTTCAACGAAAGAGAAGAAACAAGAAACGTAACAACATCAGCATCAGCTTCACCACTACTATTACTAACGTTGCCTTCATCGTTTTCGCACAGAAAACTAACACAAAACATGAAGGAAAAGAAAAATTAAGGAACAAGAATTTACCGAAAGAGGTGGCTACCAGTAAACAACAAAAGCAAATCGGGTGAAGATGGCATCAAAGGGAAGACGAACAGCAATTGTCGATGTCGTTGGCGGTGTGTAAGTGTGCAGTGTACCTTTTGCTATTTGCGCGCATAGCAGAGAAATCAATCATTTTGAGCAAAGAGTCCGCAAGAGATGGACAGGTCGGCTGCTGCGCTACTCCGAGGCACCGCCCCTCCACGCTGAGGTGGGTTTGTACTTTTGCCGAGCTTTGTTGTTTTTTTTTTTTTACTTTGGGGGCAAGTAGCATAGTTGTGATGGCAACATTTATTGTTTCATTATTTTGCCATTTTCTTGTTTGGTTTGTGTTTGACGTGGGGAGAGCGAGAGGGAGAAGGAGAAATATGGTTGTCCACTTGGAGTGAGTGGAGTGAATATCGTTTTTCCTGTTTAATTGTTTTTATTTATTGGGACAGTTTTCTTATAATCGGGCGGCAATGTGTGCAATTAATGAGTGAAAGATGAATCGAAAGGATTTGAATAAAGGGACAGAGTTGGTAAATCGATTTTTGTAATTGGGCGTGTGGCCGTGTTTTTTTTGGTTTTTTGTCAATCTTGCATGTGATAGCAGCAGATTGGGATCAATTTGATTCGGCAGTCTTATCATAAAATGTTACAAGCTTTTAGCAGCAGAGACAACAATGCCTGCAGGGAATTTTATGGTTCAGAATCTGGCTTTGCGAAGACTTCTGAAGAGACTTCAATTATCGTGGGCAGTTTTTTGTCAGTCATAGTGCTATGGCAATGTAAATGTAGGTGAAGATGAAGCTAAGGAATAAAGCAATGCAGACCGTAACTTATTTGGAGTCGAAAGCTGCAAGTTGGTTGAGGTCCCCATGAGCCTGTGGGCTCAAGGAACCCCTCTATTGTTTTGTCCCTCTTGGTTGGATTCGAAGACTGCGGGCCAGAGCGTTGGTGTTCGCTCTGCAGGTCATAGCCATCTCAAACGTTCAATACGCAATTCAGTCTAAATTCGGTGCCAAATAACCTGTACAATTCGCAAAAGAACGACCTCATTGCGCCTTAAAAGTCATTGAAACTGCAGTCTCTGCACTTCTATACATGCAAGTCCTTTATCTGTAGGATACAACAAATCTCCAAGCAATCTGATCTAGATATGTACATATATCAAGACCTATCCATCTCAATCCTACACAGAATGGCACAACTCACCTGGCCACTAGGAAGGGAGCTTGGCTGTAGAGAAACAAGAATTGTCAACACTAGAAACTATTTGATGTTACCATTTGCTTTTGGCTCTAGTTCGCTAGTCCCTAGAGCACATTTAATAGCATGTTGTTCGAATCAACATTCTTTGTTGATTATCTAATAAATCTACCAGAGGACAGATTCAAAAGAATAAGACATCAAGACAGATAAGATTCCAAGCTTACTCAAGAATTCTCAAGTGAGTCTAGTTTAAATTTATGTCGAAGCTAATCTCACTCGCAGAATGTTGTAGAAATTACATAAGTGCTGTCAGTTTTAAATAATTTTCATTAAAAACTACTTCATTTCAAACATAGTTGAAGGCAACATTTGACGCAACAATGTTGACCTAAGTTCTCTAGCCTTTGAAGTGCACATATGTACATACATACATTTTCAATGGCCCGCTAATCCTTCATGAGGTTCGCAGGGATAGGATGCTCAAGTGAACCCTCCATCCTTCTCGATCCTCCGCCATTGATTCCAACTCATCAGGAGGAATCCCTAGATGGCTCCAGGAGACACATAAACATCTCGACCACACAAACACCTTACGGATCATAATCGAGGTAGGTAGGTAGGTAAAGTGGCGGTCCAAAAAGAACCCAATTAGCGCTTAAAGTGCGCCGTTTTGTTACCATGGACTAGTGTCTACCTGTTGTAGTGGTTAGTTTAAAAAAAGGGATGCTAAGTTTCAGGAAGAGGATTAGTTCTCCAATCCTCTTGTCCGCTATCTCTCACAGATCCTCGAAGAAGGGTTTGCCAAGAGTTTGTTGTCTGATCGTCGCCAGGGCCGGACATCTGCAAAGGAAATGACATAGAGATTCTTTCTCATTAATATCCTTGCAGCTCCTACAAAAGGTGTTGTGGGGGATACCAAGCCTGTCCGCCTGGTCTCCAACTGGCCAGTGGCCTGTGATAATAGCTACGATTTTTGCAATAACTGGTCTTGGTTTGCCTAGTAACTCTTTTGACCTGGGTTTGTTGAAACTGGGCCACGTCTTCCTAGATATGACACAGCTTGTGAGGTTGTTCCACCCGCGATTGGCTAGCTGGAGGAAGTGAAGGTGAATATAGCCCTTAACGGCACGAAGCGGAATGTCGACTCTTTCTGCTAGAGAGCCGTTAAGTGCCGACCCTCGCGTGGCCAGGTCATCAGCACGCTCATTACCCTCATGGTTGCTGTGCCCTGGGACCCAGATGAGAGTGAATCTCGAGTGATTGCTTTGTTGATTCAATTCGAACCGGCATTGCTCTACCAGTTTTGAAGAGATCCAAACCGCATCAATGGCCTTGACGGCAGCCTGGCTGTCCGAAAAAATAGCGATATTGTGATTAGATGTTGGAAAGGGGGTACCTTGGTTTTAGTGGTAAACAGCATTATTTCAGTCTTGACTTATCGTGGAGAGGAACTTTCCTGATACTAGTATAACCATATCATCCGCGTACGCAACTACCTTAAAACCCTCCCTATCAAGTCGCACCAAGATTTTATTAATCGCCATTAACCAGAGCAAGGAGGAGATGACTCCGCCTTGTGGAGTTCCTCTGTTTACCGTCTTAGTTGTACTACTGTTGCCTAGTGTTGCATGGATTATACGAGTACTGAGCATAGAACTATTTCGGCTGCTCAGGAGCTTTCCCGAGTACGCCTGGCTCTGCTCTAGACGCTTTGCTGAACTTACCTCCCCTTGATACTTATATCATGGGTTGCACTATCAAAGCCATCCATCGTCTTAGGCGGGGCGGTTTTTGGTATACTCCACAGTGGAACTTTGATGAACTTGCGCGACACTTATCTTACGACTCCTGTCTTATGGATATGCCGTCTGATGCAATGACACCAGAACTCTAGCTGATGCGCAAATTCAGAGTCGACTTTCCTTGTGTCCAGGACTGGCTTCGGTCAGAGTCTGAGCCGGGAATGGAATGTAGTCGTATTTTCACGGATGGTTCCAAAACCAGTCAAGGGTCTGGCGCTGGGGTCTTCGTGGAAGTCGACAACATTAGACTTCACTTCTCGTTAGGCAAATATGCGTCTGTTTTCCAAGCGGAAACTTATGCAATCCTAATGGCCATGAACTATGTTGCGAAGAACAGGTGGAAGGGATGTAGCATTTGTGTCTGTAGTGACAGTCAGGCTGCGCTTAAGGCCTTGCTTAACCCTTTAACCACTTCCAAAATAGTTCGTGAAACCAAAAACTCTTTGAACTCGGTCGCAAGGCTGAATTCTCTGTCTCATATCTGGGTCCCAGGTCACATTGGGATCTTGGGGAACGAGATCTCCGATGAGATTGCTAGACAAGGCTCAGAGGAGGCTTTCTCAGGTCCCGAACCCGTGTTGGGTCTTCCAGCGTCCTCGGTTAGGGCTTCCATTGACGATTGGGTCTCTCACGAGCACAATTGTGTGTGGCATGACTCTCCAGGTTGCAGGTTGACTAAACGCAAGCTCCCGGACGTCTGTAAGAAATCAGCGGCATTCTTGCTGTCTCTCAGCAGAAACGACTGTAGACAACTTATTGGCGTCTTGACAGGCCACTTCGCTTTTGCCAAGCACCTTAACGTGTTAGGCTTAAGTGACACTACAATTTGCGACGCTTGTGGAAGCGACGACACCGCGGAACATTATCTCTGTGAGTGTCCGGCCTTTGCTCGTATCAGGTGGCAGATCTTCGGTGCGGATGTGGTGAGTGCTGGTACTGTAAGCTCCTCATCACTGAAGTGCTTGCTTGGCTTTCTTTGAAAGTCAAGGAAATTCCAACAAAATGGGTAAATCAGGGTTTGCTCTCTGGCAGTACAATGGACCAGTTGTGTCTGAGTGCTCCAGTCGAGTGTTTCCTATCCCGAAAAAAAAAAAAAAATAGAAACTATCCATTGGCTAATAAAGCCTTCTACACCTAGCTCGGTGAGAGATTCCTGAATAGATTCAGTGAAAATGTTGTTGAAGGCTCCTTCTATATCAAGAAATGTGGCGAGAGTATATTCTTTGTAGTGAAGGGTTTTTTCCACTGAACGCACGACCTCATGAAGAGCAGTTTCTGTGGTCGGCCTTTGAGATACGCTTGCTGGGATTTCGACAGTGGAGAACTCAGGTTATCGCGGATATGGAAGTCTAGGATACGTTCTAAAGTTTTCAAAACGAAGGAGGACAGGCTTATGGGTTTAAGATCCTTCGCGGATTCATGTCCTCGCCGGCCCGCCTTGGGGATGAAAACCACTTTGACACGTCTCCAGGTTTGGGGAACATGGTTTAGGTTTAAGGAACTCCTACATATAAATCGGTAATAGCCAGGGAATTGCTATGTCTTGCAATTTCTGCATCATAATAGGCATGATGCTGTCAGGGCCAGGTGACTTATAGGGAGAGAAGCTATTTATAGCCCAGGAGACTTTATCCTCCGAATGATGTTTGTGATGTTATCCTAAGCTGCCAGTGGCGTACAGGTGGAACTAGCTTGTTCTACTCTAATCTCACTGTAGCCTGGGGAGTAAGTACTCATCAGGAGTTCCAGAGATGCCGCAGAAGAATCCGTCCAGCTTCCATCCGTCCTTTTAAGAAAAGACGGGTTCCTATGCCCTTTGGACAAAATTTTGCTGAGCCTTGCGGATCTTTGAGGGACTCGATAGACTGGCAGTAATCTTTCCAGCCCTGTTTTTTGGCCATTCTGACGGACTCCTTATATATTTCTAGGCAGTCCTTGTAGGGCTACCAGAAGTTGTGATTTTTGATAGATCTTCATTCCACCATGTTGAGACTTTCTTTTTACCAAAACTGATTGGACACGAGACTTTAAAGGCAACGTTAATTGTTTGCTCAAAGATTTCAACCTTTGAATCCAGTTCCGTGGTTGAGTCGATTTTATACGTTGATGTGCTACCCAGTTTTGACTTAACTATACGATTAAACTTTGTCCAGTTTATGCGTTTTGGGTTTCTATATGGTTTAGGGCTCTCAATCTCGAGACAGACGTCGAAGAGTATCCAGTTATGATCAGAAAAAGATTGTAAATCGGATACTCTCCAGTTATCGACCCTGATGGTTTCGTCGTTAGATACTAGAGTAATGTCAATAACCGCCTCCCACCCATTGAAGTTATCCGTACTCGGAAAAACAAAAGTTGGAGAATTGCCATAATCGAACAATGCGTTGAGTACAGGTCTCCGCTACATTTGCTGTTTATCAACTTCGGAAAGGCTTTCGACAGCTTGAATCGAGGTGCTATCTGGTTGGCCTTGCGCAGGAGAGGCATCACAGAAAAACTTATAGCTATTATCAAGGCTACATACGAGGACGGTAAGTATTACGTCTTACACCATTGTAAGGTGTCGGAGGATTTTGAAGTCCAAAGTGGAGTACGTCAAGGGTGCATACTGCCGCCACTATTGTTCTTGGTGGTTATCAGCGATGTACTCCGTGCAACATTGACGGAAGCTAATTATGGAATTCGTTGGACTATGACATCTACCTTAAACACATAGATTACGCTGACGATGTTTGTCTACTTTCACATCGGATAATGGACCTTCACTTGATGGCCCAAAATCTAGAAGCTGAGGCAAACAAAGTGGGACTAAAAATAAACACAGCCAAAACAAAAGCCCTGAGCACTTCTTCTAACAACCGCTCTCAACTTTACATTGCCGGAAAGGAAGTCGAGAAAGTTGATAATTTTCTTTATTTAGGAAGTGTGGTTTCGGCTAATCGCGGCGCCACCGAACTGCATGTGTGCAGCAGAATCGGGAAGGCTAAAACTGCGCTTGGAATACTATCCAAAATCTGGAGAAGCAATGTTATCAGCCTAAGAACTAAGCTGCGACTGTTCCGCTCCAACGTAGAATTAGTGCTGCTTTGAGGGTGGAGTACTTGTAAGGTGGACACCATTAACACACGCAAGCTACAAGTCTTCGTAAACAACAGTTTAAGGATCATCTTAAGAGTTTTTTTGGCCGTACCGCATCTCCAACGAACAACTTTATACGAGAACGGGCCAAGAACCTATAAGCATTACTATACGAAGGGAACGTGGCAGTGGACTGGACCACCCTACGGCACGAAGACAACTCCATTGCGAAATACGCCATGCAGTGGAATCCGCTCACCCAGGCAGGCAGAATAGCGGGACGCCCTAGGCAAACGTGGAGCAGAACAGTTGAGGAGGAATCGAGCTCTTTAGGAATGAGTTGGAGGCATCTCAAACGCGTTGCAGAACTCCGAACAAGATGGGGCGTAGGCGTGGTTGACGCCCTATGACCCCCGAGGGGTTAAAGGATCTATGGAAGGGAAGGACCAAACCATCGAAGCATTGATCGTTCCGTTCGGAGAAGTAGCTGGTCAACATTCTTGAAGTATTAGAAAATAAACCTAGTGATGGAGTTAAAGGAAAGCATACAGGGAAATCGAAGAACGAAAACAGTGAGATTACGATACGCGTTTTGAACTGATTTGGTGCATCTTAAAAGCCGTGCCTCAAAATCGTGTCAATTTTTTTTAATGGGTTCATGGTCAATAACTTTGGTTTTTAAGAGTTTCACAGCTCTTACGACTGGTCGCTAAGCTTTATGCAGATGCAAAGGGAAAGGGGCTTAAAATGTGTTCGAAGAATGAATATAAGGAATATCTTCCAATTCATTAGTTAACACCTCCCTATCGAATGAATTTTCATCAACATATGAACTAGAATACTACCTGTGCTTCTCAAAGCGGCACGTATCTAGAAAAATTTCAAACTTCTGAGATAGAGATCTCACAATATGCAACTTGTGGTGGGCTTCACTTGCTTCTATAAGAATCCTTTTATTAACTTTAAGACCTTACATTAAAACAGAAGCTTTCATCTGTATTTGTAAGTGTTGCCTGCTGTACAAAGATATGAAGGAGCTAAGAGTAATGGAATTGGTAATTAACTAGTAAAAAGGTGAACATTGTTCAAAAATCATTCAAGTATAAGAACATATTGTTGATATCATACTGAGAAAATCATTGAAGCCAATATACAAATACAAATACAAATATTTGGCGCAACAGCTCTTTAAAGTGCCAGGGCCTAGCTCCTCGCAACCACTCATGTTGTGTGCGTTATATTTTTCACACGAATGGAAGCGACCTACAGTTTAATGCCGAATGCGAACGGCGATTTGAGAAGCTTTTTCGTGACAACAATACTCTCGGATGTTTGTATTGTTATTTTCTGGGATTCGAACTTGGAACCTCATGCGCAGTGATCCGACACACTAGCCACTTACGCCACGGCGCCCACATGAAGCCAATATGGACATTTGGTATTTAACTATGGGCTGTACCAAAAAGAGCAACGCAGACGTAATTCAAAGATTTTAAAAGAAAGTGCTAAGGAATATCGTTAATGCACCATGGTATATAAGAAATAATGACCTACACAGGGATTCAGGAGTGGGATGTATTACAGATGATACGATACGATGATTGGGGCCCAAGTGCACTGCGACCTATAAGATCTATTGTGCTGGCACAATGCTTAACCAGAATTAAAAATTGAGGCTCTTGGTAAACCTAAATAATGTCTTGGGTCCCATGTTCCAGGTATCCACTGGGCCCATCGAGACCCGCGTTAGATGGAATAATCGTTTGTTTGCGGACCCTGGGCATTCACAAAGAATGAGTTCTGCTGTTTCTCTTTGTTTCCCGCAGAGTCTGAACATGGCCGTATCTGAACGTTTCATTTTATTTAGATGGTACCTGAGTGGACAGTTCCCGGTTAGGTAGCCCGTTAGAGTTCGCAAATCGTCTTTGCTTAATTGAAGTAGCTTGCTAGCTCTATTTCTGATGGGGTTTATAAACTTCTTTGCTTGTCTTAGGCCCTTTTTGTGGTGTAAATCTATCCCCCAACGTCTTGAGTGGATTAAATCCCACTTATGTTCTATACAGTTACTTATATATACAAGTAGACACTATCATCTGTCGAGAGGCGCCGATGGGCGGAACTCTTGAATCGAAAATAACGACCTAGAGATCAAAGAAAAATTGCTAATTAGTCCAAATAGATCGCAATATCATCGAAGAGCGAAGAACGTGGACTGTGCTCCATCCGGCCTAACCAACGGTATTAACCGGGGTAGGTAAACGCCGAACATCAAGCGTGTCTAAAAAAAAAAATAAAAATACTGAGAAAAACTTACATATGCAAGTAAGAACAGCCGAATTAAAAGATTGTACATACCATATATGTATGTGTACAGGGCGCTTCGGAAATACGAGTCAACCTTAATGCCACGCGTAGTAGAGGTCATTTCAAAATCTTATGACTGAACTTTGACTTCCTAACTCCACAATACAAAAGTCTGTACAATCTGTGCACTGGTTAACAGTGTTTTCCGTAAAAACTCTTTTTTTTAAAATAAGTTAGAGCAATCAAACCAAAACAAATTAATATGAAATGGCGGTCATGTATTGCCCTTTCTAAACAGACTAAATCGAATTCCAGCTATGGGTATATCGTGATGATATATTATAAAGTGGTTACAGCCAGAAAAACGAAAACATAATAAGTATTTGCAAGAACTGTTGCAAAGTGTTCCCTCCCCGTCTTTTTTTTTTGTTTTGTCTCAATTTTTGTAACTTACAAATTACGAGCTGTACGTAAAAATGTTGCCAACATTTTTAATTTATTGGGACATAGGAGGGAGTATATGTACTAGGACGCTACCAGATTAGATATACACCCTGATTGTCGTTGGCGTTTGTCGCTTTTCGACGATTGTTGTTTTATTCATAGCTACGAATTGCTGACAGTTAAACATTAGAAAGCAATTTGTTTGTCGTGTAGAATACTATTACAACTCTTTCACAGTGAAAAAGTTATGAAAATGGATTCGTGCTACATCTGAAGAATAAAACGACAATCGGTGAAAAGCGATAAACGTTAACGACAATTAGGGTGATAAAAACAAAACAAAACAAGAAGCTGAATGCCGACACCATGTAACTGTAGCAAAATTGTTAAGTTCTTAAGTTGGACTTAAAACAGAGAAAGCTTATAGAGTATAAGAGTCTTGATAAACTATGCTGTCCTTCAGATTAAATGGAGCGTTGGAAAATGCCTCAACATGTAATATTTCGAGAAAGGTCGGGGGTAGGCAGGATCAGAAGCATAGTGCCGGGTTGGTTAAGCGGAAGCGATCACAGATCAGCTACGTTATCAGTGTGCACATTGGACACTGTCTGATAGGCCAACATGCTAAAAGGCCTCTTTTCTAACGACTTCTGCAGAAGCATGAGAAACGAGGAGAAGAAGAAAACCATCATTCACCTCCTAGGCACATGTCCAGCACTGACCCGAAAAAGGCTGCTCAATCTAAATTAAACTGATAATGCTTTAACTGTTTTTAAAGTTAACTAGCTGCGGTAGCCGGCTTTGCTCGCGCGGTTGCTCTATTGATCAAAAATTTTGTAAAATTGTTTCAGAGGTTCATCGCAAAACGACAAAACAAACAGAAATTTGTATTTCTCATTTCAAAATATAGTAGATACCTACATCTTCCGAACACATACCTAATTCGTAATAAACATAAGATTGAAAGTATCAGGCCAAATGTTTACCAGCAGATCGTTCACGGGACAACGCTGTAAGGGAAAAATGCCAGATCAGGTATTCATTCTGAATATTTCTGCTGAAACAGTTAGTGCGCGAAGGAGGAGGACGAGGAGGCTAGCCGATAACTACTTCCCCCATTCAATTCATTTCCTCAGGTGTTTTCTTTTAAACAAGACATCTCACTCCTGTAAATCTTGTATTCAAAGCAAAAAAAAAAAAAATACAGAAAATTACACGTTTCTCTACAGAAATATAATACCCCACGGCAACACTTCCCCACTCGCTTTTGTATCTGACAAGAAGACGAATTCAAAATCTCATCTCACTTTCCACCCCAACACGCTTTGACAACCAGAAAAAAAAAACATGAACCAGATTAAAATGACAAGAATTCAAGAAAAAGAAGCAAAAGCAAAAGACGAGCACAAAAATCATCCTCCAAACTCTTCTATCATTTTTGTTCAATTTACTATTTCCTTGCTCTCTTTTCCACATTGCACTGAAAATTTGCAATAGCCCAATGTCTCCAAGAGAGAGACAACATCTGAAATGATTTATCCCCCGACACACATACAACCAGCAACTGAACGAATTTAATTAAAATCAGAGAACAGCAAGTTGACTGACAAGCAGATGCAACAACACCCTGATGGAGCTATGCCACATCACGCATATCCAAGCGAGACAGACGGAGAGGTGTTAACGAATGGTAATACGGCTCTGTATGCGTGTGCTATGAATGGCGCAGGCCAGTGAGTGACACAAGAAGAAACAGCAGAAAGCAGAAAGGGTAAGTAAAACCCAAGATGATGGATTGATGAATTTGGAGTGGAAGTGGAAGGAGCGAGTGAAAGAACAGCGACTGGAAATGAAATAAAACTCATGTGAAGAGAGCTTCCTACAATGAAAGAGAATCTCAGCGAAAAATATGAAAGAGACTCGAAAGAGCAACAAGCTGTGGTGTGGTGAATCAGCTGTTTAGCTGTCAGTTTTTTTTATTTACCGGCGTGGGGATACTTTTTCGGGGAAATTCCTGGCAAATGCGCCTTCTAAGATTATTTAGCAAAAGTCGGTCCATTTTAAATATTCAACGCCATAAATTTATAACTATAAGGCATCTGTTGATAGAAAACAGAACTTACCCCTTAAATTGTCGAACTACACGTCAGAACAGCAGTGAATGACCCTTGAGGTGATTGTAGATCTTGCAATTTGTTGAAGGATTTGTCTTAATTCTCTTCTTGAAACATTAAATCACATTTTAGTACACAATTTCGACAGTTCAAACCAACGAAACTATAGAAAACACAAATTTTGTCAAGTCACTTGCAGCAAGCAGCAGTAGGTAAAGAAAATATTCACAACTCTGGCAGCTGTCAGTTGACTGTCAGAGGTGGTGAGTATGTGACAGCGTGTTTTAAGAGAACTGCTATGGTTAAGAGAATGTCTACTGCGAATTGCGAATACGAAGCATAAAGGTAGGAAATTTAAAATTTGAGAAGTTTTTTATTGAAAAATTAACTTAATTTTGAACAATTATTTAAATTTAAATAAATTTTTAATTTAATATATCGATTATGAACCAATGTGTTCTTTATATGCTTTTGCTGGAGGGGTGCTCTCTTAAGAGTCGAAAGTAAGTTCGAATCGAGTGCTAAGTTAGGGTGAAATGCTCCTATTTCAATTGAGTGAATTCTCTCAAGTTCATCGGAAATACTGGTTTTCTAAGAAAATTACTCAAGAAGTGTGCAATGTATTTCAGACGGTTGAGGAACTGTTTAAATGGGAGGAATGGTGACCAGATTTCAGCAATAAACTCATGAAATAGTTTTTTTAGCTAACTCACTAGAGGGTCATTCAAATGCTGTCATCTATCAAAGCTTCTCCTTTCCTTAATGATTAGATTGCTTGATTTCTTCTTGGAATGGTCACGTTAAGGAAAAGATATGGAGGAACAGTTCAATAAGAATAGAGCCACATCTTTGGCGATCATGGGAGAACCATCACTGAGAAGGGGTCTGCTTACACATCAAATGCTTTTGGGGAATAGGTACGGAGGAGAACGAAACATCATTTACTCACTACTGCTGTTGCTTGTGGTAACGGACAAGTTGAACGTTTCAACAGGACTATAACCGAAATGCTACGTTCCAATTATTAACGCTGTTGTCAACAGAAGCAAAAATAAATCTAGGATTTCAACTTATGTTTGGATTACACATGAAAAGTATGGACAGCTATAGTTTACGTAAAACGATGGAAGTCTTGCTAATCGACGAATTTAAGGAAGAGCGAAAAGATATGCGAAGTCAAGCGAAAGAAGAGATACCTAGGATCCAAGAAAAATATCGTAAAACGTACAATAAAAGGCGAAAAGCAGCTACAAAATGCGAACTTCACGATTTGGTTGCAATCAAGAAAACGTAATTTGCACCTGGAACTACATATAGATATCCACAGTTCCTAGGGCCGTATGAGGTGGTAAAAGTGAAGAGAAATGACCGTTAGCGAGGACGATGACTATATGATGACAACGACGAAGATACTGATAAAGGCGATTCAATGGGGTCTCAAAGCCAACACCATGAAGATGTTGCGCCGATATGAAGTCAACCAGTCATCTGAGGCAGGCGACAAGCAGGATGGCCGGGTGAAGGACTTTGTTCTTTTTTTTTTCTTCATGAGACACCATGTACTCATAGTAGTGTCAGATTTCTACTGACTAAAAACACCTTTTCCTTCTTGTTTACTACAACTAAGTTATCAAGTAGCTTAAGCTAAATAAAAAATATTGGCGTGAGGCAGGGCGCCAAGGCGAACCCCACAGGCGGATCAGTAGAAATGCGGTGAAGTGGGAGGGTTGTGATCCCTAGTTTTCGGATCATAACCTCGCTGATAAAAGGAAGAAGAAGATTCGCGTGAGGCAGGTAGATTTCCAGCAAAAGCACCTGCTCATACGTTCATTACATGCGGCTACTTCTAATTGCGCTAAATCGAACAGTTTTGTTCTTTGGAGTCGGCGCGTAAGGTTTGTCACTTCCAAAGTTTGAAGTATGGCACGGTTGCAATGACCATGAAGACGAACACGGAGCTTGCGAGCAACGTTTGTTATTTCATCTTCCACGGTGGCTATCCCTAAGTCTCTGTGGGTACTGGGTATCATTGTTTCTAATATACCAGGAAGCATTAACGATTGCTTTTATATCTTTAATTTGGAATGATTGTATAAAATTTGTGTTTTGCTTGGATTGGTACAACCCTAGAGTTGTATACCGTACGTCCGTACATGTTTAAGCACATGCTTATTTAGAAGCAGTTTGCTATTGTTACTTAGCTTGGAATATCTTCCAATTAGTCAATACATTTCACTAAGTCTATTTTCAAGCTCGTCGCGTTTCTATTTAACGTGCGGCTTCCACTTAAGTTTCACGTCCAGTGTTATACCCAGATATTTAGCTCCGTAAAAGCGAAGGACTGACACTTAACTTAATTTACTGTTTAATTAACTTTTAACTTCGCCTAACATTGTTCATTTCTCCTTCAAATTCCTTTTCAACTATTAGGTATAACAGTTGTAAAGTTGCAGGAAGTTAAGTTGAGCGCCAAGTCGTTCAAATCGAGTGTTGTTCCCTTAAAGCAATTTATTAGTTAGTTGGTTGGTTGGATGGTTTAGGATCGGCCCTCGATGAGGATGTACTTAGACCAGAGAGTAGGTCCATTGTACTACCGATGTGTAAGGCGGGTGGGTCACCCTCTCTGACCAGCTATCTCGTTAAGAGATATGCGACAGTCTTTCACTGCCTTAGATCTCGTAGGACTGGTATCGAGTGTGTGTAACCCTTGTTAAAATCATCTTCAGTGGGCAGATGGTCAGTGGAATTGGGAAGATGACGGTGCATCGAAAGTATATTGGCGTGTCCTATGTGTTGCTCCTTCCACTGCTTGGAGCCTCTCAGTCTTATTGCCGAGCTGACAGCCAGTTGTTTACTGACGATGTCAATCGGAAGCAGGTGGAGCATGGTTTGGAGCGCCGCTGTGGGTGAAGTTCTCAGTGCACCGGAAATGCTGAGACATGCAACTCGCCGAGTTTTTTCTATTGAGAGGTTGGATTTCTTCTCCAAGGCGGGCCACCATACCAATACTCCATACATGAGAATCGGTTTTATGACCGACGTGTATAGCCAGTGCATGATGCTTGGTTTAAGGCCCCAGGTGGAGCCTACTGTTTTCTTGCAGATGTATAGGGCGGCCTGCGATTTCCTGTCCCGTTCGACGACATTCTCTTTGCAAATAAGCTTGCGGTCAAACTTTAGGCCTAAATAGCTAGAGCTATTTGAAAGCTTGAGGGTGGATCCCCTTATCTTGGGCGGAGTGAAGTCAGGGAGCCTGTGTTTTCTTGTGAATAGAACTAGCTCGGTCTTCGTCGGGTTAATGGAGAGGCCGCGTTTATCGGTCCATCTGAGCAGTTCATTAAGAGCAGACTGCATGATATCGGCCAGCGTCTGCGGGTATTTGTCTGTTATTAGAATAGCGACATCGTCTGCATAGGCAATAACATTGCATCAAGTTTTTTCGATCTCTAGAAGGGCCTCGTTGAACACCAAATTCCACAATAGTGGAGACAGTACACCCCCTTGAGGGGTGCCTCGATGTGGATGTCGCTTGACAGTGTTACTTCCGAAGGATGCTGTTATTACCCTGTTCTTTAGAATGTGTTCTATGAAACAACAGATGGGTTCGCAGATGTTGAGCCTGCGTAAGGCACTGGTAATCGAATTTGTTTCAACATTGTTGAAGGCTCCCTCTATGTCTAGAAATGACACTAGGGTGAACTCTTTGATTGAGAGTGATTTTTCGATAGGGTGGATGATGGAGTGTAAAGCCGTTTCGACAGATTTACCTTTTTGGTAGGCGTGCTGTGACGTGGATAGTAAGGTGCTATCAATAGTGGCCTTGATGTGTAGGTCCAGGATTCTTTCCAAAATCTTGAGAAGGAAGGACGTTAGACTAATAGGTCTAAGGTCCTTTGGGAGGGTGTGCGATGTCTTGCCTGCTTTGGGTATAAAGACCACTCTTACCTCGGTCCAGGCAGTTGGTGTTGTTCCGAGCTCAAGACAAGCCTTCAGAATGCAGGAAAGATACTGCCATACTATATTGAAGGTCGTCTGAATCTGGGCCGGAAAAATACGATCCGGTCCCGGGGATTTAAATGGTTCGAAGCTGTTTACTGCCCATTTCAGCTTATCTTCGCTGATAAGATGAGGAGCTGCCTGTGGGCGTGCAACATTTACCAGGGCGCGATCATCGTTGGGGGTAGGCTAGATAGTTGGTGTTTTGGAGAGGACTTTTCGCAGTCTAGAGGATCGAGACGTGTTGTCAATACTCTGACAAAAACAGCGCCATGATCTGCGTCTAGCTTTCCGAACCTCTATTTTGAAGTTCTTCAGACTTTCTTTGTAGATCTCCCAGTCCAGTGGTAGCCTTGTTCGTTTGGCTTTATTGAATTGTTTCCTGCTTGTGCAGCGAAGACTGTTAAGTCCTGCATTCCACCATGGGGGATGATTGCCCACCTTTCTTCTTGTGATCGGACAGGATTCGATGAAAGCTGTATTAAGTGCAGAAGTAAGAACGGTGTTTAGCTTGTCTAATTACAATTGTGTAGTTGGTGTAGTGTACACTTGATTGGATAGTTTAGCAGAAAGGGATTTATTGTGTAAGCATCAGTCGGTTTTCCGTCGATTGCGGAAGACTAAGGGTGCGGTACTGTGACAAATTTCCAGTTTGTACTCCAGTTAACGGTGATCGGAAAACGAATGACTGTCAGATACAGTCCAGTTTGAAATTGCAGGATAGATACTTTGGGAAGCAAAGGTGACGTCAAGCACCTCTTGTCGGGTCTTAGTAATAAAAGTAGGAAAATACTGGAAAATAGACCTACCTCGAGGGTTAGTGTCGGTACTACCCCATAGATCATGGTGCGCGTTGGTGTCGCACCCCAATATGATGGCTTCTCTTCTCCTCCTTGCTTCATCTACCGCTTCTTCCACTTCCTTGGATGGAGCAGACTCGGGGTGCTCATAGGGTAGGTATCGTGACGCCAGTCAGATGGTGGTGTTATTAGTTAGTTGGTTAGTTAGTTAATTAACTATTTATTTCAAAAGAAGAGTGCTGTTTGCACTGTTTAATCTGCGTAAGGCAGATTGATATAAATAAATTCTCGGTTATTTTAATTAAATATATCAATTTACATTCATTTTGTGCTTTTTATTAGAAATGAGTTTTCTGTAGCACGCGCGTTTATTACGTAGTTGTGCAATTGATTCCAGCCTCGACTACCATTTAAGATGTTTATTTAATCAACCTGCATCCTGGACAGTCATGCCATATACAATTGTGCTCGTGAGTAACCGAGTCGTCAATGGAAGCCAAATGGAAACCCAACGCACGTTCGGGTCCTGAGACATCCTCGTCTGAGCCTTGCCTAACAATCTCATCAGAGACCTCATTCCCAAAGATCCTAGTGTGACCTGAGACTCAGGCAAGTCAAATAATTAAAGATGTTGTCGTCTTTCACGAAAACACCAGCACCAGGCCCTTGACTAGCTTTAAATCCATCCGTGAAAATTGGAATACATTCTATTCCTGGCTCGTCAAACGGTGGTGCATGCGATCATATGAAAACACAAGCGTTTTAACTCAGCTGATGCCTACCAACTCCTACTCTCAACCTCCACGCGGTGACAGCCGGGTGCCTAGCACCTTAATCCAAGAAATGCGTAACCAACCCCGTTTGAAGGATTCTTGGCGGCAGCAGATGAGAGAGGGGAGAAGAGTGTTTTTCTCACTAGAGTACTTCTTCCTGTTCCAGGCGGCAGCGGACGAATTCCCTAGACGGAGTCAACGGTGGCGTCTATAGTTCCAGTTAGGTTGAACTTAGTGAATACCTTGCGCGAGCTGCTTCGACGTATTCGGATCACAGGTCGGTAAGGAATTTCCAATGTTGGTCAGGACATTGGAATAGGGATGGTGCCGGAGGAGCCCTTAATGCGGCAACGGCAGCGCTCATAATCCCGTAGTGGACTACTGGCACCGGTGTACCCGGCCCCTCGTCCTAGGGGAATAATTAAGGAACTGGCCCTCCAGGTTGGGGGTTGTGCCGACGGTGTAACTTCCCTACCACGTAAAAAATCTATAATTCCGAAACAACCAAAAGCCTCGGATAAGGATGACTCAACTAATGACGACCCCAGCAAACGAAATAAGGACAACGACCTTCGGATCTGTACGTGGAATGTTCTGTCCCTTTACAGACCACGTGCAGCCGAACAACTAGCAGAGGCCTTAGACTGCTATAAAGCAGATATTACCGCCATCCAGGAAGTGCGATGGGATGGGCTGGGCAAAAAGAGGATGAAAAACTGTGACATCTACTACGGTGACGGCAACAGGCAACGCTTATTCGGATGCGGATTTGTCATACGCGCCAGACTTAGGCAAGAAGTTTTAAGCTTCCGACACGTAGTAAACGAGCGTATTATGACTATCCAGATTAAGGCTAAATTCACTAACATAAGCCTAATATGTGTTCATGCCCCCACGGAAGAAAAGGACCCTGCCACCAAAGAGTGTTTCTACGAGCTCCTTGACAAAACATACAAGCAATGTCCTAAATATGACGTTAAAATCGTATTTGGCGATTTTAACGCCAAAATAGGAAAGGAGGACGTCTTTGGTAGGGTAAGCATAGCCTACACGACACCACGTCTGATAACGGACTAAGGCTAATTGATTTCGCTGTGGAGCGAAATGTCACCATAGCAAGCACATAGTTTCCACATCTCGATATTCATAAGCAGACATGGCGGTCCAATGATCATGTAACGATCAACCGAATTGATCATATTGCGATCGACGCAAGGCATGCCTCCAGTATTCTGGATGTCCGGACCTTTCGAGCGGCCAACATAGACTCGGATCATTACCTTGTTGTAGCCAAGGTACGAATGCGGATATCCCAATCTGAGCAACAAAGAAGAATTACTGTGAGAAAATTTAGCATCCAAAAGCTATAATCGCAAGAGACCGCCAGACTCTTCGCTGAACGAGTATCTCGAAATCTCTCAATCACCCCTTTGACGCCAGCATCAATTACCGAAGACCAGTGGCAACGCTGCCAACATGCCATCAGAAACGCCGCGACTGATGTGCTGGGTCTCGCTCGCCCACCACCGCGAAACCCCTGGTTTGACGAAGAATGCCGGCGAGTGCATGCAACAAAACAAGAGGCATACAAAGCGGCGCTGCAAAGGAAAACGAGAGCTGCTCGTGAGCTCTACGAGCAAAAGAGAGGGGAAGAACATCGGCTTCTCCAAAAGAAGAAGAAAGAGCATGAGAAGCGCCCGTTTGAGAATATCGAGAGTTTATACTCCAGGAACAATGTACGGAAGTTTTACCACAAGGTAAAAAGAACGTGTCAGAGAAGCAATACCCGTACACAAACCCGTAGAGATGAAAATGGAAACCTCGTAGTAGAATCACAGCCTGTGCTGAGAATATGGAAAAAGTACTTCTGCAGATTGTATAACGGCGACGAAGACCAACATCGCGCTGTCAGGCAGAATGAACCATTCAACATAGACGATGATAGTCAAAATGTCCGTCCACCTGACCAAAAGAAAGTGAGGATAGCAATATCGAAGCTAAAATCCAACAAGGCTGCTGGACCTGACGGCTTACCGGCCGAACTTTTCAAGGCAACTGGGGATGAATTGGTAGAGTGCATACACCAACTCATCTCTAAGATTTGGTCAGACGAGTCTATGCCTGATGAATGGAATCTCAGCATCGTCTGCCCGATCCACAAGAAAGGAGACCCCCTCAACTGCGCCAATTATAGACGCATTAGTCTCCTCAACATCGCGTACAAGATCTTTTCTGCGATATTGTGTGAACGCCTGAAACCTTTTATCAACAGACTGATTGGACCCTATCAGTGCGGTTTCAGGCCAGGAAAGTCCACCATCGATCAAATCTTCACACTTCGGCAGATCCTGGAGAAAACCCAAGAATTCCAAATCGATACTTACCACCTCTTTATCGATTTCAAAGCCGCCTATGACAGCATCTATAGAAAAGAGCTTTATAGAGCCATGTCTAGTTTTGACATCCCTGCCAAACACGATGGAGAACGCTCGCTGCTCCATCAAGGTCGGTAATGACCTCACCGAGACCTTTGATGTCAAAAAAGGTTTTAGAAAAGGTGACGCGCTATCATGTGACTTCTTTAACATTGTACTTAAACGGATTGTGCGGAACTCACAAGCCAACACCAGAGGCACAATCTATTACAAGTCTGTACAACTGCTTGCATACGCCGACGATATAGACATTATCGGAAGAACTCAGCGGGCTGTCGCCGGTGCGTTTGCAAGCATTCAGGCGGAAGCGGACAAAATGGGTTTAGCGAAAAACCAGGGCAAAACCAAGTATACGCTGTCAACAAGAAGGGAAAGCCAACACCGGCGAATTGGACAAAACGTCACTGCGGGCAGCTATAACTTCGAGGTAGTAAGGGACTTTGTCTAATATAAACTCTGAAAACAACATCAGCGCAGAAATCAAGCGAAGAATAACTCTTGCCAATCGCTGTTTTTTTGGGCTTATAAGCCAATTCAACAGTAAAGCCCTATCTCGAACTACTAAGGTGACTCTATATAAGACCCTGATCATTCCAGTCCTGCTTTACGGCGCTGAAACATGGACTTTATTAAAAGAGGATGAAGATATCCTTGGACGCTTGAGAGAAAAATTCTTCGTAAGATTTTCGGCCCCGTTTGCGTTGACGGGTTTTGGAGGAGAAGATTCAATCACGAACTATACGAGCTGTACAGCGACATCGACCTAGTCAAAAAACTGCGTATTGGACGTCTGAGATGGCTAGGACATGTAGAGCGAATGGACACCAACGCTCCGGCCCACAGAGTCTTCGAATCTAACCCCGAGGGACGACGCAGTAGAGGGAATCATCGCCGTAGGTGGCGCGCACAAGTTCAAGGGGACCTCGACCAACTTGGAGTGCGCAACTGGAGGCAATTAGCTAAAGACCGAGCTAAATGGAGAGGCTTGTTAGTTGAGGCCCAGGTTCACCCCGAACTGTAGTGCCACCTAAGTAAGTAAGTAAGTATTCCTGGTTCAGTCTCTAGCCGAAGCCAGTCCTGAACAGTCGACAAAGTCGACTTTGAATTTACGCAACAGCCGAAGTTCTAGCGTCATTGAGTCGCACGGCATATCCATTAGACCGGAGTCATAGGATAAGTGTAGCGCAAGGTCACCAAAACTCCAGTGTGGATTATACCAGAAACCTATGACGATGGATGGCTTTAATAGTACAGCCCATGACCAAGGAAGTTCCTTATCCAGAATCAGCAGTAGTTTCTTGAAGCAGTAGTTACCGAAATTCCACACTGCGTGCGATTAGTATTCTTTTAAACGGCGGACATTTTTTGTAGATGTTTCGCTCTGAGACAGCTTTGAATCATAAGCAATTCTCACCCTAATTCCATAATTTCTCTCAACTTTAACCCAAAAATTCTTCAGAACTCGAAAACAATCTTGGAAGTTTTGAATCTAACAAATCGCTGCAATTTGATAAGCCTCGCCACATCATCTTCTAGCAGTGGTCCCATATATTGTGGTCATAAATAATCTTTAACCGCAAATTAATTATTAATCAACGACTCAAAGTTGATTTATAATATTCGAATCGGCAACGCAATCCGTTCCTGAGCCGTCGCGCCGCCGCTTACTGAGAGAGCGACGCATAAAGCTGAAGAATCCATCTTAATGAAAATTCCAATCTAATAACAGAATTAATAGCAGCCTCCTCTGGCACACCTCCTCCCCGGTGGGCGCATATGTACATCCATATGACAGTCGCAGTGAACTTCTCTTGAGAGCGATCGATGATCCTGATACCTGCACCTGCGGTGGTTCGCCTGCCGTAAGAGCAATCCGAAATGAAATGCGAATCGGAATTGAAATCAAATTCGGACTCTCGCTTCAGACACTTGTAATCGACCATCGCGCGCCGGGCATCGGAGTGGAGTGGCTGTCTGTCTTTTGGGAACAAAAATATCAGCGTGATGGTGGTGGAATCCTTTAAATCTCAAATAACAAATCGCATAATTACGGGGCCCTTTTGCGTTCTATCACTGGACTGGCTGGCTGGCTGGACTGGATGGACACCGAACACAGACGGATTGAAAAACACTCTACGCGCGGGGAAATAAATCAGTCCTCGTGTGTCTGACTGTTGTGCTATGGTGGTATTTCAGTCAGTCAGGTGGATACGCAGGATGACGATGAGATGCGGCCCTGGCGATGCGGTTTTAGTTTACGACGACGATGTTCCTATGAGAGCCCTGCGGGTGAGAATTTCGCGCGTCCACATTCGACAGGCAGAAAAGCGCGCGCACTCACGCAATCATCATTCGATTCCAATT
This sequence comes from Brachypalpus laphriformis, assembly GCA_945910035.1. Lineage (NCBI taxonomy): Eukaryota > Metazoa > Arthropoda > Insecta > Diptera > Syrphidae > Brachypalpus > Brachypalpus laphriformis. Next base: position 193,410,964 of record OX246753.1, on the reverse strand, counting down.
CAGTCGGTGGAAGGGGTGAGGGATAAAAACAGTCAGGGAAATGGAATGGAATTGCTGCGCGATGACCATGGCAGCACCAGCAGCAACCAGTGTATGGACAGATTGGTCGAGGATTTGTGGCTACAAACAGATGGACAACACAGACATATGGCCAATCGAAGTGGAAAATTACTGTAATCAACTGCTTCTGTGGCAGTTGAGGTTTCTTTACTGCTTGCTGGTGCTGCTGCTGGTGGTGCTGCTGATGGTGCTGGTGGTGGTGCTTGCCAAGGTTTTAGTTTCTTGTTTTGCAGCGAAATTAATTTCAGTTTTAGATTAGAATTTTTTGTTAAAATCCGCAAATTGATTGAACACTGGTGCGGTTGGCGGAAGGAATTATTCTCTGCACTGAATTAAATTTATTACTTTTACTAACTAGACTTGGCAAGTCTCAGGGCATACACGGTAAGTAATAATGCTATTGCAACAAGATATTGCCATTAACAATGATCGCGTTAGGTCGATAATAATGTCAATACTCGATATTAATAAAGGGATTAGGCATTGTAATCTAAAATTGTACTAAAACGCAGCATCTAAAAGTATACCACCGAGTGCAATTAAATCCGATTTCATTGCATACGTAGACTGTTTGATAAGTCAGTTATTCTGAAATGAAATTCTTGTTTTTTTTTTTTTTTTCACGATATTCTAACTTTTTCAACCCTTCCAAAAAATATGATTCCTCAAACCCTGCAAAGTAGGCATTTTTTGCATCGACAATTTCTTCATTCGATGAAAATCTTTTTCCGCCGAGCCATTTCTTCATATTAGGAAACTAGAAATAAGCGTACGGAGCCAAATCTGGAGAACAGGGTGGATAAGGAAGCAGTTCATATCGCCATTCAGCTAATTTTGCTGTTGCTCCTGCGGACGAATGAGCCGGTGTATTGTCGTGATGAAACAGCCCTTTTTTCTTCTTCAAATGGGACGTTTTTCCATCAATTCTGCATTAAATTTATCTAATAAATTGGCATAGTACTGTCCGGTGATCGTTTTTCCCTTACCGTTGCCATGACTTTTCCGGCTGACGGAACCGTTTTTCCTTTTTTGGAGCACGTTCGACTCCAAAAGTCCACTGTTTGGTTGTTTCTTCATTTCTGGCGTGTAGTTGTGTATCAAGGAATCATCAACTGTTACGAAACATCGTAAAAATTCACTTGAATTGTGCTTGAAGAGTTCCAAACTCTGTTTTGAAATCTTCACCCGAATCCGTTTTTGATCCACCGTCAGCAAACGCGGCACCCACCCATCTTGCCGATAATTTTTTCATGTCCAAATGGTCATGCAGGATTCGAATGACGGTATCATTTGAAATTGTTACAATCTCAGCTATCTCACGAACCTTGACCCGGCGATCGTCCAACACAATATCGTGGATTTTGTTGACAATTTATTCCGTTCTGACGTCATTTGGGCGTCCTGGGCGCTCAGCGTCTTTTGTGCTTGTACGACCGCAAAGAAATTTATTGAACCACTATGGAGCAGAGTCTCCATAGTATTTTTTAAGTCTGTCTTCAGTCTCTTTAATGGTTTTATCGCCCAAAAAGTAGTTCTTTATTAAAACACGAAACTAACTTTTTTCTATTTTGGCCAAATCTCACAAACTAAAGTTCTTTCGATCACTGTAAAAAGCTAACAGCCGTACTAATAAACATGAGTTATGTATCTCTAACTCATGGTTTACACAGTGGCTATGTTCAAATCCTGATTAATAAAAAAAACTCAGACTTAACTGACGTTTGTTAAGTTGTGGTTAACTAACTCGCCGATTTCGCGAGTTAACGAGTTGATAACTTTGCAAAATAGTGCATGTGTTTAAAATTGCTGCAAGAGATGTAGATGTATATTATTGATGTATATTATTGAGAGGTGCAAGTGCACTGCGACCTTTTCTACTTGTATTTCCCCAGAAGTTCCTTGCCTGTCTTATTTGGGGGATATCGTCCCAATGTTTGGCCCATTTGTTCTCTTCGTCTTTCCTTAAGTCTTTCCTTATTTTATGGGGTCCTATCCCACAGAAGGGTTCTGGTCCAAGGAACGGCGTGTCTGATCCGTTTCTAGCTAGTTCATCAGCTGCTTCGTTCCCCTCCACTCCTACATGTCCTGGTACCCAGTAGAGAGTTACTTTGTTTTTTCTCCCAGTTTGTTGATCCTGGTGAGACATTCCCATACCAGTTTGGATCTGATCTCATGCGAGGTCAGTGCTTTAATAGCGGCCTGGCTGTCTGATAGTATCGCGATGTCCTGCCCGCGATATTTCCTGTCTGAGTTGAATTGCGCGCATCTTTCGATCGCGTGAACTTCGGCTTGAAATATACTGGGGAATATTCCCAGTGATTCTGAGTATCTAGTCCTGGGCCCGTATGTGGATGTTTTCGATCCGTCTGTGTACCATTTAATTGTGTGTTGTTTGAGTTGGTATTTATCGGATTCGCTGCTCCAGTCTCTTTTGTTGCTCAGCTTTGAGTCAAATTTCCTTCCAAAGCAGTATTTCTTCACCATATCATCTCTGGGCCAGTCCAGAAGCGGCACCGATTTGGATATTGTTACTCGCTCTTTATTTGCGATGCATGTTCCTTTCGCGATGCCCTCTTTGCTGATTCTTAAAATGGTCTCCTTGGCGATTCGCTCTAGCACTATGTGTAGTGGAGGTATCCTTACGATCACTTCTAGAGCTGCTGTGGGACAGGTTCGCACGGCTCCTGTTATACATATACAGACTAATCTTTGCACTTTGTTGAGGGATGTCCTCGTCGTGGTTAGTCTAGTTATGTTAACCCATGCCACTGCCGCGTAAGTGATGATGGGTCTTACTATCATCAAGTACATCCACCTCAGTGTGGCTGGGCTACAACCCCAGGTCTTTCCAGAAATGTTCTTGCACACCATAAGTGTTCTGATGGCTTTGGTTACCACAGTTTCTACATGTTCTCTCCAGAGGAATTTGCTGTCTAGTGTTAGACCTAGATACTTGACCTGTTTTCAACCCTGATCCCTTCCAAGAGGATGGGTTGCATACGCTTTAGCTGTCTTTTCTTGGTGAAGGGTATCATAGTGGTTTTGGTAGAAGATACGAAAAAATTGATTATCATCAAAAAGTCAGAGACAGGTAGGAGAATCAGGGCAGTACTATGTAAATAGAAAACGTTATTTTTTTATGAACACCCAAGTTGTGTGCGAATCCCACTTAAGAATAAGGGATATTGTTGCTCACTGGTATGGAAGTACCCATGATTCTCGAATTTTCTCAGAGAGCAGGATTAAATATAAGATGGGAGTTCAGGGGTCGTCTTTTAGAAGATGGTGGTTACGCAAGCACCGACCATCTTTTTATGCTCGTTTTAAATCCAAGAAATCCTGCAATATTGCTCATATTGCTACTACAAAAACGATTGGCCGAACTATTTGTGTTTGGAAGGTCAGATTTCTTTGGAGAATGTAAAAACTATCATTGTAGCCCTAGGCGTTCTACATAACCTTACAATTATTATTACATTTCAATAGAATGTAGTAGATTTTGCTTTCTTTTTGATACAACTAGCTGCCCAGTACTCGCCTTGCTCCGCCCGCATTTTAGTTGACGGTTATTTACTTGTTGAAATATACTTGCAATACCGAAAATGTGTAAACTCAATTATAACTTCCCCCGTGTGAATCCCACCAGAGCATACGCAAACCCACTTCCAACACACAATTTATTTTAAATTCATTAAAACATTCTAAAATATGGACAAATCCAACGATCAACAACATCTCATCTAACACAATGGAAAAATATTGCAATAGTTCTATGTCTACACATGCATATGCATGTACATATGTACCTACGCGTATATTCCCAAGTCTCTTAATTGCATTAATTTTTGACAGCACATGGATATCTTATTTAATCAAATTTACAATATTCAAGAAGCCATCAGAGAGAAGAAGAGAGCCTTTAAGGTGTGGATTCACTTGGGGAACTCCGATTCTCGAAACCGGTACACTGAGGCGCGAAGAACCTGCTGAGAGAACAATGAAAGAACAGTCTTGGAAAGAGTTTAGCGAAAAATTGGAACGTGACCACAGATCTGCAAATAAGATGTTCTGGCAGACCGTCCGCCGACTCAGAGGAAAAAAGTTGAATATCGTTGAAGGAGTTAAATCCAAAGACGGTACACTTCTTTCCAATCATTACGCAGATGGAGCGAGAACTTTCCAGAATTGCTCAATTCCGAACAGGGCACCGAAGATGACAGACCTATTGTCGAGAGTTGGGCGGAAAGTAGTCCTACGGTAGAGGAAGTAACTTTGGCGATCAAAGCGCTAAAGGTTGGCAAATCTACTGGTGTGGATGAAATTCGGCCAGAAATGCTCAAGGCTTTAGGTAAAGAGGGAGTGCAATGGCTCTGTAGAAGCTGTGTTCGGATAAACGGTGTTAAATGAATACCTTTCACTGTGGGCGTTGGACTCCGCCAGGGGTGCGTTTTGGCACCTCTCCTCTTCATTGTATATATGGATTGGATGTTGCAGCGCAGCCGTGGCGGGGAATGTTTCGAAGTGGGATACCTAAGGATTAGTCATCTGCTCATTCTTGGGTCCTCTCAAACCGAACATCAGCGCGCACTCGAAAGGTTTGTAGCCGTTTGTGATGATGCTGGAATGAAGATCAATGTGAACAAGTCAGAAGTAATGGTCGTTTCCAAAAAACCCATACAGTGCACTCTGCATGTTAGTGGAGTTCCACTGAAGCAGGTGGATAAGTTTAAGTACCTCGGGGTCTTATTAACGAATGATGGAAAGAGCAATGCCGAGTTATCCTGTAGAATTGGTCAGGCTGGATCAATTTTGAGAGAGCTTGTCCCTGTTGTAAGGGAGGCTGAACTTAGTGTTCAAGCTAAGTTATCGGTTTTTAACTCGGTGTATGTTCCAACTCTCAGCTACGGTCATGAAATTTGGGTAGTGACCGAAAGAATAAGATTGCGGATACAAGGTGCCAAAATGAGGTTCCTTCGCGGTGTTGCTGGAATAACTCGTAGGGATCTAGTGCGCAACACCAGAGTACGCGAGGCGCTCAATGTTGAGCAGCTACTTCTCCGAACGGAACGATCTATGCTTCGATGGTTTGGTCACGTAGTGCGTATGCCCCAGACGTGCCATGGTGGCCGTGGCATCAGGTAGGCGACCCCACGGTAGGCCTAGAAATAGATGGTTGAACCAAGTCCGGCATCTCTCCTGGAGCCGTCTAGGGATTCCTCCTGATGAGTTGGGGTCAATGGCGGAGGACCGAGAAGGATGGAGAGTCCACCTGAGCATCCTACCCCCGCGACCCTCATGAAGGACTAGCGGGCCATTGAAAATGTATGTATGTATGTATGTATGTATGTTACAATATCTTAGATTTAGCACTGATAACGTTTTTTTTTTCAATTTTAACTCTAGAAGAGATCGCACACTGAAAGTCAAAACATAATCCTGGGATAGCGCGCCCATATACTCACACACACATACTATTGCAACGATAGCCACTGCTGCATGACTGCTGGCCGTGGTCTCCACTGAAGGAAAATTGTGGGCGACGATTTGATTATTTTGTTCTTAGCATTGCTCAGCTTCAGGACAACGCAGAATGATGTTTTATACCTTAAATGAATTAGCGGCTTTTACTAAATTCACCTATTTGTTATTTTTTTAATCAGGAGAGCCAGGACTGAGCTACGGCTGTGGAATCAATATTTACAGATGGAAAATTCGATCTCCACCCCCTTTATGCCACTTAGACCTAGAATTTCGGAAAATCCCTTCTTATCTCGCATCTAGGCAAAATAAGGAATCTGTGCAAAATGTCATGTACTTACGTCTAGTAGTTTTCGAGAAATGGTGTTCACAAGGAAAATTGATTTTGCTTTTATAGTATTTAAGATTAAGCACAGTTGTTGCCATTGCAAACTCTAGATATAATTAAAACGTCAGATAGCTATTGCATAGAGAAAACATTTTTATTAATAAGAAAATTTAATTAATGAATAACATCGCTAACTATGAGTTAGTTAACTCTTTGCTTGTCGGTGTGTTAGCGATTTTTTATTAATACGGCTGTAACTGTTTAACATATCTATTTGACTTTTTTCTTGTCTATGCTGAGAAAAAAACAAAGATGTTAGACAAAGAACCTCTATGCGATTCGAGCGCCATCTTGCATCAAAGTCACTGACTTATCGAACAGCCTCGTATACCTTAGCGCAATCGCTTCTATCACGCTTACGAATAAATAGTATAACACAGGCAGGGCTTAACTTTTTGTAGAATAAATGTATGCAATCAGGAACGAATTGATCAAATAACAAAGCTCTGCAAAAAGAGTGGTTGATGGGCATTTAGTGTTGAATAGGAAATTGAGTCGTATGGTATCTTATAATGGGGTATGAGAATGCCCATGACTTCCAGTACATGACTAGTGGGAAAAGCATGTCGAAGTTGACCTAAAATTAAAACACAGGTTAGGATTTGGCGTCTTCTCCACACATGTTTTTAAATCGACCCCGGAAGGTCAAAGTGCTAGGAGTCGTCTCTATATTGGACATTATGATCGGATCGCAGAAGATAGATATGCGAAGGCTAGATGTCCACAATTAGCATCAATGTGTCTGATCAACGATGAGAAACCGGTAAAGTTATTTTTCATTTCCAGTCTGTATCACACGTGAGACTTCCTCCTTAAAACCCACCTCACCCTCTCCACTTAGACCAGCAACAAAACCAGATTCAATCGTGTTCACAATCTCATAGCTAACATCTCTAGAAAGATATTAACAAAGAAATCCTCCTCCGGAGGCGTCTCTCTCTTTCCCTATACGCATCCACATTTCCGACTACGACGAATCCTACTCCGATTCCCGACTTCCTTCTGGGGGTACCACTGCGCTCAACCTTCACATTCGACTGTTGAGTGTCAAATTTGAAGAATTATCGTCTCCACCCTAAAATATGGAATCACCGAAATGAAAGAAAATTTATTGTCAATTTCAATGCCTTCAGAGGATGAGGCGAGATATTGCCTTCGTGTGTGTTTGTGTGTATTGAATTGAGTCCTTGCTACGTATGCCAAGAAAACAAGAAACCTCCCTCTCCCATTCTCGGCATGTGAGAGGTTTTTCGCATCGCTTCATAATTTATTGTTTCACAATCGACTGGAGTCCCTTTTTTGCATTTTTTCCTTGATCTGTTGGTATCTCCTCTGTTGTGTATAGTGCATGCCCTTCACCTCAAGCGATTTTGATTTGTGTCCTTCCACTGAAAGTGTGCGTTTGTTTGTGTGTTTGATTTAATAACAGACGACAAAACGTGGTGGAATAGATGATAGACGCTTCCTCTAAAGTGGGCTGGCTTTTGATGTATCTAGATACATCATTTCGATCGTACTTTCCCGGTTAGTAACTGGCTGCAGGCTATATGATCGGTGCATGGATCCATGAAGGGGTCCGGCGTGAGAGAAGACATTGACATGCAGTGGACATCTGCTGCGCGGATTCCGGCTCGACCAACTGTTCCTCCGAGGCCTAAGCAGTTGTTCGACAACAGCGGCGGCAAGAGATCGTGTATGACGTATGTGAAGCCGCATTTGCAGTGGCACACATTGGACGAGAGCAAGAAATGATAGGGGGGACGGGGATATGACATCTTGGATTTGCATGCAAAGAGAGAAAATGGCTTAGAGCTGTAGCAACAGCATGAGGTGGAAATTAATGTGCGCACTTAGTATCTGTCGGAGGGGTGCATTGTTTGGTCACTTTCCGTTGCTTTTTCGCGCAAGTAAAACAGATAGCCATGGGAGAAAATATCAACTGTTTTGCACATAGGCAAGACCGCCGCCGACGACAACGACGACGACGACATACGGATATGTATGACGGTGTTTTTCGTCTCTGAGAAATGATTGGACAGGCTTAAATTGCGCTGCTGCAGTAACTCCATGCCCATCCTGATTGAGATGAATCTTATTAATTTATTTTGGAAATGTCTAGAAAAGAAGTTGATTTTTAGGAAATGTACAAATTGGCAAAGATTTGTTAAAGTCGTCGGAAAAGGCAACCGGCTGAAATTTGAACTGGTATCTTAATGAAGTCTTTGTGTGTTTGTACGATGTCATGAAACAACTTAAGAGTTTTCTATTGTAAATTCAGAGCGAATTATAGACTTCGCGGCAAGAACACTGTCAGTTGGAATTGAAAAACCATTAATACCTACAATATCCATTAATATCTAAGAATGATTTAACTGAGGCACATTCAACATTCCTGTTGTGCGGCAAACTTTTTTTTTTTAACTTAACGATGTCATCTGTCATGTACAGACGTATCTACTTGTAGTGAAAGTATAAAGAAAGATAAAGCATCCAACATTTCAACAATGTTCGAGAGAAGTACGATAATTTGGTGCTGATAGACTGAATGTTGATGAATCTGAAATCTTGGCACCGAATACGGTTAAGTAAATGTAAGCACTTGCGGAAATCCCTCGCCTAGATATGGGAGTTGTATTCAAGTTTCAGACGAATGCAGGGTTTATAAATTGTAGCTAAGTTTCGAGAAGTGAAAATAACAACATTAACATTATGACTAAGGTTTCACCAACCACTGCAAAGAAAGGTTTTTGCCTGGAAATACAATATACCGCATCGAGTCTAAAATTCAAAGCATGAGGCCAATTTTCGACTGAAGGATATGAGAATTTATATCTGATTAGAACTTCAGAACCTCATAAAGTTGTTTTCAAAACCTGAAAACAATACGACAATAAGTCTATGTTGACTGCCTATAATTATAGGATAATTAATTAATTTTCTCCTGAAAAATTGAAAACGAATGATACAGTACAACGACTTAGGCTCAGCAGGAACACCTCCCCATATAAGAAACATAGTCAATCACCATAAGGTAGACAGAGCCACTAACACCTTGCACGTCGGAGTGCGCGGCTTATTTCCAATATGCTTCAAAAAACAAAAGAAAGCAGAACACAAAAGCTAGTAAAATTCTTCCGCGGACACCTGGCAAAAGTAGTTTTCGTACCTAGGCAGGCGCAAGCCTAACCATACAATAGCTAAGGACTATCGGTCAATAAGTTTAACTTCCTTCATGCTGAAAACCCAATCGCAAAAATATGTACTAGAGCTGCAACCTGTGAGAATAGGATAGAAATAAGTTTCTTTCTCCAGCCCTTAAGCAGAACACAAGCCTGGCTTATGTTGGAGTACTACGCTTCAGGAATATTAATCCAAGCTTTTTCTGTATACTCTCATACAACATATGAAGGTTAGGTTAGGTTAGGTTGAAGTAGCTGCCAGCAGAGAATCGCCAACACACTTAGACCAAAAATAGGTCCGTTGTGATACCACATGGATCACGGGAGAACGTTTCTCCTAAATTTCCTTTTACCTTATGTCCTGTATCCCCTTGTGGGTCCTAGGGCCTCTACTACGCCTACGCGCCATCGTACATGGTTTCTGGCAATGTGTCTGAGTTCTCCCCAACTTTTCCCTAACTGCCGTGCCTCCTTCTCGACTGTTCTGCGCCATGTTCTCCGTTTGCAGCTTTCTGGTGATAGCAGTGGTCACTCTCCATGTGCTGCAACCATATAACAGCACTAATTCAACGTTGGAGCGGAACAGTCTTATTTTGGTGCTCAAACTGATTGCATTGCTTTGCCACATTTTGGACAACATACCGAACGCGGACTTTGCTTTGGCGATCCTGTTGGCTATATCCAGTTCGGTTCCACCATCGATCGAGACAATACTCCCAAGATACTGGAAATCCTCTACTCTCTCTACCGGTTGTCCAGCAATGCATATTTGAGCCGATGAGTTAGTTTCAAGGCTGGTAATTTTAGTTTTTGTCGTATTCATTTTCAGCCCGACAACGCCTGCCTCCCTCTCCACTTCTGAAGTTTCTCCTACCTACTCGTTTAACCATTTTGAGGTCCTTATGAAGCGTAGGAGGCTCTTAATATCGTTGTAATAGGGGGCTCCTAGGTGAAGCTTTCTTCTACGGGAGAGAGCTGGGCAGAAACAAAGAAGGTGAGGAATAGTTTCTTCCTCTTCTTTGTCCATGAATGGCCTCGCAGCATGCTTGCCTATTAGTCAGTGTCCAGTGATGACACCTATTATAGCGCCGATATGCAATCTGTGGAGAGAAATTAAATTCTTAGAACGTTTTAGATCCAACTTCGGCTAAATATGTTTTGTCGCTAGACATGTGGGTAGACTTGTCCACCTAAGATTCGTACTCTCGATAGCATCCAGCTTAAATTTAAGTTTGCAAGTAGCGATTGGTATACCTAAGAAGCCTTTACCCGGCAGGATGGGTATAGTTGTTCCTATTCTGGCGAGTTCATCGGCCTTACAATTCCCCGAAATGTCCCTATGCCCGGGCACTTAACACAGGTGAATATTGAACTGCTCAGACATCTCCACGAGAGACGATTGGCAGCCTAGAGCTACTAAGGAATTTATAGAGGTCGATTCCAAGGATTTGATTGCTGCTTGGCTGTCTGAAAAGATGCGGACATTTCTAGCAGATATCACGTTTTTCTTAAGCCAAGATAAGACTTCTTTAATCAGCCTGGAACACGCTACAATGATTTGGAAGGCGGAATGAGAGCTTAAGATTAAGCCTGTCAGAGAAAACACCTCCACCAACTCCGTCCTTGGATTTTGAGCCATCAGTGAAGAAGTGGATTGACCCATCTTCTAAAAATGCATCATCATTCCAGAGTGATCTGGAGGGGATGGTGACGAGGAAGTTCTTGTCAAAGTTTAGACGTGGGATGGTGTAGTCCGTGTTTTCGGGAGAGATTTTGAATTTGTTCAAAATGGAAGCGTGACCAAATTCTTTTCTTGACCACTGTTGGGTACCTTCGAGACGAACGGCTGAATTCGCTGCCATTTGATTTCTAAATATTTCGAGGGGTATCAAATGAAACAAAATGTCCAGTCCACAAGCTGTGCGCTGTACCTTACTTAGATAATCGCGATTTATAGCTTTTTCTAAGGCCGTCCATCAGACAATCACCCCGCATGCGAGTATCGGTCTAATTACCGCGATGTAGAGCCAGTGCGTGATTCGGGGTTGTAAGGTTTCACCAACAAGCTTTGGAGATTCCGACTCTCCCAACATTTAATATGGAATAAAACAGTAAGTTCTTTGCATTTTCGTAAGAACGTGTGCCATTCATGAGCTCTTTGTCCGTTAAATACAGCGCTGTATTCCATTTATGTTTTTTAAGTATTTATTTAATAGATTAGGGATACATGATACTATAAGATTTATAATCATAAAATGAAGTATCTAGTCAAAAAACAATAATTTAGAAAGAAAAGGCAAGAGTTTTTTAAAAGTATAATACTTGCATAATAACTACAATACGCAAAGTTTTATGAGTTTTTTTGAATAAATTATTTTATAAAGAAAGAAATCGTATATTTAAATATAGAGATTTACATTAAGTTGATAAATGTTGAAATATCCTCCTCTTGAACATGGGCAGTGAATTAATCGTTTGCAATCCGACAGGAAGACAATTCCAGAGTCGAATTGCTGACACGATGAAGGAACGTTCTGCTATTGTGTGAGAAAAGCGTGGAAATATCAAATTTAAGCGTCTACGTGACTGAGCAAAAAGTATCATTTCACTTGAGTACTCAGGACATTTGTTCTGAATAATAAAATGTAACTTTAAAGATTTCTGAAAAAGTAGTATTTATCCAAGTTGATTCCCAGATTAGAATTTAAACGTGAAACACTGGTGAACCTACTGACATTGTGTATAAAACGCACCCAGTCATTAAACGCATCATTTAGTTTACGATGGCATTCATAATCCATGGAAGGACACACATTACAATTATACGTAAAAAACGGGACAATCAGACTTTTCACTAGACGCAATTTCATACTGGGAACAAGCAAATGAGATGAACATCTTAAGGTACGAAGACCGGAGTAAATTTTTCTAATTGCATCAGAAACTGGATCACAGCAATTTAGGGATGAGTTAATGCTGAAACCCAAATATTTAACCTTACTGACATACGGGATGATTTTACCACCTAGTTCAATCGCCGGAAAACCAAATGGATTAACTTGAGTTCTCGAAAAGATCATATCCTCAGTTTTCAAGGGATTAAGCAGAAGTTTATTTAATATAACTCAGCTTTGAATCCTAAATAGATCTTCATTAACTCGAGCAACACAGTCTTCCATCAAACTAATAGGTCGAGCTAGGTGTATTAAAACATCATCAGCAAACATCAGCATTTTCCAGTGAATAATTGATTCAGGGAGGTCGTTAATAAATATTGAGAACCGTAAGGGTCGCAAAACTGAGCCCTGTGGCACCCCGGAATTTACAACAGAAGGTAAGGATATCCCGCTTTCAGTTTCTACGATCTGCACTCAATTTCTGAGGTATATACTCAGTAACTTAAGCGCACCAGAAGAAAAATTAAACTTATTCCTAAGTTCAACAAGCAAAATTGAGGGATCAATGCTGACAAATGCTTTGGTAAAGTCTAAAAGGACCATAATCCCAAACTTGCCAGCATCAAGTGCAAAACGTAGATCAGAAGTTACCTTCAACACGGCTGATTAGCAGCTGTCATTCAGATATTATCTTGTTCATAGGTAGATACCTTTGTATCTGGGATTAACGATGTAATGTATGCGAGTAATAACTATCTCGAGCATTCGTACAAGTACAGAGAGAGAAGTCGTTTGTTGTGGTCCAGACTCCGAGTGTGAAGGTTGTGCGTGCGTTGGCGAGCCGGTAAACATGACAGACGGATTCCCTTTTTTGGGAGTTGGTACAACCGTAGCTCTTTCCCACTGCTCAGGAAACAGACAGGAATAAATACATGCATTGAAAATATGTAACATAAATCATAGCACTATGGGTAATATCAGCTTTACATTTTTTTTTAGAAATGCCATCTGGACCAAGAGCATTTGATTTGACTGAACGAATGGCATCCAGAAAGTTGGCTACCCCTACGCAATCAAAAGAAAATGACAGATCAGAGCTGATAATATGTGACTGAACGTGAGGGCCATTTAGAACACTCAACACAATTTACTTCTACCCCCAATTACATATTCCGCTTTGAGGTTTCTCCAGAGTTCTTTTGAGCTTAGTGAATGATCAAGTTTTTTTAATAAATAAGTTCTCTTAAGCGAGCGAATTGCAGCAATGACGTTATTACGAACAACCATTGCCTTCTATTAAACTCTGATGGATTTCTTTTATATGTCCTATAAAAATCTTTCAAACGTTTAATGACAATAGGAACGTATTCATTTAAAATCTTCTTACAATAAAATTAAATAGCTCAACTTTATCACTAGTGTCAGGTGAACTATAAATTTCGTACCAGTTAAGGTCGCTACTGTCTCGTTGAAGGCCTGCTAAATCAAAGCTTCGAAATGATCTGTAACTATAAAAACTACTGTCACGTGCCTCGTTAACATGAATATCAAGAGAGCAAAATAAAAAATCGTGAATAAATTCAGAAGTGGGCCTAACTTGATCATGATCAAGATCAAGAGCAGATCAATCAAAGGTGGATTGGTGGTCGACTGAAAACATGCGGGATACCGATTGTTAATGACTGACAGTCCCAGTTTATCACAAAAATAGTGAAACAAACGTGTAGTGCAGTTATTAGATAAAAGATTAACATTAAAATACCCACATATTAACACTTTTTTTTTTTCGTGGGTAGGTGAAAATCTTCATGAGACACTATGAGACCGTGTACTCATAGTAGTGTCAGATTTCTACTGACTAAAAACACCCTTCCCTTCGTTTTGTTTACTACGACTAAGTTAGACCTTATCAAGTAGTTTAAGCTTCAGTAGAGAATATTCGCGTGAGGCAGGTAGATTTTCAATTAAAGCACCTGCTGAAACCGTCATGACATGCGGCTTTTTGTCTTATTGCGCTAATTCGAACGGTTTCGTTCTTTGAAGTCGGCGCGTAAGATTTGTCACATCCAAAGTTTGGAGTATGGCACAGTTGCAATGGCCATGAAGACGAATACGAAGCTTGCGAGCGAAGTTTTTTATTTCGTCCTCCACGGTAGCTATCCCTAAGTCTCTGTGGATATCATTGTTTCTGATATACCAGGGAGCGTTCACGATTATTCTTATAATTTTATTTTGGAATGATTGTATGAGATTCCTATTGCTTGGTTTGGTACAACCCCAGAGTTGTATACCGTACGTCCACACGGGTTTAAGCACTTGCTTATACAGAAGCAGTTTGTTATATACGCTTAGTTTGGAATATCTTCCAATTAGCCAATACATTTCTCTAAGTCGATTTTCGACTTCGTCACGTTTCTTTTTAACGTGAGGTTTCCATTTAAGTTTCGCGTCTAGTGTCATTCCCAGATATTTAGCTTCGTTTGCATGCGGTATTTGTACCGAGTTAATGAAAACGGGAAGGTTGATTATTTTCTTCTAAGTGAAGTTAACATGCGTCGATTTGGTCTTGTTAAGAACAATGCGCCAAGTTTTTGTCCACTCACAGATTTTATCCAAGGCTTGTTGGAGTTTTATGGTTGCTCACTCCATTGAACTTTCGTCCGCGAACGTAGCTACAATAGTGCCTTCAGTTTGTGGTATGTCCCGAGTGTACAGCAAGAATAAGATAGGCCCAAGGACACTTCCTTGCGGAACTCCGGCGGCGATTTCTTTAAAATCAGAATATTCAGTTCCGTGCTTGACACGAAAAAGTCTGTTTTTAAGGTATGATTCTAAGATCTTATGAAGTTGCTCCGGAAGGATTCGTCTTAGGTTATGATTCAATCCATCGTGCCAAACCCTGTCGAAGGCTTGAGATACGTCAAGAAAAGCGCTAGAACAAATCTTTTTCTCCTCAAGGGCTTTTTCAATTTCGTCGGTTATTCTATAAACCTGGTCAATTGTGGAATGATTGATTGATTGATTGATGAATTGATTCTGAACCCGAATTGGTGGTCAGGTATTAGGCGTCTCTCTTCAATGACCGGAAGAATCCGTTTCAGTAGGAGTTTTTCAAATACCTTCGATATTATTGGTAGTAGCGATATCGGTCTGTACGATTTTTTGTCATTTGGAGATTTCCCCGGTTTCGGAACCATTATGACTTCTGCGACTTTCCATTGATTTGGAACGTATAATAATCTAATAGAAGCATTTATTAAATAAAGCAATTTTAATAGTGCCTTTTTTGGTAATTCCTTGAGGATTTGTCCGGTTATTAAATCATAGCCAGGAGCTTTATTATTTTTCAGGTTTTTTATTGCCTGGCAAAGCTCTATAAATGACACACTTTTTATTCTAAGGTTGTCAGATGTCGTAGTCGTACCGGTAAAATCGTCTACCAATGTTTCTCCATCAAATGGCTTAAAAGTCTCTTCTTAGTGCTCGGCAAATAGATCCGCTTTTTCTTTGTCACCTTTTGCCCATTCGTCGTTGTTTTTTCTTATCGGTGGCGAATGTATTTGGGGTTTTTTAATTCTTTTGATAGCTTTCCAGAGCGAGTAATTAGTGTTTTTTCGGCGGTTAAACCTTCAAGATAAGCTGAAGTCTCTCGGTTTTTTAGGTCTTGGATCACTTTTTTAAGCTTATTGCATAGGAAATTCGATATTAACACATGATCATACTTTGGACTTAACTTTAGCTGGTTATCCTCCAGTTCCTTCAAATTATCCTGTTTAAAACAGTTTGGGGGACAGTAAAAAACAACTAGTAAGCATTTTTCAACGGAATTGTTAAACTCAATACAAAGAAACTGGACAACTGACTGGCTTGACGAATAGGTATTTGGAGGATATATATGGAGGAAATATTCTCTCTAACGTACTTACACACACCACCTCCAATTCTGTTTACACTATCATTCCTAAACAATTTAAAACCAGGAAACAGAATGATTTGTGGCGAAGTATTATAATTTAGCCATGTTTCAGACACCAGAACTACGAATACATCTAACTTGGATTAGCACGACATAATCCGAATTCGGATAATGAAAATTAAAAGAGCTACATTTTTGTTATTTGTTTGTTTGATATATATGGTACATATATAAAAAAATCGTTTCAGTATTAAGACTATAATTGCAGAAATACTTTTTTCTATGGTGAGAAACGTATGATTTTTCGTTTCGTACGCTTTCGATACGAAAAGTTTCAGACCAGAGTTACAGACTACGAACCACACGTGCGTTAAGCAGTGTCGCTCACTGCTTCCTATCGCGTAGGTATAGCGCTCGATTTTCAACAAAGCACACTGATGGACCTTCAAAACTCGCTCTCAAATTTGCCGAATAAATCCGAAAGCAATGGGAATATTCAAGGACTTCTAAGTCAAACATTTTACATATTTCTGTGTCCACAAGGTACAACCGCTTAAGTCGAGTTAGAAAAAAATTGAGTTAAGGATGCCAGAAGATGCTCTATTATTCGGAGTTTATTCTACCAAATTTTTACCTTGTTACCTGTTATCCTTAGCGAGTTATAGGCAAAGGAACAATACTAAAATTTCAAATTCGAATACATTTTCGGAAAAAAACGAAAACTTTAAACTGGTTTTCTGAGAATCTGTGAAAATCAACTTAGGCGGTTTTACCTTGCGGCCACAGATTTATTATATTAATCTGTTTGTTCTAACTTTATTGTGCAGTGGTCTTCATTTAGGCGCTTAACCTGTTGCTTACTTCCACAAAATTTTACTCTGCTTTGTAGTCCTAAGGGGAATGAGCGGGCTGATGAGCTCGCGCGGCAAGGATCTGCCCTTGATGCTTCCCTAGCAAAGGAAGTGAATGTCCCGTTGGGGGTTCTTAAGGAAGGCATCTTCGCGCAAGTTACATACATCAGCAGCCAACAGCCGACCAACACCGGAAATGCTGACGAACGTAGCAATGACCTGCCAACAGCGTATAAAATAAAAGCAAAGCCAAAACCGCTGGCTTGCTGATTTGCTGAACTCCAACGTCGGTCATTCACATGAACTTATTTCCGTTCATGCTGAAATTGCTGATTGTCATTATTTTGTTAAGACAGGTCATAAGTTAGAAAGTAAGTGGCTGAGAAAAGAGTCTTGTTCCAACAGTTATTGAATAAAGTCGTTTTTTTTTCGTTTATTGAAGACTGAGTTTAATTATTTCGATTTTTATCTCGCACTATCAGCTAAAGGCGGATAGCAGATGGCACGGGGTGCGGAACTGTGTCATATCCAGGCAGATGTGGCCCAAATACGCCCTGAAAAGAACGCAAGATCTACTAAACAGAAACCGTACAGATATCGCAAGAACTCTGCCAGTTAGTACTGGCCACTGGCCCATCGGGGTTCATGCGGCCAGAATAGGCATTGCATTTAATGAACACTGTCGCAGCTGCAATACTACTGTTGAAATAGAAACAATCTTGCACTTCCTCTGCAAGTGTCCGGCTTTAGGCAAGGCCAGACAGCGCACCTTAGGTAAACTCTTTTTCGACAACCTTATAGAGCTAGCGGAGATTAGCATTGGGGATATTATCAGGTTCCTCAATGCAACGGGGTGGATTTGAGTAATCCTTACCCCCTTTTTCCTATTCTTTCCCCTAGTAGTTAACATCCGTTAGGTCACTTGAATTGTGGTAATAAAACGGCTAATTAAGTGTCGGCATGGTTTGCTGACACAACCACTCCTACCTACCTACCTACCTAGTCCTAAGGTAGGACCTTAACTGACACACAAACTCTCAAGTCACCAATTCAGCAGAACCTTATTTTGTGCTGTGTTTTAAATACCTTAGCTATTCGCCACAGTACTTCATAAATTTCGATTTCACTCTCGGCTTCTGGGGGTTGAATAGGGTATATATAGTTTGGGTTGGGAGATATGCATTTCGTTAGTCATTAAATGCCCTGAGAAAAGCCCGTATATAATTCTATTTTCTTCCAAATGATATAAAACCATGAAAAAGGTTTCTTAAAGGGAAGGTCAACAACCACGAACCTAACCGAATTCGTATCCAGCACCCTGTGCGCATTGGAGGATGGCAAGGAAGTCGATGTTGTTCCTACCGATTTCAGCAAAGCCTTCGATCAAATTTCGCACGCAATTGTATTTTTGAAACTCAAAGCTCCCGGTTTTCAGCCTGGGTTTATCGCATGGATCAAGTCCTACGTTCATTAACGTTAATATGAAGTCCATTTTAGATCCTTTGTATTGGATACCTTTATGGCTCCCTCTAGTGTCCCTCAAGGTAGACGTCTTGGGCCCCTAATTTCCATTTTGTCAATTAATGATGTTGACCGCATTATTAAATATTCCCGTCTATCAGTTTATGCGGACGACATGAACATTTTTGCACACATCTCCACACCCACTGATTCCCGTGCACTTCAAACTGACTTGAACAGCTTTTCAACTTAATGTAATAAAAACTTTTTTCAGTTGAATGTCAACAAATGCCAAGCGATTACTTATTTCCGGAAGCGTCTTCCGACAGCTCCTAGAACGTATGCGATTTGCGACGAGCTTGTTCCCATTTAATTTTTGTAGCCATATTGACAATATCATTAACACAGCAAATTCTGCGCTAGGTTATGTGAAACGTTGGTCCAAGGAATTCTTAAATTCTTACATCACGAAATCCCTGTACTTCACATTTGTAAGACCAATTCTAGAATATGCCAGCCTAGTTTGGTCTCCCTATCACGATAGACATTCAAATCGAATTGTGTGTGTCCAACGGAGGTTCATCCGTTTTGCTCTACGCGGACTACCGTGGCCTGACAGACTCAACCTACCTCCTTACGGGCGTCGTTTAAACTTGCTGAACATACATTCGATTGAAAAGCGTAGAAATGTTTCCGATATACTATTTGCAACATCAGCTATTAGCAGGCAACATTGATTGTCCGATGCTGCTCCAAACCATCTCACTCAGCACCAATCCGCGTATTCTGAGGTTAGTACCTCTCTTCCGCCTCAAGTTTTACCGTACGAATTACGGGTGTTATAAGCCTATGTCTCGAATGCTAAGGATGGCTAATGAGTGCCATAGTAATGAGTGCGATTTTGTACTTATGGGTGCGACTCTAGCCGAAAATAAGACAAAATAAATTATTAAAAAATAATAATGAGAAAAAATAATGAAAACATAAAATGTCTGAAATATTTTTTTCAAGAGACTGACTCAGTGCGGAAACTGACAGTCACTTACTTATTATATTTCGAGTGCAGTATACAAGCCAAAACCCTTACATTATCCCAATAGCTGTCGGGCTCTGGATGCGATTATGATCTACAAGAGGAAAATTACACTCTAGCCAAGCAACAAGTTGCATAGACTTTGAAATCAGATCGAATCGCCGACAGTCTATGCCGCCGAATACGACAATGAATTCTGACTGCGTTTACAAATTAATACGTTCCGTACTAATTTATTACGATATGGTCACCCCACGCCCCCAACCAACAATCGACGGAAATACCCTTTGGCCACCATTGCCATCATTGCACACTGACTTTTTCGTATACACACAGATGCAGATGCAATGGCTGCCATAGAGAAGCATGGAGTTGCAAGTATCGCCCCCTAAACAAAAAAAAAAAAATGATTAATTTCCCCGATCGATGGTCAATGGCTGTGGAAAAAAGATGATCGCCGTCATTCTTGATCACCAACAGCCGCCGCATCCGCCACTGGTTCGAGCCCGATCACCTTTAAGTGTGTGTAAGTGAATAACTTGCACATAATTTGAAACTGGTATTTGAGTATCTGCTACGATGAAAGAAGAAGGAGTGCAGAGTCTCTGATCCCAACCGCGCCCAGCAGTTGTTAAAGGTCGACAATGCAAGTCGCCGTGCAACACTAAATTGTTGGCTTGTAACACTAGCTTCCGGCTGGTAAAATACAATTCTCAAAGGGGCGAGTGCAAACGAATCTATTGTTGGAGAGTTCGGTAAACATCTGGAAGTCAAATGGAATGAAGTTGTGGTATCTATTGTTGTTCGGTGGAACAGTGGCGCTAAGACATTCACCCAGTAGGCTAACACGTTTTTCTGAATTTAAGTTAATGACTATGTGAGATGTAAATAATTGGCTTATGGGGCTTTTCAACAAAGCTAAAAAAATTGATACGGACAGATAATGTGATAAATGTGTCACTTCTGAACGAAGAACTAACCCCATTCCTCATCATCCCCTTAAGCCTCTCGTGGGTATGGACTCTTATACGAGACATTATTAATAGCACCCAGTTGCAATTAACAAAAAGTTTATGTCATTTCACATTAAACGCCAGAACAACACGGGGAATGTTGGATTCTCATGCAGGGAAAAGGAAAACCAACATTTACACTTGGAGACACGCAACCATCAACCCCCCGGTGAGTGGGTTACTCAGTGGAAAATCGAAGCAATTTGCATTTTAATAAATTAAATTAGATCACAAGACAGGTAAAGATGTAAAGTGTATCTATAGATACATTTCTTTTACTGATAACTACCAATCTCACCCAATAGACTCTGTTATAGCCCCCCAGCGCCTTATCAACCCCAAGTAATCGCAATATCATTGTTGGCGGTTATTTATTGCGGTGCGATTCTCTATTACACTCTCTCACACGCCCTCCCAAGTCATAACCTATTATTATTAGCTAATCTCCAGTTCAGATCTCCATCTCTCTTTCTCAATTATAAGTCCAAGTCCAAATGGTGGAAGGCGAACCACCACAGAGACACAGTGCAGTGCCAGTTCCGAAAGGTGGAAACCGGCAAAGCAGCAGCAATGATCGCGCGGTCTACGGATAGCTGTTTGCGGATCTTGGTATAGTGGTGGACCCTTCTCTTGCGAGAGGTTCACTATTTAGCTTGCGGGTTCCTGAATTATTTGATTGATAGCCTCCTTCTCGTCACTGCCATAACTTTGAACGTGTTATTACGGTGTGCGGTTATCAAGAGTTTTTTTTTTTTTTTTGTTTTTATTTGGCGGTGTAGAGGGAGAAGAAGTTGAATGATCACATTTTGTTTTTATGTCTGCATGGGCGTGCAATAGATGGCGGTGTGTTGTACAGTGGTGGTGGGAGATTTTAAAAGTACACGCCTACGACTTATGAAGTGTAGAGATCAATCAGTTGAATCGTATCTTAAGATGACGAATGCGGTACCGACAATTGGCTGGCGCCTACATTTTTTTTAGTTCTACGTGCTTTGTCGTGGCGGCTTGTGACTTATGAGATACTTACAGGGTGCGTATGTATATACATATATGTGTATGTACATATCCATAGGTACCTATATAAGCACATGTAATTTCTGACTTGCGTTAGAACCTGAAAGGAAGTGAAGAAACTTCTTGTGTGTCTCTTACGAACTTGATTTCTGAAATATGAATATTAATATATTCATAATATGAATATCTGAAATAAAGCCAGTCCTGGACTGCGACAAATTATTCTTTTACCAAAACTGATCACCAAAATATGATCACTGGACTGAAAACAAATTTATAATGTCTATAGTTTACTTCAAGTTCTGTCAAATCTCCCTGATATTATATACATATATATCTCTATATATATTTATTATTATATACACATCAAATGTAATGAAATTTACTACTCGTATTATGTACAGTCAAATTTACTTCGTATAGGTATGTATTGTCAAATATACTATGGTGTAATCAAGTTCATTACAAATGTAGTCAGATGTGATTGTAATACAATATTACAACGGGTGAAGTTACATTTTTTAATGTCTCAAGAACTTTAACGATATGCCATTCTTTGTATGAATACTTAGAATATCAATGCAGAAAATTTTACTACATATGTATGTAAGAAAATTTTGCCACGTGTGATTGTTTGATCAATTTAGTAGTGAATCATACTTCAACGACATTTTTTCGAATTTATTACACTTACTTACTTACTTAGGTGGCGCTACAGTTCGGGGTGAACCTGGGCCTCAACTAACAAGCCTCTCCATTTAGCTCGGTCTTTAGCTAATTGCCTCCAGTTGCGCACTCCAAGTTGGTCGAGGTCCCCTTGAACTTGTGCGCGCCACCTACGGCGATAATTCCCTCTACTGCGTCGTCCCTCGGGGTTAGATTCGAAGACTCTGCGGGCCGGAGCGTTGGTGTCCATTCGCTCTACATGTCCCAGCCATCTCAGAAGTCCAATACGCAGTTTTTTGACTAGGTCGATGTCGCTGTACAGCTCGTATAGTTCGTGATTGAATCTTCTCCTCCAAAACCCGTCAACGCAAACGGGACCGAAAATCTTACGAAGAATTTTTCTCTCGAAGCGACCAAGGATATCTTCATCCTCTTTTAATAAAGTCCATGTTTCAGCGCCGTAAAGCAGGACTGGGATGATCAAGGTCTTATATAGAGTCTTCTTAGTTGTTCGAGAAAGGGCTTTACTGTTGAATTGCCTTATAAGCCCAAAAAAACAGCGATTGGCAAGAGTTATTCTTCGATTGATTTCTGCACTGATTTTGTTTGCTGAATTTATAGCAGAGCCAAGGTAGACAAAGTCCCTTACTACCTCGAAGTTATAGCTGCCCACTGTGACGTTTTGTCCAATTCGTCGATGTTGGTTTTCCCTTCTAGTTGACAGCATATACTTGGTTTTGCCCTCGTTTATCGCTAAACCCATTATGGCAACTTCCGCCTGAATGCTTGCAAAAGCACCGGTGACAGCCCGCTGAGATCTTCCGATAATGTCTATATCGTCGGCGTATGCAAGCAGTTGTACAGACTTGTAATAGATTGTGCCTCCGGTGTTGGCTTGTGAGTTCCGCACAATCCGTTCAAGTACAATATTGAAGAAGTCACATGACAACGCGTCACTTTGTCTAAAGCTTTTTTTGACATCAAAGGTCTCGGTGAGGTCATTACCGACCTTGATGGAGCAGCGAGCGTTCTCCATCGTCAGCCTGCACAGGCGGACAAGTTTGGCAGGGATGTCAAAACTAGACATGGCTCTATAAAGCTCTTCTCTTTAGATGCTGTCATAGGCGGCCTTGAAATCGATAAAGAGGTGGTGAGTATCGATTTGGAATTCTTAGGTTTTCTCCAGGATCTGCCGAAGTGTGAAGATTTGATCGATGGTGGACTTTCCTGGCCTGAAACCGCACTGATAGGGTCCAATCAGGCTGTTGATAAAAGGTTTCAGGCGGCCACACAATATCGCTGAAAAGATCTTGTACGCGATGTTGAGGAGACTGATGCCTCTATAATTGGCGCAGTTGAGGGGGTCTCCTTTCTTGTGGATCGGGCAAACGATGCTGAGATTCCATTCATCAGGCATACACTCCTCTGACCAAATATTAGAAATGAGTTGGTGTATGCAATCTACCAATTCATCCCCAGCTGCCTTGAAAAGTTCGGCCGGTAAGCCGTCAGATCCAGCAGCCTTGTTCGATTTTAGCTTGGATATTGCTATCCTCACTTCGTTTTGGTCAGGTGGACGGAAATTTTGACTATCATCGTCCATGTTGAATGGTTCATTCTGCCCGACAGCGGGATGTTGGTCTTCGTCGCCGTTATACAGTCTGCAGAAGTAGTTTTTCCATATTCTCAGCACCGACTGTGATTCTACTACGAGGTTTCCATTCTCATCTCTACAGGTTTCTGTACGGGTATTACTTCTCTGACACGTTCTTTTTACCTTTTGGTAAAACTTCCGTACATTGTTCCTGGAGTATAGACTCTCGATATTCTCAAACGCGCGCTTCTCATGCTCTTTCTTCTCCTTTTGGAGAAGCCGATGTTCTTCCCGTCTCTTTTGTTCGTAGAGCTCACGAGCAGCTCTCGTCTTCCTTTGCAGCGCCGCTTTGTATGCCTCTTGTTTTGCTGCATGCACTCGCCGGCATTCTTCGTCAAACCAGGGGTTTCGCGGTGGTGGGCGAGCGAGACCCAACACATCAGTCGCGGCGTTTCTGATGGCATGTTGGCAGCGTTGCCACTGGTCTTCGATACTTGATGCTGGCGGCAAAGGGGTGATTGAGAGATTTCGGGATACGCGTTCAGCGAAGAGTCTGGCGGTCTCTTGCGATTGTAGATATTCGACGTTAAATTTTCTCACAGTAATTCTTCTTTGTTGCTCAGATTGGGATATCTGCGTTCGTACCTTGGCTACAACAAGGTAATGATCCGAGTCTATGTTGGCCGCTCGGAAGGTCCGAACATCCAGAATACTGGAGGCATGCCTTGCGTCGATCGCAATATGATCAATTTGGTTGATCGTGACATGATCATTGGACCGCCATGTCTGCTTATGAATATCGAGATGAGGAAACCATGTGCTTTATTACACCGTTTTATTAATTTTGTTACAGTGTGTACAAACCACTTGGCAAACAATAAGGAAAGTAAACGATGCGACTGGATCGTACGTGCTTGCATCTATATGATGTTTATTCGTAGATTGAATTTAAATCAAGTTAAAATCGCTAAATTCCCTTTTTTTCTGTTTAATTTTACAAAACTTGGTATGCAATGTCATATATTATGTTTGTATTGTGATACATTAATTATGAACCCAATCAATGAGGAAATATTATAGAAATATGTAGTCGAATTTGAAAGTATGTATCTTTATACAAATTTTTATCCAAAAAGCTTAAATACCATCCGATTGATTTTGTGAAGACTAGGCCAAATATGAGCCACCGTCAGAAGTTTTCCAGAAAATGCTAATTTTTCAAAATCGAAACATAAAAAAGTTATTTTAATTTTGGGGCTAGTTTGCAAAATCAGATTCCGCCTTATGGTATACGCCCAGAGACCTCAGATGTGAAGTTTGAAGTAAATCCGCCGAGAATGGAGAGACCCACTCTTCGACATCGAATTTTTCAATTGTATAATACCTGTCCATATACATACTTAGACTTATCCACCTGCTTCAGTGGGACCCCACTAACATGCAGAGTGCACTGAATGGTTTTTTGTGAACGACCATTACTTTCGATTTGTTCACATTGATCCTCATTCCAGCATCATCACAAACGGCTACTAACCTTTCGAGTGCGCGCTGAAGTTCGGTTTGAGAGGATCCAAGGATGACCAAATCATCCACAAGGAGCAGATGACTAATCCGTAGGTCTCCCACTTTGAAACATTCCCCGCCACGGCGGCGCTGCAACATCCAATCCATATATATTGTACAATGAAGAGGAGAGGTGACCAACGCCCACAGTAATAGGTATTGATTTAACACCGTTTATTCGAACACAGCTTCTACAGTTTGTATATAATGACTAAATCGCCCTTAACAAGGAACCATCAATCCCATACTCCTGCAGAACACTTCAGAGTTTGCCTTGAGGAACCCTATCATATGCTTTTTCCAAATCCACCAAGTATCTTTGGGCTCCGTGCGGCTAGTGGAAGTAGTTGGACCATGTATAGCCACAATCTTTCCACTAACCAATTCTACAGGGGCTTTACCGGTAGAAAGCTTGAGTACCGTACTACCGTCCGGTTTAAAACGAGAACCGGTCTTGTTCCTATTTTTTTGTAGTTCCCTAATGGAACGAGTGTGAGTATAAGTACCCTGGGGCTCCATGCGGCTATTGGTAGTTGTTAGACCATGTGAAGCCACAGTCTTTCCACTAGCCAGCTCTTCAGGGGCTTTACCAGTAGACAGCTTGAGCGCCGTACTACTGTCCGGTTTAAAAGGGGAACCGGTCTGGTTTGTTATTTTTTGTTTAATTTATTTATTTTTGTTCATTTTGTATTCCCACGAGTAACAGAGATAGGGATGTCAATCTGTGCAGAGATCCGCAATACACAGATATGGCCAGCTAATCCGGAGATCGCCAGGTTTCCGAATACTCCGTTCGCGACTGAGCTATTTTTGGGATGGGCCTCCAGCCAGGTTGATCCTTGGCACGGGTCGTATAACCCCTTGATCCAGCCCACCGGAGGGGAGAGGGGGAAAGGAAGGATTGGGGGTCGACTCCATCTTGGTTTCGAATCTCGTCAGGGGAATAAATCCCAAGAGTCTTTGACCTCTACTAGGCCCTTACACCACGACGAGATGTGCAGTCACGTAAGGGTTAAGGATGCGTTAAGGATACCAGAAGATGCTCTACTATTCGAAGTTTATGCTACCACATTTTCACCTTATTACCCGTTATCCTTACCGACTTATAGGCGAAGGAACAAGACTAAAATTCCAAATTCTCATACGTTTTCGGGAAAATTTAAAACTTTAAACGTGTTTTCTGAGAAGCTGTGAAAATTGACGTAGGCGGTTTTACCTTGTGGCCATAAGGCGTAATATATACAGCATCGGATATGCGTAAGAACTGCAGAAGGTCGTGTATCCAAGATGTCGGATACGTGTGAATTGGGCCTAGGAAACCCAGCTTGTTCCTAATAAAAACCTTTGGGAAGATCTAGATTTGTCTATGCCGATTGCATTGTCTTGAAAATGCCAATGCACAGCAGTTTCATAGGGCGTTCTAATAAACAAAAAAAAATTGTGAAAATCATCAATGCTGCAGCTGCATAACCAAAATGAAAACTAGCCAGGAAATAGCCGCTTTGCGAGATAACTAGATATTTGCACAATCGTCCCTAAACAAAGTTCATTTTGAGTGAGAATGAGAATTCCTAGCCATGAACCATGACCACTCAGACCTCAACCAACCAACCACTCAGACCTCAGACCAGACAAATCTGTTTAATAGCTTAGACTGGAAGGAAAAATTCAATTTTCCAAAAAAAGCAATCTACTAAATTTGTAGCCAAGCGCATCCTTGGATCTACAGGGTGTTTCCATTAAGAACGCCCCATTTTGTTTTTTAAATAAAACAGTTTGCGTTTGAGTTATCAAAACAGAAAAATTATTTAGGGTTAAGACACCATTGATGCCACTATGGAACACAACATCATTCAAATGTTCTCCACGGAAACGTCTGCACGAGTGAATGCGTTGAATCCAATTGTCCATTACTTTTTCGCACAAATAGTACGATATGCCGGTGATTTCGCTTTCGATGTTGGTTCTGAGATCGTCTAAAGTTTCTGGCTTATTGGGAGAGACCATGGACTTGATATCGCCACAAATAAAAAAAGTCCAGAGGCGTCAAATCACACGAACGAGGCGGCCAATTGACTGGTCCATTTCGCTCATCGAACTGCGTCTTCAATAACGCGATAGTTTGGCCAGCTGTGAGGCATATGGCGCCCCGTCTTGTTGAAACCACATATACTCCAAGTAATTCTCTTCCAATTTATCTCAAAAATAATCAGTCAACATGGTCCGGTAGCGATCCATATTGGTTGTGACTGAGTGATTATGATTAACTTCTCGTCAAGGTATAACTTCTTCCATGTTTGGTAATTAAAATGTTATTAATGCTGATCTAGCAAGACAAAACACTCATCGGAGAACTAAACATTATGTTGAGTTAACAGTAACAAAGAAATAAATAAATCCCCTATCTAACTGCAAAACTAACAAACAGACTACAATACTCGTACGAGTAATCCCGTAACAGCATTTCTTTAAAAAGAAAAACTTACAAACGATGTGCTAGTGTGTTTCTTCTTTATTGTAGAAGTCAGCAGTCATTATTGCAGTGACCCTTCATTAAACACATGTCAATGGCATGTCACACGCTCCAGCTAATCTAATAACAGATTCATCGTTTTGTCATCGAACTAACCACAAAATGTATCGCAAGTTCCCGCAATCAGCGTCTCTTATGTGAGTCCTTTATAGCAATTTGCGGTTCTCGTACTACCTACTTAGTTTACAATTATTTCCTGAGGCAATGCACAAAGCAAACTAAAACCGACAACGATGCAAAAAGTGACCACAAATTAGCATACACACTGGAGCAAAAAAAAAAATTATGTTGTTACAACGAATCTTTCATGGTTTTCTTATAGATACTCGTACCACGTCCACCTGTAGCCAAATAAAAAAAAAAAAACGCATTTCTTTTTCATTTAATTTTTTTCTTTGGAAATTATATCTTTTACCTTTATTTTGAGATTTGAATTGGATGCCCTTAGGGCGTCAGTTATGTTGCGTTCTGTTCGTTGTAGGAATACACGAGAAGGCGATTGTGTGTGGCGGATAATCAAAAAGGATGCTTTGAGCAACAACGGAAGTTCTTTCCACACTACAAAGGAAGTTATTTGCTGAATTATATTTCACTAACCAACCCCCCTACCGACTGTTTGGAATTTTTTTTCGTCGTCCACCATGTATTGCTGCCGAAGGAGGGAGGAAAGGCGAATTTTCATTTTTAGTAAATTTATAATTTTTGATATTTTCCATTCGTTGTTGTCTCGGCTTCTCAGTTCTTTTTGTTTGATTCCGTTTCCTGTGCGCATGCAAATGACATTTTTTTAAATTATTCGTTAATATTATTATTTGTCGGTGCTTTTGGCGGTAAAGGTAAAAATTCAAAAAGTGAATGGCGAATGGACTGGTAGTTGCGGACGGAGGAGTGTAGGGCATCAGAATAGCGAATTGTTATTTTAATTTTTATTCAAGACTGTCAAGGATTTCATTTCCTTTGCCAGGGCTTTTGTAGAAATATTTCGTGAGACTTTTTACTTTTTTTTTGTAATATTTTGTATTTCAATTGCGAAGAGAAGAGAATTAATCAAAGGAAGTTGAGTATCTTAGATATCATATACAATTTAATAATATGTTGGGGGGAAGTTTGCCAAACAAAACAGATTATGTTTAGCCAACTTCCAATGCAGAGAAGATCAGCAGAGAACATACAAATGATTTAACCTAGGTATCAAGGAATCTGCTAGATTAAAAAAAAATCTGATTCTTTTACCAGTAACCAGTGTTTTGTCCCCCTCCTGTGGAATCTTGTAGTGAATGAGCTACTAGTGGACCTGGACAGCTCAGGCTGTAGAGTGATTGCCTATGCTGATGACATTGCGATTGCTGCGTCTGGCAAGCACCCAGACACTCTCAAGGAAATCCTCCAATATGCTCTCTCTCGGTTCACTAGGTGGGCCTCCAATTCTGCATTGGGGGTTAACCCTCATAAAACAGAACTTGTTCTCTTCACAAGGAAATATAAAGTTCCCCACGTAGACCCTCCTATGATTAATGGCACCAGTCTCACCTTCACTGTTAATGCAAAATACCTGGGTCTTATTCGGGACAGAAAACTGAACTGGAAAGCCAATCTACACGAACGCGTAAGGAAAGCCAATGTAGCTCTCTATTCCTGTAAAAAGGCTATAGGTAGGAGCTGGGGTATGAAACCTAATCACTCGCTGGCTTTACGTGTCTGTTGTCAGGCCCATACTACTCTATGGCTTGATCGTTTGATGGCCTGCCCTTGACAGGGCTGTTCACCTCTCTCAGGTACATAAAGTGCAACGATCCGCTTGCATGTGGTGCACTAAGAACTACCCCCTCTGCGGCACTGAATGTTCAACCTGTTACCCCTGGATATCCTTGGCAGACAGACGGCTACCAGTGCGGCTATTCGTCTTAAAGCCTCTTATCAGTGATCTAGTTATCACATTGGCCACTCCTCGATCCTTGATCTTCTCAACTTCACACATGAAAACACGGACTACACCCCATCGAAACTGAGATTTGACCGACACTTCCGTACGAGTATCCCTGAACGGGATGAGTGGGATGGCTCTAAGACCGAAGGTGGGGTGGGCTGTGGTGTTTTCTCCGATAAGCTCAACCTGAGCATCTCGTTCCGCCTCCCTGGTCATTGTAGCGTTTTTCAGGCGGAAATCATGGCGATTAAGGAAGCCCTGTCTTGGCTGAAATGTAATGTATTATCTGTCAGCGGTATTAGCATTTTCACTGACAGTCAAGCGGCTATCAAGTCCTTGGAATCGTGCTCCTTTACTTCAAAGACCGTCTTAGACTGCCGTTTGTCTCTTACAGAGATGACAGAGCAGTTCAACATTCACCTATGCTGGATGCCAGGTCACAGAGACATTCCAGGAAACTGTAGGGCAGATGAACTCGCTAGACAGGGTACTACTCTAAGGATTCTGCCAGATAGGCAAGCCCTGGGTATGCCCCTCGCTACATGTAAGCATCTACTGAAGCTGAACGCTATTAGCAAGACCAACCTTAGGTGGGATAGTGGCTCTACGTGTCACATTTCGAGGCAGATCTGGCCTAAGCTGGACCAGAAACGTAGTGTCGAGTTGGTTAAACTAAAGCGATTACAGATCAGCTGCGTTATCGGTGTCATCACCGGACACTGTCTAATCGGCCAACATGCCAAAAGACTTGGCCTCTTTTCCAATGACTTCTGCAGGAGCTGTGGGGACGAGGAGGAGGAGGAAACCATTCTTCACTTCCTATGCACATGTCCTGCTCTATCACACAAAAGAATGCTCCATCTAGGAGCTCCCTTCCTTGACGACCTCAGCGATTTGGCGTCCTTAGACATCATGAACATCCATCGCTTCATCAAAAGCTCCGGTTGGTTTTATTAGTCCCTGAGTGGTCTAATGGTAGATCCTTGGCATCACAATAGACCTTTACTGGTCTAAGTGTGTCTGCATCGTGGTGCAGACAGCCAATCTAACCTAACGCTCAAGTGGGCCCAGGGACAAATGCAATACCTAAAAACTCTCCCAGAAGTGTCGATGCGATTTCGTGGGTGGACACGACTAGAGACCACCGGTGTCATAAAAGAAAGATCAAACAACAATAAAACAGGGGCATGCACGTGTGGAGCATAATGGAAACACTTGTTAAAAGGAAAGGCACTACCAGTGGTTACGCATGGTACTGATCCTGAACTGAGCAGAGATACTCAGATGATAGCTATACAGATTCCGGGGGCTAACAAAGCAGTGAAACAGTTTGGACGAAATACAAGGGTAGCGAGTTGGAACGTCGGAAGTATGACCGGACGAAGTTACGAGCTGGAAGAGACGATGCGTAGAAGGCGAGTGGACATCTTGTATCTCCGAGAAACGAAATAGCAAAACATCAGAAATCTTACAAGATATTCTACTACGGAATGGAATAGGGTAAAAAAAAAAAAAATCGGTATCATCCTCCCGGCAGAGCTACTTGGCAACGTCTTGATCATTTCGAAGACCAGCGACAATTTGATATCTCTCAAACTTAAATTGAATGGACTCCTCCGATTAGTTCAATACTTTCAGCCCTTATGTATTTTCATAGATACCTTCAATTCGACATTAATGCGGTAATCTTATGGACGTAAATAGCTTTGCTGATTTATTTTGAGTAAGTACATACCTATTCCGACACTTGTATGCATCTCGGACTCTTCCGCGTATATTGCTATATCTGTGTCAGATATGATGGTATTCGAAGGTTTGCGTATTCTAATCGAGTACTTGCGATTGGATTCATCCTTTTCATTACTGGATGAACTATTGAGGTATGGCCATGTGCAGCAGATCGCCAAATGTTTCCTGCTTTAAGGTCAAGTACAGTTATTCTTTTTAGTAAATAAATCCATCGAAATTAAATATATAATTGGGTCTATGATAGTCCTGTGGCTGTGCTTGATCTTGAAGCACCTGTCTGGCGTGCTGCTCTTTGCACTTCTGTTTGCACCATCGTTTTTGGTTTGTTCGCACCGGTCCACCATGCAATGTACTTGTAGGTGAGTATAGTCTTAAAAACTGCTAGATACCTACTCATAAATCCAGTGCATTATTTTCGAAAAGAGAAACTTCTCCCACAGATAGTACAAGCCTGTCACCCCGTCAACCCGATTAAAATGAAGCGATGGGAAATGGGTCTAAGCTTAAATGCAACAAATCTGCAAGAGCCGATGACATAGCCGCCGAACTTATCAAAGCTGAAAGATATGACTTGATATGGAGCATGCACCAATTCATCTGTAAAATCTGCTTGCTTGAAAGTATGCCCGACGAAAGAATTCTTCGTTTGCCCGATCCTATAGAACTGAGACCCTCTGAACTGCGGCAACTACAGAGGCATAAGCCTTTCCAACATTGCATATGTAAACGCCTAATAGCGCTGGTTAACAATATGAAAGGTATTCAACAGTGCGGGCGGCAAAAGTATACCATTGACCAAGTATCTTGGAACAAATATTCGTCAAGTGCGAGGTAGAAAACATTATTATTGCGAAAAGAAAACATATCTCCAAGAGTACCGCAAAAGTGGCTTAGAAAGCCGAAATAGAACACAGAGCTCAGTCAGGTCACTTTCGATCAAACTCGACCAACGAGACCTTCCAAATTAAAAGGAAGCCCATTAACACCAATAACCAATCAATCTCTTCTTCATATTCATGATCCATTAATCTCCACAAAAGAAGAACACATCCCCATAGTCATCATTAAACCCCATTAAAACGCCATAGTCACGTGCCTGCAACACTAGCAAAACTGTTATTAAAAAAATCCTTTCCCAAAGGTAACCACGAAACTTTTAGCTCATAACGTATGCATAACATGCTACCTTGTCGTAGCTCGTAAATTCACAAATTTACCCATCATTCTACTGGGCAACACATGCAACGCATCCGACCGCCATCATTAAATTAAGAAATCACTGTCAGAAATTCTGTTAAGCCTCCTCCATCCATCTGAAATGTCCACCACTTTCGCGCTTCGAGTAGATCCTTGGTGAACGCGACGACCACCGAGTGCGCAGTCACCACTGGTCAGCATTAAACAAAAGAACTTTCATTCTTTTTGTCCGAAACCTATCATCAAGTCTGCCTGTTGTTGGTCTTATTTCTTCACAAAACATTGCAAATTGCAAATAAGACACACAAAAAACCGAAAATCCCTGCCCGAAGAGGATCAACGCAGCCCCAAAATCCACTGAAAGAGTAGAGTCCCTTCGACCGATTAACTGTGGACTTAACTATTATGGCAGCCTGCTGCCGTTTCGCGCTGGTGGTGCATAAAAATGATTGCTCCAATTTTCTCTCTAGAGGGGTTTTTATTTGTCTTGTTGTTGTTGGTCCTGTGTATCCATCCTGTCTGCCATGTCATGCTTTGGTGGTGAATGGTGAACAAAAGAAAAAGAAATGCACAAACTCGAGAAAAAAAAACATCCTTGCGCGTGCATTCGCGGATATTTGCAAAAAAAAAGGACCTCGCTCCCGAGAAATAAAAAGAAGATGACAATAACCGCGACGCCAAAACCTCGTCAAGCTCGCGCGAAAAAAGCGAGCGCGGCTCGATGAAAATTGTTTTTTAACGGCCGGCCATAATTTGTGCACTCTGCGCACCCAACAAAGTGAAATGTGGAAATAAATAACAAAATAAATGGACTCCGGCCGCTGGGGGTTGTATATGGTGGATGTATGTGGAGATGTTAGTGTTGGAGTGCACTTGAAGGGTTGCAGTTTGATTTTTGATTTTTTTGTGATGTTTTAAATCTCACCCGGTAAATCCAGTGATAAATACGGATACACGACGATCCAATCAGCCCGGTTGCTTGTGTACTCGTATCTCAATCTATCTGTTAGCCAAAGTGGGGACTAACATACATAGGTATTCATCGACATGTTTTCAATTGTGTCCAGTTTTATAGCATAATCCTCGACATTCTTGATTATACGTATAGTATTGATTAAGATCGTAAAGTAAAAAGGAAGGTAAAAACGTTTTTTCACATTTGTTTGCTAGTTCATCCGACCTTTCTGTTGGCGGCATAACTCTGTGCCCTGGCAGCTAGAGTGGAATAACTGTATTGGTTGCTGACGTTAGGACCCTTCTTGTGAACTTAAACTGGTCACAGAAAGCTTTGGATATCAAAACAGGTATCCCACAACTAGTAATCCGACAGCAAGCAAAGTGTGCAGACATACAAGATGCGAGCAAAATGTTATCAACTGGACGTTTGGGACATAAAGCTTTAAAGGTTATAACTTTGACGTTGCACTTACAGCCGGTTTAAAATCAAACAACACTCTGTGACTTTAAAGAGAAAGACTACTCAAATTTATTGATGCAGTTACAGTACCCAGCTCTGCATGTTAAAATTATGAAAAGGAGGGTTGCCCCAAATCACTCATTTAAGGATTTGAAATGACAGGTACAACGCGATCATGAAGACGAATGATCCTCGATCTAGGTTACGTTAGGTTAGGTATGTGGACCAGCAGGGAGAGACGCTCTCTGCGTTGACCCATTGTGATACCCATAGGGGAAAAAGTAATTCCTTGCCCATTGAGGCTTAGTCAAAACTGGCAAAAACTATACAAACACAATCACTTACTTCGTTTCTGCATACACGCCACCATGATGATTTGATGAAGTCCAGCAACTTTCCTATCGAAACGCCGGACAGCTCCTCGAGATTCTGGAACAAAAATTTACCAAGGAACTTTTTCCTGGAGTGTTGAAGACCCGGACAGTGGCACAGGAAGTGGGTAGTGTCCTCAAAAACTCCCTCGTCACCACAGCCTCTACAGAGTTCCTCCTCCGTCAGGCGTAGTTTCTTCAAGTGGTAATGCAGAGTATTGTACCCCGTGATGATCCTCGATCTAGGTTCTGTAAAGAAGCTCAGTAAGCTCTAGACCACCGAATTACCGTAAATCTACCGCCCGATAAGTCTTACTTCTTTCCTCTTGAAAACTATAAAAGTATGGAGAAATTACTTGATGGAAATATAAGGGATAGAGCCCTCGTTATAAATCCTCTACAAAAAACCCGTATTTTGCCCCACACTTTTTGGTGAAACAATAGAATTCTCTAAGAAGGTTAAACACCTTGGCCTAACAGTTGATGAAAAACTTGGTTGGAATTATC
Organism: Brachypalpus laphriformis; assembly: GCA_945910035.1. Classification (NCBI taxonomy): domain Eukaryota; kingdom Metazoa; phylum Arthropoda; class Insecta; order Diptera; family Syrphidae; genus Brachypalpus; species Brachypalpus laphriformis. The sequence goes on along the minus strand of OX246753.1, from coordinate 193,376,150 downwards.
ACCTCACAAAAGCCATAAAGAAAGTCACGATCATTATGGACAAAAGTTTCATTGGTAAAAATTGAGGCCTAAATCCCGAAAAGATGCTATGGCTCTAAACAGCGATAGCAAGACAGATCGTCATATATGCAGCACCAGTATGTTGGCAAAAAACGAAATAGAGGTCTGCACAGGACAAGCCCAATAAATTTCAAAGACTAGCTTATGGATGCACAATAGATGCGATGAAAACTGCTCCTACTGCAGCGCTGGAGGTTATTTAAAATCCACTACCTCTTCTCCTTCATATAAAGAAAGAAACAATGGTTAGCGCATTTATGTTCATTGTTGAAGATGAAAAAAAAAAAATGGCGTCGACGAGATAAGCAAGTGAAGTTCGTGCTCTGACCATATCTCCAAATTAAATAAAACTCGTACTAAATCTTTTTCAAAGTGTCGTCTACTTAGGTAGTTCAAATCTTTACGCTCTTTTTAACACAATTACTTGCCCCGATTACCTTGATCCTATTTTTTTATTTTTTTCATTCATCTGAACAATGGCACCAAATAGACCCCCTGCAAGTCGCTTAAGGCCAAATAAAAACAATACACATCAAAACTCTTCCGCGAGTGCTAGGTCTATAAATGATAAAATTCTTAAGACGATCAAACAAGAAATTCATAAGCGGTCGAGTGAAATCATTGCACAAGTTAACTCCCAAATGCAAAACATGATCGATACGCTCAGTGATAAACTCGACAATTTTATACATCAAATTAACTCTCGTCTTAAAGATGTAAATAGTGCAATGTCCAAACTTAGTGCACGGGTTGATCAATTGGAAAGTGCACCTAACGCTAATCAACAATTAAAAGCTGAACTTTTAATTCTCCGTAACAAAAGTGATTTCTTGGAGCGAAGAATTATATCCGCCGATGCCGTTCGACTTGGTGTCCAAGAGAGATGGAGAAAACCTCACCCAATTATTCAACCTAAGTTATGCCGGTCTGTCAAGTGCATCCCACCACCCGCGCCGAGACAGATTTTTCGCACAAGACCTCGAGGAACATCACAAGACAGCGCTATCATCATAAACTTTCAATCCTCAACTGATAAGATTGAAGTACTTAAATCGGCAAGTCAGCACTGTAAAGTTCTAAAAAAACACTTTGCCTAAAAGATGCTGGGTACGAGTCTGACAACCGAAGACACATCAACGAAAGCCTCACCTCCCATAATCACATTATCTACCGAAAAGCTCTCCAGTATAAACAATGCAAGCGGCTTACGTCTGTTTTCACCAGAGGAGGGCGTGTGTATGTTAAAACTACAACTGACAGTAGAGCTTTTATGGTGGACTCATGCGAATGCTTTTACTCAGTGACCAGGAACAATCATCGACCTGCTGTAACGTTACAAAACTCAGTTTCTTTTTTTAACAGCTTTTAGTATTTCACTGGTAGTCACTAACAGCCATTTGTCTGAAAATATTCACCTTTCCTGTATGCTATATGATCTTTCGCGCTGGAGGGTAAAGTTGTCTTACCTAAATTATATCCATGACCACGGTTAATGGAAATGGTTCTGTGAGCGATGGGATGGATGAAAATTTGCGTATAATGTTGAATATCTTTGGCTGGTCAAACGGTAGTGCATGCGATCATATGAAAACACAAGCGTTTTCACTCAGCTGGGGCCTACCAACTCCTACTCTCAACCTCCACGCGGTGACAGCCGGGTGCCTAGTACCTTAATCCATTAAGTGGGTAACCAACCCCGTTTGGCAGATTCTTGGCGGCAGCAGATGAGAGAGGGGGGAAAGAGTGTTTTCTCACTGGAGCACTTCTTCCTGTTCCAGGCGGCAGCGGACGAATTCCCTAGACGGAGTCAACGGTGGGGTCTATAGTTCCAGTTAGGTTGAACTTAGTGAATACCTTGCGCGAGCTGCTTCGACGTATTTGGATCACAGGTCGGTAAGGAATTTTCAATGTTGGTCAGGACATTAGAATAGAGATGGTGGCGGAGGAGCCCTTAATGGGCCAATGGCAGCGCTCATACTCCCGTAGTGGACTACTGGCACCGGTGTACCCGGCCCCTCGTCCTAGGGGAATAATTAAGGAACTGGCCCTCCAGGTTGGGGCTTGTGCCGTCGGGGTAACTTCCCTACCACGTAAAAAACATATGGTTCCGAAACAACCAAAAGCCTCGGATAAGGATGACTCAACTAATGACGACCCCAGCAAACGAAATAAGGACAACGACCTTCGGATCTGTACGTGGAATGTTCTGTCCCTTTACAGACCACGTGCAGCCGAACAACTAGCAGAGGCCTTAGACTGCTATAAAGCAGATATTACCGCCATCCAGGAAGTGCGATGGGATGGGCCGGGCAAAAAGAGGATGAAAAACTGTGACATCTACTACGGTGGTTGCTACAGAGGCAACAGGCAACGCTTATTCAGATGCGGATTTGTCATACGCGGCAGACTTAGGCAAGAAGTCTTGCTTCCGACACGTAAGCGAGCGTATTATGACTATCCGGATCAAGGCTAAATTCGCAAACATAAGCCTAATATGTGTTCATGCCCCCACGGAAGAAAAGGACCCTGCACCAAAGAGTGTTTCTACGAGCTCCTTGACAAAACATACAAGCAATGTCCTAAATACGACGTTAAAATCGTATTGGTGTATGCCTGATGAATGGAACCTCAGCATCGTTTGCCCGATCCACAAGAAAGGAGACCCCCTCAACTGCGCCAATTATAGAGGCATCAGTCTCCTCAACATCGCATACAAGATCTTTTCTGCGCCTGGAACCTTTCATCAACAGCCTGATTGGCCCCTATCAGCGCGGTTTCAGGCCAGGAAAGTCCACCATCGTCACACTTCGGCAGATCCTGGAGAAAACCCAAGAATTCCAAATCGATACTCACCACCTCTTTATCGATTTCAAGGCCGCCTATGACAGCATCTATAGAGAAGAGCTTTATAGAGCCATGTCTAGTTTTGACATCCCTGCCAAACTTGTCCGTCTGTGCAGGCTGACGATGGAGAACGCTCACTGCTCCATCAAGGTCGGTAATGATCTCACCGAGACCTTTGATGTCAAAGAAGGTTTTAGACAAGGTGACGCGCTGTCATGTGACTTCTTTAATATTGTACTTGAATGGATTGTGCGGAACTCACAAGCCAATACCGGAGGCACGATCTATCACAAGTCTGTGCAACTGCTTGCATACGCCGACGATATAAACATTATCGGGCTGTCACCGGTGCGTTTTCAAGCATTGAAGCGGAAGCGGCCAAAATGGGTTTAGCGATAGACGAGGGCAAAACCAAGTATATGCTGTCAACAGGAACAGACAGCCAACACCAACGAATTGGACAGAACGTCACAGTGGGCAGCTATAACTTCGAGGTAGTAAGGGACTTTGTCTTTCTTGGCTCTGCTACAAACTCGAAAAACAAGATCAGCGCAGAAAGAGAGGATTAACCCTTCAGAATTATCTGTGCAAATTGATAGTGTGTCTAATAGGATGAATGGGGCTATTGTCATTAAGTGTAATAATGAGGAATCAATAAAAAAAATCGAAAATGAAGTTAAAGAAAGAACATTACAATGTGAAAGTTTCTAAGCTGGTTAATCCTAAAGTAGTGGTGAATGGTATTGATAATGAAGTGGCTGAAAATAATCTAATTGACATAATATTGAAACAAAATAGGATTAATGGTGAAATGAAGTTGTTAAAATTTTTTAAGAAATCTAACAATGCTTTTAAATATAATGCAATAATAGAAGTGGACAAGGTTTTATTTAAAAAATTGATAGAGATAAATTTAGATAGATGATAAATTAAATGTTAAAAGGTGTTTTAAATGTTGGGGTTTTAATCACAACGCAAATAATTGTACAAATAAAATTCAGTGTCCGAAATGTGGTGGAGAACATTGTATGTCAGATTATAGAAGTGATAAATTGGAATGCATTAATTGTGTGAAAACAAATGAAAGACTGAATTTAAATTTAGACATAGGCCATGATTCGAGAGACTTTAAGTGCCCAGTATACCTGAGGCGTCTGGAAAAAGAAAAAGAGAAGGTGAACTATTAGCAATTAGCTGAAATAAGATGTGTCTATTTAAACATACGGGGCCTCACTAATAATTTTAATGAATTAGTTATGTTGGCGCAAGAGGGGCGATACGAAATTATAGTTGTTAGTGAAACCCATCTAGTTGAAAATGTTAATGACAGTGAAATAAAAATAGATAACTATAACACGATAAGATGCAATAGTTCATCGACTAGAACCGGTGGTGTTGTTATTTACCTGCAAGAAAGTTTTAGCTTTTCCATACTTAAAAATGAGCAAATTGAAATGGATATATGGGTGATTGTAATCGAAGTGGGGCAAATGGGCCAAATGCCTATTACATATGCAGCATTATATAGATCTCCCAGTTCATCTGATAGATCTTTTTGTGACTTTTTTAATACATTTATGGATGATATTATGGGGAGTAATTTAGTGATTATGGGAGATTTTAATATTGATTGGTTAAGAAACAATATTTATAAAAAAGACATTGAATACGTATCAAATGAAAGAATGTGTAAACAGTTAGTTAATCAACCAACAAGAATAGAACTTAATAGTAGAACAATTATAGACTATGTCATTTCAAATATAAAAAACTGTGTCGCGAAAGTGGAAAATTCACTTAAGATAAGTGATCATGAAACTATAGTGATATCGATAAAAGTAAATTTAAAAAAAATCAATGGAAGACACTAAATGTGTAAGAATTCTTAAATATACAATAATAAAATCAAATTTATTCAGTTAATCTCCAGAAGTGAAATAAGTGAAATTTTTGCATCACCATACGTTAACTCAATGCACAGTATTTTTGAAAAAGAGCTAACTCGCATCATAAGTGAATTTATAGTCCTGAAAAGTGTAAAATTAAAGAATCAAAATAAATGGTACACGAGTGGTCTAAAATTATTAAAGAGGCAAAAAGTAGACAGTTTTTTTAGATTCATCCATACAGGATTAGAGGAAGATTGGGACTTATACAAAATGTCAAGGAATATGTACAAAAATTCACTAAACAAAGCAAAGAGTGACTATATTAAAAATAAGGTGAACAATGCCAGTGATCAAAAAACAATGTGGAGAGCGATTAAAAATCTTGTGCTGAAAGATAAAGAAGTTGTAAATAGAATAATCGAGTTTGAAGGTGTTAAGTGTGAATGCAACGAAACTATTGCAAATAACTTCAATAAGTTCTTCGTTAAAAGTGTGAAAGAAATTAATAATTCTATTATCAATATACCATTTTTAAATAACGTAGAGAATCAACCAAATACTTTTAAATTTAAAACAATTGAATCGGTCAGTGAATTGTGGAAAATAATTGAAATGCTGCCTTCTAAAAAGGATTTTCATGGGATAAATAAAAACATAATTAAAGATGGTTATAATATAATAGGGCCAGTACTTCTCAAAATTATAAATATGTCACTGATGGAATATTTCCCGATAGTTGGAAGACATCCGTTATTGTCCCAGTACAAAAATTCGCGAATTCGGTAAAATGTGAAGACTTTAGGCCGGTAAATATGCTTCCAATATACGAAAAGATTTTGGAAAAGACTGTACAAATACAGGTAGAGAAATTCGTGGAAATGAACAACTTATTAGTTGAGCAACAATCTGGGTTCAGAAAAAAACATTCATGTGAAACAGCTCTGAACTATGTAATTGCGAAATGGAAGGAGGAGATGCATGGAAATAAGAAGGTAGCTGCTGTATTTCTGGATTTTAAGAGGGCGTTCGAGACCGTGGATAGAGACATCTTGCTGCAAAAATTATTAAGATATGGTGTGAAAAATGAGGAGCTTAACTGGTTTAGATCTTATTTATATGCCAGAAGGCAAGTAGTTAAATTTAATAATGTGTTATCGGAACCATTAAATGTTCAGTTGGGTGTACCGCAGGGATATATACTTGGTCCCCTGTTATTTTTATTATATATCAATGATATGCAGAAAGTAATTAAGCATGGTGAGTTGATCTTATTTGCGGATAATGGCCTATTATTTGTAGCAGAAAACGATATTAATAGTAGTAGTAGTAGTAAGTAGTAATTTGTGATTTTATTTAACAAAAGTTTGGTCTGTTACAATAATTCACAGTAAATGACATTGGCAATTGCCGTCAGCCGAAAAAAAAGAGAGAATTCTAATTCATATTTGTAATTAAAAACAAATTTTCCAATAAAATAAAAAATACAGTTTTAGTTTTGGTTTTACGAATATATCTAAAATGCTTCGTTTAGTATTTGTTGACGATATTTTGATGCAGATCTGATATAGTTGGCTAACAGATTCCAGTCTTGACCATTTAATTGCGCGATTACTTCATTTTCTGCAAGTATATTTTTACCCAAGTAGACTCGCCTAATCTCCTTTAATACGGGTTATAGTCCAATAAAGTGGAGAACGTCTTCTTTCGCACCAAGGTTGCATATAGTGCATTCCTCATTCCCATCGCTTACGTAGGGCATGAAGTTTAGTCGAAGAAGTTCGCCTCTGGCCTTGAAGATGGTGGAAATTGTGTTTAGGCTGTTGCGATCGTGGAAATAATTTCTATCCCCCAGATCATGATCGAGTAAACGATAAGTGATTCTCGTCTCGCTATGCTGCGCTTTCACTCTAAATGCCGCTCGTGTGGAATCTTCAATATTCATCAACAGCTCCTGTAGGGTACGCTTCCATGTTTCCGTTCTATTTTCATCTATGGGGAGATTGTATTCCCTGCTTAGCCTAGACCATTCGCCGAAAAATTGCTGTTTTCGGTGTATCAGGAGTTTTGCGATAATATGGGGAAGGCGATGGCGGGGGAGCTCCATAACTTTTAGAATGTAAAGGAATGTAAGTGCAACCTTAAGGTAAAGACATATAAAGGAGGTAAGCCTGTTTCCAGATGCAGCATGTAATTCGGAGTATTTTCCGGCAATTTGAAAATATTTTTTTGAAAGTATCTAAGCAAACCGTCTACTTCCTCATACTGAGAGATACCCCAAACTTGGGCAGCGTAGCACATGATCGATCTCATAGTTGCTTCAAAAATTTTGAATTTGGTGCTTGGCGGTACGTCTTCTTTTCCGAGGATGCCCTTCCAGCTGCAATTCATTGCCCTTTTCGCTTCTTTGAGCTTCTCTCTCAGATGTGTTTTGAACGACATTTGGGGGGTAATAATTACCCCAAGGTACATTCCTTCACAACTTCGAGTACTTCATTTTGCCAGGTCCATTTTTCCAGCCTTGAATACCGTCCAGTACCATTTCGAAACACCATTATTTTTGACTTAATGGTATTCACTGAGAGATTCCATAAGCTGCAATATTGTTGTAGCTTGTTAATCATCATTTGTAGCATTGTTGTGGATTCTGCCAGAATGACAATATCATCCGCGTACAACAAAACCTTTATATGAACTCCACCAAACACTAGTCCTCCTGGAAGAAACGTTGTGAGGTCATCCAAAAATATGGAGAAGAGGAGAGGACTCAAGAGACAACCCTGTTTTACTCCCATGTGCGACTCAAACCAGTTGGACATTTTGTTTCCATCCCATACTGCGATCTTATTATTTTCATACAGGCTTTGTATTACTCTAAGCACTTTCGTTGACACTCCTAGGTTACTCAACTTATAGAAAAGAGCGTTCCTGTCAAATGTGTCGATATTAATATATGTAATATAAAGTTGAAAGAAAATATACTTAATATAAGACAATACCTTAATATGAATAAACTTAAATTGAATGTCGATAAAACTAAAATTATGTTCTTCAATGATATTTGTCAAAGTGAGCGTTTTGAAGATTTTGAATGTGTAAAACAGATTAAATATTTAGGTGTCATTATTGATAGTAATTTGAATTTTAAAAAAACATTTTGAATATATATGTAACAAAATTGCAAAGAAAATTGGATTCTTTAGAAGAATAAGAAAGGACATATGTACATTAATATCTATTAAAATATATAACACCATAATAAGACCTCACTTTGAATATTGTGCAACTTTATTGTTCTTAGGATCGGCAGATGTATTTAATAAATTGCAGAAATTACAAAACAAGGCCATGCGATGCATATTAAAATGTAATAGATACAGAAGGATTAATTATATGTTGGAAGCCTTGAGATGGCTTGATATAAAACAGAGAATCGTAATGTGTGTGCTAATGTTTGTATTTAAAATGAAAAATAATATTTTACCAAATTATCTGAATAGAAAATTAACTTTGAGGATAGATGCACAGCCATATAACTTAAGGAATAATTATGACTTTAACTTACAATTATTTAGAAATAATAAAACACAAAATATGTTGTTCTATAAAGGAGTTAAGTTATTCAATGAGCTACCAAATTTTGTTAAAAATGATACCAACTTAAAAAGATTTAAATGTGAAGTAATTTCTTTTGTAAGATTAAATTATTAATGTATAATCGTCTAATATATAACTGTCTAATTTATGTACATATATTGTAATGTAAAAATAGCAATAATAGCTAAATAAACGTTTAATAATAATAATAATAATCAAGCGAAGAATAGCTCTTGCCAACCACTGCTTTTTTGGGCTTATAAGGCAATTCAACTGTAAAGCCCTATCTCGAACAACTATTGAGACTCTGCATAAGACCCTGATTATCCCAGTCCTGCTTTACATGGAAACATGAAACATGAAACATGGACTTTATTAAAAGAGGATGAAGATATCCTTCTTCGTAAGATTTTTCGGTCCCGTCTGCGTTGACGGGTTTTGGAGGAGAAGATTCAATCACGAACTCGTATTTGTACAGCGACATCGACCTAGTCAAAAAACTGCGTATTGGACGTCTGAGATGGTTAGGACATGTAGAGCGAATGGACACCAACGCTCCGGCCCGCAGAGTCTTCGAATCTGAGGGACGACCCAGTAGAGGTGGCGCGCACAAGTTCAAGGGGACCTCGACCAACTTGGAGTGCGCAACTGGAGGCAATTATCTAAAGACCGAGCTAAATGGAGAGGCTTGTTGGTTGAGGTACACCCCGAATTGTAGCGCCACCTAAGTAAGTAAGTAAGTATTGTGGAAGTCGCTTCTGCTGAAGTCGGCGGCCGATTATATAGAACAGACAAATCGATAGAGGGGTAAGACCGCCCTGAGACTGCCTTCGGGTTCTTGTTGCCAAATCACATTTACATATTCAATACACACTAAATACAAATAGTGCACTAAAATATATATGTTTAATACTTGCAAACAATTTTTTTACTAAAATCTGACAGTTAGAAACATATTTTATTAAATTTTTAATTTTACACCAAATCATCAATAATTTTTTTGGCTTCACTGACTGACTTGTCACACAGAATGTACTTTTGCCAAAAGCATCAGAATAAGACTTTCAAACCAGTAAAATTATGAAATTACATATTTTCCAAAAAGCTGAAAATATTGATTTAGCGCCATTCGAATTTAATGAACTTCATGTAATAGCTGCCTCAGGGCAGCCTTACCCGTTAGAGGGTTAAGATACTCGTACTTATGAATATTCTTTCATTTTCTGCAGTACCTCGTCTCTCTAAATCAATTGGAAGGTAATCTGTAAGGTACCTTCTTCTCCCGTTTCGAAAAACTGTTATCTTGGATGTATTTGTATTTCCTTCAAGATTACACAAACGACAGTACTTGAATCATGTTTGGGTTGCCTGCCAATATCACGATGTCGTCCACGTACAGAAGAGCGTTGAACAGGATCAATTTGCTAAGATACATATTATGTAGAGAGGTCATCTAAGAAGATCGAGAACAGTAGTGGACTAAGAAGACATCTCTGTTTAACACCCAGAAACTACAGCCGTTCCCCTTTCCATGCATAGCATTTGACAATTGGACATCTCATGCATACGTCAGAGAAAATCGCTGCAACTAAAAATATCTGCATGACATAACTCACCTAAAATGGATCGCTTAAAACAAAAAAAACCTACGTCATCACGTCCCATAACTAACCTCTAACTCCTTCTAATCTACACCACCCGAGCACATACATTTAAGCCCACCACGCAAAACTTTGTGTAAAATTTATGCGGAAATAATTTTCTATGCCCTCGAACACATAGTCCAAAGGCAGGGAGCATCAGCAACACATTCGAATCATCAACGGCGGGGGCTAACACACAGTACAAAGTCTGCAGGAGCACCAGCAGCAGCTAGCAAATGCAATATAGAGGACACAATTGGTTGCGCACATTTGGGCAATTAGCTGCATTCAAAGTGGGAGAGAGTGAGAGAATTGAATTTACTGTTATCATATGGCAATTTTCATAAATTTCACACGCACCAATACCATCATCGTCACCAGCACAAGTAGCACCAGTGGCATCAATTCCACCACCACAAGTGGAAGTAACTCTTTTGCTTTGCCTATCTCTGGCTATCTCTGGTTATCCTGCGTGCATAACCCGGATTCAGAGCGCTTTTTCGAAAAAAAAAAATTATGCGTACTTCCAACTCACTCTCACGGAAAAACTCACGAAATGAATCCAATCAAACCATTACACAGGCTTCACAGTTAAAGTGTAGACCAGTGTTGAATGCGGAGCGATTGGAATGGAAAACAATATTTTTGGAAAAGATTTTCATTTCAAGTAACAGGGCTGGACTGGAGTTTTATTTTGAGCGCGGCCTAGACAAATAGCAACGCCGGCCGATATATTTTGACCAAGCAGCAACTAGACTGAAGGGAACCCGGTAAGAGGTTCAGAGGAACAAAAGAGTAATTTAGACAAATTGTCATTTAGAACAAATGGTCGTTTAGACTAATTGTGGTTTAGACAAATTTTTGTTTAGATAAATTGTCGTTTAGACAGAATTTCACTTAGGCAGCTTGTCGTTTAGACAAATTGGGCAGATGGAAATAACTTGTCGCATTACTAGATATACATATGTACATGGCCTGAGTTAGACCCCACATTGACCCTGCTTACCTCAACTGGGAAATAGAGAATGAAGCAAAGAGAGTTCAAGTTGTACGCGTTGGTTTTAGGTTAGGTTAGGCAAATGGATGGTTTGTGACTTAAGTCACTGCTCACTTAGACCAGCAAGGGTCCATCCTGGAAACCTGCGAAAAAAAAAACTTGTGCGCGTTGGCGTTAATGAAGATGCTGCACACAATTTCAAAAGCTGCTGTTGCATGCCCGCATTGTTATCAAACTCAGGCTCCACTGTGTCCAAAGCCCTACCCGACGAATTTTCAGCCTATACCAACAAGTTAATACCAATGCAAAACTCCGGTACAATCAGTGTATGAGTCCTTTTTTCTTCCTAAAGAAGGCAGGAATACCCGATGCTAGTTGAATGGTGAAAAATATCACCAAACTAGGCTAACAACTATTTTGGACATGAGAACGACCGGAATAGTCGATGGTGATGGTGGTGGTACCGATGCAGGAGGACATGCTGCTGCTGGCCTCGTTGTGTTTTCCTGCTCATCGTACGTCCGTCCATTCGTCTCGGCGAATTGCAATTTGTGAATGTGAATTGCATTTTCATTGACTCTTCCTCGAATCGCATAAACTTCAAAAACCCGGGAATTTGTTGGAATGGCATTTTACCTAGAAAGAGAGAGATACGAGTATATGTAGAGACAGTGTTCCTCGTCGTATTTATGTGGACATCAGATGTACTCGTATGTGGTATTTTGGCCCCCTCACAACGAATGTCCTTTTGCTGAGTGGTGGGTAGGCCCAGAGAGATAATTATTATCCTGTTCGGTTTTTCTGGGCAATTGGAATTGAGATTTTTGTTTATAACCGCAGCCAAGTTTTGGTGGATTCTACACTATTATGCCATGCAGTCGATGGGCGACCGATTATAATCAAAGAATCGATGGCGGTGGTGCTGTAGAGCGGGTGATATTGTGGAATTCAGCATCGCTAGCAGCAGCAGGGGATCTCATGATTTTGAGGAGCGGGTTATAATGTCACCAGATTTTCGTATTTTCTCATCTCGCGCGCGGTGTTTTATTGTTTCGATAGCAATAAATCAAATTGATTTATAGAAGCGAATATTCGTTTTCATTTTCGTTATCGGGACGACGTTGTGAGATATCCGCCGCCAAAATATCGACAAAGCGAGGAGGCATCGCAGAGAGAGATTCATGTCTTTCAAGTCTTTGTGTGTCCAGCTTGGAAATCACAAGCGCGATTGCGGTTGTGAATTATTATTGTTTTCGGCTTGGATTGGTTTATTTGGTAGGTTTGGAATGGGAATGTCGTTGCCAAATGACTGAGAAACTGTATTCGATAATGCACACAAAGATTGAGGCATCGCGATACGTGGATTTACGAGTATTATTGATTTGGTGAAATTACTTCGATGATATTTGCGATGACATTGAAAGATTGGATTCATTGTAGTTGTTGTACCAGCACTTTAAAACAGATAGAAAAGCAAAGAATAGATATGTATGTACATAGGATCGTCAAAGTCACGATAAGTGCAGAACACTTCAGAAGAAGTGTACATTTTTGGGACCAATAGTTGAGACCTATTATGCAGATACATATCTGTGGCCCCCAGGCATAACAGCGTAAGTATACTTATGCCAACATTTTAATATTCTTTGTTTTTAGTATTTTTTATACAATCGCCTCTCATATCGATAGGCGAACTGTGAACCCTGAAACATTGCCTGATGTGTCAGAAATTCATTAAGTGCAGCGGTTACTGAGTTAAGGGGAGGAAAGTGAGACACCAAAGATCTTTAAATACGTTTTCTGTAATGTGAAAAGGCCTTGTGGCCACAGAGATGCATATTTTTTTATTTTTTTATTTTTTTTTCGAGGGTAGGTGAAAATCTTCAACAAGACACTATGAGGATCGACAGCGCGTGCTCATAGTAGTGTGGGACTCTTACCCACTAAAAAACCTCCCTTTAAAACAGACTTGTTTATATTTTTTACTACAACTAAGTATACGACTTATCTAGTAGCTTTCATTTCACGAAATAAGGACGTTTTGCAGGTACCTTCCCATTAGAAGTTCCTGCTAGTTCCGCAGTTTAAACGCGGTTACTTAACGCGCTAAGTCCAAAGGTTTGATTCTTTGTAGACGGCGTAGTAAATTTTTTTCATCCAAAACTTGGAGGACTGTTATATTAGCGCGACTTTCTAGTCGACTTTTATGCTTTTTCGCGTAGTTTTTGATTTCGTCTTCGATTGTTTTAATTCCAAGATCTCTGTGGATATCGCTATTTCGGATATACCATGGTGCATTAACAATACCCCTTAGCACTTTGTTCTCAAAAGTTTGTAAAATTTTAATGTTACTTATTTTGGTACAACCCCAGAGTTATATACCATATGTCCATACAGGCTTTAGCACGTGCTTATATAAAAGCAGTTTGTTATCTATATTAAGCTTGGAATATTTTCCAAGTAACCAATACATTTCTCTATATTTATTATCTAGTTCTTTGCGCTTTTTCTTTACGTGCATTTTCCATTTCAGCTTTGCATCAAGTGTCATTCCAAGATACTTAGCCTCATTTGCAAACGGAATTTAAACCGAAATTGAAAAGATCGCCAAATCATTTATTTTCTTGTACGCAAAATTTACATGAACAGATTTGGTCTAGTTGAGTGCGATTCGCCAAATCTTTGTCCATTCATTTACTCTATCCAAAAGCTTCTTGCAGTTTTTCTGTAGTATCTTCGACCGTTTTAACTACTGCCAGAATAGCAGTGTCGTCGGCAAATGTAGCTAGTGCCTTCTACTTGCGATATATCACGAGTGTATAATAGATATAAGACTGGACCAAGAACGCTTCCTTGCGGCACCCCAGCCATTATTTCCTTAAAATCTGAATATTCATTTCCACATTTGACGCGGAATAGTCTATTCGTAAGGTAGTTCTTCAAAATATTATATAGGTGCTCTGGCAGAACTGGCCGTAATTTAAACTTTAAGCCTTCGTGGCAGACCTTGTCAAAGGCTTGAGAAACGTCAAGGAATACGCTTGAACAAATCTTTTTTTCTTCAAGTGATTTTTCGATTACATGTGTTATTCGATGTACTTGTTCAACTGTAGAATGCTTACTTCTGAATCCGAATTGATGATCCGGGATGAGTTGCCCTTCTTCTATTACTGCCTGTATTCGCCTAATCAATATTCTATTGAACACTTTGGATATAATTGGAAGAAGCGAAATTGGTCTATAAGACGTTTTTTCATTCGGCGGTTTTCCGGGCTTAAGGACCATTATGACTTCGGCGACTTTGCATTGACTAGGAACATATTTTAGTCTAATCGCGGCGTTTATAATGAACAGAAGTTTAATCAGAGCTTTTCTTGGTAGTGCTTTAAGAACCTCTCCCGTAATTAGGTCATATCCAGGAGCTTTCTTAGGTTTAAGTTTCTTTATTTCTTCCTTAAGTTCGGTAAGTGTCGCATTTCTTATTGCACTATTGTCTATATACGACGTATTTATATTTTCAATAAGAGCTTGTCCATCAAACGGTTTGAAAGTTTCTTCCAGGTGGGCGGCAAAAACTTGCGCTTTCTCTTTATCATGCCTTACCCATTTGTGTTGATTTTTCCTAATTGGGGCGGCTTGAATTTGAATAGTTAGAATCTTTTTCTGCCGTTAAGCTTTCTAGGTAAGTTTGCATTTCATTATTCTTAAGGTCTTTAATGGATCTTTTTACTGAGTTGCACAAACGGAGCCCGAGTTTGTTGCCATCTTTTACGCGCTTTTCTCTTCTCCTTAATCATCTCTCTTATTTCCTGCGGATAAGTTTGAATGTAACTGGCCGGGGTTCTCTTTGGTTTGGGAGTATTCTTCCACGCGGCATCCTGTAAGATTTCGACGAAGCGATCTACTTCAACTTCAAGTTCTTAGGGCGTTTTAAGTGATACGCTCAGCTCAATATTTGCTTCAATAATCTGACCGGTCCTACTTTTTTAATCAGAGCTTCGCTTATCGTCATAATGATTGGAGAATGATCAGAGGAGAGATCAAAGCTTTCTTCAACTTTTATACAGTTGCCAGATATTCCTTTAACAACAAAGAAATCAATAGATCTGGTATCTTATTTCTATCTGTCGGCCAATATGTGGGTTTACCCGTCGAGTAAAAATTACAAGTGAATTGCATACCCGCATTATAAAGCTTTCTACCTTTCTGAGAGGCGTACCTTGAGCCCCAGAAGGGGTGTTTCGCGTTGAAGTCGCCACCAATAATAAAATTTGGTTTAAGGAAGTTGAAGATGTTTGTGAAATCACTTTCTTCAAGTTTACATCGCAGTGGACAATATATAGACGAAATGTTGAAAGCAAAATGTCTATTTCTAACACGTACCGTGCTTACTTGCATTGCTTCTAATTCAATCTTTATTTCTGCTGAGTGTTCGATAGATTCTTTTATAAACAAAGATGATCCGCCTCTGGCTCTTTCCGATGGGTGAAAGGCGTGAGACACGCTATATCCCATTATCTTAATATTCGATTGCTTTGTCAGATGAGTTTCACAGACTAAGCATATATCAATATCTTTTTCTCGTACAAATATTTCTCGTCGAGCCTTTGTATGAGCCCGTTGGCGTTCCAAGTAAGAATTTTAAGCGTTTCTTTCATATTCTGGTTGAAGTGCGCGTGTTATGAATGTTGTTTTCTAGTGTAACTAGTCTCTCGAAAATTAGTTTATTTGTTTTGCATTGCTCTTCAAGTTTCGAAAGAATTAGGTAAACTACCTCTATCACCATTTTTCAATGTTGCAACTTGAGCAGGAATCTTTACATTAAAGTTTGGACGGCTTCTTGCTTTGATCTCCCGTGAGTTGTCGGTCGTGTACGTACCCTTAACTGTCTTCGCCGCTTGAGCATAAGACTGCACGCCAATATTAGAAGATTTTGTTTCTGTTACCTTACCTCTACTACTTTCGGATTTTTTTTTCATTTCTCTATCTTTCGCTGCTTTTTTCGCAGCTATTTTGGGTCTGTTCTTGATTGGTTTCATATTCGGGCGCATGGAATTTTTGAGCGTATTGCGGCGTTTTTGAAGGTCTTTCGCCGCTTCGCAACCTCGATAGTTCTCAGGATGTTTTCCTTTGCAGTTTGTACAGGTGGCTGGTGTTTGCTTATTTAGGTGACACTCTTCCGAGAGATGTTTACCTGCGCATTTAACGCATCGCGGCTCTTTCTGGCAGTAAGTCTGCGAATGATTGAAGTCTAGACAGCGCTTACACTGCGGGATCGATCAGGAGCTCTTACGCATAGTTTCGATTTTGACCACGATGTTTAGAATAGTCTTGATACCATATATAATATCTTTACGTTCGTCTTTATCAGAACTAAGCATGAATAGTGGAAATCCGCGCTTTACCAATTTTTCCTGATCTCCCTCCGACTGTTGTTTCTCCTTCTTGATAATATTGACGGCATCAAGAATTTTAAAGCCTTTGCCTGGAAGGTCGTGCATTACATCTTCTTAATTGCACGAGGGGTGGAGTCTCCTTGCTACAACACGCAATGATCTTTCTAACTTATTTTCATAAGTATACCACTGACTTTTTTCTGCATTCAATTTTTTAGATACTGATCGGTAACCGTCGGCATAATCGACATTGATTTTCCACGTATTGTTTCGCAGAGATGTCACCTTAAACTTCGATGCCAGCGTTCCTTTAAGGAGGCAATGCAACTTATTATAATGAGTAATTCCAACGACGTTTATCGGTGCCGGAGGACGTAATTTTATTTGTTGTTGCTTTTCTTGTAACTCCTTGCGCTTTTCATCTCTTTGTGGCTCGACTTCCGGTGAGGAACCAGCTTTGCGTTTTTTAGTGGGTCGTTTCTTTTTGATTCAATTCGTTTCGCGTGTTAGCTCTTCTTCATCCGTCTGGTATTCGCGACTAGGTAACCGATGTGGACCAACTGTATTTTCTTTTTGTAGATACGTGTTTTTTAAGGCATTATTTTCCTGTCTGAGTAAATCTACCTCTTTCTTAAGCTCACGATAGAGTAGCTCCATTTCGATAATCTTGGTACGGAATACGTCGTTTTCCTCCTGAATGCTTTTTTATTTCGCTGAGTCCCGTTTTTCACGCGGTTGCGCGTCCGGCGGACTTCTTTTTCCGGAGACGTTCGATCTTTTGGTGGAGATCGAGATACCCTTGTACTTTTTGAGAAGGGATTTATTAGGTGCAATAAATGGCTCTCCCCAGAATCCGTAGAGCCGACCTCCGAAGAGGGTGGATTTTCCAGTGTATTCGCCATACTCGGTATACGGAGTGTGGATTTTAATCGCCTTTTACGACAGGCATGCCTACCTCGGGTATATTCTAACCCCTACCCGAAGGGGGTACAGAGATGCATATGTACCTCCCTTCAAGCAAACTACTGGATTATGTATATTTACATTTGAGCGGACGACTATTGACGTTAATAGAACAGAAGCCGCACACATCAACTAAATCAAATCCTTTTACCGCACTCGATCTCAATCCGTTCAGTCATTAAAAACGACCTTAGAACGAGAGATCGAGTATCCGTAGACAGAAAAATCATCTGGCGAAACTGCATATGTATGTGCAAAAAGTTCAATATGTTAAGGAAACGTTCATGATAAAATAAGTGGCCAAACAGTTTTCAACAAATAATTATGCATCGAGACTACAAAGATTAGTTTGCATTTATACACGGGGAGGGAGAATGAAGTCAGTTCATATAACAGTTTTGGTAGTGTTCATAGAAAAAATGATGCTTAATTAAGAATTTTACAAACTTAGGATGTACTATGCTTTGCTTGAACGCAGAACTTAAACGTTTTGCGCAACGTTAGAGAAAGACCGGCAGTGGCTAAAACTGAAATTAATACTCTGTGATCTCATGCTTTCTCTAACAAATTCGTCGATGCCGCTTTGCAAATAAAGTGCTTGGATACCAACATCTGAAAGTGATTGTAGTAATACAAAGATATTTTTTTTTAAAAGAAGTTTAAACTGCCGCTAACTACTTCAAGCTATGCTACCCATGTAGATACACTTCTATTTGCCGAGAAAGACTTGTTATAAAAATCGGCGGGATAAGTCGCGTGCCACGCTTATCTTCCATACGAAAAAATGAATCATTTCATCTCAAAACTCATATAATTATCCTAAAATTGGAGCACTAAAATTACTGTTACAGCTGTATGTATATCGATGAAAGAAATACGAGTAGCTGCTAAATAATAGATGTTATATGAATATAAATACATCGCTATTCACCGAAAACTTCACTGATGAAACTATGTACAATAGATTGTATTTTCTTTGGATGACTAGACGAAGAAATAATAATTGACACATTTGCAGACGTTACCGCAATTATAAAATGCAGTTTGTGAATTGAGACAATATATTTAATATAATATAAATTTGCCGCAACAGTTCATTAAGTGCCTAGTCCTAACTTCTCGCAACCCCTTATGTTGTGTGGGTTATATTTTCCGCACAAATGGAAGGGACCTATAGTGTTGTAGGTTTTTTTTCTTGAGAAGCTTTCTTGTGACAACAAATACTCTCGGATGTCTGTCAGACGTTCGCGAGAGGTGGGATCAAGAAAAAACTCTTTGGTATTTTCTGGGATTCCAACATGGAGCCTCACGAGCAGTGGTGCGACACACTAACTACTGCGCCATGGTGTCCACAAATCTAATCTTTTTTTTTTTTGTATAATATGCGCGCACTCAAGGGGTTATAGGGACAACTTCGATAAATTACATCCACTGCTTTTGAGTAAGAACGAATTGTTGGAATCCTCCTCAGACTTGGAAGCCTTGAATACTACAGTGGTGAAAGTTTCTCTGCCTGATTCTGGCGCTATTACTGTAGTTAGTTCAGATTAACCTCCACCACCATAACGGCATCTGCCTGGCATTCTTCTTCGTCTCTCAAATGACAGGGAAGATATCGTTTTGGTTCAGGAACCTTGAGTTGTGGATAACTTGACACGTGGACCCAAGACTCCAAATTAATACACTCTGTATGTGCGTCACGAAGGTAAGCTGAGATCGTGTATACTGGTGAAAAGTAACCTAAATATAACATTACGAATACTCCCTAATTACAGCGATCGAGATACAACCGCAGCGAGAGTAGAAAAACCCTGTCGTTCTTACTTCTTGGTATCGGCGTATCTCGCCCATGATAACATGGACTCTCTTTTTGAGGATAACCTGAAAAGACTGATCGCAGATGCAGGAAGGCAGAAAACTGCTCTAACCATAGGATGTGATGCTAACGTTCACCACACGTTCTGATATTAACAAAAGAGGTAAGTTACTTTTTGATTTCATTCTAAGTACAAATCTTATTCCGTGAAACATAGGTAACGAGCCTAATTTCGTCACCAGAAACAGGCAAGGGGTTCTGGACATCACCCTTGCCTCCGACAGCATAGCTCAACGCACTAGGAATTGGAAGGTATCAAGCAAATTCTCATTCTCGGATCACATGTATCTCCAATTGTTTTTATGTGTAGATTCTATTAGCCCGCCAATTTTTAGTAATTACCGTATAACTGAGTGGCTCAAGTACAGGTCAACTTTAAGTAATTCAGTTAATTCAGATCACCTTAATCCCTCCCTGCAACCCCCAAGAGGTTGATCGCATAGTTGAATATTTAACATCAGCCTTAAATAAAGCGATGGCTTCTTCCTGCTCTTGGATTCAACCCATGGGCAAGAAAAAGCCGCATTAGTGGATTGCAGGGTTAGGCCCTTTAAGACGAAATTGTAGAAAACTACGAAAAGTACGAAAGACGCGCTAGATTGGGATTTGGAGAGTTTTTTGTGGCAAACTAGAAGAAGCTTCTGAGGCATCTAGGCTAACGAAAATTCTCTCTTCAAATCCAAAAACACCGAGCTACCTTAAGAAACCTGATGGGTCTTGGATGACTTCCATTGAAGATTCGCTAAATTTACTAATTGACACACATTTCCCAGGTAGTTCCCAAGTTGTTAGCAACATGGTTTTCAACAGACCGTCTGCATGAATAATACACTCCTCAATATGGATTACACAGAGCAAACTCCATTGGGCACTAAAAAGCTTCAAGCCATATAAATCCGTGGAACCATACGGCATAATACCTGCCGAGTTGCAGAGGTCATCTGACATAATCTTGCCGGTGCTAGAGACAATCTTGAAAAGTTGCCTAGATCTGGTATCTATCCCAAAGATATGGAGAGAAGTTAAAATTCTCTTCATACCAAAAGCGGGTAAATGCTCTCATACAAATCCAAAAGATTTCAGACCTATTAGTCTATCATCATTCCTCCTAAAAACATTAGAACGACTCATTGATATCCATTTACGCAACAGTATTGATAAGAAACTACTGTCGGCGGTCCAACATGCATATTGCAAACCTAAATCAGTGGAGACGGCATTACACTCACTGGTGCTTAATATCGAATATTCCCTGTTTCATAAGGAGCACTATGTTTGCTTTTCTGGATATAGAGGGCGCTTTAAACAATGTCAATACATCGGCGATAGCAGATGCACTTTCAGATCTGAAGGTTGACGACTCAATTGGCGAATTGATTAATCTACTGCTTAATGGTCGGATTATCAACTCTAAACTGGATGGGACGTCTATTAACTGTCAGTAGAGCCACTCCGCAAAGAGGTGTTCTATCCCCTCTTTTGTGAAATCTGGTGGTCAATGAACTTTTGATAATCACGAAAGGCGAGGGATGAACGACGATGCAGATGATGTTGCTTTAGCTGTCTCGGGAAAACACTTAAATACTCTAAAAGAACCTCTACAAAATGCTTTAAACAAGCTCACTAGATGGGCTGTTAGATGTGGATTGGGTGTAAGCCCCCATAAAACTGAACTAGTACTCTTCTCCAGAAAATATAAAACTCCGTAAGTCGACCCTCCCTCTTTCAATCGTATCAGCTTAAATTTCTCAGACAAAGCATAATATTTGGGTCTTATCCTGGATAAGAAATTAAGCTGGAAACCTAATATTCAAGAAAGAGTAAAGAAAACACTTTTCTCTTGCAATAAAACTATTGGGAATAGATTGGGTTTACAACCCTGAATCACTCACTGGTTCTATATCTAGGTCATTAGACCGATACTCACTTACGGAGTGATCGTCTGGTGGACAGCCTTAGAAAAAGCTATAAATCGCGATTATTTAAGTAAGATCCAGCGTACAGCTTGTCTGTGCATAAGCGGCGCACTGCGTACAACTCCTTCTGCGGCAGGGGGCATTATGTTTCATCTGATATCCCTCGATATATTTGGAAAGCAAATGGCAGCAAATGCAGCGTTCGCCTTGAAGCTACCCAACAGTGGTCAAGAAAAGAATTTGGCCACGTCTCCATTCTGCATAAATTCACAATCTCTCCCGAAAACACGGACTATACCATCCCACGTCTAAATTTTTACAAGTACTTCCTTGTCACCATGCCTTCCAGATCGCTCTGGAATGAAGAGGCTTTTTTATAAGATGAGTCTATCCACGTCTATACGCATACTGACGGCTCAAAAACTAAAGACGGAGTTGGTGTAAGTGTTTTCTCTGACATAATCATAAGTAAACATGGTCATAATCTTAATTAAGCTTAATCTTAAGCTCTCCTTCCGTGCGGAAATAATGGCAATTAAAGAAGTCTTATCTTGGCTTAAGAAAAACGTTATATCCTTTAGAGATATCCGCACCTTTTCAGACAGCCAAGCACCAATAAAATCCCTGGAATCGATCTATATAAATTCTTTAGTAGCTCTAGACTGCCGATCGTCTCTCGTGGAGATGGCTGAGCAGTTCAATATTCTGTGTTGGATGCCGGGGCGACGAACTCTCCAGAATAGGAACAACTATACCCACCCTGCCGGACAAAGGCACCCTAGGTATACCAATCGATATTTGCAAACTCAAATTTAAGCTGGATGCGATCGAGAGTACAAATCTTAGGTGGACAAGTGGACCAACATGTCTAGGGACTAAACGGATTTGGCCAAAGCTGGATCTAAAACGCTCTAAGATTTTAATTTCTCTTAATAGATTGCGTATCGGCGCTACAATAGGTATCATAACTGGGCACCGTCTAATATGCAAGCATGGTACAAGCCTGGGTCTATTTGCAAATGACTTTTGTAGAAGCTAAACGGTTGAAGAAGAGAAAGAAATTATTCCTCACCCTCTTTATTTCTGCCCAGCTCTCTCCCGTAGAGGAAGCTCCAACTAGGAGTCTTCCATTATAACGATATAAGTGATCTGATACACATCGATATGAAGAGCCTCCTACGCTTCATAAGAAGTTCCAAATGGTTTAACGAGTAGGTAGAGAGAAACTTTCTCCATAATCCACGTAGTATCATAATGAACCTATTGCTGGTCTGAGTGTGTTGCCGATTCTTAGCTAGCCCTCAACCTAGCCTAACTTAACAGAATGTAGGAAATAGCTTACTTACTTACTTAGGTGGCGTTACAGTTCGGGGTGAACCTGGGCCTCAGCCAAAAAGCCTCTCCATTTAGCTCGGTCTTTAGCTGATTGCCTCCAGTTACGCACTCCAAGTTGGTCGAGGTCCCCTTGAACTTGTGCGTACCACCGAAGGCGATGATTCCCTCTACTGCGTCGTCCCTCGGGGTTAGATTCGAAGACTCTGTGGGCCGGAGCGTTGGTGTCCATTCGCTCTACATATCCTAGCCATCTCAGACGTCCAAAACGCAGTTTTTTTTGACTAGGTCGATGTCGCTGTATAGCTCGTGTAGTTCGTGATTGAATCTTCTCCTCCAAAAACTGGCAACGCAAACGGGACCGAAAATCTTACGAAGAATTTTTCTCTCGAAACGACCAAGGATATCTTCATCCGCCATAAAGCCCATGTTTCAGCGCCGCAAAGCAGGACTGGGATTATCAGAGTCTTATACAGAGTCTCCTTAGTTGTTCGCGATAGGGCTTTACTGTTGAATTTCCTTATAAGCCCAAAAAACAGCGATTCTTCGCATGATTTCTGCGCTGATGTTGTTCTCAGAGTTTATAGCATAGCCAAGGTAGACAAAGTCCCTTACTACCTCGAATCTATAGCTGCCCACTGTGACGTTCTGTCCAATTCGTCGGTGTTGGCTGTCCGTTCTTGTTGACAACATATACTTGGTTTTGTCCTCATTTATCGCTAAACCCATTTTGGCCGCTTCCGCCTCAATGCTTGCAAACGCACCGGTGACAGCTCGCTGAGTTCTTCCGATAATGTCTATATCATCGGCGTATGCAAGCAGTTGTACAGACTTGTAATAGATTGTGCCACCGGTGTTGGCTTGTGAGTTCCGCACAATCCGTTCAAGTACAATATTATAGAAGTTGCATTACAGTGCATCACCTTGTCTAAAACCTTTTTTGACATCAAAGGTCTCAGTCAGTACCGACCTTGATGGAGCAGCGAGCCTTCTCCATCGTCATCCTGCACAGACGGACAAGTTTGGCAGGGATGTCAAAACTAGACATGGCTCAATAAAGCCCTTCTCTATAGATGCTGTCATAGGCGGCCTTGAAATCGATAAAAAGGTGGTGAGTATCGATTTGGAATTCTTGGGTTTTCTCCAGGATCTGCTGAAGTGTGAAGATTTGATCGATGGTGAACTTTCCTGACCTGAAACCGCACTCATAGGGTCCAATCAGGCTGTTGATAAAAGGTTTCAGGCATTCACACAATATCGCAGAAAAGATCTTGTATGCAATGTTTGGGAGACTTATGCCTCTATAATTGACGCAGTTGAGGGTGTCTCCTTTCTTGTGGATCGGGCAAACGATACTGAGGTTCCATTCATCAGGCATACACTCTTCTGACCAAATCTTAGAGATGAGTTGGTGTATGCACTCTACCAATTCATCACCAGCTGCCTTGAAAAGTTCGGCCGGTAAGCCGTCAGATCCAGCAGCCTTGTTCGATTTTAGCTTGGATATTGCTATCCTCACTTCATTTTTTGGTCAGGTGGACGGAGATTTTGACTATCATCGTTTGTGTTGAATGGTTCATTCTGCCTGACAGCGGGATGTTGGTCTTCGTCGCCGTTATACAGTCTGCAGAAGTAGTTTTTCCATATTCTCAGCACCGACTGTGATTCTACTACGAGGTTCCCATTTTCATCTCTACAGGTTTCTGTACGGGTATTACTTCTCTGACACGTTCTTTTTACCTTTTGGTAAGACTTCCGTACATTGTTCCTGGAGTATAAACTCTCGGTATTCTCGAACGCGCGCTGCTCATGCTCTTTCTTCTTCTTTTGGAGAAGCCGATGTTCTTCCCGTCTCTTTTGTTCGTAGAGCTCACGAGCAGCTCTCGTCTTCTTTTGCAGCGGCGCTTTATATGCCTCTTGTTTTGCTGCATGCACTCGCCGGCATTCTTCGTCAAACCAGGGGTTTCGCGGTGGTGGGCGAGCGAGACCCAGCACATCAGTCGCGGCGTTTCTGATGGCATGTTGGCAACGTTGCCACTGGTCTTCGGCACTTGATGCTGGCGGCATAGGGGTGATTGAGAGACTTCGGGATACGCGTTCAGCGAAGAGTCTGGCGGTCTCTTCCGATTTTAGCTTTTCGACGTTAAATTTTCTCACAGTGATTCTTCTTTGTTGCTCAGTTTGGGATATCCGCATTCGTACCTTAGCTACAACAATGATCCGAGTCCATGTTGTCCGCTCGAAAGGTCCGAACATCTAGAATACTGAAGGCATGTCTTGCGTCGATCGCAATATGATCAACTTGGTTGATCGTTACATGATCATTGGACCGCCATGTCTGCTTATGAATATTGAGATGAGGAAACCATGTTCTTGCTATAGTGACATTTCACTCCACAGCGAAATCAATTAGCCCTAGTCCGTTATCAGACGTGGTGTCGTGTAGGCTATGCTTACCGACTGTCCTACCAAAGACGTCCTCCTTTCCTATTTTGGCGTTAAAATCGTCCAATAGGATTTTAACGTCGTATTTAGGACATTGCTCATATGTTTTGTCGAGGAGCTCGTAGAAACAATATTTGGTGGCAGGGTCCTTTTCTTCCGTGGGGACATGACCACATATTAGGCTTATGTTAGCGATTTAAACCTTGATCCGGATAGTCATAATACGCTCGCTCACGTGTCGGAAGCAAGACTTCTTGCCTAAGTCTGGCGCGTATGACAAATCCGCATCTGAATTAGCGCTGCCTGTTGCCCCCGTAGATATCATCGTAGTATATGTCACCGTTTTTCATCCTCTTTTTGCCCGGCCCATCCCATCGCACTTCTTGGATGGCGGTAATGTCTGTGCTATAGCATTCTAGCGCGTCTGCTAATTGTTCGGCTGCACGTGGTCTGTAAAGGGACAGAACATTCCACGTACAGATCCGAATGTCGTTGTCCTTATTTCGTTTGCTGGGGTCGTCATCAGTTGAGTCATCCTTATCCGAGGCTTTTGGTTATTTCCGAACCATTCATTTTTTACGTGGTACGGAAGTTACCCCGATGGTACAATCCCCAACCTGGAGATCCAGTTCCTTTAGTTATACCCCTATGACGAGGGGCCGGGTACACCGGTGCCAGTAGTCCACTACGGGAGTATGAGTGCTGCCGTTGGCCCATTAAGGGCTCCTCCGGCACCATCTCTATTCCGAGGTCCTGACCAACAATAGAAATTCCTTACCGACCTGTGATCCGAATACGTCGAAGCAGCTCGCGCAAGGTATTCACTAAGTTCAACCCAACTATAAACGCCACCGTTGACTCCGTCTAGGGAATTCGTCCGCTGCCGCCAGGAACAAGAAGAAGTGCTCTAGTGAGACAGCATTCTTCTCCCCCCTCGCGCCTGCTGCCGCCAAGAATCCTCCTAACGGGGTTGGTTTCTTGGATTAAGGTACTAGGCACCCAACTGTCACCGCGTGGAGGTTGAGAGTAGGAGTTGGTAGGTCTCAGCTAAGTGCAAACGCTTGTGTTTTCATATAATGGCATGCACTGCCGTTTAACCGGCCTGTAGGAAATAGCGGTAGCTTTACAATTTCTAATTTCATTTTGGCTTCATACTGTGGATACTAAAATTGTTTGAAATCGGAGACAGGCAAAGACGGGATGGGGTGTCTATCAATATTCCAAAACATCTTCGACAGTTCCATAAAAATCATTAGTCATACTATCAGCTTCATTTCCTTTTCATTATCCACTCTCTTTCCGCTTTTTTGCTTCTCAGTTTTATTTATTTTAATTTGTCGCCTCCGTTTGGCTTATGGTTGACTGGCAATTTGCAGCTAAAGTCAGGAGTCCATTAGAGAAGCACGAAGCAGCGTGTGTGTGCATTATTAATCGACACTCGCGCATTCCACAACAGTGTTGAATCCAATCGACGATGGACAGATGAGAAAATTACTAAGCGCCTTGAAATTAAGATTTCTCTGGCTGTCAGCGATTTTGCACGACGCGCGTTGGCGTCGAGAGCAAGATACTCTGAAGCGACGACATTCTATGTATTCCCTTTCCCATTTTGCAGAAAATTTTTAATTGATGCGCGCATTTTAAAGTTTTTCGAAATGATTGCGTGCATGTGAGCACACCTTAAGGCCACACAAAAAATGATCGAAAGTGGCTAAATGAGTGGTCGTCGTCGTTGAGTTGGCGTGTGCGTGCACGCAACGTAAAGTGATGCTGTGATCTTTAGATCTTTGGTTTTATTTTTTTGTTTTGTCCTTTATTTCTTGGCCATCAAATTGTTTTAGGATGTTGATTGAGGCAGTCTTTTGAGGTTTTATTATTGCACCTATGTTGCGCAATCATATTGAGATGTTTTCGTCTAAATTACTGTGACACTGAGTGGTGCGGTTTGGAATAATGTACTCGTAGGCATGCGCCAAAGGCACACAATGTGAATTGGGAAAGAATATTGTGGCGGACACCTGTCTTGAGGTTACAATAATTGACATGTTCACTGATTATGTTGTTGTGTTAAGGATTATTACGAAAGGTCAATAAAGGTAGTTTCTTCCAATTAAATTGTGGTCTTTGTATTCTTCAATGGTTGGAAAGATACGTTTTTTAAGAGAAGTCCGTGGATAGCATCAGCATCATCAGTTAAAATGAGAAATGTTTATTAGCAGCAGCAGTTCCTCAATTATTTACTCTACTATTGGCTTCATTTCAAGCGAATTTGATTGAAAATGATTTCGATTGGAACATCATTTTTACCTAATCTACATTTGTAGCATTTCCCATCGGATAGCAATCATTATTGCTTCATCAGGCAATATAACTTTAGACTCTCGCAGTTCCTAAATATTGTTACATGCAAAAAAGTAAAAATTAAAAATAGAACCCAGAACGCACCGCGCACCGTCTTCATTTAATGCGAGCTACAAGCAATACCTATGAAACGGCGGGGGTTTATATTGTTTAAAGAGGACCGCAAATCAAATTGTGGGCGCCGTGGCGTAAGTGGTTAGTGTGTCGGATCACTACGCATGAGGTTCCAAGTTCGAATCCCAGAAAATACCAAAGAGTTTTTTCACGGTCCCACCTCTCGCGAGCGTCTGACAAACATCCGAGAGTATTGTTGTCTAAAAAAGCTTCTCAAATCGCCGTTCGGATTCGGCAGTAAACTGTAGGTCCCTTCCATTCGTGTGGAAAATATAACGCACACAACATGAGTGGTTGCGAGAAGCTAGGCCCTGGCACTTTAAAGAGCTGTTGCGCCAAATATTTGTATTTTTGGTAAATCAAATTGATTATTCTTAGTCCAAACTCACGACTTGCTTCAGATTTTAAAATTAATATTTCAGTAGAAAGATATAACTATTAAATATCAAATCTCTGTACCTGTGTAAATTGTGCGACAACAATTCCACTGTAAACTTATTGCGAAAATAAATATATCTATCTATCTATTCTTAGTCCATTGATTACCAGGGTGCACCACAGAGTGCGCTGTTAGTAAGACCATTCCTTACGTAATTGTCTATAGATTTTAATCTGTGGAGGTGCTTCTCCTATGGGCAAAGGTCACTGATAGTGTCAGCAGATCGTATCAAGATTGACAAGAAATTAAGCCCAGATTGCGTTGGACTTAAATAGATTGTTCCTTGATGAGCTTTCTGAAAATGCCCATGCTTACTCCACAGAATGGTTCTGGAACAATGAAAAGGGATAATGCACTAATATTGGCACAACGTGTTTAGATTAGCTTGGCTGTCAGACAAGATGTAGATGGCGTTGCCACTAGAAATTAATACCAAACCTTTTTGCCTAGTAAACTGATTGAGGGCATATGAAAAACGAGTAAGAGGTAAGCGCCATACGTTTTGTTGAAAATCTCAGATCCCACAGATTGTTTTCCGATGGATGGGGTTTACATATTGCGCATCCGTCCCTTGAAAACTACTAAGCTATTCAACTTAACGCGTCATATAGAAATGTCAAATATCATGACGAATTCTTCGTTCTATCATGGGAAGAAGACTGAAGTGACCAGTATGGTGGTGTCCAAGCCAAAAATTGAGAGATAGACAAGTCTGAGCAGGCATAACTGAAACCCTAAGCAGAATACCAGAAAGCCTGTGATGCAGATTTCGGCTAGACTTTAGACTTGTTCCGGAAATCTACACATCCACCATACCAACGTAGGCTAGTGAAGGTCTAACAACCAAAGTGCAGATTTGACACATCATTCTGGGACTAAGTCTCCAGTTCCCATGCAGTGGGAATATAGCAACAGATCTACAGCAAGTGGCCATATAGATGGTTGAATATTAGCTTTTGCAACTCAAACTCAAAGCAAGTGGACGATTAAGTTCTTCTGTCTCTTAGGTTAGGTTAGCGTGGCAGACTGTATTAGGTGCAGCCACACTTAGACCACTTGTGGTGCCATATGGATCTATGATCTCCAGAAGAACCACGCTTGGAATCAAGTGGAGCTTATTATGAACCGCTGCAGACTGCTGATATTCAGCGTTAGTCAGCTAAGTGCAATCTTCTACGGAGAGAGTCTGGCACGTACAAAGGAGGTGTAGTATGATTTGCTCCTCTTCCTCGTCTATACAGCCTCTATAGCTAACTGCTAGGAGGCCTAGCCTGATGGCATGCGTTCTAAGCATGCAGTGCCTTTAATGACACCTACTATAATCGTAATTAGTGATGTTTTCTGCCTAATAAGGCCTTTGGATCCAGCTTAGGCCAGAGCTGTCCAGTAATGAGGCACGTAGTACCGTCTGCTCATCTGCGGTTTCACTGTAGAGGGAGGCATACTGAGGTTTACCGTGATCGGTGAAATCGATAGGCTAGTACCCTGCTGGCAAGATCGTCGGCCATGCAATTCCCTGAAATGTCTCCGTGTCTCAACATTCAAATGAGGTGAATATTGAATTGGTTAGCCATCTCCTTAAGAGACAGGACAGTTTTTGAGATGAGGGTAAAAGATTCCAGACATTTTATAGCGGTTTGACTGTCACTAAAAATGGTGACATCCCGATTAGATATTATATTGTACCTTAACCACGACAATGCTTGTCTTATCGCCATAATCTCCGCTTGGAATACGCTACAGTCATTGGGAAAGCAGAAAGGGATACCTATGCTTAGATCGTTGGAAAGGATACCCCCCTCCTCCTGATTATGTTTTAGATCCGTCTGTGTGGAAGCATACGTTATCCCAGATTCTGCTGCCAGTCCAGTCTGGAGGGGATTTTAAACGCTATCAGTACTGCTTAAGGGCAAGCATTTTGTGACGAATATTACTTTGAACTGAAAGGGAAAAACTCAAACTAGCTACTAAGTAATACCCAGTTTGTCATTATTTAGCGTGGTGTTAGTTGTTAGTATTGTGTATATTTATAAAGCCCAACACCTTACACAAAAAGACTGCACAAGTAAGTAAAAAGCAGATTGCATACTAAACGAAAGTATGAACTAAAAATTGATATGCTACGCATAAGTCAAACATTACACTAAACACTTACAACATCCAGAATTTAGCAACGTTCTTATAATTTATGTTTTAGATTTAATTTACTAATGCAGGTTTCAATGTTTTTTGTTAAACATAAGTTATGGCAGCAGCTAGGGAAGTGAGAACCCATTAGCAACTCATGGGATTCGATATTAGAGCTGGTCCAGGAGCCATCAGTTCTTCTCAGATAGCTCGGAGTTTTATGGAAGGTGGCTAGGATCCTTCTGAGCCTTGATGAGTCAGAGTTCTCTTCTTTTTTCTACAGAAGAGTCTCCAAGATTTACGTTGGGCCTTCCTTAAGTTGGTCTTTTAAGCTTTGTTCTTAGATCACGAGACTGCTTGGCTCGATTGAAGAGCTGTCTGCGGTCGCTCCGAAGTGTTCTAATCTCCTGAACCTACCAGCGAGGTCTGGGCTTATCTCTAGGTTTGCTAGTCGGGCAGAAGATCGGCATTGCATGATTAAGGGCGCCAATTAGTTTCTCTCATCTAAGTAGCTCATGGATATTATTTGGGGTCAGGGAAGGTCTGCTCACAAGATGCCTTGCAATTCCCGATTCTAGACACTATATTATGTGAAAATAGGGTTTTGTCTAGCACTTCATGTCTATTGCTAGTAACAAAGGTGGAATCGCAATCAAACTTACAGAGCACGAAGTTGGTACAAAGAATGAAGTCAAAAAGTTGGTCATCGATTTCGTTGATGTCGGTACTGCCCCAAAATGTATGGTGCACATTTGCATCACAGCCTAGAATGAGTGCATAGAGTTCTGTCCCTTAATCTGATGATTTTAATCTGAACATTCTTCGATCTATCATCCACTGATGGAATTTTCAAGAGCTAGAGAATGTAACTGCTATCAGTCGAATTATTTCCGAATAAAAGAGACGAAATACCGCACAGTCTATTCTTATAACAAGTCTTTTGTATCCCTGAATCTGTCAAAGAGTTGTCTGGAAATGTCTATATCGACACCGTATACCGCTTATACCGTCAAGATATTGTCAATACATTTCTTAATATTTCCTATGAGCGTAACCCAAATTCTTACCAAGAATAAAAATGCGCATTGAGGAACCAAGAAGCAGAGATAGTGCAAAGAGATAGATAGAGAGAGAGAGATAGTCCCTAATAGAGAGTAATCCATGATCGTGTTTTCGTGGAGTAAAAAAATCCACTAATATGTAGGTAAGTCTGACGAAATGTAAGTTGTCCAGGAAAAATATGGCGCATCTATTGCATTTGCATGAGTAGGTGTGATAGTTGCTCCAAGGAGGGATCCAAAGTCCCAAAACCAGTAGCTATTATAAAGAAAAAGGTTTGCAAACCTTGGGCAGTCAAGAAACTCGTCGGGACATTGAATATCTAATATCCAAATTACCCTCTATCACCACAGTAAATCCAACAAGTACCCTGCCCAATCCAGTCACAACTTCGACTGACCGCGCAAAACTGTGTGACTACTTCACCTCAATAATTATTGTCAACTGCAATTTGATGGATTATTACTTGTCCCCGTTGCATTGCATTACCATCAATCATAATCATTTCGTTAGCCGGGCAGCGCGGGGTATTAGCCAGCAAATGAAAATATGAGATGCATACATATACGTACACACAAATCTGTCACCCAGCACCGCACTGCAATGACATATTACGAATCACGGCACCAATTCTCGTTCAATTAGCCGCACTGTGCGACAATGCCAGGCGACAGATTGAGTAGAGTAGGAGCCCTCCTCACGTATCTGCAGCGTGCGCGCGCGTGTGAACACAACAATCACTCATCTGAAATATGTGCCGGTCAGATCGGTTGACCGTTGTATCCGTACGTGGTACAACTGCCGGCCGCCGCTGCGATCATTTGTAAAATTCATTTGACACCTGATGACATTGACACTTGGTGCTCTCGATTGCATCTCGGCGTTGTCATTGCGAAACCGGAATTTGCACAGTGTCACTCAGAACTGTCACCCCAGATGCACAGATCTCGCACGCAAATTCGAGTTCAATGGATTTATCAGTTCACCTTGATGGCATTACTTTCCTCTCATCCACCACCACCAGGTGATAGATTGATGGAAAAACCGCAGCAGCATACTAGCGGCCGGCGATCGGGACAGAGCGATTGCATTGAGCGATTGATTATGACAGGTGGATTGGCTGTGAGCGAGAGGCGAGGTGTTGACCATGACGTGTGTCCAGAGGGCGCTCTGGACATAGACGATCGATCAAAGGGTGCAATGCTTCGAATTTCGATTTCGATTCCATCGTAGCCTTGGCGGCGTCGCCGCCGGCCAGAGGAAACACTTTTGATGGATGGATGGATCGTGTACGCGGGTATGTGATTGATCAATTACGTATAACTGTAGTCAATTAAAAGAAAAAGTACGCCGTCCGGCTTTCGATGGGAATTGGTGCACTTTGATATCAGGTGTGCCCAGGCGATTAGCATTGCAGTGGTCAATCAACTGAGCACTGCCGATCAATCAACTTGAAAGTGGGTTCGGTTCAATGAAGGAATGTTTTAAGTAAGTTGATCTGGTTTTTGTTGTACAATTAGTCAAATGATGTCATGATCGTAAATGTGACATATAGATATACACATGTACGAGTACATGCAAAAACGTATGCATACAACTCTCGACGTTGAACAGGGAGGCTTTCGCGCTGGATCCTCCTGCATTGACCACATTAACACCTTACGGATCATAATAAAGCAATGCGTCGAGCACAGGTGTCCGGTACATCTACTGTTTATCGACTTCAAGAAGGCTTTCGACAGCTTAAATCGATATTCTATCTGGTTTGCCTTGCGGAGGAGAGGCATCCCAGAAAAACGAATAGATATCATCAAGGCTACATACGAGGGTAGTCACGTTTTACACAATAGTAAGGTGTTAGAGGGTACAAAGTGAAGTAGGTCAGAAGTGCATACTCTTACCGCTGTTGTACTTGGTGAAATTGAAAGGTAACAATGGATTTCGAGGGACTATGACATCTTATCTTAAACACCTCGACTTTGACGACGGCGTTTGATACTTTCACATCGGATAATGGACCTTCATCTGATGGTCCAAAATCTAGAAGCTGAGGCTTAAAATAAACACAGCTAAAACAAAAGCCCTGAGCACCTCTCACACCCGCGATCAACTCAACTCATTGCCGGATAGGAGCTCGGAAAAATAGACAACTTTCTATATTTCTATTCTAAGTGTGGACTCCATTAACCGCGGTGGCACCGAACTGGATGTGTGTAACAGAATCGGAAGGCAAAAACTGCGTTCTAAATGCTATCCAAATTCTGGAGAAGCACTGTTCTCAGCACAAGAACCAAGCTGCGACTGTTCCGCTCCAACCTAGAATCAGCTGTATGGGTGCAGTATTACACGCAAGCTACAAATCTTCGTAAATAGATGTCTAAGAATTATCTTGAGGATCTGTTGGTCCAGTCGTATCTCAAACGAACAACTTTATCTGAGAACGGGCAAAGAAGAATACATAGATATCACTGTGCTAAAGAGAAAGTGGCAGTGGATTGGACACCCACTACGGCGCGATGACAACTCCATTGCGATACACGCCATGCAGTGGGATCCGCTCACCCAAGCAGGCAGAACAGCGGGACGCCCTACGTAAAAGTGGCAAGGGCAGTCGACGAGGAATCAAGTTCTTTGGGAATGAATTGGAGGCAGCTCAAACGCGTTGCAAGCAGGCATTGCTGATGCCCTGTGCTCTTCGAGGGATGAAATGTTTTAAGTAAGTAAGTATAAACGTATTGGTTGTTAATATTCGAATAATATAGCCATTTTCATTCCAGAAATGGAACAAAAACAAAGAGCAACAGTCAAAAAACTGCCGAAAGATCTGGCAGGGAAATTACGAAATAATATCGCCAGGATATAAACCAACAGAATTTTTTTTTTCGTACATTTTTATATCCTCTTTTGATTTACCAATTTATTTCAGTCATTCACAGTTCAATTTTCCAATTATCATGGGGGCGGAAAAAACAAACCCATTGCGAGGGCGCCCGTATGCAGGATTCTCAAAGGATGTCGTTCGAGGATTTCATTTTTATTGCCATACTTACACGTATATACGCATCGTATGTTTCCCTTATTTCTTTTTCTTTTTGTTTAAATTCCGTTGATAATAAAAAATAATGATTTTTCATTCTGGCATTTGGCAGGATGACATACGCGGGGTAAAAATAAGTGAAAGAAAACGTAAAAGCAATCCTTTTTGATTTCATATACACATACGAACGCAACTGCTTTCTTTTTTGTTTGGGAAAATATGTCGAAACCAATTCAAATTTTACAAATTGATTAATTTACTTTCACGGGGGTTTGGGTTTCGCTTCTCGTCTTTGGCGCAAATGAAAACTGTTTTAATTGCAAATTAATAAGTTCTTTGTAGGCAGGCATTGGGCCCAAGAACTTCATTGAAATGAATTCGTAGGGCTTAATTAAAATTTTAATTGGAAGGTCTGTTTGCTATTTTCAATCTGAGAAAATTAAATTTTGAGCATTGCCAACAGTATAAAAGGTAAGTATTACTTTAAGGTTACAGATTGCATATTATTGGTATTTCTTCGTGGTTAATTATATTATATATTCATAACAGAAAAATATCAAGAGCGCAGAAGACGGCATGGTGTGCAACTATGAATGTGAAAAAGGTCACAACAGAGTTAGCGATTAAATTCGAACCCAAGACTGGTGAATTAGTGGACCGCCATTTTCGTCTTCACAACGTAAACCTAAACTACGAACATGTACCCAGGAACAAAAAATTAACATATGGTATACAACCTCGTCATCGAATTTAAAGAGCTATATAGAACCATATCTAGTTTTGACATCCCTGCCAAGCTCATCTGTGTATGCAGGTTGACATTAGAAAATTCACGCTGCTCCATCACGGTAGGTAATAATCCTGCAGATACTTTCGATGTCAAAAACGATTTAGACAAGATTTAGATGACATAATCGGGAGAAGAGACCGTTCGTGAGAATTCAGTGGCATTAACGGTGAACGAGGGCAGAACAAAGTATATGATGTCTGTCAGCAAAAACGTACAATCACCGGCGAAGCTAACTACATACAGTCATAACTTTGAAGCAGTTAAGGACTTTGACTACCTAGACTCCGCGATAAATTCGAGCGATGATACCAGCTCGGAGATCAAAAAATTAAACTTGCCAATCGCTGTTTTTTTGAACAAAGAGGCAATTGAGTTGTAAAGCTACTGCTCGAATAACTAAAGTAAATCTGTACAACACCGTAAACATCATAATCTTGTAGTATGGTGCAGAAGCATAGACTATATCAACGGAAAGTTTTCAAATCCCTTGGAGGGGCGACGCAGCAGAGGAAGACTTCACATTAGGTGGCGCGAGAAAAATTGTTAAGGGATATTTGTACGTGCAACTAGAAGCACCTGGTTAATAACCGAGCCGGCTGCGGAGGCTTGTTGGTTGAAGCCCAAGTTCATCATGGACTGTACCTCCATGTAAAGAAAGGTTGTTCCTCCCGATTTTTAAGAAAGGTTGTAGGTCCCAGCCTTACAATCATAGAGGCATATCATTTTTGAATGCATCTTATAAGATATTTACAAACGTACTCCAAAAAAGATTCCCTTCATGGATAAATACTAATGGTCTGCTTAAAGAATTCCAAGCTGGCTTCAGAGCAGGATATTCCACTGTCGACCACATTTTCGTACTCAAAAGCATTGCGGAAGCCTATGTAGCGCAACGTAAAAAGTTATATGTATTCTTTGTGGACTTTAGAGCAGCGTTTGACTCGATAAACAGAGGTTCCTTAATGTATAAACTCTTTGCCAAGTGAGTGTCTAAAAAGTTTGGGAGGGTAATACAAAACATTTATGAAGAGACGCTGTCAGCAGTATGGAATGGAGAAAATGCTTCAAACTGGTTTGAAGCGAGCACAGGTGTTAGACAAGGATGCACTTTAAGCCCATGGCTATTCGCACTGTTCATAAATGACATCATCGAATCGCTACCTGGAGGTGTTGAGTTTGCAGGGATACTAATAAAGGCGCTCCTTTTTGCGGACGACATAGTGTTGATGGCGAATTCCCCGGAGACATTGCAGCGCATGATTAACCGTTTGTATGAGTACTGTAAAATGTAGAGCCTCATTATAAACCTGGAAAAATTAAAGGTGATGATCTTTAAAAAGGGATGTGTAGCAACGAGAAATGGTTTTTGATCGGCGAACAGATCGAGACCGTCAGAAAGAATAACTACCTGGGCATGCTTTTCATGTAAAACTTAAGCATGGAAGAACACCTGAAATGCGAGCTACAAAAGACCAAAACCATGATAAATACAACTTGGAGAAAATGTTTTGCCAACAAATGCATAGTAGATAGCAGTAAGTTTCGTGTTTTTGAAGCGGTTGCCGAGTCAACTATGTTGTACGCGGCCCAGGCATGAGGCGGAAGGCGATTTGAGGAAGTGGAAAAGCTATTGAGGTTTTATATTAAAAGGATATTCCGCCTACCACCTAACACCCCAAACTATGCCATAATGCTAGAGACTGAACTTTCTCCACTGGCTATAAAAACGCTGAAACTGCAGGTGGACTATATTTTAAAAGTATTCAATATGCCTTTGGAAAGATTACCAAGAAAAGTTGCACTGGAAGCACTACGATGCAATAATGGTTGGTACAGAAATTGGAACGAACTAGCGCACGAGTGTGGAATAAGCTTGGATTTGGATGAAACAAGCACGGAATCATGGAAGCCAGAGCTATACCAGTTGTTAGCAGCAGTAGATGCTAACTTCAGACAACAATTTGAAAGAGAAGCATTAGAGTCACTGCATCGATCTTTTTATAGGCAGTTGGATCATAATTTGGGAGACCGAAACTACTTTCACGATGGTAATAGCTGCGAAGAAATATCACGTATGCTAAAACTGCGAGCTGAACTACTTCCACTAAATTATCAGCCGGTCTTGTGTAATATATGTAACATGGCGGAGAGGGAGGATATATTTCATTTCGTGGGAAGATGTCCTACGCTCCGGGAAACTAGATGGCACTTGTTTGGAGTAGATGAAATTTCCGATGAAGAAATCATAAGTAAGCTCAACGAACCGCAAACGTCTCTCCTGGTAGCGTACTGTAAAATAACCATAGCCTATCGGCGAAGAATTATAACAGAAAGTTTCTAATTTTGAAGAATAAAGCTTTTCGTTTATTAAATTGCCATCCATGGTTTTTTTTTTTTTTTTAAATTGTCAATCGGTAGACATGCCATGCTTTTTTTTTTTTTTTAAAGAATTGTAAAAAATTATTGAATTTATAAAATCTAAATCTAATCTAATCTAAATCTAAGAAAGTAAAAAGTACAAGATCGCATAAGACTTAAAACTTTAATATTGTCTGCAGACTTCTGAAAACGGATGTTAGGTCATCGACTTTGTCGAGACTATGGTAGTGAAAACTTTGAGATAACCACATAATTAATATAATATAATAGGCCTAGCTTCTTGCAACCATTCGTATTGTGTGCGTTGTATTTTTCGCACGAATGGAAGGGATCTACAGTTTTGTGCCGTATCCGAAGGGCATTTTTGTTTTTGAGAAACTTTCTCGTGACAACAAGTACTCTCCGATGTTTGTCAAACGTTCGAGAGAAGTGGGACCGTGAAACAACTTTTTGGAGTTTTCTGGGATTCTAGTATGAAACCTCACGCGCTGTGCTCCAACACACTAGCCACGGCGCCACGGCGCCCACTTGAGATAGCCACAATCAACGTAAAAGTGGTCTGTTCAAATAGCCTTTAACCGAGTAGATCATATTGCGATTGACGGATTGAATTTCAATGTTTCATGGGTGCCGAACTGGCATGAAGAATCTCATCATCATCTTCTTGTCGTGCATCGCTGAATAGGTATTTGACTTACGATGAGCGTGTGTTGAGTCTGACGGTACGTATGTAGCTGTAAACTCGGATCTGCCGAAGTACACCTGAGTGAACTTCAGCACACTTGTGTTAAACCGGATAAGGTATCACTTGCTGACCTGACTGGCTAAAATAAGCGTCACAGAAGGAAGACGTGCGGTGAACGAATTCCCTCGATTGAATCAATGATGGCGTATTCAGACCAGCAGGCATTTTATTTGAACTACTTCAACATATTTGGAGCTGAGGTCAACAAAGATGTTCAATACTCCGTCAGGGTGTAGAGAAATGGTGACCGATGAACCTTTACAGGGCCATCAGAAGCGCTCATATACCCGAAGTGGGTTACTGGCATCGGTGTACCCGGCTCTTTATCTAAGTGGTTGCAAACAAGGATCTGGTCCTCCAGGTTGGAGGTTGTGCCGTTGGGGTCTTGAGTTTCCGGAATGTAAATAAACGCCTCAAGACAATCCCCACACAGAAGAGCGATGACGGCGCCAAAGATAAGTTTTACGCGCTTCTCGACCAGATCTACGAGTATGAGCAATGACCCAGTCATGACGTTAACATTGTTCTGGGCAACTTTAACGCAGAGCTGGGCATCTTTGGTGGTACAGCAGAAAAATATAGCCTAAATGCAGACATTTAGCAATGGATTTAGGCTAATGAACTTTGAGGTTGGTCGAAACACTGTAGTAGCAAGCACGCGATTCCTTCATTTCAGAAAACACTAGGAAAAGTGGCGGTATTATAATCACGTAACCGTCAACAAAATCGTAAATTGGATGTCCGAATATTTTAAGGTACACTTGGGCCACTATTTGGTTGTAACCAAGGCACGTGTGCAGACATTTAATGCAGAGTCTTTGTCGATCGAGTACGCCTCGATCTCAAAAGATATCCTATGCCACCAGCAGCAAATGCAGATAGCCAGTGGAAACGTTGCCAGCAAGCCATTAGACATGCCACCACAAACAAACCCCTGGATTGATGAAGAATCTCGGCGAGCTCATACAATTAGACACGAAACTTATAAAGCGGCGTTGGCCAAAAGAACCAGAGTTGCTCGTGTTAAACCGGGACGATGATGGACAAATATGCCCTTTGAAGACTTTGCGAGAAAGCTTCTTTGAGCAATTTTCAGACTCATTGGGATAGATACGGAGAGGAGGACAGATACAATGACGAATTGTATTGTCTGTACACCAATACGGATGGACACATAGAAATTTTTCAAATCCATTTCGGACGGACGACGTAGTTGAGGAAGTTCTCAACTTAGTTGGCGGAAACAAGTGGAAAGGGGTCTCATAATTGATGTGCGTAGCTGGAAGCAACTGATTAACTGGTTGGAAGGTTCACCATCCGGACTGTAGCCCCATCTGAATAAGTAAGTGTGCGTACCAGATCCAACCGGACTGTTATGCGATTTAAATAATTATGTGAGCGTATCGAGCTGCAAATTCAAATCTGGTTACTGCAAAGATTTGGGTACGAATATCCCATGACATCGCTTCTAGAAGTACCACCGTGAAGTGTTTTTACGTTGAAAGATCGCTTTTGCAAGTAATCGTCAACACCAAGTACGAAAGACTATCAAGTATTCATTGCAGTTACTAATGGGTCAGGCTTAACAGAGAGAGAGAGAGGGAGAGAGAGATGCCCAATGATGCCAAGAGGATGTAAAATTTGAGATTGCAGGAGACTAGCTAGAAAGCACGTATAAGCTCACTACCACCTGATTATCTACCATGTCGCGGTATGGTGGCGTAAATAAGGCTAAGAATGTTTGGGATAGCTTTCGAGGATGTACTCGCTTATCGACGGTAACAGTCATAACGATGGCAATGGCATTGAGGAGGCTTGAGAGCTAAATTTGTCCATCGTAGCCTCTTTCAACCTATTTCTCTATTTTTAAAGCTGTCTGAATGTGTTAACAATAGCGTGCCAATGATTAACCAGGAGCCGTGAAGAAAGCTCTCAAGAAGATGCAGAGACTGGCATGTATATGCCATGACCATTGAAGTAATCGTCGTTAAGAAACTCCTAAGGAAGAAATCATGAGAATTGCAAAGAAGGGAGTACAAAAAGGATAGATCATCGGGATAAGAGATCCAGACAACACCCCGTTTAGAGCTATCAAAAACCACTCCATGAAATGGTATACGAATGGCTTAAGAATTGCTGAAGGGGCTAGAGCTGGAATATTAAAAGAGAACGTTTTACAGTACCTTTCAAGCGGAATCCACGCCATAGGAAGATGTGCCCAATGCAAGACATTCCAATTATGACAGATTTAGCCAATCCTCAATTCAAATCCCATGGTCATACAAAATCAACAGAGTTATCTTGTACTGAGTACCAAGACCCAGGCCACGTTGGTGTATACGCCAATGAGAAAAACGATAAATGACAGAACTGGGGCCAGCTCGTAGAACTAGAACCATTTTATGGGATAGAAGCACACGCGAATCGGAAATGGTTAAGGAAGGAAGAAGAAACTTCCCAACTAGATCCGATGAACGTTCAAGGTTTCTGGTGGGAACTAAGCTGAATAAGGTACTTTGGCTAGTGAATTACCACAGCTAACACCAAGAAGGAGACTGCAAACCTATCTTGGTCATAGTGCACATATGGTAAGCACATCACAATTCCTTTATTAATTCAGTCAATCTGGAGTCAATAAAAATATACATTAACAGGGTACGCTTTCGTTCTATCCTTACCTGTATAACGTGGGGATCTACCTACCAATATTGATCACTCGTTCCCTAGCTACTATTGAGACACAAATTTCAAACCGTAATAAAAAGCAGACCCTGAGGAAGGACCTCAAGCCCGGATGTCTGTGGTACCGCCAGCAGCTTCAGAAGCACTTCACGTGTAGAGAAACATTTGCATCACCTTTTCAAATATCCCGAGCACCTTAGTAGGTTGAACTAACCGAATAAAATCATAGAAACAAATCTATCTCCTACGAGTACATCCACCAGAGTCTGTAAACCAACTCTTATACCCCACCACCACCCGCACTACTTGACGCATCAAAACCACTTGATTTGGTATTCCCGTCTGCCATTTTGAATTCTCAAGCATGTACACATTCAACTCCATGTCAAGAGTTTGAAGCTCACACAAAAGAATAAAAAAGACGAAACACAAAACAAAAAGCGAAACAATGTAACACTAAAAACTGAACAGCAGCGGCGCATCCACTCCAGCAGTGAGTTTTCGTTTGTTCATACACATACACACCCAAAACCACCCTGAAAGGACATGTCCCAGTACCGTCATCGTCATCGTCGTTTCTGTATTGCTTGACTGCCAGTCTCTCGTCCTATTAGAATGAAGTGAGACGAAACACCCCATCAACGGGACAAGTATAAACCAGGCATACACAATCCTGCCAACTCTACTCCTACCCGAGAGTAACACAAGCATACAATGGGGATTGTTTTGTATTACACTTGACGATGGGGTGGTTGATACAAAGGTGGCATTTAACCTTCTTTAGAAAAATTTTGAATTTTCTCTCATTCCCATTCTTTCTTGTGGAAGCTCTTCAGCCCTGACAGTACACCTCATCCCTTAGCAAACAATCATTACAAGCTTCGAGGGGTGCAGGAATATGCACACAGAGGGTTAGTTTTTTTTTTTGCAACTGTTATATATTTTCGTTGGTCTGACATTAACTGCTATCGCGTAACAGTTCCTTTCTCCTTTCCTTCTTCGTGTTCGTCGTTTTTTTGTTCACGATTTATTGACATCGATGAAATGTGCATGCGGAACC
Source organism: Brachypalpus laphriformis (assembly GCA_945910035.1). Classification (NCBI taxonomy): domain Eukaryota; kingdom Metazoa; phylum Arthropoda; class Insecta; order Diptera; family Syrphidae; genus Brachypalpus; species Brachypalpus laphriformis. The sequence goes on along the minus strand of OX246753.1, from coordinate 193,334,402 downwards.
ACCACACCGCCATACCCAGGAGCTCTGCCAAGGCGAATAGAACAAGTGCAGAAGAAGAAGAAGAAGAAGAAGAAGAAAAGGAATCAGAACAACCACCTTTCGTCGATGTGTCTTCTATGGACGACTACGACGACGACGCTGGCAGCGAGAGGGCAGCAGCAGCAGCAGCTACAGCAACTATAAGATCGTCATAAGGGGGTTGGCGTAGTTGCTTGCATTGCAACATAAATCATGGTTACTAGCACCAGCGCTAGCACTGAACCGTGTTTTGTGTTCGCTTGATTATCAATCAAATTATTTTCTCTCTTTCGCACCACACGACCATCATCGGGAGCCAAACTACCCCCTTCCGCACGACGGTGTCCGCCCTGCAATGTACATCAAGCAAAATGAGGGTGTGCAATCAGGACATTAGATAACGGAGGAAAATTTATTGTCATTGATTCGCCGCTTGACGATCTCTCTCTTCTTCGTTTCTTTCACTTGGTGTGCGCGCTAGACACCACTATTTCTTGTGGTTCTTCCTTCGTCGGAATCCATAGATTCGTTCACCCTTACCGAGTTGCGAAAATGAAAAGAAGAAAAGAAAAAAAATTGGGGGTGGTGGTCGGCGGACATATTTATGCCTCTTTTGGGGGGCATTTGCGACCATAAATATTATTCATATACGAGAGTATCCTTGAAATGTCCTTTTCCTCGGCGGTAGCGTCGAAAACCCAAGGCAATTTAGGCTGACGAACCCTTCATACAGCGCCGAAGAAGAGGCCATCCATCCTCGGGCCTTTGATTCATGGCCATAAATCACCCATTGGGTTGGAATGTGTCTGTCATCATGAGTGGTGCTAGTGTTGCTAATATTTGCTGTTCCGAGGATGGTACTGCATGACGTCAACCATTGACAACGACAACGACAATCAACGACAACGAAGCTGATGACGATGATTGCTGAGTTAAAAGGTTCCTTCCCTTGAAATCGCTTGAGAAACGACTCACATACACCAGTTCTTATCTGGAGTTGGAGAGGAAAAAATTGTCATTTTCAGAGTGATTTACATTCGATGAGTGCCGAAATGTGGATAAGAAAATAAATAACCGAAATCGAGTCGAGTGCGAGAGTGGGAGAGCACAGACCGGGATTGAAACGACGGATGTGACGGTTTAGGGTTTCAGCAAATTAATGAGATTTACTACTTCGTCCTTGAATGGGTTGTTCACATAGTGAGGACGGGGGGAGAACGAACGAAGGCAGGAATCCGATGCGAGTTATGTGAGACGATAAGGCGGAGATTTACAAAAATCTATAGTTAAATATAAATTTCGCTAAAATCCCAGTAGGAACAGGGATAACTCAAGCAGATTCTCCAGACAGAACGATTCTTATTCACTTGTCTGCCCAGTTACTAAAACTAGGTAGTTTGAAGTTACGGTATTACTAGAGCGCATCTTTAAGTACACACTTCTACTATTACTTCGGCATTCGATTTAAGGATCTCTGATTAGAACATAAGCTATGTTAAGTAACACTACGTCTTTGATGGGGTATAATACTTCACAATTTTTAGCACCACGAATGGGTTCTGGCATGCGACGATACTCTTCGACATGACAGACAAAAAAAAAACGATTTTGCAGTTGATTTTGGTGCGGTCAAGAGTAACAAGAAAGTGCTTAAATCGCCGTAACATGTTGTAGTTTTTATCCAGCCCTACTTCAAGCCTTTTCGCGTTAACGCCGGGGAATTATTCAACAATTGCTGAAGGTTCATTGAGGGCCAGCAAGCCACAGCCGTGAAAGAAAGGTGATTCAGGTTGACTCAGGAGAATACTACCCTAGACGATATTTTTAGCAAATGGTCTACAGTCGGAGGCTTAAATAGACAGAGGCGAACCAAAATTGAACACAGTGCAGACGAAAGCCTTTAACCCCTCAAACTCCGTTGCAACACGTACAATTTCTGAACAGGCTCGCCAAGCCAATGAGTCACAGAAGATCTAGGAACCATTGCCACGGTGGACAACATTCTTTCAAAAAAGCTATACCACCATCAATCTTTTAGAAGAAACTCGTCATCCTCATCATTTTTTGCTTTCAAGGTTCGCTCTGTGAAAAAAAAACTGTTAAGACCGAGAATAAACCTTTCATGATTCGGCGTAAGAATTCTGCTAATAGGAACACAGGCGGCGTCTACAGCCACGCTGGCAGAAACCTTATACAAGCTACTTTAACATCTTCGAAACTAAGGTCATCAGGGGTTACCTTAGTCAGGAATCTGAATACGACCCAGAGATGGCGGCGGATAAAGTCTAAATTGGCCAACGCTGATGCTTTATCCAACGGATATGATCTGGCTTTCAAGGTTGGGAGCTGATCTGACGTGCAAAAAAAAAGCCCTATTTGAGAAGACCAATAGACTTGGGTATGGGTGATTATATTGCTGATGACCCAAGCTAACGCAACAAGGAAAACGACTTTCTGCACGTAAAATGTTCGGTTCCTTTAACAACCGAAGAGTCATTGAATTTGAACTGGGAGAACAACGCAATAGAGAAAGAGACTCCATCTTATGTAGCGTGAACAGTTGGAAGGGACCTTCAACCAATTTAGAGAGCTCTGCTGGTTGAGGCTCAGGTAAAACCTGTACTTTATTATCATTGTTATTTGTGTAGAGTTAGCTTGCACTGCGACCTAATGGTCTATTGTGCTCCATGCTGGGTTTATTACCTCATTAGAGTTTCCCCCGCATTGTAATTCCTTCGGAATTGTGTTTGAGGGTCATACACTCTTATTTTGCCTTGGCAAGAATAGTTCACCCTTGAGCTTTCTCTCCAATCCAGTTTCTCTGAGGAATCTGAGGAAGAAGTGGGTCCATGGCTGCCATATCCTAATCTGATATTTACCGCTTGCCCAAATATTTCAATATTTTTGTGGGTAATGCCCCACAAGACTCCATAACATGTTCCCCATTCGACAGAATGGTTCAGGTCCAGCGAAGAGTTCTCCTGCTACTTGCTTTAGCCAAGTGTCTGCTGCTTCGTTACTTTTTTTTCCCGACATAACTGAACATCCAGTAGAGGGCTACTTTAATGTTTCTGCCCAATTCATCAAGTTACTGCAGGCATTCCCACATAAGTTTCGACTTAATGACATAGGAGTCTATTACTTTGATAGCTGCTTGACTGTCTGACAATATTGCAATGTTACTTTATCTTCTTTCGAGATTGATTTGGACGTATATGTCCATCGCACATATTTCAGCCTGAAAGATGCTGGTGCTCTTGCCAATAGCTTCTGAGTGCTTTGTTCTCGTCCTAAAAATGCCTGTTCATGTTCCTTCCTCGAACTGTCTGTATACCACTTTAGTGCGTGGTTGCCTAGTCCGTATATTGTGGATTCGTCGCTCCAATATTTCTTGTTGCTTAACTTCGTACAAAAGTTTCTCCCAAAGTTCAATTTTCTGATATTGTCGTCCCTGGGGATCGCTAGAAGGGGAAAATTCTTGAGAAGTGCATCATATTCTCTCTATCCCTACTTTTGCCATCCTTGGGATCGTCCGCTTTGCATTTTGCTGAATTACAAACTGAAGCGGGGTTAACTGAAGGAATACTTCCATGGCTATGTTTGGCCATGGTCTCATTGGCCTAGTGATGTAGAGTCTAGCAAGTCTTTGTACTTTAGTATCCTCGTTGCTCGTTTTGCCCAAGTTATCGCTCCATATATGATCATTGGTCTCACAATGGCGATACACATCCACCCTAGAAAGCTTGCGCTAAGTCCCTAAGACTTGGTCGCTAGGATGCTGCATATTATGAGAGCATGGGTAGCCCTTTTCGGTATCTTCTCTATGTGCTTCTTCACATGAGTTTACTGTCTAGGTGTAGTCCTAGATACTTCACTTCTTTGACTGGTGCCAGTATCGTGTCCGACAGCCAGATTGGCTTCAGTTCAAGTTTCCTTTTTCGCGTGAATGGTACTATTGTGGTTCCTAGCCGGGTTTATATTGAGCCCAGTCGTGTGCCACCATTCTTGAGTTACTATTAGACACCTTTGTATCACATCACACAAGGTTATTTCAAACTTTCCTCTGGCAATTAGTACTACGCTATCAGCAATCGCTTAACAGTTGACCCTGAACTGTAGCGCCATCTAAACAATTTCCGAGGCCAAGCTGGGGGAAAACGCGAAGTAAGAGAAGTTTTCACCGTGCTCTAAGCTGGAAAGAGAAAGGATACATATTTGCCTTTCAACAGTCACGCAAGGATCAGATGCTTTCCTTTCACTTCCGATTACTTCTTCAGTTTCTAAAATCTTCATGCTTCAATTGAATATGTTTATCCATACCCTCGTTAAAAAAAATACTCTGAGCTGACGATGGCAACTACGACTCTTGAACAGACAGTCCAGTGCTCTCCAGGAATTACATGCGTCCGTTTGTTGATTTGGTGACTATCATCTGCTATGGCCCACCACGTTGCATTCCGCTGGAAAGCCGAACTGCCTTAGTATGTATATTACAATGGCACGAGACTACCTGCCCTCTAAATTTGATATACATACGTAGTATCCTCCAGGAGTTCTGTCAGCAGTCTCTGGACTCGTTCTTCATCTCCTCTTGCCATATGCAAAATGTAAAGCAAAATGATGGCACTCGTAAATTCGACGTTCAAGCGGCTAAGGTGAAAATATGGCAGTCGCTAGCTGCCAATATAAGTACTCTCACTAATACATCTAAGGATTATCCAGAAGAAAGCAACGAATGAAAACCTGTATAAGTCCTAACAGACTTCTCTGTGGTACTCCATATTAAATGCCACGTTAAAAGTGGAATGATGATTACCTCTAAATCGTTGGCCCATTATTTTATCATAACACACTAAGCACCCAATTGTGCACCCAACTGCGCTACGTTTTCCATTTTGATTGATGTCTCGTAAGCGGCTGCTACACATGGTACCAACATCCTCACATCAGTCATTTCTATTCCAAAAAAAAAAACCTGTTTCCATCCTTCACTTGCGGACACACTTGTCCCGCGCTTGAATACCTTCAACTGTCACCAGAATCAACGGATTCCGGCAAATAACACGCGTGCTCCTATCTGAAAATTCACAGTAGGTAAATTGTCCGGAATTCCCGACTAACTGATGTAGTCCCCCGCGCCATTCTGCAACGCCAGCACTTTGTCAAGGATAACTGCCACGCTTTAGTCTCCCTTGCATGGTCATCGTCATCATCATCATCAACAACATCGTTGTCCGTCACATGTGTGGCACTGCACATACGAGCACACATGGTTGTCTCGGCCAATTGAAATATTTTCTCATCTCCAGCCAGCTAGTGGCTATATGCTTCTGGATTTGAATTGGATTGGATGGATGGAACGCAAGGCAGCATCCCATAAATTATTCCGCAATTATTATGTCCCGCCGCCGCCGAGCATAGCTAGAAGAACTCAACTGCTGTAGGGTATTTGTTTAGCCAGATGCTGTTGGTGTGTTTGTTTTGTTGATGCAACTAGGACTGGGGCGCCACATTGGGCCGACATGATGGACAAAGAGTGGCTGCAATATACTGGGAGTAGTTAGTTGTTCGCGTGGACATCGTGATGGGTAGGGATGTGCACGTTGTGAATGTAAATTTGATGACCACTCGTGTCCTTTTTGTCATTTTGTCCGCAGACTATGTACATCTATTTCTTTGTTTGTCACTGGAACTGGGTGTTCAAACTCCATCTGTTGTCAGGCGATAAGCATTAATGTGTCTGTGTCTCTCAGAGGCTCTTAGGACTTGAATCAAGGATCTAAATTCATTAAAACATTTCTACAAACAAACTTCTCTAGTCCACATTTGACAAGACTCCACCTTCAACACCAGGTCCCTCTCTTTCGAGACTTCCGAAAAGTTGACAAAATTTATAGCCTCAATGAAAAACCTATTCAAAACCATTTGCAAGACTAATGGCGGCAAAAACTATGAATTTCTCTTCCAAAAAGGACGAATCATTTCACAGTGATATGTCGCTCAGCAAGCAGCAGCAGCATTTAACTACCAACCAGCAGTAGTTGCCTCCTCCAGTCAGTCTAACAACTGTCCAAACCAAGTCTGTGTGTCGCGTTCCGATGGCAGAATTACAAGCGAAATACGGAAAATCATTCTGCATACCGTCCATTTACAGTCGTCTAACAAGGATTCGCTTCAAGTCCATGAGAGAGAACCATGAGAATGAAACGAAAACTTTTTCCGTAAAACGTCCTAGATATTTCATAATGTCAACTGTGTGGTGGTGGCTGCTGGAAGAAGAATAACCAAGACCGGAACAAAAACCGACAACGAGTGATTCCCAAACAGTTCCTTGGAACCGGCAGCAGCAGCAGCAGCAGTAGCGCAGTTCCATCTTCCCATTGAAAACTGCACCAAGGCGAATGAAATACTGGCTGTCGGAAATAAATCATCGCAGATATTACCAAACAGACTTTTCAGCCACCAAAAATGGGTCTGGAGGTGGTAGGTGGTACTTTGGTCGTGCACTGTTTCAAGCCAAGTAATCAAGGGGCGCAGACAGGAGGGGAACATTTTTTTTTGTCATTTTGGGGAAAAATCATTTTTAAACTGTGCGGCGGTTTCAACTTCAGGTTTGAGTAAATAAATCGCTGCTGTTGTTGATGATCCCCAGGAAGACTCTTGGCAACAAATTTCCAATTTTTGCTGGGTTTAAGTCATAGCTAGGTATTTGCTTGTCCGTCTGTCATGTTTGTTTATTGTAATACCTTTGAGCGGTTTCCATCTTCTGTGTGAGATACGTGCCTTTTCTCTGCATGGCCATGTCCAGTCCATCTGTATAGAGAATAGGTCCCCACTTTGAGTGCTATCACCATCAGCGCGGCGATTGAGATCATCATCATTTCGTGCCTGGTCGAAGTCATAAATATCAACAACTGAAGGCCTATAGAGAGTGCATGTGGATGTGGTCGTGGGCTTAGGGATATGGAAAATTATGAATGTTTTGTAAATCGAACGATGTGTCTGACAGAAAGAGGTACTGTCCACGTATTGTTAAACAATATGAGTTAATGCTTTAATTGCAGTTTGAGCAAAAATGAGAAAGCTACTTGCGTTAACTGCAAAGGAAGGCTCCCAGCAAATTATCGCGGTTGCGAGGTCGCAAAGGAATTACAGATGCGACGGAGAAAATCTACAACGCCGTTTGTACGGCGAACGAAATCAGTCGATCGGGCTCCTAAGTCGGTAGAACATGTTGCTAAGCAGACTGAGCAGGCTCGTAAGCCAGTTGCACTGACTCCTAAGCCGACTGAAAGGACGCTCGAATCAGCAGTGCAGACTCTTGAATCAGTCAATCAGCCTTCTAAGCCGATTAAAAGTACGTCAAAGTCGTCCACTAAAAAGGCTGAACGAAAAATAACATCGGACAAGTCAGCGAACCCCAGTTATCTCAGGCTGCAGTCAAAGTAACCAAGCGGAACGAGGGGCCACCCTCTGATCCGTTGAAAGAAATTCTGAACTGCATCTACGCTAAGTTCGAGGAACAATGCGAAATGAATAAACGGATTCTCGAACGTTTTAGTAACGTCGAAAGCTATTGTATGGCTAACCTTGTATCTAATCTATGTAGATATGGACCCTTTGATGTAAAAAATTCTCCACAAAGTGGCAAATGAATTCGGTTGTTGTTTTTATTCGACAGGAAAACCGACCTATTGGCCAATTGACTCACAAAGAATGCCCGATCTTATCGATTTTTTGTTACAAAAGGCATTTACGAGAAGTTTATTACAGTCAAAGAATATTTTGATCTCTCTTCTGACCACTCTCCGGTAATTTTATTACTTGGAGAAGCGCTGATCAAGAAAAAAGAACCTCCAAGACTTATTAGCAATAGAGCAAACAAACAAATATCGTCTTAAATGTATCACTTACAACACCTTGTGAACTAGAGGACGAAGTTGATCGTTTCGTGGAAGCAATCCAAAGAGCGGCATGGAGAAACACTCCTTCTGGAAGCTATAAGATCAACCGCAACGAAAAGTATGCCAGAGAAATTATTGAACTGGTGAGGGAGAAACGAAAAGCACGAAAGAAATGGCAAATCACTCGTGCACCGCAGCATAAAACGGTCCTTAACCGACTATGCAATCGCTTTAGAGATAATATTCGCGAATTTAAAAGCAAAAACATAGCGACCTACCTTGAAAATCTCTCCGGTGAAAGAGAATCAAATTAATCGCTTTGTAAAGTGCTAAAAGGCGCCCGGAAACCTCAAATGCAAGCACCACCAATTCGGAAAAACGATGGAAACTGGGCCAAGAGCGTCAAAGTAAAGGCAGAACTTTTTGGTCTGCACTTAGAAGAAACGTTTAACTCGTTCGACGGCCCTTCGTTAATGCCCAACTCCCCAGTCACGACATCTAACAACTTTAAAGTAAAAAAAAGTTGCATTGATTGAACTGAGGGAAATGGTCAGAAATTTAAAGATGAAAAAAGCACCGGGTTACGACTTGATAACGGTGCAGGTGATCAAGGAATTGCCGAATAAAGCTCTTATCAAACTGCTCTACTTGATCAACGCCCCGTTCAGATTGCTCTACGTTCCGAGACAATGGAAAGTCGCCGAGATTATAATGGTCCCGAAACCAGGCAAGCCTCTGTATGAAAATAAATCATGTCGGCCTATTTCCCTATTGCCGGTTATCTCAAAAATATTCGAAAAACTACTTTCAAAACGTCTACAACCCGTAATCGACGAAAGACGTCTCATTCCTGACCATCAGTTTGGATTTAGAATCAAACATTCTGCAATCGACCAAGTCCACAAAATAACTGATGTGATTGCGAAAGCTCTGGAAGAAAAAAAGTTTTGTTGTGGTGTATTTCTTGACGTCTCACAAGTTTTCGATAAGGTTTGGCACGAAGGCTTGGAGTATAAACTGCGAGTACTACTGCCACTGCAACTCTTTCTAATCTTGCGATCGTACCTCACTGAAAGACTCTTTCGTGTTAAGCACGGAAATGATTACTCTGACTTCAAGGAGATTACGGCCGGAGTCCCACAACGAAGTGTCCTTGGCCCACTTCTATATGTACTCTATACGCGTGATATCCCGAAAGAAAGAAACTGTGTCGTCGCCACGTTTGCGGACGATACGGCGATATTGACAACGGGCGATACTATTGACGCAGCAAGTGGAAAGCTTCAACATGCTATTAATAAAGTCCACGTTTGGACGAATTATTGGCGTATTGTGCTGAACGATGGCAAACCTACTCACGTTAACTTTACCTAAAAAAAGTAGATAGATTGTCTGTATATCTAAACCCGTTTTAAATAACGTTCACGAACGAAGCGACTCTAGATGTTAAAGAAACGCGATGAGCTAGAAAACAAATACCGACAAATGTACTGGCTACTCGGAAAACATTCGAAGTTGAGCCTACATAACAAACTGCTTATCTATAAGCAAGTGATAAAGCCTGTGTGGACGTATGGTACCTATACAACTATGGGGTTGTAACAAGAAAAGCAATAGAAACAAACAACATCATACAAACTTTTGAAAATAAAGTTCTTAGAACGATAGTCAACGCACCGTGGTATGTACGTAACGAAGATATTCATCGAGATCTGGGAATTCCCAGCGTCGTCGAAGAGATAACAAAATTTGCGCGTAAACACAAAGATCGTGTTCACGGCCATTGTAACCGTACCGTCACTCAACTACTTGACGCGGACAATTCAATTCGTCGTCTGCAAAAGAACCTTTTGACCTCGCGTCATAGTATATGCTGGTCAAGAAAAAGGCAGGAACTTTCATTGGAATTTAACCTGTCTAAACTTCTACATTTCTTTTTAATTACAAACGATCCTCTTTTTCCAAAAATCACGAGTCTCGTAGGCGAAAATAAAACTGCTGGATAAGCGTCGGCTTAGTTGTACTATTAGTTCTGAAGAGAGGTGTTTTTTTTTAGTGAGTAAACATCTCACACTACCAGTAGCAGGTGCGGTCGGGCCTTATGGTGTCTTTGGAAGATTTTTCACCTGCTCTCGGGAAAAAAAAATGCTTTAAGCTAAAGTTTAAGAGTTTAAATCTTTTCACACAATTCTACTGCATAGGTTGGAATTCAAGAGAAGAGAGAGTAGTTATTTTTGATGTAGTGGTTTGAAACTCTGGTGACAGGTTTCAGTACATGTTTATTTCATGGGTAGTGTCCTAACTCGTCGGGAAGATTTTGCTGCGATTTTTGTATTCTGTGTTCTAGTATTTGTTTCGAGTATTAATAGAAAACTTGAATGGATATGGTTAGTATTGAAGCATAACACCCAACAAACGAACGTATTACGACGATATCATATCACACGGTGTCATAAGACAAGGGGCTTAAAGAATTACTCTTAACATGCGGCCGATATTCATGGTATTGTATTTACCTGGAAATACACTCCGATATACATTGCCTCGCTCTAAATTGAGCTCACGTGTACATGAACTTTGAACACCAAGTCATTATCTGTCCTCTTCTTATAAGCCCCTGATGGTTTTCTCTTGAGCTAATGATTTCTATGTTAGAACTTGGGACATTTCCACCGGTCTGTGGTAGCACACTATTAAAAATGATGTTCAAAGTAGAGATCATTTGAACTCCGTCAAAAAGGCAAAATCAATGACTGTTTCAAAGACATAGCGAAAGACAGGCACATACACCTAAAAGCTCCTGGGTCACACAAATGCAACAACACCAGCATTTGTTTTGCCTCAGTTACGAAGTAATCGAAAATCGGGAGGCCTGCCAATATTTTCTGAGGTCAAACAGCTAACCCCACAGGCGGATCAGTAGAAATGCACTGGAGTGGGAGGGTTATGATCCCTTGAGTTCAGATTATAACCTCGCCGAAATAGGAAGAATGCATTCTCTGATTGCAGACATGCTAGAGAAGCCGCCAACATAAAAAGTTATAAAGTGATGCATTCTCCTCTTGTATAGGTCATACAAGTAACCGACTGGGTACGACATATACATGATGAGCTCTTTCGGACCCTGAAATCTTTCAGTCTACTTTTATTCCGTCTTCATGGCGTTTAATGTGATCAAACCTTGCTCAAATGAGAGACGCGATACGAAACACCTAGTACTTAAGAGTGGTCCTTTATATATACATGAACGTTAGTCCTACCTTATCACAACAAAGCAGGGAATTAAAATCGGTGGTTTTTGTTTTCAACCTTCTAATGACTACGCGAAATTGTTTTCTCCACTTCACGGGAGAGCTTACGCATTCACTAAATTTGAGTGTTAAGCGACTATGTACTTATGCGGGATTTCCCATTTATCCTTTTATCTGCAGACCTGAATTGTAAGCCTAATATGTCATTTATTTCCGAAGAAGTTTTCGTTCAGACAAACTCTACGTTCACAAGACCCTATGCAACCAGTCTTATCTTATGCGCAGGCCTCATATTTTTTTCATTCGTAGGGTTGACCTGCGAAAGTCTAGTCTTCACAAAAGTGCAATAATTGAGATACATACATATGTCCTACGAAAGTTTAAAATTTTCTTGCTAATCCCACTGTCCAAAAGGGCTCTAGGAACACCTCACCAGCCAACTTTCACGCTTCAAGTTCTCTAAATTTGCTGCTGTGTTGGGTGATTCCTTTGCAACTATGGCACACGATGATGAACTGAACCTGTGGCCAGCGTTTTATAGACTTCCCCAACCCGAACAGAGCACGAGAATGTTTGTACACCAAACCAATGTCACTCCCCGAAGGATGAAAAGTTGATTTTTATGATGAACAGAACGACAGCTGGACACACATCCACTTCGTCGTCATCGTCGTGGTATATATAGATGGCCCCTCCGGATGAAATCTAGTGCATGAGCATAAAACTTAACAATTTATCGCGTTCTGTGTGTACGTTTGTCTGCCTCTTTGGTTGGTCGTTGAGTTCTTTTTTGCCTCTCTGCTCGTGGTGGGCTCGAGTTGCAAAGCTAACAATCGTAAAATATACGCGAGCAGAGCAGTCAAAGAAGAAAACGACACAAAAAATGAAGCCCATCAGCACAGCCAGAAGCGTTGGTAGCAATGGACATGACCAGCATTTCGGACATGAACATTGAGATTCATTGCTGGCTGAGGTGGAAGTTTTGTTGGACCTGGAGGCTGGAGTGATGGTGGTTGTGATACTTGCATGAGGATTCGTGTTGCATGTTTTCATGTTTGTTTTGTGTGTACTTAGTTCGCCTTTTTTTGTGAATATTGTTTAAGAGGGCTAGCGAGCCCCGCCGACGAATCGTTAGTGTCAATCTTGTTCGACCGCCGTTCAAATTATTATTTGAGGGTGTGTGTCTGAAATGAAGGGGTTTGGGGATGATGTAATGAAACAAACGTATGATTTGCAGTTACTCGTACAATCTATCGGGAACGAATCACATGTTGCTTTACTTCTCATTTTCTAACACAAGGGCTGCTACAAACGGATTAGTTCCTCGATTTCTGAGAGATTTTATTGTAACAAAAGGATTTGTCGTACGAAGAGTGAGCGTGGTAATCTTAATTTACAAACTCCGACCAAACCATTAAAATAAGCCAAAAAGTTGAAGCTTCTTGTTCTTTGGTTAACATCTTATAACTAACAAATCGATTGCAACAATTTTTTTTTAGCGAATACGGCTTTCTATTGAAATTTGAACTTGACAACCTTATGATCATTGGAGACTCTAATGTACGAGTAGTGACTACGCAATTGTTACTTTCTGATAAGGGTTTAATCTCCGGATCAATAAACGCTTTCAGACAATCTACAGATAAGAAAATTTATGGAAATGGGAAGAATTTTTTGAAATGTGCGAATTTATGGGACTAACCCGGATAAACGGAAGCTCCAAACATGACGGATATCCAACTTGTGTCAGAGGAACCGTGTGTTCAATCACTTTTCTTTTTTTTTGTCGGGATAGGAAACACTCGACTGGAGCACTCAGACACAACTGGTCCATTGTACTGCCAGAGAGCAAACCCTGATTTAACCATTTTATTGGAATTTCCTTGACTTTCAAAGAAAGCCAAGCAAGCACTTGAGTGATGAGGAGCTTACAGTACCACCACTCACCACATCCGCACCGAAGATCTGCCACCTGATACGAGCAAAGGCCGGACACTCACATAGATAATGTTCCGCGGTGTCGTCGCTCTCTCCACAAGCATCGCCGATTGTAGTGTGACTTAAGCCCAACACGTTAAGGTGCTTGGCAAAAGCGAAGTGGCCTGTCAAGACGCCGATAAGTTGTCTACAGTCTTTTCTGCTGAGAGACAGCAATAATGCCGCGGATTTCTTACAGACGTCCGGGAGCATGCGTTTAGTCAACCTGCAACCTGGAGAGTCATGCCACACACAACTGTGCTCGTGAGAGACCCAATCGTCAATGGAAGCCATAACCAAAGACTCTGGGAGACCCAACGCGGGTTCGGGGGCTGAGAAAGCCTCTTCTGAGCCTTGTCTAGCAATCTCATCGGAGATCTCGTTCCCCAAGATCCCAGTGTGACCTGGGACCCAGATAAGAGACAGAGAATACAGCCTGGTGACCAAGTTCAAAGAGTTTTTGGTTTCACGAACTATTTTGGATTAAAGGGTTAAGCAAGGCCTTAAGCGCAGCCTGACTGTCTCTACAGTGTTCAATCATAGATTACTGCCTTGTTCGAGGTCTATAGCTCGAATATATAGATGATCTTCAAGTAAATGAAGTAACTTACTCTGATCATTTGTCCTTAACTGCTATAATGAGATTAGAGTAATAGATATGTTACTAATATCTGTTTACAAGAAATGAGGTAGGGGGCCGATTCCGCAAAGTACAGGATCAACGTCAACGGCTTGGTTGGTTGGCTGGTTTAGGATCGGCCCTCGATGAGGATGTACTTAGACCAGAGAGTAGGTCCATTATACTACCAATGTGTAAGGCGGGTGGGTCACCCTCTTACTCTTGGAACCATTTGCTTCGTTAAATGAAGGCGTGAATTTTAGCCGTGCAGGCGTTGCCGAGATCATTAAGATCATTGTAGAAGTATTCACCCAGAGTGGCCTTCCTGATGTTGGCGAGCGCAGGATAGGCGCACAGGAGATGACTGATGGTGTCTTCTTCCTCTTCATCTCTGCAGCTTCATTATGAGGGATACCTAATCTTTGGGCATGTCTTCCTATGACGCAGTGTCCAGTGAGGACATTTGTTATTTTTGAGAGGGTTCCTCTCTTGTGCTTCAAGAGTCCGATGGACCTGGATTTATTGAGTGTCGGCCAGAGCTGTCTGGCGATAAAACATTGGTCTAGATGTTGCCATCGATGATTGGCTACTTTATCGGCATCAAATTGAATAAGGTACTTAACATAAGACGCTGGCGCTTCGATGTCGGTGATGCTTATGCTATCTGTACCAGAGGAGCCTTGTCGTGCTAGTTCGTCGGCTGCACAATTCCCCGGTATGCCACAGTGACCTGGTACCCAGCAAAGGGTGAGGTTGTACTGACCAGCTATCTCGTTAAGAGATATGCGACAGTCTTTCACTGCCTTAGATCTCGTAGTGCTGGATGCGAGGGATTTGATGGCTGCCTGACTGTCGACGAAAATAACATGTCAGATGCTGACAGTGTGCTAGCCGCTAGCCAGTCAGCGGCTTTGCGAACTGCGGTGATTTCGGCTTGAAAAACGCAGCAGTGGTCTGGAAGGTTAAAGGAGAGGTGTATGTCCACATCTTCGGAGAAAATTCCGGTACCGACTCCGTCCTTGGTTTTGGACCTGTCCGTGAAGATTGACAGCGATTCGTTGTTAAGGACATTGCGTTGCGTCCACTCACTTTTGTCCGGTATCGAGTGCGTGTAGCCCTTGTTAAAATCATATTCAGTGGGCAGATGGTCAGTGGAATTGGGAAAATGACGGTGCATCGAAAGTATATTGGCGTGTCCCGTGTGTTGCTCCTTCCACTGCTTGGAGCCTCTCAGTCTTATTGCCAAGCTGACAGCCAATTGTTTACTGACGATGTCAATCGGAAGCAGGTGGAACATGGTTTGGAGCGCCGCTGTGGGAGAAGTTCTCAGTGCACCGGTAATGCTGAGACATGCAACTCGCTGAGTTTTTTCCATTATGGATAGGTTGGATTTCTTCTACAAGGCGGGCCACCATACCAATACTCTATACATCAGAATCGGTTTTATGACCGACGGGTATAGCCAGTGCATGATGCTTGCTTTGAGGCCCCAAACGGAGCCTACTGCTTTCTTGCAGATGTATAGAGCGGCCTGCGATTTCCTGGCCCGTTCGGCGACATTCCCTTTCCAAATTAAGCTTGAATTTGAATTTGAAAGCTTGAGGGTGGATCCACTTATCTTGGCCGGAGTGAACTCAGGGAGCTTGTGTTTTCTTGTGAATAGAACTAGCTCGGTCTTCGTCGGGTTAACGGAGAGGCCGCATTTATCGGCCCATCTGAGTAGCTCATTAAGAGCAGACTGCATGACATCGGCCAGCGTCTGTGGGTATTTGCCTGTTATTATAATAGCGACTTCGTCTGCATAGGCAATAACATTGCATCAAGTTTTTTCGATCTTTAGAAGTGCCTCGTTGAGCACCAAATTCCACAATAGTGGAGACAGTACACCCCCTTGAGGGGTGCCTCGATGTGCATGTCGCTTGACAGTACTACTTCCGAAGGATGCTGTTATTACCCTGTTCTTTAGAATGTATTCTATGAAACAACAGATGGGTTCGCAGATGTTGAGCCTGCGTAAGGCACTAGTAATCGAATTTGTTTCAACGTTGTTGAAGGCTCCCTCTATGTCTAGAAATAACACTAGGGTGAACTCTTTGATTGAGAGTGATTTTTCGATAGGGTGGATGATGGAGTGCAAAGCCGTTTCGACAGATTTACCTTTTTGGAAAGCGTGCTGTGACGTGGATAGTAAGGTGCTATCAATAGGGGCCTTGATGTGTAGGTCCAGGATTATTTCCAGAATCTTGAGAAGGAAGGACGTTAGACTAATAGGTCTTAGGTCCTTTGGAAGGGTGTGCGATGTCTTGCCTGCTTTGGGTATAAAGACCACTCTTACTCAAGACAAGCCTTCAGAATGCAGGAAAGATACTGCCATACTATATTGAAGGTCGTCTGAATCTGGGCCGGAAAAATACCATCCGGTACCGGGGATTTGAACGGTTCGAAACTGCTTCGCTGATAAGATGAGGAGGTGCCTGTGGGCATGTAACATTCACATTTACCAGGGCGCGATCATCGTTGGGGGTAGGCGTGCAGCCGGGGAAGTGAGTGTCCATGAGCAGGTTGAGCGATGCTTCGTCCGATTCAGCCCAGGATCCATTGGGATTCATGAGGACACTAGGTATAGTTGGTGTTTTGGAGAGAACTTTTCGCAGTCTAGAGGATTGAGACGTGTTATCAATACTCTGACAAAAAGCGCGCCAGGATCTGCGTCTAGATTTCCGAACCTCTATTTTGAAGCTCTTCAGACTTTCTTTGTAGATTTCCCAGTCCAGTGGTAGCCTTGTTCGTTTGGCTTTATTGAATTGTTTCCTTCTTGTGCAGCGAAGGCTGTTAAGTTCTGCATTCCACCATGGGGGACGATTGCCCACCTTTCTTCTTGTGATCGGACAGGATTCGATGAAAGCTGTATTAAGTGCAGAAGTTAGAACGGTGTTTAGCTCGTCTCATTCCAACTGTGTAGTTGGTGTACTGTACATTTGATTGGGTAGTTTAGCAGAGAGGGATTTATTGTGTAAGCACCAGTCGGTTTTTCGTCGATTGCGGAAGACCAAGGGTGCGGTACTGTGACAAATTTCCAGTTTGTACTCCAGATAGCGGTGATCGGAAAACGAATGACTGTCAGATACAGTCCAGTTGGAAATTGCAGGATAGATATTTTGGGAAGCAAAGGTGACGTCAAGCACCTCTTGCTAGGACTATTTCCTCTGTTACAAACTACTAGGTCGGTGCCTACTAAATACTCGAAAATAGACCTACCTCGAGGGTTAGTGTCGGTACTTCCCCATAGATCATGGTGCGCGTTGGTGTCGCACCCCAATAAGATGGCTTTTCTTCTCCTCCTTGCTTCATCTACCACTTTTTTCACTTCCTTGGATGGAGCAGACTCGGGGACTTCATAGGGTAGGTATCCTGACGCCAGCCAGATGGTGATGTTTTTTGATTTAAGCAGTGTTACTGCTAGGTCTCTTGTGTTATGGTGGGGAAGAGAAGTTAAGTTCAAGGAGGTTTTAGCAAGAATGCAAGCTCGGGTTCTACCTACGTTCTTCGCGTGGTATAGCGTATATCCTGGGGCCCTCAATCCTATGACAGTGTCATCTCTTAACCAATGTTCTTGGATCAGGGCAATGTCAAAGCCTCGTTCACTGAGGCGAAGTAGCAGGTTAGCGGATGCTAAGGAAGAATGGTGGAGATTAATCTGTATCAGTTTTAGCATCATTATGAGCTGATACGGACCTCTTCACGACGGTAGCACTTAGGTCATCGGGGGATGATGGTTCATCATCAGAGATTACAACGCGGGGGAGGGCGGGAGTCGCCAAGTTAGAGGGACCTGCGATGCTATTTCGGTCCGCCGTGAAAAGCCTTACATCAATTACCTTCAGACCACAACGGATCTTAAACTCCTTCGCGCGGAGTAGAGGTAGTGATTCGGTAGTTAGAGAGATGACTAGCGAGCGGCCAGATCTCTTGGTGTCGTTATCCGTCTTTTTAGAGCTCGGCGGCTCCTCAAATGCCTTCCAGTCTTTGACTGGTAGGTGCGGACTCTGATAGGGAATCAGCCTAAGGACTTTTGCTGGCTCGGGCGGTTCGAGTGGAACCCAGATCCTCGCTTTCAGCCTGTGGGGGATTTGGCTCCGTTCCACCGCCTTGAGCTTGGCTCCTGGCCAGATTTCACCTATGCTGCTAATGGCAGCGGCGATGAAGTCGACCGAGTTCTGATCGTCGCATGCGATCAGCTTAACAAAGCCTTGATGCCAGCCAGCGTCTTGAAAGGTGGGTGGAGAGTTGGGATGAGTTAGAATACGCTCGTAAAGGCAGTTCATCACTCTGCCTTCAATGAGCCTCCACTTATCCTCCACCTCTTCGCCAGACAGGTCCACTATCGCGACGACGAGGCTGTCCTCGACCGTCTCGGAGAAGGGTTTGGAGCTCACTGAGCTCTTTGTCTTCTTCGAGGCGTTGGACTCCTCGCCTACGGACCTGCGTCTCTTGGGCGCAGAGTCTATCGCGACTACGGACTGGCCCCTAGCTTGGTTTGGTAAACCAGATCGACTCGGTATATCGTTAGCGTGGGAGCGATTCTTTCGAGGAGAGGGAGTCACTCTTCGATTCGTGGGTTGGCGAGTGCCCCGGGTGGAGGACTGGCGTGAGCCACGGGTGGAAGGGTGGCGTGTGCCACGGGTGGTTGGGTGGCGTTGCCCACGGGTAGCGAAGTGCCGCAGAGGCTTTAGCTTCATTAGCTCGCTGAACTGTCGGGCAATGTCAGTTGCCCAGACGTGGGATTCCCGCTCCTTTTCCGCCTTTTTGCCTAATCGGTCGAGGATGCGGAAAGCCGCTTTAGTCTTACGACTTAGCGATTTCCTCTCTTGGTCAGTGAGTTTGGGAAGAGATGGAGGAGCTGAACTGGGTGTAGCGCTGTTCAGTTCGTCCGACAGCTCTTCCACACGTGTAGTGCTTTTAGAGCTGCCGACGATGTCGGCTGTTTCCGGGTTTTTTTTGTTGTTGAGGTCCGGCCTCAAGGTCTGGTTTTTTATTTTTGTTCGAAATGGTGGTCCCACGAGTAGCTAGGGAAAGGGTGGTCAGTCTGCACAGAGCCCCGCATTATGAAGATAAGGCAGTTGATACCAGAGCGTGCCCGCTGTCTTTGGATACACTGTTTGCGACTGAGCTATTTTTGGTTGTCCTGGGCCCTCAGTCAGGCTGATCCTCGGCACGGTACGGTTGAAACCTTGATCCAGCCCAGCCGGAAGAGTTGGGGGAGAGGTGGGGAAGAAGGATAGAAGAGACTAGGTAGGATGATTATCTTTTAGTTTTACTTCGAGTCTCTTCAAGTGCATCGCTCATCGTTGCGGAGATACCGCTTGGGACGTGATACGTTCCCGATGTCGATTCCAAGCGTCTTGAGCTCTAGTATAAGCCATCACACCGCGACAAGGTAGATAATCAAGTGATGGGCACATGGGCATACCGGGCAAGGAAAGAGCAGAAGAACTACATAAAATGGGACCGGCGTTGCACATCTCGCAGGCCTTCCCCTGCGTGGAGGTGTTTTATTAGCTATATAAATAAACTCGTCGGAAATGAAGCCGCTAGCGAAGGCAATAGACGGTAGATCCACCTGAATATGTGTGTTACTGCCAGAACGCTGTGGGTGTGGCCGGCTTATGATCTGAGAAGGTCCTGGTTAGGCTTAGTCAGGTCATCTCTGACATAAACACGGGTCACTGTGCCATTGGAATTCATGCAATGACTTCTGCAGAAGCTGCAAGGATAAGGAATAAATTTAATCTATCCGACACCTGTTGTATTGTACGAATGCCCTGCCCTTGCCGACAGAAGAGTGAGGACTCTCAGTAGCTAGTTCTGCATTGAGTGGGAGGACCTACGTCAAATTGAGCTGAAAGACCTTTTAAGATTCATATCTCTCTCTAGGTGGTTCTAAACCAGCGCAACGGTTTCCTTTTTCGAGCTGACAGACCCTCTGACATTCATATCTTTATCTAGATGGGTGTAAATCCAGCAGTTTTTTCTTAATAGGTTCCTATGGTACTGTATTATAAAGGAATGTACTACCTTGTTGAAAAATTTTTAAGATACTTTTTGAAACGAATCTTTCGACTTCCAATATGTACACCGAACTATATGCTGCAGACTGGAACTGCGAACTGGAATGCGAACTGGAGTCCCTCCTCTCTTTTTAGATACTCTAAAGCTGCATATAGATTATATTGTAAAAGTAGTGGAGATGAATGATGGAAGACTGCCCAGGATTGTTCTGAAGCATATACTTTCGACAAGAGGGCACTTGGTTCAAAAGTGGGAGGAGTTGGCAGCAAATTATGGCGCGAGCTTAAATATTGCATCTGATATGCGACTTAAAATGGTAAAACCTATGCTTACAAATGTTTTGAAAAATGCAGGTAATTCCATCTATGAGAGATTTGCAGCTGAAGCACATTCATCGCAACATAGGCTGATCTACAGTAGGCTGAATTTTAACCACATTGAAAGCGACTCAACGTACTTCCTCTCTGCATATGATAAGCACAATATTCAAACTTAGAGGTGAACTAACAAGTCTTTATTTTATTCCACATCGACTCGATCTTCCAATTTTATGTGACCTGTGCAACCTTAAAGAGAGGGAGGATGTATACCATTTCATCGGAAGATGGCCCATTTTAGGAGAATTTCGCGCGAGATACTTCGGAGTAATTTCGCTAGACTTGGATGAGGTGATCAACGTACTGAATGGAAGTCGTGGTTGGGTTGTTTTATACAACTATGCTACAGCTGTAATCCGCTACAGAGCCCGTATTTTGGAAGGCGATTTTTAAACAGAAATAGCAACCATATTGTCAATCTGGTAGACGACCTTAAGCCAAACCATAAACGACTATGTATATACTGTCTGTGAAAATTATATGTTATATATATACTACCTTGTTCACAAAAAATGCAGTGTACTGGTTTCGGCGCCAGATTGTGTGTGGTCAGTGCATTCCATTTCTATAGAATATAGTTCGGTGGCCTTCCGCCCCACGTACAAATTACTGTCCGAAGGTGACGGCCTTGTCCTGTATGATTGACTCATAGGATAGCTAGGACAATGGAGGCGGGTGGATATAAACTCCGTCGTAGAGATTATTCAAGTCTGTCACGGAGGGACGATGACGCAAAAGCCCATATTAAGTGGCGTGCAGTATAAGAAAGGCAGCTCAATTAAATGGGCTCGTAAGGGAAGAGATCGGCCTAATAACACAGCTGGGTAGTAATTGTTGATTGAGATGCAGATCACCGACATATAATAAAATGGTTTGAATACTTTTTGGCATTCAGCCATCTGCTCTATACAATTTGACTATTTCTTTTATTATTATCTGCATTTGTCCTTGTAGGAACTTTAGAACGTAGTGTGCACTATCATGACTATGTACACTATGTACTCGTACATTATGTGTGCTTCGTTTTAAACAGTTTATTTGCTTTGGCTACAATTATTTTGATGACACCCTATTCAAAAAGTATTGGGACTGTTATCTTGGTGGTGATTGTAAATCAATATCTGCTTGCCATAAATGTTATATACGTACATACAGAGGCTTAAGCAGCTTAGTCAGTCTTACTACGGCTTACGCATAATTCTGTCGCTATAAGAATTCTTGACAATATTGGGTTTGTTATATAAGACTATACTGATTTAATTTAATGGCTAACTTCAAGATAAGAATGTTGGAATTTGTTGCAAGGAATCTGAAAATATACCAGTTTAACATTCAACTGCTTAATAGATTCAAACCCACAAAAAGTGAAGTTAAGTAAGTGGTCACTACAGTCAAGCACAACTGTCTGCTTTTGTCTGCATTCAACTCCGACCATTCCCATGTTCGTAGCTGCGTTGGCCCAATCGTTCAAACCTGACAAGGATCGATAAAGCGATTTCAAATTATTTTTAGTCCCAAACCATGTGTGCTCAATGATTCCATGACGTCAGCTTGCAATTAATTTTATTCTAAATTTAAATATAGCTTAGACCTCTGTCAAAAAATTTGTAAAAATAACCCTCCGATGCTCCATCAAACTTTAGATTAACCCTGTTCGGCTGTCGTGTACTGCCAGACTTTTCTCAAGAACAGCTCTCTTTCTATATTGCATAGTGCCGATCAATTTATCATCCATTATACGAGTGCAAACTCTTTTCATTTAGCAAGAGGAGAAGTCCCCGCTTTTGACTAATAGCGCATATTTCACAATTACTCACGATAAGCTTGTCAACGCCCGCTCCCATTATTCTCTATTGTGACCAGTGAACAAGAAAAAGATTTGTCTTGACAAACCGAACGCACTAATCCGTTCCGCTAAAAAGAATTTATTAATTATTTTATACCTACCACCCTCTCCCCGGGCTAAAATGATGAATGACACTCGACACCGACTATGTACATGTATTTTTTGTTTTTGCAATCGAAGCCGCACTGCCACCCGCTCAACAAACACAATAGACACATCATTCATCAGAGAGTTTCCGTTTCTGGTGGACGAAATCCCAAGCTGTCTAGTAAGTCAAAAACATGAAAAACCCCGCGGCCCAGCCAGAGCACAATAAAACGAGGATCAATCAAAACGTATCGAAACATGCTTAAATCTCGATCACTCAATCACAGAACGCGGGCTTCGTTCGAGGTTAGCTCTTCTACAAGTGTCGTCCTCTTGGTGGGTACCCGTCTTCACGTACGCGGTACAGAGCTGTACTAACTCTTTTTGTTTTTGATCGACGGGCATGTTTGACGGATTAAATTTCGATTTACCAAAACCACATTATGATGGATTGTCTGTGTTCTCAATCATTTGACGGGTGATGTTCAGCGAAAAACAGATTTGTGGGTGGTTATTGTTGTTGTTGTTGAGGAGGGAAAATTGATTTTGGAAAACTAAATCCATCACAAGACCAAAAATTGATCAGCACTTTTGGTGTTGCGCTGGGATTTGAATTGGATGTATGGCTTGATTGATGGATGTGGACTTTGGCGTTTTGACGGGCGCTTAGTTGTCTTGAAAAACGGAAATATTTGTTGACAATATTGTAAGTATATCGTAACTGGGGTGCAAAGAAGGGCACTGTAAGTTTCGACCTAATTTGTAGTTATGAGTAAGCTTTTGCCCTCACATCAACCATTGAACATTTTTTCGGGCTCTACGCTTACAGTTAAATATTCAAAAATTATTGTTGATCGTTCTTTAAAAATTCTAAGACAAATGGAGTAACGATACTCAAAAAACTAAGTGGCGGGTGATACGTCAACACAATAGACGATACGTCGATACAATATGCCCTTGAGATCATTGCCGTCTAAAATACATAGCAACCAGATTCAAACAACTAACACGAGAAGATATGTATGGAAACTCTAAAGCGCCCGACACAACGAACAACGATTATTTGTACGGATAATGTGAAAAGAAATGAAAAAGTTGGTGATGACATTCTTTAACCTGCAGTGTTTACTTGTCCAAAGTCAATGTGATCTGGTTGTCAATGCACTCACCAACATAAGCAACGATAGCTGGGCAGACTCAGTTAAAAGTATAGCAATACAGGACTGAAGAGAAAATAGATTGATTCAGTGCAAACTGCCAGACGACTGGGGACAGACTTTGATCCTGGAAAGTCAAAAGTACTACTGAGAAACTGCAGGAATTAGAATTACATTCCAATATTCACAAAAGTTATCACCGGACTCAGCAGGCGTGCTTGAACAGAAGACGTAAAGAAGTGGCGACTATAGTTCCTCTTCAGCCCCCCAGCCGTGAATACATCAGTAGGTCTAGTCTAGAAGAATATTTTTTCAAATGTCTAAGCCTTCAAGATGATTCCAGTATGCACTCATAGATCCGAATTAAAATGCCTGCTCCAAAGTGGTATCACAATGGACCTGTATTCATCTAAGTGCATCTTCTAACTGATCGCTATGGGATCGAAGTGAAACTTAAATTCAATGAGCATCAATCTACATACGGGTACATACAGTACGGTTGCGATAGTATTCAACCCTCCTCGGCTCCAACCACCCTGAGGAGTCAAAAATTGTCGAATTTGCGGATTGTGGTTACTGCCAAATTGCTGGAAAAGGTAGAGTAAATTGGCAATGAAATAATAAGGATCATACGACGAAGGCTCACTTCGGCGGGTCTAAGCCTAGTGGAACACAAAACGGATCTGGTGCTCTTAAACAGTGGAAAAATGTTAGAAACAATCACCTGCGCCTATGAACTAAATCTAAACCGCACATTAGGTATCAAGGAGCCATAATAGATGCGAGACTGTCTTTGAATGAGCATCTTGCGTACGTTGGCCACAAAACCGAAAATGTCAGCACTGTACTCGGACACAGGAGGACTAAGGCATGGCCGACGACTGCTATTAGCCAGAGTAGCTACGAGTATATCCATAATGCTATATGCCTCAGCAATCTAGATCTATGCTGATTAAATGTTATAACAACAAGATTGCGCAATTATATCGAATCTGCGCGATGAGAGCAATCTGTGTTTATCGTACAACATCAAACGACGCAGCATGCGTACTGGTGGAAATGCCTCTCATTGATATTCTAGCAAAGAAACGCAGTGACAGTATTCTTTGAATTACTTCTATAGACCACGGAAGCAGCCCTGATATCGAAAACCGGCACATGTCAGATAGAAGGCAAAGTATAGTGGAATGCCGAGAATATTGGAGAACTTCTACAATAGGCAGATTGACGTACCGATTTATCTTACGTATCCTCCCATGGATGGGAAGCTGACATGGAGAGGTGGACTACTGTATAATGCAGTTCTTGACGGGGCATGGGTGTTTGTGATCGTACTTTTGTACAATGTACAAACATGACGATAACCCTTACTGCCCGTGATGTGTTGACTGTATTGAAAACGCGGAGCACGAGTTCTTCGAATGCCCACGTTTTTCCGACGAAACTGTGAGCCACCAACCCCCAAAGCATACGTAGTTCGTAGAATGCTTAAAAGCGGAGAGGCATGTGGTATAGTAGTAGAGCACTCAGTTTCGTCTTTTAAAGATTCTCACCTCCATGAGACATTTCTACGATGTTCAAGTGAGACTATGGAGTTCACTATGTCTCTATAACCTATAAGTTTTAACGCGTTCTGTACCCTATCTAGAACGGTATGATATGGGCGTAACATTCTAGTTTGGGGAGAAAGAATGAATGCCTTATATTGTAGATTGAGGCCAGATCAGACGGAGTAAAATATTTTTTGCACAGCTTAAGGAATCCTAGACATTTAGCAGCATTTTTGGCGACCTCGAATATTTGATCGTTCCATCGAAGATGGGTGCTATTCATAGATGTTATTGATATATATACCGAGAATGGCAAGTCGTTTGGATTCAGCGATACAACCACTATTCATGGATAATGGTTAAGGGTTTTGATTTTGCTTGAGAGACAGAAGACAGCATTGTGTTTTGGATGCATTAAATTCCACTCTACTGACGTCTAACGATAGTTCTAATAGGTTGAGTCGGTCTATTGCCTCAGTTACGATAAAGAGAAGGAAATACTGCAGAGCTTGTCTAGGGATCAAGTAATGATGTACTGGTAACGTCATCGACTGCCACGGTAATGATTCACGGTTTAAATCCCGATGTCAAGAAACATCTATTTTTATCTCATGAATTAAATAAAGTCCGTCCAATCAACTGAGAAAGCTTATGTCAACTCTACTGCGAAGGCATAGCACTGGCATAACATAATACTGGTTAATGATTATGTGGATGACATCAGATGAACGGGGAAAAAATACTATAAATCATTAAGCAAAATAATAAAAAAAAATGTTTTCCAGATATCTAGACCGCTACACAAATCTTCCCCTCTCTGTCTGTCCTTTTCAACTTATATGTATCCGTCGGCCATGCAATCATGTAATTGAAATAAAGGGATTGCGTCCTGGACGTAGGCTATTATATTATTAATGTGTTTGGCATTATTAAGCAAATTATCTTCCTATGGACTACCGCAGCAGCTCTGCGCATTTATGACAAACTTTCCTCAAGAAAGATCAATTCAAGTTGTGGTCGTTTGCATACCTTCAGACATCCAGCGTTTACAGCTGGAGTGCCACAGGCCTTCATACTTTCACCAACCCTTTTTATACTCCATATAAATTACCTGCTAGAGTCAGCAAATAACAGGTTATCCAGTGATGAAAGTACCGTAATAGCAAGCACCTGACACCGCACACCTTCAGGGATGCGGTGCGCATAAACTCAGTCATTAAATGAAGATTCGCTGACAAAATATTTGTTTTCCTCTAAGAAAAATTAGATTACCGTACCACAACTTCAAATGGAACGATCAAATAATCTAACCTAAGGAGGCCATGCATCTTCTTGCCCTCACGCTTAACTCTGGCATAATATGGTACGAACACTTATGCAATATCGCAAAATCAGCATCCATGAAACTGAGCTTATTATGTAGAGCAACGAGGTACTTCATATTGGCACAGCTTTTGCTCTTATACAAATCACAATTTAGACGAAGCCTTGAATATTGTTTCCACGTTTACCACATTTTTACTCGACATCATCCGGAGACGACGGCAAGACACATTATATGGTTTATCGAATAAGTATCGGGACTGAATTTTTCGTGCTAATGGGAAAGAGTGAATCACCCTCTCTCGGTCGCGTTCAAAGGGAGATCGCCGATATCTGGATGCTCCATCGGAACAATGTGCCCAGTCATACATAGCTGATTGTGAGCGAGGCACTGGCTAAACACAACGCAGTAACACTGCACCAACCACCTTCCTTACTGTCCAGATTTAGCTCCCCCCGACTTCTTTTATTCCTTTGAAATTAAAAAGAGCCTGAAAGGACGCTTGAAAAAGCGCTGACAATGATGAAATGACGCGAGAGGGTCATATTTTAAAAAGTTCTAACTCACTCTACATGTTTCTTTAATAAATTTATTTTTATGACGTCAGTTCTGATACTTTTTGGCCAAACTCTGTATATCAAATAAGAATTCTGCCAAGTACTGAGCACTTATGTAGACAACTCAAAAAATGATTGGAAAAGTCAAGGGCAAGTTGGGTTAAAGTGTAACTTATAATCCGATCAGCACGCGAACGAGTTGCTCTCTTCTAAAACCATAGTTGTAGGAACGGGAGGCTTACTCAGGCAAGCTTAAACCTCGAAGAAGTTCTCTTCGATAATTTCAGTAACCTGATAAATGCAAATGTCACGTCTTTGATGGCTCTATTTGAAGCAAATTCTGATGGTTCTGCGGGCAGGTCTAAGTAATATATCAACCACTCGAAAACTAATTGAAGACACAATACTGCTAGTATTTTAATTACTTAATGATTTTCCAGAAAAACCCAACAGCCTCTGCGGGATAGGCAGTAAAATTAGGTTAATACAATACAATACGAGTGCCGCGTTGAAATAGAGGGAAAATTAAAGAAATCCAATGCCGAGAGCGATCCGTTGGAAGTGTATACGAAAGCGATATATAAGAACGCACGAAGAACGAAGTTTAAGGAAATTAAATTACAAATCCTATATAGATTCCTTCCAGGGATTGTAAATTTTGTAACAATACGGAAAATAATGTCTGCCAGAAAACTGCTTTAGAAAAATTAAGAAGCTAACAGGGGAAATAGAGGAAATATACTTAACCTTTCCCTACGCGGTACCTTAGGTTGGGTTAGGGTAGGTAAGGTGGCTGTCCTGGCAGAGTCAGGACACACTTAGACCAAGGTTTGGTCCATTGCGATACCAAATGTGTTAAGAGCAGGAAGTTATCGGGTACTTAGAGGAACCTTAAATTACATCAGGTTGGATGTGGATTGAGAGATCTCAAAGTGCCTGATGTGGCTAATCAGGGTGACTGATTCAATCGAACCTTAATTGCCAAGGTGGATCTTGATGGTGATAGGGAGCGTAAGATTATTAGGGGCGACTAATGCTATCGAACCGCAGGTTTTTTGTTTTTGTCGGGATAGGAAACACTCGACTAGAGCACTCAGTCGCAACTGGTCCATTGTACTGCCAGAGAGCAAACCCTGATTTACCCATTTAATTGGAATTTCCTTGACTTTCTAAGAAAGCCAAGCAAGCACTTCAGTGATGAGGAGCTTACAGTACTAGCACTCGCCACATCAGCACCGAAGATCTACCACCTGATACGAGCAAAGGCCGGACACTCACAGAGATAATGTTCCGCGGTGCCGTCGCTCTCTCCACAAGCGTCGCAGATTGTAGTGTCACTTAAGCCTAACACGTCACGTCAAGACGCCAATAAGTTGTCTACAGTCTTTTCTGCTGAGAGACAGCAAGAATGCCGCTGATTTCTTACAGACGTTCAGGAGCATGCGTTTAGTCAACCTGCATCCTGCAGAGTCATGCCACACACAATTGTGCTCGTGAGAGACCCAATCTTCAATGGAAGCCCTAACCGAGGACGCTGGGAGACCCAACGCGGGTTCGGGACCTGAGAAACCCTCCTCTGAGCCTTGTCTAGCAATCTCATCGGAGATCTCGTTCCCCAAGATCCCAGTGTGACCTGTGACCCAGATAAGAGCCAGAGAATTCAGCCTTGCGACCGAGTTCAAATAGTTTTTGGTTTTACGGACTATTTTGGAAGTGGTTAAAGGGTTAAGCAAGTCCTTAAGCGCAGCTTGACTGTCACTACAGACACAAATGCTGCGTCCCTTCCACCTGTTCTTCACAACATAGTTCATGGCCATTAGGATTGCATAAGTTTCCGCTTGGAAAACAGACGCATATTTGCCTAACGAGAAGTGAAGTCTAATGTTGTCGACTTCCACGAAAACCCCAGCGCCAGACCTTTGACTGGTGTTGGAACCATCCGTGAAAATACGACTACATTCCATTCCCGGCTCAGACTCTGACCGAAGCCAGTCCTGGACACAAGGAAAGTCGACTCTGAATTTGCGCATCAGCTGGAGTTCTGGTGTGATTGCATCAGACGGCATATCCATAAGACAGGAGTTGTAAGATAAGTGTCGCGCAGGTTCATCAAAGTTGCAGTGTGGAGTAAACCAAAAACCGCCCCGCTTAAGACGTTGGATGGCTTTGATAGTGCAACCCATGATATAAGTATCAAGGGGAGGTAAGTTCAGCAAAGCGTCTAGAGCAGAGCCAGGCGTACTCGAGAAAGCTCCCGTGCAGCACAGACAAGCCGTTCTTTGGAGTTTCGCGCAAAAGGCAACCACATGTTTACGCGACAGCCCCTTCCACCAAACAACCGACGCATATGCGAGGAATGGTCTTATCATAGCCGTGTAGATCCAGAGAACCTTATTCGGCGATAAGCCCCAAGTCTTGCCAAACGCACCCTTACACTGCCAGAAGACTGAGAGTACCTTGGATGTTTTCGACTCGACGTGTTAAGACCAATGAAGTTTCTTATCTAAAATCACTCCCAGATATTTGGCTTCATTGGAAATGCGAATGGTCACGCCTTTTAGCACTGGCTGAGTCAGACCGGTCAAAATCCTCCTTCTCGTAAAAAGAACAACCTCAGTTTTAAGAGGATTTACCGAAAGCTCACTCCTAGTGCACCATTTATCGATCATGTCCAGCGCCGCCTGCGCGTTAGCACAGACCGTCACCAGTCATGGCCCGACAAAAAGTACAGCGACATCATCCGCATATGACTGAGCGTAGACGTTAGAACTATTTAGAGTATTCAACAGAGAGTCGACCACCATGCACCATAATAAGGGAGACAGAACGCCACCTTGCGAACATCCCCTGTTTACCCCTGTCATAACATATTTGCCACAATCCTTATCCACTACCAAAGTGCTATTCATTAGCATTGCTTTAATCCACAACACTAATATTTCATCTACCCTGTGTTGTCTGGCCGAGTCGCACATGCAGTCAAAAGTCACATTGTCAAAAGCACCCTCAATGTCGATGAAGATACCCATCGCGTATTCTTTCCTATCAAGCGCGTATTCAATTCTGGCCACTAGATTCGGTCTCACAGGATTTCCCACGCTGATAGGCATGCTGCATCTCCGATAGTGGATGCAGTTTCAAAGCAACTTTGCGCACGTGAAATTCTACCAGTCTCTCCATACTTTCCAGTAAGAAAGATGTCAAACTTATAGGTCTGAAATTCTTCTTCTTCTTCTTCCTTTTATCAGCGAGGTTATGATCCGAAAACAAGGGACCATAACCCTCCCGCTTCACCGCATTTCTCCTGATCCGCCTGTGGCGTTGGCCTTCGGTCTCAAACTCTTGGGGAGTGAATAGTCTTCCTTACCCATTGTCGGTATGAAAGCTACTCTGACCGTCCGCCAAGGTGTAGGAATATATGCCAGCGCCAGAACAGCGGTGAAAATTCTTTTCAGTGTTGGCAGCAACTGGTCTATACCCTCCTGCAGCATAGCTGGATATATTCCATCAGTGCCAGACGATTTGAAACCATCAAAAGATGCCACAGCATATTTGATGGCCTCAACTGTTACCACTGCTGATTCAGTATACCAGCTGCGCCGAGTTTTCTGACTTAGATCAAGTTCAGCCTGGGTAAGCGGGCCAAGCTGCGACCTAGTGATTATCTGATTGCCAGGAAAGTGAGTCTCTAGCAGAAGACTAAAAGTTTCCGCTTTCGTCTCAGTAAACTTGCTATCAGACCGTCTGAGTGACTCCGGTTTGGTCGGCTTACCTCTTTTGAGGACTTTAACCAACCTACTGGTTTCACCGAGTGTCTCAATCTTTTCACAAAAATCTCTACAAGAAGCACTTTTCGACAACCGAATTAACTTCTTATAGTCTTTTTGCTTCGATCTAAAGAGATCCCAGTCGCCTTCTAAATTTGTCTTAAGAGACCTATTTAGAAGTTTTCTGGATTCTTTTTTAAACCGCTGCAGTTCCGAGCTTCACAAGGGAACCGGTGTTCTGCAGGAGTTTTTTGTTATTGGACACGTCAGTTCAAAACACTGGTCAGGTTTTGAACCGTAAGTACTATTGCGCAATATACAAAGCTAATGTACGAGCAGGTGGATGATTGCTGACACAGACATACGAGTAGCAGGCTATGGGAAGGTCTGCTTGTCGCTCTTGCGAGGTTAATGGTACAATTTTAACCTCGTGTAAGTGTTGAGTGATCAAGATAGGGACCGGTTCGTGAAGAAGGGGAGCGTGACTGATGCAATCGAACCCAAGTTACTGTTTTGTTAAGGGCGGCGAAGAATATGAGTATCTCCGCATTAGAAAGTAGGGAAGAAGTGTGAGTATTGCTGCAGTATCAACTAAACCAGTTATATTTTAACGTGAACCTAAATATACATAAGATGCCTATTTTTGACAGATCACTTAGATCTTCAAAGAAGTATTCTCCTAGTAGGTTCTTTGTTAGAGCACCTGGTGCTGGGTAGGTGCCTAAGAGGTAAATATGATTTTCTTCTTCCTCTTCGTCACTGTAGAAGTCATTTGGGAGAACTCCCATTCTTCTGGCATGTCTGGTTAGCGGTTAGTGTCCAGTGATTGTTTCTACTCACATTTTTTCTATTAAGTCTTTTAGTTCTCTTTACGTCGAATAAAGGCCAGATCTTGTTGGTCGATATATGGTACACAAGGTTAGTTATTCCATCTATTGTTTGCGATTGCTTGGGCTTCGGTGCATATGCGAAGTTTCTGTCGTTTGTGTTGGGATGGCCGGTACCTCTCAATTGTCAGCTAGGAGCCGCCTGGTGCCCAGATTGGTTAGTTCATCTGCCTTGTAGTTGCCTGAAATATCTCTGGGTCGGGGGACCCAGCACTGAGTAATGTAACATCTGTCCGCAATCTCGTTAAGAGATTTGCGGCTTAGAACTTATTGTTGGAGCTTCCAGAGTTTTGAATGCTCACTGACTGTCTAGATAAGACCAACACTACCAGTCCAATTTACTATTATGTTTTGAGCTGAGGTCATTAGATCTCTTAGGGTGTGGGAAATTTTCCCTGAAATGGCTATAGCAATACGCTACGACATTGTAGCCCTCATTTGGTGTCTTACTGCAATTTCTATTGGAAAATAGACTAGAATCAGCCCTTTTTTTTGACTGTTAGTCAACATTGAATTAACAATGATTAAATACCACAAAAAACCCAAAAAATTAAATTGAAACAAATTTCATGAGCGATGCTTACCTTTCTATGACTTCACTATAAAAATGTGTCTCCAATTTGTCCATCTCTTTCCTGTAATTGTCCTTCTCCATGCATTTCCAACCACGTGATGTTTTGTAAGTTATAAGTAGGAATACATACATATGTGGCAAGGGTATTGAGCCAAATGGAAAAAAAATTTCACACCTAGATCATAGAATTTTTGGCATAGAACTTGGCAAGTGAAGTGTGAATCCTTTAACGCCCTGAAACAAAAGTTTACTTTCGGATATTGGGGATTTCAATTACCCCACCTCCTTAGACTATACAAAGCAGTATTGATCCAATTTGTAGCAATACTATAAAATTCAAAATAAAGTCAGTATGGATGATAATACACACCTTTCATTTTCATTTAAGGAGATGATCGACGTATTACTATAAACTTCACAAACAAGGGCAGTTTAATGGATAAAGAAGGTCTTCTATTGATGTTATATCAAGGCCCAAATGTGTATGAGTCCGCAGACATATAAACGAAAATAAATTCTCACAGCCTTTTAGGTCAAACTCTTTGAATCTGATTTATACAGAACACATATCCATCAAACCAAACAAATAGAACTCTTAACTGCTTTATACCAAAAACTATTCTAAACTAATTAACAATACAGTCTGGACACGTGAATGATATAAATACGAAACAGAATTTCAGAATTTTTTATTTATTTATTATTTATTCATATGGATTCGGGGCATGTATCCACTAATATGCTTTATGTATCTTTTGTGGGTTTTTTGTGCTAATTTTCAAATTGCTTTATTTTATTCGCTGGAAATTTATTACCCAATGGAAGTATTTATTAAATGTTTGCCGTTTCTTGTTTAGAATTTTTTTTTATAAGATTTAGTCACGACAGACATTTATATACATATATATATGTACATATATTTGTGGTTTAAATTTATTGGCATCGAAATCATCAACAGACGACGACTGTTCGTCTGACAGTCGAACAAGTTGCCATGGGGGAGGGCGAGAAGTCGAGGAAGGGATTAAATACTAAATTAAAACTCACCGACCAACCAAGTCAAATGAATCAAAAATTTCAACTTTTTCGAGACCACAAAACTGGAACGAACAAGCTTGTGTGCTCTCGATGATCGGTGTTGTGTGTGTTTACGTATATAATAGAGTGGGCTGTGTTGTACAGTGGCGATATCTGTGCGGGAATTTAAGAGTTAATTACGATCATAAATTAGGAATGCTTTATTGTCATATGTATATGAATTTTAAAATGCTTTTCTGTAGCTTTTTCATTTTTATTTTACAGAACAAGATTTTGACGGTTTCACGTCTATTCACCTCACCCTCCAAAGCGCTGGTCCATCAGATAGTATCGAAGGAGAAATCAAGATTTTTTTTATATTTTATAGGTTTTGCATTTTATTGTTGTAAATATTTTATACGACCTGAGATCTGTGTGCGTGTGTATTTGTTTTGTTTATGGGAGTCAATGATGGAGGTTGTAAATCATTCGGGTAAATTGTTACTAATGGATTTCCACGCATTTTCACTCTTAAACGGGTACGATTAACCTACATGGTGACATTCGGACATGTATCTTTTAGGTGAGGCATGCTATTAAGGAGATGATTTTCTTTTAGATAATTCATACCATTCCAGAGATTCTAACTACATATCTATAATCTTTGAAAGCATTAACTTTAGGGTCAGGTTTCAATAGGAAGACGATGTTAGGGAGTGGTTAATGGCTAGTTATAGAGCAGTACTTAATTAAATTTGAAACTGCTCTGAGACTAAAAAATCTGTTGAATTTGAGGCTGAATTGAGAATTAGAATTTCACTTCGAGTTATGATTTCTTACTTAACTATTCCAAGGCAGAGCACATCAACAAAGATTTGGTAGGTGAACTCTAGAGCGTATCCAATGATGTAAGACAGATGCAGTTATCTGCTCAGTTTAACTGGAGATTACTCCGCTGATATGATATAAACTTTCTGTTAATAGACTTTCTTATTTTATATAATTTGCCCACACTCAATGGGCTATAAATACTCTTTAAATGTTTTTACATAGTGCGGGCGTTGGAAAGGATAGAGAGAGAGAAAAAGATTTGGTGTAGTGGTTTGAAACTCAGTTGCTTATGTTTCGGAAAATCCCCGTGGGTGACGTCCAGATAACTGGGGACATTTTTTTTGTTATTTTTGTCTTTGCTTCTGATTCACAGCATTTTTTTCCTAGACAATCCAATAGAGCGAACACCAGTCATATGACCAAGCTACTGCCAGTGTTATGCCTTCGCAGTAGTGTTCACACAAGCTTTCGCAATTAATCAGATTGACTTTATACATTTCACCAGAAATAAATAATTGCTTGCTGATGTCAGGATTTTAACCATGGACCATTAGCATGGCAGTTGACGATCTTACCACTACACCATTGTCACCCCGCTTATAGGCTATACTAATTGGATGTAATTGGATGTAACGCAAATGTTTAACACACAAATTGGATAAGATTCGTCACTTTTAGTATCGGAAATCCTCGGCCAAATGCAATATACATAAGAGCATACGAGATGTTGGGAAATGGGATAAATACTTGGAAATCCCCACCAAATATAATCTCGAAATAAGAAGAGCTAAGCGAATTTTATGGAGAAGTTTCTGGCAGAGTTTGTGCGATATTCGCAGCATACTATTCGAATCGGATTAACTAAAAAATGAGATGCTGCATATGTATGAGCAAAGCGGTCTTTATACACCAACACTCTTAGATGAAACGATCTTCCTAGGCTCCATTCTCACCTTTATTATGGTGCAAATATAAGGTTATTTCTTTAAGCTAGTATGGAAATGTAACTCCGTATTCCTAGCCCAAATACACGATATAGAGAATGTTAACAGATTTATAAACACCAAAAACATTTATGTATACATGTAACCTCTCCAATAGCAAAGCCCTGCTAATTATCAAGGCTTACAAAATCACCTCAAGGATAGTATGGGACTGATGGTCCAGTATTTTTAGCCGGTTTCTCAAAATATTTCGTACAAGCAGGAAAACTTTTATGTAGCGAGTCATCTCATTAACCTTTTATATGATAGGGTAGCCTTAAGGCGAACCCCACAGGCGGATCAGTAAAAATGCGGTGAGTGGGAGGGTTATGATCCCTTATTTTCGGATCATAACCTCGCTGATAAAAGGAGGAAGAAGATGATAGGGTAGCATTGAATTGATTCAAAATATATTCAACGCTTGAAGAAAAGTTTTATTTGTCATTTTGGTTTTACGGTTTTCTTCATTTGCCAAGGCACAAAATGGGCTTGAAATTTGACTTCATACAATTAGCATTGTTAACTTTCGCAATATGCCTGTGCTCCATTCATCATTGTCAAGAAGCCACCAGATGACCTAGAAAACTGAAATTTCACAAACTTATGGAAAATACAAAGGAGTAGACCTTACGACACCCGATTTTGTAGTTTTCGAAATATAGTGTAGACCGGAGATTATTTTGGTAATCCTATGCAAAATTCCAGCGTCCATACAAAGCATCTCGAAGGTGCAAGAAACTACATTAGGCCGCTGAAAAATTCAATTCAAGCAATTCACAAAACACTGGGTGGTGCACCTTTAGCATCTTTAAAGCTCAAAATCAGCTACAACAGATTGTACTTCGTAATTTTTATGCATATCGGCCTCGGGGCAAGAAAGAAAAAGGCAAGGACATGGAAACGTGTGAAGAGAAGCACATGCAAAAATTTCTGGGGAGAAATATTAAAACAGACCAGTGACACGTCATTGACAAGTAGCTAAAGGCCCCTGGCCCATGAAGGAATTCACAATGGAACTTAACGTTTCCACGTGGACATTAGGTTGGGCAAGGTTGAGTAGGGTTATAATATTTTTATTAAATACTAGGCACCAAGTTGAGACGACCTCTACGGAACTTTCACGGCAAAAAGACCTGCACGAATTCTCCCATACACTTAATTTCCCTATAGAATTTGAAAATATCATTGTTGTGTTTCAACGACCTTACCTCTGCTAAGTTATCGAAGAAGTATCTTCCAAGGTACTTTAGCCTTGTCCAGGCGATGGCTTGGCATTCACAGGGTATAAGTGTTATGTCTTCTGAGACATGTAGGTCATTGCAGTATCTACAAACATCCGTATTTAAATTTATACTAAAGTTAGTCTCATTGCATGCTTCCTTAGAAGACAATGGCCAGGGAGTATTCCTATCGCTGTTCTTAGCCATGATCTTTCTAATTTTATGATCTCCCCAGATTTTCTGCTGTCTAACATAGGCCACAAGGCCCTGGGCACCTTATGACCATCTTGGTTGGATCATTTTAAATTAGCCGTGTTGATTTCATCACGGACTTATTCTTAAATGTCGCGAAGTATATTGTTTCTTTTGACTCACTTGGAAAAGAAGAAAAGAAAATGTATATTTATCATCAATTACATCCCTATTTTTTGTTTTTGAAAACCGTTCTCGTGACAACAATACTCTCGGATATTTGTGATACGTTTGCGAGAGAGTCCCACATCTAAAAAACTTTTTGGTGTTTCTAGGATTCGAACATTGAACCTCACGCGCAATGGTCCGACACACTACCCACTGCGTCACGGCGCAGTGTAAAAAGCTCAAGAAGATTTTGAATATCATGCAAAGAAACGTATTTGTACAAAATGAGAATAGGACATTATCCATAGAGACTAACAAAAGTACGCTTAGTGTAGTTTTTGAAAAAAAAGCAGAGTTTCAGAAGGCATTCTAACGATATTTGTTTCCATATTTCAGATCAATAAGTAAAAATAGAACGAGAAAACGTATAATTTAGCCAGTTGAAGTCGTAGTGGTGTAGGCACGTTCTCAAAAATGTTGGTGTAAGTCCAATGATATCTATCTTACATATGCCAAGCGGTTAAGGTCAAGACAGGAAGAAATTCGTTTTGCTTTCCTGTTCGGATTTCGACGTCAACTAAAAAAAGTGAGCATTTTACACGAATGCCAAAATGCATATGGAATTAATGCTCCATCCCTCGTTAGTGTTTTAAAATGGTTTCAAAGATTTCATGAAGGTCGGCCAAATTCTCGACCGACGATACTCTGGTGAAGACCAAAATTGACGAAGATCCCAGAACGACACAGGAAATGAAAGCTGATGAACTGGGCTTAAATCACTTGGCTCTATGACGAATATTGAGTCATCGCCTAAAGTATTCGAAGAAATCAGCTCGATGGCTTCCACAAATTTTGAATGAAGAGCAAAAACAGACTCGTGTACGTTTTGCCCATTATTTCCTGGAAAAGTTCGAAAATTGAGAGTCATTCTGTACGACCCAGAAACCAAACAGTCATGGAGCCAAATGCTCCAATAAATGCTATAAAAGCAAAGTCAATTTTCCTTGTGAACACCGTTTCTCGTAAACTACTTGACGTAGGTACTTGAAATTTTGCACAGTTATTCCTTATTTTGCCTAGATGCGAGATAAGAAGGGATTTTCCGAAATTCAAGGTCCAAGTGGCATAAAGGGGGTTGAGATCGACTGGCTCTCCGGATTAAAAAAATAACAAACGGATGAATTTAGTAAATTCGCCGCTGATTCATTTAAGGAATAAAACATCATTCTGCGTTGTCCTGAAACTGAGCAATGCTAAAAACAATTAATCAAATCATCGCCCACAATTTTCCTTCAGTGGAGACCACGGCCAGCAATCATGCAGCAGTGGCTATCGCTGCAATAGTGTGTGTGTGAGTATATGGGTGAGCTGTCTTGAACTTTAGTGTGCGATCTCTTCTAGAGTAAAAATTTTAGAAAATCATTATCAGTGCCAAATCTAAGACAATTTAAATTTTATTATTTTAGGATATGTCTGTGCTATCAAAACTTAGTGCAATTAAGAGATCTAGCAATATACGCGTATATATGTATGTACAAACATATGCATGTACAGACATAGAAACATTGCAATACTTTTCCATTTTGTTAGATGAGATGTTGACGATAGTTGGATTTGTCCACACTTAAGATTGTTTTAATGGATTTAAAATAAATGGTTTGTTGTGAGAGGGTTTGTGTGTGCTCTGGTGGCGATTCCCACGGGGAAAGTTATAATTTAGTTTATACATTTTTCGTACTGTATTCAGTTGACAATTATGTTTCAATAATTAAATGTCAAATAAAATGCGGACGAAGCAATGCGAGCACTGGTCAGCTAGTTTTCTAATAAAAGCCAAACAACAAAATTCAGCCACAAAAATCAAGATGTCAAGTTACTTTGCCAGAGCGAAAGTGGTCGCCGTCATCCCGCTAAAAACTGATCAGACAGTAACTGCTAATTGGTATAACAGAAACTTGCTTACTACAAGTTTTCCAAAATTTGTCAGGAAACCAAAAAAGAAATAGTAACTTCGTGGGTGCCGTGGCGTAAGTGGTTAGTGTGTTGGATCACTACGCATGAGGTTCCAAGTTCGAATCCCAGAAAACATCAAAAAGTTTTTTTTCACGGTCCCACCTCTCGCGACAAACATCCGAGAGTGTTGCTGTCACGAAAAAGCTTCTCAAATCGCCGTTCGGATTCGGCATTAAACTGTAGGTCCCTTCCATTCGTGTGAAAAATATAACGCACACAACATGAGTGGTTGCGAGAAGCTAGGCCCTGGCACTTTAAAGAGCTGTTGCGCCAAATATTTGTATTTTTTTTTGTGACTTCGTCCCTACTTTTGCACCGCAACAATGCGTCTGCTCATTGCCGACGAAAAATCCAAAAACATTCTTCAGCTCTCGGGTAAAAATCAAATTTGTCCAAGCAATTTTGAAAGCTGTTTTGAAAGATGGATCTATCGATTGAAAAAAGGCTTTCACGTACATGGCAATTATGAGGAGAAAATAGAAAAAGATGAGGACTAAAGATCTAAAATTAAAATTCCTTTTGTCGATTATTGTTTGACCAACTAAACGAACTTTTGGTAGTCCCTACGTATAGGTATATTAATGCTATTAATTCTCACTCACAGGATGTTAGGAGGACGCTTAGTCACAGTCAAAAAAAGATATGCTGAATAAAGTAGATGTCTGAAGGCTCACTACATAGTCGCAGTGAAGGTTATTGGTAAAATTACCAAAGATACCACACCTGATATGGACACCTCTTACAATTTGGAAAGATCAGTAGGGATAGATGGATAGATAAAATAATTTAAATATAGAGTTTGCTGGTATTTAAAATTAATTCATTACATGACAGTGACAATAACTAATAAAAGTTGCATAAGATTTTCTAGATTAAGCTATAATTTTATAGCTTAGTGAGTTTTAAAGTTCACGAAAATTCATTTAATATAAGCGATGAGTATTTTAACACATACTTCGTATTTCAAATTTTTATAAGTTCACGTAGTTGTAGCCATTCAAGATATGAAGAAATTGCAAGCGGGTGAGCACATTACTTCCGAAGAATTCTCTTCTACATATATCTGTTGGAAATGGGGCAGTATGCAAGGTCCTAAGAACCGATTAATATTAACAATCTAAGCTAAGTAATACATTTATCTTGGTAAAGTTGCCACTTCTGACACATCTCAAAATTCGTTGTTTCGATCGAATTTATTGCCTTAAGAAACCTACCTTGCAAGATCCTGAAGGCATCTTAATTTCCATCACTTTAAGCGCTGGCAGCGCGATTTGATATTATTTTTTCTTTAACTGTCAGCAAAATCGTTGCCAACTCGTTCAATGGCCGTTAAAAGAATTTCTCATAAATTACTTTCAACCGAACACAACAAGTTTTTCTTAATCCACATATGATGTCAAATGGGCGAATCACAAAAAGGAACCCAATAAACAATAAACAAATTCCTCATAAATTTGACGACAAAAATGAATATCTTTTAAATGTGTGCGTTATTGAGTATCTTGTACTGTTAAACTTAATGAAATATTCCGAAATTACTCAACATGCCAACAAAATGATGAAAATGATGAAAGCAAAATATTCAGGACACAACGAACTTTCTTCTTGGGATACAGAGAGAAAGATATGTGCGATCTTCAACCCCAATCATCTCGTTAAGTATCTCTTTCGGCGCAATGAAGGAAGAAGAACTGCACCAACGTGTACATATGTATTATCTTTTATGACCGATTGTCAGACTGTCATCGTTGAAAAATACATTTTTTTTTTTAAATTTGTCTTTGCTCTGCATACTATTTAAAGGAGACTTTTGAATTGAAATCAGGTTATTGACTCAACTGATTGATTGTTATTTATTATGGGGCGTTCTTTTATTGAAGTTGAGTTGAAATTTGAATCTTAATTCATTCGGGCTTCCGAGATGGAGGGAGTCCTGTGTCTCTAATTTGAAACAAATTATTATATTTTACCAAAACACAATAATGTAATTCAAATTAAAAGCTTTCATCATAAATTCACTTAAGTGGTCCGGTCCGGTTTCTGATGGTTGAGTGAATATTTTTAAATCTCTTAGGCAAATCAGTGGTATATTTTAAAATTAAGTGCCGTACTTGATATGATAACC
The DNA here is from genome assembly GCA_945910035.1 of Brachypalpus laphriformis. Taxonomy (NCBI): domain Eukaryota; kingdom Metazoa; phylum Arthropoda; class Insecta; order Diptera; family Syrphidae; genus Brachypalpus; species Brachypalpus laphriformis. The sequence goes on along the minus strand of OX246753.1, from coordinate 193,293,889 downwards.
ATCCACCGAATGACTTCTTTGATAGAATAAATAAGGTCGAGAGGTATCAGAAGCGGTACCTTTTAATACAAGTGAAAGTGAAGACAAAGTTATTGTCTTTGATGACGGAAATATGTTGGGCTTCTTTTCTTTAATACAGCGAATTTTGAGTTGGTGTCAGAAGTGTCCTCTAAAGGGTATGTAGAGGCGGTAAAAATGTACATGTTTTGAGAATTTTCGAGCCAAGCTTCCTTAAAGCAACTATTGTGTCAAGACAGGCAAATTTTAAGAGGTGTCAGAAGTGACTGCTTTGAAAAATTTACTCACCAAGCGAGTTTCCTAAGATGGACAATCCTCTCAAAAGGAGCTATTGAGAGTGGTATCTGAAGTCGCAGTTTCAGAAGATATATGTACAAAGTTGAGGTCGTTTATCAGCAGAATGAGAATGTTCCTTAACTTCTAAAACAAGTGAGTTTTAACGGATGTCAGAATTAGCATCTGTAAAAATGTATCAAACAGAGCTTTATTTACTTAGGGCGCGCTACAGTCCGCTCACGTCAGTCCGGTTACGAGCCAGCTGCCTCCAGTTAGGCACACCAAGTTGGTTGAGGTCCCTCTCTACTTATATGCGCCATCTACCATGATGTTCTCCTCTATTGCGCCATCCATCCGGGTGAATTCGAAGGTTTTCTGGTCTGGGGCGTTGGCTCCATTAGCTCTACATAACTCACCCAATTTATTCACTTTAAGTGAACTCTTCTGGCTCGAATTTAATTTTGTATTACAAGTATAATACCTCGCATGGGTAGGGAGGTAGAAGTGGCAGCTTTGTTAAAAAGAACCCAATTATCACTACGTGCTGTTTTGATACTACAACTCATATACTTACTTACTTAGGTGGCGCTACAGTTCGGGGTTAACCTGGGCCTCAACCAACAAGCCTCTCCATTTAGCTCGGTCTTTAGATAATTGCCTCCAGTTGCGCACTCTAAGTTGGTCGAGGTCCCCTTGAACTTGTGCGCGCCACCTACGACGATGATTCCCTCTACTGCGTCGTCCCTCGGGGTAAAATTCGAAGACTCTGCGGGCCGGAGTGTTGGTGTCCATTCGCTCTACATGTTTTAGCCATCTCAGACGTCCAATATGCAATTGTTTGACCAGGTCGATGTCGCTGTACAGCTCGTATAGTTCGTGATTGAATCTTTTTCTCTTGTCAACGCAAACGGGACCGAGTATCCTACGAAGAATTTTTCTCTCGAAGTGACCAAGGATATCTTCATCCTCTTTTAATAAAGTCCATGGTTCAGCGCCATAAAGCAGGACTGGGATGATCAGGATCTTATACAGAGTCTCCTTAGTTGTTCGAGATAAGGCTTTACTGTTGAATTGCCTTATAAGCCCAAAAAAACAGCGATTGGCAAGAGTTATTTTTCGATTGATTTCTGCGCTGATCTTGGTTTTCGAGTTTACAGCAGAGCCAAGGTAGACAAAGTCCCTTACTACCTCGAAGTTATAGCTGCCCACGGAGACGTTCTGTCCAATTCGTCGGTGTTGACTGTCCCTTCTTGTTGACAGCATATACTTGGTTTTGCCCTCGTCTATCGCTAAACCCATTTTGGCCGCTTCCGCCTCAATGCTTGCAAACGCATCGGTGACAGCCCACTGAGTTCTTCCAATAATGTCTATATCGTCGGCGTATGCAAGCACTTGTACAGACTTGTAATAGATTGTGCCTCCGGTGTTGGCTTGTGAGTTCCGCACAATCCGTTCAAGTACAATGTTAAAGAAGTCACATGACAGCGCATCACCTTGTCTAAAATCTTTTTCGACATCAAAGGCCTCGGAGAGGTCATTACCGACCTTGACGGAGCAGCGCGCGTTCTCCATCGTGAGCCTGCACAGACGGACAAGTTTGGCAAAAAGTTTTTTCACGGTCCCACCTCTCGCGAGCGTCTGACAAACATCCGAGAGTATTGTTGTCTCGAAAAAGCTTCTCAAATCGCCGTTCGGAGTCGGCATTAAACTGTAGGTCCCTTCCATTCGTGTGAAAAATATAACGCACACAACATGAGTGGTTGCGAGAAGCTAGGCCCTGGCACTTTAAAGAGCTGTTGCGCCAAATATTTTTTTTTTTTTTTTTTTTATTCTAGAATCTGCCGAAGTGTGAAGATTTGATCGATGGTGGACTTTCCTGACCTGAAACCGCACTGATAGGGGCCAACCAGGCTGTTGATGAAAGGTTTCAGGCGTTCACACAATATCGCAGAAAAGATCTTGTATGCGATGTTGGGGAGACTGATGCCTCTATAATTGGCGCAGTTGACGGGGTCTCCTTTCTTGTGGATCGGGCAAACGATGCTGAGATTCCATTCATCAGGCATACACTCGTCTGACCAAATTTTATGGATGAGTTGGTGTATGCACTCTACCAATTCATCCCCAGCTGCATTGAAAATTGCGGCCGGTAAGCCGTCAGGTCCAGCATCCTTGTTGGATTTTAGCTTGGATAGTGCTATCCTCACTTCGTTTTGGTCAGGCGGACGGAAATTTGGGCTATCATCGTCTATGTTGCATGGTTCATTCTGCCTGACAGCGGGATGTTGGTCTTCGTCGCCGTTGTACAGTCTGCAGAAGTATTTTTTCCACATTCTGAGCACCGACTGTGATTCTACTACGAGGTTTCCATTTTCATCTCTACAGGTTTCTGTATGGGTACTCATATAGCCTGGCTACTGAAGTGTGTTGGTGAGAAATCCCTAAGTCCAACCTGTGGGATTTGAGAAAGCTATTAGTTCTTTAATAATTTCACTGAGACCTCCTTAAGTGAGTTGAAGAAGGGTTTGCCTCGTGTTCTAGCCCTAGCTAGTGCCGGACAGCAGCATATATAGTGGGTAAGAGTCTCTTTTTTGGTTGCGACATTGCAGTTACGGCGGTGTGTGTTATGCGGGATATCTAGTCTGACTGCATGGTCTTTTATATTCCGTGGTGATCGCTGTTATTCTGGAGATGTCTTTTCGCGTTTTTTTTAGGAAGTCGTCTGTTTTTGCCTTACTGTAGTTGGGCCCATCTTTCTAAATGTGACACAGTTTGTCAGCCTAGTCCATCTGAGGTTCACTTTAGTAAAAGTTTGAGGGGATTTTTGGTTTTGACTGCTTTCAGCGGAATGTAAACTAATTCTGAATGTGAACAACGGAGGACTGAGCTTTACCTGGCCAGTTCATAAGTCTGTTGGTTTTCGTAAAAGTTACTGTGCCTTGGAACCCAAATCAAGGTTACCCTGAATTGGCCGTCTAGCGAGGCTAGCTCATTTCGTCATTTTTGGACCAGTTTGGAGGATATAGGGATATATTAACCAAGGCAATGGCTTTTATAGCAGCTTGGCTATCAATGAATATGGTAATATTTTGCCTTGGCGTTGTATTTGTGTATAGTTCGATCTGGCGAGAGTCTTCGCGGATAGCGAGTATTTCCGCATGAAAAACACTGCCAGTGTCCGGAAGACCATATGATTTTGAGATGTTCAAGCATTCACCTGCACCGACTCCGCGGTCCATTTTTGAACCGTCTGTGTACATTGTAAGATCGCAATCCTTAAGCATCTGTACATTTTGACATTCTGTTCTTAAGTTGAACTATACATCAAAAAGGTTTTTGAAAATCATTTTGGGGATGATGTAATCTGTGGGAGTCGATATAAGTTCACTTGGTAGAGAATCAAAAATACTACTACATATGATGGTAGGTTTCGCAGTCCAGCACACAGACTCTCTGAGTCTGATCGCGCTATGTGCTGTAATGTTTGTTTAGGGGTAAAAGATGCAGAAAAGGCATTTAGAGCATCTAACGGAGTTGATCACATAGCGCCTGTGATGCGTATACATGCTGTTCTTTGCACCTTTTTAAGTTTTGGTTATGTTATTGTCTTTTCTTAAGCCCGGCCACCATACTATTGACCCATATGTGAACATAGGACATACTACCGCTGTGTACATCCATAGGGTCAAGTTTGGTTGCAGGCCCCTTTTTCCCAAAAGTTTTGGTACCGGCATAGAAAGCTACTGCTTTGTATTGCAGTATTGTAAACGAAAAAAATCAGATTGCGGAGCATACAACGCAAACAATTTATTTACTTCGAAGTAAATGGTCATGACACCAAGAAAAGCAGATTGGAATTTGAACACGGATACAGTAAGGCATAATCTCGAAGATCGGTCTACTCTCGACGGTGATCCAATGGAAGTGTGCTAGTTATCTTAACAAAACTTTAAACATGGCACTTGAGAAAGTTTATCCGTGAGGAAGATACCTCAGAAATGTCAGCCTCATGGGTGAAACAGTTCACTTGTACTATGTATCTTCTTCTTTCTTTTTCAGCGAGGTTATGATCCGAAAATAAGGGATCACAACCCTCCCACTTCACCGCATTTCTACTGATCCACCTGTGGGGTTCGTCTATTTGACCTCAGAAAATATCGGCAGGCCTGCCGATTTTGAATCACTCGCTTACTGAGGACAATGAAATGCCGATGTCGTCGCATATGTGTGATCCAGGCGTTTATGGGCCAGCCTTTCCTACAACGCGATGTCTTTGGAACGTGCATTGATATTGCCCTTTTAATGGGGTCCAAATGATCTCTTCTTTGAACGTGGCAATACCAGCTGAGCCGGTCGCGCTCTAATTTTCGTACGATGGTTTCCTTGACGTGAAAGCTTCCACGAATCTTCGAACTTCTTATTCGATCAAGCTTTGTCACTCCTGCTGTCATGCGAAGTATCTTCATCTCAGCTGCCGTTAATTTACTCTCATACTTTTTGTACATCGTTCAACATTGCGAACCGTATGTGAGCGCTGGATGCACAACTGCGGTGTAGAGCCTTCCTTTAGACTTATGGAGCATTTTTCAGTTACAGAAGATAGCGGAATTTTCTCGCCACTTCATCCACCCTACGCTTATGCGATGATTGATGTCGTCATCACAGGTTGCTTTGCTGTTGATCATTGATCCCAGATATTTGAAATGTTCGCACTTGGGAAGCACTGTTCCATTCAAATAAAAGTCTGGAAAAGGTCTGAGTGGATCAGAGAACCGGCAGCACAAGTACTCTGTCTTTTTTGAACTAATGCGATACCCATTTCCCTCGAGAACGCCCACACACACATCAAGTGCTCGTTGCAGGGATCGTCAGCAAAGAATAACTGATGTACCTTGGGGTCCATCACTTTACCTTCAAGCAGATAATCAACGACTGTATGAAAGAGCAACGGACTTAAAACGCTTCCCTGGTGCACCCCGACTTTGATTGGGAACTGTTCGGTTACTCCAGCGGGGCATCTTACTCTTGTCTTTGCTCTTTCGTACATGTCCATGATCATCTGAACATAGGTTTCTGGAACCCCTTGATGTCTTAGCGCCACCCATATCAGATCTCCTGGTTGTCTGTCGAATGCTTTTTCGAAGTCAACCAATACAATATGCAAATCCCTTAAGGAATCACGATGTTTTTCCATTATGATCCTTATACATAGGATTGCATCTGTGGTTGATTTACTCGAGACAAACCCGCACTGATCTTCAGATAGTCGTATTATTTGTCGCAGTCGGCCACCTAATACCCGCTCAACGATCTTCATGATGTGTGACATCAGCTTGATCGAACGGTAGTTATCACAGTTTCGTGTATCACCCTTCCCTTTGTATACAGGGAGAATGTAACTTTCTCTTGAAGATAAGAATGCTGAGCCATCTGAACCCGATGACTCCCATCTTTTTCCAGAACTCAGAGGGCATCTCGTCTGGCCCAACCGCTTTCCCTTTTTTGGAGTATTTGACCGCCTCACTAACTTCTTCGGCTGTAATGTCGGGTATTTCTTCAGAGATAGGGGTGGCCCTTGGAAAGTATAGCTGGGGAAACTGTTCATTCAAAAGTTCTTTACAATACTGCTACCACCTCTGCAGAATTTTGTCTTCATCCACAAGAAGCTGGCCATGAGCATTGTTAATGAACTTTGGCGAACGAATCTCCTGAGCATTCCTCCTTCTTTGAGCGGCTATTTTGAAGATGGCTGCGCTCTTGTTGAAATTGCGTCATCGCAGCTCCTGGATAGTATGGTTTGCATCAGCAACCGGGGAAGATATTTTCTCCAGCTCCCGATACAGGCCCTCCATACTCTCTGCTTGAAGCTGGGCGCACTCTTCTTCGCTTTTTTCTTGCAACATTTGTATTCCATTTCGAGGCGAACTTTTTCGTCACTCTTATTAGAGAAGCACTTTGATCAAGCTTTGAAAGACACTTTCTTCTCATTTATCATCTTCTTAGCTTCATCACTCCACCACCATGTTTCTTTGGTGTGTTGATGGTGGCCTTTTGAAGCTCCCAGCAGTGATTTGGGCTTCTTTAAGTAAGTTCACTGTATGCAATCCCACATATTTTGTGCTCTGCACTCTTCATCCTCAGCTCCGTTGATGGTGTGAAAGAGGTAATTTTTCACCACGGAAACAAAAGCCTCGCCTTTTTCTTTGGCCAGATTGTACCACTTGATTTTCTCAGAGACCCTCGTTTGTTTTCTTTTCTTTGGTGTTTTCATAAAAATTTCTGTTAGCAGGAGACGGTGCAGCCGGGCGATCGCCTCTCCCAGGATCACTTTGCAATCTTTTACCCGAGGCTTCATGAAACTGGCTACCAAATGGTAGTCAATCTGGGTTTCATCTCCACCACTGCTGAAAGTGATCAGGTGTCGGCTTTGTTTGATGAATATGGTATTTAACACGAAAAGACCGTGTGATTTGCACATGCTTAGGATGTCTTCACCAGGAAGGTTCCTGGTGCCATATCCTAGTCCTCCATGGCAGTATTCATAGTCTTCGTTTGATTTCCCGGCATGTCCATTCAAATCTCCTCCAACAAACCGAAACTCTTCCTTTGGAATGTTCTTGAGGAGATTGTGGAAATTTTCCGAAAATGCATCTTTACCTCTATGATCGAACACAGTTTGGGGAGCATATGCACTGGCAATATTCCACACCTGTCCTTGTACTCGTATTACTAGTTTGAGAGACATCAAATGGTCGCTGGACTTCGAAATGCTCAAACCGTTGCTAAGTAGCTCTGCCGCAAGGATGATACCGATTCCGTTCCGTAATAGAAGATCTTGTAATCGTTTGTCCTAACGTCCAAGAACCGCGCCCGATTTCCGGTGTTTTTCCATTTCGCCTCTTGGACACATAAGATATCTACCCGCCTTCTTTTCATCATCTCTTCCAGCGAGTAACTTCGACCGGTCATGCTTCCAACGTTCCAACTCGCGACCCTCAAATTTCCCCCCGGAAACCGTATAGCTCTGACCTGAACATTTCTGCTCGGTCCAGGATCAGTACCATGCACAGCAGTGGTAGTGCCTGGCGGGGTGGTGCCTTTCCTTTTAGCAAGTATTACCATAATGATACAGTTTTGCAATATTACCATATTGCGATGGTGTTTGTTGTTTGACACGTGCATACTCCTGTTTTATTATTGTTTGTTTGATCTTTCTTCTATGACACCAGTGATCTCAAGTCGTGTCAACCCACGGACTCGCATGCACACTTGTGGGAGGGTTTTTAAGGTGGTATATGTGTTGCTAGGCTCACTTGGGTGTTATATTGCCTAGATCTGATTTGTCCCCTTAGTCGGGGGCGCTGCAGTGATATTCTTAACCCGTCTTTGCAAGGTGTACTATGTATAAGGTACTATAAAACAGGGCGAAACTAATAGGGAGCGACGTGGAACGAGCAAATTGAAGGTAAACGATAGAAAAATGTTGGAACTAGTTCTGGGCTTCTGTCGCGGAAACTAGTGTGGCCTCCAGACTTCACAAGATGTTCTCGAAAGACGCGAGCGTTACCAGCTACAATAAGAAAAGCGATGGTACTTGCCCTGAAAGTAACCAAGAAGTGCTGAAAACCCTAGTAGAAAGTCACTTCCTAGGGTGTGTTACACCAGGAGATTATTTAGAAAGTAGTCACACAAATAACGTTAGCATGCCATTAAGAGAAAACTAGAGAACATCAAAAACTGAAGGAGGCTGCGGTGAGCCGCTTGGTGAGTTGGACCGTAAGAATAACCAGGCCCGTAGGCACTCTGAAGGTAATGCTGCAAATGCTTTTGACAAGATCAGAAAAAGATTAAGGGATATTTTTAAGTAATGTCTTAAGCTATGCTTAATTACATTATGGAGAGAAGCAAACCTTAACCAAAGTCACAATGCGTAAAAAATAATGGATCTATCAGCCTCTCGTCGCTGGACTCAGTTTTGGACATTTTTTTTGCACCATCTGCCGCTTGATTTACAGACAAAACTTCAAGATGGAAATAGTGCGCGACAGTTCACTAATTTAGGGTTCTTCAGGCACATCCGTTTTGGGCACTACTCTAGTGTTAAGGTATCCATATTAATCAGATGTCATCCTTGAATGGAGTCAAAACTGACGAGGGCATGGGGTCAGTTAAACCCACACATCTCCTTACAACTTCCGGACACTTGCATGCATAGATTCTAGAGGCACTTAAGACTACGAAATTACTTCAAAAGAAGTCAATATCTAACGAAGATTTCGCCGTCTACATTAGCAGCCTGGCTGTACTCCAAGCTCTACGATCCTTTGCTGTCAAGTCTTTTTTTTTTTTTTTTTTGGATTGCGCCAGGGATGTGTAATCTTCATAGATACTAATAGCCCGAGTGTTACTAGCATGCACGATTCGCAAACCTGAGTAATCGATTTCAGGAATACGCCTACGTACTAAACACACACCCTACACACTTCAACCACTCTCCCCGCGGGACTGCCGTTAGGTATTACTTCGCGGGGCTGGTTAGCAATTTATTCTATGCTTCTTGTGTCAGCTTCTTCCGCTGCTTCAGCTGCTCTTCTTAGCTCTTCTATTCTCCGCAGCTCTTTTTGTAGAGTTGTTACGAAGGAACATATTGCCATCCAATTCTCTTCCGACTGTAACATATGGTCGAGGAGTAGTGACGGACTTGGCAGAGTAATTCTCCATGCCGTGAAACGTGTGCAGTAAAACACTGCGTGCTCCGTATCTTCATCTTCACCTGGGCATTCCGGGCAGGATGGTGAGTTGTCATGTCCAAAACGGTGTAGATATTTGCGGTAGCCACCGTGGCCGGACAGGAACTGCGTTAGATGATAGTTGCAGTCTCCATGCTTTCGACTTATCCAGTCTTGGATTGTCGGTATAAGTTTATATGTCCATCTGCCTTTTGTTGTATTAGCCCAACGAGCTTGCCACATAGCTGCTGACGCTGGCCTTTCTTCGATTTTTATCACCTTGATACCAGTGGCGTCGTGATGACTCAATGCTCTTCTGTTATATATCCTCAGCATTTCATCTGCGAGAATATCGATGGGGATCATTCCAGCTATGACAAATGCAGCTTCGTCAGAGATGGTTCGAAAGCCGCTGATTGTCCGTAGCGCACAGAGTCTGTATGATGACGATAGTCTCCTTTTGGTCTCCTTCGTCCTCAGTGCCTCCGCCCAGACTGGGGCGGCATACAACAGAACTGAGGTGATAACTCTAGAGAGTAGAATCCTTCTAGCGTATCCAGGTCCACCGATGTTAGGCATGATACGCGAGAGAGCTCCCTGCATATGCGATGCTTTTTTGGCAACAAAATCAACATGCGTTTTAAACCGTAGCTTGTTGTCCAGTATTACTCCAAGGTATTTAACCGCCTCCTTCGACCTGATGGTTTGGTTACCAACCTGAAAGTTGGCAAATTCGACGGTTTTCCGGCTGGTTATAAGAACAGCTTCTGTCTTATGGTCAGCTAGTTCTAGTCCGGCGGATATTAGCCAATCTTTTATCCGGGCAATTGCTTCATTTGTAGCTGATTCTACTGCATGGATCTGTTTAGCTACTGTCACGACTGCAATGTCGTCGGCGAATCCAATTATCGTTACTCCGCCAGGTAGAGTTAATCGTAGGACTCCGTCGTACATGATGTTCCACAATAGTGGCCCTAAAACCGATCCCTGTGGAACTCCCGCAGTTACGTCGTAGTATTTTACCCCATCATCGGTGTTGTACCTCAGCTTCCTGTTGTTGAAGTAGTTCGTCACTATCCGTAGCAGGTAATATGGCGTATCCATCCTGGCAAGTGACCTTCTAATAAACGACCAGTCCGCAGAGTTAAATGCGTTTTTAACGTCCAGCGTTACTACTGCACAATACTCCTTTGTGCCATAGAGCCATCTTTCGCCTTCGATGGCACCTTTGGCGATTTCAACTACCGCTCTTATGGCATCAACAGTAGATCGTTCTCTTCTGAAACCAAATTGGTGATCTGAGAGGGCTCCTTTCTCTTCTGCTACTGCGAGTAATCTATTATAGATTATCTTCTCGAGGATCTTTCCCATGGTGTCCAATAGGCATATTGGACGATAGGATGATGGTTCCCTTGGAGGCTTCTTTCCTTTTGGCAGTAGGACCAAATGCTGCGTCTTCCATTTTTCGGGAAAGGTTCCTTCTTCAAGGCATTTCTGCATTGTTGATATGAAGAGGTCTGGTCTTTTTTTTACAGCTGCCTTTACTGCCTTATTCGGGATGCCGTCAGGTCCCGGCGCCTTGTTGTCACCTATCTTGCTGCATGCCTTTTGCAGCTCCTCGTGAGTAATTAAAGGAATATCTTCTGGATTGACTTCTCGTATAATATTGCACATAGTAGCAGGCCTTTGAGGGAAGAGGTGCTCTACTATGGATCTCAGCATTATCGGACATGTTATTTGAGGAGTCTTATAGCCCTTCAATTTCGTCATCGCCATTCTGTATGCCGAGCCCCATGGGTTAATGTCGGCTTCTTGACAGAGACGTTTAAAACACGCAGTTTTACTTTCCTTGATGGCTCTATTTAAGTTACGTCTCGCCAGTCTAAGGGCGTCCAGGCATTGTTGGAAATCCGCCCTCCTTCTTGATCGTTGAACTTTGCGCCGGGCTTGTAGACATTTGGCCCGAAGTTCGCCTATTTCCTCGTTCCACCAGTAACACGGTGATGCCTTCCTGGTGTTTGTTCTCCTAGGCATTGATGCGTCGCACGCTGTGGTGATGGTGCCTGTGAGGTGGTGCGCGAGGGTCTCCGCTGTTCCGCTTGGAGTTTGATCACCGCTCAACATCTCTTCGAATGCATCCTTATCGAAAGATCGGTCGTTCCATTTTGGGCCAGTAAGTTTTGGGAGCTGGACTGGTTTTTTCCCTTTTATTTCCAGTATTATCACCTGATGGTCGCTGTGTGAATATTCCTCACTGACCCTCCACTTTATGTTTTTCAGGATGGAGTTGCTCGCAAAGGTAATGTCAATGATGGAGCCTACTCCAGCCTTCCGGTAAGTATTTGCCCGGCCCTTATTAGCAATGCCTATTGCTAGGGGAGCGAATGTTTCCAATAAGGCCTGTCCTCTGGTGTTTGTGAGCCTGCTGCCCCATTCTGTGGCCCACGCGTTGAAGTCTCCTCCTATAACCACTGGGGCTCTCTGGAGCGCATCCGCGGTTAGATGGTCCAGCATTAGTTGATATTCGCTGGTCGTCAAGCTGGGTCTTGCATAGCAGCTATAGAAATGGATTCCATTTATTTTCGCACGCACGAAGCCTTCTGTTTGGTCGTTAGTTTCTTGGAAGGCATGGGGTCCACATATCCATATTGCCACCTGTTTTGCTTTATCACAGATCCAGTTATTGTTCTGTTCGGGACATTTATAGGGCTCGCTGATCATAACAACGTCGGCTCTTTCGTCCTTGGCCGTTTGTGCCAGGATGTCCTGGGCTATTCTACAGTGATTAAGATTTATTTGTAGTATCTTCATGGTATTTTACTTGTAATAGCTCTCCTGAAGACCGGACATCTTCTGCTACCAGCTATATGATGCGCGTCGTCTGGGTGTTTTTTTTTGCAGAACATGCAGGATGGTTGCTTATCGCAATTTTTCGCTATGTGGCCCCCTTCACCACATCTCCTACATAGCTTCGAGCGATCTTCTTCGCTTCTGCATTGTGTGGCTAGATGACCATACTCCAGGCACTTGAAGCACGTTTTCAGCAGTGTCTTTTCACGAATTCAGCAGACTACCCACCCAATCTTAATTTTCCCGGCTTCTAACAGTTTTCTTACGTCTTCTACTGGAAGACTGATGGTTGCTGTCTGAGTCCCTCCGAATGCCTTTCGCAGGGATAAGATGTCTGCCGGTAAGACGTTCACTCCAAACTGGGTTCTAATTGCATCGATTATGTCAACCATTGTAGTGACCTCATCGATGTATTTGACCTCGAGAGTAGTGCGGTGCGTAAGTGTTCTTACACTCGCTTGCTCCGCTAAGGCTTCGCTGATCACGCCTTTAAAATCGGTGGTCTTTCCTCCTGTCTCCTTGAGTTGTATTAGGAGGTCTCCCTTCTGTGTCCTCCTAATTTTAGAAACCGCTTTTCCAACTGCTTCCAGTTTGGGATCTGCCTTTACTTTGCGTAGTATATCCGCGTAAGAAAGGGCTCCCGTAGCTTTGATGACAATGGCGTCAGGTTTCGTTCTTATGACCCCTTGCTGCTTCTTTTTGGCGTCCTTCTTCCTGCTGGCATTTAACCATTCGCCTTCTCCTGTCGCTTGCTTTTTGTTTGTGGTTGCACTTGTTCGCTGGGCTCTTGCTGGGGTCTCAGCGCCAGTTGCCACATCTTTCTCCTTGGTGTTTGCCAGAGGTGGATGTTTCATCTTCCGCTTTTTTTCCGGGCGTTTACTCACTGTAGCATCATTTGAAGGATGTTTCTCCTTCTGCTTTATCTCCGGGGGTTGACTCTCAGCAGCACCATTTGATGGAACCTGCTACCGCTTTGGCTCCGGAGGTTCGGTGTCTGCAACGTGCCTTCTCTTGGGTTCTGTTGTTGGCTTTAGCCAGGGTGAAGTTTGCGAGGAGTTGTTCCGACGAATAACCTCCTTCGCTTTCTCATCGTGCAGCTGAATCGCTGAAAGCTCATAGAGAGCCCTGATGCTTTCAATGGCATCTCGCATCGCTTGGTGAATCGAACGCCTTTTGCCGTCTTCCAGCATTTCTACCAGCCCTCTAATCTGTTCCCCTAGCTTGAGAAAATCAGATTTCTGGTCGGTTGGTTCGACCGTCACCCTTCCTACTGCATGTGGCTCACGTCGTTCCGTGCATCTTTGTGGTGCTGCTGCTTGGCCAACTGGTGACCTCAGCATCCTTGAGCCCCCCTTGAAGGGGTTCTCCTCAATTTTTCCTCCTGTGTTTTTATTTGTTTTGTTTGTAATCATTTCGGTTGGGTCCCCACTCAAAGCCGCTATCAATGCTCGAATGTGTAGTCACCCAAGGATCTCATGGTTATCTATGCAAGCAGTGAGGCCATGCGAGGGTTGGCATAAGCCCTTATGGGGTCTTATGTCAGAGCCAGATCGGTGCTAAACAGGAATATTACATCTGTACCTACACCACCAACTTAATGGTGACGAAACATTGAACGTACTTTGAGTCCTGCCAAGGTTTTAACGGGACGGGGGCGCTTGTAGCATTAGCCTGAAAGCCATTTCGACCAGATTTCACTCCAGCTTACTCAGGTAACAGAATACCACAAACGTCAGCCCTCATAGCTGTCATTCCAATTCGTTTTCCAGTATGCCATAATTAAGACCTTACTGGGCTCGGTCTTAATGCTTTAGGGTACTGATGGCGAAGTCATCATATTTTAGATATTTAATTATAGTATTTAAATATAATATATATAGTATATATATAAATGCAGCCATCTTTCCGAGGTAAGAAGCTGCGCCTTTCGCGTTGTGGCGGGTACGTCCGGATCTCGCCAATTTTCTCCTTACTGTATCCCTCGTAGCCACCTTGTGAGGGGTGGGGAGCACCTATATGGAAGACGGTGCCTATTTGTCTTGTCGCAGAAAGTTCATAGGGGTTCCTTTGACCTTTTCAGCCAAGCCCTCCTTCTCTGCCGCTCTTGGTCGGGGACTGCTTATTTGGGTATTCGCAGTTAACCTGCATTCTACAGGCCGTTCACTATCCGCCACCTGTGACCCCCACAGTTGCCTGAGCTTAGCCCCACCAGCCCGTCCGACTTGGTGGCTGTGCTTGCTGTCAAGTCTGTAGGAGGAGAATTGCTGCACAGTGCTCAAGGCATTAGGTACGCAGAACCATAACAAATAATGTCGGGTACCTGGGCTCTGCGGTGCAGAGGAAAATGAGATATTCGACTAATTGACTAGGATAGGAAAACACCCGTCGTGTCTTCTTCTTCTTCTTCTTCTTCCTTTTTATCAGCGAGGTTATGATCCGAAAACAAGGGATCACAACCCTCCCACTTCACCGCATTTCTACTGATCCGCCTGTGGGGTTCGCCACACCCCTCGTGTGTAACAAAGAAATCTGTTTTAAGTAAAACCACCAAAACGACCCGTCACGAATGGTAGGGCATAGAATATCCAAGGCTTTTTAGCCCACATTAGATCGCCAAAAAACTGGGGAAGTTCTTAATCTAGGAAGGTCACAATTAAGATCAGCGATGGGAATACTCTCTAGTGACTGCCTTTAATAAAAATAAAATAAAAATAAGGGTTTGAAGGGAATGATTTAGGTTTCTGTGCCTTTTATATGGGCTTTCCGGGGATCGAATTGGACCCATTATGGTGCCATCGTAGTGCCTTATGATACCTGTATAACCCTATTTAGCCTACCCTAATTTAAATGAATGATCTTAAAACAGTTGTACAGCTAACGAAAAAGAAAAAAACATCACACATGAAGTCTATAATTAAGTTGGACATAATTTTGGCTGCGGAAATCAAGTAACTGGAATCGTTCTCCTTCACTTCAAGGGCCACCTTAAATTGTCGTTTATCTCTTATGGAGATGACAGAGCAGAGATAGCAAAGCAACTTGTGATGACGACATCAATCATCGTGTAAGCGTAGGGTGGATAAAGTGGCGAGAAAATTCCGCTATCTTCTGTGACATAAAAATGCCCCCTAAGTTGAAAGGAAGGCTCTACACCGCAGTTGTACGTCCAGCGCTCACATACGGTTCACAATGTTGGACGATGTACAAAAAGTATGAGAGTAAATTAACGGCAGCTGAGATGAAGATGCTTCGCATGACAGCAGGAGTGACCAAGCTTGATCGAATAAGAAGTTCGAAGATCCGTGGAAGCTTTCACATCAAGGAAACCATCGTACAAAAATTAGAGCGCGACCGGCTCAGCTGGTATTGCCACGTTCAGAGAAGAGATCATTTGAACCCTGTTAAAAAGGCAATATCTATACACGTTCCAAAGACATCGCGATGTAGGAAAGGCAGGCCTATAAACGCCTGGATCAGACAAATGCGACGACATCGGCATTTATTGGCCTCAGTAATCGAGTGATCCAAAAATCGGCAGGCCTGCCGATATTTTCTGAGGTCAAATAGGCGAACCCCACAGGCGGATCAGTAGAAATGCGGTGAAGTAGGAGGGCTGTGATCCCTTGTTTTCGGATCATAGCCTCGCTGATAAAAGGAAGAAGAAGAAGAGCAGTTCAACATTCACCTATGCTGGGTGCCGGGCCTCAGGGACATTCCAGGAAACTGCAGGGCTGACGAGCTCGCCAGACAGGGTACTACTCTAAGGATTCTGCCTGACAGGCAAGCCCTGGGTATGCCCCTCACTACTTGTAAGTATCTACTAAAGCCGAACGCTATTAGCACGACCAACCATAGATGGGAAAACGGCTCAACGTGTCACATTTCGAGACTGATCTGGCCTAAGCTGGATCAAAAACGTAGTGCCGAGCTGGTCAAGTTAAAGCGAACTCAAATTAGCTGTGTTGTCAGTATTCTTAATGGACACTGTCTTATAGGCCAACACGCCAAAAGACTTGGCCACTTCTCCAACGACTTCTGTAGAAGTTGCAGGGAGGAGGAGAAAGAGGAAGCTATCGTTCACGTCCTATGCACTTGTCCAGCCCTGTCGCATAAAAGTGTGCTCTATCTAGGTTCCCCCTCCTTGACGACCTCGGCGATCTGGCGTCCTTAGACGTCATGAACATCCATCGCTTTATCAATAGCTCCGGTTGGTTTTGCTAGTCCCTGAGTGGCCTAATGGTTGATCCATGGTATCACAAAGGACCTTCACTGGTCTAAGTGTGTCTGCACTCTCGTGTGGACAGCCAACCTAACCATGGCTGACGCAGTGTTGCCTAAAGTTGCATGCTGCATTTTTTATAATTCTATTATTTGACCGCGTATTACCGTATTTTATTATTGTGTGTGCTTAAATACCAACGTTGACAGAACTATGATATTCAATTCAAAAAGTTCTAGTTCCTAAAACCCTGGCTCCAATATCCATTTTGAACGTGACATACATATGTACCCAAAGCCCATTTCTCCCTCTAAGAAACTGTTCCATAGTATTCATCAGCACCTGAAGATTTCATTTATTATTTTCAGATTCATTCCATTTTCAGGTTGCTCTTAATTTAGTTACATAATATCCTTATCCTCATTCTTATCCCAAAACGATAACAATTGCTTCTATACAAAAGTAAGAGGCGAACAGAAAAAAAAGTGTGAAACAAAATTTACTATTATGGTGACCGGTATAAATTTTACCACCTCCTTCCGGTTGAACGCGGCCATTTTATTTACCATCTCACCCCGCATCTTCTTGCAGGTGTCAACCATCTCAAAAGTGTTTCTCTTTCTCAACGGAATCATTCGATGGTGGAAACTACTACTACCGCCGCACCAACTACAGAGTACAGCACAGCAAAGCAGTCCCATAACCTTTAACTTATCACGTCCATTACCATTACTCGCTGTCAAATAAAACTCCGCTTCGAAGTTCCAGTGTTATATGTGTGGCAGGAGGGAATCAACTCCACCATGCGGGGGTAGTCACACCATTCCCTTCCTTCAATTCGGCAGGAAAAAAAAAAAATATTGTTGTCGTCCCAAAGTTAAAAAAAAAATCCCAGAGTAGCGTAGAATCCTGTATAACTGTAAATAGATTGAAGTAAATCACATCACCGATAAGATCGAGTAATGCTAAGAAGTCGCATAAAGAAGATGCTATCTCGAAGGGTGTAGCAGCGTTCGCTGTGCCTGCCAGAATAGAAACCGGGGAGCTCTGGGTGAATTGAAGCGACAGCTCTGCCATAATTCTAGCTGCCACCCAAGGCGTCGTTGTCGCCATTTTCGTTGTCGTACCCGTTCGTCCTGGAATACCCACTACCGAAATTCCTCCCGCCCTGGTCCTTTTTGGGTGAGTTTACAGATTAGTTTTCGTTATGAGCTCATCAATTTTAGAACGACACTGGTGGGGGGGATGGCTTCCACCTCCTCTAGATGTCCAATTTTATTTGTCCCTTAATTACCTTCCGGGGTTGTCGAAGAATGTAAAAGGCAAAAAGCCGCCCTCGTCTGCATCAAACAGAATCACAGCTTTGATCACTGTGTTGCAACATTCCATGTTGATGGTTCTGGGTTTTTTTTTTATGCTTTACCACCCCTTTTTGACTGAGGGGTGAAAATTCGCAGTGAAAAGTCCTTTCGGGAGCAACCTACCAAATGCACGAGAATGCATTCAGTGAAATAACAAACCAACCAACGTAAAAAAAGAACCCTGCATACGTCCTGACATGTCCAAAAGATGGACTGGACACAGCCGTGAAAGGATGCGACCGGGCAACAGGATGCATGGTGGCGTGTGTTTATTTGTGTACGAATTGGTCAAAGTGGAAAATTGCTTTAATTAAATTGAATCGAGAATGACTGGTTTGTTGTTGGTGCTGTTGGGGCGATGGTTTTTTAACCCTAGAGAGTCAGTACAATCCTCTGAGGAGAAAAATTGCATTTCGAACAAAGTGAAATCGAGAAGAAAAAAGAAACAATTATACTCGAGAATGGATATCAGGTCGAGTGAAAGGTGCGGTCAATCAGGCTGTGGACAACCCTGTAACCAGATTGTTGTGTGCGCTGCGTGTAATTGAAATGTTAAAAGGACCGAATTCAATCAGAGCGAATGTGAGGATTGTGGAAAAAAATGAAAGAGTTGATATCTTTGGTTTGGCTCATCTCTTTTACAATCCCCATTTAAGACATACTCATGTAGTGTTTTATATCGATATTATCAAGCTTCTAAGATGGATTGCCTTCAGATGACTAAATAATGATTCAATTTGAATGATAAATTAAGTAGGTCCTGAATCATCTCCTGTTGTAAGTAGAGAAATACAAACTTCCTTCTCCTTAGGTGGCGCAACAGTCCAGGGTTGACCTGGACCTCAACCAATAAACCTCTCCAGCCAGCCCGGTTACGAGCCAGCTGCCTCCAGTTGTGCACGCCACCTCCACTTGTTTCCAAGTGGACAGAGTCCTTTATTACCTGTCTATTGCGGCGTTCTGCCTAAGACGCCGATGCTGGGTGTCCTTTTTTACTCCTTTTTTTTTTGCTCTCATTGACCACATCCTATCTTGCTGCTTCCAGCTCAATACTTACAAACGACATTCTGACACAAACCCTCTGTTATTTCGACTATGTCAATGTCATCGGCGTAAGCGAATAGCTGTACAGACTTGTAAAAGATTGTACCTCCGGCGTTGGCTTGTAAGTTTCGTACAATTCTTTCGAGTATTATATTAAAGACATCATGTCATCTTGTCTAAGGCTTTTCCAGACATTGAAGGGTCCCGTGGTGTTCTTACCGACTTTAAGGCAGCAGCGAGAGTTCTCTATCGTCATGCTGCAGAGACGGGCGATCTTGCAGGGATGGCGTGGCTCTTTATAGATCGTCTCTATACATGCCATTATAGGCATATTTGAAATAAATTTTATATTACTGGGTTTTTTCCAAGATCTGCCGTAGAGCAAATATTTGGTCAGTGGTGGACTTTCCGGCCTGAAACCCCACTGATGAGGAGCTATGAGGTTGTTGACGATCGGTCTTAGCCGTTTACATAATACAGCAGACAAGAACAGCGATGTTGAGAAGGCTGATACCTTTGTAGTTGGCGCAGTTCAGAGGGGCTGCTTCTTTCAGGACTTAGGAGAACAATCCATCTTGATCATTTATTATAATTAAACGAATTATCAAGGAAAATGAGATCAAATTAGTGCCAAGACGTTAGCAGTTTGATGGATGATCCATCTCGGTAGGCTTCACAAAGTCAATTAGAAAAGTTCAGATCTCAATTGTGTATCAGCAAAATATTCTGTGCAGATAGTCAGTTGGAAGGTATCCGAAAAAATACTAGCTTGTAAATGAGTACTAAGCACGAGATTCGTACACATCTGAGCCTTGATTACGCTTAAATTAAGAAATCCTTCAGGGTGATATTCTATGGGATGGATTTTAAAACAGAGGTGAAACTGTAATTGTGATCACTAGTAGTCGACACTCTGTTTTTCTCACCAAGCAGGGAACAGTTGTGATTGCTCTGTAGTGTAACTGGTCTCACTGCGATTTACTGCGTCGCACACCGCTGACGACTAATCATGGCATACAGATACTGCTGCTTGGTGTTTGGAGTAGGTGCATTCACAATCAAAGGACACCTTTTAATTGTGATTGCTTTATGGTATAACATAACATGTAAATTTGATAATTTCCTTCTTTGAGGTGCATTTGTTAACATTCGTGTTGTTTGATTGGTTGCCACTTCCGATTTGTTTGTTTTGTTCTAAATTGTCTCCAGTACTGTGCATCGAACTAAGGAGACTCTATATAAGACCTTGATCATCCCAGTCCTGCTTTACGGCGCTGAAATATGGACTTTATTAAAAGAGGATGAAGATATCCTTGGTCGCTTCGAGAAAAAAATTCTTCGTAAGATTTTCGGTCCCGTTTGCGTTGACGGATTTTGGAGGAGAAGATTCAATCACGAACTATACGAGCTGTACCTGTACAGCGACATCGACCTAGTCAAAAAACTGCGTATTGGACGTCTGAGATGGCTATGACATGTAGAGCGAATGGACACCAACACTCCGGCCCGCAGAGTCTTCGAATCTAACCCCGATGGACGACGCAGTAGAGGGAATCATCGCCGTAGGTGGCGCACAAGTTCAAGAGGACCTCGACCAACTTGGAGTGCGCAACTGGAGGCAATTAGTTAAAGACCGAGCTAAATGGAGAGGCTTGTTGGTTGAGGCCCAGGTTCACCCCGAACTGTAGCGCCACCTAAGTAACTGGCATCATCATAAGTGCATCAAATAAAGTAGTACTGCTAGTACACATCAACTTGACTTCATCTGAAGTTATTGTGTTCAGAAAAGGATGTAGAGAATATGAAAATGGGCATGTTGATAGCGAATATGGAGAAGCTGTGAAGTATTTATTTTATTTTATTTCTTTAATAGTTGTACCCCGACTACGAACCGTTTAGATTTGGATGCTGCCCTGGGATGTTGTTCATCGCTTTTGCTACTTCCTCTTGCAGTGTTGATGGCGGGTCCGATAGAATGTCAGTCGTTGTGGATAAGTAACGCAATTTGTTTGAGACGGCTGGACGAAGATCAACAAGTGAACAGTGCTGATCCACCCAAAGAAAAACCGTGCGTCGCAATTCATCCGTACTAGCACTGGACACAGATGTTGTGTATGAGGCTAACAATGGTTCGAGTATTAAACCAAGAATCCAGAATTTCCAATTCTGCATGGTACGACATTGAATATAGTGCTTGTATAGTTGACGAACGTGTTCCGTGCGTTGACGAGTAACCGGTGCTCCATTGGCAGGAAGGATCGAATGTAGATGCCATAAAGAGCTATTCAAGTTATCTCGCTCTTTCCGCAGCAACTCCATTTTCTCCTTAAGGATATTTCGTTCCGAACGCAACTGTTTGATGTAGTCAGCACCTTTCTGGAGCATTGCTGCTTTACTCAGCTTTGCATTGGGATTCTGTTGCAATTGCGGTATCAACGAGTGCAGCATATCGAATCCATTCTTGATGTTATACCTTCGCTTCTGCTCGGCATGTATATGCCCGGCACGCTTCTGAGTCTCTCGTGGATATTTCAAATTGTGCGTTGGTGAGAGTGGTGAGTCCTTATCGTGAAACGAATCAGGCGATAAACTAACACTGTTCGTCGACATATGGCCCCCAGAGGGCGGTGGAAAACTCAGCATCTTATTTCCTGGCGGACTGTGCATCATAAGTGCTGGTGCTGGGACAGGTAATGAATTAGACGTCTTTGGCGATACAGGCTTAGGAATCGATTGCATTGACTGGTGCGACGCGACGTGCTGCTGTTGATTTTGCGAAGAAGCAGTCCCTGATGGCACATAGTTACTGTTCGCATTTAAGGCATTCGGTGAAGGTGGTGGTGGTAGACTTGGTGCCGTCAAGAGCTGCGCCAACGTACTATTCAACATCGGATCACTTGTTGCACTCTGTAGCTGCGGTATCTGGAGTGACGATCCGCTTGACATACTACTACTACCACCAGAACCACCACTGACCATGGTTGGAATCTGCTACCGAATTGAATTGCTACGCGAACGAGACGACTTATTAGTCTTCGCCTGATATTTGGGCACAGCAAAGTGCTCAATACGAACTTCAAGTTTCTGTAACGAGGAATTCAACGGCAGACTATTTGAACGGAACATCTCTTTGGGTAGAATCTGTTGCTGTTGTTGCTGACTAGATGAGGAGGAGGAAGAATTAGAATTCGGAAGAATCAATTGATGTTGATGCAACGGCGTTGGTAACGATTGAGAATGTTATTGCTGATGATGATGATGCTCTTGGTGTTGTTGCTGCTGCTGTTGCTGTGATTGCTGTAGATGGACATGATCCTGCAGAAGTGCATTTATTTGCGAAGCAACACCAGCTGTTATAGCAGCACGAACATTTATGAAGTTACCAGTCGAGGCGGACTTTTGGAAAGTTTGTACATTGGGGTATGGTTTAAACGAAGGTGTTGAGGTGCTACTGTTCGATGGATTGACCTGTGATAGGCTACCCATACCGGGTGACTGACGATGAAAGCCTGAATCACCTGAGGAGGGCGCGTTAATGATGAACATTGATAAAACGCTGTTACCTGGTGCAGGTGGAGCTTCGATTTTAACGTTCAGCAAGAAATTGCTCTTGTGCGCCGCAGGATATGCTTTCCTATTTGAATTTGTCGGTATAATCAGCATATTCTGTGGCTGAGGCATTGTATAGTTATTACTGTTGTTGTTGCTGTTTAACATTGCCGTTGGGAATTGCATGTTCGATTGGTGGGTTTGATTAGATGTTGATTGTGCTTGTAGTTGAAGCGCAATTGATTGTTGAATATGCTGCTGTTGTTGTTGCCTTTCGGCTAGCATCTGCTGATAGATTTCGATTTGATGTGAGGTTGGTTGTGACTTATCGTAATTGTGCGGTTCCCGTCTAAATGGTCGTTGTAAAGTTTTTGAAACGCGTCCCTTAATAACGCTTTTCCCTGAGAAACCCGACATTTGGCTGTCGGACGTGTCCATTGAAATTGGAAATGTTTTGATCGATGGCCGCTTTGGTGAACTATTAAAATCGGAATCTGATGACTGATTGCCGCTCATCATCATTGAGGTACTTAGATCCGTTTGACTGCCTAAAAGCGATGCGTTAGCTGCATTTTCTCGAAATTGCCGTTCTAATTCGGAGAATTGCATGGAATTTAACGATGTATTCAATTCCATCATGTTGGTGTCTTCACCGTTGGACATCGATTGATTTTGATTTGTTACATCCATGATGTTGCTGGACCCATTATCGCCGAGAAACCACCATAATCAACGCTTTTTAACATATCGTCGCTACCCTCTTCGGGCACTGGTGCAAGACGTGAGCTTTGTAGAAGTTCTTCAAATGTTATATCAATATCGTGTTTTTTAGTGTTTATGTTCAATTCAATTCAATTCAAGTCTTATTCATATTCAAAAATATTTGCAATTATTAAGTAGTTTTCGCGCAAAGCTTAAGGCTTATCTGCAGGAGGTTATTCTGATGGAACCTTGAGAAGAAATTTAAACTTTTTTTTAAATATTTAGTAAGGAAATATTGTTTTTTTTTTTCTAAAGTTATTTTTAAAAATCTTAAGTAATTGTTTATGATTAGAAACAGAAAATAAACATTTTAATTTTAATTTACCCTTTAGTTTGATGAAAGGAAATGTTGTTTTAATGTTGACTTCTGATGTTGATAGGACTTCTGGGTAGTTCAGAAAGATTGGTACTATACGCCTCAGTTTTCCGTATACATTATAGATTTGAGGTACATATAGCATACGCTGGGCTTATCTTCTTGCGTTGATATCGTGTTGTAAAGGACTTTGGAAAAACGGTAATCATCATAATATTCCAGAACTACTGCCATCTTGGAGATATTTGAAATGCGAAGAATTTTAAAATCGTTCATATCTATTAGTTTCAGGGTTCTACACTGCAGTTCCTCCAGCTTTTCTATATGCCTTTGCTGCTCCACCCCAAGCAAGAATGCCATACCAAAGATGTGATTCTATCAGTGCATAGTACACTTGCTGCAATACCGGTTGTGGTGTGTACTTCTTTAAATAGAACAATGCAAACAATATACTCTTTAACTTACAGTTAAGATTGGTTATGTGAGTGTCCCACATAAAGTTTCAGTCCGTTGTGACCCCTAAGTACTTATAGGTCCCAACTTCCTCGATACATAACGCGGTTGTTAGGGTTGGACAATCGTTGTTCTGATAAATTATGCCTATATTCACCGGCTGAAAATGAGGTCAATTTCGTTTTGTACGCATTTATGACGAGGCTATTATCGTGACACCTTTCCTCAGCTTTGTCGAATTCTGCCTGCATTATTTATCTCGCGGTATCTACGGATCGATGTTTCACTACAATCGCTATATCATCGGCGTACGCAAAGGGAACGCTTTTATGAAGACTCGCAGCAGTTCGTTCGGTTAGATTATAAACAATAGTGGACCTAGTTTTTAACCCTGTGATATACCGAAATGTATTCTCTTCGGTTCACCGTAACTTCCAGAATTTTTGACTTGAAATTGTCGATTGGTGAGTTAATCTTACAGCCAGTTCGACGGAATTTTCTCTTACTTCTACCCTGTTAACAGCTTTCAATAGCTTACGATGGTCTAGTGTGTCGAACGCTTTACTAAAATCGATGAACATAACCAAGACGTGATGATTGTTGTTGAGGTGTTGACCACGTTGGCGAATTCGCCCAAGAGTTTGCTGGTGCTTTTATTTTTTTGAAACTCGTATCGGCTTGCTCCAATTATAGAATGCCGTTTCACAAATGTCTTGAGCCGTCCGACAATAATCTCTTCTAAACATTTTTCGACGATAGGCAGAATCGAAATTGGCCTATATTTTCCGTCATAACTTTTTATTCCTGCTTTGTAAATCGGACGAACAATAGCCGTCTTGAGTGTCTGTGGAATAGCGTACTGCTCCAAACTGCTATTTACTCTTTAAGCCAGTATCGATCCAAAAATGATTGCATTTACCTATAAGTCTACTAATCTTATTCCATCAATACCTGGTGCCTTACTCGTATTTAGTCTGTGTAATATATTCACCATCTCAGTAACTTTGGTCTGCTGTAAGTACTCGTATATCGAATTTTGCAAGTTACTATTCACATGGGTCGAGGTAGTGTTTCCGCATCTATGCATTATTTTCGTTGCTTCCTTACAGATGTAGTCCGAAACTTAATATAAGTATCGTGAATTAACCCGTTCAACGAATCCATCCATAAGAACACATTTAGAATTTAAAACCAAACAGCAGCAGGGAAATGGTTTTGGTCCCGCAGGTCATCATGGGGATAAAACCCGCATGACGAAGACATCGAATAACACTTATGGAATGATCTACCTGTTCTAGGCACTTTATTTTTAAAGGTTCTATGCTCTGAGTCCCAGGTTATAAAAGGAAATGGGACCAGATAGAGGTTAATCTTTCAGATTCCGTTGAAAGCTATTTAGATTAGAATATTTTCGAATCAACCACAATCTTTGCAGCCCACCTGGAAGAAACCTTTAAACCGTACGATAGTCAAGCGGTTTACGATAACATCAATAGGCCGGAT
Organism: Brachypalpus laphriformis; assembly: GCA_945910035.1. NCBI lineage: Eukaryota > Metazoa > Arthropoda > Insecta > Diptera > Syrphidae > Brachypalpus > Brachypalpus laphriformis. The sequence goes on along the minus strand of OX246753.1, from coordinate 193,268,809 downwards.
TTACCATCTGGCAATTTAACACTCAAAAGTGCAACGCTAAGGGAACTCAAACATGAGATCGAGATTCTAAAACCTAAGAAAGCTCCTGGTTATGATTTAATCACCGGAGAAATTCTCAAAGTTTTATCTAGAAAAGCTTTGATTAAGCTTCTCTATATTGTAAATGCTGCGGTCAGATTAAAACACGTGCCAAGCCAATGGAAAGTTGCGGAAGTCATAATGGTTTTAAAACCAGGAACACCGCCAAATGAGGCAAAACCGTATAGACCAATTTCGCTTCTTCCAATCATATCGAAAATTTTCGAGGCGATATTACTAAGGCGTCTCCAACCGGTTATAGAAGAAAATAATCTTATCCCTGACCACCAGTTTGGGTTCAGAAGTAAGCATTCGACGATTGACCAGGTGCATAGAATTACTGACGTAATCGAGAAAGCGTTTCAAGAAAAAAAGATTTGCTCAAGCGTATTTCTTGACGTCTCGCAAGCCTTTGATAAGGTGTGGCATGATGGCTTGAAATCCAAACTACGACAAGTTCTCCCTGTATGCTTATACGATATTCTAGAATCATATCTCGGGAATAGAATCTTTCGTGTTAGACATGGAGTCGAATACTCCGAGCTCAAAGAAATTTCGGCAGGCGTACCACAAGGAAGCGTTCTTGAGCCGCTTCTCTATTTGCTATATACTCGTGATATACCGAACGAAGATGGCACTATCCTTGCTACGTTTGCCGATGACACCGCTATCCTAGCAGTAGGCAAAACAATTGAAGAAACGACTGCGACACTGCAAAACGCACTGAATAATGTAAATGAATGGACGAGGGACTGGCGGATCGCCCTCAATGAATCTAAATCGGTTCACGTGAATTTCACTTACAAGAAAACTAATAACTTGCCAATTTTCCTAAACTCGGCCCGAATACCCTTTGCAAACGAGGCCAAATACCTGTGAATGACACTCGACGCAAGGCTGAAATGGAATTCGCACGTGAAAATGAAACGTAAAGAACTCGAAATCAAATATAGAGAAATGTACTGGTTACTCGGAAAACATTCCCAGCTCAGTACTGAGAACAAACTGCTTTTATACAAGCAAATGCTAAATCCGGTGTGGCCCTACGGTATACAACTTTGGGGTTGTACCAAGAAAACAAATGCAAATATTTTACAAGCTTTTCAAAATAAAGTGCTAAGAGAAATTGTCCAAGCACCGTGGTATAGTAGAAACGACGATATCCACAAGGATCTCGGAATTCCGACAATCGAAGCTAAAACCAGAAGCTTCGCGAGAAAGCATAGAAACCAACTAATCGGACATGTCAACAATGCAGTCCTACAAATTTTGGATGAAAGCAATTTATTGCGCCGACTACAAAGGACGAAACCTTTCGACTTGGCGAGATAATGATTGCGTCATGATTGCGGAATATGCAGGATCTTTCAGTGGAAAGAAACCTACCAAACGTTTCTATTTCATGATAGAAAAATTGCTTGATAAGTTAGTACTTAGTTGCGATATCTAACAAATTTATATCGAAGGGTGGTGTTTTTTTTAGTCAGTAAGAATCTGACACTACTATGAGCACGCGCTTGCTATTCTCATGGTGTCTATGGAAGATTTTTCACCTACCCTCGGCAAAAAAAAAAACACAAATAGACATGATGTTCGAAAGTTTTAAAAAAAATGTCTGCGTCGTTCTAGTAAAATATGGTAACCTATGTCTCAGGACCAGGACAAGTGAACTATTAACAACTGTTAAGGAAAAATTCAAATATGCCCATCAGTAGCAAGAGCCAGATACAACACACTAACCTTATGCCCTGTATTTCCTTGTGGTACCTTGGGCTTCTACTACGCCTACGCGGCATTGTGTGCGGTTTCTGGCAACGTGCATCCTCCTAGACTGTTCTGCGCTATGTTGTCCTCGGAGCACTCGATATGCTTCCATACAGAGTAAAAGGGTTCCATTGCATAGCATGGTTAGTTATGGAATTATCACCTTTTCGGAAAGTGTGACCAATCCATTGTCACTTCCGTCGTTGGATGGTTGTGCCTATCGGTTCTTGATCCATTCCTTGATAAAGATATTCGTTAAAAATACGGTCGGGGCAGATTATACCTAAGATGTTTCTCAGGCACCTGTTAACGAACTTACACAGCTTCCTCGTGATAGTAATGGTCACTCTCTACGTGCAGCATCCATATATAAGCAGGGATTCAATGCTGGAGTGAAACAGTCTTACTCCCAAGATACTGGAAATCCTCCACGCTCTCTACCGGTTGTCCAACAATGCATACTTGAGCTGGTGAGTGTGTTCCAAGGCTGGTCATTTTCGTTTTGGCCGTATTAATTTTCAGCCTGACGTCACGCGACGCCTCCCACCCTCTCTACATCTATTGTCATTTGATATATATATACAGTGAACTCTCGATAATTCGAATTTCATCGGACCAGGGAGAAGCTTCGAATTGCAGACGTTTTCGAATTATGGAGGTTTTAGAGAAAAAGAACATTTTTGCAAAAATAAATTTTTATTTCACGTACATGTTTACATTTATGTTATACTCCCCAAGGTAAAGAAATTACAAACGAGCTCGGCCCAGGGTGTTTTGGATAGTGGTTAAAGTTGAAGGCACGTCAACGACGACATACTGTAATATCCTCTTTGAAAATTAATAGTCCAATTTGATTGCATCACTTAGAATGGACATTTTTTAACTCTACTGTCAACCATCTGCACATCATTTCGTTCAATGAATATACAGGGCACACCCTTTCATCGCATAGGCATTTCAACGATGATTTGAGTGGAAATAAATAGTCTTAACTTCGAATTATAGTGGTAAAAAAATCCATCAAGCTCGAATTAGAGAGGTTTTTAGGTTATTTTTGGACAAGAGGTTTTTTTTAGGTAGGTTTTCTTCGGTTAATAGAGGTTTTCTCATGGGACTGACGCAGTACTTCTATTTATAGAGGTTTTCGAATTATAGAGGTTCGAATTATCGAGTGTTCACTGTATCTATTTGACGCAACCGCTCATCCAGTGGTTAGGCCTAGCTTCTCGCAGCCACTCGTGTTGTGTGCGTTATATTTTTCGCACGAATGGAAAGGGACCTACAGCTTTGTACGGTATCCGATGGGCAAGTTTTATTTTTGTTTTTAAGAAGCTTTTTTCGTGACAACAATACTCTCCGATGTTTGTGCTCTTATGATAGCTACTCTCCAACTACGCACTGCTGCTCGTACGGCATCGAATGTGTCCTCGAAATGTTATTTGGTTCGCTCCAGGATGATTTGAGTTATTATCGTAGCTACGAGTACAGTAGGTAACACGCGGATACCCTTCTAGTTTTCGCACTGTGTTAAATTTAATTTCTTAGGATTAGGATTATTCCCTTCTTCCAATTGTCTCAGCTTCCCAAGCTCTCTATAAATGTGAGCAGTAGCTCAGCCGATGTTGTTGGCGCTGCTCATAAGAGCTCCGCGGGAATACCGTGAAGTCCTGCAGTCTTGTTGATTTTCAATGATCAAAACCTTACTGGGGATCGTGGTGCGTATTCGGGTATTTCTTACCTCGGGCACCTTAGTTTGATTTGGGAGCATATATCTAGCGAACACACTAAGCAAACCACCGAATATAAGGTGAGCTCGTTGATAGGCTACAAAGAAGAATGGTGATTCACATTCTTAAGATCAATGGCCCTGTTTTGTTTTACACATTAAACTGTTCCTTGCAAATGTAGGCAACACTAGTAAATATACTCAGCTTTTCTATTCTTTTGAAAACCATTCAAGTCTTGGTTAGCAAAGCATACTCCTGTTATAAAACTCTGCATAAAAACTTCGCATTCGTCTTCATGTCGTCTGTGCGCGCGCCGACTACAAAGAACAAAATCGTTCGATCTAGGGCAATAAGGACCAGCCGCATTTAATAGCGGGTTTTACCATGTGCTTTTGCTGGAAAGCTACCTGCCCGACGTGAATATTCTTAAACTAAAACTACTTGATAAGAAAACTTCGTCATAGTAAACCAGTAGAAGGGAGGTGTTGTTTAGTGAGTAAAAATCTCGCACTAGTATAAGCACCGGACTCATAGTGTCTATGAAGATTTTACACCTACCCACAAAAAAAAAAAATTAAAATACTTCTATTACTATCTTTGACCATATCTAAAAACTCAAGTTGTGATCCTATCCCACCAGACAAAGTTATACGAGTATTTTCACTCTTAACGCTTTTATAATCTGTCATTGGCAACCCAATAATTTGCGTCTCTGACTACAATATGCTACCCGTCCTTTATAAAGATGTCCTGAAATGGTAATTGACTGTCACTGCGATGTACAAACGCACACAATGGCCATCTCATTTTCAATATGAATTCCTGTTATGTGAGATATGAAAATTAAGAAAGCATTTCCATTTCCATTTGGTACACGTCTAAAATGCATGTTTTGCTGAACGGCGTTGTCGTCGTTCATTGAATTGTCCAATGCATTAGGATAGAGTATCTGTACAGTGTATTTCGAGAAGAACCCATTCCCTCCATCGTCCTTTTTTGTGAGCAATTTATACACACATGACTCTTTTGATATCTCTTCTCATTTGTTGTTAGAGAAAATCCTTGGCAGCACAATATAACAACTTCTCTCCCTTCCGATGAAACACCGTTGTCGTCCCTCATCAGGTGGAAGACGACTGTTGGCCATTAAAATGAAGATTCCAAACGTTCAGGTACACATCTCCCTGGGATTTTTCGAATCTCTGTACAAAGTACGAGTATCTTCATTCAATTTCACTTTGGCTTCAGATGCACTCGTAGTTAGTCTCCAAGTTGGCGAAAAACCCAAAACGAAACTATTGATGCAACAGACAGTCCAAAGAGTCCTCGTGATATCGCCGAAGGGTATATAATTTCATTTTTGAACTTTATTGTTGCTCTTATGATCCGGTGTGCTGGTTTTACTCTCATCTGTTCTCATCTCCGGAATCTCCTTGATCGCCTCACCTCCTTTCTATGGTCATCTCTGGGAAAATGTGAATTTTCTTCATAATGCCATTTTAAGGATTTGTCAGGTAACCAATATTTTCTAGCCTCAATCCACCGAAGCTATTCTCGTCGTCGTAGTCGTCTCCTCGACCTCTGCACACAAGCTCGCATCACCCGGAGGGGTGGTAGATAAGAAATTTCATATTTTCTGCTAAAGTGGACAGCGATATGTTTTGCAATTTGCTTATGCTGAGGGTTTTATAGATGGACATGCTAGTCGTGTTGGTGGTGGTGGGAATGCAGAGCACATCTCATTTTCTGATTTGTACACTTTTGTGTCCAGGTCATTCATTTATTTCATTCAAATCCTCCAGTACAAGAACAGAAGTGGGGACACAGGGGATGATTTGATATCTTCTTGCTTCGATTGTCCGATGATTTTAATTTTAGATACCAATTTTTGTTTGTGTTATCTTGAGGAAGGATGTGAGTAGTTTATTTAGGGCTCTAAGGTTTTTCAACAAAATAAATTGGCACAGGAAAATTAGTGCAGGCAGTCGATGGCAGGTATGGTCATGTACGTACATATGTAGATTCTAGATGAGGAATAGTCCTTGTAAACTGATGCATGTTATATGAAACCGGATTTATAGTTAAAATCGATAGGCTGAACCATAGGTGTCATCAATTACTTAGATGGCGGTACAATTCGGGGAGAACCTGGGTCTCAGCCAATAAGCCTCTCCAGTTAGATCGGCATTTAGCTAATTGCCTCCAGTTACGCACTCTAAGTTGGTCGTGGTCCCCTTGAACGTGTGCGCTTACGGCTGGGAGGCCCTCTACTGTGTTGCCCCTCTTGGTTAGATTCGAAGACTCTGCGGGCCCGAGCGTTGGTGTCCATTCACTCTACATGTCAAGCCATCTCACACGTTCAATATATAGTTTTTTGACTAGATCGATGTCGCTGTACAGCTCGTATAGTTCGTCAACGCAAACGGGATCGAATATCTTACGAATAATTTTTCTCTCTGATATCATCATCTGCTTTCAATAAATTCCATATAACAGTGCCGTAAAGAAGGATTTGAATGATCAGGGTCTTATATAGAGTCTCCTTAGTTGTTCGCGATAGGGCTTTGCTGTTGAATTAGCTGTTGGATCTATCAAAGTGTGAAGATTTGATTGATAGTGAACTTTCCTGATCTAAAAATGCACTGATCGAGCCATTCAGGCTGTTGATAAAAGGTTTTAGGTGTTTCCACAATATAGCAGAAAATAACTTGTATGCAATATGAGACTGATGCGTCTATTTATTAGCGCAGTTGAATTGAATTATCAATGTCCAGTCGTTTATTTGTAATCTACAACCGAGGTTCACATGCACAAACACTTGTTTACTTACTTAGGTGGCTCTACAGTCCGGAGTGGACCTGGGCCTCAACCAACAAATCTCTCCAGTCAGCCTGGTTACGAGCCAGCTGCCTCCAACTGCGCATCCCAAGTTGATTGAGGTCCCCGCCCACTTGTTTGCGCCATCTATCGTGGATCCGAAGACTTTCCGAGCTGGAACGTTGCGCTCCATCCGCTCTAAATGACCCAGCCATCTTAGTCGCTCTATGTGAACTCTTCTGGCTAAGTCGATGTCTTTGTATAGGCCGTAAAGTTCGGCATTGTACCTTCTCCTCCACTCACCGTCTATGCAGACGAGACCAAAGATAGCTCGAAGAACTTTTCTCTCGAAATAACCAAGGGCATTCTCATCCGGTTTTGTCAAAGCCCATGCACCATACAACAGGACTAGGATTTAGTGTCTCATAAAGAGTTACCTTAGTAGTTCGAGATAGGGCTTTGCTACTCAATTGCCTTCTTAGCCCATAAAAACAGCGATTGGCAAGAGTAATTCTTCGTTTGATCTCCCCACTGGTGTCTTGGCGGAGCTCACCATAGAGCTTAGGTAGACAAAATCCTTTACTACCTCAAAATTATATTTGTTTGTTGTGGCATGGTGTCAATTACGCCGATGTTGGGTGTCCTTTTTGTAGACAACATATATTTTGTTTTGATGCCTCGATCTCAATACTCGTAAACACTGACGGCCCGCTGAGTTCTTCCGAATATGTCAATGTCATCGGCATAAGCGAGTAGTTGTACAGACTTGTAAAAGATTGTACCTCCGGTGTTTACTTGTGATTTTCGTACAATTCTTTCAAGTACCTATTATTTTAAAGAGATTGCATGATAGCGCGTCACCTTGTCTATTTATGACCTTTTCTGACATCGAACGGTTCAGTGGTGTTCTTTCCGGCTTTGATGGAGTAGCGTTAGTTCTCCATCGTCATACTGCATATATGGACGAGCTTGGCAGGATGTCAAAACTAGGCATGTCTCTGTATAACTCGTCTCTATACCTGCTATCATTTGAAATCGATGAAAGGTGATACGTATCGATTTTATATTCCTGGGTTTTTTCGAAGATCTGCCGTAGTGTGAATATTTGGTCAATGGTGGACTTTCCGGGCTTGAAACCCCACTGACAAGGACAGGATCAGGTTGTTGACGATCGGTTTTAGGCGTTCACATAATACGATAGAAAGGATATTATATTCGATGTTGAGAAGACTTATACCTTTGTAGTTGGCGCAGTTCAGAGGGTCTCCTTTCTTTAGGATCGGGCAAGCGATGCTCAAACACTGAACGCCAATTTGCTTGCTTATGTATGCTATCACGCAGTAAAATCTCTTACTAGATTTAAGATAAGTCTGATGCACAAAGCATTTTAAAATGCGGTTAAAGAGTGCAAGTCCCAATCTCCTGCATAATCTTTCTATTTTGCTTTGCAGCTTCTTGTTCTATTTGGCAGAGAGATTTTTACCAATGTTTTTGGTCTGGTGGTTTCATGTAGTACCTTTTCCCAAAACCGATTATTTATGGGCTAAGTAAGGTACCTTCGTCCAGGAAAACCGGCGTTATTGTAATTAGTGTGATCGTAATTACTATTACATACTAAGCCTAACAAAAGGCTCTTGATTATTCGGGTGCATTCTGAGTCTCCAATAATTTGAATTTTTTTCATGTTATCTCTTGTTTCATTTAGTATTCCTAATGACATCTACTACTTAAAATGTTTAACTCTCGTGGAGGAATTGTATATATCATATTTCGTTTATATTTATCTATCTTCCCGGCCCATTAGAGTAGATCCCCCCGAACAAAGTCAGCTGCAACATTGTTTAAATTGCTGTCCACACCCAAATAGCCAATAAATTACACTCAACAATAACCATATGACTGCCATTGTCACTCGACACGATTATTGATACATCTTCGGAGCGGTACAAAGTTGCTGGGAGTCGCAGCAACCATCAGCATCCTCATCATCATCATAGTCGTCATTATTGGTGCCGCCGACTCCACACCATTGCCATTGTCAACTTTGCCGAAACCTGACAGCAACTTAGGCAGCAGCAGCACCCTGGAGCACCTTCACCTTTTGTTTGGATGTAAATAATGTGTCATGCTGCAGTGCGACGAATAAATTCGATGAATTATGATTTTCGGATCACAAAGGCCCAACACAACACCATCTCCGAGCTCAATCTCAAGTGACACATGTATACGCGCCCAGGGAGAGATACAGGGACTTGGAGTGGAGCTCACTCCGCCGCGCGCTCTCTTAAAATAAATAAACTTTCTTGAGGCATTTAATTTACAACCGTCATTATAAAGTTGCCCGGTTTATTGGTGCGCCCCAGAATAAATTACCCGCCAATAAAGTTGTTATTTTATAATGACATTGTGCTGCGCACGGTGGTAGAAGTTTGTCCGTCCGTCCGACACCGATGACGATGGAGACCGAACCGAGAAACTTTTGATACATACATGTCGTTGGATTGGAACCTTACTTGGTCCTCTGAATTCAGTTGCAGTTCAGATGAAATTGCAAGTAGAAATAATATTTTAATCAATGTAACGAGGCGCTATTGGACTACCCTTTCGGATTGCCCCCAATGATTTGGGTGCGCGTTGGTTTGGTTTATCAGCTGAACACAACGGATGTGGTAAATCACTCATATGTACGGAGAATACACTGGTCCTGAGTCAGGAGGTGACATAAAATATGCGAAAATATTGTTCAGTGGTAAGTGGAATTTTCGTTGTCTAAAGTGAAGATAAAAAGGAAGAACACTTAACGGCTGGCAACAAGATATCAGTACGTACATATTGCTTGGCAACAGAGCTCATGAACTCAAATGATTTTTCATCTTTACGAAGGAGGTCTTAATCCGCTATATAACAGGGTGCGTGGGAGCATGAGGCTGTGGTTATCTAGCAAGCGAGTAATACTAGCGCTAACAAGCGCGAGCTCGCGCTTAAAAATAAAATTCATTTTGTCAGGGCATTGTGGTTATGTAACATAATTTTACAAGCACAAGCAAGCGCGAGCTCTCAGTAGCTCTGAACTTAATTTCATTTGCAAGCGCGAGCTTAGTCGAAAGGTGCTACCAACCGAGAATGGACTGTGAAAAATTAATAAGTGAAGTGCAGAAATGGTGTTGTATGTAGGACATGCGAACAAAAGTATACAGTGATAGGAAGGACTCATTCGCTAATATTGGAAAAACTATTTTTTTTTCTTTTTTCCGAGGGTTGGTGAAAAATCTTCCATAGACACTATGAGAATAGCACCCTTCGATATAAATTTGTTAGATATCGCAACTAAGTATTAACTTATCAAGCAATTTTTCTATCATGAAATAAAAACGTTTGGCAGGTTACTTTCCACTGAAAGATCCTGCACGTTCCGCAATCTAGACGCGGTTTATTTCGCCAAGTCGAAGGGTTTCGTCCTTTTTAGTCGGCGCAATAAATTGCTCTCATCCAAAATTTGTAGGACTGTATTGTTGACATGTCCGATTAGTCGGTTTCTATGCTTTCTCGCGAAGCTTCTAGTTTCAGCTTCGATTGTCGGAATTCCGAGATCCCTGTGGATATCGTCGTTTCTAATATACCACGGTGCTTGGACAATTCCTCTTAGCACTTTATTTTGAAAAGTTTGTAAAATATTGGCATTTGTTTTCTTGGTACAACCCCAAAGTTGTATACCGTAGGTCCACATCGGCTTTAGCACTTGCTTGTATAAAAGCAGTTTGTTCTCAGTACTGAGCTGGGAATGTTTTCCGAGTAACCAGTACATTTCTCTATATTTGATTTCGAGTTCTTTACGTTTCATTTTCACGTGCGAATTCCATTTCAGCCTTGCGTCGAGTGTCATTCCCAGGTATTTGTCCTCGTTTGCAAAACGTATTCGGGCCGAGTTTAGGAAAATTGGCAAGTTATTAGTTTTCTTGTAAGTGAAATTCACGTGAACCGATTTAGATTCGTTGAGGGCGATCCGCCAGTCCCTCGTCCATTCATTTACTTTATTTAGCGCGTTTTGCAGTTTTTCAGTCGTTTCTTCGATTGTTTTACCTACTGCTAGGATGGCAGTGTCATCGGCAAACGTAGCAAGGACAGTGCCATCTTCTTTCGGTATATCACGAGTATATAACAGATAGAGAAGCGGCCCAAGAACGCTTCCTTGTGGTACGCCGGCCGAAATTTCTTTGAGCTGCGAGTATTCGTTTCCATGTCTAACACGGAAGAGTCTAGTCCAAAGATATGATAGTAGAATATCGTATAAGCACACAGGGAGAACTTGTCGTAGTTTGCATTTCAAGCCATCATGCCACACCTTATCATCATGGCTTGCGAGACGTCAAGAAATACGTTTGAGCAAATCCTTTTTTTTTCAAGTGCTTTCTCGATTACGTCAGCAATTCTATGCACCTGGTCAATCGTCGAATGATTACTTCTGAACCCAAACTGGTGGTCAGGGATAAGATTATTTTCTTCTATAACCGGTTGGAGACGCCATAGTAATATCCTCTCGAAAATTTTGGATATGACTGGAAGAAGCGAAATTGGTCTATACGATTTTACCTCATTTGGCGGTTTTCCTGGTTTTAAGACCATTATTACTTCCGCAACTTTCCATTGGCTCGGAACGTGTTTTAATCTGAGCGCAGCATTTACAATATAGAGAAGCTTAATCAAAGCTTTTCTAGGTAAAACTTTGAGAATTTCTCCGGTGATTAAATCATAACCAGGAGCTTTCTTAGGTTTTAGAATCTCGATCTCATGTTTGAGTTCCCTTAGCGTTGCACTTGTGAGTGTTAAATTGCCAGATGGTAAATCCGGCCTGTTGATGTTATCGTAAACCACTTGACTATCGTACGGTTTAAAGGTTTCTTCCAGGTGGGCCGCAAAGACGTCCGCTTTTTCTTTATCTTCCCTTGCCCATTCATTTTGATTTAATTTAATTGGCGGCGCGGGGACTTCGGGCCTTTTGGTGCCTTTTACGGCTTTCCAAAGTGAATAATTGGAATCTTTTTTCGCTGTTAAACTTTCAAGGTAAGAGCCTATTGCACGATTCTTAAAATCCTTAATAGTTTTCTTCAACGCGTTGCACAGACGATTCAAGTGTGCTTTATGCTGCGGAGCACGACTCTGTTGCCATTTTTTATGCGGTTTTCGTTTTTCCTTGACCAATTCCTTTATTTCCGGAGGATATCGTAAGCCGTATTTGTCCGGCGTTTTCCTTGGAATTGGAGTATTATTTCAAGAGGCGAGCTGTACGATCTCAACGAAGCGATCAACTTCAACCAAGTTCATAGGGTGTCGTAAGTGGAACGCTCAGTTCAACATTATCTTCAATTTCGTTCCTAAAACCTTCCCAGTTAGTTGTTCTACCAGTTAATCTATCTGGATCTAGGTTATAGACTAGTTTTTCGCTCAATGTCAAAATAATTGGGGAATGATCAGACGTAAGATCAAAACTCTCTTTGACTTTTATGTGGTTGGTAGATATTCCTTTCACAACGAAAAAATCTATCAGATCAGGTATTTTTGAAGTATCAGTTGGCCAGTAAGTCGGTTTACCCGTCGAATGCAAATCGCAACTGTATTCCATACCTGCCCCATAGAGCATTCTACATTTTTCCGAACTATATCTTGAGCCCCAGAACGTGTGTTTCGCATTAAAATCGCCGCCAATAATGAAATTAGGTTTAAGCGATTCAAATATGTTAGTAAAATCACTTTTTTCAAGCGCGGAACGCGGTGGACAGTAGATAGACGAACTTTTAATAGTACGCTGACTATTTTTAACTCGAATCGTGCAAAGTTGCAAAGTTTCAAGTTCTATCTTTAGGTCTTCGGATTGTTCGATGCAGTCCTTAATAAATAAGGATAATCCGCCTCATTATAGCAATCACTATAGCCTTTTATTTTTAAATGCGATTCCTTTTTTACGTGGGTTTCAGAAATCAAGCAAATATCAATATCGTTTTCACGCATGAATATTTCCAATTCGTCAAGTTTTTGCAAAAGTCCGTTTGCATCCCAAGTACATATTTTTAACATTCGTTTGTCATTCATATTCTAGTTGAAGTACGCGTTTTCTGTGAATTATTTTCAAGCTTAACCAGCCTATCGAGAATAATTTTATTTATTTTGCTTTGTTCTTCAAGTTTCGCGAGAATAACTGAGAAAACATGAGAAAAGGGGTCCGCCGAAATTTCAAGTTTTTTTGGTTTTTCGGAAGCCCGTGAGCATAAGACTGCATTGCTGCTAATCTTAGCTTTTCAGTACCGTTTCTTTTAAGAGCAGAGGTCGGGGGCCTTTCTGTTGTCGCTCTTTCCCTCACCTTTTTGTGCTCTGAACCCGGTAGTTTTAGTTTGCCTACTTTCTCCGGTGCGATCTTACGCTTTGGTTTAGTTTGCAATTTTGATTTTATATTTAGTGGCTTAAGGAGCGCCCCTCTCCGTTTTTGCAACTCCTTAGCTACTTCACAGCCTCTATAATTTGCCGGGTGCTTTCCCTTACAATTAACACATGTTGCAGAGGTTTGTTTGTTTACTCCACAAACTTAGGAGAGGTGATTTCCGGCGCATTTCACACATCGTGGTTCTTTTCGACAATACGCTTGCGTATGATTGAATCCTTGGCATCGTTTGCACTGAGGTATCAATCTTGTATTCTTGCGCATGGGTTTGATTTTGACTACGACATTCAGAATTGTTCTTATTTCGTAAATCTTATCCAAACTCTCAGGTTTATCAAAAGTTAGCATAAAAAGAGGAAGCCCGCGCTTTACCGTCGTTCCCTCGCCTTCCAATTTTTGTTTTACCCGTTTAATTAAATTTACTGCATCGACGATTTTAAAGTTTTTGTTCTTCAAATCGTGAACAACATCTTCCTTTAAGCATGTGGCATGAAGTCCTCTAGCTATGACTCGTATCGGTCTTTCAGATTTATTTTCGTAAGTACACCACTGAATTTTTTCAGCATTCAGTTTATTAGATACTAAGCGGTAACTGTCTGAGTCCTTTACGTTTACTTTCCATTTGTTATTGTTGAGCGATGTTACTTCAAAATCGGATAGCAACAGAGGTTTAAGAATAGAATGCAGTTTATTATAGTCTGCAATTCCGATTACGTTTATTGGCGGCGGTGATCGTACCTTAGTTCGTGGATTTTCTTCGACACATGTGTTTATTTTGTCACGCTGTTCGTTATCTTATCGCTCATTTTGCGTGTTTTCTTGCCTCGTTACCATTTCGGGCGAAGAACCAGCTTTTCGTTTCTTAACTGGTCGTTTTTTTAGAATCCAGTTAGTTTCCCGAGCTAGTTCTTCTTCATCCGTTTGATAATCAGTGTTTTCGGGGACGTTTGAACTCGCAGCAGACTCATTACGAGGTTGTCTTATTTCTTCGCAGAAAAGTTCCATTTTACTTAACCTGGTGCGGAGTTCCATATTTTCGTCCGTAAGGCTTTAAATTTTTGCTGAAGTCCGTTGTTCGTGCGCCGACACTATCGATGTCGCCGGACTTCTAGTTCCGCACGTTTTTATGGTAGATCTTGATGGTGGAGACTACTAACTAACTACCCTGGTATCTTTTTTAAAAGGGTCAGATGAACGCAATAAATGGCTCTCCCCAGAATCCGTAGAGCCGACCTCCGAAGAGGGTGGATTTTCCAGTGTACCTGGACTGCCACCTGGGGTATTTATATCTTTTGTTTTGTTCATTGCATACTTTGTATACGCCATACTCGGTATACGGAGGGTGGATTTTAGTCGTCTCTTACGACAGGCATGCCTACCTCGGGTATATTCTAACCCCTACCCGAAGGGGTAATTGGAAAAACCGATCTCCATCTTCCTTAAGCATTTTGTGCAAGTGGTGATATTCACCTAATTGAGACCGCAATTCATTTATACGTATAGGATGGATACGCTGTTTTTTTCTTTTTAAAAATGTGTATCTCAACCACGTACTTTCTGTTAATACAATAAAATTTCTAAAAAAAGCGACATGTTGTCCACTTCACTGAAACCAAACAGAAACTGAAGCGTTAACTAGCTAAATTTTAATCGACCAGCTTAAAAGCTCAAGCGAGAGCGAGCTCGCGCTACACATAGCAAGCGCCAGCTCGCGCTAGTATTGCTCGCTTGCTACTTAACCACTGCCTGACGGGTAGCTTAAGCCATCGCGTAAGAAACGAAATATTTCAAATCTTTCTTCTAAGTGTAACTGAAGTACAGGTTTAATTTGAATCTCTGTGGATCCCATGTGTTGCCCAGTTGTGGGATGCCATAAAGCTGGAGTAAGGAGAATGGAGATAAAATCCTTGATTTGGTTAAATTTTTTGATTGGTCCGGCTTCATCTGAATCATCCCGAGTCTTGGAATAGATTTTCGTGGCTTTGTCGACAATTCGCCGAAATCGTTCAAGTATAATTCTCGGTTGGCAGTCTTTCTGGTTGCATGGGCATTATATGATACTGTTTCCTCGTAATATTTTGGTGTACAAGACAGTCACATTCGTGTTTCTGGTCTATGAGAATATCTGTAGCGAAAAGTTAAATAGAGCCATGCCTTCTAAACATCCCTGTCAAGGAAATCCGCCTATGCAGGGTGACGTAGGAGAACCCACTTTTCTCTTTCTATTAAGTGTGGTTGCACCTACTCGCCACTGCCGATGATACTGACGTAATCAGTACAACACAGCGTGATGTTAAGCGAATTATCATAAGTGAAGAAAACCATAAAGCTAATATTACACAATCTGATAAAGGAGACACATTTGACGATTATCGTAGACAAATGGGTTGAAGTTAAGCCATTTGACCTCGCATCAACTTTTATTTAGATCCAAACTGTTCAGACATTTGCAGAAAAAATATGAAAATTTAACCCCAATAGTCAGCAAAAACTGATAGTGGCCAAATTGTAATCGTAGCTTTAGTTATGTTGAGAGGAAAAATGTTGATTGAAGAAGAAGATACAAGACGAACTGTATGGTCTGCATAACGACTTGGGACACGTAGTGCAAATAGACACCAATGCTTTGGCCCGGAGACTTCGAGTCCACTCCAGAGGAAATGCATAATAGAGAAAGATCACTGTAGAAAAAAACTCATGGAAGAGTGAAACTGCTGTCTAGTTTGTGAATGCGCAGGCTTACCTGAGACTATAGTGCCACCTAAGTAAGTACATAATTTAACATATCACTTCCATAATCACTTCTAATGCTAGATTTGAATTAAGACTTAGACTTAGTACTAAATTTACTCTGTTGTACATTCAATAGCCTTCGCGCCTTCACAATGTTGACTGGCCCACTTTTACGGTAAACTAAATTTTCCTAAACTACTCATCCCTTAGAGGAGTAGTCCAGACTATGTCGCAATCTAAGCAAAGTTAGAGGCACTCCTATTTCCCAGCAGTAGTTGTTTCATTGTGGCTTCTCTGAGTCGCATGTACAGATCCACTACTCGGTGCCGAAAACTACCAAAGGACACAGAACGAGTCATTTGTCAAGTAGTCCTAGTAAACTTGTATACACCGAGTTTACCCAGGTCACTCTCAAAGAAGAAAAAATGAGAATATAGGACCTCTTACCTTTCGACAGGAAGAAAATGATGACGGCAGAGACGAAACGTGTTATCTCCAACAATGGACCAAGCGGCTGATATCAAACATAAAGACGTAGATTGTAGGTTAAGGTCACTGTGGCCACTATTGGGCCTAAGATTTTTGACAGAAAGATGTTGGTTTTATCTGTTAACTTCAGTTTCCATCCAGCAATGATGACTTTTTTCATTTAGCCAATTTTTTATACAGTTCTTTGCCGTACTCACTGGTATTCCACAGAATGGTTTTGACATCATAAAGTTTGATGCAGCACCGGCTCTGAGTAGTAGATCAGCCTTTTCATATGATTTTTTGGGCTGTTCTTACCATACATGTGAAATGTCTGCAAATGTAGGTTTGTTCTGTTCCCAGCTATTGCGATTTGTGAATGTAACCTTGAAGTTGTGGCGGAAGTTAAGTCTTGGCAGAGATTTGTCTGTGTTTCTTATTTCTAGTAGTTCAATACCGTTAAGTTCTTCCGCAATGTCCGAGTGAACTAATTTGGAGTTCGAATCATCTTCAATAATGAACATGAAGGCGTTAACCATAGCTTATTTCCTTATATGAGATTGAGGGGGTGGTATGTTAAGAATATCCTCCAGTGCTGCAGTAGAAGCAGCTTTCATCGCATCTGTTATGCATACACAGGCTAGTCTGTGAAGTTTTTTGAGCGTGTTTTGTGTAGACCTCTGTTTCGTTTTTTTGCTACCATACTTGTGCTGCATATGAGACGATCGGCCTTGCTTTCACTGTCTAGATCCATAGCATCATTTTGGAGTTTAGGCTTAATTTTTTACCAATGATACTTTTGCTGGTCCGTAATGAGATCCTGGCTTTGTGAGCTGAGAGTTCTAAGCAAGTTTCTCATCATCTGTTAGACCAAAGTACGAGTATTTAACCTCATTTGAGACTTCTACTGTTTCACTAAAAAGCATGGGTGGAGGGTCTACAGAATCACGAAAGAGCTGACAGGTTGTCGCAGCTCCAGCCAATACCCAGTGAAAAGCCTAGACGGCTCCTTGCTCATTTCGGATGAGGACCAGCTCAAGAGATGGAAAGAGCATTTTGCTACGGTTTTGAACCGTGTATTCGCTAGCGATATGCTCCCAAATCAGACTGAGATGCCCGAGGTGAGAAGCTCCCGAATACGCACCACGACTCCCACTAAAGATGAGATCATTACCGCGATCAAGACACTCAAAACCAACAAGGCGGTAGGACTTGACGGTATTCCAGCAGAGCTCTTACGAGCAGCGCCAACAACATCGGCTGAGCTTCTGCTTCCACTTATAGATAGAGCTTGGGAAGCTGAGAGCTTTCCTAACGAGTGGAAAAAGGGAATGATCGTCAAGCTTCCTAAGACAGGAAATTTAATGGAGTGCGGAAACTGGAGGGGTATCTGCGTGCTGCCTGCTGTAGCTAAGATAATAGCTAAAATCATCCTTGAGCGTATCAACCAACATCTCGAAGACACACTCGATGCCGAACAAGCAGGTTTCCGCTCTGGATCCGACCACATCAACACCCTGCGGATTATCATCGAACAGTGTGTTGAATATCGATCGCGACTGCACCTGCTGTTCATCGATTTTGAGAAGGCGTTCGATAGTGTCAACAGGGAGTTTATTTGGCGTGCCTTACGCAGGAGAGGCATTCCCGATAAACTAATTGCTATTACCAAAGCTACATATGAAGGCTCAAAATGTCACGTTCTGCACAGGGGAAGGTTGTCTGAGGAATTTGAGATCCAAAGTGGAGTAAGACAAGGCTGTATCCTTTCACCAATATTATTCCTATTGGTGATTAGCGATGTGCTTCATGCAGCTTTGTCGACGGGAAACGGAGGAATTCGATGGACTCTTACATCTCAACTGAAACATCTTGACTACGCAGACGATGTATGCTTACTCTCCCACAGAATTATGGACCTCCACCAAATGACAGCAGATGTGGAGAGGGAGGCAGGTGTCGTCGGGCTGAAAATTAATACGACAAAAACTAAAATTATCAGCCTTGGAACTAACTCATCGGCTCAAATATGCATTGCTGGACAACCGGTAGAGAGAGTAGAGGATTTCCAGTATCTTGGGAGTATTGTCTCGACCGATGGTGGAACCGAACTGGATATAGCCAACAGGATCGCCAAAGTAAAGTCTGCGTGCAATCAGTTTGAGCACCAAAATAAGATTGTTCCGCTCCAACGTTGAATCCGTGCTGCTATATGATTGCAGCACGTGGAGAGTGACCACTACTATTACCAGAAAGCTGCAAACGTTCGTTAATAGGTGTCTGCGCAATATCTTAAGGATTTTCTGGCCCAATCGTATCTCTAACGAACACCTTTACGAGAGAACGGGTCAGGAACCAATAGGCACAACTATCCAACGGCGGAAGTGGCAGTGGATTGGTCACACGTTCCGAAAGGGTGACAGCTCCATAGCGAACCATGCTATGCAATGGAACCCTCTAACTCAGGATGGCAGAAGACCTGGCGGTCCGCGGAAAACATGGCGCAGAACAGTCGAGAAAGAGGCACGGCAGTTAGGGAAAAGTTGGGGAGAACTCAGACACATTGCCAGAAACCGTACACGATGGCGCGTAGGCGTAATAGAGGCCCTAGGACCCACAATGGGATACAGGACATAAGTAAAAGTATGGGTATAGGGTAACGAAGCAGCTGATGAACTAGCAAGAAACGGATCAGACACGCCGTTCCTTGGACCAGAACCGTTTTGTGGGATAGGACCCCACAAAATAAGGCAAGACTTAAGAAATGAAGAAAAGAACAAATGGGCTAAGCATTGGAACGATATCCCCCACCTAAGACAGGCGAAAGAACTTCTGTTGAAATACAACCAAAAAAAAAGTAGAACCTGCCTAAGACTCAGCATTAGGGGCGGGCATTTTAACGGACCTGCCTAGTAGTACAATGGACTAGAGAAGTCTGAGTGCTCTGGGATTTGGGCTTCCTTTTTTTAGGCAAAACAAAAAAAAACGGATCACTGCAGACTCAGGGAGCACCCCAGGAAACTGGGAATAGAGAGAGACGAACACTGCAAGTTCTACACGGATATTGCAGAAACACCAGCACACCTTCTTATGGAATGCGAAGCACTGATCCGCAAAAGAAGAAACCATTTAGTTGCATATCTCTTAGTTGGATCTACCTTTGCTGGATCCACTCAAGATACTCCGATTAGTAGCAGCTGGACTGAAGGAAGTGCTCTAGACCGAGCATATCATCGACTAGAGCCTTAGTTTGAGGGGCACGTTAGATCTACTAAAGGTTGCAGTGCACTTGCACCTCAATACCTATCTATCTATCTACAGGTGCCTTTTACCTTTCTTTTTTCTTGGTGAACAGAACTATGGTACACTTCCTTAGGTCAACTTTTTGGCACCAGTTAGCAATTAGATTCAGTGCCCTCTGGGGGAGATCCGAGATTGTTTCTTCGAATTTGCCTTTGGTTGCTTTCGCAATATCATCTGCGTAACCTTGGGCATAGAATCTTTGTCGCTGAGTATTTTCAGCAGTTCATTTACTACGATGGACCACAAAAAGGGGAAGAGAACTCCACTTTGGGGGAACCTATTGGAGCAGTGACTCTGAGTTTGTTGCTGCCTATGAAAAAGTCGAAAATTGAGCCGACGCCAAACTGAAAGTAGTACTTGAATGAAGAGCTTCACGGAATGGTGTCCGTGTGAAGCGGTAAAGTTCCTGATGATAAAAGAAGAACGGCGCGACGGTTGGAAATTAGTCAATTACTTTCACTCCCATATTAAGTACTTATTAGATTAGGTCTTCATCCTGAGACTGTATGACTTTCCTGCGGACGAAGTTTGCCTTTAAAAGTCTGGAAATTTCATTCAATAAAAGCTTTGAAATTTATACCTATACATAGATCCAGAGGTTTGAAGTCGACAGTAATTTGTCTTTTCTTTTTACTAATCCAAATGCCCGGAGAATATTTATATTACATCGCTAAGCATAACGTAAAGAAAGAATGCCCACATCACCTGCTCTTGTACGCATTTTAGGCATCTTTCTTCGCAAATACCACTGTACTTCTCGTCCTGTCGATTCGTCTTCAGTGGGTACGTGCAAGCGCACAACAAATTGACAGCGTAACATGATTCGCGCAGCGTACCAACTCTGCACACTCATGTTCACGTTCATTACGTGCAGCGGGTCAATACAAAATGTTTCGACAGATATTCGACGTATATACGGATCGGCGCAGTCCGATCGCGTCGTCGTCGTCCTGTGGATGAACAAACGGAGCACCACCAGAACAAACAAGAAATAGTTTAACCAGCCAACTCAGAAAAAAGAGAAGTCGAACATCTCTCGAAGATAAACAATCTTTTGGTCATACTACATATACATCTCGCACGAAGACGCAAGGACAAGCCCATGCGATCTTCATCCTCTCATCCCCTAAATCTCGGGTGAGAGTCTAATCCCCGTCGTCATCATCATCATCATCAGCAGCAGCAGTAACCATCGCAACAGCAGCATCATCACATTGTAGAAACAGTAGATCAAGTGAAAGATATGAGAGTTCTGCGAGCTTAGCACAGCTCCCGATCGAGCGCGATATCTTTGGGTGATTTTTTTTTTTTTTTTTATCTGCGAGATGATGGCGTGGCTCCTACGATTCCGGTATCCGTGGACAAGTGCCATTTTCTTGTCGTTGTTTTGGGCTTATTGCGAAACCACAGAAAATTGTGTCTCAATTCAAGGAATTAAGCAGCCTATCATGAGGTTTCGATCTGGATATTTTAATCGTTGGCAGCTATAAATTACGCACATTGGCACCGCAAGACCGACATTTGCTCAGTGAGTTAAAGCTTTGGGTTTCGTATGTTGATGATGCCTGTGTGATGGTAATGGTGGTGCTGCTGATCTGCATTCTGTCGATGTTTGTGGTAACTTTTTTAGTTTCATTTGGAGAATTTGTTCTTAAAATACAGAGGAGCAACTCAGAGTGCATATAGGTCGGGGATTTGTTTGGTTTTCGAATTGGTTCTTGAAATTCCTTAGATGCAATCTGATCTGTGGTGATTGCCATTCAATGATCACGAACAGTCTGCCGATGGATGGAGAAGAACCGTCCGACGCAATGAAATGTAATCCAACATGAAATGGACATAACTTTGTGCAGTGAATTGCGTTTGATAGATTTTACAACGCAGATTAAAAAAAATTTAAAAATGCACAACATGTTGAGAACGTCTTTGTTTTAGTTTTTTCTTCCTATTTATGATCTCGTGAGCATAGTTTACTAATTTTTACTTAAGTGACTTGACACTGATGACATGACAGTCACAGGGTCAACATCGACTTGGACCACAATCTGGTTGCAGTCAATGTGCGAATGCGAATATCCTAAACGCCTCTAATTCAAAGAAATACTGGGAACAAATTGAAAACGTGTGCAGCGGCTCTTCGAGTACAAAGTAGAGCGAGAAACGCTCTGGAGCTCTACGGGCAAAAGAGCAGTGACGAACATCGGCTTCCTAACAAAGAAGACAAAAGGCATACGATTGAGTCAACAGGGACTTGACTTCTTCTTCTTCCTTTTATCAGCGAGGTTATGATCCGAAAACTAGGGATCACAACCCTCCCACTTCACCGCATTTCTACTGATCCGCCTGTGGGGTTCGCCTATTTGATCTCAGAAAATATCGGCAGGCCTGCCGATTTTGGATCACTCGGTTACTGAGGCCAATGAAATGCCGATGTCGTCGCATTTGTCTGATGCAGGCGTTTATAGGCCTGCCTTTCCTACATCGCGATGTCTTTGGAACGTGCATAGATATTGCCTTTTTTACAGGGTTCAAATGATCTCTTCTTTGAACGTGGCAATACCAGCTGAGCCGGTCGCGCTCTAATTTTCGTACGATGGTTTCCTTGATGTGAAAGCTTCCACGGATCTTCGAACTTCTTATTCGATCAAGCTTGGTCACTCCTGCTGTCATGCGAAGCATCTTCATCTCAGCTGCCGTTAATTTACTCTCATACTTTTTGTACATCGTCCAACATTGTGAACCGTATGTGAGCGCTGGACGTACAACTGCGGTGTAGAGCCTTCCTTTCAACTTAGGGGGCATTTTTCTGTCACAGAAGATAGCGGAATTTTCTCGCCACTTCATCCACCCTACGCTTACACGATGATTGATGTCGTCATCACAAGTTGCTTTGCTATTGATCATAGATCCCAGATATTTGAACTTTTCGCACTTGGGAAGCACTGTTCCATTCAAATAAATGTCTGGAATAGGCCTGAGTGGATCAGAGAACGGGCAGCACAAGTACTCTGTCTTTTTTGAACTAATGCGATACCCATTTCCCTCCAAAACGTCCACCCACACATCAAGTGCTCGTTGCAGGGATGTAGGATCCTCACTTATGATGGCTCCATCGTCAGCAAAGAATAACTGATGTACCTTGGGGTCCATCACTTTACCTTCAAGCAGATAATCAAGGACTGTAATAAAGAGCAAAGGACTTAAAACGCTTCCCTGGTGCACCCCGACTTTGATTCGGAACTCTTCGGTTACTCCAGCGGGGCATCTTACTTTTGTCTTTGCTCCTTCGTACATGTCCATAATCATCTGTACATAGGTTTCTGGAACCCCTCGATGTCTTAGCGCCACCCATATCAGATCTCGTGGTTGTCTGTCGAATGCCTTTTCAAAGTCAACCAATACAATATGCAAATCCCTTAAGGAATCACGATGTTTTTCCATTATGATCCTTATACTTTGGATTGCATCTGTGGTTGATTTACCCGAGACAAACCCGCACTGATCATCAGATAGCCGTATTATTTTTCGCAGTCGGCCACCTAATACCCGCTCAACGATTTTCATGGTGTGTGACATCAGCTTGATCGAACGGTAGTTATCACAGTTTCGCGTATCACCCTTCCCTTTGTATACAGGGAGAAGGTAAATTTCCCTCCATTCATTCGGCATTGGATCACCTCTCACGAATTTGGAGATGAGAATTCTGAGCCATCTGAACCCGATGTCTCCCATCTTTTTCCAGAACTCAGAGGGTATCTCGTCTGGCCCAACCGCTTTTCGTTTTTTGGAGTATTTGACCGCCTCACTAACTTCTTCGACTGTAATGTCGGGTATTTGTTCACAGTTAGGGGTGGCTCTTGGAAAGTATAGCCGGGGAAACTGTTCATTCAAAAGCTCTTCACAATACTGCCGCCACCTCTGCAGAATTTTGTCGTCATCCACAAGAAGCTGGCCATGAGCATTGCTAATGAACTTTGGCGAACGAATCTCCTGAGCATTCTTCCTTCTTTGGGCGGCTATTTTGAAGATAGTGGCACTCTTGTTCATATTGTGTCTTCGCAGCTCCTGGATAGCCTGGTTTGCATCAGCAACCGGGGAAAATATTTTATCCAGCTCCCGATACAGGCCCTCCGTACTCTCTGCTTGAAGCTGAGCGCACTTCTTCTTCGCTTTTTTCTTGCAGCATCTGTATTCCATTTCGAGGCGAGCTTTTTCGTCACTATTATTAGAGGGGCACTTTGACCAAGCTTTGAAAGCCGCTTTCTTCTCATTTATCACTTTCTTAGCTTCATCACTCCACCACCATGTTTCTTTGGCGTGTTGATGGTGGCCTTTTGAAGCTCCTAGCAGTGATTTGGCCTTCTTTAAGCAAGTTCGCTGTAGGGAATCCCACATATTTTGTGCTCTGCACTCTTCATCCTCAGCTCCGTTGATGGTGTGAGAGAGGTAATTTTTCATTACGAAAACAAAAGCATCGCCTTTTTCTTTGTCCAGATTGTACCACTTGATTTTCTCAGAGACCCCTGTTTGTTTGCTTTTCTTTGGTGTTTTCATAAAAATTTCTGTTAGCAGGAGACGGTGTTGACGAGCGATTGCCTCTCCCAGGATCACTTTGCAATCTTTTACCCGAGGCTTCATGAAACTGCCTACCAAATGGTAGTCAATCTGAGTTTCATCTCCACCACTGCTGTAAGTGATCAGGTGTCGGCTTTGTTTGATGAACATGGTATTTAACACGATAAGACTGTGTGATTTGCACATGCTTAGGATGTCATCACCAGGAAGGTTCCTGGTGCCATATCCTAGTCCTCCATGGCAGTCTTCATAGTCTTCGTTTGATTTCCCGACATGTCCATTCAAATCTCCTCCCACAAACAGAAATTCTTCCTTTGGGATGTTCTTAAGGAGATTGTGGAAATCTAGCCAAAATGCATCCTTATCTATCTGATTGCACCCATTGTGGGGAGCATATGCACTGACAATATTTCACACCTCTCCTTGTATTACTAGTTTGAGAGACATCAAACGGTCGCTGGACTTCGAAATGCTCAAGACGCTTCCAAGTAGCTTTGCCGCAAGGATGATACCGATTCCGTTCCTAGCCTTTTCCGTTCCGTAGTAGAACATCTTGTAATCTTTTGTTCTAACGTCCAAGAAACGCGCCCGATTCCCGGTGTTTTTCCATTTCGTCTCTTGGACACACAAGATGTCCACCCGCCTTCTATTCATCATCTCTTCCAGCTCGTAACTTCGACCGGTCATGCTTCCAACGTTCCAACTCGCGACCCTTAAATTGCGTCCAAACTGTTTCATTATGTTGCTAGCCCCCGGAATCCGTATAGCTCTGACCCGATCATTTCTGCTCGGTCCAGGATCAGTACCATGCACAGCAGTGGTAGTGCCTGGCGGGGTAGTGCCTTTCCTTTTTGCAAGTATTATCATAATGATACAGTTTTGCAATACAATTTTTGCACCATATTGCGATGGTGTTTGTTGTTTGACACGTGCATGCTCCTGTTTTAGTATTGTTTGATCTTTCTTTTATGACACCGGTGATCTCCAGTCGTGTCAACCCACGGACTCGCATGCACACTTGTGGGAGGGTTTTTATGGTAGTATATGTGTCGCTAGGCTCACTTGGGTGTTATATTGCCTAGATCTGATTTGTCCCCTTAGTCGCCTTTTACGACAAGCGCTAGTTGTTGGGGGGCGCTGCAGTGATATTCTTAACCCGTCTCAACAGGGACTTGACTATTGCAGGAAATACGTTCGAAATGTGTTACAAACTACCAACAGATCCCTTTATGCAAGAAGAAGATAAACTAGTTGTAGAATCATAGTCGATGCTGATACCTTGCAAAGAACACTTGTGTAAAATCGACGATGGCCTTTATATGTATGTCAAGAAGAGCACTCCATTCCACATAGCTAATGATGAACAGCTTCTCCATCCTCCTTTCAAAAGAATGAAGAGAGCGATACTTAGACTGAGGGGGTTAACAGTCTACCTGCTAAACATTGTGAAGCAGTCCGACTGCTGATGATGAATTAGTTAGGAATATTTTTTTTTTAATAAGGCCTTGCACAGTTACCGACACTGCGACCTGAAAGACCTATTGTGTCAAGGGTGTTTATAAGTTTAGGATATTCATCACATCCTTTATGAAGATGAGTAAGTCCTTGGTTGAGGAGTCCGTAAGCTCCACACGTGTGAATCTATTGATGTTTCGCATGACAGCAGGGCTGACAAAGGTTGATCGAATAAGAAGTTCGAAGATCGATGGAAACCTTCACGCCAAGAAACCAACTCACAAAAAATAGATCGCGACCTTCTCAGCTAATATTGTCATGTTCAAAGAAGAGATCATTTGAACTCCATCAAAGAGGCAATATCAATGGACGTTCCAAAGATATCACGAAAGAAAGGCAGGCCTGTAAACTCCTGAATCACACAAATGTAATGACATCCGCATTTTGGTTTGCCTCAGTAACGAAGTGGTTTAAAATCGGAAGGCGTGCCTATATTTGGTAAGGTCAAACAGGCGAACTTAACACGTGGATCAGTAGAAATGCAATGAAGTGCGACGGTTATGATCCATTGAGTTCAGATCATAACCTCGCCGAAATGGGGAGGAACACAATTTTTCTGCCCAGGGGAACCATTCTGGGGAACAATTTATTCACGATAGGGCTGATCGTTTTTCGCAGCAACCGGTAACTATACACAATACATACGAGAATATGTTATACATATTCGGTGTAATTAACATATACTCAAATGGAAGTACTAAACGCTTATTATGAATTCCTACTATAACTCAACACACCCTTATGTAAACATCGAGGATGGTTTTTAGCGCTCCATCACAAAAACTCACTTATAAACCATACAGTGCAGAAATGGAGTATGGTCCATACTCCAGTTCTACACTGAGCTCGAGGAGGTTTTCAGTTGTTTAGTTAATCGTTTTCATTTGGAAACCCTCCTGCATGTCTGAATAAAACAAAGCGAATAGGGTATTAAGTACATACACTCAACCACTTCGATTTGTGCTGATTTGGAGGGTTTCCAAATGTAACATCATAAATACACTACTGAAACCCTCCACGATCGCAAGGCAGTGGGGTTGCTGACATGTAGTAGGGATTCATAACACACATCTTAGATAAAGGCATCGATAATCCTACGGGTTTTTTGTGCTGAGCTTGAGGAGGGTTTCCAAATGTGAAATCATAGATACACTGTTAAAACCCTCCTCGATATTAGAACAATGGGTGCGCGAAGTCGTACCGGGACTTATCCTACGGGTTTTTTGTGCTGAGCTTGAGGAGGGTTTCCAAATGTGAAATCATAGATACACTGTTAAAACCCTCCTCGATATTAGAACAATGGGTGCGCGAAGTCGTACCGGGACTTATCCCCAGCCCAACACGCATACACGAAGGGTAAATGTGTGGAAACTGCCCTACAGCGTGTTGTCGGCTCTATAGAAAAATCACTTAAGGATAAAGAGTTCACACTAGCTGCTTTCTTGGACATTGAAGGAGCCTTCAAAAATGTAAATACCGAAGCGGTTAAAAGAAACCTAAGAAACCTAGACATCGACATCAGTCTAATTAACTGGATTGTTAGCATGCTCGAGGAACGACATATAACCACCGAACATAAGGGTTCAAAGCTCGAAGCATACGCCTCGAGGGGCACCCCTCAAAGCGGGGTAATCTCCCCACTGCTCTGGGTCATTGTTCTTAATGAGGTACTACAACAACTAAGGTACAGTGGGGTCAGAGCTACAGCGTACGCGAATGACGTCGTGCTGCTTGCAACAGGTAAATTCCTGCCTACCCTCAGCGAACAACTTGACGGAGCCCTAAATATTCTTAGCATATGGGCCAGGAGCTGCGGTCTAAAGGTCAATCCCCAAAAAACCGAACTCGTACTTTTTACGAACAAGAGGAAAATACCGGAGTTTAGTACACCTTCTGTTGATGGTATCCCACTCAGATTGTCCGATAGCGCAAAACACCTGGGCCTTGTACTTGACAAAAAGCTCAATTGGAGATTAAATATAGAGGAAAGAATTAAGAAAGCAACAATAGCGTTTTACTCATGTAGTAGAATTTTTGGTAGAACCTGGGGACCCTCCCCCAAAATCATACTATGGATGTATACGGCTATAGTTAGACCCATACTAACTTACGGCAATCTAGTATGGTGGCCAGCTGTCAACAAATCCACCAACTTAAAGGCAATCACCCAAGTTCAAAGACTAGCGTGCATTGGCATCACCAGTGCAATGAGGACAACTCCAACCGCAGGACTCGAGGCTATCCTCAACCTGCTACCGCTAGACATCTTTATACGAACATCAGCAGCCATTAATGCTATGAGAATAAGTCAGTCAGCGAACTGGAAACTAAGCAGAACAGGTCACTCGATGATCCTACTCGATTACTTTGGCCTCATGCCCGTAACGGATTACATGACGCCATATTTAGACTTTGCAAGGCCTTTCTCTACCGCCTACCCTAGCAGGGAAGATTGGAAAAGCGGCCATATACCTAATGCCGAATCTACAGCCATCTACACAGATGGTTCAAAAATGAGCACTGGTGTAGGATCAGGTATCTTCTCCGACCCTCTAGGTGTATTAAAATCCATACGACTTCCAAACCACAGCAGTGTTTTCCAAGCAAAGGTCTTAGCAGTGGCAATAGCCGCCCGTGAGCCCGTGAGCCACTGAGGAGGCGAACACAAGATGGAACTCCATGGAAACTTGCGCCATCACTAGGAATCTATGGCCATCTTTCGACAAAGCAAAGACCGAAAGAATCATCCGGAAAGATAGGAAATCCCTTCCCACCCTCGTGGTCATCACACGGGGCACAACACTCTGCGGTACCACTTGAAGCAACTACGCCTGACGGAGGAGGAACTCTGTAGAGGCTGTGGTGACGAGGAAGTTTTTGAGGACACAACCCACTTCCTGTGCCACTGTCCGAGTCTTCAACACTCCAGGAAAAAGTTCCTTGGTAAATATTTCTTCCAGGATCTCGAGGAACTCTCCGGCGTTTCAACGGAAAAGATGTTGAACTTCATCAAATCATCAGGGTAGTTTGTATGCAGAAATGAAGTAAGTGACTGAGTTAGTAGTTTTTAGTTTTATTGGGTAAGGGATTACTTTTTCCCCCATGGGTACCACAATGGGTCAACGCTGACCTGAGTGTGGCAGAGAGCGTCCCTCCCTGCCAGCCCACATACCTAACCTAACCTGAGTCGTACAAGGAATTCATAATACGCGTTATAAACCAACGGATCGAGCTTGCTGGAGAGCCATGCTTATTAAGACCCAGGACTTTCTCGAACTGGAGCGCTAAATAAAGAAGAGGCCTGGCAGACCGCAGCCTTTTTTCTCTACTACTCTACCTATTGCCCAATGTGTAATCATTGTTCTTCACCACAAATTGGACCAACCCACAAAAACATCTAATCTGTAGAGCTTGTACTTGTATCTGTGACATCAATCATTATTTGAAAAATGTATGTATAAATACGCATAGATTAGTCTTTCACTAAATGACGTTACGATGGACAGAACATATGGGAACACAGCAACATTTTAATATTGATTCATGATTTAAACACACACACCAAAGCCGCCAAAATATGAAAACATGACGAATTTCCTTAATTAGCTGCTACCCCAAATGGTGAGTGACACACACCAAAGCGAAGATTAAATTAAATGAATTTTATCAATAAAATAATGGCTTACCAATACGCATTTCGAATTAAACAAAGGAGAACGCTTTTAATTTCGTCTCGCATGGCCTGAGTGTGTTTTGTGTCTGTCCAACTGACAGTTGATTTACAGCTTCAATTTCAATTCAAAAACCTTTCAGCAATAAATCATTCAATCGCGTTCGCTCTCCGGATAAATTATTCGCTTGGCTTTTATTCGATTTCGTGTCCCATATCAGTTTCAACATTTTCGACTGAGATCATCGTAGCGCACTCACTCATTAAATTGTTTAAAAAAAAAAATCCGTTTAAACAATTTTTAGTCACACTCAGCAAAAGCACTTTGACGTTCGCATCTAATGCAGCCTCGAGGTCTCGACCGCGCACTTAAGTTACTTACTACACACTCGAACTGAAAATCTTAATTTTTTCATAAACTAATTTTCAAGTTAATTAAGACGAAGACAGAGACGACAACGACGACACGAAGAAGGAATCCCGGGGCCACATATTTGAGAAGACTGTGTGTGACATGCTGGTGGTGGACATTTTGATTTGTGAGCTCTCTCCATGTCTGATGATGTCTTCATCTTTGTGGAGTTGAGTAGAATTGCGTGCGTGCACCAGGCGATTTCATGTGGTCAGGTTGCAGATGATTCATGTTGAGAATCTTTTTCCCCCGTCTTTTTTAGACATATAGTCTGTATGATTCAAATTTGCTATGGACTTTAGAATTGCATGCATAGCTGCAGGCTCAGTAACTGGGAGGTTCAATGGCTTTTGCGGATATAAATTTCAGCAATTTAGGTTTTAAATTGCAAGTCTCTGATCTGAGAATGCAAAGCTCTAAAGAATTATGAATGATCATGACAAATATCCTTCATAATTAGTGTCTGTTGCTTTGTGTCTATATGGAAGATCCGTTTAGGTGAATTTATAATCGAAAAAATTGCAGTGACAACCAGTATTCCACACTCAGAGAGAATGCCCGAGTTTATTGGGCCAGCTAACACAACTGAAAAAGTCCAGCAGAACTTCCGAAGCAGATAAAATAATAGCTGAAGTCTAAGGAAAATAATTGTAAGGAGCACTCATTTAAATAGTGTCAACATCTTGTAGCGTCTAATCCACAAATATAGTCAAATATACATATGTACAAGTATATAAGTACTCGGTCTAATAAGCGACCTTAAGTATAATTTCTGCCGACGTCGTTCAACTGGAGACTTGCTAAGGCATGCTACACATGTATTGGGTTCGCCAATAAATTCCCTCTGTTTATCGTTAGTGTTCCCCTTAACTTTGAATGACGCGGTTTGTAAATGTTCTTCTAGTTTGCAGTTTTTTTTCTTCTTTAAATACACATCGCAATGTAAGTATATGTAAAAGAAAGTTCATAGCGATCGGTTGTGTTTTACGCATTTGGTAAACTTTTGAAAATGGAGGCAAATATACATACGTAAGGAGTATTTTCGGCATATTATGGTCTTTTATTTTCGGAAAGGAAAAAACGCTGCAAACACATAAGAAGATTTGCGCTGTGCACGCTTGGACTGTTCGCGAGTGGTTCTGGCGTTTTCGTGATGATGGTTTCACATGTTCTGTCTGACCCCGTTCTGGACGACCGGTTGACATTGATGGGGATCATATTAAAGCTCTAATTGAAAATAATGCACGCTACGTAACCAGGCACATAGCTGATATATTGGATATACCGAAATCAAGCGTAGAAAATCACTTGCGTAAACTGCAATACGTAAATCGATACGATATTTACTTTTACTTATGTCCTGTATCCCCTTGTGGGTCCTAGGGCCTCTACTACGCCTACGCACCATCGTGTACGGTTTCTGGCAATGTGTCTGAGTTCTCCCCAACTTTTCCCTAACTGCCGTGCCTCCTTCTCGACTGTTCTGCGCCATGTTCTCCTCGGACCGCCAGGTCTTCTGCCATCCTGAGTTAAAGGGTTCCATTGCATAGCATGGTTCGCTATGGAGCTGTCACCCTTTCGGAACGTGTGACCAATCCACTGCCACTTCCGCCGTTGGATAGTTGTGCCTATTGGTTCCTGACCCGCTCTCTCGTAAAGGTGTTCGTAAGAGATACGATTGGGCCAGAAAATCCTTAAGATATTGCGCAGACACCTATTAACGAACATTTGCAGCTTTCTGGTGATAGTAGTGGTCACTCTCCACGCGCTGCAACCATATAGCAGCACGGATTCAACGTTGGAGCGGAACAGTCTTATTTTGGTGCTCAAACTGATTGCATTGCTTCGCCATATTTTGGACAACATCCCGAACGCGGACTTTGCTTTGGCGATCCTGTTGGCTATATCCAGTTCGGTTCCACCATCGGTCGAGACAATACTCCCAAGATACTGGAAATCCTCTACTCTCTCTACCGGTTGTCCAGCAATGCATATTTGAGCCGATGAGTTAGTTCCAAGGCTGATGATTTTAGTTTTTGTCGTATTAATTTTCAGCCCGACGACACCTGCCTCCCTCTCCACATCTGCTGTCATTTGGTGGAGGTCCATAATTCTGTGGGAGAGTAAGCATACATCGTCTGCGTAGTCAAGATGTTTCAGTTGAGATGTTAGAGTCCATCGAATTCCTCCGTTTCCCGTCGACAAAGCTGCATGAAGCACATCGCTAATCACCAATAGGAATAATATTGGTGAAAGGATACAGCCTTGTCTTACCCCACTTTGGATCTCAAATTCCTCAGACAACCTTCCCCTGTGCAGAACGTGACATTTTGAGCCTTCATATGTAGCTTCGATAATAGCATTTAGTTTATCGGGAATACCTCTCCTGCGTAAGGCACTCCCTGTTGACACTATCGAATGCCTTCTCAAAATCGATGAACAGCAGGTGCAGTGGCGATCGATATTCAACACACTGTTCGATGATAATCCGCAGGGTGTTGATGTGGTCGGCACAGGAGGATCCAGAGCGGAAACCTGCTTGTTCGGCATCGAGTGTGTCTTCGAGATGTTGTTTGATTCGTTCAAGGATGATTTTAGCTATTATCTTAGCTACAGCAGGCAGCACGCAGATACCCCTCCGATACGATATTTGGCTGCCACACAATTTGAGTGAAACAAATTTATTCGATCGTGTCTCCATCAGCGAGTCCCTGCAGAAACACAACGAAAGTGAACCATTTTTGAAACGGATGATAACGGGCGATGAAAAGTGAATACTTTTCAATAACGTGGAATGGAAAAGATTATGCAGCAAAAGAGGTGAGCCATTTTAATCTATTCCAAAATCTGGTCTTCACCCTAAGAAGGTTATGCTCTGTATTTGGAGGGATTGGAAGGGAATTGTGTATTATGTGCTTCTTCCGCATAACCAAACCATTGATTCCGATAAATACTGCTCTCAATTGGATAAACTAAAGCATGCAAACACCGAAAAACGACCGGAATTGGCTAACCGGAAGGGCGACGTGTTCCTTCAAGACAACGCTAGACCGCATGTCTCTTTGTAGACTTGGCAGAAGTTGGTGCAGTTTGGAGGTGATGTTTTACCTCACTCGCCGTATTCACCTGATGCTGCACCTTCTGATTACCATGTATTCTGGTCCCTACAGAACTCACTAAATGGAAAAAATTTCGTCTCACTGGAAGCTTGTAAAATCCACTTGGAGCAATTCTTCGCCAATAAAAATCAAACGTTCTACGAAAGGGCCATTATGAAATCGCCCGAAAGATGGCATAAAGTGGTAGAAAATAATGGTGCATATATAACTGATTGAAGTTTTTCAGAACAATAAATATTTAATCTTTCATTCCGCCTGAAAAAACAGAGGGAACTTATTGGCCAACCCAATACATCACCCTTCGAGGAATTAAGAGCTGTTGCCCTGGACATCTCAAAAGTGTTTGATCGAACCTGGCATACGGATTTACCAAACAAATAAGCTTCCTATGGACTACCGCAAGAACAAATTTTTCTTCAGAACAGATTAATTCCGGTTGTTGTCGACGGTGCGTCATCTGACACATTTACTACTGGTGTACCTCAGAGATCCATTCTTTCGCCAACGTTATTTTACTCCATATTAATAATCTAAAACAAGAGCACTGCGAATTAATAGAAAACTGTTTTGAAGACACATCAACACACGTTGTATTGATGCTGTATCTTCTAATACCATTGCGCTGGAGTGCCCTAAGGATATATAGGTATTCTTCCTCCAACTTTATTTCTTTATTTATACCTTTCGCCTAACTTCTACTGCATATTATTGAATTGCAGATGACAGCACCTTAATAGCATCTCCAGTGTAGATCCATTGTGGTATACATACATATACATAGTACATACATTTTCAATGATCCGCTTATCCTTTATGAGAGACATGGGTGTAGAAATAGGTGAAATCCCAACTCCAACACATCAGGTGGAATCACCAGTCGGATCCAGGAGAGATGCCACAATTGATCCAACTACATATATTTCAGGCGCTGACTCGATTCCACAGCAATCATGAAAGGTTTTGGAAGCCGACTTGGGGACTTGCGCATTACTCGTACCTGACCAAACTATCGAAGTATAGATCGTCCCATTCGGCGAAGTAGCTGCTTAACATTGAGTGTCTCGTGAACTCTGGTGTTGTCCACTTGATCTCTGCGATCTATTCCAGTAGCACCACGAAGGAATCTCTGGCATCTTAAAGCCTGATCTTATTCCTTCGGTCACTACCCAAGTTTCATGTCCACAAACAAGAATTAGAACATATACCGAGTGATAGAATGAAATAAATTGAATAGGGAGTATTTAGAAGGAATAAAATAAATACAAGGGCGTTGTACGAAACTCACAAGCCAACACCGGATGTACAATCTTTTACAAGTATGTACAACTACTCGGTTACGCCGATAACATTGACATAATCAGAAGAACTCAGCGGGCCGCCAGTGGGTACTTGCGAGTATTGACATCGAGGCAGCAAAGATGGGTTTAGCGGTCAATGAAAGCAAAACAAAATATATGCTGTCTACAAAAAGGATACCCAACATCGGCATCTTGGACAGAACCCAACAATAGGCAACAAAAAGAGCGGATGGAACCCAAGGTTTCATCCCGGAAAGTCTTCGAATCCAGCCTAGATAGACGGCGCAGTAGAGGATGACCTCGACGTAGGTGGCGCCAATAAGTGGGATAGACTTCAACCAACTTAGCGACCGCCACTGAGAGATTTGTTGGTTGAGGCCCAGGTCCACCGCGGACTGTAGAGCCATCTAAGTAACTAAGCAAATACAAAAACGTTTGTTATTTTCTGTACTCTTTATTGAAACCTCTAAGACATTTTATGACAGGCGTCAACCATTAAGCTCTGCATTACTGCCTATTTATTTTCGAAATAAGTGAGTTAAATGCCGTGGACATTCTACATACATGCATTCTTTTGATCTGGGGTATATTATACACACATGCACACACTTGAACATAGAGGATGTCCCAACAAGAGCGGAAAATTTAAATTTTTAATAAAGGTTAGGTTGGGTTGATGTGGCTGCCAGTTTACGGCAACATACATAGACCAAGGAAGGTCCGTTGTGGTACCACGAAAGATCATGTAATCCCTTGCTACTTGTTAGAACCACTTTGAGCTTCTAATGAACCGTGAGGAGGCTTCTGATGTCTGAGTCTATCAGATCGCCTAAATCGTTATAATAGAAAGCTCCTAAGTGGAGCTTCCTTCTATGGGAGAGAGCAAAAAAATCTGATAAATGCCCTCCTACCATCGAACTGTTAAAGCACAATAGCAAAAATTGCGCCAAATTGAAATGTTCCGCTCTTGTTGTGACACCCTTCATACCAACCAAATAGTACTAAATTATTTACTTACCCCTAGCAATCGAAATTTCCAATGGAGACCGCAAATGAAATGAATTATTTCAAGAAATATGCGGTCTCCATTGGAAATTTCAATTGCTTGACATATTTCTTGCAATGAATTATTGCCAGTGGATACTATGGGTTACTTCCATCACTTGATTATCTACCTTGTCGCGGTGTGATGGCTTATACTAGAGCTCAAGACGCTTGGAATCGACATCGGGGACGTATCACGGGGGCTCTGTGCAGACTGACCACCCTTTCCCTAGCTACTCGTGGGACCAAAATTTCTAACACATACAAAAAACCAGACCTTGAGGCCGGACCTCAACAAAAAAATCCGGAAACAGCCGACATCGTCGGCAGCTCTAAAAGCACTACACGTGTGGAAGAGCCTCTGCAGAATCTCTGCATTGACGATTCCGTCAGCGAGTGCTCCGTGCTGTCGGACGAGCTGAATAGCGCTACACCCACGTGCAGTTCAGCTCCTCCATCTCTTCCCAAGCTCACTGACCAAGAAAGGAAATCGCTAAGTCGTGAGACTAAAGCGGATTTCCGCATCCTTGACCGACTAGGCAAAAAGACGGAAAAGGAGTGGAGTCAGCAGGAGCGGGAATCCCACGTCTGGGCAACTGACATTGCCCGACAGTTCAGCGAGCTAATGAAGCTAAAGCCTCTGCGGCACTTCGCTACCCGTGGGCAACACCACCCAACCACCCGTGGCATACGCCACCCTTCCACCCGTGGCTCACGCCAGTCCTCCACTCGGGGCACTCGCCAACCCACGAATCAGAGAGTGAATCCCTCTCCTCGAAAGTATCGCTCCCACGCTAACGACACACCGAGTCGATCTGGTTTACCAAACCAAGCTGGGGGTCAGTCCGTAGTCGCGATAGGCTCTGCGCCCAAGAGACGCAGGTCCGTAGACGAGGAGTCCAACGCCTCGAAGAAGACAAAGAGCTCAGTGAGCTCCAAACCCTTCTCCGAGACGGTCGAGGACAGCCTCGTCGTCGCGATAGTGGACCTGTGTGACGAAGAGGGGAGGATCTCCTACGATAAGTGGAGGCTCATTGAAGGCAGAGTGATGAACTGCCTTTACGAGCGTATAATAACTCATCCCAACTCTCCACCCACCTTTCAAGACGCTGGCTGGCATCAAGGCTTTGTCAAGCTGATCGCATGCGACGATCAGAAAGCGGTCGACTTCATCGCCGCTGCCATTAGCAGCATAGGTGAAATCTGGCCAGGAGCCAAGCTCACGGCGGTGGAACGGAGCCAAATCCTCCACAGGCCGAAAGCGAGGATCTGGGTTCCACTCGAACCGCCCGAGCCAGCAAAAGTTCTTAGCCTGATTGCCTACCAAAATCCGGACCTACCAGGCAAAGACTGGAAAGCATTTGAGGAGCCACCGAGCTCTAAAAAAACGGATAACGACACCAAGAGATCTGGCCGCTCGCTAGTCATCTCTCTAACTGCCGAATCAATACCTCTACTCCGCGCGAAGGATTTTAAGATCCGTTGTGGTCTGAAGGTAATTGATGTAAGGCTTTTCACGGCGGACCGTAATAGCATCGCAGGTCCCTCTAACTCGGCGACTCCCGCCCTCCCCCGCGTTGTAATCCATGATGATGAACCATCATCCCCCGATGACCTAAACGTTACCGTCGTGGAGAGGTCCGTATCAGCTCATAATGATGCTAAAACTGATACAGATTAATCTCCACCATTCTTCCTTAGCATCCGCTAACCTGTTACTTCGCCTCAGTGAACGAGGCTTTGACATCGCCCTGATCCAAGAACCTTGGATAAGAGATGACACCGTCATAGGATTAAGGGCCTCAGGATATACGCTATACCACGCGAAGAATGTAGGTAGAACCCGAGCTTGCATTCTTGCTAAAACCTCCTTAAACCTAACTTTTCTTCCCCACCATAGCACAAGAGACCTAGCAGTAACACTGCTTAAATCAAAAAACACCACCATCTGGCTGGCGTCAGGATACCTACCCTATGAAGACCCCGAGTCTGCTCCATCCAAGGAAGTGGAAGAAGTGGTAGATGAAGCAAGGAGGAGAAGAGAAGCCATCTTATTGGGGTGCGACACCAACGCGCACCATGATCTATGGGGAAGTACCGACACTAACCCTCGAGGTAGGTCTATTTTCGAGTATTTAGTAGGCACCGACCTAGTAGTTTGTAACAGAGGAAATAGTCCTACTTTTATTACCAAGACCCGGCAAGAGGTGCTTGACGTCACATTTGCTTCCCAAAATATCTATCCTGCAATTTCCAACTGGACTGTATCTGCCAGTCATTCGTTTTCCGATCACCGCTATCTGGAGTACAAACTGGAAATCTGTCACAGTACCGCACCCTTGGTCTTCCGCAATCGACGGAAAACCGACTGGTGCTTACACAATAAATCCCTCTCTGCTAAACTATCCAATCAAGTGTACACTACACCAACTACACAATTGGAATTAGACAAGCTAAACACCGTTCTAACTTCTGCACTTAATACAGCTTTCATCGAATCCTGTCCGACCACAAGAAGAAAGGTGGGCAATCGTCCCCCATGGTGGAATGCAGAACTCAACAGCCTTCGCTGCACAAGCAGGAAACAATTCAATAAAGCCAAACAAACAAGGCTACCACTGGACTGGGAGATCTACAAAGAAAGTCTGAAGAACTTCAAAATAGAGGTTCGGAAAGCTAGACGCAGATCCTGGCGCGGTTTTTGTCAAAGTATTGACAACACGTCTCAATCCTCTAGACTGCGAAAAGTCCTCTCCAAACACCAACTATACCTAGTGTCCTCATGAATCCCAATGGATCCTGGGCTGAATCGGACGAAGCATCGCTCAACCTGCTCATGGACACTCACTTCCCCGGCTGCACGCCTACCCCCAACGATGATCGTGCCCTGGTAATTGCTGCACGCCCACAGGCACCTCCTCATCTTATCAGCGAAGATAAGCTGAAATGGGCAGTAAACAGTTTCGAACCATTCAAATCCCCGGGACCGGATGGTGTTTTTCCGGCCTAGATTCAGACGGCCTTCAATATAGTATGGCAGTATCTTTCCTGCATTCTGAAGGCTTGTCTTGAGCTCGGAACAACACCAACTGCCTGGACCGAGGTAAGAGTGGTCTTTATACCCAAAGCAGGCAAGACATCGCACACCCTCCCAAAGGACCTAAGACCTATTAGTCTAACGTCCTTCCTTATCAAGATTCTGGAAAGAATCCTGGACCTACACATCAAGGCCACTATTGATAGCACCCTACTATCCATGTCACAGCACGCCTACCAAAAAGGCAAGTCTGTGGAAACGGCTTTGCACTCCATCATCCACCCTATCGAAAAATCACTCTCAACCAAAGAGTTCACCCTAGTGTCATTTCTAGACATAGAGGGAGCTTTCAACAACGTTGAAACAAATTCGATTACCAGTGCCTTACGTTGGCTCAACATCTGCGAACCCATCTGTTGTTTCGTAGAACACATTCTAAAGAACAGGGTGATAACAGCATCCTTCGGAAGTAGTACTGTCAAGCGACACGTACATCGAGGCACCCCTCAAGGGGGTGTACTGTCACCACTATTGTGGAATTTGGTGCTCAACGAGGCCCTTCTAAAGATCGAAAAAACTTGATGCAATGTTATTGCCTATGCAGATGATGTCGCCATTCTAACAACAGGCAAATACCCGCAGACGCTGGCCGATGTCATGCAGTCTGCTCTCAATGAACTGCTCAGATGGACCGATAAATGCGGCCTCTCCGTTAACTCGACGAAGACTGAGCTAGTTCTATTCACAAGAAAACACAAGCTACCTGACTTCACTCCGCCCAAGATATGGGGATCCACCCTCAAGCTTTCAATTAGTGCTAGCTATTTAGGCCTAAAGCTTGACCGCAAGCTAATTTGGAAGGAGAATGTCGTCGAACGGGCCAAGAAATCGCTGGCCGCTCTATACATCTGCAAGAAAGCAGTAGGCTCCACCTGGGGCCTTAAAGCAAGCATCATGCACTGGCTATACACGTCGGTCATTAAACCGATTCTCATGTAAGGAGTATTGGTATGGTGGCCCGCCTTTCAGAAGAAATCCAACCTATCCATAATGGAAAAAACTCAGCGAGTTGCATGTCTCAGTATTACCGGTGCACTGAGAACTTCTCCCACAGCGGCGCTCCAAACCATGCTCCATCTGCTTCCAATTGACATCGTCAGTAAGCAATTGGCTGTCAGCTCGGCAATAAGACTGAGAGGCTCCAGGCAGTGGAAGGAGCAACACACGGGACATGCCAATATACTTTCGATGCACCGTCATCTTCCCAATTCCACTGACCATCTGCCCACTGAATATGATTTTGACAAGGGCTACACGCACTCGATACCGGACAGAAGTGAGTGGACGCAACGCAATGTCCTTAACAACGAATCGCTGTCAATCTTCACGGACGGGTCCAAAACCAAGGACGGAGTCGGTGCCGGAATTTTCTCCGAAGATCTGGACATACACCTCTCCTTTAACTACTGCAGCGTTTTTCAAGCCGAAATCACAGCAGTTCGCAAAGCCGCTGACTGGCTGGCGGCTAGCACACTATCAACACCTGATATTGTTATTTATGTCGACAGTCAGGCAGCCATCAAATCCCTCGCATCCAGCACTACGAGATCTAAGGCAGTGAAAGACTGTCGCATATCTCTTAACGAGATAGCTGGTCAGTACAACCTCACCCTTTGCTGGGTACCAGGTCACTGTGGCATACCGGGGAATTGTGCTGCCGACGAACTAGCACGACAAGGCTCCTCTGGTACAGATAGCATAAGCATCACCGACATCGAAGCGCCAGCGTCTTATGTTAAGTACCTTATTCAAATTGATGCCGAGAAAGTAGCCAATCATCGATGGCAACATCTAGACCAATGTCATACCGCCAGACAGCTCTGGCCGATACTCAATAAATCCAGGTCCATCGGACTCTTGAAGCACAAGAGAGGAACCCTCTCAAAAATAACAAATGTCCTCACCGGACACTGCGTCATAGGAAGACATGCCCAGGGATTAGGTATCCCTCACAACGACTTCTGCAGAAGCTGCAGAGATGAAGAGGAAGAAGAGACCATCAGTCATCTCCTGTGCGCCTGTCCTGCGCTCGCCAACATCAGGAAGGCCACTCTGGGTGAATACTTCTACAATGATCTTAATGATCTTGGCAACGCCTGCACGGCTAAAATTCTCGACTTCATTCAACGAAGCAAATGGTTCCAAGAGTAAGAGGGTGATCCACCCGCCTTACACATCGGCAGTACAATGGACCTACTTCTTGGTCTAAGTACATCCTCATCGAGGGCCGATCCTAACCTAACCTAACCTATGGGTTACTTTCTAGATGTTAATAATAGAGTCTTCGACTTACCTGAATAAAAAGAAAATTTCTGTTAGAAAGTGGTAGCGAAATTAAAAAAAATAGAAAGGAGACATGCCCCCCTGGCAGCTGACCTCCTCGTGGTGGGGGGCGGGCAATGTGACTGGGATGCGCGGATGGGGTAACTTAAATAGTTATTCCCATCCATACAATCCAGTCACGGCTAACAAAGCGCACACCCCATGATGACAAGAAGAAGACGACCGGCCTCGGATATTGCCAAGCCTGGTAAGCCAGGGCATCCTTTGGAGCCAGGCCTGAAGGGTGTCAGGATGTGAGCGTCTGGTGGTCGGCTTGTCCCGCTCGGCAGCCGACCAGGTCAAACCCGAAATGGCTACGAGCTTCCTGTCAATGGTCTCGCGAACCATTACGGGGGTCAAGGGGTGAGCGCGCTGTACACCGATTCGGGCACAGATGGACTCTCTGAGATTCGACAACGGCATCGACTTAGGATAGGCACATGAAACGTCTCATCGCTCACAGAGAAGGATCTTGAGCTTGTTGGGGAGGCTGTTAAAAGTCGACTAGATATAGTTGGCGTCTCTTCAACAAAGCAGAGAGGTTCTAAAACTGTGGACCTTTCGGGTGGGTGGAAGCTCTTCCTGTCAGGAGTCGCACCCTCAATGTCTGCTCGGGCGGGAGTGGGGATACTCACAAGTCCCAGGTTGACAGACAGAGTATTGGAGTGGATACCATTAGGAGGGAGAGTTGCGATCTTAAAGCTCAAGCTTGAAAGATCAACTCTGGCATTGGTGCAGGTGTATGCACCGAACCTTCTGTCAGAGTACGCAGCTTTCTTAGATGAAGTTAATGTTGCCCTTGAAAGGGTTGCAGATATGGATTCTTTTATCCTGATGGGTGACTTCAATGCTCATGTGGGTGTAGATGTTATGACATGGGGGAGTGTGATTTGGAGGAACGGTGATCCTAATCAAAACGCGAACGGAGAGAGGTTGTTGGATTTTTGTTGTGAAAATGGCTTATCCATCATGAGCACCATCTTTCCACACAAAGACATTCACAAATACACGTGGTACCGTCAGAGTCTTCAGCAGAAGTCGCTGATCGATTTCTTTGTGGTACCATCGTGTCTGAAGAGAATGGTTTGTGATGTTCGCGTATTGAGAGGGGGCGAACTGTTAACTGATCATCACTTAGTGCTGTGCAAATTGTATCTTAGCGAGAGAGTGCCTCCCCTACCAAGGCGTAAACCAAGGATGGTTACACGCATACGATGGGAGAGGTTACAGGACGATGAGATAAGGGAGACATTTGCGCGGCAAATATCTGAGAGGTTTGAACGAATTCCAACTGTTCCATCAAATGTAGAGGAAGAATGGCAACTGTTTTCAACAGCGGTTATTGCCTCTGCGGGAGATGTTTGTGGAGTGAAGCGGCTTGGTGTGGCGGCTGGTGGTGAGAAAACAACTGCTTGGTTTAAAACGCCCGGAGTTCAAGAAGCCATCAGAGAGAAGAAGAGAGCCTTTAAGGTGTGGATTCACTTGGGGAACTCCGATTCTCGAAATCGGTACACTGAGGCGCGAAGAACTTGCAAATTAGCTGTGAAAACAGCGAAAGAACAGTCTTGGAAGGAGTTTGGCGAGAAATTGGAACGTGACCACAGATCTGCAAATAAGATGTTCTGGCAGACCGTCCGCCGACTCAGAGGAAAAAAGTTGAATGTCGTTGAAGGAGTCAAATCCAAAGACGGTAGACTTCTTTCCAATGAGGTGGACATCTTACGCAGATGGAGTGAGTACTTTTCAGAATTGCTCAATCCCGAACAGGGCACCGAAGATGACAGACCTATGGTCGAGAGTTGGGCGGAAAGTAGTCCTACGGTAGAGGAAGTAACTTTGGCGATCAAAACGCTAAAAGTTGGCAAATCTGCTGGTGTGGATGAAATTCGACCAGGAATGCTCAAGGCTTTAGGTAAAGAGGGAGTGCAATGGCTCTCGCGTGTCATTAAAGTGGCCTGGGAATGCGATGAAACACCTGGTAATTGGCAAATGGGGGTGACAGTTCCTCTTTTTAAAAAAGGGGACAAAAGAGATTGCGCCAACTATAGGGTTATATCTATTCTAAGTCTTCGCTAAGGTGCTAGAAAAGCGTTCCAGAGCTGTGGTTGAGAACAGTTTGGGGGATGAGCAGTGCGGTTTTCGTCCCGGTAGAAGCACAACCGACCAGTTATTCACTCTCAGAATGGTTCTTGAGAAGGCCTGGGAATATGCCAAACCTGTCTACACCTGTTTTGTGGATTTGGAAAAAGCATATGATAGGGTTCCTCGAGGCAAACTCTGGAGTGTTCTGCACGAGTATGGGATTGCTGGTTCCCTGTTAAGGGCGATTCAGTCTTTATATACAAACTGTAGAAGCTGTGTTCGGATAAACGGTGTTAAATCAATACCTTTCACTGTGGGCGTTGGACTCCGCCAGGGGTGCGTTTTGTCACCTCTCCTCTTCTTTGTATATATGGATTGGATGTTACAGCGCAGCCGTGGAGGGGAAGGTTTCAAAGTGGGAGACCTAAGGATTAGTCATCTGCTCTTTGCGGATGATTTGGTCATCCTTGGGTCCTCTCAAACCGAACTTCAGCGCGCACTCGAAAGGTTTGTAGCCCTTTGTGATGATGCTGGAATGAAGATCAACGTGAACAAATCGGAAGTAATGGCCGTTTCCAAAAAACCCATTCAGTGCACTCTGCATGTTAGT
This sequence comes from Brachypalpus laphriformis, assembly GCA_945910035.1. NCBI lineage: Eukaryota > Metazoa > Arthropoda > Insecta > Diptera > Syrphidae > Brachypalpus > Brachypalpus laphriformis. Next base: position 193,225,742 of record OX246753.1, on the reverse strand, counting down.
GGAGTCCCACTGAAGCAGGTGGAGAAGTTTAAGTACCTCGGGGTTCTATTCACGAGTGATGAGAGGAGCAATGCCGAGTTATCCTGTAGAATTGGTCAGGCTGGATCAGTTTTGAGAGAGCTTGGCCAATCTGTTATAAGGAAGGCCGAACTTAGTGTTCAAGCTAAGCTATCGGTTTTTAACTCTGTGTATGTTCCAACTCTCACCTATGGTGATGAAATTTGGGTAATGACCGAAAGAATAAGATCGCGGATACAAGCTGCCGAAATGAGGTTCCTTCGCGGTGCTGTTGGAATAACTCGTAGGGATCGAGTGCGCAACACCAGAGTACGCGAGGCGCTCAATGTTGAGCAGCTACTTCTCCGAACGGAACGATCTATGCTTCGATGGTTTGGTCACGTAGTGCGTATGCCCCCAGACCAGCTTCCAAGACGCGCCATGGTTGCCGTGCCATCAGGTAGGCGACTTCGCGGAAGGCCTAGAAATAGATGGCAGGATCAAGTCCGACATCTCTCCTGGAGCCGCTTAGGGATTCCCCCTGATGAATTGGAGTCAATGGCGGAGGATCGAGAAGGATGGAGAGTCCACCTGAGCATCCTACCGCCGCGACACTCATGAAGGATTAGCGGGCCATTGAAAATGAATGAATGAATGAATGAGAAAGGAGACATGTCTCGTTTATACTGGGTAGGCCATAAATCACTTAACAATTCAATAATTTTCTCACTTACATGCTATTTTTTAAAATTGTATTTACCAGGATAACATATCGAGAAAAAGCTATGGATAGATTCACAATTGCTGAAACGACCAGAATAATACAATAGAAATAAAAAAAATAAAAAAAAACATCAGAATGGCTTTATTCAAAATCGGATCATGGGCGATGAAGCTCATTTTCACTTGAATAGCTAACAAGCAGATCTCGAGATTTTTGCGTACTGAAAGTCCGAGATCCATTCACCAGTATAGGTATAGTGCGCCATTACTTCTTCAAAAATTAAGATGAAAGTGCAGTCACGGTTACTGGAGATTAGTATTAGGGTTGAATATTTTTCCGCCCTGTCGTTGAAAATAGGCCTCAGATGCGGTTTCAGCAGAATGGTGCCACTGCTCATACTGCCTGAGTCACACTGGTATTTTTAACTGTCAGAGAACGAATAATTTCTAATGTCCCGTCGTAGAGGCATTTACGGCAATTGAAGATCAGGCGAGACGAGTTCGTCTTAAAGTAAATTATGGCAAAACCAAGTATATATTATCAACAATGAAAAATCGTTCTGTCCAAAACGTAGAACAGCATGTCACTCTTGATGACTTTAACTTCGAGGTGCTCAAGGAGTTGCAGTTGTAGAAAAGGTTATTTTCCGGAAGAAATTGTGGGGCACCAGAACCCAGGCAACTAATTGTTACTCCCGAGTCTAGGAGACCAAACATTGGGCTGTTACATAACTGGACATTAGCATATGGTTGAAGGTCGTTAGCATTTACAAGTGTGGTAGAAGATATGGCCTTGTAAATGCGCCTCTTTTCCTCAAAGCGATGTCGTAGCCTGGTAATCTTTTTGGAGATTTGAGGTTGGAAGGTGAAGATTCGAGAACGTGCCCGTTCGTAGTTCATCAATCGTTCATGTAGGGAAGATTTTGGCTGGTGCTGAGGCTCGTCGGGGCTAACAGGAGAGTCTATGTGTCTAGCAAGAATTTATACAGGGAGTGGCTGAGTGGTATAGGTCATGGCAGTGTTGTTTTCAATACGGGAGGGGTTTATTATTTCGAGTCCCTGCTCTTGGTGGAAGAGCAATTTTCCCCGGTCACTGGATTGCTCCTCTGTCGGTTTTCCGAACATTTCGGACAGTGGGGCAGTGGTGGTGTTAGACAACCCACACTTGTAATAAAATAACGTCCGTTGAGTACTTTGACATTGGCGGTAATTATGACCGGAGACCTTACAGTTGAAACATACAAGGGCACCTGGTCGTCTTGAGGCTTTCACACTTTCTGTGTATCTATTAACAGAATCCTGATACTCCATCTCGGGCGACTGGAATTATGGGTTCTGCTGCCTGGATCGAGGAAAATGCGAATAGCTGTTCTTTTCAATATTGCGGCAGGTATAAACAATCTCTGGAAGACTATCAGTCTTGTACGTTAATGACTGCCCACCAATGTCAGAACAGATTTTTTGCCGTAAAAGAAAAATGAGCCTCTCCGGACCCTTGGGAGTGCAAAGCCTGGCATTTTAGAAGGTCAGAGTAAAATTGGTAAAAAGACTCGTTTGGACCTTGGTGTCAATCATCGATTTTTCTGGCCAATACTTCATCACTCTCCATACTCCTGAAGTGTTCAACTAAGGCTTGAAAGTGGCCTTAGCTCAGGCCAACTTAACGTCACCTTCGATGAAGTGGTGGAAGTTACGGACAATGTCTTCCCATTCAACATAGTATGATTCACGTAGGTGCAAAAGTCTGAATAGGAAGTCGTCCACGGTCATATTTCGGTTGTCATACTTTAACACCCATTTGTGGAAGTCTCCGTAGCCAGTGGTGTATCGACTAAAAACATGACCAGGGTGTTCGTAAATTGGGTTATTAAGCCTCGCATTATGACTGCTGGCGTCGCCCAAATTCATGTCCTGAAGCTGGCGGATAAAATCGTTGGTGAATGCGCGGCTGTTATTGGCCTGATTAAGTTCAACCTGATGAGCAGCCACTTGAGATCTTATGTTAGGTGGGGGTGAAGGTTGAGGCTGGTCGATAAGGGGCCTATTGGTCAGGTCTTCCAGGGTGGAGGAACGGAGGGTCTCGCGGATTACTTCTGCAAACTCTTGCCTAAGTCTATCTCTCTCTTCTTCTAATTTCTTCTTGGTTACACCAATGATGGCCGTCAGCAATTCCCGAACGTAGCGATTGAGCGACACGTTACCATCATCTTTGCCCAGCATCCACAAGCTTTCTCAGTTAGAGTTCGTAGGTATAGGCATGTGAAACTATTCGGACTGATTCAGCTCGGTAACAAGTTGGGGTATATTGCCGGTTATAGCGGACGCTGCAGTTCCGATAAAATCGTGGGTGTGATGGCAGCTGCCTTGGGGGTGTTTCAACAGATGTCTGTAGTTCCAATGGGGACTGTACCTTGGTTTGGCACGAGGCAAGGTAGACTTGGGAACAGCTCCGCGATGGTCGGAATGCGACGGCGGTGGGTGTTGACCAGTCTCACTTCTCAAATTATAGGTCATCTTGTTTGCCTGCCTACCCCACGTTTATTTAATATTGAATGTAAGTATTTATGAGTATTGAAATATGCAGGATACTAGATACTAGATTTGCAGGATATAGATCAATCAATGACATGTTTTATGTTAGTAAAAAAAAGTGAAAGAAAGACAAATAAATATAGATAATATCGGTGTTGAATATTAAATGTATGATATTCAGATGGCTTAGAATATACATAGCTCATAAATATAGATTTGAATAAGTATAGAAGTAAAGAATAGTAGGGAGAAAGAATAAAAAAAAAATAGCAGTGCTTGTTTTAAATCTCTGAGTTCTATCTTAGAAGCCGTATTAACCTAGCTATTGACAATCCTTATTTCACAAAATGTTTTGCTTGTTCAAAATAACGAACTAGCGAAAAATTTTAAAATTTGGCATCACTCTTCGGATGTACAAAACGATCGAACCTTTAAACATCAAAATCAGCTGTTCCTTAAAATAGCAGTGTCGTTAGATCCTCGTTGATTTCAAACATCAAGTTTAAATTTTTTAATATTCCGCTTTTATTTAATTAAAGGTAAGATCATTCGTTGTATCATTTTTAAATAATAAGAAAAAATACATTGTTTAAGTTGCAAAAATGGGTCGAGGAAAACACTGTTCGGAGGAAAAGAGAAATTTAATTAAGAAACTTCGAAATGAGGGAAAAACCTACAAATATGTTCAGCACGAGTAAGGTTGTTCATCAAAAATGATTCGAAATGCTATTACGTGGCAAAGAAAGCAAGAAAAAAGGGGAAAACGGCGAAAAACAACTGCTTGGGAAGACGTCCAAATTATTAGAACAGCAAAACGTGATCCTTTTATCTCATCCCGGAAGATTAAGGAGGATCTAAATCTGGAGATTAGTGCTGTAACGGTAAGAAAGAGACTTCTGGAGGCCAAATTGAAAGCAAAAAGTCCGAGAAAAGTCCCCCTTCTGACGAAGAAGCATAGAGTTCAGCGGATGCAATTCGCCCGAGAACGCAGCCAATGGCCACTGTCAAAATGGAGAAATATTCTCTGGACAGATGAGTCAAAAATTTAAATATTTGGCTCGAGTGGAACCAGGAAATATGTCAGAAGACCGCCTAATACAGAATACCAGCCTCAGTACACCCTACCAACAGTTAAGCATGGAGGTGGCCGACTGATGATTTGGAGAAGTTTCTCTTATAATGGAGTTGGTCCAATATTTTGGATAAGAGAAAAAATGACTCAATTCGTTTACATTGACATTCTTCAAAATGTTATGCTGCCGTTTGCTGAGGAAGAAATGCCTCTTAAGTGGGTTTTTGTGCAGGATAACGATCCGAAGCATACGGCAAAAGCAACGAAGAAATGGTTTGAGGAAAATAAAGTCAATGTCATGCCATGGCCACCTCAATCTCCGGATTTAAATCCGATTGAACATCTTTGGACTGACGTGAAAAAAGCCGTAAAGAAAGCTAAACCGAAAAATATTAAGGATTTGTGGGAAGTGGTGCAAAAAGCGTGGCAGGCTATTCCACTGAAAAGATGCCAAAATTTAATTAATTCTATGCCACGCCGGTGCAAGGCAGTTATAAAAAAAGAGAATATAAAACAAAGTATTGAAGTTAGGCCAAATCGAAGCTGAAAATAATAGAAACAACTAATGGTTTCGTATTTCCTGCACTGCTATTTCATCGAACACAAAAAAATGGCGCTTTTCTATTTTTTATTTGATTCTTTTTTTTTAAATGAATTACAATGTTATATAATTTCTTTTTTAAATCTTGGGTAAATTACAAAACTAAAAAAAAATACATTGTAAATAAATTAATGAAGTACATTTACAAAACGCATTAATTTTTGTTATTTTTTGATGCACTGCTATTTTACATTATACTATATTATTATATATATGTATATTATTTATATAAATACTTGTAATAAATCAAAATAATAGAAAAAAAAAAGATTGACAAAGTTGAAAAAAATGCGAAAGAGTCAGGAACACGGCCTTGTAATGATTTAGGAGATTCAATAACCACGGCGGAATATGTTCGTAGAACTACACGTTGAAATGACTGGGGTGACTACTAGTGATACAGGCAAAACGAATTGGGACAACACAAAATTCGGAAGTGATTGGAGAGAAGCAAGGGAAACGCTCAGAAAACCTATCCGCGCTCTGGTTACCATGACGGGTACAGCAGCTAATATAGCAAACCATGCCATTAGAGGATGCCCGAAAGATCTTGAGCACTAGGTGGTATTAGCGCGGAGATAGCCGCAATCAAGGACCTGTTGCAGCTGTCAGAGAAGAACCAAATAGTTGTCCTATCCCGATCAGAAGCATGCTTGATGCTTGAAACCCCCAACGTCAGGATATGAGTTCGCGTAAGTAGCAGTACGAGGATTGATTAGGGTAATCATACGCAAGACATACAGTGTCACATGAGAACACTATAAGACTCAAGAGGAAACTTGAACAACAACACAAACGTTTAAAGATAGAGGTGATGGAAGTGGTTATGTGCATGTTCGCACTGAAGAAAATTAAATGAGGGAAATGATAATGTTCTAAAAGAAAAGGGGAGAGGAAAAAGAAATAACAACCGACTATTTACCCCACACGGACTATGGAGCCCAAAAGAATAGGTAAACTTGGGCGCCACCTGTAACGGTTTAAAGTTGTTCTTCCCACCGATGCATTTGTAAGGTTTCATACTCTTGTCACACGAAACATCATTATTCGCGCATTATTTGCGGAAGAACGAACCAACAGAGTAAATATTAATCCCACAAACGACACCTTCGTGGAGATTCGACGAAAAATATCCCTATGAAACCGCTGTTACTCCAGTTTAACAAAACAACACGAAACTTTTAGCTCGACGGACTAAATGAATGCTCTACAGAACGCTAATCTTACCAGTCCTAAAATATGGTGCCGAGAGCTGGACGGTAAGTAAGAAAGCTGAGCTGGTATTGAACTCTTTTGAGAGAAAAATAGAAACATATGGTAAAAATGCAAGAGGAGGTTTTATTTATTTACTTATTTAATAAATTAGGGAAACATGATACTACCAGATTTATAATTTTAAAACTAAGCATCTATTCAAAAACCAATAATTTAGAAAGAAAAGACAAGAATTTTTTTAAAGTATAATACTCGAATAATAACTACAATATACCAAGTTGCAAAGTTTTTGAGTCTTTTGAATGAGTTATTTTATAAAGAAAGAAATCATATATTTAAATATAGAGATTTAGATTAAGTTGATAAATGTTGAAATATCATCCTCTTGAACATAGGTAGTGAATTGATTGTCTGCAATTCGACAGGAAGACAATTCCAAAGTCGAATTGCTGACACGATGAAAGAACGTTCTGCTATTGTGTGGGAAAAGCGTGGGAATACCAAATTTACGCCTCTACGTGTCTAAGCAAAAAGTATCATTTCGCTTAAGTATTCAGGACATTTATTCTGAATAATACAATGTAACTTTAAAAGATTTCTGAAAGAGTAGTACTTATCCAAGCTGATTCCCAGAACAACAACTTAGGGATGAGTTATTGCTGAAACCCAAATATTTAACCGTACTGACATATGGGATGGTTTTACCGCCTAGTTCAATCGCCGGAAAACCAGATAGATCAACTTGAGTTCTCGAGAGGATCATAGCCTCAGTTTTCAAGGTATTAAGCAGAAGTTTTTTTAGTTCTGGCCGACCGAAGAATAAGAATGTGGCAGATAGAGGACGAGTTGCATCCCAACAGAGAACGAATTGGGGAAATTGTGCACGAGCATTTAAACATGAAAAAAAATTGTGCGCGCTGGGTACCGAAAATGCGCACGTAAAATGCTCGTTCGACAAGCAACGACGACTTGAGTGCGGGGTTCGAGACAGGCCTTAAAAGACATACGTTTTTCAACGATAGACCACCTACTCTACAGCATAGACTTGGCCTTGAGCGACTTTTTCCTTTTTTTCAATTTGAAAAAGTAGCTACGAAGCCGGTGATTTGCAGATGCGAACGAGATCAAGGCGGCACGAGCCTTAGAAAATCATTTTGAAGGCAAAGAAAAAGAATATTTGTTCGGTGCAAGCTGCACTCGACGAATGAGTGCAGCCTGCACTCGGATCTCAAACGGATACATTGTGCTCTCTTGACGTGGAGTTTTCTGGCTGAAGAACTGTAAAGAGAGGATAAACAAAATGGCTAGAGTTCTAGAACGGCCTCCCTTGAACCACCCTGAAGAAGTCATGAATTTCATGATGGTGGTTGGTGGCTTTTCAGACAGTTCACCCAGATGTTTGAAGAAATACTCTCCGAGGGCCGTCTTCCTGATATTGCAGAGATTAGGGCATTTGCTAAGAAAGTTTTCCGTGTCCTCCTCTACTCTGCGTTGGTCAGTGGACAATTTTATTGATTCAGTTTTTACATTGTTAACGGCTTCTTCCACGTCTAAAAGGGCCGCTAAGGTGAATTCCTTGTGAAAGAGTGATTGCTCGATTATTGCTACCACTTCGTGCAGAGCCGTTTCGACTGATCGACCCTTTGGGCTCTAGGGCTTAATTTGGAGCGAATGTGTAGATCTATAAGTCTTTCGAAAGTCTTCAACACGAATGAAGACAGGCTGATCGGCCTGAAGTATTTTGGGTTCGCGTGGATCGGCTTACCAGCTTTAGATATGAAGATGACTTTAACTTTCCTCCAGGCTTCAGGTACATAATTACAGTTTAGGCACCCACGAAAAATGTTCGATAGCCGCGGAATGACGTATTCTCCTCTGCTTTCTAACATAATGGGGAAGATACCATTCGGCCGGGCATCTTGTAAGGAGAAAAGGAGTCAATTGCCCATTTCAGTTTGTATTTATCCACAATTTCGGCGAATAGAGAGTACTTTGCGCTAACACATGAATCATGTGACTTTGTTGTCTCCGTATCAGGATTTATAATACTACACCCTGGGAAGTGAGTTCCAAAGAGGCGTTCTAGGGTCTCGGCACATGATTCCAAACCTATGCATACGAATAGCTACGTTGGAAGTAATATGTAAAGATAAACAGAAAATAACTAAAAATAATATACAAGTATAGGCAGATATACTGTATTATTATTCAGCGATTTCAAAATAAAGTTTTGAAAAATATGGTGAATGCACCCTGCTTCGAAAGAAATGCCGACATCTACCAAGACCGGGGGATAGATATTGTAGCTAAGATGATGGAACAATTTACAGAATCCCGCGAAAGCTAAGGCAGTGTGTTAACGATCCATTGGCAATGACAAGTTTAGTGCGAGCTGGCGAAGATCTTCCTCACCAGATTGTAGCAGACCCTCCATGAGGAGGGGATAAATCGTCCCCGATGTCGCCTCCACAGATCATATCCACTTGATCCATAGTAAAAGTGTTTGCAATTGGCCCTCATTCAATGCCAGTCAGTGTAGTTCATTTTCAATAAATCAAAATTAGATTCTTAAAATTTTTTTAAAGCAAAACGAGTTTAATGAAATAACTGAAAAGTATTGCTACAGTCAAGGAATGATTATGACCACTGAAACACCCCAATAGCCACAACCCTGACATACCCACCCACCTAGAACCCACCCAAAACCGATTGTCATTCAAAATGTCGATCATTCGATTGCAGTCGCATAATTCATCGATACACACCCCATAAGCCATAACCCATTCAGTTGGAGTAGTCATTCTGGTGCCATATGCGGATATCATCCATCGCGCGCGAACACACTCACACTCTGCTCCCTCCTCCATCACCGATTCAAATTGCAGCGACAGCAATCATATAAACACAGTCAGTGCTGCTGCGCCGCCACCATTCTGTCTGTTATTTTATTATAAAGCGACATTTCCATCAGAAATTTATGATCACATTTAATATCGACTGACAATTGCATCGGGGGCATAATTTTTAATGACTCCAGTGATTCTCTGATTCGGGTTCCCTGCAATTATAATTCCTCTAGTTGTATCTGCGTCTGTGTACTTCAGTTCATAACATAAATTCATCCCCTCACCCACACACATACAATTGAATCTCAATCGAAAATTTTATGACGATCTCAACGGCAACGTTGCAACGACAGCGATTTATCCAATCCAATCCGACCCGGCATGGCAGGATACAAAACTGACCATTTTCCATCCATCCTTTGACACAGAGACAGAGATGGAAAGAGTGTTGGACACATAAAAAAAAAAAAAAACAGAAATGATTGCCGCCTATAATAATCGTAATAATGAAGCGCAGTCGATTTTCCACCTACCCCACCGGCCGACTGGCCATTTAAATCCTTTCAGCCACTCACCCACCCAGGAGTAGTCATCATCACATTGCCCGCCGCCGCCATCGTCGCCGTCGTCGTCATCCTCATCATCATCATCGTCGACGTCGTAGCAGTCGTCGTCGTTGTCGTTGTCGTTCCCATTGAGAGATATCACGAAATAATCATCGTTAACGCGTAATGCATTGTATGTCCTGTACGGCGCGATATCCTTTCAGATATGGATGTGTGTTATGTTCATCGTTCGTTCGATTTTTGGGCAAATGCATCGCGTTATCGCTGACACGTTTGACCCAATAAATCAAAATTCTCGGGCAAAAATTATTTTTGCATATCCACCCACTCTCCCGTCCGTCCATGCCTTCATGAAAGGACATTACTTCGTCCTGTATTTTGGTTGTCGATTCACTCGTTTTATTCAATTGGCAATGTGAATTTCATTCCAAGAGACAAAGAGATAATAATTTTCCACAGGACCTTCGATACTCGATGTGTGTGGCGACAATTTTCACGCGGATGGGTCCCGCTCAGTTAACGCAGGATCTCCCCCTGTACACCCAAGACACACATGCATACATAGACTGCTTACTGATGCCGTAAATCAATCAAATGACTGCCATTTTATGAGCGAAGGTGCACTGAAATGTGCATTTTGCGCAGCAGAATCCTTCAATGTGCATTCACACAACACGCCATCAAACGTCGGAGGTATGAATTTATGGACGCAAAGGGACAATGGATGATTAATACTAGGCGCAAAATAGAGTAGAATCATTTTCTCATTTTCTAATCAAAATGAATGGTGGCATGGACCCGTCCTATTCTATTTGGTTCTTGGTTGGGTGGGGGATGGTATATGAGGATGTAGTCCATTGTCCATCTTGTGATTGATTTACGATTTATCGAAGGATGCTATGAGTGTCCTTTTTCCCAAGTACTTTTTTTTCGTATATTCCTCTGTTTGTGACATTGGATTCATCTTAAGCTCGTGTGTGGCGTAGGATATCATGTCATCGTGGAATGCCTTTTGAATGGTAAAAGTGGTGAATTGTGTTGATGATGATGAGATCCTGAGAACTCAGCCAGGTGCGGCTTTTGTGAGCTCAAATTGACTTTGGTTTGTCATTTTCCTTCTTTTTGTGCAGCGTACTCATTCACATGACATGACTGAAGAGGTATGAAGGTGAAATTAAAAGCTTTTTAGTGTGATGTCATAAGTGGTATTATTGTTGGGCTGGTGCTGAGTGATGAACCGTTTTCGGCAGGATTAATGGATTTCGCACACTTTACTACTTGACGATGCAATGGATTTTCGCTTGAAAGCATAAGGATGGGTTGGTACTGGAAAAAAATTCCTGAAATTATAAACTTGGTGTAATCGTTGTGATAGAGTAGGTAAAGGTCACAGTTTACAATAAACTGAGGATCCAAACTATCATTGTTGAACGTATTCAAGCAAAAGGCCTGAAAGAGGTGAATGGACTTGGAAGGTATAATACTTAGCAGGTCTCATGTTTGTACTAACTCCTGTCAACATTGTGATGGGACTAAAGAGTTGAAGTCAAAGACTATTATTCTGCTCCGGTGGAAATCAAATCGAGTGTGCCACAGGTATTAGTACTGGAAACGTTTATCTTTCTAGTATACATAAATTAAATTAAATTCGTCGTTACGCACAGCCAGGTGACAGTGCTCGCAGATGATACGCAGATACGGCTTCTGCAAGAGGATAGATGTCAAGAAAACAGTGCCATGATTGTCCATTTCCATACTCAAATTCAATCACAAATCGGAGAGAAAAGTATCGAAGTTGTCTAATAAATAAAGTATTTTGGGGTTACAATCAACAACGAACTTAAATTCAAGAACCATGCGGAACATATATGTCTTTAAGGTGGAAAAGAAAATTGGTTTTCTAGATTAAAAAGAACGTATCCACATTGTGTCTTATTAAAACACAAATTGGTTATAAACATACATTACATACTTTGAAAAAAAATTGTTTCTGTGCTGCCAGGGTAACATAAAGAAGCTACAAAAGATGCAAAACAGAGCCATAAGAATCATACTGAGGTGCAATAGATTCAGATTCATTAATGCGATGCCGCATATGCTAAAGTGGATGAATATAGGGCAAAGGATTTGCATGTGATAGTTTTTGTTTTCAAAATGAAATACAAGATAACACTCCTGTCTTTGTCCGGAACAGTAAGTCTGAGAATCAGCCATCAGCCTGAGGAACACAGAACGACATAACCTAAAAGTTTGGTGCCGTGTACCGTGTCCCAGAGGTATGACAAAAGTAACTGGCCCTCAGGTTGGGGGTTGTGCCATCGTGGTAACTTCCCTACCACATAAGAAAACACTGGTTCAGAAACCACAACAAGCCTCGGATAAGGAATATCTGAACGTCGAATATTAAGACACTTAACATGCCGAACAATTAGCAGAAGCCCTAAACTGCTGTAAAGCAGATATAACCGCCATCCATGAAGTGCGATGGGCTGGCCCGGGCAAAAAGAGGATGAAAAACTGTGATATATACTACGGTGATTTCTACAGAGGCAACAGGCAGCGCTTATTCGGATGCGGATTTGTTATACGCGGCAGACTTAAGCAAGAAGTCTTTAGCTTCGGACACGTGTGCGAGTGCACTATGACAATCCGGATCAAGGCTAAATTCACTAACATAAGCCTGATATGTGCTCATGCCCCCACGGAACAAAAGGACCCTGTCACCATAGATTGTTTCTATGAGCTCCTCGACAAACCGTACCACCAATGTCCTAAATACGACGTTGAAATCGTGATGGGCCATTTTCTTTAGTAGGGCAGTCGGTAAACAAACCCTACATGACACCACGTCTGACAACGGAATAGGGCTAATTGATTTCGCTGTGCAGCGAAACGTTTCCTCATCTTAATGTCCACAAGCAGATTTGGCGGTCCAATGATCATGTAACGATCAACCAAACTGATCATATTACGATCGACGCAAGACACGCCTCCAGTATTCTAAATGTCCGAACCTTCTGAGCGGCAAATAAAGACCCGGATCATTAGCTTATTGTAGGCAATGTATGAATGCGGATATCCCAAACTGAGCAAGAAAGAAGAATCACTGTGAAACCGTTTAATGTCGATAAGCTACAATCGCAAGAAACCGCCAAAAAACTTCGCTGAACACATATCCCGAAATCTCTCAATCACCTCTATGCCGCCAGCATCAAGTGGTGATGACTTGTAGCAACGCTGTCGCATTGCCGTCAGAAAAGCCACCATTGAGGTACTGAAGTAAAAGGTACCACAATGTAAAAGGAACGTATCAGAAGAACAAAACTCGCACAGAAATCTGTAGAGACGAAAATGAAAACCTCGTAGTAGAATCACAGTCAGTGCTGAAACTATGGAAAAACTACTTCTGCAGACTGTATAACGGCGACGAAGACCAATATCCCGCTGGCAGGTAGAATGAACCATTCAACATAGACGATGATAGACAAAATTTCCGTCCACCTGACCAAAACGAAGTAAGGATAGCAATGTCCAAGCTAAGATTTAACAAGGCTACTGGACCTGACGGCTTACCGACCGAATTTTGAATTGATGAATTGGTAGAGAGAATACACCAACTCATCTCTAAGATTTGGTCAGACGAGTGTTTACCTGATGAATGGAATCTCAGCATCGCTTGATCTACAAGAAAGGAGACCTCTCAACTGCATCAATTATAGAGACATCAGTCTCTTAAACATTGCATGCAGGATATCTTCTGCGATATTGTGTGAACGCCTGAAACCGTTTATGAACAGCCTGATTGGACCCTATCAGTGCGGTTTCAGATCAAGAAAGTGCACCACCGATCAAATCTTCAGAGAAAACCAAAGAAGTCCAAATCAATACTCATCATCTCTTTATCGATTTCAAGGCCGCCTATGACAGCATCTATAGAGAAAAGCTATATAGAGCCATGTCTAGTTTTGACATCCCTGCCAAACTTGTTCGTCTGTGCAGGATGACGATGGAGAACGCTCGCTGCTCCATCAAGGTCGGTAATGACCTTACCGAGACCTTTGATGTCAAAAAAGGTTTTAGACAGGGTGGCGCGATGTCATGTGACTTCTTTAATATTGTACTTGAACTGATTGTGCGGAACTCATAAGCCAATACCAAAGGCACAATCTAACAAAAATCCATGCAACTGCTCGCATACGCCGACGATATTGACATACTCGTAATTGGAAAAACTCAGTGGGCTGTCACCGGTGCGCAGCGGCCAAAATGGATAAAGGGAGGCGAAACCAAGTATACGAATTGGACAGAACGTCACAGTGGGCGGCTACAACTCCAAGGTAAACGAAACCGGGCAGAAATCAAGCAAAGACTAACTCTTGCCAATCGCTGTTTTTTTGGGGCTAATAAGATAGTTCAACCGTAAGGCCCTATCTCGAATAACTTAGGAGACTCTGTATAAGACCCTGGTCATCCCAATCCTGCTTTACGGCGCTGAAACTTTTTTTTTTTGTCTTCTAAAGACGCCATAAGGCCTAAATAAGCCGACGCTTATCCAGCAGTTTTATTTACGAGACTCGTATGTATATAAAAAGAAATGTAGCACTTTAGACAGGTTCGATTCCAATGAAAGTCCCTGCGTTTTTCACAACCGGCAAATACTATGACGCGAGGTCAAAAGGTTTTATCCTTTGCAGACGACGTATTGATTGACGGTACGGTTACAATGGCGGTGAACACGATCTTTGTGCTTACGCGCAAGTTTTGTTATCTCGTCGACGACGCTGGGAATTCCCAGATCTCGATGAATATCTTCGTTAAGTACATACCACGGTGCGTTAACGATCGTTCTAACAACTTTATTTTCAACAGTTTGTATGATGATTCTATTGCTTTTCTTGGTACAACCCCATAGTTGTATACCATACGTCCACACTGGCTTTAGCACTTGCTAATAGATAAACTGTTTGTTATGTAGGCTCAACTTAAAATGTTTTCCGAGTAGCCAATACATTTGTCGGTATTTGTTTTCGGCGCTAAAACATGAACTTTATTGAAACTGGATGCAGAATTGTTGGTCGCTTCGAGGGATGTTCGGTCCCGTTTGCGTTGGTGGGTTATGGAGAAGAAAATTTAATGACGAAATATACGAGCTGTACATCGACAACCGACTTAGTCGAAAAACTGTTTATTGGACGTTTGAGATGGCTAGGCTATGTCGAGCGAATGGACACTCACGCCACGGCCCTCAGAGTCTTCGAATCTAACCCGAAGGGACGACGCAGTAGAGGGCCTCCTGGGGGCAATTATCTAAAAACCGAGCTAAATGGAGCCGTTTGTTGGTTGGCACTCAGCTTCACCCCGAACTGTAGCGCTACTAAAGTAAGTAAGTAAGTACGAATAAGTAAGTAAGATTGTTCAAATTAATATTTTGTAATTCAGCATATAGTAAGTATCGTCCGATACTAGCGAATTTAACATTTCGCCAATAGCTATGAACTTCTATGGTAATCTCCCACGAAGTAGGATACATGGCTGGCACTCCCTTGGTTCAAATTAAATTTTGTAATTCAGCATATAGTGAGTAGCGTCCCATACTAGCGAATTTAACATTTCGCCAATAGCTATGAACTTCTATGGTAATCTCCCACGAGGTAGGATACATGGCTGGCACTCCCTTGGTTCGGTGCCAATTTGCTACGAAGCTTAACATCTGGAAGTACTTCAGTGGTAATCTCCCGCAGTCGGAGGTTTCCTAATTTTTGAAAAACTTTCAACGCGTTTGTGGTAACCTTTCCACAATCGACAGTGTAAGGCCACTTATAAGTGCTTATATTTGTGTCACTAAGATCTACGAATACCATAAACTCATCGTAAGAAAAAAGTAAATCTTATTATGCTACGCAAATGGCTGTCCTGGCAAAGTTAGGGAACGCTTAGATCATGGTTAGTTTTATTCTGATTTTTTATTTATTTTTTTCTAACAGGTATGTGGCCACGCTCAAATGGAGTGTAGGCACTGCGACCAGAGAGATCTATTGTGCCAGAGGCCACTTTTTAGGGCAGCAGTACTTTCCTTATGAAAGCTATAATTACGGCTGCGGAGGAGTTCCTTAATCTCTATTGGAGATATGATCTCCTTAAGGCAAAAGCTACTCCTAATCCTACACAGAGCTATACACTCACTTAGCATGTGTTCTGCGGTTTTATCCTCTTCTAGTCAGAGGCAGCAGGTGATGTCCTCCGTAATTCTCAATTTTTTAAGGTGGTAAATTAATCGACAGTGACCAACAAGTCTTCTGATGTCGTTTCCGCCATATTTTGTGATATCGACTGCCTTTTTTGGAAGGCGGAATATATGCACATGTTGCATATATTCCGTAAAAAAGTTCAGGTCCAGTGAACTATTCAGAGGAGCCTTTTTTAGCTAGCAGATCTGCAGTTTCGTTGCCTTCAACTCCTACATGACCCGGTACCCACCAACATTTTTTTGTTTTTTTACTTTATTGTATCGGGCCAAGTTTTGTAAACTGTCGAAGCCGCTTAGAAATGATTTTGAACTGATCAAGTGGGAGATCGGTGCTTTAAGCGCCGCTTGGGTGTCGGTGAGTATGTGGATAGAGGCACCTTTGCCGCCAGAGTGCAAGTTTATGCCAGCACAAGTCCCAATTTCGTAAAGCTCGGCCTGGAAAGCACTGGGACTCTTTCCAAGTGGTTTCGAAATTTTTTACATGTGCCAACTCTTGAATGTGTTTTTGATCCGGCGGTATACCACACTATTAATTTTGGATCAAGCAGCAGCCCGCCATTATTCCATGCAGCATGGCTTGGGATCTCAATCTCAAACCTTTTACCGAAGTAGAGTGATTTTCGTGCAAAGTCAGAAACCGTGCTGAGCATACCTAGCTCGGGGAAGTCAGTTAATAGATCCATGAGATCCACTGCGAATTGACATTTTTTTGTACAATTATATGTAAAGGAGTGAGTGCGATTATGTTTCTATGGCTGTTGTGGGGCAGGTATGCATAGTACCTGTGATTCCGAAGCAAGCTAATCTTTGAAGTTTGCTGTGTTAGTTGATGGTTGTGACCTCCTTGGTTTTCGTCCACTAGACAACGGACGCGGTATATAACGGCGACCGGCCCATATGGCAGTGGTCGCCTTGGCAATTTTATGCTTAACATGGAAGTTCCAGTTAAGTTTCCTGTCCAGGACAATTCCTAGATATTCTACCTCATTGGAAAAATGAATGGTTGTACCATTTAGAGTCACTGAACTAATGTTCAGCATTCTTCTTCTTATGAACGGTACAACGACTGCCTTGCTGGGGTTAAGCCCAGCATATGAGTTCATCTTGCATGAGTTGACACATATTGTCTTCATGTTTGCATTTGATGATGATCACAAGATCATCTGCATACCTTATAGCTATAAAGCGTAAGCTACAAAGTCTATTTAATAAGTCATCCACCACGAGCGACCATAGAAGAGGCGAGATTATGCCGCCCTGAGGGCAGCCTTTAGCGGCGGAGACCGTCACAGAGACTCCTCCTGACGAAGATGTTATTATGCGGCTATCGATCATGGTCCTACCCCCTACGTCTCATGGCACTAGTGATGGATTCATAACCAGCGTTATTAAAAGCACCTTCTATGTCAAGGAATGCGCGAAGTGCGATTTCTTTAGGCTGATGTAATCTCTGTGACGAGATAATGAATGTACAATATATTGACTAGAGTGCAGAGATATAGTCTTTTCAAGAATGCCTCAAATTTGAATGTTTACCAGTCTTTCCCTGGTTTTCAAGAAAAACGATGTCAAGCTAATTGGATGGTTGGATTTGGGTAGCTCGCTGGGTTTGTTACCTAGCTAAGTGATAAGCACAACATTTACCTCCCGCCAAGTTAGTGGAATGTATCCCAGGTGTAAACTTGTTCTAAATAGAGCTACCAAGGCGGGCAGGATGTAATCTAGACCTTTCTGAATAATGGCTGGGAAAACATCATCATTACCGGGTGCTATAAAATGTTTAAATGAGCCGATTGCCCATTTAATTTTGTCTTGACTGAACAGATTTCCAGACATCTATTGACTCTTCTGAAGAAGCCACATGTGGTATACCTGATACATCATTACTTATCTAATCTAATCTATTCTAAAAGACCGATAGACAAACGAACTCGCATAACAGTGCAAACCGAAATGGTAAAGTTGGTCATCCGATCCATCATCACATCAAAGATTGCCTCATCGCCTGACAAGCTTCGTATCGGTGGTCATTTCGTATAAAGGAATTCCAAAAATTCGTTTAACCGTGTCAGTTTCTCGTCCATAAGCCTTCAGCTTTGTATGTCTGATGGCAAGCAGCACAGCACTGCACGCTTTCGTTAAACATGACGTTGTATACCTAGGATAATGTAAGAATCCCTAATTATCACCTTTCTATATTAATTCGAAAAATGTATGTTTGATAACAACCTGTATGTTTGAAACATTGGAGCGATATCCCCCTATTGAGCCAAGCGAAAGAAATTTTGGGGAATTACAACCAGAAAAGAAGCAGAATTAAGAAAAATCGACTCCTTATCTTGACATGCATGCTAACACGTCACCGCAGACTCAAGGAACACCTTGGGAAACTGGGAATAAAAGGGAGACTGCAGATTCTGCTGGGACCTGACAGAAACACTAGCACACATTCTCATGGAATGTGAAGCACTAATCCATAAAAGAAGACATCAGCTAGGAGCCTATCTTCTATCAGAGACGGATCTACCTTCAATGGATCCACTTTGGATACTCCGCGTCATCAAAGCAATTGGACCAGAGGAAGTGCTCTAATCGACCACGCTATTGACTAGAGCACAATAAATCTACCATAGGACGTAGTGCACTTGCACCTCACCACACATACATCTACATTATGAATTTTGCTGAAACCCACCACTAGTCATTAAAATTGAGTACTGACTTGCCCTAATCTGTTCCTTTTGTTCAAACCACATAACCGCTCTCTTGTTATAACCACTGTAATACCACCCACAACTCCTATTTGCACAAAATAACTATGCGCTCCAGGCGTTTGGCCTCCACCCCACTAAAAAATGAAAATATAAAACCTCACACGTAATCACATGACCCGCACATGAGTCACGCACGTGAAAATTATTACACCAGGGCGACGCGACGCGGCGGTACAATGTCCTCGGCTGACTGGTAAAATGTGATTTTTGGCGCTGCCACCTCTCGATGAACATAGAAAATTAACCGAGCAACACTACCGCCAATTTGAAGCCGACAAAAAAAAAGTTTGAAAAACAATAAATTTATGAAATACGAATCCGCCAGCACCGAGTACGGATGCAGCGCTACACCTACTACCCAACCAAACACAAACAGCCGACCAACATTCAATTTATTTGGGACAAACTCTCCGCGGCATAATTGTTTCAAAATATAATTATTATTAATTATTATGGACATGTACGGGGGTGTATAGATAGGGGGAAGGGTGTACACACCACAGTGGGTGTGTCATCTCTTCGTGTCGCAGCGGTTCCTGTTTTTTCGATCGTGCGCGCCCTCACAAAAAAGATGAAATTCACTAGTCCACTCGTAAGCCCCGCACCGGCCACCGCCGCCGCTATCGCCGATACAAAAAGTGACACTACTAGGATGCAGAATTATGATTATGACAAAACATGAATTTGTGGGTCCTGGCGATGAGGTTTTGTGTGTCTGGTTTAATCGCATAACATGTTAATGAAGTGGAAAATTTATGGCCCAACTATGTACGTACACCATACACACACGGTGAACACTGTTTCATTGATGTTATGGCAGTTGCTGCGCTGAGAACGAATATCACCTCGTTTTGGGACATTGGGTACATTAAATATATAAAATAATTAAGTACCTGTAATAATTAATATTAGTTGCGAGCGAGAGAGCGAGCGGAGATGTGTGGCGCGCGATCTGATGTAAGGATAATAATTTTCCATGGGAGCACACCAATTTGTAGAAAGAATGGCAGGCGAGTGTCAGGAAGTATGAGCAAAACGTCGCCAAAATTAAAATTCCAATTTTGTTAATTAATTAATGGAAAATTTAAATGAAAGAGAAATTTTATGTTTATTAGTCTGTGCAATGGGCTGGATAAATAGGGAATTGCAAGATTTCAAGTTACATCATTATTTCACGCGCAGTAATCAAGAAGTGAATAGAACTAAGGTTTGGTTAGATTGAAGTGACTGCCAGCTGAGAATCGTCAACACACTTAGACCAATAATAGGTCCATTGTGATACCATGTAGATTATGGGAGAAAGTTTATCTCTACCTACTCGTTAAACCATTTTGAACTTCTTATGAAGCGTAGGAGACTCTTAATATCGATGTCTATCAGGTCGCTTCTTTCTGTGGAGCAATTTGGAGCAGCGCAAGTGGTTAGTATGACGAATCACTGCGCGGGAGGTTCCAAACTCGAATCCCAGAAAAAAAAAAGCTTCTCGAAACAAATTGCCCTTCAGATACGGCACTAAACTGTACGTCCCTTCCATTCGTGTGTAAAATATAGCGCACACAACACGAGTGGTTGCGAGAAGCTAGGTCCAGGTACTTGAATAGCTGTTGCGCCAAACATTTATTTATTTATTTTTATAAGGTGTGTATATAGTCTTCATTACTTTTATCTTTATTTAATGCATATTTCTATTTTCTGTATTAACCCTTCAGTGCACACGTAAAAATAATTGTAACGTAGATGTATACCTTGGGCCTATTAGGCCCCAAGCTCTATTTAGCGAAAATGAACTGAACTTATTACAGTTATATTTATGTTCGAGGATACATTTCGACGATGTAGGAAGGTAGATGAAAGATTATTTTATTTCCAAGGATATTTTCAATTTTATACGAATTTTAATTTTTACTTGGGCCTGTCAAGCCCCACGTGTGCACTGCAGGGTTAAGGAAAAGGTAGTAAAACCTTGTACAAATGGTTAACTATTTTTTTTTTGTTCCTTCAAATTTGACTATAGAGTCAAACAATTAAATCTAACTACACTTTACCTAGCTTAACATATGACATAACTAGGACCTTTCGTGTTAGATCCTCCTAAATCGACCACATAAAGATCTTACCGATCATCATAGAGCAATGCGTTAAACATAGGTCTTCGCGACACCTACTGTATATTGATTTCGACAAGGCTTTCGACAGCTTGAATCGAAATGCTATCTGGTTTACCTTGTGCAGGGGGGCATCTCACACCATTAGTACGCTGACGCTCTTTGCCTACTTTCACATCGGATAATGGACCTTCATCTGATTGCCCATAAAGTGGGGTTGCAAATAAACACAGCCAAAACAAAACCCCTGAGCACTTCTAATTCTCGCGCGTCGAGAAAGTAGACAGCTTTCTACAATATATTTAGGAAGTGTGGCTTTGGCTGACCGCGGTGGCACCGAACTGAATGTATTCAGCAGAATCGGGTAGGCAAAAGCGTTCGGAATGCTATCGAAAGTCTAGAGAAACAATGTTTTTATCATAAGAACCAAGCTGCGACTATTTACTTGTGCTGCCCGTTCCCTGATCCACTAAGGCCTATTCCAGACATTTATTTGAATGGAATAGTGCTTAACAAGTGCGAAAAGTTCAAATATTTGGGATCTATGATCAATAGCAAAGCAACTTGTGATGACGACATCAATCATCGCGTAAACGTAGGGTGGATGAAGTGGCGAGAAAATTCCGCTATCTTCTGTGACAGAAAAATGTCACCAATGTTGAAGCGAAGGCTCTACACCGCAGTTGTGCGTCCAGCGCTCACATACAGTTTACAATGTTGGACGATGTACAAAACGTATGAGAGTAAATTAACGGCAGCTGAGATGAAGATGCTTCGCATGACAGCAGGAGTGACAAAGCTTAATCGAATAAGAAGTTCGAAGATCCGTGGAAGCTTTCACATCAAGGAAACCATCGTACAAAAGATAAAGCGCGACCGGCTCAGCTGGTATTGCCACGTTCAAAGAAGAGATCATTTGAACCCTGTTAAAAAGGCAATATCAATGCACGTTCCAAAGACATGGCGATGTAGGAAAGGCAGGCCTATAAACGCCTGGATCAGACAAATGCGACGACATCGGCATTTCATTGGCCTCAGTAATCGAGTGATCCAAAATCGGCGGGCCTGCCGATATTTTCTGAGGTCAAATAGGCGAACCCCACAGGCGGATCAGTATAAATGCGGTGAAGTAGGAGGGTTGTGATCCCTTGTTTTCGGATCATAACCTCGCTGATAAAAGGAAGAAGAAGAAGAACCAAGCTGCGACTATTCCCCTATAATGTAAAACCATTACTGCTTTATGGATGCAGTACGTCAATGGTAGATATCACTATCACATGCAAGCAGCAGACCTTCTTGAATAGATGTCTTAGAATAGATCTTTTGGCCCAATCACATCTCCAACGAACATATTTATTAGAAAACGGGCCAAGAACCTATAAGTATTAATATACAAAGGAGAAAGTGGCAGTGAATTGGACACATACTACTGCGCGAAGACAACTCTATTGTGGAATATCCCATGCAGTGGAATCCGCTACCCATGCAGGCAGAATTGCGAGGTGCTCTAGGCAAACGTGGCACAGAGCAGTTGAGAATGAATCAAGCACTTTGGAAAAAAGGTGGAGGCAGCTTAAATGCGTTGCAGTACTCCGAACAAGATGGCGCTCAGAAATTGTTGACGACCTACGTACCCCAGAGGTGAAAGGAATTAAGTTAAGTATGAGTATCATCTGGAATAAATCGTAAACCATTTCTGATAGGCTGCATAATGTTATTTCAAATGTCTAGGTTTTACCTTACCAGAAACAGGAAGCGAAGCCTTATAATAGTCTGAAGGCACAAAGAATAACTGCATAAGAACATTTTAGCCATTCTTTTATTATAATAAAAATTGGACTAGTTTTCCGCCTTTAGAAAGTAAATATTCATGAGAACCAGGTTCCAACAACAGAATTTACTACATATGGGCGAACAGCACAATGTAGCACACGCATTGGCCAGAGGTGGGTTAATAATACCTCAGCAGTTTGGTCTTGCTAAAATGATTTTACATCAGCACAGCAAACGCAAATGGCAGGCACATGCTGGAATATCTCAAAATTCTGATGGTGCTTAGCTAGTTGGACTTAATTTAATCATTTTGCGTTGATGACCATAACTGCCTTTATCGTTTATCTTTCCATGATACACACAGCTGTTCGTTTACTGAATGTCACGAAAGTTGTAACAGAGCGCCCTGGCT
This sequence comes from Brachypalpus laphriformis, assembly GCA_945910035.1. Classification (NCBI taxonomy): domain Eukaryota; kingdom Metazoa; phylum Arthropoda; class Insecta; order Diptera; family Syrphidae; genus Brachypalpus; species Brachypalpus laphriformis. Next base: position 193,202,879 of record OX246753.1, on the reverse strand, counting down.
TTGAACAAACACGACATTCAATTGACCAAATAGTTTTAGGCTTGGTTTGGTAAATATTAGACGCTGTCTGGGATGCCTGGAGGATGAGCCAGGCCTGAAACGTTTAGTCTATATAACTTACAAGCTATAGATATATTTTGCTGACTAAAGTCTCTTGGAAATTTTTTTTTATAAATTACCAGGGGGATTCATAAGGGCCCATGAGGAAAATATGAAAGCTTCCGAAGGTCTTCAGTTCTGTCAGCCTCCGGTGGACGTCCTATGCATACGTGTGACCTTAAAGCAGAATGCAATCATGCAAATAATCAATAGTTGAAAGAAGAGCTTAGCGCTCATATATCGTGAACAGTTGAGGATGACAGTAAATAGAATCATTGCGAACACTGTACTTGTCCTTAAGTTTCTTGATCGAAAGCATCTCATCAATACCCGTATTTACAAAGTTATGAAGGAGTGTTCTCATACTCGTATACTCGTACCATGGTGCACCACACCCAATTAGTACAGACATAGACTTTAGTGACTGAAACTTGACGCAAGCATTGTGGGGGATGTTGCAACAACCCGGAAGGTTAACTTGCTCTGCTTTGAAAAAAAATATAAAAAAAAACTTAAGAAGGTTAAGTGTCTACAAAATAGATTGCTGACTCAATCGCAAGAAAGCTGGCGCAGACCTCTGACACGTTACACGTTCAGCTGTAGCCACTCTTAACCACCATTCACCTCTAACCATTCGTTAACAATCAAAATTCTACCTACCTTGATTCCACTTAATTTCCCTCAGTTTTATATGTTTTTCAATCGAAATCATTACGCAGCCATAAAAATATGACAATCCGCGTCAATCAATCAATTTTATGTGATGCTGTTACCCCGCCCCCCTAGCTCTTAAAGCCAAGAGATATACCACACAAAAACTTTACGACCGAATAAAGTGTAAAATTTACTGTCTTTTTTCCTTCTGTCCTCCCTTCAGCTACTGTCAAATAAATTCACAACCAAGCACTTCCCCACGCGAGACAGATGAGGAGGAGTGTGTGAGAATGCCTCAACATCCACAGTTCGTTTGAGAAATAAAATCAAATAACAAGCCATAAACAGACGAATAAAACAAACTTCTAAATGCATATAATAATACCTTCCATCGGATGGCGGTATCCCTCTCCCGTTCGGTCCTCATAATCAAAGCCGTTTTGACAAGATCCGCATATTTGGACTTTTACGATTTCAAATTAAAGAAAATACTTAAAGAAACACCTCACCGCCCCCCGTCTAAAGTGAATTCATCGAAACATCAATAAAAATCGAAATGCACTTTCGCACATGCCTTGCCTACACACACATAGGGGAAGACCGAGACCGGGACCTATAAAAAAGCGTTTCATTACTTCCTTCAATAAATAAACTTAGTGTGTATGTATCTATGTATCTCTTTGGATTTTCAGAGGTTTTTAGGATCTGCCTGCTCACCCCTCCCGGGGCGGCGTAAGAATAAAATTTTACTGCCATATAAATTAAATAAACGCCTTATTTGCATAGTAGAACGGAATCCAGCTTGCTCTGAAGATGAGAGGCTTTTCGCTGAAGCTAAAATGCATCTCGCGCGGCAGTGGCGCGGCATTAAAGTTACGACCCAGCGATAGATCGTAAAATCACGCTGAGTGCTTTGGACAAACACGGGAGAATGTCAAAGAAAATACCAACAACAAGTGGGGATATTTCTTATTTTTCCATTCAGAATCAAAACCCCGGCTATATTTTGATGGAGCCTCCAAAGCAAAGCTTCAACTTTATAAATTCTACATCTCATCGTTGCGATGGATTAATTCGAACCGGCGATACCTGCGTCTACAAGTGTGTGTGCGTGTAAATTTTCTCCCTTTCTTTGGGGTTTTCTTCTCTCGTTTTGATGAGAAAAATCATAAAAAGTTTTATTACTAACCAATTAACCGATAATAATCAATTCGCACGAGAGGGATACGATAAAAATATAAAAATAAACGAAACTCAGGTCCGGGGCGGGATGCTGTATAAGCGAACCTGGCGTTATGATGCGACATGTGTCGCCAGGCTAAGATTAGGAATCTTTTTTAGTTTCCTTTTCCCTGATTCGATGGGGTTTGGCAAAAAAAAAGGTTCGAGTTTGATGGAACCCAAACCTGAGAACTGAGCTGTTGGCGGAGTATTACGACTTTACGACTCTTTAATTTGATTTGGGGGGATATTTTAGTGCAGCGGTGAGCTGGTCGCTTCGCTTTGTTTGACTTGCGATTTTAATTCCATTTTAGCAATAAAATCGATTGATAAATTATTATTATTATGGAAAATACTTTTGTGAGAGGCAACAACTGGTAAATGGATTTCACAATAATCGAGGAAGTGACAGCGCAATTCATGACTGTTTCAAGGATTGCTCTTACGTAAAGGTAAGAGGATGCCGTTTTGATAGCTGTTGAAAGATTTTGAAATGTATCGTTTCATTGCATCATGAGCGTTTACTTGTAGTCAAGGAGTATTCCACTGAACTAACCAAAAACAATTTAGGGGTATATAGATAGTTCTTCCTGCACTTTGAGTACATATTACATAATCTATGTAGCATTTGAGTAATTCGTTATCGATGATTAAATCACTTCCAAATGGTTAAGCTGGCCGCGTAGTGGCCTTGATTGGCTCCCAAACTGTGAAATTATATTTATCATTTCTTCTAGCAAGATGCATTGCGAATAGCACATATAGCCATTCGATAACGCTTAAACAGACCATAGAGCTCTCCGTAGGAGATACTACTTACTTACTTACCCATGTAGCGTCTCTGCGTGAGACACGGTATTCTTCCATCCTCGTCAATCCCGGGCACGTTGCACAAACCAAAATTTCTGGCATCTGCGATTACGTGCTCTTTATACCGGAGGTTCGGTGGTTTTCGTAGTCTCAAACCTGGCGGTTGTGATTCGAAGATTCTCTTGGCTTGAGCATTGTTGTCCATTCGTTCAATGTGAACGAACCAATGTAGTCGACGTATCTTACCTTTTTAGACTGCATCCACATTTTCGTGTAGCTCATAGAGTTCGCGGTTTGATATCTTTCTCCATTCGCCCTTCTCGCACATGTGACCCAAAATCCGACGAATTATTTTTCTCTCAACAGAGTTCAATATTAGCTCAGCTTTCTTCCTTATCGTCCAGCACTCGACGCCATATAGCAGGATTCGTTAGATAAGCATTTTGCAGAGCATTAATTTAGTCCGTCAAGTTACAAGTTTTTAGCTCAGCTGTTTTGCTAAACCGAAGAAGCAGCGATTTCCTAGGCCTTCTTCGTCGAATCTCCAAGAAGTTGTTGCTTGATAACATGTACTCGGTTTTATCCCCATTTACTTCAAGACCAACTCGTCTCGCCTGATCTTCAATTGCCGTAAATGCATCTACACCCGCTCTGTGCACAAGATTGAAGAAATCAAATGACAGCGCGTTTACTTGCCGTGATCCGGTGCAAGTTTAGAATAGTTCGGAACAACGTTACACAACACACCTGGATAGGTTTTGACGGGATCCCGAATTCAGCCATCGAATTGTAGAGCTCAAGACGATGCATGCTATCATATCTGGCCTTAAAGTCGATAAATAAGTTGTGAGTTTTGACTTGAAATTCGATCGTCTTTTTCAGGACTTGCCTCAGTGTCAAAATTTCGCCTAACGTCGGATCTGACGGGCCAAACGCCACACTGGTACGTGTCAGTTACTGTATTGCAGAGGCTTAAAACGTTTACACACTATGTTGGATAGGAACTTGTATGCGACATTTAGCAGGCATAATTCTTTCAAGGCATGGGATTGCCTTTTTTGAAGATGAGGCATATAGAACTGATACTCCAGTCATATTTTCGTTAACCCATACTTAGGCAATGATTTCGTGCATACACCCAACCAAGGTATCTCCTCCATATTTAAAAAGCTCTGCGGGAGGGTCAGCAGCACCAGCGGTGATAGTCAACACAGAATTCTAATAAAGCCTCTTGACGAGAAGACATGATGCATCCGCGAGATAGAACCCGAAGAGGATGGAAAAGGAAAGAAAATCGCACGATCGGCGATCCCGAAATTGGAAAGAAGACTACCAAGATCTGTCGTCGTGAAAAATGTAACGCACGGTAGAAAATGATAATTCTGCTCTCGGCTGTAAAGTATGAAGCTTCCTATAGAAACTTGACATCAGTGGCTGTACCAAAACCGAAAAGAAAAATCACTCTGAATGAAGTACCCTTTAGGATTAGATTGCTAAGCTATTCAAAACTTCAGAATATAAGGCCATCAAGGCAAAAGTAAACTATTGAAAGAGAACCCTGGAATTCGCAGAAACTTCGAGACCCTAAAATTCAGAGGATGCTTAAGGCATATTTCTCATTGGTCCATTTCGGTATTTGTAGGTACAGTATAGCGGCACTCACTTAACCAAATATACTTACTTACTTACTTTACTAGGGCTTTGTACGCACTGCGAACTTGGTTAAGGCTCTTGATAAACCTCAACAAAGCTCCAGGCTCAATATTCCACAAGTCAGAGGAACACAACAAAGCCCTTCCGCATTCACAAAGAATATGTTCTGCTGTCTCTTTTTGCTCTCCACATAGCCGGTATTCGTTTATATCTGCTACTCCTATCTTGTGCAGATGGTACCTGAGTGGGCAATGACCAGTCAAGTAGCCTGCTAAGGTTCTTAGGTCTGCTTTCCTAAGCTCGAGTAGCTTTTTAGCCTTGCAGCGGTTGAGATTAATGAACTTCTTTGCCTGTCTTAGGCCCTTGGGTTTGGACCAGTACTCTGCATGATGATCATCTTCCCATTTCTTTATTTTTATGTTAACGCTACTCCGTGCGACTCCAAAATAGGGTTCAGGACCGACTAGTGGGCGACTAGCGCCTCTTCTCGCTAAGCAGTCCACCCGTTCGTTGCCCTCGAAGCATTTGTGTCCTAGTATCCAGGCCACAGTGACTATGTTTTTCGATGCGAGATCTTCGAGCAGGTTTAGACAGTCCCATACAAGTTTTGATCCTACCATGTACGATTTCAGAACCATAAGTGCTGCCTGGCTGTCTGAGACGATATAGATACGAGTACCCTCGACTCTTCTACGCAGACATTCTCGTACACAGAGCTCGATCGCATGGACTTCCGCCTGAAATATTGTTGGTGATTTCCCAAGCGCAGCCGCACGTTGGAACCTGGGTCCATAAACCCCTGCGCCAGTGCTACCATTTTCCAATTTGGAACCATCTGTGTACCAAGTTTGAGTGTTTGGTAAGACTAAAAGTCCTTCTTTCCTCCATGTGTGGCGGTCACCTATGAACACATTGAATTTTCTGGAGAACCGGTATTTCTTGATCATATTATCTGGGATTTTGAGAATAGGCTAATTTTGAATATAACCTAGAATCTTCAAATGGCCTGTAAAGTTGCCGATTTTAAGGTCCGAGATCTTGGGTAGCCTAAGAGCACTCAGCATAGTTTCTTTTTGTGCTGCAAGGTGCAACGGTGTGAGGCTAAGCATTAATCCCATTGCTGCCGTAGGGCACGTTCTCATTGCTCCTGTGATACCCAGACAGGCTAGACGATGTATTTTATTCATCTTAGTAAAGTATATTCAAATATACTTAGTAAACGAAACAACGAAACTCCAACTAGTTTTGACATCCTGCCAAGTTTTTCCATTTGCGCAAGATGACTATGAAGAACAACAACGAACCCTTAGATATCAGGAAAGGTCTTAGACAAGGTGGCGCGCTATTATGCGATCTCTTTAACATAATACGTGAAAGAATTGTATGAAACTTACAAGCCAACACCGGAGGTACAATCTTTTACAAGCCTTTACAACTACTCGCTTACGCCGATGACATTGACATAGTCGGAAAAACTCAGTGGGTCATCAGTGGGGCATTTGCGAGTATTGAGATCGAGGCAGCAAAGATGGGTCTAGAAGTCAACGAAAGCAAAACAAAATACATATATGCAGTCTACAAAAAAGGACACCCAACATCGGCTTCTTGGACGCCACAATAGACAGATATAATTTTGAGGTAGTAAAGGACTTTGTCTACATAGGATCAATGGTGAGCTCCGCAAATGACATCAGTAGGGAGATCAAACGAAGAATTACTCTTGCCAATCGTTTTTTATATGGGCTAAGTAGGCAATTGACTAACAAAACCCTATCTCGAACTATTAAGGTAACTCTTTATAAGACTCTAATCATCCCAGTCCTGCTGTATGGCGCAGAGGCATGGGCTTTGACAAAACCGGATGAAGATGCTCTTGATTATTTTGAGAAAAAAGTTCTTTGAGCGGTCTTTGGTCCCGTCTGCATAGACGGTGAGTGGAGGAGAAGGTACAATGCCGAACTATACGGCCTATATAAGGACATCGACTTAGCCAGAAGAGTTCACATACAGCGACTAAGATGGCTGGGTTATCCAGCCTGGAAAGTTTTCAAATCCACCCCGGATGGACGGCGTAGTAGAGGACGACCTCGTGGTAGGTGGCGCAAACAAGTAGCGGGGGACCTCAACCAACTTGGAGTGCGTAAAGCGGTTTGTTGGTTGAGGCACAGGTTCACCCCGGACTGTAGCGCCATCTAAGTAAATAAGTATGTCAAAGTTATTTTTGTTATGACCACGCAATCTTTGAAATTCACTAACAGGAAACATATTTCCATTTGCTTTCAATCTCACGCATCTGCAGGTTTTTCGGGTTAATGTTCAAAAGTTATAGGCTCGCTTCATCCGAGGGTTCTTTGGTTCTATATGTTGATCGATGATTACGAATGAATAAAATAGCCGTGGACTATTTGAACTCTTCTTCTTCCTTTTATCAGCGAGGCTTTGATCCCAAAACAAGGGATCACAACCCTCCCACTTCACCTCATTTCTACTGATCCGCCTGTGGGGTTCGCCGTGGACTATTTGAACTCTAACAAATGTTTGGCGATAAATAACAGTTAATTGAAAAATATGTTGGTGGACTAAGGAAATAGTTTACTGATTATATATATTTTTGTCAAACATACTTTTGATTTATTTTCAGAATGGGCCAAACTACTTATATATCCAAATAACCATTTAAAAAAAAAAACATTTTGTTTTAAAAAACAAAATATATTAGGTTAGGTTAGATTGAAGTGACTGCCAGTTTCCGCCAACATCCGTACACCAGAGAGAGGTCTGTTGTGATACCACATGGATCATGTAATCCCAACTTTCTCGTTAGAACCATTTTAAACTTTTGATGAAGCGTAACAGGCTCCTAATATCTATGTTTATCAGATCGCCTAAATTGTTGTAGTATTATAGAAAGCTCTTAAGTGAAGCTCTTTCTGTGGGAGAGAGCTATGCATGCACCAAGACAGCTTCTACAAAAATCATTTTAAAATACGCTAAGCCTTGTACCATGCTTGCCTATTAGGCAATACCCAGTGATAACACATTTTGTAGCGCCAATATGCAATCTGTTGAGAGAAATCAAATTCTTAGAGCGTTTTATATCCAGCTAGAGCCAAATCTGTTTTGTCGGTAGACATGTTGTTCCACTAAGATTTGTTCTTTCGATAGCATCCAGCCTTAATTTGAGTTTGCAAGTAGCGATAGGTATACCCAAGGAAAATTTAGCTGGAAGGATGGTTATAGTTGTTCCTATTCTGTCGAGCTCATCAGCTATACAAATCCCCGGAATGCCCTTATGTCAACATAGGTGAGAGACGATTTGCAATCTAGAGCCACTAAGGAATTTATAGACATCGATTTCAAGGAACACTGGCCATTATTTCCACCTGAAACACACTATAATGATTCGGAAGACGGAAGGAGAGGTTAAATTCAGCCTGTCAGAGAAAACACATCCACCGAGGAATTGTACGCAGTGCTCCGCTTATGCACACAGAAGCTGGCCGTTGGACTTTACTTAAATTATCGCGGTTTATGGCTTTTTCTAAGGCTGTCCACCAGACAATCGCCAGTGAGCTATGCGAGGGTGCAAACCCACCTACATATTCCCGACAGATTTTTGCAAGAGAAATTTCGACTACAACTTTCTTAACCCTTTCGCGCGTCCGCTACCCTTAGCAAGCGGTTCGCCGAAGAAGATATAGCCCTTGGTCTCATTCGGGAACCCTGGGTTATTTGCGGACAGGTTAAAGGTCTCCGGAATAGGGCAAGTAAGTTGATTTCCAAGTGTGGACAGCTAGCGCCGAGAGCGACCTGCTTAATTAGCAATAATTTAAACTTTCTCCCTATTTCAGAATTTATAACAAGAGACCTGGTGGCCCTACTACTGGAAATCCCCACTGGAGGAGGTACACAGAACATCGTGTGTGCCTCAGCGTACTTCCCTCACGACAGTGGTGATATCCCGCCGAAAGACGTCCAGAGCCTCGTTGACTACTGTCAAGAGAACAACCTTCACTATATCATTGGATGCGATGCCAACGCACATCACGAGGTCTGGGGTAGTATCAACATCAACAGAAGGGGTGAGTGTCTTTTAGAATACTTTGTAAGTAGACAAATAGATATTTTGAACAAAGGCTATAAACCTACCTTCATAAATGCGATTCGCGAGGAGGTACTTGACCTCACCCTCGCTAGTCCATTTATTTCTAATTTTATTGAAAATTGGCACATATCAGATGAGGCCTCTCTGTCAGACCATCAGCACATCAGGTTTGACATACCTGGCCAACTCTCATATGTCTCTAATAGATACGATCCCAAATCTACGGATTGGCATCGCTATCGTGAACTAGTGTTCTCAAAAAAAGATATGACTCTCGCATCTATCGAGTCCATAGAAGATTGGGATGAAGCTGCATACCAGCTTAACAATATACTGCTTGATTCCTACCACGACAGCTGTGTCCCAAAGACACATGTTAGCAAACGCAAAGTGCCTTGGTGGAATGACCAACTGGCGGAACTGAGGAAGAAAGTCAGAAAACTCTTCAACTCTGCAAAACGAACGAAGAGCTGGGACGAATACAGGTTTGCTCTCACAGAATACAATCTAGTATTGAGACGATCTAAGCGAGCTGCTTGGAGCAAATGCTGCGAAACAATCGCTGACATGTCTACAGCGGCACGAATCCATAAATCACTCGCAAACGATCATGTCAACTGTGTAGGGTTACTGAAGAAAAATGACGGAACCTACACGACGGACCGTGTGTATATACTTAGAACCTTACTTCAGATACATTTCCCAGGCTCGTCTCTTAACACATCTCATGTGTACTCGAACACAGTTAACCACAGGGTTTATGTGGACAGTAGAGTAAATAGTTTATCTGGAAAAATATTCAGTCCAGAGAAAGTTGAATGGGCGGTACGTTCGTTCAAACCTTTCAAAGCCCCCGGCGGTAACGGTCTGTTTCCAGCACTTCTCCAAAAGTCAATTGACCTCACCCTGCTGGGGTTGACAGCTTTATTTAGAGCCAGATACAATTGGGGATACATACCACCCACCTGGAGGCAGGCTATTGTGGTTTTCATCCCCAAGCCGGGCAATAGGCCTATCGAGCTGCTTCAATCATACAGACCTATAAGTCTAACATCATTCATCCTTAAGACAATGGAGAGACTCATGGATATCTATATTAGAGACTGGTTAGATCTGTACTCGAATCAGTACGCATACAGGAAAGGCAGGTGCTTCACTATCTCGTCAAAAAGATAGAGGGAACACTCAGTTCAAGGGAGATAGCCTTGTGTGCTTTTCTTGACATCGAGGGCGCGTTCGATAGCACTGGTAACGACTCGATCGCAAGGGCGATCAGTAGCAGAGGTATCGAAGAATCGACCAACCAATGGATCAGGGCCATGCTGGTAAGTCGATTCATTACTTCCTCCTCTGGGGGAGTGTCGGTGTCCATAACTGCAGCCAAAGGCTGTCCTCAAGGAAGAGTTCTTTTCCCCCTGTTATGGTCTTTGGTCATCGACAACTTGTTAGTAGATCTTCACAGATCAGGCTACACCACCGTCGGTTATGCTGATGACTTGGCTGTTTTTATCAGAGGTAAACACAGCACGACAATTTCCAACGTCATGCAAAGTGCAATATCTCAAGTTGTAGAATGGTGTAACAAAGAAGGACTATTCATCAATCCTGGTAAAACCGTTCTGGTGCCTTTTACACGGAAGACACAGGTCAACCCTGAACCTATCACAATCAAAGGTACCACACTAGTTTATTCCAGCGAGGTCAAATATCTTGGTGTAATTCTTGACAAACGACTTAATTGGAATTCACATATCAAGTCCGCCACTGAGCGCGCTACTAGAGCACTGTGGGCCAGTAACCGCCTATACGGCAGAACTTGGGGTCTGTCTCCTAAGATGACACATTGGTTGTACATAATGATGGTAAGACCCATTATCACACACGCGGCCATCGTCTGGTGGCCAAAAACCGTCCAGCAGACAACGGCAAACAAGTTGCAGAAGTTGCAAAGAATTGCTTATCTTCGAATTACAGGTGCGATGCGCACCTGCCCTACGACAGCTCTGGAAGTTATTGTTGGGCTTACACCCTTACCAATCTTCATTAGGAAGATGGTTGCTAGATATGCCATCAGGCTGCAGCTAGATCACGAGTGTAAACCAGGTGACCTCATGTGATATTTAAAGATACTCAACTCAATCCCTAAAAGAGACATGTTTTGCACTTTACCAGATATTATGGTCTGGCAACACTGCTTTGGTAGGTTATTCGAGGTTGAAATATTGGACCGCGAAAACTGGTCCAATGGTGCTCCAACACTGGATCCTAGAAGTCTAGTCTGGTTCACCGACGGTTCGAAGATGGATTCTGGAGTTGGATCTGGGGTTTTTGGACCCAACACAAAGATTTCGGTACCTATGGGTACGACCCCCACTGTGTTTTAGGCTGAAATCTATGCCATTGAGATTTGCGCCAGATACAATCTCCGCAAGGGGATCAAAGGCGCTAGAATACATATCTTCTCAGATAGCCAAGCAGCACTTATGGCACTGTCGTCCAACCAGAGCCAGTGAAATGCTGCTACGATGCATTACAAGACATTGCCAAATACAACAGGGTAAAACTCGGTTGGGTACCTGGACACCAAGGGATTGTGGGCAACGAATCTGCAGATGAGCTTGCTAGGGCTGGCTCAGAATCTGTGTCCATAGGTCTTGAACCTTATTGTGGCGTCAATTGGGCGATAGCTACAACGCTGATTAACGAATGGGAAAACAAACTTCGTCTAGACCACTGGACTAGTGGGCCAGGTCTAAGACAATCCAAACGATTAATCAAGCCTTACTCCTATAAGGAAATCCTTAACCTAGATAGGGAAAGCATTAAGAAGCTTGTAAGCTTTCTTACTGGCCATTGCGGCTTGAGATACCACCTTAACAAGATAAACCTGTGCCAAGAGAAGAACTGTCGGTTCTGTTTAGAGGAGGATGAAACTTCCAAACACATTCTCTGTGAATGCCCGGCACTACACTGGTTAAGGAAACGTATTCTCCACAAGGAGACACTTACATACTTCAGTGGAACTGAAATGCTCCGCTACTAAAGACATACTGACTTTCATAAGGGAGGTAGTACGTCTGTTAGATTAACTCCAACCCTCCGATACAATAGATCTTTCGGGTCTCAGTGTCGTTGCCACGCGGGCATGGGCTGTACAAGAGGAAAAAAAAAACCTTTCTTGCATATTGGACGAGTGAGTAAGTGAGTTCCCCGTATTCCTTTTTTGTGTAAATATGTTGTGGAAAACATATTTCTATTCGATTTTTATAATTGGTAATTCCTTTCTGCTTTGCAAACAACGCTCCCTTTTCATCTATCCAAAGCGCAATTCGGTGCAAACATAATCATGAATTTTGTTATAGCTTTTCTGTAATTTACAAATAGCCGGTGAATGAGAAAAACACATTTAACACTGTATTTGCAACCAAATAAGTTTTGTTTGTAGGTGTGTATGTATGTATATAAGTGATTATATTTCCTTTTTCCCTAATGGACTGTTGATCATATTAAATTTTTATTCCAAGGACAATAACTCAGTGGTATATTATACTTTGCTATGGACAAAGACACTACTATTGCATGAAACTTTTCAAACATATTGCAAATACGTTAGAAATATACTTGAAGATCATTGTCCTTTTGCAGAACGAAGTTTCTTAAAAATAATCACAGCCCTGATGGTGTGGTGTTGTGCTCCAGAATTTCTTTATACCCTTCTTTGTTTAAAATTCCTTTGATGCGAATGATATATCCAACTCCACCAGAACAAAAATATCCCCACACCATGATGCAATCAGCTAGAAATACTTCTAAGCTTTCTATCCTCAGTTTTTGTCGTTACTTTTCGCCTTCCTGATCTTTTACGATCCGATAAACGATACAGTTTTTCAAAAACGCTGAACAGTGTACTGCTCTCGCTTGTTATAATCACAACTCTCTTATCAGCACTCTATTGATTTGCTCTTGCCATCATTTTTTTTTATTATTATTTTTTTAAAGTTAATTTATTGCTATTTGAATGAAGGGTACAAATTGTCAGAGTTGTCACTCATATTTATACTCGAACTTTTTCGGGTACAATTACCAAAAATTTATCAAATAAATTCATTTTATGAGCTGGAAGTATAATTTGTTTTGCAATAGTAGGCTGACAAAATTCTTTTTTTTTTAAATTGGCCTTCATCAAATTAATCCGATTTTATTCGACTTAGTTGAGCCTACAGATTTACTTCAAAAACTCGAAAAAAGCATAAAAGTACTAGGTGATTCCAAATTTATGACCGGCAGAGTATAACACAGTCTTATTTCTGTACAATACTCAATACGTTTATTATATAAGTTTATTTACACAAAAAAAAAATTGTTTTACCAACAGACTTTGTTTAGGACAAACACACTTTTCTCGCCGTGCACGCTTTGGTTTAGGCACTTATTTGGCGTTAAACTGAAAATCTGCTTAGCGTCGAGCGTCTCATCTATTCTCTAAGAAGTGCTTATGTCAGCAACATTACGATAATATTGGGCGACAACACCTACTTAGAGTTTGAAGCAAAACCTATTTTCGGAAAAAAAAAAAAATAAAAATTAAGCGATTTCACAGTTCGTTAAGCAAAAACTGAAGTGTCTCCATTTTAGCAGCTGTAAACCGTATGCATTTATGCCTATTCACATCTCATTGGATTGCTCTTTTCATTTGGAAAACAACTAACACTTGTGCTTCAGCTCCAGTCACATATCCATTCGAGTCGTTTCCTATTTGCAATCTTCGATTAAATTTAATGATCCAAAAAATACAGAGATGGCGACGCGATCCTTTCGCTTAATCAGGATACCCAAAAAGCAAATGGGTATTTATGTGATTCCTTTTAGGTCGCTTTATTTTTATTTTTCTTACAAAGATTATGTGTTCCTTCCATCAGGTGTCGTCGTGTAGGCGAAGAGATACACAAGGAGCACAAGAAATCACCCAACAAATTCAAATCACTGGAAAATCGAAATATGGTCCCTTGCTTCGACACGCACTTAAAAGGTGTGCATATTACGTTCGCACCCTTGAGTCCTTAAAAAGGTTTTTTTTTTTTGTTCTTTGTAGAGAAAATGTTTCACCCCTTTTTTGCACGACGACAACGACCCACGGTTGTTGTTTTGCGTAACAGCCCTCTAAATCGCAATCATGGTCAATTTGAATCCACCACTTGCTGCTGAGAGCACATGTTCTCCTTCTTTTTTTTTTTTTGCTTCATGAACTTGTTGGCAATTGAAGTCCTTTGTGCCGAGCGCCAATTCACTTGACCTAGAGCGAGTGAATGGGCTGGGGGTGGTAAGTATTACAAACAAATCCTTTCAACAAAATGCAAATAAAATCGCATCCCTTCATATCCCTTTTTGCAGATCGTTAAGCACACACACAAAATTGCCTCCTACGAGCGAGGCGAGGGGAGGTGTATGTTTTTTCGGTGTGTATCTGAAGAGTGCATAAGGTTAAAATGATTATTTTATGTTCAATGTTCATTTGCTAACGGACGACGACGACGACCGACGAAGGAAATCTTTTTTTTTTTTGCGAATAATAACAAGGACACGACCCCCTATGACTGTGGGGGGTTTCACAGAAAAAGGTTCTTTGCATAAATGCCTGTTAGCCATTTCATCAAATCTAATATCGCAACGTTGAATGGGGGCAGAGATCAATTTCATTAATCCATCGAAAGCGAGTTGATGCAGAGAAACAGAAACGGAAACCAGATGGATTTGTGATCGAAAGCGATTGTTCTCTAGCACACAGAGGGAAAGGGGCAGAATGGGGATTCTAGCTGATTTTCCTCTCCGTAGGGATTGCTTAGGAATATTGATGCCGCTTTGTAGTCGTCGGTATTGAACTTGGGTCTGTAGGTTTTTTGTGTATAGTCATTCGGGCGGGGGAATGGAGCCATAACATAAAATTTTATCATATTACAGGGGTTTTGCAGCCCAAAAGAACAACATTCGGCCGTAATGTTTTATACTCAATGGAACAGTGGGGTTAGCAAGAACAAGGCGTTCTGCGGTCGAAATTTAATTTAAATTGTTAGGTCGCCACCTTGACTGATAACTTATTATCCTTATTATCGCTTTACTCGTCTACTCGAAAAGCATAATGCAATATTGCGGGATGCAATACTTTTAATGCGTGCTACAGACAGTACACTATATATATGCATCGGTAACTGGCATCTCCAGCTACTCAAAATACAATACAATACAACTTGATTGCACTTCCTTGGAAAAATACTGTGCTTTAAAGCGAAGGAACGATTTCGGCACTACCAGTTAAACGTTAAAAGAGGATCGCACGTAGGCAGGTAACGTTTCACCAGTCGTAGGTCCGTTTTCACTATCTCAGTTCCTTGTGGTAAAGTGCCAACCAGATAGCGTGGAAGAACTTCAACTGCAATACCAGTTTTGGGGACTTAAGTCTTGACAATTCTATTTCTTTCCCTAAATTTATTTTTCGCAGCTGATTGGGACCTCCTTTTAACGTCGAACGAGTTTTGAAACTGCACACTTTCAAATGAGAAATGAGAAGCAATCGGTTTCGAAGACCAAACGATAGGTTTTATACGTAGATACATCTAGAGTGAAAAGCTAAATTGAAACTTCAAGTACATTAACTATTTAGGGAACCATCAGCACTAAAGTAGGCAAAGCACCCTAGAATTTCAATCGATGAACGTCTAACACATCTACCAGACTAAGCATTAAGATACTACGTATGCTTACAGGTTTCCTTAAAAAGGACTTTGAGCTATAAGAAAATATCAGTAGGTTGGGTCTAAGAACCAATGTGTAGATTCTGTGATGACTTCGAACTGCAAATTATACTTGCAACGAAGTAAACTTTTCGTGAGCCTACCGGATAGAGAAGGGTTGATAAGAAGAGTTTCTGTTGGAAGTTAAATCAAGTGATTTAGATTAAGAACAACTTCGGTTAACACCAGGAGGCATAATAGATCTTTTAAGTCGTTGACTATTTAACGGCGAACATCGACCAACTATCAGCAATCTCAAGAATTCTGCATTAAGTGAATTATCCCCTTGGGCAGAGTCAGCTCTAGTCTAGATTTAAATCCGAAAAAGCCGAACTGGTCCTATTCACTAAAAGCAGAAAAGAAGGTGAATTTGATTTCCCAAACCTGGATTGAATTACTTTGAAACTCCCCTAAGAAACCACATATCTAGGAACTATCCTTGACTCAAAACTTACTTGGAAGCAGAACACAGAGGAAGTAATGAAGAAAGCACCAAATATTAGAGTTTGCGCTCATCCATAATCCACTGTAGATAGATAGTTTATTGTGGAACAATCGAATAGCGATCTGCCATAACACCTGTCAGCGCAATTCGCCTTAACAATCGGGCTTGTGGAAGAAAGGCTCCTATGGGCACGGATCGATACTTCACAAATACAGAAAAAATTATCTCGATAGAACAACAAAATTATATCATACGAGTACCTCGTTCTTCCAATATCTGTGTAAATGTCCAAATTTACGGGAGCTAAGGAGGTAAAGCGTGCTGACATTGAATGAAGTACCGATATTCCAAACTACAAAAAAATAGCTTATTGCTAATTCGAGGCAAAATCCACAAGTAGGAATCTTTTCACTTCTTTCGGGGGCTTGTAGTTCTTCAAAAATTAATGAATACGACCAAGATGACATAACCATGGAGATCTGCCTGGATACAGTAAAAAATAGAAAACAGTAATTACTTATTTATTTAAGCTTAATACAAGCATCATACCTATATAACTTAAAAAAAGGAGAAATTTAAATTAATTACTAACAAAACCTAAACTTAAACCTAACAGAAAGGATAGGCTGAAGGAAATCATAAAGATGAGTAAAAGTAGCTTCTGAGGGTGGATCTGCTGAGGCGAAAATCTAGTGCGTTATGCGCGTTATTGGCCAAACGTAGCATTCTAAACATAGGCTCGAAGTGACCGTAATTGATACTGTGCAGAGCGAAATGGAAAATTGGTACAGACCCAAGGTTGCGAGGGTTAGTGTTAAGGTAGATCGTTTGAAGTATATGGGTGAAATCAACTGTGCCGGCTAACAACTGCTGCGCGAAGAGTATGCCGGCAATTTGGTGATGTTTTTCCAGAGTTTTTAAGCTGAGCAGTCTTAGCCGATCTACATACGGAGGCAAGTTATATCGGTCAGTCCAGAAGAGACCACGTCGGGCAAAACGGGTGAATCTACGCTGCACAGCTTAAATTCTGAGAGAATGGGTATCATGATAGGGGGCCAAACTTGACTGGCGTATTCGAGGAGCGACCTGAAAAAGATGACATAAAGCGATTTGGTGACATAGGGATTCGAGCATTCTTTGGACCAGCGTTTAATGAAACCGAAGGTCGAGTTGGCTCTATTGATGATATGATCAATATGTGAACGGAAGTTGAGCTCTCTGTCGCAGATAATATCTAGATCGCAGATAGAATTGACCAAAAGAACGGGTTTGTAATGGAAGTAATAGGTCCTGGTAGGAGGAGGAATGCACTTGCGTGAGAAGCTTATAGCCGTACATTTACTGACATTCAGCTCTACGAAATTAACGGTTTGCAATGAGATGGTGGGGAAGAAATTAGTTTAAAGACTTTTTTATCGTCTGAGCACGTAGGTAGATCAGAATCCTTCAATATGAGACCAACATCGTTTATTGTTCAGACCAATATTTTTGGTCCAAGTGGGAGGGTTGTGATCCCTTGTTTTCGGATCATAGCCTCGCTGATAAAAGGAAGAAGAAGAAGAAGAAGAATATATGCGGTCCAAGGTGACTGCCTTGAGGAAACCCGGAGGTGACGTTAATGGGGTTCGACACTGAATACCTGAAAAGGACTCTATACTGGTGTATCTTCCAATATGACCTAATCCAAGAAATTAAAGATGATGGAAAACCGAGGGCGTTAAGTTCGAGGTAAATTATTTGGTGGGAGATATTATCGAAAGCTTTGCTGAAATCGGTGGATATAACATCAACTTCATTACCATCCTCTAGTGCACACAGTGCTCGAGCAAAAAATTCGGTTAGTTTTGTCGTAGTAGATCTACCTTTTAAGAAACCATGTTGCAGCAGATTGCCTTGCAATGAAAGTACATTGAGTCGAAAACAATGCTTTCGAAAAGCTTGGTAGGGCGGTAACTTAATATATTATTTCTTTTTGTGGATAGAGAAAATGAAAAAAATCTTCCACAAAATTGGGAAGATAGCCTGTGAGTGTGAAACTTGAAAAACGGCTTTGAGAGGTTGAATTGTTCCTTTTTTGGGAACAATCGCAGGCAGGCTGTCGGTGCTGGGGAATAGTCATTCTTGAGTCCGCTGATCTTTTCAAGTATCATATCTATCGCAATTTCAATTGACACGAAAGCAATTCTTGCACAGTTTTTTTCAGGAAGCTAAGATAATCAGGGTCAAGTTCATTCAAGCGGTCAATATACGACTTGCTGAAGAACGTTGCAAGTTGGCTGAACAAGTTAGCGATTATTTTAGAGTCTGTTAAGATGTGTTGGATACTTTTAGAGCAGAAGGGAAGTCATTGGACTTTCTTTTAATGTTGATTAATGGGAAAAGCGCTTAGTGTCTGTTATTAAACTCAGTTGCATTCGGCCAAAATACTCATAATAAAGCGATTCACAGAGCGCGGAAAAACAATAGTATGCTTCCAGGTTGTTAGTGTAGTCTGGGACAAACCCAGATTTCAAGAGAAAGTTTATTTCTAACGTTACGGAGAGTTCATAATTGCTTATTGTACTAAGGAGGTGATGATGCAGAGTTTCTTCGAGACGTAGTGAGATTAGTTGGAACAAATGAGGATTCATATTCTGATGGAAACCATTGCAAGTGAAGATGGTTAAATTCGCCTAGGATAATACAGTCATCACAGGGATGAACGACATCAACTAGGGAGTCAACCGAATCAACGGGTAATTGATAGGCTCGTAATACTTGCATCAATCTCTTTGGGATGCCTTTCAGTGATACTGGCTCACTAATCAATCAAAGCCATTGTCTGGGGTCAAATATACTTACTTACTTATATCCTTTAACCCCTCGGGGGGGATAGAGCGTCAACCGCGCCATCGTGTTCCAAATTCTGCAACGCGTTTGAGCTGCCTCCAACTCATTCCTAAAGAGCTCGATTCCTCCTCAACTGTTCTGCGCCATGCTTTCCTAGGGCGTCCCGCTATTCTGCCTGCCTGGGTGAGCGGATTCCACTGCATGGCGTATTTCGCAATGGAGTTGTCTTCGCGCCGTAGGGTGTGTCCAATCCATTGCCACTTTCTTCTTCGTATAGTAATGCTTATAGGTTCTTGGCCCGTTCTCAGATAAAGTTGTCCGTTGGAGATGCGCTTCGGCCAAAAAATCTTCAAGATGCATCTTAAGCATTTGTTTACGAAGGCAGCTTGCGTGTGTTAATGGTGTCCACCATCCAGGTACTGCACCCATAAAGCAGCATTGATTCTACGTTGGAGCGGAACAGTCGTAGCTTGGTTCTTAAGCATTGCTTCTCCAGATTTTGGACAGCATTCCGAACGCAGCTTTAGCCTTCCCGATTCTGCTGCACACATCCAGTTCGGTGCCACCGCGATTAGCCGAGACGACACTTCCTAAATATAGAAAGTTATCAACTTTCTCGACTTGCTTTCCGGCAATGTTAAGTTGAGCGCGGGTATTAGAAGTGCTCAGGGCTTTTGTTTTGGCTGTGTTTATTTTTAGCAAACAAACAAACAAACATCGTTAGCGTGATCTAGGTGTTCAAGGTAAGATGTCATAGTCCAACGAATTCCATAGTTGCCTTCCGTCAATGCTGCACGGAGTACATCGCTGATAACCACCAAGAACAATAGTGGGGACAGTATGCACCCTTGACGTACTCCACTTTGGACTTCAAAATCGTCCGACACCTTACCATTGTGCACGACGTGACACTTGCCGCCCTCGTATGTCGCCTTGATAATAGCTATAAGTTTTTCTGGAATGCCTCTCCTGCGCAAGGCCAATCAGATAGCATTTTTCAATTATGATCCGTAGGGTGTTTATGTGGTCGATGCAGGAGGATCCAGCGCGAAAGCCTGCCTGTTCGACGTCGAGAGTTGAATCTAAATGTTCTTTAATTCGTTCCAGAATTATTCTAGCTATTAGTTTGGCTACAGCTGGAAGAACACATATACCTCTCCAGTTACCGCACTCCATCAAGTTACCCTTCTTTGGAAGCTTAATGATCATCCCCCTTTTCCACTCCTGTGGAAATTGTTCACTATCCCAAGCTCTCCGTATTAGCGGATGCAGCCGATGTATTTGGCGCCGCTTGAAATAGCTCGGCAGGGATGCCATCATACCCACCGCTTTGTTCTCCTTGAGGGACTTGATTGCTGTTATTATTTCAGTTTTACTGGGAGGTACGGTGCGAATTCGGGAATTTGTTGCTTCGAACTGCTCATTTGAATTCAAGATCATACCGCCATCGTCTAAGTGATTTAGCACTGTAGCAAAATGTTCTCTCCATCTAGTGAGCTGATCCTCATCCGAAATCAGAAGGTTACGTCTAGACTCTTCACTGGATGTTGTTTGAAGTTTCGATCACCAATGAGCTCTTAGTGATGTTGTAAACAGTCCTACTGTCGCACCTACTCGCTGCTTCTTCAGCCCTTGAGGCCAGTGAGTTGACATATTGACGTTTGTCACGTCTCACACTACGCTGCACTTCTTTCTTCTTCGCACGGTATTGTGCTTCAAGCTCGGTTCTCTCTACTGCTGAGGCCGCTGCAATCCGAGCCTTGATTGCTGTACGCTCATCGATCCGTCTCCAGGTGTCTGTAGAAAGCCATGTGCGGTGGTGTTTCTGTTTTTTACCAACAAACGTGTGTGCCCCAGTCGCAAAAGCATTTTTCACAGCACTCCAGTGGTCATCCATGTTCTCTTGCAATATGCTGCTGATTGCTTCTGCTTCTAAGGCAAGATGGTCCTTGAACTGTTGGCGCACTTGGGGAACTTTGAACCTGTCGATATTAAACCTGGTGATGTTAAGTGGGTTTGAGCGGTTGCTGTTGACGGATGCAGTACGAAGGCGTAAATGAGCTACCTTAAGATGGTGATCTCGCTCTTGTCCGACGTCAGCTCCACGTCTGTTTCGGACGTCCAGGAGACAATTTCTAAAGCGGCGACTGATCGCAATGTGGTCGATCTGGTTGGATGTTCGTTGCCTATCAGTAGAGACCCAACTGATCTTACGGCTCTGGAACCTAGCCGTCAATATCCGGTCACTATAGGGTTTCCAGGATATGAGGCTACTACGTGCTGCTGGAGTTAGCATGAGTCCTACGCCGGAACTCCGTGCACTTCCAAGTGGTTTACCAGAGTAGAGCATGACAGTGCTTTTTGTTGGGGAGATGTATTCCCCAGCATCGTACCATCTTATCTCGCTCAGCCCTAAGATGTCGATTTTATATCGTGCGAATTCGCGCTCCAATTGGAGGAATCTGGCGTTATAAGGCCCTTCCTTGAGTGAGTCCAGTAGGGTTTTAACGTTCCAGAATCCGATCGTTATCCGTGTTCGATAGCCAAAGGTCGTCTGCAAATTATCAGTCCTTATCCGAGGCGATAGTTTCCGTTTCGGAGCAATAGTTTCTTTTACGGTTGCGGCTCGCTGGGCCACAGACCAACCGACACTTATCCTGTTTTTTGGCGCAGGAAGCTCGCCATTCGTCCTCTCCCGTTAGCAATTTCCGAACAAATTCCCAGATGGCACCACGAGGATGTGGGAGTAGTGGCTCCTTCTCGTTGTCTGATTTAAACTGAATACTTACTTGCTAAACGCACTGTCGTTCGGAAAAATTCCCTCCCAGGCAATGTATTGATGTTTCATTCCATCATGAAATTTGAAAGCATCGGCAAGGACTTTTGAGATCTCATCTATATATCCCAAGCATCTCATTCAAGCCATCCAACCAACCATCCAGCCATCCATCCATCTGGCTTTATTTATGAAACAAGTTAAGTGCTAGAGATTTCCCAGAGCAAAAAAAAAAAAATGCTAACCCACCTTATCTCCACCCACTGCAGCGCACTGTGTGTCTCTCTCTGAGGATTTTCCGGGGGAAAAATCAAAAATTCCGAGCACAATCGCTAGCTAATGAAATGTTTTGAGCGAAAAATGAAAATGAATAAAATTTTATTTTATTTGTCATGCTTAGGGGTAGGGGTGGTACAGTGGTACAGTGAAACGCACAGAAGTGGTTGTGCGCGCCCGGCGCGCGAGCTTTATTATGCTCATTGAATTGGTGAATGGGGCCGATATATTGTATAATACATATATTTTTCGGCAGAATATTGCTTCATAAAAATTTACTAGGCTGCGTGCGGTACATGGTGATGGAATGTCATTCTAAACTACGACCATAGTGGTGGTATGGTATACATATGGCAAGGGATATACATTTGATCGGATCATGGAAAAGGAAATTGAGTTTGCGAATGTGTTTGTGTGGAGGGTTACAAAAGCTTGCAAATTGACAAATGACTGGAAGGAGGGATGTAGCGATGTATTTGAT
This sequence comes from Brachypalpus laphriformis, assembly GCA_945910035.1. Lineage (NCBI taxonomy): Eukaryota > Metazoa > Arthropoda > Insecta > Diptera > Syrphidae > Brachypalpus > Brachypalpus laphriformis. The sequence goes on along the minus strand of OX246753.1, from coordinate 193,180,742 downwards.
TTGAAATTGGCTCATACGGTATGGCATTTAACTATTATGGAGGCACTTTGGTGTAATATTACATTTTAGCGAATATACCAAGGAGTGTGCTCTGTTTGGGAATGGCATAGCAGCAGTGTGTTGTAAAAGGACTCATTCCGCTAAATCGGAAATTCATTTTACAAACGAAAGAGGCGTGAGGGAATTTTAATATTGCCGCATGGAAATCTTGAAGGTATAAGGACCTAAGGCATAAGAGATATATCTTTACGTCGCCACATGCAAATTTAAATAAAAATGTATAATACAAATGTACATATTTTCTAATTTATTCGTATTTCAATACTGTTCTCTATTGATCTCCGCAAATCTTCGTAGACATTCAACACCAGAACTGTGAAAATTGAAAAGCTTGCAGTAAGACTGAATTAGCTCTATTTCTGGTCGTTAATATGTGTACTGAGCTGCAAAAAAGAGTTGAATAAGTTCGTGGAAGAGTGCCGTTGATCCGGCTACAAGAGGAATAGTTATAACAGTTTCTGCTACCTTCACTGCTTGGTGCAAGTGGGATGCAGCCCCAGAATTGCCTGGCTTTTGCGAAAAAGACAAATTTTTATTAATTCCTTTTCCATCAATATTCACTCATTCTATCCATTCAATATGGCCAATCCGAAGGAAGCCTGCCTAAAAAAATTTGTTATCAACCTTAATAAAAAAATAACAGAATTACGCCTGACTTGGCTAAAAGGAAGTCGCTTCGCGGCAGTCTAAACACTGGCTTGGATTTCAAGATCCTACATCATCCTCTGTATTGACAATAAATGCCCCTGTGCCGGTAATGTGACGATTCGTAGCCGTATTTTTACTAGACTCGTCCGTAAATGCAAGATGCAAAGACCTATGGTGATCCGTAGGGATAACTTTGTACACAGATATAGTCACTTTGCGAAGCGTCGCAGGAAAATGAGAGTATACTGCTCATCTGGTTTCAGGAACATAAAAGTCGGTGATATCGTTACCATTAGTAAATGCCAATCATTCTCCAGGACTGTATGTTGGTTGGGTAGTAACGGCCCTCGGTGAGGATACACTAAGGCTAGAAATCTTTGAAAAAGTATTCATTAAGGGTATCCTTCCTAATGTTGGCGAGTGCAGGACAAGTGCATGGAAAGTGACTGATTTTATTCTTATTTTTATTTATTTGTCATCAAAGTACAATTTCTTTCTTAGACTAAATACCATAATTATGATAAAAAGTAAAATTATTTACAATCCATCTCATTGAAGTTACAATACATTCGTAAACATTAAGCAGCATAGTGTGAGCAATCATAACCGTACAATACCATTACATTACCAATCAATATTGATATTGCAATAGGGACACCAAATAACTGATGTATATTCCAACAAAGGCCGAACAAAGGATTAATATAGCGTTTTGATAACACAAGGGTGGAAGAATAAACCAGCATGGCGTCTAATTCTTCCCCAAGATCGATTAGCCCCATTTATGAGGTGGTATATATGATTATTGAAAGATAACTTAGTATCTAACAATACACCTAGATCTTTAATTAAGATAACACGGTGTACTATCTCACTATCAAGTGAGTAATTATATATAAAGGGTGAGAAACGGCGTGAGAACTTAATTACGGAACATTAACTTACGTTTAGAGGGAGGTAATTATTTGAACACCACAGATGAAATTTTATAAGATAGTCATTTAAAAGTTGAAATGTTTGATAACCTCTGCCTGATATACAAATTTTTAAATCATTAGCAAACATTAAAATGTTGCAGCCTGGCAAAAATATAACTACATCGTTGACAAATAGGACAAACAAAAGGGGGCTTATATGACAGCCTTGGTCTCAACAGCTTCTGCAGAAATCATTGTATGGAATGCCTAATATCTGGATATATCTTCCTATACCTAGCACAGTATCATGTGAGGATGTTTGTTATTTTGGAGATGGTTTCTTCCCTGTGTTTCAGGAGTCAGGTGGACTTAGTTTTACTCAGTGTTGGTCAAAATATCCTACCGATGTCATTGTAGTTTTTCTAAAACCTAACATCTGAGTTTCAAACCACTTCATTTCAATCATTCTACCATAAAGAATTCACGCTAGCGGCCTTTTAAGACGAGGAAGGAGCCTTTAGCAATGTAAAAACCGAATCGATAAGGTGGAGTCTCATCTCCTCTACTATGGACTCTAGTCGCAAACGAGATCCTTCTGAAATTAGGACACAGTGGAGTGAAGGTTGTTGCATATGCAGATGACATAGTCCTACTATTGTCCTGCTAATTCCTCGATATAATCATCGAACTTCTACAATCGGCGCTAATTACTCTCCATAACTGGGCGAAAAGATGTGGACTGAACGTCAACCCAACGAAAACAGAGCTGGCCCTCTTCGCCAACAAAAGGAAAATCCCGACATTTAGATCCCTAAGACTCGATTGCACTCCACTCCAAGACTAGAATAAAGCACGGTATTTAGGATGCATACTTGACCATAAGCTGAGCTGAAGAGAAAGTACAAATGAAAGAATAAAGAAAGTGTACATTGCATTCTATGCTTGCAGTCGAATTTTTGGCAAAAAATGGGACCCAAATCTGCCATCATCCACTGGATGTACACAGCCATAGTTAGACCCATTCTGACATATGCGTGCATTGTCTTGTGGCAAATATCAGTGAAAGTCACACATCTCATGGAACTGATAAAAATCTATCCTATTTATCTAAAAGAATCCAACTTATTGAAAAAGGGCCACATAGCCCACCGCACTATTGTATGGTGGGCTCACCTAGACGCCACCACAGACTACCTTAAGCCATCCCCCGACTTCAGCCTGAACGTCAGAACGGTCATCCCTTCAAGAGAATACTGGGCAGACGGTGGGACCTTCAATAGTATTTCAGCCTTCACTGACGGGTCGAAAGCACACGAAGAAGTGGGTTCGGGTATCTACTCAGCGGAACCCAATATTGCAATATCACTAAAACTCCCGAACCAAGGCAGTGTGTTCAAAGCGGAAATCTTAGCGATAGCAGAGGCGGCACTAGAACTATCCACGAATCTTGGTACCAGCAAAAAGATTGATATTTACATAGTAGTCAAGCTGCTATAAAAGTCATTTCATCCGCTAATCAAATCAAAGCTAATAAAATGCTGTCGCGAGGAGCTTAAAATGCTCATGGATAATCGCCATGTTACACTCTGCTGGGTTCAAGGACACAAAGGAATTCCAGGGAATGAAATGACAGAACAAGACTTGTCAATGGTGCAAAATCAAGTTCTCCCTCCCCTAGAATTTGTTAAATCAAACATATACATACAATGTACTTATTCGCCTTTGTGAAAATCCATATACATTTTTTCCTCTGAGTTTGCCTGAGTCAGCTGATTATACAAGGTGGCGCAAAATTAATCATCCAATTTGTTTTTGAATTACTTTTTTACTAAATAAAAAATGCAATCGACACAATTATTCCACGCTCTTGCGGAGTATAGCGCTCCATTGCTTATCCGTTTGTATACTGCAGCTATCTAGTTCACAAATGTCAACTATGATTGACGTACGACGCCATTTGCAAAAATTATAATATCTTCCGATAGGGTAATTAATTTTGCACCACCTTGTACAAGTGCTTCATCTAAATTTTTGAGACGATTGCCCAATCACGAAGCCAGATATCTAGAAATCTGAATGTGCCCATTCTTAGCCCCTTGCCCCTATTCCATATTGTGTATTAAATTTGACATAGTGTAACAAAGAAAAATAATGGAGTTAGACCATGTAAAGTATCAGTAGCCGAGTAACTTGAATCTATTCCGTCTGTCCGTGCATTCGTCTTTGTGTTACCTCATTTTGAGCTTTAAATTTCGATCTAGAAAGATGAAATTTCACATATTGATAGTCATCTGAGGAGTCCAAATCAGTACAAGTGCAAATGCTTTTGAAATCCGCCTACCGGCACGCCCATTTTGTGAGATAAACATTTAATTTGTTTAACGTTTTTGTTGGAAATCATAGTATTAGTAAAATTTAATAACACGTCCTTATATTATATACATATATACAGATACGCCTACTTTTTGGGGGCGTTTTCTTTAGAGAACTAGATTTGATGAAATCTCTGAAAAGTCAAAGTACATTTTTTTTTTAACATTTTTACTACACACCGTGATAAATTGCATTGGGAAAGTAAGCAGGTATTGAATTTATCTTACAAAACTACCCCACTCACTTTCGGGGGCACTTTCTAATAATTGACAAAATTATAATTAGGTGTCTAGTTTTAATTTTAATAAGACGTGTTGAATCATGAGAGATAGGACATCATATGATGCGTTTCAAACAGTGTACCTGTATACCTTTCCATATTGTTTTATTAGTCAGATGACATTCTTTAACGTTTATTGTTCTAGACTATTTCAAATTTGTTGGTCAAGTGCTTTCGAAATGAATGTCAGCACACATTCAAAATTTGTTCGATTCTATTCAATAAGATCTTTCCATGCAATCGACCAAAACTAATTTTTGCCGCTCCTTTTACTTGCTCTGGAACCTTGTCTAAAACAAAGATTTGGTCGCATTCTACATATCCCATGCAAAGATCACAGCGTGTACTGTTTAGCACCTAGAAAGTAGTGACTGTTCCCGTTTTTGGTCATTTGTGTCGAATATATAATTGGTTGTACTCGAGTTTTTTTTTTTTTGTACTATTAAAAAGTTTTTTTGTGTTTTATTGTTTTGTGCATTACTCATATCTAGCTTACCACACAATAAACGATTTGTTCAACTTTATTAAATAATTATTAGTTATTCCGTAAGTATTTTTTTGTTATTCTTTGTAAATAATTTCTTTTGTGCATACATCGTCGGCCAATGTGGTATACTATACCACATTACCCACTTCAAAATTGCTTCAAATTATTGTTGTTATCTTTTATTTTGTGTTGTTAGAAAACATGCCAAAAAAATGCGAAATACGAAAATGGGACCCAGAAGATATGAGGAGAGCTATAAGTGCTGTCAAGAAAAATGAAGTGGAGATTCTTCTGGAGTCAAAATCATTTGAAGTCCCACACACCACACTGCAACGCATGGCTCGCGTAGCAAATCTGCAGAGGAACTTTTGTCAGCAAGATTGGGTCGTAAGCCAATATTCAACGAATCCATTGAAAATGACGTCGTTAGGTATATTTCAGAAATGGAGTCCAGATTCTGGGGGCTTACAAGAATGGACATTAGGTCCTTGGCTTTCCAAATAGCACAAAGAAATAACATTGTCAACAAGTTTTCGATTAAATCAGAGTGCGCTGGCAAGGATTGGCTATATGCTTTTATGCTTTCCAGTTTTCACCAACTGGAACACCTTTCGACAGAGCCAGGGGTTTCGCACGCGAAAATGTCAGTGCATTCTTCGACTTATTGGAGCAGGAGTACTCTAAGCACAACTTTCCAGCAGGTCGGATTTGGAACGTCGACGAAACTGGGCTATCAGTGGTGCAGTCAAAGAAGACAAAAGTGCTTTCCCAAAAGGCGAAAAAACAAATCGGATCCATATCTGCAGAGCGTGGATCCCTCATAACAGTAATTTCCTGCATGAGCGCAGGCGGAGCTTTCGTTCCACCATTCTTTATCTTTCCGCGAAAAAACCATAATCCCCTTCTGATAAAAGATGATCCTCCTGGCTCCGATTCTGCTTGCCATCTGTCTGGATGGGTTCAAATTCCTATATTTACTAAATGGTTTCAAGATTTCTTGACAGCTACAAAACCATCAAAAGATGATCCGATTTTGTTGATTTTGGACGGCCATTATAGTCACACTAGAAACATAGACCTGCTAGACCTGGCACGCGAAAATGGTGTTGTTATAATTTCTCTGCCACCACATTCTACCCATAAGATGCAGCCACTCGACAAAACATTCATGGGTCCTTTAAAGGTGTATTATAATAAAGAGATTAGATGCTTTAGCCGTGAGAATCATCGAATCGAAAAGTAACGGTTTATGACCTTGTTGCGATGTTCACTAAGGCTTATTTGAAAGTTCAGACCGGTCAAATTGCCGTCAATGGTTTTAAAACGACTGGAATATATCCTTTCCATAAATACATTTTTACCGATGCTGACTTCATAGCTGGGGAAATGGAAAAGGATTTGGAAGAATCTGTTTCAACGGAAATAATAGAGCACTCTGCTGTGCATAGCCCAAACTTATCACGGTTATATGCAGATGGATGCACTACTACTACAAGCAAGCGAGTGCCATCTTGCCTTCCTAACGCACAAATGCAGCCATTGAGCATTTTACCACCATTAATAGATGAATGTGCTGCTAGTACAAGCAAAGGGCTGTCACCCTCTATTCCCCACTGTCGAGTTCACGGTTTATCAGTCTTTCCGCCATCTATAAACCATTCCAGCGCAGATGCAAGCAAAGGGGTTATAACAGCCTGGGAGATATCGCCACCACCTAAAATGAAAAGACCTGCTGCTAGCAACAGAGGAAGAAAGTCAAAGGCAACAGTATTAACCACTTCGCCATATAAACAAGATTTGTAGAATAGCATTGAAAGAATTCAAAATAAAAAAAATAAAATTGAGCCTAACGCAAAGCCTAAACAAGTTAAAAAACCGCTTAAGTAGAGCCGCGTCTCTAAAAAGGAAGAAATTATTTCATCAAGCGACACCGAACAAAGTCTTATATTAAATGATTCTGATGACAATGAAGAGTTCGGGGATATTCGTCCATCGAAAGAAGCTATGTGCGTCTTGTGTAATCAAATTTGGAATGAGGATAAGGCAATGACCAAATGGATTTCTTGCCTGCAGTGTGAAATGGTTTGGGCTCACGAAAAATGTGTTCCAAAGAAAACTGCCATATTTCTCTGCCAATCTTGCGAATAACTTCTATCTCATTTTGAAAGTTCTTGATTTTCGGTAATTTTTAGCCAAGAAGGCGTTTTCTTACCATATTTTCCTAAAATACTTTTTTTTAAATTAACCTTTTCTACAAAAATGTAAAATACGTGTATATTCTGTTTCTATGGTTTATGTTGTTTTGTATTAAAAATAAAAACAAAACTATTCTTTCATTTCAAAAGTGTTCTGGTGGCAAGAAATTGTAAAGCGGGTAATGTGGTATAGTGTACCACATTAAAATACATAGTATACCACAATACCCGCCAATTTTTCAATCGCCACTTTTTAGGTTATGCAACTTTTATGGCAACTTCTTTTTTATTGTCTGCTCAACAAACTTGTATAAATACGCATTTGAAGCCATGCAGAAGTTCGATGCAGAGCGACACTTTTGCAATTATAGTCAAATTAGTAATATGTATACCACAATACCCGAAGTTCCTCTACTCGATGTGTTCGAAAATAACTCGAGCAGGTTTCACACCTACGGGTGTTATCGAGAGTCGAACGTCTCAATGACAAACGTGACAAGACGTCAACCGCCGCAGTACCACCCCTCGATTAATGGAGTCACATTACGACAGTGCGAAACGAAATCTTTTCGTTTTTGCACCAGGCTAAGTTCTGATAGCTTGTGGAGCACGAATTGAAACAGGAATTTGATGTGGCATGACGGATGGATCTCTTCTTGCTGACGCCAGTCTTCCTGCCAGTGATGGAGTCGACGAAGAAGTTGCAGTCAGACGTCTCGAAGAGGTTTTTGTTGCCGGTGCCGGTTGAGAAATTGACTGTTTCTGCGACGTTCCAGAACTCGGTTGATTTGAACTTGCCGGTGTTGGCAATGGACCGACTTCTGGACGTCCGGGAGTATTATGTATGTGAAGGAATCTGCCTGGACAACGTTGCAGGACGTTCGCCGGGAGAGCGCGTTTTGATGGGCCGCTCGAGGTGTTCAAAGAAAGCCGGATTCAACCTTTCCGGCGATATTACCGTTCAGACTCACCTTGAAAACCCAATCTGATATCCTATCGAGCACTTCAAACGGTCCCTCGTATGGTCGTTCGCAGGGCTTTCGTACCGCATCCACTCGGACCAAGACGCGGATGCACCTGGAAAGCATTCCTGGTGCGAAAGGTTTACGCTGCGTATGATGTGCAGATGGGGAAAATCGGACTTGTCGCATCTGCTCCCTGAATATTTCCACGAATATCTCTAGTTCGGGTGAAACTTCCTCGTCGATGAAGAACTCTCCAAGTAACCTCAGTGATGTTCCGTAGACTAGCTCGGCGGGAAAAGCTTTGACGTCTTCCTTGTAGCTCGTTCTTAGACCTAGGAGAACGGTAGGTAAAACACTCACCCAGTCCGACGCACCCTGGCACTTGACGGCTGCCTTGAATGATCTGTGCCATCGTTCAATCATTCCATTTGCAGCAGGATTGTAGGCTGTCATTCTCCTTCGGTTACTGTCGATGAGCCTAGCTAGCGCGTTGAATAGGATGACCTCAAACTGGGTTCCCCTGTCGGATGTGATGGTGACTAGTGCACCGAATCTGGATACCCAGCCCTCGACGATAGTGTCAGCTGTGACGTCCTGCAGCAGAACAGCTTCTGGCCACCTGGTAAATCGGTCTATCATCGTCAGCAGGTATCGGTAGTCCTTACACAATGGCATCACAACAATGTCGATGTGATACGTGCCGAAATCGATCACTTGGCATTGGAATATATTGCAGCTTATTCTTAACATGGAGTCGGATCCTACTTTGCTTCTTCTTCCTTTTTATCAGCGAGGCTATGATCCGAAAACAAGGGATCACAGCCCTCCCACTTCACTGCATTTCTACTGATCCGCCTGTGGGGTTCGCCTATTTGACCTCAGAAAATATCGGCAGGCCTGCCGATTTTGGATCACTCGGTTACTGAGGCCAATGAAATGCCGATTTCGTCGCATTTGTCTGATCCAGGCGTTTATAGGCCTGCCTTTCCTACATCGCGATGTCTTTGGAACGTGCATAGATATTGCCTTTTTAACAGGGTTCAAATGATCTCTTCTTTGAACGTGGCAATACCAGCTGAGCCGGTCGCGCTCTAATTTGTGTACGATGGTTTCCTTGATGTGAAAGCTTCCACGGATCTTCGAACTTCTTATTCGATCAAGCTTGGTCACTCCTGCTGTCATGCGAAGCATCTTCATCTCAGCTGCCGTTAATTTACTCTCATACTTTTTGTACATCGTCCAACATTGTGAACCGTATGTGAGCGCTGGACGTACAACTGCGGTGTAGAGCCTTCCTTTCAACTTAGGGGGCATTTTTCTGTCACAGAAGATAGCGGAATTTTCTCGCCACTTCATCCACCCTACGCTTACACGATGATTGATGTCGTCATCACAAGTTGCTTTGCTATTGATCATAGATCCCAGATATTTGAACTTTTCGCACTTGGGAAGCACTGTTCCATTCAAATAAATGTCTGGAATAGGCCTGAGTGGATCAGAGAACGGGCAGCACAAGTACTCTGTCTTTTTTGAACTAATGCGATACCCATTTCCCTCCAAAACGTCCACCCACACATCAAGTGCTCGTTGCAGGGATGTAGGATCCTCACTTATGATGGCTCCATCGTCAGCAAAGAATAACTGATGTACCTTGGGGTCCATCACTTTACCTTCAAGCAGATAATCAAGGACTGTAATAAAGAGCAAAGGACTTAAAACGCTTCCCTGGTGCACCCCGACTTTGATTGGGAACTCTTCGGTTACTCCAGCGGGACATCTTACTCTTGTCTTTGCTCCTTCGTACATGTCCATGATCATCTGTACATAGGTTTCTGGAACCCCTCGATGTCTTAGCGCCACCCATATCAGATCTCGTGGTTGTCTGTCGAATGCCTTTTCAAAGTCAACCAATACAATATGCAAATCCCTTAAGGAATCACGATGTTTTTCCATTATGATCCTTATACTTTGGATTGCATCTGTGGTTGATTTACCCGAGACAAACCCGCACTGATCATCAGATAGCCGTATTATTTTTCGCAGTCGGCCACCTAATACCCGCTCAACGATCTTCATGGTGTGTGACATCAGCTTGATCGAACGGTAGTTATCACAGTTTCGCGTATCACCCTTCCCTTTGTATACAGGGAGGAGGTAACTTTCCCTCCATTGATTCGGCATTGGATCACCTCTCACGAATTTGGAGATAAGAATTCTGAGCCATCTGAACCCGATGTCTCCCATCTTTTTCCAGAACTCAGAGGGTATTTCGTCTGGCCCAACCGCTTTTCGTTTTTTGGAGTATTTGACCGCCTCACTAACTTCTTCGACTGTAATGTCGGCTATTTCTTCACAGTTAGGGGTGGCTCTTGGAAAGTATAGCCGGGGAAACTGTTCATTTAAAAGCTCTTCACAATACTGTCGCCACCTCTGCAGAATTTTGTCGTCATCCACAAGAAGCTGGCCATGAGCATTGCTAATGAACTTTGGCGAACGAATCTCCTGAGCATTGTTCCTTCTTTGGGCGGCTATTTTGAAGATAGTGGCGCTCTTGTTCATATTGTGTCTTCGCAGCTCCTGGATAGCCTGGTTTGCATCAGCAACCGGGGAAAACATTTTCTCCAGCTCCCGATACAGGCCCTCCGTACTCTCTGCTTGAAGCTGGGCGCACTTCTTCTTCGCTTTTTTCTTGCAGCATCTGTATTCCATTTCGAGGCGAGCTTTTTCGTCATTATTATTAGAGGGGCACTTTGACCAAGCTTTGAAAGCCGCTTTCTTCTCATTTATCAGCATCTTAGCTTCATCACTCCACCACCATGTTTCTTTGGCGTGTTGATGGTGGCCTTTTGAAGCTCCTAGCAGTGATTTGGCCTTATTTAAGCAAGTTCGCTGTAGGGAATCCCACATATTTTGTGCTCTGCACTCTTCATCCTCAGCTCCGTTGATGGTGTGAGAGAGGTAATTTTTCATTACGAAAACAAAAGCTTCGCCTTTTTCTTTGTCCAGATTGTACCACTTGATTTTCTCAGAGACCCTTGTTTGTTTGCTTTTCTTCGGTGTTTTCATAAAAATTTCTGTTAGCAGGAGACGGTGTTGCCGAGCGATTGCCTCTCCCAGGATCACTTTGCAATCTTTTACCCGGGGCTTCATGAAACTGCCTACTAAATGGTAGTCAATCTGAGTTTCATCTCCACCACTGCTGTAAGTGATCAGGTGTCGGCTTTGTTTGATGAACATGGTATTTAACACGATAAGACCGTGTGATTTGCACATGCTTAGGATGTCTTCACCAGGAAGGTTCCTGGTGCCATATCCTAGTCCTCCATGGCAGTCTTCATAGTCTTCGTTTGATTTCCCGACATGTCCATTCAAATCTCCTCCAACAAATAGAAATTCTTCCTTTGGGATGTTCTTAAGGAGATTGTGGAAATCTAGCCAAAATGCATCTTTATCTCTCTGATTGTACCCATCGTGGGGAGCATATGCACTGACAATATTCCACACCTCTCCTTGTATTACTAATTTGAGAGACATCAAACGGTCGCTGGACTTCGAAATGCTCAAGACGTTACCAAGTAGCTCTGCCGCAAGGATGATACCGATTCCGTTCTTAGATTTTTCCGTTCCGTAGTAAAACATCTTGTAATCTTTTGTCCTAACGTCCAAGAAACGCGCCCGATTCCCGGTGTTTTTCCATTTCGTCTCTTGGACACACAAGATGTCCACCCGTCTTCTATTCATCATCTCTTCCAGCTCGTAACTTCGACCGGTCATGCTTCCAACGTTCCAACTCGCGACCCTCAAATTGCGTCCGAACTGTTTCATTATTTTGCTAGCCCCCGGAATCCGTATAGCTCTGACCCGAACATTTCTGCTCGGTCCAGAATCAGTACCATGCACAGCAGTGGTAGTGCCTGGCGGGGTAGTGCCTTTCCTTTTTGCAAGTATTACCATAATGATACAGTTTTGCAATACAATTTTTTGCACCATATTGCGATGGTGTTTGTTGTTTGACACGTGCATGCTCCTGTTTTAGTATTGTTTGATCTTTCTTTTATGACACCGGTGATCTCCAGTCGTGTCAACCCACGGACTCGCATGCACACTTGTGGGAGGGTTTTTAAGGTAGTATATGTGTCGCTAGGCTCACTTGGGTGTTATATTGCCTAGATCTGATTTGTCCCCTTAGTCGCCTTTTACGACAAGCGCTGGTTGTTGGGGGGGGGCGCTGCAGTGATATTCTTAATCCGTCCCTGCACGGGGGACGGATCCTACTTTGCTGACATGCTAAACACGACCTTGCCCAGGTATGGATGTCCTTCTTCACGCTTGGCCAGACATAGCTCCTGCTGATTAGGCGCCGTGTCGATCGTGCACTTGGGCGTGACAGATTGTTGCTGTTGTTGAACACCCTTCTGCGCAGAAGTTTGGGTACAAAGGGACGAAGGTCCGCTCCGCTGGTGTCGCAGAAAACAACCGCATCTGTACCATCGATACGCAGTCCTCGAAGCTGGAGTGATGTCATCGTTAGCACATCGATGAGTTGCTGCAGTTCGTCGTATTGTTGTTGAATCTCTGCTAGCTCCTGCGTACTGACGATGATGGGCATGTTGATGGCATGGATGCGTGATAGTGCGTCAGCGACGATGTTGTCTTCTTCCGATATGTACACGATGTTCGTGGATTCGTCGGCCGATTTCTTCAAAATGTAGCTTGTCATTTATTTGAAAACACGAAATATTTAATTTATTTAAAAGAAATTTTTAAAACATGACTGACTTGCCGCGACAAAATTCTCAGACGGCTATTTTTGATTTTGAAAAATTTAGACTTTTCGAAGATTAAAAAGCAAAGACTCCTCGATGTGTTTGAAAATAACCCGAGCAGGTTCCACACCTACAGGTGTTATCAAGGGTCGAACGTCTCAATGACAAACGTCACAAGACGTCAACCGGCACAAATGGCATTTACACATACAGAAACAAACTTCGTATAAAAGCCCTTTCATTTAGCTTTAAGAATAAATATACAGTATGTCGTTTCGTGGAAGTGTAAACAACTTTTTTTTCTAGTGCGTTGAATATGTCCAGTTTTGTACCAATGAAATGCAACTTATGGCAAGCATTACTTTTTGTTTTCATTTGAAAAAAAAGGCAGCTGAAAGTCGTAATTTGCTGTCCGCGGTTTATGGGGATTATGCTCATTGATTTCAACATGTAAGTACTAGTTTAGATGATTCAAAGGTGAAGACTTTGAGTTGGAAGACAAGGAGCGCCTTGACCAACTAAAAAAAAACGAAGATGCTTAAAGAACTGACAGAAACCAAAATGGACGTCTCTAAACGTTTGAAGTCGATATATAATTCAAAAGGTACCATATGAATTGAAACCAAAAGATAAAGGCGTGTGAATTGCTGCTTCAACTGCAAAGAAGGAAGAGCTTATTGCATCGTTTCGTTAATCACGATTAAAAACGGATACATTATGTTAATTACACAAAAAATCATGGTGCAAGCCATGCCGAACCGAATATCCATGGTTCGAAGGTAGTTCTTTGTATAATATTTAGTGGGATCAGAGGGGTGTGCTCTACTATTAGCTGAGTGAAACTTGGTGAAACCATTATTGGGGACCTTTACCGACGAACCATGAACCATGAAAGACAAACGACCAGGATACGCCAAGACACGATAAAGTGATTTTTCTTAATGACAACGCTCGGCCCCATGTCGCTAAACCGGTCAAGGTAGCGTTAGAACTTCCAATCTAACCCGGAGGGACGACACAGTAGAGGGTGTCCTCGCCGTAGGTGAAACACACAAGTTTAAGGGAACCTCAACCAACTTGGAGTGTGTAACTGGAGGCAATTAGCTAAAGACCGAGCTAAATAGAGAGCCTTGTTGGTTAAAGCCCATGTTTACCTGGGACTATAGCGCCACCTAAGTAAGTAAGTAAATAAACGCTAGAACTGCTTACCATTTTGTTTCAAAATGAACGTCGCGTCGTTTAAAACTAAGTTTGGCACCCAATATATGATATTTATGGAACCCCTGAATTGACATCATCATCTTGCAGGTCTCGTGTCTTTTTTAAAACGTATACCAATGCCGGTCGTATCCTTTAGATAATACAAGTAAAAAGTACTAAAAAAATCAAAAGTAATAAGTAAGCCTAAGAAAATTGCCTCCGTATCTTCTAATTTGTTCCAACTACCACCTCAAGTTACACCCTCTTACAAGCAGGAATCATAATTTAAAACCTCTCGAGAAGAAAGGACCACAGTTTCGCGCACAAATTTTGCAAGTTAACTCGCCACCGCCTCTCTACAGGCAGAGAGCGGTGCGAAAAACTTAATTCCAATTTATTAATTTGACAATATCGCGCGCGCACCCGTCCCGGCTTCCGCTGCAACCAGCCCGAAATCAAATCTCATTTATGCAGTCAAGATATTACCTCTATTTGCGGATAAAACTTCTGTGTGGACCCGTGTTTTTTTTTTTGTGCGGCATTCCTTGCGATATAAGTTTACAATCGGCCACATCGCATCGTTTTCTCGTGACGCTTAAATTAGGCATGACCAACCAAGATGGAGTAATAAGCACCTTTCTTGCGGATAATGCAGATGATGATGATGATGATGATGCCGCTGCTGCTGGTGGTGGATGTGGATGGAATTCGTTCGTGGTTGGTTGTGAGACCATCCAGAGCCATGAACTAAATTAACTTTGGCCTTAAGCTGTGTTTTTTTGTTTGGCTTCCTGTATTCGGTGGACGATGATGTTATGATCCGAGGAAGAGGAAAACTGATTATCCCGCTGAAATGTGTGTGCGGGAGTGGATTTAATAATTTTCATTTGGAGGATGGGGCTTCCTCTATGAAGAGATTACGTTTTGCATATTGGCACTAGGGATGAAAAGTTTTTCGATATTCGTTAGGAGACTTTTGAGTAATCCAGAAAGGCCAATGAAATGGGGTGATATTCTTTCTAATCTGGACTTGGGGATGAGTTGTGGTATAATCACAAAATTTTCTGGTCATTCGGGAGAAACATTTCAAAAAGACTTTCAAAGAATTTTATAAGAGTAAACTGAAATTATAGACCTGTTGTTGTTCGCTGTGCAAATGTCTTATCCATAGAGAATACGGTCTTCCCAAGACGTTCCCAAATACATATAGTGCCGTCAGAGTCTTCAGCAGAAGTGGCTGAAGACTGATAGATTTCTTTAGTGCAATATCATGAATACGATGGTTTGTGCTCATGAAGTTGAATATCGTCGAAAAGGTTAAATCAAAAGATGGTACGCTCCTTTATAATGAATACGACATTTTGCGCAGATGGAGCGAACACTTTTCAGAGCTGCTCAATCCCTAACAGGACACCATAGATGAGAAGTAATACTACTTTCCTTCTGTCACTTTGGCGATCAAAATCACAAATCTGTCGGCGTGGATGAAATATAGCCAGGAATGCTTAAGATTACAGAGTTACATCTCTTTAAAGTCACCTGAAAAGGTTTTTTTTTTAAGTTTTCAATACGCCTTCGAGAGCTGTGCCTGAGTATAAATGAGCAATGCGACTTTCGTCCTTGCAGAAGCACTACTAACGAGTTATTCGCTATCAGAATGGTGCCTGGGAGTATGCCAATCCATCTACACCTATTTTCAATTAATGTTTCCCTGTTAAAGACCATTTGGTCTTTATATACATACTACGCTCATATTAAGGCTCTTCTATATGCGGATGATACCCTATCATCATCAAGATGACCAAAGACTCTGCAACTTATGACGAACCGAATGTATGATTACAGTGTGTTGTGGAATCTGGAAATAAATTTGAGCAAATCCAAGGTCATATTTTCAGAATAGGTGGAGGTCCATGCCTCCAGGCATAAGCATAAGCGTTCGCAGTCGAAAAGCGCAATTTGTTCTATGTGGAGAAAATATTTTCAAAACCATAATATATACATCACCCTATAAAATACTAAGTAATCGAAGCGGTGTCAAAGTCAATAGTGTATTATAGAACACAAGCTTGGGGTTATATACGAGTAAGTATACTATCTGTGCCCGCGGCTCCGTTCGCCTGGATTACGTAACGCAACGTAAATCTACGTAATAAAATATATACTAAAGCCTGGCCAGAGAACATATCTATGAATTTAAAAGAAAAAAAACACGTTCTCCAGTTATTAGCGCACTAACGGAAAAACATTTTGCATTTTATATATGTAAAAGATTATGATGCAGCAGAGAGGCTGCATAGGTTTTATTTACGCAGAACTTTCCGACTGCACCTAACTATATGTTAATGATAGAGACAAGACCTGCCCCGCTATTCTTGCATACACTTAAACTGAGCGTTAGCTACATTCTTAGCACTTTCAAGATGGGAGAGGAACGATTACCGAGGAAGGTCAGTTGGAACGTTATAAATTAGCAAAGTCTCTGGTACAAGAAAATGCTTAATTTGGTTGCGAGCCATGCGTATAACTTGGAATTGAACATTAATTCACAGAGGCAGGTGATATCCTCCGAGTCTCACATTTTGATCCCGGTAAAGGAATGTATTTAAAGATGTAAACTGCTTTTTTTGGATGGGTCGGATAGCTCTTTTCATGTGTCCAAGACCTCGGTGTTATACCAGGGTTGCACATGTTGATTTTCGAACTGTTTAGAGTATATTTAAAAGAAGAATCAGATATTCTGCAAAAGCGTTCTGGTCCAATGAACAACTCAAAGAATTTTTTTTGGGTAGCAGATCTGCACTTTCGTTGCCGTCAGCATCTACGTGGCCTAATCGAATGATTTAAAGAAACGAGTCATTAGTACTCGAGTGATCCGTATAATCGAATGATCAATGTTGTGAGCTTCATTCCCTTACCGGGAACAAAATGTGAGACTCGGAGGATATCACCTGCCTCTGTGAATTAATGTTCAATTCCAAGTTATACGCATGGCTCTCAGCCAAATTAAGCATTCTCTTGTACCAGAGACATGTAGCTAACGCTCAGTTTAAGTGTATGCAAGAATAGTGGAGCAGGTCCTATAGATTTTAGCACCTTTGATGATTGAGTGCAGGAACTGAACTACTTAAAGGATTCGGACAGACTAAGATTCCCCTGAATCATTTTGCGCGTAAGCTGCGAGTTACTACCATTAAGCTTCCTTCCACATAGAGAAGATGTTTCATACGTACTAAGTAATTGATTCAGTTCAATTAATTAATTTAGAAGTAAATTATAACTAACAATTTTAAAGAAATATTCGACAATGACTATAGTCGTTTGTCGGTGGTTTTATTTTAACTGTGTACATTAATTTATTTTTTTTCATTTAATTTGCATATTAATGATTAAATTCTGTCAGCAATTTTTTCCTATAATCTAACGCTATTGGTATATATTTAACTACTTTTTCCCAATCATTTATTCCAATGAATATCTCAATAATATCTTTATCTGCCAACCGGTCTTGGCCGAAGTACCTACATATGAATTCTATTAAAATAGGGCATCTTTCTAGAAAATGTTCTAAGATTTCTATTTCCCCTAAATGATGATGTTTATAAATTCTGGATTGACTTTCCATTCTCCTTCTTTGTAGTTCTTCATTTTCCATTATGTTTGCTAGGATTGCATGTAGTAATAATATATTAATAAGAAATGTTGATTGTCTTTAACGCACCTCTCAGCCCTGTCACTTAAGACAGATTTAGCATTTTTTCCCTATGTAATGTAAATAAACTGAATGAATAAGATCTATTAAAACTAAACTAAACTAATGCAAATTACAGACGCTATGTTCCACGTGTTCCAGTGGTCCACGATATAAACAGCTGAACCTAATCTTAAGTTCTTACGTTGGTCTAAGTACATCTCGTCCAGCACCACTTTCTACCTACCTAAGGCACTATCTTCCACAAGTCCGTCCATTTGCTCGGGTATGCAGACGATAGTACCATCATAGAGAGATTTGAGCGTACCGTCGCAGAGGCATTCACGACAATTGAAAATCTGGCGAGACGAGTTGGTCTTAAAGTAAACGAGGACACAAATAAGTATTCAAGTATGTTTTCAACAAACAAAAATCTATCTGGCGGAAACGTAGGACAGAATGTCACTGTTGATGACTTAAACTTCGAGATGGTCCAGGATTTGACTTACCTTGGAGTAAATATTAATCTCGCAAATGATACATTTTCGTGAAGATTCGGCGAAGAATAGTCCTAGGAAACCGCCGAGCTAATATTGAACTCTTTTGAGTGAAAAATACTTCGTTGGATAGTAGGTCCCATGTTAGTTTAGTTAGTTAAGTTAATTTTATTGATTGATTCCATTTTCATTACATATTAAGAATTATTCTTATTTCTAAAGTAATATTGTATATAAAAATTTAAGCAATCATATCAAAAAATAACTAAAAGTGGGTTATAATTACGTAAGTTTGAAAAATGGTACAATGACGCCTTGTGGTCGGAAAGGTTGACCAGTATCAAGCGTTCATTGTATTCACTAATTGATAAAATAAAATACTGTAAGAGCCGAAAGGGACTAGAAAAATAGCAAGAGAAAAAAACTCGTGTAAAATATTTGACGTGAATGTGCATGCATTTATGTATGTGTTCGTAAAACTTTCATGTGTAGTGATGCAATAGCTTGTGATGATGGATAATAATTATGGATACAATAAAAATTATCAAAATTGAACAAAATGACAAAACGGAAACACAAAACGCATGAGAAAATGTGGGGTAGAGTGCCAGCTATATCATTGCTTGGAGAAGTGATTGCACCTCTGATCTGGAGAGTAGCCATATCCTTAGGTCTCTAAGAAATTTATTTGTCCGCGATAATTTATCACGTAGTGTAATAAGCAGTTTATTGAAAACTAGCTGGTTGTACCCGTTTTGGTGGGTCTTTAAATGTGCGATTTCAAGTACACTTCTTTAGAACACTCTCCGTTTTGACATTAAAATAGTTCACCCGCTAATCCTTTATGCATTCTCCGTCATTCTTGATCCTCCACCGCCGACTCTAACTCATCTGGAGGAATCCCTAGATGGCTCCAGGAGAGATGTCGGACTTGATCCAACCATCTATTTATAGGGCTACCGAGTGGTCGCTAACTTGATGGCACGGCAATCATGACACGTCTCAAACCAGTTTGGGGACACGCATTACGCGACCAAACCGTCAAAGCATAAATCCCTCCGTTCGAAAAAGTAGCTGCCCAACATTGAGCGCCTTGTGTACTCTGGTGTTACGCACTCGATCCCTATGAGTTATTCCAGCAATATCATGAAAGAACCTCCTTCAGCAGCTTGTATCCGCGACTATAGATGAGAGATGGAACATATACCGAGTTCAAAACCTATAATTTAGCGTGAACACTATAGGTAAGTTCAGCCTTCCTTATAACAGATTGACCAAACTCTCTTAAAATTGATCCAGCCTAACCATTTGCGCAGAATAACTCGACATTGCTCTTTCCATCACTCGTAAATAAGACCCCGATATACTTGAACTTATCCACCTGCTTCATTGGGGCTCTACAAACATGCAGAGTGTACTGAATGGGCGTTAGGAAAACAATCAATACTTCCGACAAACGGCTACAAACCTTTCGAGTGCGCGCTGAAGTTCGGTGTAAGAGGACCCAATGATGACCAAATCATCCCCAGCGAGAGGATGACTAACCCTTAAGTCCCCCACTTTGCAACATTCTCTGCCACGGTTGCGCTGCAGCATCCAGTCCATATATACAATGAAGAGGCGAGGTGACAAAAGCACCCTTGGCACCCTGTCCAACCCCCACAATGAAGGGTATTAATTTACTGCCATTTGCCCGAACACAGCTTCTATAGTTTGTATATAAATACTGAATCGCCCTTAATAGGGAACGATCAATCCCATACTCTTGCAGAGCACTCCAGAGTTTGCCTCGAGGAAGCCTAACACATGATTTCGCCAAATACACAAAACAGGTGTATACAGGTTCAGCATGCTCCCAGGCCTTCTCAAGAATCATTCTGAGAGTGTATAACTGGTCGGCCCTGCTTCTGCCGGGACGAAAAACGCATTGCTCATTCCCTAAACTATCCTCAAGCAAAGCTCTAGCACGTGTCTCTAACTCCTTAGCAAAGACTTTTCCAGGTATACTTAAAATAAATATACCACTGTAGTTGGCGCGATTTGATTGCCAAAGTCTCGAGCATAGGTCTGCCATCTTCCTGATGACATAACTTGCTCGGGATTGAGCAATTCTGAAAAGTGCTTGCACCATCTCCATCGCTCATTGGAAAGCAGTGTACCGTCTTTGGTTTTGACTTCTTTCACGATATTCAACTTTCTTCCTCTGATTCGGCGGACGGTCTGCCAGAATTTATTTACAGATAGGCAATCACGTTGCAATGAAATAGTTTATTACATTTGAAACACACGTATAATTACCTGAAGTATTTCTCGAAAAACTCCTTCTAAAAGGTAGAAAAATAGACTTAAAATATGAGTATTCAACTTGCAATAGGTATACTGTCTACGCCGCTCTGTTAATAGTTTATTTTAAATCTATTTAAACATTCTTAAATGTGGACAAATCCAACGATCAACAACATCCAATAAAATGGAAAAATATTGCAATGTTTCTATGTCTATATGTATGTATGTATTATATGTACATATGGTATGCCTCTTGGCGTAAGTGGTTAGTGTGCCGGATCACTACGCGTGAGGTTCCAAGTTCGAATCTCAGAAAACGCCAAAAAAGTTTTTTCACGGTCCCACCTCTCGCGAGCGTCTGACAAACATCCGAGAGTTTTGTTGTCACGAAAAAGCTTCTCAAATCGCCGTTCGGATTCGGCATTAAACTGTAGGTCCCTTCCATTGGTGTGAAAAATATAACGCACACAACATGAGTGGTTACGAGAAACTGGGCACTGGTACTGAAAGAGCTGTTGCGTCAAATATTTATTTATTATTTTTTTTTTTTTATGGTCGCGTATATTGCCAAATCTCTTAATTGCATGAAGGTTTGATAGCATATCCTAATTAATAAAATTTAAAATGACTTAGATATGGCATTGGCACTGATAATATTTTTTTTTCAATTTTTACTCCAGAAGAGATCACACACAAAAGTTCAAAACAGCGCGCCCATATACTCACATACACACACTGTTGCAGCGATAGACTCTGCTGCATGACTGCTGGCAGTAGTCTTCTTTAAAGGAAAATTAGAGAAATTTTCAATACAATCTTCCCCAGGAAATGTAGATCATAACAGTGAAAACCGCATCCAAATCCTATCAGTGGTTCTCGAGATTTGCGCAGTCATTCACGCTTTGGGTAGTTCCTTTTATACGATGTCCATATTGTAACATAGTTTGTTTGATGAACATGAATATGCGTGCACTCCACTGGTGGGCCATTGATTGCAATGACCCACTTCCGTTATAAGAATCGTCGAATAATAATTTATACCTCAATCTCTTCAGTAGGAAATGTAATAATCGAGGAATTAAGTCATATTCAAATCAGTAGTCATTTCGTAGTCATATGTGTGTAAATTGTTTTCGTCAGTTAAAAAAACATATAAAATGGGTTTAAGAGCCAAATAACGGATTCAGGATACTAAAATTAATTCTAAGTTATACTTCTTCTCACGACAAATCGATTGATATATATATTGTTGAGGTACCATTACGTACCTACTACCTATTCGCGGACAAACAGAAAAAATGCGTTCTCTTTTATGGATGTAGAGATAAAAGGGGCAATCGAATTGAGAAATCTTCTACTGTGCTCTGTTCTAACAATTGGACCTACCACCTTGATTCTATTCCGTGACGAATATGTTTCAACTCTTCTGAAATGAAGGTTTCCACTTCTGATAAAGAAAACTTTAAGGGTTTTATAAACATACAAATATCTGAAATATCATGTTTCAGTTAATACTACAATATTATTTCGGGCATACTGTTAAAACAATTTTGTATATAAGAACATAAAGTATCAAAATTCTTCCTCATACTTCTAAAAAAAAAACTAAATAAATTTAAAGATTAACGAAATTAATTACGTAGCTATTTACAATTTGTTAAGATAATCCACACACTTGATATATTTGACCTCAGTTCCGCTCGCATTCATTTTGCTCCCCCAGAAATTCATATCTACATTGCTTCTTCGCTATTTTAGATTCTTTTAGGAGAAACTTCGTCTCACCTGACAGCCAGTCGTTGATGTATATGTTGCCCCTCAGAGATGTATCAATTACGCTAGCTTTAATTGTTTTTTCCTTGCATAGCTCGTGCGCAAAATATTTTCTTTTGTACATGTACAATACATCTTTCGGTCATTTTCAGCACCACGACGCTAGAGGAATTATCAGTTGTTTTTGATTCCCTCATATGTCAATGTCTTCGTAAGAAATCTCAACACCAAGTCCAGTATTACAAATTTTTACAACCATCTCATGCAGGCTCTTGCTTTCAACGACTGGAATATTATGCAGTTCTAAGTCGTTAACATGAATCAATTTTCGGCGTCCGTTTCGTTCTTCTTTGAATTCATTCATGATTTGCGTTGTTTGCTCCAGAACTTGTAGGCGACTGTTCATAACATCGAGAGTAGCTACCGTTGAGGAGAGCGATGCCTTCAGTCACATTATTTGTTGGTGGATTTCTTGTAGCCTCCCTCGCCGTGTGCGAGGCGGATGTGGAAGAGATTTAATCAGGAACTCTATTAGCTGTACCAAGATGTGGATCTAGTCCAAAAGGTTAAAATATGTACATTGCCAGCCAAGAAAATCTCCGAATCACAACCCAAGGCTTAAGATGACGAAAACCATCGAACCTCCTGTATAAAGACGGTGTAATCGTAATCGCTGATGCCAGTATCTGTCTCAGGCAGATACTGTACACCACCCGTGCAGGGACGGGTTAAGAATATCACTGCAGCGCCCCCCAACAACCAGCGCTTGTCGGTAAAGGCGACTAAGGGGACAAATCAGATCTAGGCACTATAACACCCAAGTGAGCCTAGCAACACATATACTACATTAAAAACCCTCCCACAAGTGTGCATGCGAGTCCGTGGGTTGACACGACTGGAGATCACCGGTGTCATAAAAAAGATATCAAACAATACTAAAACAGGAGCATGCACGTGTCAAACAACAAACACCATCGCAATAAGGTAATATTGCAAAACTGTATCAATATGGTAATACTTACAAAAAGGAAAGGCACTACCCCGCCAGGCACTACCACTGCTGTGCATGGTACTGATTCTGGACCGAGCAGAAATGTTCGGGTCAGAGCTATACGGATTCCGGGGGCTAGCAACATAATGAAACAGTTTGGACGAAATTTGAGGGTCGCGCGTTGGAACGTTGGAAGCATGACCGGTCGAAGTTACAAGCTGGAAGAGATGATGAACAGAAGGCGGGTGGACATTTTGTGTGTCCAAGAGACGAAATGGAAAAACACCGGAAATCGGGCGCGTTTCTTGGACGTTAGAACAAAAGATTACAAGATGTTCTACTACGGAACGGAAACACTAAGAACGGTATCGGTATCATCTTTGCGGCAGAGCTACTTCGAAACGTCTTGAGCATTTCGAAGTCCAGCGACCGTTTGATGTCTCTCAAACTAGTAATACAAGGAGAGGTGTGGAATATTGTCAGTGCATATGCTCCCCAAAATGGGTGCAATCAGTGAGATAAAGATGCATTTTGGCTAGATTTCCACAATTTCCTTAAGAACATCCCAAAGGAAGAGTTTCTGTTTGTTGGAGGAGATTTGAATGGACATGTCGGGAAATCAAACGAAGACTATGAAGACTGCCATGGAGGACTAGGCTATGGCACCAGGAACCTTCCTGGTGCAGACATCTTAAGCATGTGCAAATCACACGGTCTTATCGTGTTAAATACCATGTTCATCAAACAAAGCCGACACCTGATCACTTACAGCAGTGGTGGAGATGAAACTCAGATTGACTACCATTTGGTAGCCAGTTTCATGAAGTCTCGGGTAAAAGATTGGTTGATTGATTGAAATTTTTATGAAAACACTGAAGAAAAGCAAACAAACAAGGGTCTCTGAGAAAATCAAGTTGTACAATCTGGACAAAGAAAAAGGCGAGGCTATTGTTTTCGTAATAAAAAATTACCTCTCTCACACCATCAACGGAGCTGAGGATGAAGAGTGCAGAGCACAAAATATGTGGGATTCCATACAACGAACTTGCTTTAAGAAGGCCAAATCACTGCTAGGAGCTTCAAAAGGCCACCATCAAGACGCCAAAGAAACATGGTGGTGGAGTGATGAAGCTAAGAAGGTGATAAATGAGAAGAAAGGGGCTTTCAAAGCTTGGTCAAAGTGTCTCTCTAATAATAATGACGAAAAAGCTCGACTCGAAATGGAATACAGATGTTGCAAGAAAAAAGCGAAGAAGAAGTGCGCCCAGCTTACGGAGGGCCTGTTTCGGGAGCTGGAGAAAATATCTTCCCCGCTCGCTGATGCAAACCAGGCTATCCAGGAGCTGCGAAGAGCGCCACTATTTTCAAAATAGCCGCCCAAAGAAGGAAGAAAGCTCAGGAGATTCGTTTGCCAAAGTTCATTAGCAATGCGCATGGTCAGCTTCTTGTGGATGACGACAAAATTCTGCAGAGGTGGCGGCAGTATTGTAAAGAGCTTTTAAGTGAACAGTTTCCCCAGCATATTTTCCAAGAGCCACCCCTAACTGTGAAGAAATACCCGACATTACAGTCGAAGAAGTTAGTGAGGCGGTCAAATACTCAAAAAACGGAAAGCGGTTGGGCCAGACGAGATGCCCTCTGAGTTCTCGAAAAAGATGGGAGACGTCGGGTTCAGATGGCTCAGTATTCTCATCTCCAAATTCGTGAGAGGTGATCCAATGCCGTATCAATGGAGGGAAAGTTACCTTCTCCCTGTATATAAAGGGAAGGGTGATACGCGAAACTGTGATAGCTACCGTTCGATCAAGCTGATGTCACATACCATGAAAATCGTTGAGCGGGTATTAGGTGGCCGACTGCGAAAAATAATACGGCTATCTGATGAACAGAGCGGGTTTGTCTCGGGTAAATCAAACACAAATGCAATCCAAAGTATAAGGATCATAATGGAAAAACATCGTGATTCCTTAAGGGATTTGCATATGGTATTGGTTGACTTTGAAAAGGCATTCGACAGACAACCACGAGATCTGATATGGGTGGCACTAAGACATCGAGGGGTTTCAGAAACCTATGTACAGATGATCATGGACATGTACGAAGGAGCAAAGAGTAATATGCCCCGCTGGAGTAACCGAAGAGTTCCCAATCAAAGTCGGGGTGCACCAGGGAAGCGTTTTAGTCCTCTGCTCTTTATTACAGTCCTTGATTATCTGCTTGAAGGTAAAGTGATGGACCCCAACGTACATCAGTTATTCTTTGCTGACAATGGAGCCATCATAAGTGAGGATCCTACATCCCTGAAACGATCACTTGATGTGTGGGTGGACGTTTTGGAGGGAAATGGGTATCGCATTAGTTCAAAAAAAGACAGAGTACTTGTGCTGCCCGTTCTCTGATCCACTCACGCCTATTCCAGACATTTATTTGAATGGAACAGTGCTTCCCAAGTTCGAAAAGTTCAAATATTTGGGATCTATGATCAATAGCAAAGCAACTTGTGATGACGACATCAATCATCGCGTAAGCGTAGGGTGGATGAAGTGGCGGGAAAATTCCGCTATCTTCTGTGACAGAAAAATGCCCCCTAAGTTGAAAGGAAGGCGGATCAGTAGAAATGCGATGAAGTGGGAGGGTTGTGATCCCTTGTTTTCGGATCGTAGCCTCGCTGATAAAAGGAAGAAGAAGAAGAAGAAGAAGAAGAAAAAGGCAGAGACTGTACATGGGTCGGGAGTACATTAAGTAAATATATGAGTCTGCCACTGGCTTGAAAGTATGCTTAGGGCACTCTAGATTAGTTCGACCTTGACAGATAAAAAGCGGAAAAGTCGACAAAAGAACAAACACACATATGTACATATATACTCGTAGTAAGGTTCGACCACCGATGTAATTTTTCTTTATACCACCTATTACACAATCGCTGGACCATCTATCTATTATCCACGCTCTTTATTTACCCTTTCAATTATGCAGTAAATCAAAAAATTGCGCTCCAGTGAATTACACATCTTCGAATGCCTTTCCTCGATTCCATTTATTTCCTCACCTGTCCAATTGTGTGCTAAATAAACACAAAAACGTTGGTATTTGTGGAAATTAATGAAAATCAGCACGAAAAAGAGGAAAAATACGCTCCCACACCTCGACACAGACACACATATCCGCAGCCAAAACAAATTGATTTGTTGAATCCGCTTGAGGATTTATTGCATCTTATTGAAAATCGTTCCACTGCCGGCGGCGGCGTCGCTTATCCCTTACGATACGAAGCATAAATTATTGCAATAAATAAGGAAAAAATTCACTTATTTACTTTAGAGCATAAAAATATTCAGAATTAGTTATAGAATCTGCGATTGGGACGTCCATCCGTCCTCATCTGTTTAGAGAGATACATCGTGTGGCCGTGTAGCTTGTAGCTCGTCAGCGTGTAAACAATCTCACGCGCGCATAAATTGCTCTCTCTGGTGTGCGTGTGTATGTGTACTCGAGATAGAATGCCTCATAAATCCATCACTTGTTGCTGTACTATTTTTTTTGTCTTAAGATTGGTTCTAGATACTCTAGCATTATCCACCGCGAGAAGCATTATTGTGATGAGAGACCGCCGCGTGTATGTCTGTGTGTTTTCAAACAAAATTATTTATTTTCTAGTCCCCGCTCCCTTGCACCCCATCATATGTGCCCTCAAAGTGCGAACATCTGTCCTTCAGCACTTCAGCAGCAGCACAAGCAGGCATCTCAGGAGTGTTTCTGTGTTTCGGTAACCTGGGAACAAAAATGTTCCGGAATTATGGAAATTCATCTTGTTTTCTGTAAATATTTTAATTTTCATCGGTGATTTGTTGTTTGTTATAAATGTTATAACGTAAAACATTGTGTTTGCGGCATACCGGGGCGAAAGAGCGGGATAGAGCTGGTGGTGCTGATGATGGTGCTAACGAGAGGGCGCCTGGGTGAGTTTTAAATGGTACAGTGACAGATTTATCAGGTCTCACAAGACAGATGCAGAACTTGAGTTTCCTGCATGGATTCATGGCAGATTGGCTGGTGAAAGAGAAAGAGCAATTCCCTATAGCTTGGTATTGCGACTGATTGAGATGCAAGGCTGAAAAAAACTTCAGCATTTTGAGTAATTGCTGGCAGTGAAAGAATTATGGGTATTTGGTAGTAGTGCTGCTGGTATGGTGTATAATAAGCAAATATGCAGACAGTCTAGACAGGCTCTAGCCGAATGGAATAGAGATCGAAGTGGTTGTCTTGGATGTAATAATGCTACCCATTGTTTTGAAAACACTGAAACAGATAAATAGGTTGGAGTCCGTGGTTGGTCGGAGGTTTGTAAGACTTTCTTGTGTTATTTTATCTTGACACTAATTAAAAGATAAAAAGCGAAAACCTTCAACCGAAATTGATTGCAAGCGGTTTATGGGACTAGTACTCCTTCGTTTCCAGGTATTGAAAATTCAAGCATTCAGTCGCATTGTGACATTTTTTTTTTTTTCCGAGGGTAGGTGAAAAATCTTCCGTAGACACTATGAGAATAGCAAGCGCGTGCTTATAGTAGCGTCAGATTCTTACTGACTAAAAAAACACCACCCTTCGATATAAATTTGTTAGATATCGCAACTAAGTAATAACTTATCAAGCAATTTTTCTATCATGAAATAAAAACGTTTGGCAGGTTTCTTTCCACTGAAGGATCCTGCATATTCCGCAATCTAGACGCGGTTAATCATTATCTCGCCAAGTCGAAAGGTTTCGTCATTTGTAATCGGCGCAATAAATTGCTCTCACCCAAAATTTGTAGGACTGTATTGTTGACATGTCTAATTAGTCGGTTTTTATGCTTTCCGCGAAGCTTCTAGTTTCAGCTTCGATTGTCGGAATTCCGAGATCCCTGTGGATATCGTCGTTTCTAATATACCACGGTGCTTGGACTCTTAGCACTTTATTTTGAAAAGCTTGTAAAATATTTGCATTTGTTTTCTTGGTACAACCCCAAAGTTGTATACCGTAGGTCCACACCGGCTTTAGCACTTGCTTGTATAAAAGCAATTTGTTCTCAGTACTGAGCTGGGAATGTTTTCCGAGTAACCAGTACATTTCTCTATATTTGATTTCGAGTTCTTTACGTTTCATTTTCACGTGCGAATTCCATTTCAGCCTTGCGTCGAGTGTCATTCCCAGGTATTTGACCTCGTTCGCAAAAGGTATTCGGGCCGAGTTTAGGAAAATTGGCAAGTCATTAATTTTCTTGTAAGTGAAATTCGCGTGAACAAATTTAGATTCGTTGAGGGCGATCCGCCAGTCCCTTGTCCATTCATTTACATTATTCAGTGCGTTTTGCACTTTTTCAGTCGTTTCTTCGATTGTTTTACCTACTGCTAGGATAACGGTGTCATCGGCAAACGTAGCAAGGACAGTGCCATCTTCTTTCGGTATATCACGAGTATATAGCAAATAGAGAAACGGCCCAAGAACGCTTCCTTGCGGTACGCCGGCCGAAATTTCCTTGAGCTCGGAGTATTCGACTCCATGCCTAACACGAAAGATTCTATTCCCGAGATATGATTCTAGAATATCGTATATGCATACAGGGAGGATTTGCCGTAGTTTGGATTTCAAGCCATCATGCCACACCTTATCAAAGGCTTGCGAGACGTCAAGAAATACGCTTGAGCAAATCTTTTTTTCTTCAAGTGCTTTCTCGATTACGTTAGTAATTCTATGCACCTGGTCAATCGTCGAATGCTTACTTCTGAACCCAAACTGGTGGTCAGGGATAAGATTATTTTCTTCTATAACCGGTTGGAGACGCCTTAATTATATCCTCTCGAAAATTTTCGATGTGATTGGAAGAAGCGAAATTGATCTATACGATTTTACTTCATTTGGCGGTTTTCCTGGTTTTAAAACCATTATGACTTCCGCAACTTTTCATTGGGTCGGCACGTGTTTTAATCTGAGTGCAGCATTTACAATATGGAGAAGCTTAATCAATGCTTTTCTAGGTAAAACTTTGAGAATTTCTCCGGTAATCAAATCATAACCACGAGATTTCTTAGGTTTTAGAATCTCGATCTCATGTTTGATTTCCCTTAGCGTTGCACTTGTGAGCGTCAAATCGTCAGATGATAAATCCAGCCTATTGCGGTTGTCGTAAACCACTTGACCATCGTTCGGTTTAAAGGTTTCTTCCAGGTGCGCCGCAAAGACGTCCGCTTTTTCTTTATCTTCCCTGACATGTGATGAGAATTAGATCCAGCAATACGACCCTGAAGCAAAATGAAAAAAACACCTAGTACTGCATCTTGCGATGTGCAGGGAATATTACTGATTGATTCTTCGCCGCATAAAACCACGAACACCGGCGACTACTTCAAAATTTGCGCGAAAAGACATGGAATCATCCGGAGTGCATGACAACACACTGGTTCACAAGTAGCATTTTCCACTAGGCACACTGAAGGCGTATGGTTTCTAAGAGCTCACGACTGTATTACCAGGATACCGCAAATACGAGTGGAGCGAACACCTAAGACTGGAGCCCGGAAGTGGGGCCGGTCCTTCAGTATATTTTTAAAATTTTCCACCTTCCAACCGAAAAAAGACCTGGCCACCAGCGACAAATTTCTCCTTCCGAACATGAAGTGAGAGCTGAAAGGCGAGCGACTCTCGTCCAATGAAGAGGCCCATGTCGTTGTTTCTAAGTACTTCAACAGAAAAGATTGAACTAATTTTCTCAATTGATCATAATTTGAACAAACGATATGAAAAGCGAGTTGAGATTGTCATGAAAACTAAAAATAGAAGCTTCTATTAAAATCTTATATTTCCTCTTAAGCCGAACAGTTTTCTACACCTCTTGATCAACTTTGCATTTAAATTTAAACACTAACAAAAGTCTGCTTAGTCAGTTTACTAGTTTTAAAAATCCGTCGAGCTTCTAAAGGCTATAATCTAATGGAATTTGTTTCCAAATTTCGGATCAATAAGCAAAAATGGACACGAGAAAACGAAAAATGAATGACGTAAGGCCGTTGAAGTTCCACAGTTAACACAGGAAAAAATACGTTTCCTATTCTCTTCGGATTTTGACATCAACTTACACCAGTAAAAATTTCGCACGAATACCAAAATTCATACGAACTTAGTGCTCCATCCCTCGTTACTGTTTCAAAGTAGTTTCAAAGATTCCAAACTGGGCATTTTAGGGTGGAGGACGAATCTTATGAAGGTCGGTCAAGTCCTCGACCGACGATACAATTGTGGCTCTGGTAAAGGCCAAAATTGACGAAGATCACAGAATGATACAGAAAATGATAGCTGATGAACTGGGCTTGAATGTCATGACTGTATCATGAATACTGAATTATCACCTTTGAATTAATACCTGAAGTATTCGAAGAAATCATAAATCATTCTAACAATTTTGAATGGAGAGTAAAAATAGGCTCGTGTACATTTTCCCCAGTATTTTCTGGAAAAATTCGAAAATGGAGAGTCAAGCTGCTTCAGTAAAATCGTAATAAATCTTGGTTTTTTAAGTACGACCCAGAAATCAAACAGCAGTCCATGGTATAAAGTTCAGGAGGTGTAAATCCCCCAATAAAGGCCAAACAGTTAAAGTCAGCGACAAAAGTCATGATGTCGAATTACTTCACCAGTGCGAAAGCGGTCGCCGTCATCTCGCTAAAAACTGGTCAGACAGTAACTGCGAATTGGTATACGAAAACCTGCTTACCACCAAAAACGAGAAACTTTCATCGCTAGTTCTTGTACCATGTCAATGCGCCTGTAAAACGAGTAACTTTTTTGCGCTCTCGGCTATTAATGAAATTCGTTCAATATCTTATTCCCCAGATCTAGCGCCTGTATCCGCCAGTTAAGATCTTCAGCAGGCCTCCAGCCTGGCCTAATTATTATTATTATTATTATTTTTTATTTATTTTTTAAGGAAACCCAAATCCCAGAGCACTCAGACTCTCCGGTCCATTGTACTACCAAGCAGGAATCTTTGTTTGGTGCAGTGGTTGGAAAAACTTCGATGTAATTCGTTTTCCTTTATACTCGGGTGGCTGATGATTGCTGTTCCCGCTGGGGCTTGAACCTGCATACATCGGTTAACAAGCAAGCACACTACCTACTGCACCATTGCCACCCTGGCTTTTTTATTAGTTTTGTCGTTTCCAATGAAATTATTTGATCTGATACCCAAATAATTTTAGCGTTGTCCTACCTGTCTGAGAGTTCAACTATCTTAGATTTTATAGTGACCGATACGAGTACCCTATTGGCTGCTTGGCAGTGGAATGGGTATATTCTCCCTAGATATACCCACTACCCTTAACCTTTAGACAGCTTCCAGAATAGCTAGATTTTTGCTTGAAAGACGCCGCACGGATCTGGAAGTTTGATGGATTTATCTCAAAAGAAGCCCGCTCCACTGTCCTGCTTCATTTACGATACGTCATAATTCCACCTCGAAAAAACGGTTTTTCACGAAGGTTCCTCCCTTTTGGAGATGCGCATTGAGTATTTCAGACTAAATTCCAACTAAAGGATGTTGTAGTCATATTGAAAGATGTTATCTGATTTCAATGATTAAAATTGGTATCCGAACCGCGCTTTTTGCAGCGGATTATTTTATAAATAGATGCAGAAGCATCAGTGAAAGCGTGGTTCGTAGACCCGCTATAGGTGTAGTGTTAAGTGCGCCTTTTGCGCATAGTTAAAGTACATTGTTATTTGTACTTTTCTTACCAACATGTACGTATAGTTACTGGATTGGTATTCAACAAACTAAGCAACCGTATGCAAGTAAAGTCCTTACTACGACTGAATGCAAACAAAGTATAATCTTTTGGGGATCCTTTCTAAGATTTACTGTACATCCTGTGCTATTGTGACTTTTCTCGATCGTTCTTCTAAGCTCCGAGACCTTCGAGTAAGTTAGTTTTTTATAGGCTTTTACACTGCTGAAAAAGCAATGGCAGCTTGGACCAATAATAAGATCAAGATAATTCAAAATATGACCCAAATATTCGGGGAACTTCCTTGGTCATGTAAAATCCCGGTCCCACGAAATCCGTGATGCCACAAAAAAATATTTTTCAAAACGAAACAAAAATTAATTAAAAACAAGGAAAACCAAATTCTGATTTACTCTGACAGCCATCAACCAATTCAACTTCCATTAATAAATTTTATTTGATTTCTCCCCTTCAAAATATCTAATAAAGCACTAAGTCCCACTAAATCCATGAATTTATTATTCAAACTGCCTCAAACCATAACCAGCGTAAACAAAGTCCGTTAATGACTTAAAATTGTTAAAACGTGACACAAAAAGACAAATTAAAGCCCAGTAACACAACAGAGACCAATTTATTTGCATTTTTGCCTTTTCTGTGTTAAATTTCGTAGCGAAAAATACTCATCACCATCAACATCATCACAATCAGTAGTAGGTATCATCATCATCGCCGTTGTTGTTCAAGTCGTCTTCGCGCTGTCATTAGCATGGAAATCATCTTCGCTGTCATTGTTTGATGCTCATGAAAAATATCTAATCTCGCTGCGAACAAACTAGCTACTCGCTGCTACATAAAGAGTGGAACGTAATCCGATTAATGATTCCATTTGATAAAATCCATCTAATTATGCCCAATTACAAGCGTGCAGACAACAAAAGGAACCCCCACCCGACAGCAAAAAAAAAAAAAAAAACTACAACAACTAGCCGTAGCCAGGAAAGGCATAGTCATAGTCATCACCGCCGCCACCTCTACCATAGCCACCAACGTAGTTGCCGTCGACTCGTTTTTGGAGATGCTGGTGATGAGTTAACAAGTTCCTCTTTTGGTATACCCTACTAAATAGGGTATGTTAATTTCAAGCTATTGTTGATAACAAAGAGAAGTGAACTAATGTTAACATCGATTATAGCTCAACAGAGGGCTCAGCGCTTTGACCTTCTTTAATTAAAAGGCAACCCTTATCATAAACTGCGTAGCCTGTTAGACAGTCTTAAGAAAATTTTCGGAATCAATACTCTACTTAGCTTTGGATGAAAGCAATGTGGAGCGGAAAGGCGCCAAGACGAGCGGATTTTTAAACCAAGTGAAGCTTTAGAAGGTAGAGCCAGATTACTTTTTAATTGAAATCTGCCTATTTTTATATTTTTAAACACAGAAAAATTCTGTGTTTCTATAGTTTCTCAATGCTCTTTTGTATTAAGACACAAACAAAACGTTACTTTGGTATAGGGCTTTCCAACAATTGGTATAGGACGTCATCTTTTTAAAAACTGTAGACTCGTAGAGTCTTCATAAAGTTGTTTACTGCAGTTTTGTTCCAGCCGGAACCTTCTATTATGTTGGGTTCGAAGGAAAGTATTGAGCATTTTTGTCACTAGATGGCATGAATAATATTAAGTTGATCTAGCAAATCTAACCTAAGCGTTAAAAAGATAGTAAAGATGAGTATCATTTCTGAAATAATTCGATACGTTAGTTCGTAAAGGTAAAAATGCTGCGAAGGCTCGTGATGGTGAAGGTACTTTATCAAAAACAACAACCAAATGACGGTTCGTTGGATTCCATTCTAAAAATGTTGATGTCAAAGATGCACCGCTCTCTGGTATACATTAGTTCGTAAAGGTGAAAATGCTGCGAAGGCTCGTGATGGTGAAGGTACTTTATCAAAAACAACAACCAAATGACGGTTCGTTGGATTCCATTCTAAAAATGTTGATGTCAAAGATGCACCGCTCTCTAGTATACATTAGTTCGTAAAGGTGAAAATGCTGCGAAGGCTCGTGATGGTCAAGGTACTTTATCAAAAACAACAACCAAATGACGGTTCGTTGGATTCCATTCTGAAAATGTTGATGTCAAAGATGCACCGCTCTCTGGTATAATAACGACTGAAAAAGTCAATGAAATCCTGGAAAAAGTAGAGGATGACCGACAAATGTTAGGAACTAAACACCAGAGACAACAGTTTCAAACTATTTGGAGAATTCTGGCTATACAAAGAAACTCGACGTTTGGGTACCACACAATCTGACAGAAAAAGATTTGCTGGACAAAATTTCAATTTGTCGCTGATGAATCGAAACGAAATCGACCTTTTTGAGAAAATATTGATTACTGGTGATGAGAAGTGGATCACGTACGACAATGTGGCGAGAAAAAGATCATGGTCGAAGAAGGGTGAAGCTCCCCAAACTGTTGCAAAGCCGGAAGTGACACCAAGGAAGATGATGCTGATTATTTGGTGGGACTAGAAAGAAACTATGTATTATCAGATGCTACCGCCTGGCCACACGATCAATTCCGAGCTCTACTTACTTACTTAGGTGGCGCTACAGTTCGGGGTGAACTTGTGCTCCAACCAACAAGCCTCTCCATTTAGCCCGGTCTTAAGCTAATTGCCTCCAGTTGCGCACTCCAAGTTGGTGCCATCTACGGCGAGGAGGTCCTTTACTGCGTCGTCCCTCGGGGTTAGATTCGAAGGCTCTGCGGGCCGGAGCGCTGATGTCAATTCGCTCTACATGTCCTAGCCATCTCAGACGTCCAATACGCAGTTTTTGACTAGGCCGATGTCGCTGTACAGCTCGTATAGTTCGTGATTGAATTTTCTCCTCCAAATCCAGTCAACACAAACGGGACCGAAAATCTTACGAAGAATTTTTCTCTCGAAGCAACCAAGGATGTCTTCGACCTCTTTTAATAAAGTCCATATTTCAGCGCCGTAAAGCAGAGCTGGGATGATCAGGGTCTTATTCAGAGTCTTCTTAGTTGTTCGAGATAGGGCTTTACTGTAAAATTGCCTTATAAGCCCAAAAAAAAACAGCGATTGGCAAGAGTTATTTTTCGCTTGATTTCTGCGCTGATGTTGTTTTTCGAGTTTATAGCAGAGCCATGGTAGACAAAGTCCCTTACTACCTCGGTGTTATAGCTGCCCACTGTGACATTCTGTCCAATTCGTCGGTGTTGGCTGTCCCTTCTTGTTGACAGCATAAACTTGGTTTTGCCCTCGTTTATCGCTAAACCCATTTTGACCGCTTCCGCCTCAGTGCTTGCAAACTCACCGGTGAAAGCCCGCTAAGTTCTTCCGATAATATCTATATCTTCGGCGTATGCAAGCAGTTGTACAGAGTTTTGATAGATTGTGCCTCCGGTGTTGGCTTGTGAGTTCCGCACAATCCGTTCAAGTACAATATTAAAGAAGTCACATGACAGCGTGCCACCTTGTCTAAAACCTTTTCTGACATCAAAGGTCTCGGTGAGGTCATTACCGACCTTGATGGAGCAGCGAGCGTTCTCCATCGTCAGCCTGCACAGACGGACAAGTTTGGCAGGGATGTCAAAACTAGACATGGCTCTATAAAGCTCTTCTCTATAGATGCTGTCATAGGCGGCCTTGAAATCGATAAAGAGGTGGTGAGTATCGATTTGGAATTCTTGGGTTTTCTCCAGGATCTTTCGAAGTGTGACACCTTGACCGATGGTGGACTTCAGAGCTCTTCTGTCAGCAGCTAACAAGATTTAATGAAGCGGTTCAGGAAAAGCGGTCAGAGATGATTATTTCATTAGAAATGGCGTTGTCTTGCATCACGCCAGACCACATACTTCTTTGGTGACTCGTCAAAAACTGAGAGAGTTTACTGAGAAGTTTTGATGTATCCACCGTATAGCCCAATCCTTGCACCGGACTGCCATTTGTTTCGGTCCAAGCAGAATTATCTTAATTGTTTAAAGTTGAATTCCATAAGGGACTGCAAGAATCACTTCCCAGAGTTCCAAGAAGTCCTATGAGGATGCAATTATGGTTTTGCCCAAAAAATGTCAAAAGGTCATTGATCAAAATGGGAAATGCTTGTTTTATTAAAATGCATGTAAAAAATGAAAAAAAGCGTGAAAAAACTTGTTGGTGTTTTCAGGCATTCGAACTTGGAACCTCATGCACAGTGGTCCGTCATACTAACCACTTACGCCACGGAGCCGAAACTATGGTATACTATTTAAAATCACCCCGAATCAGCCCGATATCAGGGAATAACCTTAAAACATTTTAATTTCTGATTTCGTTGCAAACGATGCGTAACACACTTTTTTGAATTAAACCGTCTAAACTTTGCAAATGCTAAACGAATTCGACAAACGCCCAACATATGTGTATACTGCTAAAACTAAAGGCTTACTGGGTATCTCTCCTATAGATGAATACCATAATGTTGATAAAACTAGAAGATATTGCAAGAAAATTATGCATACATTGCCTTCTATTACGGACTATCAATTTACATAAATTTACTGTGTGACTTCCTGCAGTCAGATTTTTTACTCTCTCCAGTCGATGTGAATCTATCAGTCTTGCAAGTTTAAGTTTTGAATCATGTATTTGTATATCTCATCTTCCTAAGATGTTGTCGAAACACTTTGGAACATAAGATGGGTGATTGATGGCAAGATTGGGCTAATTTTAATACGTTTTTCAAGTTTTTTGCCGTCAGTGCAATATAGGCCTGTTAATACGAGTATGCATAGATGTATTAGCTCTTACATTCGCTTCTTTCCTTTTAATAAATTCCCATCTACGTGTGAGAAATCATGTTCCCGACTAAACCATAACGTTGACACCGAAAATTTAGAACTGAAGAGCTTTTTCGGTTCAAACAAAACCCGCTGACTTATTCACGGACCATAAATTACCGCACGAATGCGATCAGACCTTTGGGTCATCAGAAAAATAAAAGACCACCAAAAACAAGAACTACCTAGAAACGAAAAGAAGAAGAAATAGGAAAAGGTACCTCCTAGGCTAACACGTTAAGAAGATGCAGACCTTTTTTCGCTAATTTATTCAGAGAACTATACGACGAATGTGAACATGTGTACCTATGAGTATGTGCGTTGAGCTGAGGAGACATTTTTGATTAATCGAAAACGAGATGTTATTTTCCTCTCTGTCAAGATTTTCTATAGGCTGTGTTGTGCGGCTGTAGATACTAGTCGTTGTTTAAGATTTACTGACTGATTTAGATGAAACGAAACTTTTTTTTAATTGACGCGCGTTTTTAGTATTTTTTTTTTCTCTGTTTTCTTTCCCGATTTTGACAGATTTATGTGGGCAGTTACGAATATTTAATTCTTTTGATTTTTGTAAATATCTACATATATTTAGAATAAATCTCTGATATTTGGGCCATCGGATTCGGGTATCATTGTGTGCGGATGGACTGTGAAGATTTTAGGGCCATCAATCGTTTTATTTCTTTGGAGGGGGGAGGTAACATTGGACTTGGACTATGTAAAAGGGTGATGTTGTTATGATGATTAAGTCGGCTTTCTTGGGAAGAGATCAATTTAACACGGATTAGTCAAAGTGGATTTGTGTGGCACAGAGGGAGAGGGGTATGGTGAAATCAAAAGAATTTCAAATGAGAATCGAATTAATGTGGCGATGAGATTTAGTGAGAGGTGTAAATAACCATGCAGAGTCGTCATTAGTGCGATGAGTTCGACGATGTAAACATATTTATTCGTGTGTGATATTTGGATAATGATATGGGTTCGTTCCCACCCCCCGCTGACAAGTACAGTCTTTTTGGAGATTTTAATTTTAGATAAGATATTTGGGAATTTTGATACACCTATCTGTGGAAAATTAATACTTTTTCAGAGCTTGATTTAAGATAGAAACATCGCTGGTGCCGTTAGTTGATTAATATTACTAAGTTAGCACTAAAAGTGGTGACCTATCGCCGCCTTTTTCAAAAGCATTTGACACATACTTTACTCTTGGGTCAAGACAATGTAATTGCAGACATCTTTTATAATTTGCTCCAATGCAGGGACCTCCAGACTAAGATTAGATTAAGTACACCGACTTTTGTTTACATACATACGTATTTTGTTATGTCCATGTTACTAAAAATCCGCGTACGATAGATTCCCAGCATTTGCATAAATGCTTTCGAAGAATTTTTTCTTGTTTCCTGACTCTTGTCTAACAATAATAATGAATTCATACATCATCTACGCCTTCAGTTTCCCAATGCTATTAGGAAGGTCTACTACTTACAACATGTACTTTGCATTCGTTAATTATGCCGCCAGACTAATTAGTTCTTCCAACGATGTCAATGTCATCAAGTTAGGGCATGGCGTTGACTTATTGGTTACAGATTGTATTAGACAATCTTCAGTAGCCTAAACGATTGAACGGGTTTTCTTCAATTTTCAAGTCTTATTCGAACCATTTTATTCAAAACTTTCGACGAGAATTGAATATCAGCATATTAAAATTGGTATTGTAATAAAGTCTAAAAAGGTAAATCTAAATCTTTAAGCTTTAGCGAAATGAAGTCGCTTGTCACAATAGAGAATTCATCGGGAACACATTCTCCCTTGGTCTACTCTAATCTAGATACCCAAAGTAATAAGCAATTTGAATAAACTGCCAGGTTTTCAGTGAAACATCAATGGCGAATGGTGGCGTGTGGATTCCTGCAATTTGAAGCGACTTAAACTTAAAATGAAATATACATAAATGGACAAGTATTCGACGCAAACTGTCCATGTAGGTTTAAGAGCACAATTTCTTGCAGTCATTGGTGCTGCGCGTGCTGTATTTTTTCTACAAATGAAATGGACCTGCTGCTTTATTCCACATCGAATGAGAGGTTTTGATAATCACTTGTGGTGGTTTGCTGTTGTACCAATGGACTTGTACAAAATAGACGACATGTTGGAAACCGAGGCAGGACACCCAGATTAATACGTCCTAGATGAAGACATTTAGCCTTTCAAAGCTCAACGCTCAAGTAAACGTAGTCCGGCTAGTGAAAATTGTTCGTATATATCTACAAATCAAATATCTTTTACTAACATGATGAGAATAAAGGAAAGATCAACTATATATTATTTAGAGATCACTTTGGAACTACTTCCAGACATCGACATATGTACACAGCGTACCTACAATATCATCTACGTAGGAACCTTGGGTACAAATCAACACTTTGAGATTCAGAGCAAATCAGCAAAAGAAGAAGAACGACAAACAGAACCTTGAAGAATGAAGTTGCTCATCGAGCTGCTAGTTTATGAACAAACAGCAATTGATCACCTTAATGTCTCACCGCACCTTTTCATAAATCATATTAGTAATCAAGGATAAACATGTGGTTCAAAGTGTTCGAACCCCAACTGTCATTAGTAAATTTAACTGGAATACGAATACTGTAAAATCGTGGAAGATTAGGAAGGTAGATCATTCTAATCTTCAGTCGCGCAAAACTATATTGGAGGATTGATGGTAATCCCGCAGTCGGATGGGCAAGAATATTTGCATAGGCTACCAACATCTTAAGAAAGAAAGCACGGTGGGTTCTAATTAATCTTCTACGACAGCTGATTGAAATTAATTTTAAAGTATTGTTCCTAGTCAGGGGAAGAAAAGTTTCTATTCGACATCGACGACGAGGGCAAATATACAGGGTGGAGCATACACATTTTTTTTTGTGACTTTCAAAAATTGTGCGTTTGAAAACATCGGGTATGTATGGACGGTTTATTCCGGTCGAAATCTCACATTGCATGCTTGCTGACATCAGGATTTGAACCATGAACCATTAGCGTGGCGATGTTACCACTACACCATTGCCACCACCAAACTTGTAAAAACTTGTAAACTGCAAGTAGTTCTCGCTAAAAAATCGAATACTTCCTTCCAACCGAACTTAAATGCATGGAAAGAAACCCAAGGCTGCCATTGATTGAAATGGTATTGTTGCATAACTTCGCAAATAGCGTCGCTTGAAGCGTCTACGATAACTAATGTTTGAACCTTTGGGTTTGGATGAAACAACATCGTTTGTTGTTGTCAGGATGATAAAAGCCTCTTCGTACTTTTCACGCCAACTAAAATTCGCTTTTACGTCTTTGTTGATTTTTGTAATTTTTAATAATTCGGATAAGCAACTTGCTTGAGTCGATATATTGGGTGTGAAACGATGGTAAACATTAGTCATACCCAAAAAACGTAAATGTTTGATTGATTTAGGACTCAAAAATAGTTAATGGCTTTCACCCTATTAGAAGATGTTGTAAGTCCATTTTTTTGTGGTTGTATAGCCCAAAGAATCGAGTTTTTTGACTCCTTGAACGCATCTGGCTAAAAAGGTATTTTTTTTAAAACCGATACGCAAGTCTTGTTTGTGTTTTTCGATCGATTCGCTTGATATGAGTATGTCGTCTACGTAAACAAATACAAAAGGTAAGTCACCCAGATTTCATATATATATTTATTTCTCATGAAATATATAAAGTCAGTCCGATCAATTGCAAAAGCTTCTGTGAACACTACTGCGAAGGCATAACACTGGCAGTAAACATGTTAAAGGTATTCATAACCCTTTGAGTGCGCGCAAATTATAAAAACAAAAAATATATATAAAGCGTTAGAAAGATTGAGCTCAGTTTCTACGCCGAATGGCATTCATACAAATTCGAAAAGTCTGAAGGGTGTTGTGACTACAGTTTTATGTATGTCTTTTGTGGCTATCGGAATTTGATGGTGCCCCCGTATCAAATCAATTTTGGAGAAAATGTTACAATTGTGAAGGCTCGAGCTGCATATCCGCAACCTTTATCCATACTGCAACACAGCAATAGCATATAGGGACCGAATAGTAAACAAAAACTTCTAACAAATCTAAATGTTAAAAATTGATAAATAAAAAAAAAATAGGATATAACGGGTGGGCCATCTAGTGATTTCTTTTTAAATCATAGGTTATTTTGACAGTGACAGCTGTTTCCCGCTCGAAATCTTGACAAAAAGTCAGTATTATACCTCCGCGGAACGAAATGAGTTGCTTTACGCTTGAACAACATTGGGAAATATTAAAAACTTATTTCCAAAGTGAGTGCTGTGTAGCCCAAACAGTCCGTTTTTTGAAAAGAAGTTTTGGGCGAAATGAAGCACCCACCGCGCCTGCTGAACGCAAGTTTGTGCAAAAAGTTCATGAGACTGGTATGCTAGTGGACAACACTCATAGTCCCCGTCGTCATACGGTGCACACAGACGTGAATGTGGCTGCTGTAGCCGAGAGTGTGAGACTCAATTCACGAACATCAACTCGTCATCGATCTCAACAGCTCAACATTTTACGCACTAGCTTGAGGAGAATTCTGCACAAAGATCTGGGATTATTCGCTTACAAAGTCCAATTGATTCAGCAATTGAAAGCGCACGACCACTTCGTTATCGCTTCGCAATTTGGGCCTTGGAGCAGCTTGAATAGGACAACGATTTTGGGCGAAAAATCATATTTTCTGACGAGGCACATTTTCATCTCGGCGGCTACGTTAACAAACAAAATTGCCGCATCTGGGGCTCGGAAAACCCGCACGTTATTGTCGAGAAGCCAATGCATTCACCGAGAGTGACAGTTTAGTGCGGATTGTGGAGTGGTGGCATCATTGCACCATTTTTCTTCGAAAATGAGGCTGGGAACAATGTTTCGGTTAACGGTGGGGGTTACAGAGCCATGTTAACGACTTTTTTTTATTACTGAAATTGAAGACATGGATTTGGACGACCTCTGGTTCATGCAGGATGGCGCGCCATGCCACACAGCCCATCGTGTTATCAGCCGTCTTGGCGATGTCAATTGGCCGCCTCGGAGCTGCGATTTGACCCCTTTGGACTTTTTTTTGTGGGGAACCGCGAAAGACCGATGTTATGTCAACAATCCGGAAACGATTCAAGCACTTAAGGCCAATATCATCCAAGCAATCCGTGAGCTACAGCCCGAAACCGTCAACAAGGTCTTGGAAAATTGGAGTGTTAGAATGCGCTACTGCGAGGCCAGCCGAAACAGCCACTTGAACGACGTTGTATTTCATAATTAATGGGAATATTTGCTCTTACTAATAAAGCCATAACACATGGAAAACATGTCATTTTAATTATTTTATTGCATTTTTAAAAAGAAACTTGTAGTTGACCCACCCTGTATTTGCATTGAAAAGTAATTATGTACGTAAATTAACTATCTTAAAGACAAAATAGGTATATTAATTATTAACAGTGTTGCCAATCTGGCAGACATCATAAGGCATGCCTTTGATTTTCGTGTGCTTCAAATTTATGTAACTTACTGAAGTGTAAATAAAATCTATGTAATCTAATCCAAAATCATACAAATTTTCTTTATTCAGATGATTTGAATGTAACGAAAAGGATGACATAGGCTTTTACTACTTAATAGTCTACCTGCTTCAGCAACTGAAGATCTATTTATCTATTGTATGTAACAACAGCAATGTAAACCAATTAAACTAATGAAACTACTGACAAAATAATAGTCAAGAAAAACTTACCAGCAAACATAGCTATGTAAGTACGTACATAACATGGTATTTCTATGGACCTCCTTTAGTCAAGCGTGTCTATCAGATGCTTACAGCTGCAATAACTGACCTCAAAACCTTAAAACCAAACATAATCGGAAGTTTTATAATATGAATATATACCTCAAGAATGTGAATTGCCTCTGGTTAAATTAATTCATATTATCGAAAAAGCACTCCTCATAACGATGTAGTTATTAATTACAGGATGGAACTTCAAAAATGGCAATCGACCATAGACGAGAGTCAGAACAAATACCTATAACGTAGTTTTGTCATTAAGTTCGGCCATCCTTTTAACAGATCGATCAAGTTCTTTCGATTTTGATCCAAGCCCAGATTTTACCTAAATACGGCTACTGAAGTTTTTATATAAAGACCGAACAACCCTTCACTGGGAACGATCGTTCACAGTATGGCACGTAGCGCCATCCCGTTGAAACCACATCCGGATCAATATCATCCATATTCTCGAAGAAATATTCGCTGATAATGGTCAGGTCAAGATCCTCATTGTCCGGAACATGAGCTCTGACCAAATTTTTTAAGAAATAATGTCTGATGGTTCCACCAGCGTGATCCCACCAAACGATGCACCTTTCTGAGTGTAACGGAATCGGTAGGATCTCTTCTGGGCTGGTCTCATCTCATTTCAGAAGAAACAAATTGGCTTATTAACAAATCGGCCATATGCCAATACAGCTAAGTACTTCGGAATGCCTTTAGGTGCGAAGCTAAAATAGAAAGAGCACATAAAAAGAGCAGTACTAAACTTGAAATAAAAGGAAAATGTACTGGCTACTATGAAGAAACTCAGATACGAGTATGTCTACCGAGAACGAAGTTTTGCTAAACAAGCAAGTATTGAAGCCTGTTTGGACGTACGGCATCCAATTATGAGAAATCCAAATCCAAACTGTACAGGCATTCCAAAATAAACTCCTTCGTGGAATAATAAATGCCCCTTTGGTATATAGAAATAGCGATTTGCATTGTAACCTACAAATAGACATGGTGTCAGAATCAATCAACTATGGTGTAGTGATAACGTCATCAATTGCCACGCTAATTGTTCATGGTTCAAATAAGGGCTACCATTTTAAATTTACTAATGGGAGTATTTTAGAAGTTCACAAGCAGTATTTTTTGTCCGAGGGGAGTACAAAAAACAAACATTGCAAACGAACATGTAAATCATTTAAAAATATATCTTCATTGCATTTATTTTTATATTTGATTTAAACATTGCTTACTTACTTACTTACTTAGGTGGCGCTACAGTTCGAGATGGACCTGGGCCTCAACCAACAAACCTCTCCAGCCACTTCCCTCCAGTTGCGCACGCCAAGTTGGTTGAGGTCCCTCTCCACTTGTTTGCGCCCCCTACTGCGAGGTCGTCCTATACTGCGCCGTCCATCCGGTGTGGATTCCAAGACTTTCTTGGATGGAACGCTGGGGTCCATCCGTTCTACATGATCCAGCCATCTTAGTCGCTGTATGTGAACTCTTCTGGCTAAGTCGATGTTCTTGTAGAGACCGTGTAGTTCGGCATTGTACCTTCTCCTCCACTCCCCATCTATGCAGAGAGGAGCAAAGATCGCTCGAATAACTTTTCTCTCAAAATAACCAAGAGCATCTTCATC
Organism: Brachypalpus laphriformis; assembly: GCA_945910035.1. NCBI lineage: Eukaryota > Metazoa > Arthropoda > Insecta > Diptera > Syrphidae > Brachypalpus > Brachypalpus laphriformis. The sequence continues at coordinate 193,136,534 of OX246753.1, read as the reverse complement.
CGATTTTGACAAAGCCTTTATTATCTCAATACTATATCTGTCTACTGTGGCATTCTGTCCAAGATGCCGATGTTGGGTGTCCTTTTTGTAAACAGCATATATTTTGTTTTGCTTTCATTGACCGCTAAACCCATCTTCGATGCCACGACCTCAATATTCGCAAATGCGCCACTGACGCCTCCTGAGTTCTTCCGGCTATGTCAATGTCATCGGCGCAAGCGAGTAGTTATACAGACTTGTAATGGATTCTACCACCGGTGTTGGCTTGTGAGTTTGGTACAATTCTTTCAAGTATTGTATTAACCCTTTAACTGCCAAGCCCGAGTATTCTCGGGTTTGAAGTTTAGCCTTTAATGCCAGACCCGAGAATTCTCGGGCCTAGATTTTTCTGTCTCAATGCCAACCACGAGAATTTTCGGGGTGGATTTTTTGTATGGTGGCATTTTAAAGCAAAGTACACTTTGGACCATGGCAGCTAAAGGGTTAAAGATAGCGCATGATAGCGTGTCACCTTGTCTAAGACCTGGTTCAAATCCGGATGTCAGCAAGAAATTAGATTCATTCCGATCAATTGTGAAAGCTTACTATTGCAAAGGCATTACACTGGCACAAGGTTGGACATATGGCTGGAAAAATTGTTCGCTCTTTGATATGCCCATTTATAGTCGTAAAAAAATGTAAAGCAAAGACAAAAATAACAAAAAATCTCCCCAGTTATCTGGACGCCATCCCCGGAGTTTTTCTGAAACATAGCATCTGAGTTTCTAACCACTATACCAATCTTTCTGTTTCTCTCTATCCTTTCCAACGCCCGCACTGTGTGTAAACATTTTAAGGGCATTCATAACCCCTTGAATGTGCCAAAATTTTAGGTATTTAATTTTTATAATTTGCGCGCTCTCAATAATACAAATAATTTTTAGTTAGTGTACAATGTCCAATGTCCAGCCGGAAATATCTTAAGAACTATAAGCCCTAGAGAGCTGAAATTTTACGAAAAAGTAGATCTCTCCGAATCGAATGCTTACTTCTTAACCCAAACTGGTGGTCAGGGATAAGATTAATTTCTTCTATAACCGGTTGGAGACGCCTTAATAATATCCTCTCGAAAGTTTTCGATATGATTGGAAGAAGCGAAATTGGTCTATACGATTTTACTTCATTTGGCGGTTTTCGGTTTTAAAACCATTATGACTTCCGCAACTTTCCATTGGCTCGGCACGTGTCTTAATCTGAGTGCAACATTTACAATATGGAGAAGCTTAATCAATGCTTTTCTAGATAAAACTTTGAGAATTTCTCCGGTAATCAAATCATAATCAGGAGATTTCTTAGGTTTTAGATTCTCGATCTCATGTGTGAGTTCCCTTAGCGTTGCACTTGTGAGCGTCAAATCGTCAGATGATAAATCCAGCCTATTGCGGCTGTCGTAAACCACTTGACCATCGTACGGTTTAAAGATTTCTTACGGCTTACGAGCTTTTCATTTTTCCTTGACCAATTCTTTTATTTCCGGAGGATATCGTAAACCGTATCTGTCCGGCGTTTTCCTTGGATTGGGCGTATTATTCCAAGAGGCGAGCTGTACGATCTCAACGAAGCGATCAACTTCAACCTCAAGCTCATAGGGTGTCGTAAGTGGAACTCTCAGTTCAACATTATCTTCAATTTTGTTCCTAAAGCATTCCCAGTTAGTTGTTCGACCAGTTAATCTCGCTGGCTTTAGGTTATAGACTAGTTTTTCGCTGATTGTTAAAATAACCGGGGAATGATCAGACGACAGATCAAAGCTCTCTTTGACTTTTATATGGTTGGTAGATATTCCTTTCACAACGAAAAAATCAATCAGGTCAGGTATTTTCGAAGTATCAGTTGGCCAGTAAGTCGGTTTAACCGTCGAATGGAAATCACAACTGTACTTCATACCTGTCCCATAGAGCATTCTACCTTTTTTCGAGTTGAATCTTGAGCCCCAGAACGTATGTTTCGCATTAAAGCCGCCGCCGATGATAAAATTAGGTTTCAGCGATTCAAACAAGTTAGTAAAATCAGATTTTTCAAGCACGGAACGCAGTGGACAGTAGATAGATAAGATTTTAAGAGTACGGTGACTATTTTTAACTCGAATCGTGTACAGTTGCACAATTCCAAGCTCTATCTTTAGGTCTTCGGATTGTTCGATGCAGTCTTTAATAAACAAGGATGATCCGCCTCTCGCTTTTTCCGAAGAGTGACAAGCGTGGTAATCATTATAGCCTTTTATTTTTAAATGTGATTCCTTTTTTACGTGGGTTTCAGAAATCAAGCATAAACAACTGAGCTTCAAAAACCACTACACCAAAATCTTTCTCTCTCTCTCTCTCTATCCTTCCTTTCCAAACGCCCGCACTGTGTGTAAGCATGTTAAAGGTATTCATAACCCTTTGAGTGCGCGCAAATCATAAAAAAAAAAAAAAAAATCTTTTTCACGCATGAATATTTCCAATTCGTCGAGTTTTTGCAAAAGTCCGTTTGCATTCCAAGTACATATTTTTAGCATTCGTTTGTTATTCATATTCTAGTTGAAGTACGCGTTTAAATAACTGAAAGATCGTTTATACATACATATACCTATGTTTGCAGCAGGATTACTGAACTAGGACAGATGGCAATCAAGCCGTGTATAAATGTATTTGTCAATTAACTAAAATGAACAATTAGATTCTAAAATCAGAAAACATATAAGTAGAATGTCCTAATAAGCAAATCAAGCAGTGGGTTAAATCGTAAAACCCCGGCGGCTAATTGATCTGACAGTCTTAAAATTCAACGAAACTTCTCTGCCAGTAAAGTCATTGTATCTGCGGCTGCATGACACTTGGCATCATCCTGTTAGAACTATGTTTGACCGAGGCCCATGCCTTTCAATTGGTGCAAAAGAAAGCTCCTGCAGCATGTTTTGATACCTGGCACCATTGATTGAAACCGCATTGCCGTTCTTATTTTCGAACAGCAATGACCGTGTAACCCCGCCGAACGAAACAATAACCTTTTGAGCATGCATCTACCTTTCATGAATTACTATTTCGATTTGCGAATCCATCAAGATAAAAAAGGTCCTCGACACTCAAGATGATTTTCCGTCAAAACTATGGTCCACTTCGCACAGCTCTAAAAACCAGCTGACGAACTGTCGACGTTTCAAATAATCAGTAGGCTTTACGTGTCAGTTGATTCTTGAACGGGTGAAATTACAAATTCTTTACTAGGATCAGTCACCTTTTCGGCACATGTGTCTAATCCACAGCCACTTCCGTTGGATGGCTGTGCCTATTGGTTCCTGACCTGTTTTTTGGTAGAATTTTTCGTTAGAGATACGGTTGCACGAGAAAATCCCTAACCCTTAAATGCATATTGTTGCCAATTGTCTACATTCCAGTTACACGTGACCATTTGTTTACGTCTACAATAATTTTAGTAATAAACGTATATCGTTGCCAAAAGTCTACATATACAACTTTTTCAAAATAAATACTCAATATTATTACCTGCATTTTTTTATTTATTTTTTACGCCACCTGTGACTACATTCCTCTAAAAAAACGATTTTTTTTAAATTCAAAACAAAAGATCATGCATTTAAGGTTTAAGATTTGCACATATGTATGTAGCAAAAGTGGCAACGTTGATCCTGAATGTGGATTTCACTTTGGCGATCCTGCTGCCTATATTCAGTACGGTTCCACCATCGGTCGAGACAATACTCCCAAGATACTGGAACTCATCTATTCCCTCTACCAGTTGTCCAGCAACGCATATTTGAGCCGATCAGTTTGCCCTACGGCTGAACATTTTAGTTTATGTCGTATTGATTTTCAGCCCGACAACGCCTACCTCCCTCTCTGCATATGCTGTCATTTGGTGGAGGTCCATAATTCTGTGTGAGAGTAAGCATCGTCAGCGTAGTCAAGATGTTTCAGTTGGGTTGTAAGACTGCATCGAATTCCTCCGTTTCTCGTCGACAAAGCTGCACGAATCACATCGCCAATAATCAATAGGAATAGTTTTGGTGAAAGAATACAGCCTGGTCTTACTCCACTTGTGATCTCAAATTCTTCAGACAACCTTCCTCTGTGCAGAATAAATATTTAAATTATAAACAGCGTTCCCAAAAAAAAAATGAAAAATGTACTTGCTGCAAAAAAAAAATGTTTTACAACTTTTATAGCGTATTTCGAACACGAAAAATTGCTCGTATTTGAATTACGTATTTGGAGGAATTACATACATATTTGGAGGAAGACGTGGAACATCCCACATGCCACTGCACAGAAAAAAGTAAGGCGGCAGCCGAAACTACTGGGATTGGGAATGCAAACAGACCTAACGCCGTTTAACATCAAGAGGAGGCGTAACAGGGCTATTAGATCGCAGGACACTAACACCATGTTGCAATTCATTCATTATTTTGCTGTTATGTACTTTCAAGAAATTCAAATTTGCAAAAATAAATGTGTAGATAGTGTAGAGATTTGGTAACTCTTTAATAAAAAAAGTAAAACACCAGATAGCCTTTGATTCCAGCAAACTAATCAAAAAAGTTATCACTTATGTAACCATTCTTGACGAAAAATTTCTAAAATTTCTCTACATCGAAACTTGACATCTTCCGTCGGAAAAATGAAATCGTCTACAACATATCTACACCAACAATGGAAACGGAAATGAAGAAAACCAAACCAAAAAGAACAAACTACCGACAACGCGCACACAACATTACGCATATTTATGTTAATCCGATAATTCAATCTCCAACACCATCAAAGTGTGAAGCACAAAAATTATCCAACTCAAAATACAAATCATCCAAACAAATTTTAGACAAAGAAATTTGATTTTCTGATTGATCTGCCATATTCATTAGTTAATCAACACTATGCAGAGATTTTTACCAATCCAGACCTCACAATCAAACTTCCTATTTTCCAATTGCAAAAAATAGGTGAGTAAGAAAAAAAAAGTCGGTTACTTCCACTGTCGCTCCACCACCGTCTCTTTCTGTTTGTTTACAAAAAAAAAAAAACACCCGACTTTATAAAGGAAACGTCCCAACAGATACAGTAGCCAACGTGTGCAAGTGAGAAGGCCAATTGTTTTGAACTGTCATAAATCATCCCTACTGATGCTGCTGCGGCTCAAATTCAAATAGCAAAAGTATCTTCCAGTTATTTTGCACTGAAATTCTCTTCCATTTCTCTTTAAACTTCAAAGATACTTTTGCACATAGGGGATCCATTCAAAGAGCATTTCCTATAGGAATATGGAACTGGAACAAAGTCCTAAGAGAACGCATTACCTAACACAATCTCATTATGTAATAGTATTCGTTGGAGAAAAAAATTGTATCTATGTGTGATATCACACAGGCGTACTAGACACCGCCATTGAGATTGAAAATCTCCCAACTAACCGCCGGCCGAGGACTCTCTACACACGGTAAAGAGTTTTTCAGTCAACCACAGACCGTTATACAGTGATCATGTCCAGAGAATTTTTATTCGTATTCGTCTTTGTCGTCAGCGTTTCACAGCAAAAGTATCTGTCGATGTGAGAGAGTGTGAGATACAAATAACAAGAAAAAGAAGACCTCGGAAAAAAGGAGACCAAGAAACGAAAAAGAAATAAGAGGGTTAATTAATATCTGGTTCAATCCCACACAGCGCGCGCTGTACATAGATACATATGTACAGATATTGTATCTACAGATAGACAGACAAGACAGCAGCTCCTCTTTTGCTTCGGATCAATCAGAATTTTTGACGTGCCGCTCTCACTCGTCTTCACCGTCGTCGTTGTCATCATCTCTCTGTGCTTTTTTGTGTCTATGTGTGCGTTTTGTGGAGTACGCTGTTCGGCATTACTGCTGCTGTATGTCAATCCGTAGACATACGGTACGTTCGTTAGTTGGATTCATTCATTCATTCAGTATTTTCGGATTGTGTCAAACGAAACGTTGTGTGTTGTGTATTCGTCGTTGTTCCGTTCAACAAGAAGGAAACAAAAAAAAAGATCAAGTAAAGTGTTCGTTTGTGCATCATACTGTAATTGGCCGCCGCCAAGTTAAAAAAAAGTATCTTTTACAATTTAGAGAGGCGTTAACAAGATTTTCTAACGGTTTTCACCTATTTTCTGCCTCTGCTAATTGGATTATAAGAAAATAAAATAAAATTCGCTCCCCAAATTCATATCTAGTCAAAAAGTTGATGAAAATAGTTTTGTGAATTAAAAGAAGATACAAACTCAACACTCAAGATATACGAAATCAAGACTGATTAAAAAAAAATATTAACAAAAAAAAAAAAAAAAACCTAAATAACTTAACCAATGTATACGTAAATTTTAAATACAAATTTTGAACCCTTCTTAAAATTAAAAATAAATATAAACTAAAGCATAGTTAAATATAAAAATAAAATCACAATTTGAATTCAAATTTAGAACCGAAGTATACGATCTTATATGCAATAAAAAAAATTTTAAAAATTCGTTTTTTTGCCCCTAAAACTTAAATATAAAATAATACAAAATTTATGAATGTATATGATTATTTTGTAAGTGTTGTTAAATAAGTAAAAAAAAATTAAGTGAATTAGTGTGATTAAAAAAAAAAATACAAAAGATAAATTATCTAAAATTTGCATAGTGATTTAAAAAATTGCAACAAATAAGTGAATTAAAATAAAAATATTTGTGAACTCACTATTAAATTTACTGTAGTATACAATTTTAAAAACTAAACGTTTAAAGATACAAAAAATCTCCACAAACATGTTACATGAAGCATTGATGTTAGAAATCTACAGACAAGCATTAAATGCTGGGTAAGTTCAAAAATTTTTTTTTATAGCTTAACTGACTTGTTTAATTAAAACTAAATGGAGCCGATAATTTTGATTTGAAATTTGACATTAGATATAATAAAATAAATCTCTGCTGAAAAGATAAAGTGACTTATATAAAAATTCGTTGTTTTTTTTCAACCGATATATATTTTCACTATACGCAGCTGTGTCCAGTCGCACATTTTCTGTCGGGCCTACTTCCTGTGATATTTACAAAAGTAAAGACGCAAAACGCATACCTATAAAATCGAGCCGATCCGCTTTAGTTTTTTCGCTCTCCTGAAAAATTGACTACCTTTCAGCAGAGAAATATTCATTCAGCCGGCGTGGGCCAATAATGTCGTTAAAAACTTTTTGGGTTTAAATGCTGGTTTTCTTCTGTTTCTAATATTATAAATTCGATGTGAGGCAAAAACGTTTAAACAATAAGTTTAATATATGTACAATATATTAAAAAAAAATTCAAAATTTACTATCGAAATGTTCGAACAGACAATACAACTTGTTTTGAAAAGCTATTTTTGTACGTAATTGCAAGATGTTATCAATAAAGCAAACGTTCACCAAAAGCTAAGAAGGCTTGTCAAAACGATTGGCCTAGGTCTTATGTCTAATAACTCTAAAAACCGGAAAAAAAATTAATTCTAACCAATATTTGAGTAAAAATTAAGTTTTGCTACAAGCGATTCTATGAAAGTCTGGAAGTAGAAATCTAGGTAACTGAATTAATTGGAAATATTTTTTTTTTAAGTATCGTAATCTTCAAAAGCGTTTGACGATACCAGGAGTTCTTTGGAGTTTCATCCAAGTAAACTTCTACTACCTACGAACATTTTCAGAAAATTTCATAGGTATTTCGGATTTGGAATTTCATAAGAAGAAAGTGCTTTGGTGTGAAATACACTGTTTACGAAGGTGTATAGACATTCGCTTTAATGTGTTCGCACATAGTGTTAAGTTACTTGTCTTTATTCTAAGAAATCCTTTTTGCCTTTCATAATTTAAATCGTATATCTTATTTGGAACGCTTTAATTATGTGTTTGAGGGCAAAGAATCGAAACAACATGTAGCTATGTATGTCTGAAAAGATTCGCATATCTACACATCGTCATCACAGGTTGGCCGGCGAATAAATGAATCCAGTTCTTTTTTGAGTTAAAACAAAATCTCTTCTTCTTCCTTTTATCAGCGAGGTTATGATCCGAAAATAAGGGATCATAACCCTCCCACTTCACCGCATTTCTACTGATCCGCCTGTGGGGTTCGCCTATTTGACCTCAGAAAATATCGGCAGTCCTGCCGATTTTGGATCACTCGGTTACTGAGGCCAATGAAATGCCGATGTCGTCGCATTTGTCTGATCCAATCGTTTATAGGCCTGCCTTTCCTACATCGCGATGTCTTAAAAGTTAAAACAAAATCTCAACACCACTAATAGAATTTATATCGTAAACTCCAAATTTTTTGTTTTATGAAAGTAGGTACATCTGTGCTCCACTGAGTTTGTAAGGAAAAAAAGGCTAGTAACTTGGTGTTTTGGTTTCGTAGTTAACACTTCTCTCCTACACGTTGTGCTTTAAAAATTTTTTATACTCGAGTGATTAAAATAAAGAATCTTTTTTTTTAAGAAATAAGTATACCCACTTCATCCGCTGATTTCGGTTGCTTGTATTACAAACCGTAACTAGTTTTTTTTTTCATTTGCTACAGTGTGGTACAGACATGTTATACGAGTATGAAGCTAATACAGCACAGGGGCAGGTGTTCCTCAAGTGTCTGTACTTGGTCTCATTTCATTTTATTGATAATGTGTGAAATTTTTGCAGGTTGTTTGATGTGCTTCAATCAATGCCAATTCTTTACGCTTTAGATACGAATTGACATATTACAATTACTAGGGTCAAACATATATTATAAAACTAGGTAATGCCTGAAGTAAGTAATTATGCTTAAGAAATTGTAGAGAAAATCCCCATTTTAACAGAAACAACTAACTTGTAAGTTGGAATTTTAATTGAACAATTATTTACAATTGACTTAAAATAAAGTGTTTCTTATGCTACACAAACTATGACTATTAAGAATAAAGTATTGGCTGAACAATAGAAGCCCAGTGTTATAACATGGCTTTAATTCAAAATTATGTATTATTTTTGGAGATTATTAGAATTTCTACAGGCGAAACCCACATGCGGATCAGTAGAAATGCGGTGAAGTGGGAGGGTTATGATCATAACCTCGCCGAAATAGGAAGAAGAAGATTAGAATTTCTGCAGTAATGTTATTGACCTAGGGTTGTTCTAGTCCTGGTTTCGCTGAGCAGCAACTATCAGTTTCACAGCAGGTTCTTATTTAACGAATCTTTAGATACTCGAGTATTCCTAGAATATTTAATATTAGTAGCGAAAACACTAAAGCTACCTAACTCGCCCCACCCCTAATTAGGTGTTAGTAGGTAGATTAATGTGGTTGAAATTTAGAGAAATCTAACTTGTAATGTGATCATTTTACTATATACTCCTACATTACTATTCACTTGTGTCTTAACATAGTATTGACAGTTTAAGAATGCAAGTGGTACAAGTCAGGTTAACATCATACATCAAAAACAATTAAAATAATTTTTCGATTTTAAGATCAATTTGGCTGACATTTTTCGGGAATTGACACACTTTTGTTTTATTTTGTGAACTGTAATACAGTTCTTTACTTTACATACGAGTAAATGAAGTTTGTATTTTAGTTTTAATGGAAAATGCAAGTCTTTCAAACGCTTAACTTACACCACATTGCATCTCAGCCAGAATCGATGTTTCATTATGTTTTTTCTCTTATACCTAACAAGAGTTCTGTAGTTGAAACCGATTTAAAAAAAGAAGACTTAGGGTTGCTTTATTAGTAAGAACACTTGATTACATTGTAAATCCAAGACAACAATGGAAAAATAAAGTAAACCTCTTTTCCGTTTTTAATATGTGCTGGTGAAAACTATGAAAATTAAGCTTACGATTGATGATGGTTGACTTCTTTGCTAAGGGAACAAAGTATTCCAACACACGCACAGGCAGGCATTCATTTAGAACTCAAATTCATTTAAAAAAAAAAATTCGACGAGCGGGTGATATATGATATAATACTTTACATTCCAATACAATTTCGCTAAGAATATATCCATCACAAGCCCTATGGTAAGCCTGAAAGGACTGGGAAACGAAAAATCCTTGAATGAAAAGTTATGAAATTAGTAAAATAACGCACCCCTAATTTTTCTTTGACTATGTAGAGTAATTATGTATTTCAAGGCAAAGAATAGAAAGCTGTATTTTGCTTAAACTCGACAGTTAAGTTAAACAATTTTTAAAGGTACCTACTCTTACACATACTCGTAATATACTAGAAATTAAAGAAAAGAATACAAATCGAAGGGTTTGGCAACCGTAGCCGGGTTGTTCTGTGAATGGGTTCGGGAAGCAGAATGTTTAAAATTCGAGTATATGGTATAACTATGCACGTGAGTTACTAACATCTAACAAATAGTTAACTACTCGTATTATTGGGAAATTTTTTCCTTCACAAATAAATGAGGTAGAATGTGGTTCATAATACCTAATATGTTTCAAGAGAAATTCATAAAAATGTTGTGGATTTGTATTTGTAAATTGCTTTAACTTATTAAAAGTTGTCTGGAGTTCAAATCCGCATCCAGATGTGAATATATTTTTTGAGTTACCCAGGGCGCAGCGTGAGGAGCTTGTTTATTCTTCACACAAATATTATGTATATCGTACACATACATATATGCTCAACGTTTTTTTTTGTTTAATAGATTGCGAATATAGACTTCTTATTCTAGCTATTTCGTCGAGGTAATGATCTGCACTCAAGGGATCATATTGCTCTCACTTGACTACATTTCTACTGATTCGCCTGTGGGGTGTGCCTGTTTACCTTAGAAAATATCGGCAGGCCTCCTGATTTTGGATCACTGCGTTACTGAGGAAAACCAAATCCTGGTGTTGTTGCATTTGTGTGATCCAGGAGTTTTTAGGACTGCCTTTCTTTCGCTATATCTTTGAAACGCTCATGAAACGAAATGCGATTCAAATGATCTCTTCTTTGAACATGGTAATACCAGCTGAGCTGGTCGCGCTCTATTTTTCATGAGATGGTTTCTTTAACGTGAAGGCTTCCACGGATCTTTGAACTTCTCTTTGGATCAAGCTTTGTCACTCCTGCTATCACGCAAAGCATCTTTATCTCAGCTGCCGATAATTTACTTTCATAATTTTGGTACATTGTCCAACATTGCGAACCGTATGTGAGTGCTGGTTGCACAACGGTGTAGAGCTTTCCTTTTAGCTTAGGGGGAATTTTTCAATCACAGAAGATTGCAGAGTTTTACCGCCACTTCATCCACCCCACGCTTACGCGATGATTGATCTCGTCATCCATCCAGATATTTGAACTTTTCGCGCTTGGGAAGCACTGTTCCATTCAAATAAATGTCTGGAATAGGCCTGAGTGGATCAGAGACCGGGCAGCACAAGTACACTTTCTCGTTTTTGGACGATACCCATTTTTGGCGATACCCATTTCTTTCCAAAACGGCCATACATCCAGTGCTCGTTGCAGGGACATAGGATCCTCACTTATGTATGATGGCTTCATCCCCAGGAAAGAATAACTGATGTAGTTTGGGGTCCGTCACTTTACCTTCAAACAGATAGTCAAGGACTGCAATAAAGAGCAAATGACTTAAGACGCAATATATATTTCGCAATATATACTATCAGTTATAAACTGTATATTTTTTAAAAAGGTAGGTTAGGTTAGGTTAGGATCGGCCCTCGATGAGGATGTACTTAGACCAGAAAGTAGGTCCATTGTACTGCCGATGTGTAAGGCGGGTGGATCACCTTCTAACTCTTGGAACCATTTGCTTCGTTGAATGAAGTCGAGAATTTTAGCCGTGCAGGCGTTGCCGAGATCATTAAGATCATTGCAGAAGTATTCACCCAGAGTGGCCTTCCTGATGTTGGCGAGCGCAGGACAGGCGCACAGGAGATGACTGATGGTCTCTTCTTCCTCTTCATCTCTGCAGCTTCTGCAGAAGTCATTATGAGGGATACCTAATCTTTGGTCATGTCTTCCTATGACGCAGTGTCCAGTGAGGACATTTGTTATTTTTGAGAGGGTTCCTCTCTTGTGCTTCAAGAGTCCGATGGACCTGGATTTATTGAGTATCGGCCAGAGCTGTCTAGCGGTATGACGTTGGTCTAGATGTTGCCATCGATGATTGGCTACTTTCTCGGCATCAATTTGAATAAGGTACCTAACATAAGACGCTGGTACTTCGATGTCGGTGATGCTTATGCTATCTGTACCAGAGGAGCCTTGTCGTGCTAGTTCGTCGGCTGCACAATTCCCCGGTATGTCACAGTGACCTGGTACCTGGCAAAGGGTGAGGTTGTACTGACCAGCTATCTCGTTAAGAGATATGCGACAGTCTTTCACTGCCTTAGATCTCGTAGTGCTGGATGTGAGGGATTTGATGGCTGCCTGATTGTCGACATAAATAACAATATCAGGTGTTGAAAGTATGCTAGCTGCCAGCCAGTCAGCAGCTTTGCGAACTGCTGTGATTTCGGCTTGAAACACGCTGCAGTAGTTTGGAAGGTTAAAGGAGAGGTGTATGTCCAGATCTTCGGAGAAAATTCCGGCACCGACTCCGTCCTTGGTTTTGGACCCGTCCGTGAAAATTGACAGCGATTCGTTGTAAAGGACATTGCGTTGCGTTCACTCACTTCTGTCCGGTATCGAGTGCGTGTAGCCCTTGTCAAAATCATATTCAGTGGGCAGATGGTCAGTGGAATTGGGAAGATGACGGTGCATCGAAAGTATATTGGCATGTCCCGTGTGTTGCTCCTTCCACTGCTTGGAGCCTCTCAGTCTTGTTGCCGAGCTGACAGCCAATTGCTTACTGACGATGTCAATCGGAAGCAGATGGAGCGTGGTTTGGAGCGCCACAAAAAAGGTAAATGTGATCCATATGATAGTTAAAGACTTGATCTATAGCTGTCAATGTCATGCACTTTATTTCTTATATCATAGACCAAGAACACTGATGTCCAAGATCACTCGGCCTTTCTGAACTGGGGATCGATCTTTTTACATTAATTTCACTTATTTATAAATCCTCCGATATACAAAAGCGTTACCAAATTTAAGCCAGAAAAAGTGATCATTTTTTCCATACTTAATTAACTAAAATGGAATGCTTTGAGGTTATGAATATTTTTTAGGCGCATAGCATACGATCGCAAGCATTTTTTTATTTTATTTTATTTTTTTAAGTCAGATTAGGTATATATGTTTTCGATCAGAGGAGTGTAAGAAAACTAGACTTTGAACTGGAAAATGAAAGAAATTCAATTGTGTATTATTTTTTTCCGAGGGTAAGTGAAAATCTTCAACAAGACACTATGAGGATCATTAGCGCGTGATCATAGTGGTGTGCGGTTGAGTCTAAACGTTCGGTTCTATGTAGACGTCGCCGGCGCAGTAAATTTTCGTCATCCAAAATTTGAGGGACTGCATTATTTACGTGACTAGTCGACTTTTAGATGAAGATGATCAAGTTTTAGCTTATATGATACAAATCTGTTTCTAGCTGTATATTTAAATCTACTTGGAAGTTGATTATGCCGATTTAAGAAATACTTGCAAAACATGTTTTAATGAAAATCGTTTTTGAGTCATGTTCTCTAGAGGTAGAAGTAGTGGCACATGAAATTGAGGTGGAGTCGACCAAGGCGGTACCCTTTGACCAGTATTATTGTTTTCTGGTAATTAGTAAAGTGATTAGTGCTGACGGAGACGAAAAATCTTAACCTTACCATGAAAAAATAAATATTTGGCGAAACAGCTCTTCAAGACCCTGGACATAGCTGCTCGCAACCACTCGTGTTGTGTGCGTTATATTCTTTCACACGAATGGAAGAGATCTGCAGTTTAGTGCCGTATCCGAAGGGCAATTTGTTTTTGAGAAGTTTTCTCGTGACAACAATACTCTCGGTTGTTTGTCAGACGTTCGCGAGAGGTAGGGCCGTAAAAAAAACTTGTTGGTGGTCCGATACTCTAACCACTTGCACCACGGCGCCCCTAGTGTCCCAAATTTAGTTTCCCATGTTTCAACTTAGTCTTGATTTATAGATTCTATTATTATGTCTTGTTATATCGGCTCAGCTGGGTGATCATGTCACAAGAAACTAAAACAGACCTTTGATCTACTCGTAGTCTAGTAATATTGAAAACAACAATATTAATGGAAATCAAGTGATTTGAAAACAAATAAATAATTAACCTGCCCCCTTATTGATTTATATATGTGTTAAGTCGCACATATCTTTTCTGTCTGTCAAGATGTGCGTAGATATATAACACTCGTTAGATGGAAGCCTGTAAATCAATCGATAAAAATCGTGAAAAAATTATGAAGACGTAACTGCACTTCAGCATGCTTAGCACACGTGCTGTGCATACTGAAATAAATCTCAAGGAATCCTGAAAATTGAGTTTATTATGCTATTTTCAGTTTTGCCTACAAATGCCATAAACCCAATCGTTAAAAACAAAAATCGTGCCTAACTCCCTATCTCTCACACGACACAATAAATACATAAAATACGTTCCACTTCCCAAATAGCAATCAAAATAAATATTTTAAAAATGTGTCAGAGATGCAGATTGACATTCCATGTCCAATGTTATCAGCAAATGTGTCATATTCTGATTAAAAAGAAATCTATATTTGAAGACACAGAAATGTCCAAAATACATGAGAATTTATGATCGCTGTGTTACGAGTTGCGCTGGAACGACGGAGTATGTCATATTTTGATGACTTATCACTTGGTTAAGAAATAATAATATTTCTTCAAAGGTTATTAAAATACACATGTACATGTTATAAGAGATTGTTAATGAAATGAAACAATAAATTTGTTTGAGGCATATTTTTGAACCGTAATCTTAAATGGTCACATTAAGTATCTGTGGTTCGGGATTATGAAGTGCGTGTTTGAAAACTTATTGAGGAGCTTACAATAATTATATACTTTAAGATAATAAATATTAAGAGTGATAAAATTATTGATAGTTTGATGTAGGCTTCATTTTCAATGCAGGAAACTCTGATCCAATTGGTATCTATAGATATTCATTTTAACCATTTCAGTTTGTCAACAGCTGTTACAATTTTACTTTGCAATAGATCACTAACTTTCAAACTATACGTTCCACTAAAGTTTACAATATTCGTACAAAATTTTGGAAGAAATTTGAAAAGAATTTCCTAAGATGCCACGTACAAAGTCTTCAAAATTCCAAATTGTAAAGATTTAGAATAAAAGACAAAAAGAATATGCTTAGTGAAAAGTTGCAGACTTGTTTGGTGGAATGGCACCAGAAACATTGAATGGAGCTATTTTTTATTTTTTTAATTTGAACAAATATTTTGAAGGAAAATTCCTTATTCTGTAAGCAAGAGAACAAGTTGATTGGGTTTATTTTTGTAATGAGTACTTGCAGTCTAAGAATCATCGCAGCATTAGCACACACTTTCCTCTATTGAGTTAAACAAAAATACAACGTTTGACATACCTTTGGACCGGACATTATATACAATGTAACTCCAAAGAGAACACTTAAAGCAATTTTGTCACATATTACCGACTACGAGTAGATACACATGTCAACAAATTTTTGTTTTGTACCAGAACTAGTGCTATTATGTCACTTTTATCTTGATACACTTAAAGACCAACTTCCTACTCTTACCAGTTATGGCTTTCCAAGTTGTATGCAAATGTGTGTTGCACATGGGTTAATCGGTTGATTCTAGTTAAAGTTGTTACTTCAAAACGAATTTTATTGCTATTTTAATCCGTTCTTATCACAAGAACGGATCGGAATCATAAGCCAATTACACAGCGAATAATATTTATTTATGAGTCTGTTCAAAAATGTTGCACTATAGCCTATAAGCAATATATGAACACATATAGACCTCTTAACTAACTCGGGAGTGTCAAAAGTCGATAGCGTGAAGTGATCTAAATTATTTACGAGACACTTTTTATAGTTTGAAGGAGTCTTTCAACTAATCCTTTTTAGAACGGTCATTGTGGTCTTAGTAACAACGTACTTTAGCTCGGAAAAGATCTATTTTTAGATTTATTGACTGGCCGGGTGGGTTAAAAATAGAAATATGTCGGTGCGTTAACCTGTAACCGACAGACATCCAAGGTCATTTTGACCGCAAATGATATGTTAACCAGACGTGTTATGGCGATCGCAAATATCCTAAATGTTCACAGTGATTTTACAGTAATCATATGTAAGTGCTACGACGAATAGATGTTTGAGTGAACTCATTAAATAAGCTTGATTTATCGTTTAAACCTGATCTTTAAGAATTTTAATTCTTTTTTCTTGGATATTAAGATTTACACCTTTCCAGTTCGCAAAAGTTGCAATAATCTGTAGATTTACGATTTAACTGAATAAAAATATCAAACAAATTGCGCTAGAACGATCGTTTTGTATTAGTGATCAGCTTTTTTTTTTATTTCTGTTGAATTATTATCTTGATCAACGTCGCTAACACACAATAAAATTTACCACCTCAGAGTTATTTAGAAATACTTTTACTGCCATTTCAAATATCTATTACAAAGTTAGACCTATCGATAATAAGCTGGCATTATTTTGAAGCTGTCTTACAAAAATATCTGTTTAATGTAAGGTAGATCCTATTAATAGGTACAGTGTATAATAGTCTTTTCCTATACATAATGCAGAAGAACTCCTTATTACGTGGCTTCCTAAAAGTTTTAAAGGCTTGAGGTACAAAAAATCTCAAGGCTGAGCAATGCATCCTAAGAAAATAATCTAGTTAGCAACATAGGGATGACCTCTTTTAATAAACGACTTAATGACATCATGGCAACTTAGTAAGCAAAGAAATCAACAAAAAACAAGTATCGTTAGCTTACTCAGTCTTGATGTTGCAACATAGTTTCTTAATTGATAATTTGGGCGTTGGGTAGATTGGTATTGTGGGTGCATGTGATAGAAACGACATCGAGGGTGCCTTGTCGGATCACTCCTATATTTCTTTCAAATAAATAAGTCGAACTCGGGTGATATGTTAAAATCTAGAGGCCGACTAGTTTGTCCGAAGAGTGGTTGGTGATAGATATCTTTTTATCTTTATCACAGCATTAGTACATGGAAGTTTGAACGGCTTTTTTCAGCGATGAGATAGCGTACTATTTCTTGCACAAAAGTCTTCTTTGTACAAAAAGTGATGGCTTCGTAAACAATTCATCTTACAGAGCTTTTACTACCTTATTGACGCTATGTTCATGATAAACTCACGATCAATTCGATCAAAAGAGATTTGTATTGCAGACGGACGCTATAGGCTATGCAAAATCTCATTTTTCGAATCTCTATTGTAAACTATAGTCTGACTGGAATAAGTGCTAGTGGTATTCACAATTCTATTGTCTGGCTTCGGGCAAAACAAAAAAGAGAATAACTTACTACCTGATCATTGGACATATTTTCCCATAATTTGTTTGAGCATACAATTTTCCATACTCTTCCAGCTAATCTCCCTGGAAAACTCGTATCAAGTTCGCAACAAAAATTTAAAAACGCACATCTGCCACAAATGACTAATTCGTAGCTAATATCTGTCATCGATTACAATTGATTCAACATCAAATAGGCATCATTTAATTTCTGTGATCAATCTGTGTGCTACGATGATCATTATCTCAGAGTCACCCTGATAGAATGCGCCTAGTGCGTACTGTCAACAAGATTTCGTCTTAAAACCGCTTGTACTGGTCTCTGGTTTCAATTTCTAAAGGTATTCAGTTTCGTCAACGATTTGGATTACACCGCGAGAATTAATGTAAAACAATTTAATAATGACATGCAAATCGATTAAATGGAATCGTACTACTTTAAATATTAATTGAAAGTTGTATCGCTTGTATAGTCAGAGCCGCCTGCTGCAGAGACGAGGTGTGAACAACCCGGTTTCTTCTCTCAATTCTTCGGTGTTTACACCTCTGGGACAGGTTTCGTATATGTACATTTTTTTTTGTCTACGATATTAGATTACATAGGCTTTAAGTTGCAATGATATGATATGACGTGATCATTGAACAGAATTTAGAGGTGATTTAGATTGATCTAATGAGGTATCAATATGGCACAAGGGGTGGGGTGGTGAGCTGTAAAAATAAATTCTACTGAAATTGGTATTTTAGATTAGGTAACGTGATAGACACGCAAATATTTTACCTAAATAAGTTCAAATTTAGTAGCGACTAATCGGTGTAGTAGAGGTTTTGAGGTTTGATGGGTATGTCTGTAAAATGAGTTTTATTGCGAATAATTTTGAGGAAAAAAGACATAAGTAAGACATAAGTTGGCTTGTAAAAGATAGTCTTAGTGTTTAGCTATCGTTACGGTTTTAAGCATGGAAGCATGCTATAAGACTAGCATTATCTAACACGGATGTTTGTAGGTACTGCAATGACCTACATGCTCAGAGGACATAACACATACACTCTGTGAGTGCCAAGGAATTGCCAGGACAAGGCTAAAGCACTTTGGTAGATACTTCTTCGATAACCTGGAGGGGGTGAGGTCCTTGAATCTCAATAAGGACTTTTTCTAATTCTGTAGGGAGATTAATTGTATGGGAGAATTGGTTTAAGTCTTTTGCCATAAGGGTTCCCTAGGGATCGCGATGGGCCCACTTTGGTGCCTAGTGTTTTATGATAACCTCATAACCTTACCTAACCTAACCTTGCGGCAAGATCTAACAATAAACTCGTTAAATGTCGATTAACCAAATGTTAAAGTAGAGTGGATAAATCAGGCAAACCCCGCAGGTGGGTCACTAGATGTGTAGTGAAGTGAGAGGGTTATGATCACTTGAGTTCAGATCATAACCTCGCTGAAATAGGAAAAAGAGTGGAAAGATCACTTCTGAACTAACTAAAAAAAAAATAAAGTACACGACTTGGTCGCACGTCCTTGCACCTTCATATCATAAGGTATTCGGTTGCATTTTATTCAGATTGGAAATTCAACGTCGTTAACATAAAATCATATATATTTTTCAAATGTCGTTAAAACGAAAAAAAAAGTTCCACTTCTTCAAAAAGTAGTTTATGCATACGTCATATTTTGCTTACGTACTAACTTTGAGCCAAATCGACTTAGGAAAGCTCAGTCAATACCGTAACGTGAATTTTCTGACTAAAACCTAGTATGCCATCTTACAGTCCATGGTTAGTCTAACCTCAATGTGGAATTCAAATAAAATCATTGGAGCCCTTTTTAAATAAGTCAATATTTCACTAAATTGGATCTAATTTAAGTACCGCTGATTCTGAGGCTAGTTACGCCATAGCGTTTAAAATAAATAAATGAAAATAATAGTTTAAAATAAATCCGTCCGGGCGTTGGACAGACAGAATTGGCGGACCCAGTTTTTTTTAATTTTCCATAATTTAATACCAATCAAACTCTCGATGCCGATTTTTTTTCCATAAAAACAGTAGCTTCCTTCCAAGTATAAGTAAAAAGAAGTATTTGGCGCCCATAAAGGACCTAGCTTCTCACATTCATTCGTGTTGTGAGCGCCACATTCGTACGAATGAAAGGGCTTACAGTTTTATGTCGTATCCAAATGGGAGTATATTTTTTTAAGGCTTTCTCATACGAACAATACCGTGTAATACCAATAATAGAGCTTTGACTTGACTTGAAACTTGTCTGTATTTTCTGGGATTCTTAATTTCTGCCGCAGTGGCTTGACACACTAACCACTGGGCCACAACGCTCACTGACCACCAACCATAATGCATTTATTCGCCCAAGCTGGTGTGCTGAAAGCAACAATCACCCTGATTGTCGTTGGCGTTTGTCGCTTTTCGACGATTGTCGTTTTATTCCTCAGATGTAGCACGAATCCATTTTCATAACTTTTTCACTGTGAAAGAGTTGTAATAGTATTCTACATGACAAACAAATTGCTTAGTAATGTTTAACGGTCAGCAGGTCATAGCTATGAATATAACGACAATCGTCGAAAAGCGACAAACGCCAACGACAATCAGGGTGATTGTAATTAAGGAAATTGTGTTAAATAAATCCAATAGGGGATAGGGTAAGTTATTTAGGTGACTGAGGATCTAAAAAGAAAGAACAGTACCGAATGGATAGCCAGTCCGCTGAGCCTTTCCGGGTTCGTCCAGGTTGTTGAAGATCATTCTGGCAGGCTTGTAAAAGTCCAACACAATGGTGCCTTTTAGAATGTTATATTCTCAGTAGCAGTCACAAGGAGTGCCGCAATGACAAAGACTTTGCTTAAATACGAATCAAAATTAAAGTTGTGGTGTATGCGGACGATAAATTGAAGTTGGCTAACAACCCCTCAATTCAATTCACATTCAATATTATTATGTTTTAAGAATAATATCGTTCTAATGACCTCCACGGCTTTGCTTGAGGGCGGTCATCCGAGAGGTCCAATTTTGGATGATTCGGGCACATAAGTTGGCCTCAATCTCGCCAATGACGCGAACAACGTTGTCCTCAAGGTCGGAAATTGTTGCTGGCTTATTGGCATAGACCAGTGATTTAACGTAACACAAAAGAAGAAGTTTAAGGGCGTCAAATCGCATGATCTTGGTAGTTTATTGACTTTTATTGAACTTCGCCTTTTATATCTCCAGTATTTCGTTCAATGTGTAGCACGTCGAACCATCCTGTTGAAACAACATGTCGCCAATACCCAAACGATCAATTTCCGGCTCGGTACCGCTACCCGTTGACAGTCAGCGCCCGCCTACGCTCATCTTGTAATGGTGAGGGAATTTAGGGTTGATTATACAAACATTCGTGGGCTTCGAACGAATTTCTTTGATCTATACGCCCATGCTTATTCCCATAAACCAGCTGTTTTGGCACTGAGCGAAACACAGGTAGTCGAAGAATCTTCCTATCTAAAGCTGCCTGGATATAACTTAGTGTCATTATTCTTTCCCCATCGCGGCCTCGCCATATATGTCCGTAGTGATATAGCTTACCAAGTTCCACCACAGTATGGACACTGTTCCAATCCGGAATTTAATTTCAAATGGCTAAAATTCACCGTCCGTAAGCAAATAATCCACTACTGTTTTATCTACAGAAGCCCTAGTGCGGACAGCAACTCGACTTTTAACGAATTTGATGCGCTGTCCGATTCCATCACACAAATTGTCTCCCTGTATCCTCATACTGAAATCGTCATTGCGGGCGATTTCAATATACACAATTCGGAGTGGCTTCAACATTTTGGCCAGACAACACCCAAAGGAAGGTATGTTGAACTTTTCGTTGAGATAAACAATTTGACTCAGCTTGTAAATGAGCCTACACGTATACCGGACATTGTAAGTCATTCTGCCAACACTCTGGACTTGTTTCTTACTTCACACCCTGATAAATACATCATTGAGGTTTTAGCGCCTCTAGGCCGGTCTGACCACAACATCGTATCAGCTAAATTCTCGTATTCTGACCACACAGTTAAAGAAAAAAATCCCAAAAGAAAAGTATGGCGTTACGAGAAAGCCAATTGGGACGGCCTTAATAGCTTCTTTAGGAATTTTAACTGGTCTCTGTGCTTCCTCGATAGCGACGTGGATGCCGCCGCTGATATGATTACTGACATCATCCTCTTAGGTATGGATGCCTTTATTCCTAACAGAACGAAAAGCATCAAACCTTAGGCTAAATCGTGGTTTGACCAGAGCTGCAAAGAGGCTATCAGGGTGAAAGAGGTAAGTTTTCGGTCTTATAAAGCCAACAAATCTGAGGAAAACCGAAAGAAGTTTAAACAAGCCAGAAATGACTGCAATGCTCATATTCGACGTGTAAAATTCTTATATGACCAAAAATTGAGGCAAAAAATTCTACAATGTCCCAAAGGTAGTAAACATTTTTGGTCATTCGTCCAAAATATTAAAAATTCTGCCTCGCCCGCCATCCCAACGCTCATTTATAATGATAATCCAGCTGTCAGCTCCTTAGACAAAGCCAATCTGCTTGCTGCTCACTTCGCAGCGAACTCCACCCTGCCAAATAGTACTTTGTCTCCACCTGTACTTGAGAGCGTCGAATTTTCCATGGGACAAGTCCACTTTCGCACTCGTACAGTTGCAGGAGTACTCAAAGGTCTCAACATACACAAATCCGCTGGTCCAGATGGTATCTCCCCCATAGTTCTAAAGAGGTGTTCTTCCACGCTGGCAAAACCCCTGCGTAAGCTTTTCTGTCTGTCCTACTCTTCTGGGCTCTTTCCGAGAAGATGGAAAACAGCATTTGTCCAGCCCGTCCCTAAAAAAGGCGAATCTTCTTCCCCTTCCAATTACCGACCCTTTGCACTAACGTCCCTTCTTTCCAAGGTCATGGAAACGCTGATAAATCGTCAGCTTATGAAATATCTTGATTCACGAAAACTCCTCAATGACCGGCAGTATGGTTTTCGTAGCAACATGTCCACTGGTGATTTGATGGCATATCTCACCGAGAAGTGGACCCAATCTCTACATCACTTCGGCGAAACAAAGATGGTTGCGCTCGATATTTCTAAGGCATTTGACAGAGTTTGGCATCAGGCTCTTTTGTCGAAATGCGTGCATATGGCATCGATGAGTCTCTTCTTCAATGGATTAGAAATTACCTTTCGGACCGTTCAATACAAGTTGTCTTGGACGGCTTCAAGTCTGCAATTCACCATATAAATGCTGGTGTTCCCCAGGGCTCCGTTTTGTCTCCGACTCTCTTTCTCATTTTTATAAATGACCTCTTGTCTGCTACTTCTAATCCAATCCATTCCTTCGCTGATGACAGTACCCTCAGTTTTTCATATTCCCTGCTCTTCGGCCGTAGAAGAGGAACGAGAACGTATGTTAAACACATTAAATTCCGACCTGGACAGCATTATCAAATGGGGTTCAATCAATAGAGTGGAATTTAATGTATCCAAAACTCAATGCTGTGGGTACAGAACCGCGCGTTAAAACTAATAGGTGATAGAGACATTGTGAACTCAATAGTCTCACTTGAACATCGTAGAAATATCTCATGTCTTTCCCCTTTTTATCGCTTCTTTTACAAAAAATGCTCCAGCGAAATAGCCAGCTGCATTCCTCCCCTTCAAAACTTCGCCCGCAATACGCGTCATGCTTCGAATGCACATCAGTTCACCCTCAAGCCCAACTTCGGACGTACTGTCAAATATAGGGATTCGTTTATAAGCCGAACAACACGGTTGTGGAACGATCTACCAGCCTCTGTGTTTCCTCAACATTACAACCTACAAACATTTAAAGCCAACGCAAACCGGCATCTCCTCTGTCTCTTTCCCCCCTTTTCCCAACCGCCTGTGCCCTGAGAACCAGTATAAGGGTATTAATAATCCCTTTGGCACGCGCAAATTATAAAAAAAAAAAAAAAAAATCTTTGAAAAAATAAGGTCCGATTATGCCGTTGGCTCATAATCCACACCAAACAGTGAGTGTTTTGGTATGCAAAGGTGTTGGCATAATCTCTCTTGGATTTTTTGCTCCAAAATCGACAATTTTGTTTGTTCATGTAGCCATTCAGCCAAAAAAGCGCCTCATCACTGAAGATGATTTTTTGGCCAAAATTGGGATCGGTTTCCAACTGCTCCAGATCCCAAATTTTTACGATTTCGATGCGTTGTTGAATCGTGTAGTGCTTCATGGTAAAATGGTGACTATGGCAGAACACTATAACAGCAAAATATTTTCCAACTTACACTATGTATGAATAGTCAGAAATACTTCCGATCTACATCCAGAATTTACAAGCTCACTCTGACCTAACAAGGGTGATGAAATAGCCTGCACAAGTCAATAATGGTTTCTCTTCGAAATAATGGCTCTTCTTTAAAAGAGTGGAACGAAATTGGTTCATCGCATGAAATCTGACTGTCGAAAGTCTCCCACATTATCTTCCAAAATCGATGGGAAATATACACCCAATATTTAAATCATGCTTCATCTTCGGCAACAAGACATATTTATAAAAAACTTAAACCATATCGCCTGCAAAACAGAAACTATTTCGGTAAGAAGCTGTCACCTTTCGTCATTAGTACCAGCTTCAAAGCAAAGGTGCCAATTCTTAATCTAGATCTCTCCCCAAACTGTATGCTATACAGTAGGAACGAACGAGAAGATATCTATCACTTCTTAGCAGTTTGTTCAACCATACAAGAAATCCGTAGATTGTATTTTAATGTTAGCGCGATGTCTATTAATCAGCTGTATGATGCATTAAATGGTTCTTTTGGTTGGTTAAATTTGGGCAAATATTGCAACCTGCTCCCACCCAACCTAATAGCTTCTAATATTGTGAAATGTATTTGTATCCTATGAACAATATTTCAATAAAATGTCTAATCAGGCAAACGGCGCGGATTACCATGTCCATATTTATAATTCCAAAATTATATGTATGAAATATTGAAATAAAGAATCTATATAACAATAATAATAATACACCAAAGTGACCATTCTTTGGAAAAAAAATGAATTGTAGTCTGAGGGGATTACGCTTGAGTTGGGGGTGCACACAAACAGCTTAAAGAAACTTCTTCGTAACTGAATCTTATTTAGATTCTGATGGATAACCATAATTTATCGCGCATTGTCCTTTTTAATGAGAAGTATAGATGTCATTAGATGAAAAGCTGGAATAAGAGTGCAGTGCAAGCCTTTATTATTCTTTCCGTTGCCATAAACGTGATAAAATCCACGTCGTTTCTTCTAGTAATCTTTAACGTTCAAGGTTTAAATGTTAAATGTGTGGTGGTAGCAGTAAAAAATAAACATTCAATCTCACTAGATGTTAATACTCCAACAATTTTAATTATTAGAACGAGAATGGTTCCAATGACGCAAAGGAAATAATGCAAATCAAAATTTGAAAAAAAGTCATAAAAAAGAAAAGACATTTAAGTTTAATTAGTACTGCCTTCCGTCGCCAGATGTAGTCCCACTATACCAAGCTATCTGCCTTCTTGAACTACAGCTTGGGTCTAAAACTGATCTTGTTTTAGTTGATTTTCCGACAGGCAAATTGAATTCAAGGCGTAGTATCCTTGTAGTACCCATTTTTTTTTATTACGAGTTAAATTATACATTTAAACAGGAACTTATTAAACTTATGTATACTTCTTAATCTCATGGCGAAAGTAAAAACCTCCCAAACTAACATTTCGAAACCACAGGCATAAACATCTTCAGATCAAAAACAAACAGTATTTGTTCAATTTTTCAGAAAAAAGCAAAGCATTCACCATCTTCAAAAAAAAAAAAGTTTCGCTCTAAATTGATTTTCAAACGTGCATTCACATGTACACACATATATAAATACAAATATAAAAAGTTTGGGCGTTAGTCGATAACCTTATGGAACTCCACTTACATTTTTGAAGTTCACCGCTGTAATCGGCTCCTGTTTCCGATATTACTACCATACATTTCAGACTTCCATGATAGATCTTCATCTAACCAGCTCAATTTAAACAGGTCACTCCCCGTATCACTTCATCCCACTTGCTTTACCAAGCCCAATCACTCCATTACAAAAAATAAAAATAAATCTAAAGACATTGTTGTACACTTTTAACCTCATAATATTTCTTTTAACACAATTTCCCCTACTCACACATGCAATTAGTCACTATCAACCATCACCGGCTACCCCCGCCCGCTCTGGCACATATCTGTACGTTTCGTTTAGCGCCAACCCAAAAGCAGCAACTCCTCCATCCCACTCACTACAATTAAAATTCCTGGCGTTAGTAATTAGTGTACGAATTGTACTTTAAGTCGGTATTAAGTACGGCTTAATGACAATTGATACGTCAGTCATGATCACATTCTGCAGTAGATATTAACATAAACACAAGTATTTAATAATTGTTGTACGATGGATACTACTATACACCCAGTCAAAGTATCGTCGCAAAGTTAAGCGCAAATGACTTGTGAGTACGTATAAGCCGATGCGGAATCCGTCTTTGATTGATATCGACGCAGCAGTTAGCTAATTTTACGTGATTTACACACAGTTGTGTGCATTCTTCTCCTTCGGTGGAATGCATGGTCGTAGTGTGATCTTTCAATTGATCGTACAACGATCATGCATGCCAGAGGTATAATTGTGAATAAGAATGAAGTAGTTGGAGACGTCAAGGGGCTTTTGGTTTGTAGATATGCGGAGAATTAAGTTGGCAATTTATGGAAATTTATGGATTTTTTTTTTTTTTTTTAACGATCGATACAGGCGATCATCTGAGGGCAATTGGGTGTCTGCATTATGTGGTCGTTGGCTTCGTTTTAAACATTTCTGTAAAAACAAAAAAAAAAAACTCGGTCTGATATTTGAGTACTCACGTGAGTATTGATCTTGCAACCCATTTACCGACGGCACCGTCGTATCTGTTGGATGGTGGTATGTTTGTCTTTGTCATTGTAGCTGAATCTGAAAGAAGAACGATCGGAAAACAATAAGAAGGATACGGAAAGATATTTCTCATAAAAGCTTACAGTTTTGCCTCTTTTTTTTCAGAGCCTCCTTTTAGATCGGGTGAGTAGAACATAAAGCTCTTAACCCCTTAAAGGGTAGGTAAAGTTCCATAGAGCCCATACCTAACCTAAATCTTATGGCTATCTCTGTATTATCTGCTACTCTTCTTCCCCGAAGCCATTCTAAATCCTGAGGCATTGATCACTAGAATGTTTGTAATGATTTAAGTTCCATAACTCAAATCGATAAGTTATTTCAGTTTCTAAGAAAGAGAAGTCAGAAAGACACATTATTCTTACTACTAATTCAAAGTTCAATAAAGGTCCCCATGCTTTATATAAGCTCTGCTTTAAAGTCCACTTCAGGAAAATTCGATAGGAATATTGTGCTAACTACTTACATCTATGTCTATCTTTCTATTTAACCTAGTCTACTTAGTCTAGGGAATCGATATACTTTCTTGACTTATAAGCCTAGATACATTTTAAATATGAAGCTAACCGTTCTCTTTTTTTCATTTACAGTGCTCTTCCTAATCCACGTCCGCGATCGACTGAATCGGCCAACTCAAGTGAACGTTGCCCATCGCACGATTCAAATTCTTCTGCGGAAAATGGTAGCGCCGGTGGTGGTGGTGGTGGAGGTAATAACCCCTCCAACCTTCTGCCAACATCACCAAACTCTGCATTCCCTTCGATGATTCCACCCTCAACCAATAATAACTCATCGCACCATCATCATCACCAACAGCAGCAACATCACCACCATCACCATCAACAACATCATCACCAACAACCACCGTCCATGGAAGCTTATCTTCATATGGTTGCCGCTGCTGCTCAACAATACGCCCAATTTCCGCTTGGCGGAGGACGTCTGCCCATTCCAATCCCACCGGCAGCTACCGCTGATCCACATTTCAAGTTGCCACCACAAGCGTCTCCAACCGCTTCGAGCAATAATTCAGAAGCATTAGATTTTCGAACGAATTTCACACGAGCCGCATCCGAGGCCGATGAGGAAGACGAAGGTGAGGATGCCGATGAAATGGACGATATCCAAGAAGATGCCAACAATCCGCTTGATCTATCTGTCAGTTCGCGCAAGCGAAGTGCCGATGAAGATGAATCTGCCGCACAGACAAACCATCAAACCAAAAAATTATACAAAGGTACGCCACCGCCAACTACGCCGCCGGCTGCCGCTCCAATGATGCCAACAGTCAATCCTTACCTAGCCGCGGTAGCGGCTGCAAATATTTTCCAAAATGGACCGTTCCCATCGGGCGGATGGAATGGCAAGAATGACTTGGTAATCGACCCGACCAGTTGCTTGGAAAAGATGACGGATTTGGTGAAGGGGCCGCGAAAAGAAAAGTCACCAAGACATCAGCAACCACCGACGGTACCACCAGCTCCACCCACGGCAGCACCGATTCCACCCAGTGAAGGTGTAATGGCATCCAAGGGACGTCATAATATATGGCAGTCACATTGGCAGAACAAGGGCGTAGCGAGTAGCGTGTTCCGTTGCGTATGGTGTAAGCAGAGCTTCGCAACGCTTGAAGCGCTCACTACCCACATGAAGGACAGCAAGCATTGCGGAGTTAATGTTCCTCCGTTTAGCAATCTTCCCAATACAGACCGGCAGCCACAACAGCCTCCAATGCAAACTCCGCCGCACATGCGAAAACCCTCGCAGCAGTCACCAATGCAGAACAAATCCAACTATGGTAACTATGCGTCAAATCGGGATCCAAACACCCCGTTGCCAAGAAAACTCGTTCGTGGACAGAACGTCTGGCTTGGTAAGGGCGTGGAGCAGGCAATGCAGATCCTAAAATGCATGCGATGCGGTGAAAGCTTCAGATCTCTGGGCGAAATGACCAAGCACATGCAAGAGACGCAGCACTATACCAACATACTGTCCCAGGAACAGACTATATCGATGAAATCTTCCGCATCTGGAGGCGGTGGTGATGGAAAAGACGCCATGAGTTCCGAGGAAAGCCGCACTCTAAGCGCGGTGCTCACCTGCAAAGTCTGCGACAAGGCTTTCTCGTCCCTAGGAGATCTCAGCAATCACATGGCCAAGAACAATCATTACGCTGAGCCACTCATGCAATCGATGGCTGGTGGAGGAGCTGCAGGACGCAAACGTCAGGTCCAAAAGAAACGAGAGAAGGCTCTTCCAGTGCGAAAACTCCTTGAAATGAAGGGAGCCGCGGCCGCTCAAGCAGATGCTGTGGATGCCATGGAAGCAAAGATGCAACGGAATGAAAAAATTGAAGCTGCAATGTTTGCCGAACGAATGAGGCAATATATCTGTGGTGTGAAAGCTGCCGCAGTTCCCGATGAGATCAACAAGTCGCAAATAATGCTAAAGAAGTCTCCAGAGCTAGAGGTGAAAAACGGAGCCACCAAGGCAGGCGCCACAGCTGCAGGCTCTTCATCTGTGCTCAGTGCTATCGAACAGATGTTCACTACAAGCTTTGACACACCAACGCGCCACAATAACGCTCCGCAGCCAGTGAATTCGGCCAACAAGAACACATCTCCTGTTGCTTCCAGCATCCTCAAGCGCCTTGGCATTGATGAGACCGTTGATTATAACAAACCCTTGATGGATATTCAAGATCCGTACTACCACCACTACGCACGCTATACTAGCAGTGAGCGCAGTGCCAGTGAATGCAGCGCTGACAACCATGAAGCTCCCAAAGCCAAAGCCGGGTCAGAAACCCCCGAAAAACGAGATGCAGACTGCAAGCCAAACCTACCCATCAAGAAGGAAGAACCCGACGAGAAAGAGAACTTCGAGCACGAAGATAAAATTGAGGAAAAACCTAAGATACCATCTCAGGCATCCACACCCAACGGAGAACTAAATTTATCCACAACTGATCGCAACAATCAAGCTAGTCCTAAGGCAGCCGCCAGCCCAGATAGCAACCGATCTGGCACACCGAAATCCCCCGCATCCAGTCACAAATCTTTCACCGGTGAAGGCGAGAAAAAATATCCTAGCGACAGCTTGAATGCCCTATCCTCCATGTTCGATTCATTGACCAGCGTTGGCGGTGGTGGTGGTCGATCGCAGCAGCAGCCATCAGCTGTCAAGTCCCCCACCGAGGACTCTCTAGCTGCGGCTTCAAACTCTCTGGCCGCTTTGCGACAATTCTGCGATCAAAAAGAGAAAACCGCATAAAATTTCGACAAACCAACACAACCATCAACCAAGTCGACGTCGCTATCGTCGATAAGTTTAGCTTTGGAATCCGGTCGCCATAACGGTGACCGCAGTAAAGACTACACGCCAGAGTCGTTGTCGTCGTCGTCCATAGAAGATGCTACGGAATGGGCCAACCAACGGTGTAATGCGGTCGCCGGATTGGCAGCCGGGCATCATCCACATCATCATCGCTATCGCCTTCGTCACAATCGTCGTCGTAGAAGCCTATTTCAGGTCCAACCGCACGACGGCGGCAGTGCTAGACGAAAGCGACCGGGCTGATTGGGAGCGGAGGAGAGTCAACTTCGCTGAAAGGGAACAAATTCAATGAGGTAAGGATGAGTTGACATGCATATTTATAATATTTCTTATACTGAGGCCAGGACTGTACAGTAACATTGTTTTAGAAGTGGCTGTCTACGCATTCATGTACTCGTATCTGTTTTAGGTGCCGCAAATATCCAGTATATAATATGATAGCCCTGGCCTAAATAAAAAGCTTAAGATAATAGCGCCCACTCAAGATCCTAAGTCTAATAAGCAAATTTTTTGATTTTTTTTTCCAGGAATCTTCCTAACATTCGCCTGACATTGACACAAGCAAATTCGAAACCCTACTGGAACTATACATAACCAAGAATCTACTTTCACACATCTTTTTGTTGAGAACTTCAAATAAAAGCAAAAAACTAAACGTCAAAACGTCAAACAAAAATGAGTGGAGCCATGGAGCATAGTAAAGCAAAACTAAAACCCCGGCTGCTAAAGATACTTTTGATGCAGCCTCAGCCCTTGTTAGGGCTCCAAATTTTACTTTAAGAGATAAATACAATCGATCATTTCAATTACTTTTTTCTTAATCCCTAATAGCTTTCGAAGACGTTAAGGTCGCTTATATTCTGCCCCATACTGTACCGTAATTTGGATTTTAAGTTATGCTGGTTTAAAATCTAGGCTTTATGCAATAAGTGCAATATAAATCGACATAGGTCTGACTTCAGTAAGGCAGAACATAAATAAAAATAACGTTTTTCAACAATGAAATGTGCTAAGGTTAGACCTGGTCATGTTGACAAACATCCAAAATTTTCTGTTTATTCCTAAAACACTATTCGGTGAGCAAACACCTTTTACAATAGGTGAATGTGAATATCTCTAACAGTCTACGTTTAGTTGACAAAATGCATTGCACAGATGTTAGGTTAGGTTAGAGGTATATGGGTGCCTTGTGACATAAGTCAGTGCTCACTTAGACCAGCAAGAGTCCATTGTGCCCATTTTGTTTTTACTTAGGGAACCTGTAAAGAAAAACTTGAATTTATACTCATATAGATAGGATATGCATCTCAGAAGGTTAGTCAGCTCGAGAAGGAGCACCGCTGGATTAGAACCATCTAGAGAGTGATATGGATCTCAGGAGAATGTTCAGCGCAATATGACGTAGATCCTCAGTGAAAAAGGGGGGCGAACTATGTTTCAAATAGATTTGAAAGATAAAAGGAGGTCTAGAGTAATTAGTTCGCATCAGCAGTTGTCCAGAGTATTCCCTGAATAAAAGATTGCAAAACTTCCTGAGAGAGAACTCATTGATAAATATCCTCTTTATAGCGACGAAGAGACGGCTAGTTCTGGAAAATACGAAGCACTTTCTTCTTAAAATATTGACTTACAAATCACGCAGCTAGTCATCTGCATAAAAAGTTGCAAGCTGTTTTTATTAATCGTTGGTGCTAGAACAGCCTTGCATAAGGGCTTTGGACTTTGAGGACATGGAAGTGATTAAAGAACACCTATTAAAAGATAGGCGTTAGAAGTGTGCCATTTCCGATGTGAGGAGAGCTAAATTTATTCTTATGGTGAGCGTGCAATAGACAGGGTTATCCTTTTTATTTGAATCTTTTTTATCTTGAACTCTTTCGTGTGCTTAATTACACAGTCCTGCAAATGAAAAGCTTTTTCCCTTCTCGGTTTCTATAGCCGATCATAGGGGTTTGGGACTTCCTATTTACGAATCTGAACTCAGTTTTTTTTCTATCACATCAGGATTTTTCACAATACACAATTTTGATAATTACACAATAATTGAGGTACTTTAGTAAAAAAAAATATTGAAAACTTATTTCCAAAGTGAGTGCTGTGTAGCCCAAACAGTGCGTTTTTTGAAAAGAAGTTTTGGCCGAAATGAAGCACCCACCGAGCCAGCTGTACACAAGTTTGTGCAAAAAGTTCGTGAGACTGGTATGCTAGTGGACAACACTCATAGTCCCCGTCGTCGTACGGTGCGCTCAGACGAGAATATGGCTGCTGTAGCCGAGAGTGTGAGACTCAATTCACGAACATCAACTCGTCATCGATCTCAACAGCTCAACATTTCACGCACTAGCCTGAGGAGAATTCTGCACAAAGATCTGGGATTATTCGCTTACAAGGTCCAATTGATTCAGCAACTGAAAGCGCATGACCATCCGCTTCGTTATCGCTTCGCAGTTTGGGCCTTAGAGCAGCTTGAATTGGACAACGATTTTGGGCGAAAAATCATCTTTTCTGACGAGGCACATTTTCATCTCGGCGGCTACGTTAACAAACAAATTTGCCGCATCTGGGGCTCGGAAAACCCGCACGTTATTGTCGAGAAGCCAATGCATCCACAGAGAGTGACAGTTAGGTGCGGATTGTGGAGTGGTGGCATCATCGGACCATTTTTCTTCGAAAATGAGGCTGGGAACAACGTTTCGCCGTGGCGTAAGTGGTTAGTGTGTCGGATCACTACGCGTGAAGTTCCAAGTTCGAATCCTACGAAACACCAAAAAGTTTTTTCACGGTCCCACCTCTCGCGAGCGTCTGACAAACATCCGAGAGTATTGTTGTCTCGAAAAAGCTTCTCAAATCGCCTTTCGGATACGGCAGTAAACTGTAGGTCCCTTCCATTCATGTGAAAAATATAACGCACACAACATGAGTGGTTGCGAGAAGCTAGGCCCTGGCACTTAATGAGCTGTTGCGCCAAATATTTATTTATTTTTTTTAACAACGTTTCGGTCAACGGTGGGCGTTACAGAGCCATGCTAACGACTTTTTTTTTTACTGAAATTGAAGACATGGATTTGGACGACCCCTGGTTCATGCAGGATGGCGCGCCATGCCACACAGCCCATGCCACAATCGGTCTTTTGCGCACCAAATTCCCAAATCGTGTTATCAGTCGTCTTGGTGATGTCAATTGGCCGCTTCGGAGCTGCGATTTGACCCCTTTGGACTTTTTTTGTGGGGAACCGTGAAGGACCGATGTTTTACCAACAATCCGGAAACGATTCAAGTACTTAAGGCCAATATCATCCAATCAATCCGTGAGCTACAGCCCGAAACCATTAACAAGGTCTTGGAAAATTGGAGTGATAGAATGCGCTACTACGAGGCCAGCCGAAGCAGCCACGTGAACGACGTTGTGTTCCATAATTAATGGGAATGTTTGCTCTTACTAATAAAGCCATAATACATGGAAAAAAATTAATTTTGTTCATTTTATTACATTTTTAAAAAGAAACTTGTAGTTGGCCCAAACTGTATAAATTATAAGAATAAGTATTTTTTAACATTACAAAGGCTTGTGAAACCTTGTCTTTTTTTCATGGGAGCTTCTGTGGAGCGATTTACTTCTATAAGACTTGTTTGGATGATCACGGTTTAACATCCAGCAGTAGTCTGCCACCATGCTTGTGTTTCATTTTCCCTGATACCTATGTTCCATTTCTTTTATATCCTGATGCAATCTTTCACCGTGCTCTTCACTTACAGCTTCCAAGTTATCAGGAAAGTATTATACCTTTTTTTAATTTGTGCGCATTCAAGGGGTTTTGAATACCCTTAACATGTTTTTACGCAGTGCGGGCGTTGAAAAGTATAGATATTCAGTTGCTTACGCTTCACACTGGGGCAAAATACTCTTTAAGCTGGCAGAAAATCAAATTATAAAGTTGAGCGTTATCTTTTACTCCCGTTTTATTTCTCTTATAAATTTGATAGAGAATGAAAAATACGATAGAGAAAAGTCATTTGGATCACGTGATCTTCGGCAAATCTTCACAAATGAAGAAGCAGTTCACATTTGCATCGAAGTCAGACTTGAATTTTTTGTTTTGAGTGCCTATAGTAATTTGTGTGCTATTTTTTACTTGTTGTATATATCAAGATCATTTTTTTTTGCAATGGAATCAGTAATCTCAGGTGTGGCTTTAATTGTTATAATTTTTTTATAAAAAAAATTTTGTGCAATGTGTCAATTGGCAACCAATATATTCTGAAGCTTCCCCGGACGCTCAAGTCGATTACTTTCAGGGTCTGGTTACCCAGTTGTTTGATTTGCATGTTCCTTTAAAATTGATGCTCGCAAAGTACAAAATTAACCCGTGGTTTACACCAGAAATCCATAAACCTAGAAATCAAAGAGATAATGTATATAAGAAGTGGAACTCTTTTAGACTTCCGGAATTTTTTGAAGCTTACAAGATTTTAAGAAACCTAGTTTGTTCGCATGTCAAGCAAGCAAAGCGGAACTTTTTTATGGAACATTTAAATCATCAACTTCCCAAAAAGACTCTGTGGAAAAATCTGCGCCAATTTGGTATAAGCTCTAAAACAAACTCTGATATTGACACCATTGATCCAAACCAGCTAAATAGGGAGTTTGTTAAAACACAATCGACCCCAAGTACTAGTACATCTACTCTTTCACCATCACATGGTTCATTTGAATTTACCAGAATTGAACAAATTGGTGTTGTCAAGGCCATTCTTAAAATAAAATCAAAAGCTGTCGGTTGTGATGGGATCCATCCCCATTTCATAAAAAATGATTTTGCCGTACATTCTCCCAGCTCTAACTCACATTTTCAACACAATTATAACCACATCAACCTTCCCAGTATCTTGGAAAGCTGCGAAAATCATCCCAGTTCTCAAAAAGAAAGCTACGAGTAACTCGCCTGCGGAGTACCGACCCATTGCAATCCTCCCGTATTTGTCAAAGGTCTTGGAAAAGTCTATTCACTATCAAATGTCAACCTACCTCCAGCGAAAGAATTTGCTCTGCCCGCATCAATCTGGTTTTAGGCAATACCACAGTTGCACATCAGCATTGCTAAAGGTAACGGATGATATTCGGGTAGCGATCGATAAAGACTATTTCACCTTTCTGACGCTTTTAGACTTTTCCAAGGCATTTGACACAGTCAATCACGGAATTCTGGTCAAAAAACTTCACGCGTCTTTCGGATTCTCTTCATCCGCGGAGAACCTTATCCTGTCCTACATCTCTGGTCGCAAACAAGCTGTTTTCTTAAACACTGGCCAATCTGATTTTGCTCCAACTTCAGCGGTTGACCCCCAAGGATCAATTTTAGGCCCTTTGCTTTTCACAATTTTGATCAATGATCTTCCAACAGTCATTCAAAGTTCGTCGTTGCACATGTATGCAGATGATGTACAGCTGTATTTTAGTAGTGAGCCGGTTTGGTCGAGGATGCAGCATATAAAGACAACAAAAACCTGAAAAAAGTTCTTACCTGGTCCAAAGAAAATTTTCTTCAACTTAACCCGAATAAAACTAAATGCCTAGTCATAAGCAGAAACCACGTAGACACTACCTGCTTTCCTAACATTTACCTTAGCGATTCACGAATAGATTTTGTTGATAAA
Organism: Brachypalpus laphriformis; assembly: GCA_945910035.1. Lineage (NCBI taxonomy): Eukaryota > Metazoa > Arthropoda > Insecta > Diptera > Syrphidae > Brachypalpus > Brachypalpus laphriformis. The sequence goes on along the minus strand of OX246753.1, from coordinate 193,101,026 downwards.
GCAAAAAACCTAGGCGTCTGGTTCAATAAAACTTTGTGTTGGGATGATCATATTCCAACGATAATCGGGAAAATTTATGGGTGCCTCAGAAATCTTTCTCTGTCGCAGAGTTACACACCACTGAACACCAAGCTAATGTTAGCAAGATCCCTGGTCGTCCCACTTATCACTCATAGTTGCGAAGTTTTTCGTTGCAATATTTATCGTAACTTATTAATCGTAAACTTCAGGTTGCGTTTAATAATATCACACGTTACGTTTATGGACTGCAACCTTTCGACCATGTTTCCCCCTACGCTAAAAACATCCTTGATTGTTCGCTGAACAAGTATCTTGACTTTTGTTCAATCAAGTATTTGCACAAAATCTTAACCACCAAGCAGCCTCATTATCTATACTTAAAATTACACGTTTCACAATCAAACTGCACTATGAGCTTTATTCTGCCCCGTGTTACATAGTAGGTTTCACAATGCCAGTTTTGCGTTCACGCCATTCGCCTCTGGAATGCCTTACCTCTAAGCGTGAGAAGGCTCTATAACGCGAACAACTTCGGTGATATTCTCTTTCGGCACATTGCAGGCAACACACAAATACAGAAAATACAATACTATTTAGGGTAAATTATTTGCTTTTCTTTCTTTTTTCTTTTCTCCATGTTAGTTTAAACTTAATAATATTATGTAGCATTTAAAATCTAAATTTAAAACTTTCACGTGTACTATTTCGCATTTATTACTTATAGATGATGTAAAGTCTACTATGAATGCTGTTGAAATATTCAATAAATATGAAATATGAAATATTTTAATCTGTGGTTGAAGATAGGAAAAGTGTAAAAAAAGTGTTAGTTTTGCATTTAACTGAAATCCTTAAAGTTTTAGTTGTGTTGGCCGTGAGATGCCGCAAAGTATTATACTATATGTCCTTGTGTTAAGTGATTTGTCTAGTTTCAAAATATGTAATTTTTTTTCGTTCCAATTTGCTCCCCTTCGTATAGTCAAATTTGTATTTGAATTACTTCTAAGGCCGAAGAACTTTCAAAACCTTGTCGTGATCGATTCACTAAAGCCCGAAGAATTGAAAAATATATACTTATACTCTAAATGAGGATTTGATGGAAGTTCTGGTCACAGTTCATATAAGCAAGCTTTTCATGGATTAGACGCCGATCATTCAGCTGTTTTTATTACATGTCTTGTTCCTCTTCGTTTGGTTTCCTGTGCAAAGATAATCTCGCAGAACCCTCGTCCAAGCTCAACCAGATATTGTAGACCTCAAAAATTGAGTTTCTTAACTCTTTTGAACCGAAAAAATGTTTAATGTGCACGTGTTAATGTTTTAAAAGCACGTGTCTCCATAATTGGTGTGTAAATTCATTGTTTTTTGGCTATAACTTGATGTAAGTTTTATTATTTACACTTTTTTGTAAATTTGAATAACAAGTAATTTATTATAAATAAATATTGACCTATATTGATACTAAAAAATTAATATTAATTGTTATTTTTGTGCATTTTAATTTTTTGGGACAATATATCCCAGTAGTTTCGTCTGTTGGGATTATATGTCCCTGCAGTAGTTGCAATTATACGATTAGTTTTTTTTATGTAGGAAAATATGTCTTCCAGTCGAGGTTTGAGAGAAAGCGAAATAGAAGACGTACTACATGCAACCTCAGACGAGTCAGAGGAATTCGAGGATGGTGGTTCGGAGTACGAAGAGGAAGAATCTCAGTCAAATTACTCGAACTCTGAAGATGATGAAGACCAAGTAGATGCGGATATGGAAGAAAGTGTCAATTTGACTGAACAAGTGGAACAATCACAAAATGACGAGATTGTCGATAGGGAAACCACAGAAGATATTGGGCCGCTCACAGCGGAAACAGAAAATATTTGGTCTGTCGATGCCAGAGTTCCAAGAATGATTGCTACACCTGAAACAATTCCCTCTGTGCTGTGTAATGTGGATAGGGGTTCGAGTGAATTGGACACGTTTTTGAAATTATTTCCACGCAGCCTCCTTGTATGTATAAGCCAATGTACAAACGAAAGAATTGCAATCCTCAAAAGCTCCCAAGACGGTAAGTTCCGAAAAACAGTGCGTGATGTAGTGCAAACAGATCAACACGAAGTTCTTGTGGTGTTGATGCCAATGTATTGGTTCAAAAAGAAATCGGTTGGTAACTTACTAATCAGAAATAGCATATCTCGTGATAGATTTCTTCTGTTGCACTCGAAATTATATTTCAACAACCCCAATAAACCAAGTGAGTGTTCTAAGACATATTATATTGAAGAAGTTGCCAGTTGCCTAAAAAAACATTCAATCAAAGCAGAGAAGATAGTTCTTTCCAGGCCTTAGATGAATCTATGGTCAAGTTCAAGGGTAGATCTACCCTGAAACAATATCTGCCATTGAAAGCTATAAAAAGGGGGATAAGGATTTGGGAACGATCAGATTCAAATACAGGATACATTTACGATTTCAATATTTACTGTCGAAAAGAGTTACAAATGTTGGAAGGTACGCTGGGAGAAAGAGTTGTTTTGACTTTGGTAAAAACTATCAAAAGTTCAAATGTTTGTCTTTGCTTTGACCGCTTCTTTTCTTCAGTTCATCTTTTTAACACTTTATCATTTCCTGCTGTTGGCACCATTATATCGAACCGAAAACAAGTTCCATTCTGCCCGACTAGGTTGACGAGAGGAGACAGTTTTATTTATATGAACCAGTTTGGAACATCATGCGCTTTTTGGCAAGATACAAAATTGGTAACTGTAATGAGTAATTACCACGGATCTAAGTTCAGAACTATTCGACGCAAACAAAGAATGGTGAGAAAGTAGAAACGAACTGTCCAGAGTCTATCATTTTTTACAACAAATTTATGGGTGGGGTTGACTTATCCGACCAAATGGCACAACTCTATGGCATAAATCGAAAGTCCGGCAAATGGTGGAAGAAAGCTTTTTATAAATTAGTTCAATCAATTTGCGTAAACGCATTGATTATTTATAAAGAAACTCATCACTTACCGAAGTTCCCATACATTGATTATGTGTCAACGCTGGCAGAGCAAATGATAAACGATGGTCTACAGAAAACTAAAACACCGAAAAAGAAGAAAACTGGGCGATATCAGAAGCGTAGCAATGTACAGAATGGAGTTTTAGGCGATCATATGCCTATAGAAGGAAAAACACACAGGAGATGTGTAAAGAAAGTGTAAAGAAAGTGTAAAGGACAAGAAAGACGGAAAAATTATAAAAGAACACTACGAGTATTTACTTGCAAGGCTTGTGATGTTCCATTGTGCTTTAGTTGTTTCACTCCTTACCATGTAAACAACAATGTTTAAATAAAATTTTCTAAACTGTTCATTATTTACAAATTGCTTTCTTTATTTCCCTTAGATAAGGTTGGGAAAATACATCCCAATTAAAAAAAAAAACGATGGGATCATATATCCCAAGCGATTACAGCGCCGCTAGTGGAAAAAATAAAAATTAAAAGGAATGATAAAAAATTTAATTTTTCCCTTACATTTAATATTTCCTCGACAGCAAACTCAGATTTCTTTCGGGGCATTTTCGGTTCGAAAGGGTTAAAGAATCTTCAGCAATATCCATAGCAGAAAAGCAAAGAGTGGATAACCAAATCAAGGAGCTCCAGCCTAGTCTTGTTAGAGTAAGTGAAAATACGTTTTTCGTTGAACACAATTTGATCTTCGCCATGATCAATGGAAAGGTTTGCAATGCAATAACCGAAAATCCATCTACACATTGGTGATGCCACATCAGAGGAATTTAATTCCATTGATGAAATGATAAAAAAGACCAGTAAAAACGGAAAATTTACAATTTGGTTTATCCGTATTGCACGGATGGGTCCGTTTTTTTGAATGCCTCCTTCATCTTTCATATAAATTGAAAATAAAACAATGGCAAGCTAGAGGAGAGGAACATAAACAAATCGTTGCTGAAACCAAGAAGAAATTTCAAAGGCAGTTTCGAGAGCGTTTGGATTTGATCGTGGATAAGCCAAAGCCAGGTTTCGGAAATTCCAATGATGGAAATACAGCCAGGCGATTTTTTTTTACAATGCTGAAACTTCAGCGGACATAACAAAGATTGATGTGTGCTTAATAAAACAAAATGCATATTATGATGATAGTTGTTTCATGCGGTCATGAAGTTGATGTTCAGAAATTTCGAGAATTTGGCGAAATATTTCGTCAGTAAGTATTCTTGGTACTATATGCCACCTACCGTCCACAAGTACTTGATTAATGGAAATGAAATAATTTCATCTGCTTTATTACCTATTGGGCAGCTAACTGAAGAAGCCCAGGGAGTCCGCAATAAGGATTTTAAAAAATAAAGAGAGCATCACTCCCGAAAATACGAACGCAGACATATTTGATTTTTTTTTTGTAATCAGATCCTGTTTTGCGAAGTATGTGAAAAATGAAAAAAAAAAAAACATTTCAACATCTACACGCAGAAGCTATAAGCTTGCTCATATCCTCCTCTGTACCACCACCAAACCAAGGGGGTTGTGAATATGAAACTATTGAGAGTGATGAAGAATTCTAAATTGTTGTATGTATACATATTAAGAGTAAAAACGTTTATTCAATAAAAAAATACATAATTACTGTCTGATTGCTTTTTAAGCAATTGTGTGTCTTCTAACTTTGTTTTTGAAACTCAATCATATTCATAACAATTCGTATGCATAAGAAAAAGTTTTTTTCTTTTTCAAAAAGTAGACGTTTTGGTGGGCGTGTCCATAAGTGAACTCAAAATGAATTAGCATTAGTGCCAGGAGTAATCATTTCAAATTCCAAGTTCCTAGCTTTGTTGATAGATTCAATGCCAACTTTAAGGCCATTCTGCCCCATTGTGCGCTTCAGAGAAACTCCGGAGGTGGCGTCCAGATAACTGGGGAGAATTTAAATATTTTTGGTCTTTGCTTCTGATTGACAGCATTAGCAAATAACCGATGTCATCGGCAAATCATCATCAACACAGCGAACAATTTTTCCACCCATATGACTAATCTACTGCAAGTGTTATGCCTTCGCAGTAGTGTTCACACAAGCTTTCGCAATTGATCAGACTGGCTTTATATATATCACGAGAAATAAATTAATGCTTGCCGACATCAGGGTTTGAACCAAGAACCATTAGCGTAGCAATTGACGACTTTACCACTACACCATTGCCACCCCAATGGGGAGAGAATGAAGAAAGTGAAGTTTGAAGCTCATCACACAACCTAATCTCTGGAAATTTTGAAGCATATTATTTATTATTTCTTCATAATTTGGGTTCTTATGGTTTCCCAAGAAGTTACAAATTACTTACGTACTATACGTGTACTGTAGGATTCAGCTTCCTATCGAAGTATTCACCGAAGTTTTCTTATATCGGGACCAACGAAAATGACTTCTTTCACTTTAGCTTCAGATAAAGATGGGAATACTCCTTGTAAATGCTTAAATCCATCGCCTTGTTTATTTAAAGCTTTTAGAATTGTTTCATAATACCAAGTTTTATGTCCATAGGTGGCAAAAAGACTTTTCAGGTGACACTAATTTTCGTCGAACTATATTTTTATTTCCTGAATCCAAATTAGTTCTTGCGGCCCAATCTTTTCTCGTGAAATATTGTATCCTGTTCCTGCTGTTCCACTCACATAAGAAGCACGGATATTTTGTAAAGCCACTTTGCTGCCCTAATAACATACGAAGCATTTTTAAATCTCCACACACAATCCACCCATGTTGGTTGTAGGTGATTTTAGTCGAAACTGTAACCATTTTTTTATGATTTTTTATGAATGGTAAGAAATAATTACTTGAATAAACTAGTAACAGATGTGTACATAGCAATAATATTCCAAAGATACCCTCATTAATTGATCGATACCTATTCTAATGAGACAAAGTGCCTATCTATAGAAAAATAATAAAAACGTAAAAATTTTTTATCGAAAATTGTGCCGTGATGGATTCTTTTCACAATTTTTCTCGTAATCATCACACTAAAATCTATAGGAATCGCTTCTCAAAATTAAAAAGGGAAATAGCTTGTTGTGTTATTATTTTACTATTTCGTATGGAAAGCACAAACGGATACATATTTAATACAGAGTAATATTAAAAGAAAATATTGCACAGTTTTTCTATGTTATATGTGTATATAAATGCCTATATCCATTCTACTACACCTGGAGTCACTTCGTTGAAGTCTATGAGGTTGCATGTATATATGGACAATATGTGCGATTCTTTGCCGGTCTGTTCCTCAGTCCCATGTTGGTGTATCCAAAACTCCCTACCGAAACAGGGAGTCTGCTCATTTACCCGTTTGTTTTTCAGATGCGATTGAGTTTCATCCACGAGTCGAGTATCTATGCAAGTCGAACCGAATCTGGGCAGAACTAGCATTCGAAATACCGGTAATGGATTTATGTGCTAAAGACAACCGTATTCTTGATCACTCGTAATTCAAGCTGAACGCGTTTGTAGCTAGTATATCTGCATATCTAAATGTAAGACGCCACTATGTCATCTCAGAATTAGGCGCTGAAGGGGTTCAATATCTTTAATACGAGTACAAGACCTCGTTTAGCGGTTCCTCGATTAACGCTGATTCTATATAAGGCAGTCTGCTCGAAGCCTAAAATAAATGCAGTACTTCCCTTAAACCAAGCGTGTGTGTTCATTAGTATTAAAACACTATCCAACCTATCAATACGATCTAGAGCGCTACGTAAAACAGCCGGAGTTATCCAAGAGTTCCCAACAAAAAGACCTATCGTTGTCCAAATCATCAACCTAATGGAAACAGCATAGCTGCGCGATGTAGATGAGCAGGATATTGAAGAGTTACTGCAGGATTTTGGTGAGAACCTTACTTACGACAACCTTCAAGAACTGGCAGAACAAGAAATTCATGTAGAACTTGAAAATGGTGATTCTGAAAATGAAGAGCGCAAAGAATATGCTACAGATTTTCTTAATAAAATTTGGTACGATAACCAAAATCGTTTATCAAATTGTAACGAAAGGAGTGCAAATGCAAAACGTGACGTTGTGGATGCGATCTCCTCCTACCTGTATTTGCTTAACGAGAGAAAAAGAAAATGGCAAATGACGTTAGATGTATCGTATCCTATGGAATTGCATGAGTAAGCAACAGGATAGGCTTCACACATTTAACTATACGTGTAGTGACAGTGAGTAAGAAAGATAAGTACATACATATTTCTCTGCTTTATGCAAAAATTCCTGCACACTTACACCAATTGTCTCATTCAGACAACAAAACAACCAATATGCACGAACATGGTTGCCATTTTGGAAAAAATTGCGATCAAAATTTATATAAAAAGTTACCAAACGAAGTTAAAATTACTTTTAATAAACTTTATATGAATTAATAACTTCAAATAATTGTTTTATTTAATTTCCTTATATCAAAGATATAATACCAAGATAGTGCAGCTGGCACTTAAAATGGACGAAAAGCAAAAAGCTCTCCCTGGCACCAGTGCGGCGGCGGTCAAAAACAGGAGTTCAACATATTCGCAGAGATCAAAGAATTTTCTGATTGTGTGTATATCCCCTCTTGTCTAATTGAAATATGAGAATGTTTCTGTTAATTTTTTTCCTAATCTCTATTATTTTACGAAAGGATAATCAATAGGAAAAAAACAACAGCAAACACGTTAAAGCTCTGAAAACGAATAAACTTTTAAGAACCGAAAGGTTATGAAAAGCTTGTGGGTTGTATTATAGGACCACCCGTACAAAAATATGCAGCCAAATTTTTGTATGGCGTGCACTATCTTGCTGTTACAATGGTCTTATATCGATACTCCGATTTGAGTACTGTAATGAGTACTGGTACCTATACTTCCCTGGAATCGAATCAACCCTTACTATGTATATAAAAAAGTCTCTTCTTCAAGATTGTTCCTCGACATCAATTTGCTGCACACAATGTTGAAAATAATTCATATTTCGGAAATATTTCATTTGATATAAACAATGCCTATTGCAGGATGTGTGTGTGTGTGGATATGTAAGTATAGTGTATATGTATATTGCATTGTCGGGAAATATAAAATATGCTTAGCAAACTTATTTGCAGCTGTAAAAATATTCATTTCATTTCATTTTCAATGCATTTTTATTTTAGAATTTAGAATATTATCTTACGTGCTAACAAAAAAAACGCTTAAAACTAGCTTAATTAAGTTAACTATCTTGTAATAACTTACTCACCCCATGCGGGCGCTCTAAGCTAATCCTAACATCCTAGCACTTAATCTATGTCTTTCGACGTAACCTAACTTACTTTATTTAATATCTATATTAATTATTCAAGAAATTGAAAAACTAAGAAAAATGTTTTATTGTGGAAAAAAACTTAGTATATGGAATTATTTTTTGTAAGGATAAGTAAAACTTACAAACTACCGTAAAATAATCTTAAGCTAACTTAACTACGTTGCGTAATTAAATACACATTTTTTTTTTTGTAAGCTGTGCCGTTTTTTTTTTTTTTTATTTATTTATTTTTTTTATTAGTCAAGTACTGTGGCTGTTTTTTTTTTTATAATTACTAAAAACTACAAACTTAAGACTACCTTAAAACTATGTAAGCCGTGCATGGCTAGATAGACGACCCGATCTGCCACCCGTTACAGGCTAACCCGGATTAGGGGGAAACGAAGACGGTGTTCCCTCTTCTTCATTAAGCCACCAAAATTGATTGTGCTGCCTACTAACCTCTTCAATATCGCGGACTGAAACCGCCCTACTGAACCTGAGACGCTCTACATTACCCTGTGCGACGTCTCGGTCGTAGTTGAGTCGCCTATCCACAGCTTTTCTGGCGACGTGGAAGATTAGCGGCACCGCTAACTTATCCTGGATCAGACCTCTCTGATCAAGATATAGGAACGCTTCTGGAGGGATAAAGCCGTTAAGGCGCACACTCTCGTGATAGAGATGGTTGGGGTAATAAGCCCCAAAGATCTGGCTATTCATCAAGGTCATTGCTCTTGCAATGTACCTTCGAATCAACTTGATTAAGAAATTATCCACTCTGATTAAATTCGCCCTGTTGTACAGGACCTCATAACGATAGAATTGTATGTACTCAGATTCTGGTGTTCTATTTTTATTATTTTTTTTTTTCTTTCTTTATTGTATTACATCTGTCCACTGGACATTAAGTAATCGGTTTTCCAATTAGGATTACAGCAGTCATAGGGCAATTGCCTTTAATAACCTCTTTGGTTATACAGTAAATACATATGAACATAAAACATTTCTCATGTAAGACGGAAGTTTAAAGATTAAAGTATTAACATGAATTGGCAAAAGGTACATATGGTTTAAATACATTTAAACACATTACTTTTTAGTTCATATCCTGGTTAGTAAGTCGGATGGTCTTATTCGTTTCAGCCTTTGTATATGAGCGTATTCTTGGGCGGGAAGAGAGTTCATTTCATAGTTTTCGTGGTTAAGAAGTCGAATTTGGTGTTTTTGACTAGAATTTTGGATTTCTTCGAGTACTGTTGGTATGTTGAGATCTTTGTGCATATTCTTGTTTGGCACGTACCAGGCTGCATTTACTATTGTGCGTAGAATTTTGTCTTGAAGTCTTTGGATGATGTCAATATTTGTTTTGCTGATTACACCCCAGAGTTGTAGACCGTATGTCCAAATTGCTTTGCTGATTGTCTTGTATATGAGAAGCTTGTTGTCAACTGAAAGTACTGGATTTCTTCCAAGCATCCAGTAGTGCAGTCTGAACTTATCATTAATTTGATTTCTCTTTTTAAGAATATGTTGTTTCCATGTTAGTTTTTTATCTATATACATTCCCAAGTATTTAGCTTGATTGGCTGAGGATACAGTTTTATCGTTTAGTTTAACAATTGGTGGATCCACGGTTTTTCTTGTTGTATATATTACTTTCGCGTTTTGTCTTCGTTTATTTGTATACCCCATTCTTTGAACCAGTCTGCTATTTCGTTTAGATGTAGTTGGAGTAGATCAGTTGCTGTTTTTAGACAACGGTGCGAGACAAGTATTACTGTGTCATCTGCAAAAGTGGCGGTCATTGTGTTGGTATTTCTCGAAGTTGGAATGTCTGCTGTATATATTAGATATAATAAAGGTCCTAGGTGTTCTTTATAAACGAAAGCAAGATCTAAGGCAAGCCCTCTCAAACACCCGCATCTTTTCCAGCAAGCTTGGCCCCACGTTGAACCACACGGGACATCCATATGCGAGCATAGGCCGAATGAGGGCCATGTAGCAGATTACCTTCACCCTCGCATCGAGTTGGCTGCTATAAAGCAGTCTTTTTGTGAGGTCAAAAGCAACTTTGGCTCTGGCCAGAGCAGCATCTATATGTTTGTTAAAATATAGATATTGATCTAACCAGACCCCAAGGTATCTGACTACACTCCGACTCGCAAGTGGCTGCCCCTGCTGTCCCACGATAGAGAACTTTCGCCAATTCTTTCTGGTATCCCAAGAGGCCCCAGAAAACGGCGTCCTGAACAGGATGGTCTCCGATTTCTGAAAGTCGATTTTCAGCTTCCAGTTGTCGCTATCGTAATCTTATCGAAGTCACGCTGCAAAAGTAATGTAATGACCTCGATCTTAGGCCCTGACATGTACGCGACCAAGTCGTCTGCGTACGCTATGGCATGGTGAAGTGAACCTATGAGATCGCTCGTGTAAATATTGAATAGGATCGGCGAGTTAACCGCACCCTGTTGCAGACCATTTTTTACTTCAAAAGTTCCAGCAGACGTCACATTGCCATTTTTCACAATGAACTTCTTACTGGTGAGCATGTCATAAAGTATGTACAGCAGTGGTTTACTTATGCCCAGCCTGGTCAGCTTGTAGAAGAGCCCCTCTAACCATACGGTATCGAAGGACTTCTCCAAGTCAACCAGGCATGCACCCGTGCATTGCTTCTTGCTTTTATTCCATTGGATATCTGATACCAGCTTAGACGCGGCATGTATAGTATCATGCCCAGCCTTGAAACCGAATTGGTTATCCGGAATTATATGACTGTCCTCAACCCACTTAATCAAGGCTCTATGGATCGCTTTTTCGAATACCTTGCTGATGTTCGGAAGGAGACTTATAGATCGAAGATTACCCGGTTTGGAGCTATCTTTATTTTTCTTCGGAATGGGCTGCACCACCGCTGTTTTCCAATGTGCTGGATAATGGGCATTATTCATTGCATTATTAAACAAGATGGTGTAAATTTTCACCACTTCTGGAGGAAGATGTCTAAGTACAATGTTAGGTATACCATCGATTCCCACGGATTTCTTTTTTCTCAGTGATTTGAAGATCGCAACGGGGGATATACCCTTTCATCGGTGACGGCATTGTTTGCAGCTGAAAAAAAAAAAAACTATTTATTTAAAAATGCAAATGTTTGCTTATAACATACGAGTATATTTTAAATCCGACTTACAATTCAACTTTCCTCGAACATTTTTATTAGACTTTGTGCGCCATATTTATTTTGTTGCAAAAATATGGACACATTAAAAAAATATTTTGTTTTTCTCATTGCACCAATTCAAATGATAAATTAATTTACACCCCAATAAACTTAGTTTGAATGATACATAATGGATAAGGTTACGAAGTGTAGTCCTAAAGAGGTACATAAGGCAGCAACGATACTTCCAGATAAGCGAGTCCTGTCTTGTTTATAAATAGCAACTTTGGAGTTGAACTTTTTTTTTTTATAAAAAAACGTACTTTTTCTCAGCGTGTACGGTATTGATTTGCGAGAAACTTATTCGTCTATAACTCCAGATTTATTGAGAAATATCCATCTGCCTTTTGCATCTGTTACAATCCATCTGAATGAACCAAATGACAGCGTTCCCTTATTGCTTAAGCTAGCCTCTCTAAGGTATGCATAATATTTGATAATGTAACGCAATAAAAAACTACCACCCGCTACATACTTAGAATAAGGATGGACAACGTATCCGTCTACCCTACCTTTACGAGGTGAGAATTGCGATATACAGACTTAAGGGCTGTTCGATAAGTCAGTGACTTGATGCAAGATGGCGCTCGGATCGCATCGAGAATTTTTGTTTTTTTCTCGGCACAGACAAAAAAAAATCAAATAGATCTGTCAAACACTTAGCTTTTTACAGTGATCGAAAGAACTTTGGTTTGTGAGATTTGGCCAAAATGGAAAAAAGTGAGTTTCGTGTTTTAATAAAGCACTACTTTTTGTGCGGTAAAACCATTAAAGAGACTGAAGACAGACTGAAGACAGGAAACTCTGCTCCCTCGCATGGAATGATACACAAGTCGTTCACAAAATTTCATTGCGGTCGTACGAACACAAAAGACGCTAAGCGCCCAGGACGTCCAAATGATGTCACATCGGAAGAAGTGGTCAACAAAATCCACGATATTATGTTGGACGATCGTCGGGTCAAGGTTCGTGAGATTACTGGGATTGTAGCAATTTCAAATGATACCGTCATTCGAATCCTGCATGACCATTTGGGAAGGAAAAAATTTATCGGCAAAATGGGTGGCGCGTTTGCTGACGGTGGACCAAAAACGGCTCCGGGTGAAGATTTCAAAACAGAGTTTGGGACTATTCAAGCGCAATTCAAGTAAATTTTTACGGCGTTTCGTAACAGTTGATGAATCCTGGATACACGACTACACGCCAGAAATGAAGGAACCATCAAAACAGTGGACTCTGCAGTCGAACGTGCTCCAAAAAAGGCAAAAACGGTTCCGTCGGCTGGAAAAGTCATAGCAACGGTTTTCTGGGATTTCCACAGCGTAATCTTCATTGAATATTTGGAAAAGGGAAAATCGATCACCGGACAGTATTATGCCAATTTATTGGATAAATTGAATGCAGAATTGATGGAAAAACGGCCCATTTGAAGAAGAAAAAAGTGCTGTTTCATCACGATAATGTACCGTCTCATTCGTTCTCAGTAGCAACAGAAAAATTAGCTAAATTGCGATATGAACTGCTTCCTCATCCATCCTATTCTCCAGATTTGGCTCCGTGTGATTATTTCATCGAATGAAGAAATTACAAATGCCTATTTTGCAGGGTTTGAGAAATCATATCTTTTGGAAGGGTTGAAAAATTTAGAATATCATTGGGAAAAGTGCAACACACTGAAAGGAGACTATGTTGAATATAATTTTGAGAAAGAAAAACAAGTATTTCATTTCAAAGTCACTGACTTATCGAACAACCTACGTAAGTCTAATAAGGCTGCTGAAGTATACGGCTTAGCCGCCAACTTCTTTACAACAGTGGGAGATGATTTCTCAAGGAGCAGACACAAGGCATAAAATATGCTTTGGCGAAAGTAAGTCCCAAGAACCTCGATATGCCAAAAAAAGGACTGTCTAAAATGCACCCATTACAGGGGCACCAGAAACATCCTTAACATCGTCCACAAAACCTTATCTGCTGTTTTGTGTGAACGTATAAACAATTTATTAACAAGCTGATTGGTGCATACCAGTGCAGTTTTCAACCAGAAAAGTCCACCATCGACTAAAAATTCACATTACGGCAGATATTGGAAACAAAAAAAAAACAATAAACAGGAACACCAAGTCGATATCCTTACTTACTTACTTAGGTGGCGCTACAGTTCGGGGTGTACCTGAGTCTTAACCAATAAGCCACTCCATTTAGCACTCCAAGCTGGTCGAGGTCCCTTTGAACATGTGCGCGCCACTTACGGCGAGGAGGCACTCTACTGCGTTAGATTTGAAGACTCTGCGGGCCGGAGAGTTAGTGACCATTCGCTCTACATGTCCTACCCTTTTCAAACACCCAATACGCTGTTTTTGACTAGGTCGATGTTGCTGTACAGCTCGTATAGTTTGCCATTGAATTTTCTCCTCCAAACCAAATATCGTACGAAGAATCTTTCTCTCGAAGCGGTTAAGGATATCTTCATCCTCTTTTAATAAATTCCATGCCTCAGCGCCGTAAAGCAGGAATGGGATGATCAGGGTCTTGTATAGAGTCTCCTTAGTTGTTCGAGATAGGGCCTTACTGTTGAATTCATTATTACGAGTATTCAAAAAAAATAAATAAATAAAAACGCGTTGGTATCATTTTCAGAATTTATAGCAGAGCCAAGGTAGACAATGTCCTACTTTGTTTTGCCCTCATTTATCGCTAAACCCATTTTGGCCGCTTCTGCTTCAATGCTTGTAATCGCACGCAAGTCGATATGCAGAACAATTTTAACGATTTTAAAGCTGCCTATGGCAGTGCCTATTTAGAAGAATTGCATAGAGCCATGTCTAGTTCTGACATCTCTCCCCAGCTTGCCCGCATACGCAGGATGACGTTATAGAATTGCACTGCGCTGTATTTTCAATATTAAAAAAGAGTTTAGACAAGGCACCGTGGGCTACTCACAAGTTAACAAAGAGTATCGAGGTAGAGGTGGAAATAATGGGTTTAGCGATGAACAGGGACAAAAAAGTAAATGCTGTCAGCAAAAAAGGGTAATCACCATCGACAGAATCTCATGGTAGACAATTACAACTTTGAGGTAGTTAAGTTATTTGTCTACCAAGGTTCCGATATATACTTGTATTCAAGCAATGACACTATCGCGAAAATTAAGAAAGACTTATTCTAATGCAAGCCTGTACATACCCTAATTACCCCAGTCCTATTTTATGGCGAGGAGGGAAGGCCCTTAGTAAAAGCGGATGAGGATGCACATGGTAACATTGCGAGGAAGGTTCTTCTATTGACTTTTTTGACCCGTCTGCCAAGAAACTGATTTCAAATTTCGGAAAACCTAATAAAAACTCACTGCTGCTCAAGCAGCGCTTACAGCATCTGCTAAAGGGTCATCAAGCGGGGAGTGTTACAAGCTAAGAAGAGAACCCAAATCCAATTTAAGAAGAAGCAATAATCCCTCTCAGTTAACACAGATTGGCACAGTATACCCGAAAGCATGCATGATGAATGGCGTAATTATTAGTTACAAAAGCCCATCTACCTACATGAAAAAACGGCCCTATAAGGCGCAATACTACCACAGCAAAGCCTTACTTTAATAACGTTTCAAGCCTTTCTGTAAAACACTCATGGGTAAGTAAAATTAAAATGTTTGCAGTAAAAAAGCAATGAATTGTAAGCTAACGTCAGCACGTTTTTAGAATATCAGCTTTGAAACAGCATTATGATGTCCCGATACAAATTGTGAATCTGTGACGAAATTTGTTCCAATTTGAGACGGTGTCATATGAAATTTAACAGAATCAGATGGTGTGGGAGTAAGGTATGAATGGTAGAAGAAATAACTCCACCTTGTTAGAAATCCAACTAAAGAACCACTGACACTGAGCAAATGTTGACGTTTATTAATATATCCTAATGCCAAGGTAACTGCTTCTAAAAATCATTAAAATCATATAGAGTGGAAGTAAGATATGAGTGGTCTTTTGTTAGTAATTCTCAGAGTCGTTAGAGTCATCAGAATTGGATGCAATTACCAGAAGATATGCATCAGGAAACTAAGACCTGTACGGCAATCAATGAAAATTTCTCGAATTCACGACATTTGTCTTGTGCATCCTTCTCCATGAGTTTTGTACATCTCGTGTCGTTTAGTACAATAAAGAAATAATAAAGAACACCGCAAATTCAATCAACTTGTCACTGGGAAAATCCTTTTTCACCAAAATACATGCCGCACGATAGGTCGAGCTATTCAAAGGAGCTGGCAAGTGGCATCATAGACGGTTCCTTACGGTTCGTGACCTTAAACTGAAATGAAGAAATAAGTCTCTGGAGCTTAATGACATGTCTATCTTCCGAGCTTTTCCCAACTGTCCATTAAAAAAGGGACGAATGTTCAGCTTTATAGCTTTATAAGAAAAAAAACAGTCTGGCATTATAATACTTAAAATAATTCTAGAAGCTTAAAAAAGCTTTTAAACGTTGACCAATTATCGCCTTGTGATGGCGGAGTAGGTCGACTATAAATCTCTGCTTTATCTTAGTTACTTAATTAGATGGCGCTACAGTCCGGGGTGGACCTGGGCCTCAACCGACAAACCTCTCCAGCCAGCACGGTTACGAGGCAGCTGCCTCCAATTGCACACGCCAAGTTAGTTCCTCCTTAGTTAGAGATCCCCCTCCACTTGTTTGCGCCACCTACCGCGAGGTCGTCCTCTACTGCGCCGTTCTCCAAGTTGGGCTTCATCCGCTCTAAATGACCCAGCCATCTTAGTCGACCTACGTGAACTCTTTTGGCTAATTCGATGTCCTTATATAGGCCGTATAGTTCGGCATTGTACCTTCTTCTCAATTGCTTTCTTAGCCCATAGAAACAACGATTGGCAAGAGTAATTCTTCGTATGATCTCCCTACTGATGTCATTTGCGGAGTTCATCATAGAGCTTAGGTAGACAAAATCCTTTACTACCTCAAAATTATATCTGTCTATTGTGGCGTTCTGTCCAAGACGCCGATGTTGGGTGTCCTTTTTTGTAGACAGTATATATTTTGTTTTGCTTTCATTGACCGCTAGACCCATCTTTGCTGCCTCGATCTCAATACTCGTAAATGCCCCATTGACTGACTGCCCGCTGAATTCTTCCGATTATGTCAGTGTCATCGGCATAAGCGAGTAGTTGTACAGACTTGTAAAAGATTGTACCTGCGGTGTTGGCTTGTGAGTTTCGTACAACTCTCTCAAGTACTATGTTAAAGAGATCGCATGATAGCGCGTCACCATGTCTAAGACCTTTCCTGACATCGAATTGTTCGGTGATGTTCTTACCGACTTTAATGGAGCAGCGAGAGTTCTCCATCGTCACTCTGCTTTATCTACTACTTATTGTTTTTGACAAGGTCTCCACTGCATAAGCCGACTTTTTATATGTGTGCCTTGGGCAGCAGAAGTGTTGCCAAGAATTTGCTATTATATTGACTGCTAGGAAGTGTTGGAAGTCCAAAACTGTATAAGATAAAGATACGTGCTATCGCATGCTGCTTTTCCTTCACTGAAACTCATTTTGACTTTTGGGCAAAATAGCCAAATCAGTTTTTTTTTGCGTTCCTTCCAGTAACTACTTGTCTAGGTTAGGTTAAAGGGTTTACACAGGAAGAGAAGCTCCTCTCCGTCACATTTACATACATCAGTGTAGATCCATTCACCATCGAGAATAACTCCCATACCACGAATTATCAAACCAGCTCATTAGCTAGCTTTCACTGACTCTCGGTTTTGTGACTGGGTAAACTACTTGCTTGCCTTAGGCGTTCACGGAAACTGAGATTGTCAAGTTATTCGATAAATATTGTCTCATGTCGCAGCTATTGTGAATCGTAGAACGTGAAGCATAGTCAGGACGATTCTGCATATCTATTTTATAATAGTGACTGTATCCAGTGACCTGGTGCACTACACCATTCCTAAGGAATAGCAAATGCATTGCATTACAAATAGCTAGTAATCACCTGCTCGAATCGAATAATGGAAGATACATATAAAAATAACCCATTTTGTCTATTCTACTTTGTTTAAGAAAAAATAATACCTTATCTCTCAAGAGAAGCAACTAGCTTCCCCCTCCATTTTTTTGAGTTCTCATTGTCTTCCATAACGATCAAGAGCATCCTCCATATCTCTACACCAAAGCAAGTGAGCACCAATAAACCAATGCGAATCACCGAAACCAATGTGGATGGATGCGCTTTGTTCTCATCTTTTCTCGATGATCCAATTTTTTGTATTTTTTTCTGTTTGTTGCCATTCCCCCTCTACTATTCTAAAATAAATTCCTCAGCTTTATCTGTGAAATCAACTGAGCATCGGAATAGTACGACGACAAAAAATTAGCATTGAAACTGCAGGATACTGCACCGGAGTGCAAAAGTGCAATTGCAGCTCTCTACTACTACTGCTTGCAGGACATTCTTTCATTTTTTTCATTTCTCGTTTTTTCTTTATTTTTTCTTTCATCTTGCATTGTCTTGGCCTTGCATTGACAATAATTTTCGTTGGCAAGCAAGTAAGATTTTCATACCGGCCGTGCCATAGATACAATGCACAGCACAACAGAATCGTTTTCTTTCTTTTTTATGAACATTGAGGTATTTTATGTGAGCGCGTGCTTTGCTGATTGCGAATCGATGATATTCCTCTTTCTCTAGGATGCGCGCGAAAGGAGCTGAATTTTATTTTATTGTCCCCATAGATGGAGGAGGTCGTGGAGAGAGGTATCTCTTTCTCTTTCCGCTGCTGTACCGATGAACAAATTGTAATAGATACATTTTATTCGATTGTCGTTGTTGTCTCTCCTGGATTACTACCAATGGCGCTTTTCACGATTTTTCCTTCTTTCCCCCACTGTGAGCTCTTCTCTTCCTTAATTTGTTAAATTTTGTGGAATATACAACAGAGTGCGGTTTCTGTGCATCTACACACATTCGGAGGACACAAACCATAGAATTAGGTAGCAATAATAGATACCTAGATATGGACAGACGGACGGCGCGGAATTCCATCCATGCATCATCATCGAGTCACATTCGCAAAGAAAAGTAAGGCAACGGCGACCAAGCAGAAGTAGAAGAGAGGAGCAGAGTTTTGTGTGATGTCGATTGGTCGCTGCTGGACCTGTATCAGTTTTCGTGGACCTAGTCACGATTTGGTAATATGTTCTGCACTGGTAGTACCAATACTGGGGGTATTTATGGCAAAGATTCCGTTCGAGGATAATGGCCAGCAGCGCAGAAGAAACTAGAAAAAAAAAATCTTTTCGGTGGTGTGGTGGCTCCCGGAATGAATTCACCGCCGCCACTGCAACCACAATCGATTACAAATTAAATGATGCTGGTTGAGCGCTTGGAAGGATGCGCTGCTGCGGATGCTTCTGTTGTTGTTGTCCGTCTAGTAGCAGCAGCGGTAGTATCTAGTCGCGCCACTACTAAACTGTGTTGTGTGCGCTGGTAATTTACTTTGGTCATTTCTTTCTGGTTAGAGATACAAATTTTTGTGGATTTTTGCGATTTCAGTTTCGGTAGCTTCTGGGTAGCCGTGGGTGAAGTCGTGATCGAAGCATTTTCAAGTTTTAAGTTACGAAGGAGTCAGTCATTTTGAAATGAACGGAATGATAAAAATCGTTTTCGAGGTTGGATTGAATGGGCGGCAGTGGGCTGCGGTTTTAGGAAAGTCTGTGTGAGAAATTGAAATCCCAAGATTCCCGCTTGTGACTGGTTATAGCTTCATTGGTATTTAGAATGGTACGTAGAGCTTTTTTGTACTTGCTTCACGGTTCTCAACTTTGACTTTTTCACATTCTTCGTACTTACCCGAAGTGGGTCATGTATTGCTGCTGAATTGAAATCTTTTATTTGGTGGAAGAAGATACTTAGATCGTCAGAAACAAAGCATGAAGGCTTTTAGACGTAATTGGGTTCAAAGATTAGAAATGTGTACATATGACCATATACATAGATTTTATTTGTATAAACGTTAGGGATTGCATCTTCTATTCTCTCCTTCTATTACAAGCATCTTATCAAGTGCATACAAGGATTACAGTCGAATTCTAAGGAAAAGCCTTTGAGTTTCCTATAAAATTATTGTACACTTCTGCACTTGATGAAATTTTTTTTGGTCTTTTGTAATATTTATTTATTTATTTTTTTTATCAACAAAGTACACGACTTTCTTAGATAAATGACAATAAGTTTTAAAAGAACAATTGTAACAGTAAAATTAACAATAAAACAACAAATCACGTAGAAAATAAGAAATTAAAATAAAATGAAGATTACAAATTATGCCCGGGTAAGAGAAATTAAAAAAATCAAACGTTTCTTTATATAAGATTGACCGAAGAATTAAAGCTAAATATATGAGCATTTGCATTATACAACTTTATAAACCCATTTATCGATGAAGAATGGACATTATTAGTTCGCCAGTGAGCTATGTTAAAAAATCGTTGAGCCAGTAGTTAGAATATTTACATTTAAAAGGCTTAGATTGCAGATGAATCAATCTCAGCAACAAGTAGTTTGTGAAGAAAAATGGTTTTAGCCACTTCTTTCATAATTTCCAGCGGTTCTAACCTAATCAGCTTAAGTCTCGGTTGGTAGTGGGGTAACTTGTTAGGGTCCAGCCCAAGGAGGTCCTTTAACGGCAAATCAACAAATTTGGATGTCTTCAATTTTTAAGATATGTACATTATAATACGAATACCAAACAATCGTTAATTTCCGAGGAAAGGAAAGTCATATAATTCTTAAGTTCATCACAAATGGAAACATAATTACGAGTAGCTCTTTTGAAATCAAACTTGAAAGAATAAGATATATTAAGCTTATAAATATAACAATTAGAAAGCAAATACAGAGACGGATTACCTATACAAATCTTCCGGAACAAGAGGTGCAAGGCTTCTGGAGACGAAACTTTCATCACTGTTATACGTAAAGATGAGGTTCGGCGATCTTGATGATTTGTTATATGGTTAACCTGAAGCAAGCCCAAGGTTTGCAGTGTCTCCACAATGTCAGATCCGGATCCAGATAAGGTGTTAATAGGACTTAAGAATGTGTAGATGAGTCCCCTATAATTTTGGAATGGTTGAAATCACCAAAGATGTACGTTTTTGCTGAGTCAGTTGAACGAGCTTCAATGAAGCGGAAGGCATCTAAGTATTTAATCACTACTGATGGTTGGTATCTCGGTGGAATAAAGACACATACAACATATTATTTCGAAGATGTTGTAAGGTCAATTCAGCTGTAGCATATTTCAATGTCGGAGAAATTACTCAGGTCAACTTCACTTAGCTTAAAGATTTTTTTTTCTATTATATTATATATTATATATTATATCCTATCCTCATATGGATTAACAGAGTATCCAATGTTAGAAAGCCTGAAAAGTTGGTGTCCCACCTGAACGGAAAAATTACCTCCATCGTAGAACCACTTCATCTCTGGTACTTATTATCTGAAAATCGGTGCCAGATTTTATGGTTTTACGAAATTAAAGATTGAAGCCCCTCATAAGTTTCGTAATTTTTTCAATGATTTGTCTGAATGCAAAATGTTGGCCCAGTATCCATCGTTGCTTGATGATGATATGAAACCTCCTTTCGAAATGTCTGCTTTAATTTTGCAGGTATGAACATGTTTGTAAGGTATCTTTGACAACACCATTGAAAAAGTAGACTTCTAGTAAAAATGTACAGAAACTTATGTGGCATACGAAATATTATATATTTTGTAACAATGGAAATATTTTTTGAAGAGAAATACAGACGTTGCGAAGACGAAGTGCCTCCAGCTTCAAGCAAAAAGGAGGGCTTGTATCAGGAGTTGCAGGAAATATCTTCCCCAGTTCCTGATACAACCCAGGCTATCCAGGAGCTGCGACGTCATAGTATGAACAAGGGCGCAACTATCTTCAAAATAATAACTCAAAAAAGGAGGAATGCATTGACGTAATTAAAAGAACTCAGCGGGCTATCACTGATGCGTTTGCAAGCATTGAAGAAGAAGCGCCCAAAGTGGGTTTAGCGATAAACGAGAACAAAACCAAGTATATGTTGTGAACAAGAAGGGAAAACCAATACCGACGAATTGGAGAGAACGTCAATATAACTTCGAAGTGCCTACCTTGGCTCTGCTATAAACTCTGAGAACGACATCAACGCAGATATCAAGTGAAGAATAACTCTTGCCAAACGCCTTCTTTTTGGGCTTATGAGGCAATTTAACAGTAAAGCCCTATCTCAAACAACTAAGGAGACTCTGCATGGGACTCTGATCATCCCAGTCCTGCTTTACGGCGCTGAAACATGGACTTTATTGAAAGCGGATGAAGATATCCTTGGTCGCTTCGAGAGAAAAATTCTGTGTAAGATATTCGGTCCCGTTTCCGTTGACGGGTTTTGAAGGAGAAGATTCACCCACGAACTATACGAGCTGTACAGCGACATCGACCTAGTCAAAAAACTGCTTATTGGACATCTGAGATGGCTAGGACATGTAGAGCGAATGGACACCAACGCTACGGCCCGCAGAGTCTTCGAACGTAACCCGGAGGGACGACGCAGTTGAGGGAATCCTCGCCGTAGGGGGCGTGCACAAGTTCAAGGGGATCTCGACTAACTTGAAGTGCACAAGTGGAGGCAATTAGCTAAAGACCGAACTAAATGGAGAGGCTTGTTAGTTAAGGCCCAGGTTTACCCCAAACTGTAGTGCCACAGTAAGTAAGTAAGAGGTATGCTTAAGAGATTTGTTCGCCAAAGTGCATTAACAATGCTTCTTGTAGATGACGACAAAATTCTGCATAGATGGCGATAGTATTGTGAATGGCTTTTGAATGAACAGTTTCCCCGGCTATACTTTCCTAGAAAGGCGATCCAATACCGAGTCAGTGGAGCAAAAGTTAAAAGAATAGGTATACACGAAACGGTGATTATTACCGTTCGATCAAGCGAAGGTCATGCACCATGAAGATCGTTGAGCGGGTATTACATGGCCGACTGTGAAAAATAATGCAGTTATATGATGATCAGTACGGGTTTGATGGGGGTAAATCAAACAAAGATACAATCTGAAGTATAGGGATCATAATGGAAGAACATCGTGATTCCAGGTTTGAATGGAATAGTGCTTTCCAAGTGCGAAAAGTTCAAATATCTGAGTTCTATGATCAATAGCGAAGCAACCTGTGATGACGACATCCACATTCGCGTAAGTAGGGTGGATGAAGTGGCGGAAAACTCCGCTATCTTCTGTGACCGAAAAATGCGTCTAAGCTGAAAGGAAGTGTGTTCACGGCAGTTGTGCGTCCAGCGCTCGGATAATAAGTTCGAAGATCCGTGGAAGGCTCCACGTCAAAGAAACCATCTCACGAAAATTAGAGCACCATCGGCTCATTTGAACCCTGTTAAAAAAGCAATACCAATGAACGTTCCAAAGATATCGCGACAGAGAAGTGGGCCTAAAAACTCCTGGATCACACAAATGCAACAACACCAGCATTTGGTTTGCCTCAGTAGCGAAGTGATCCAAAATCGGAAGGCCTGCCGATGTCAAATAGGGGTTACAATCCCTTGAGCTGAGATTGTAACCTGATCGAAATAGAAGGAAGAAGATTTTTCATTTAATAGACTCTGCTTGAAGAGTGAGAGGGTTTATACCCACATGTACATAGTACTTAACATACAGCCAGTGAAACATCAGAAGTTGAAGATTATTTATCCAATCAAATTCTATGTCAGGTTTTGGTTGTAAGAAGAATTGAACGATAAGACTCGCACACTGCATATAATTGAGGACTTACTTCCATTTCTAAGGTAGGTAGATAAATGCATCAAATTGGTCTACCTTCGAGAGAGATCTTATACATAGGTAGGTACCTAAACTCGTTGGGCAAGCCTCAATTTTTTCTTTCCATATCATTTACCATTATATAGAGATACATACATATGTCAAGTCAAAACTAAAAAAAAGAGGAAAGAAATCTTAGGTAATCGTTACAAATTAATCATCCATTTATTCCATTCCAGTGCTCTCAACTAGGTATATTCTCTATCGGCTAATCAACCTCTTTGTTCGTCTTGTACACAAAGGCATTTCAAATCCATCGAATTGAGATATCCTTTCAAAAAGGAAATCCACTTGTTTCCATTAAAAGAAAAAAAAAAAAAAACTCCAAATGCAATCCCTTTTCGTATCTTGCAGAACAAATGCCCAATCCCAGAGTGACAGGCTAATTTTTCAAGACGTAATTATTTTCTCATTCCCCTTCTCTTAGTTATTTTCCTATGTAGCATCATCATCAGCATCATCATGAACAGTGCTTCTTTCCGTCTGGGAAAGTTAGAAAAATCTCCCTCACACAACTTATACATATTGAGATATCTAGCGCAATGCACAGACTGTTCTCTGAGCGGAGCGGTGCATCTTCATTTGATTGGGTCACAAGATTAATTGCCCGAGGAAATTGTTAATTAAATTATCATCCCGGCAGACAGTCGGCGGGTGAGCAAGAGCCTACAACAACACCAGACAGACCTAACACACTTGACGCACTCTGCTGTGTACTTCTCGTAGATCTCTTGGCATCCCTTTGCTAATGGGCCAAATCATTTGCTTAAGATGTCAAGTGGATTTGAATTTCTTCTCAAATTTTTTTCTTCTTCTATGCTTTTTCGTAGTTTTTCTTCTTGGTATCACTTGTTCTTCGTTAAATGAAATAGATTTCCGCCATTTTGTCCTCAAAGGCGTTCGGGAGGACGCCCCATGATGATGGTGACGCGAGCAGCGCATAACAAGGAAAACACATCCTCATTTTCGAACTAACGTCAACCATTCATATCCCTTTTTTCCTTTTCTTTTTGTTGTTGTTGCTTGCTGGTTGCCTTTTTGCTGGTGTTTGCTTTGCTTTAGTTCTCGTTTCATGCCATGCCATCGTTGTTGCTCCTTTTTCCCAATGCCATCACAAAAATGTCAGAATAAAATCCATCAAAAGGAGGCGAGGTGGTTGGTGCTCTGTACAGGCACACAATGAAGACGGAGCTCGGCTGGCTGAGTGAAAAAGAAGACGGAGCGAGCGAAAAGCAGTTCCACCCCTTTCCATTGTTCTGCACATCAAGCAAGTTGACTGCCACATATCTGCTGCTGCTGCTGCTTGCTGGCTGGCTCTGGTTTGTTGCCGGTGAAACGAAGTTGACTGGTGTATTGGGTTTAGCTGCTGCTTTGTGTGCTGTGTTGACATGTCACTGTGATAGGAAACGCGTAGTAGTTCCAGGTTTTACTCCTCCTCCTGCTGGGATGATTTGGACGATACAATAATGATGACCGACGAAATGTACACATGGCTACCTACACTCAAAAGTGCGTCTGACTTCGAAGAACATCAAATCGATGCGTTTTTTTTGGCAATAGATATATACTTACTGGTGTTGAAGTACAGCTTGGGCTTAATAAAATAGTTAGAAATTCAGCACGGAGCTATACCCACCGCAGGAACGAATTGGACAGCCATCTTAAGCTTCAACGATCAAATAGCCGGTTTTGAAGTCAACCTCATCACGAACGATGAAGCATATTTTTACTTCAATGAATTTTCCAACGCGCAGAACACCTGCTTTTGAGAAACTGAGAACCTGAACATGTGCGAGAGCCTGGAGACCATGTTACACACACACGACGCTGAAGTACACAACACAGCATGTCAAATAATCGATTCAATTATTAGCAAATAACATCAGGAAGTTCATTTTTATCCCATTTCATTTATCCCAGTTCATTTTTATATAGTGAAGGGCACCCAGTTAATACCATCTCGGGGTAAAAACCCGTTTATTTACCAGGTTTTTACCTAAACGGGTAGTTATGTTGGTATTTATTAGAACAGAATATCTTTCACAATTCTTAATTCATTGGCAATTCTGATGAATGCGGCTCGGCTCATTTTCTTCTCTGTTTATTGGCTTTGATTTTACAGTTAGTTAAAGGCTCCAAATGTGGGATATGGACGTCAACTTCGCAGATCTTTCGGTAGTAAGACGGTTACGTTTCTTATTGAATCCAACTGAAGGTACTAAATGATCGTTCTGTTGCTGCAAAAGTTACAGGTGCCGACAAAATTCGTGCTGCAACTTTGCCTAAACTTTTACTAGCACAAATTTCGCCTCTTTGTTAAAGTATAAAAATGCTTCCGAACTACACTTTTGTTTCTTCCCATCTTAAATTTTATTTTTTATTTTTTTTGAAACGCCCCAATTACACTCCAATGCTTGCGATCGAAAGAGTACATAAATTGGAATGAACTAATGCTATTAATACAACGCACCGGAAGCTGACCAACAAGATTGCGGTAGTTTAAGTTTTGTTTTTTATGTATTGTTGGCCTATGGCATGACTTTGTGGGTACTAGTAGGTAAGGTAGTTCTAAGTAGTAGAAAAGGATCGCTTACCTAACATAAATACCCAACTTTGGGTGGGTAAAAACAAATTTCTGTATATATGTACCTGGTAAATACCCGATATTTACACTCACGAAAATACCCACCGGGTAGGTAAAAAAAAAGTCCCCTCACTGTCTCAGACTAGCGGGCACCCGGAGTGCGTTGCTGCGGCTAAGAGAAAAAAAAAAAAAACAACTGTCAGGCAGGTGCCTGGGGCTATAAGAAAACAGTTTTATACCGGTCAACAGTGGGTAAGTGATGCAACCTTAAATATTTATGTATGTCCATTTTTTTTTTACTAAAGTATTGCTGCCCGGTGCCGTGCGTTGCTGTTCATAACAAAAAATAACTAAAAAAATGCAGTACTAAAGTACTTTACTACTAAATTACTACTAAAGCAGTTGGCCGATTTTGACCAAACTTCACATGAACATTCTAGGGAAAATACCTGAATTGATTGCCTGCAAAGCTCAATCGGTTTAGTGGTTTCCGAGTCCATAGCATACAAACAAACAAACATACATTGTATTTTATACATAAGATATAAGATTCCACTTTTCCCCCTGCAGGGTCGGGGAAAGGTAGAAAAAATAGCCCTGAGGTCAGGTGTGCTTGTTGTAGAAGGCGACTAAATTCCAGAGAAATCCAGGAGCGTCTGACACATATTGTGCGGCACATCGGTCAGCGTCTGATCCTTTTGGGGCGGGTGAATATGAGCTGTGAGTAGAAGTAACTGACCTATTTACGGTAAATACAAATAAAGTTAAAAAATTATGACAACGAACAAATCAAATAGATTAAATACCGCAGGTGGCACATCAGCTAAGCTGGAAAATCCACTCTCTTTGGAGATCGGTCCCATGGATTCTCGGGGGTACCATTTATTGCTTTTACAAAAAACCAGCAGTAGGAGTACAACAACCAAAGAACTCCGCCAATTTTTACCAAGGGTTGTTCCTTCGAAAACCTCAACAAAAAAATCGAATGACGAAGCTATGAAAATATCGACAGTACAAGACATCAGTGTTCCAAAAAAAATTAACGAGGGTTCTCAAGTTGCAACAGTAATTTCTATAAAGATGAAATTCAAGCCAGGTAAGAACTTGAAGAATTGCTTAAGAGTCTCCAACAACACGTGGAATATCTTGAAGAGAAAGTCACCTTGCTCGACAGGAAAAGCTCAGCGTCCATTCAGCTAAACCAACAAAATACTGAACCTGAGATTCAAACAGATGAGGAAGAACTTGTGATCGAAACTGAAAGAAAGAAAAGTAAACCCCCATCAAAAAGCGAAAAGCAGAGAGTAGCACTGAGACTTCTGCAAAAACTCAACAAAAGGTAGTAGTAGAGAGGAGAGAGTGGCAACACCGAACACAAAAAATCGAGGAATAAAAGACATATCAGTTCAAGCTGCTCCTCATAAGAAAGCTTATGCTAAAAGCAGCAGACAAATTGCACCACCTCCAATCATGATCATAGAGCTAAAGATGTTTGGCGTGCTAAAGACCATCATTGAGAAAAACACGAAAAAAGAATACAAATACATATACTTGTACATCGTTCAATAAGGACAATTGGAAAGTCAATGTCGATGACGCTGATGCATAATACAGGGTGGGCCAACTACAAGTTTCTTTTTAAAAATGCAATAAAACAAAAAAATGAAATTTCAAGTGGCTGCCTCGGCTGGCCTCGCAGTAGCGCATTCTATCACTCCAATTTTCCAAGACCTTGTCGATGGTTTCGGGCTGTAGCTCACGGATTGCTTGGATGATATTGGCCTTAAGTGCTTGAATCGTTTCCGGATTGCTGGTATAACATCGGTCCTTCACGGTTCTCCACAAAAAAAAATCCAAAGGGGTCAAATCGCAGCTCCGAGGCGGCCAATTGGCATCGTCAAGACGGCTGATAACACGATTGTGGCATGGGCTGTGTGGCATGGTGCGCCATCCTGCATAACCCAGAGGTCGTCCAAATCCATGTCTTCGATTTCAGCAAAAAAAAAAGTCATTAACATGGCTCTGTAACGCCCACCGTTGACCGAAACGTTGTTCCCAGCCTCATTTTCGAAGAAAAATGGTCCAATGATTCCACCACTCCACAATCCGCACCAAACGGTCACTCTCTGTAGATGCATTGGCTTCTCGACAATAACGTGCGGGTTTTCCGAGCCCCAGATACGGCAATTTTGTTTGTTAACGTAGCCGCCGAGATGAAAATGTGTCTCGTCAGAAAAGATGATTTTTCGCCCAATATTGTTGTCCAATTCAAGCTGCTCTAAGGCCCAAACTGCGAAGCGATAACGAAGCGGATGGTCGTGCGCTTTCAATTGCTGAATCAATTGGACCTTGTAAGCGAATAATCCTAGATCTTTGTGCAGAATTCTCCTCAGGCTAGTGCGTGAAATGTTGAGCTGTTGAGATCGATGACGAGTTGATGTTCGTGAATTGAGTCTCACACTCTCGGCTACAGCAGCCACATTCTCGTCTGTGCGCACCGTACGACGACAGGGACCATGAGTGTTGTCCACTATCATACCAGTCTCACAAACTTTTTGCACAAACTTGCGTACAGCAGGCGCGGTGGGTGCTTCATTTCGGCGAAAACTTATTTTCAAAAAACGCACTGTTTGGGTCACACAGCACTCACTTTGGAAATAAGTTTTCAATATTTCCCAATGTTGTTCAAGCATAAAGCGACTCATTTCGTTCCGCGGGGATATGATACTGACTTTCTGTCAAGATTTCGAGCGGGAAAAAGCTGTCAGTGTCAAAATAACGTATGACTTAAAAAGAAATCACTAGATGGCCCACCCGTTATAACATAGATCTGTCATTGAGGAACTGAATTAAAATAAAATACAGTGGCACTCGTATGAAAATAATGCTACATGGTCCACAAAAGTAGTGGCTAGAGGTCTTCACTCATCGTGTGATGCAAAAGAAATCTTTTAAACTTAATTCAAAAAGGATTTTAAACTCCGAAAGCCGGCAATTTAATAAAAAATGAGACATTAAAGATTCCAGATGTGAAATCCGTGATAAATAAAAGGAATCGGCCTTTATGCTTCATGCTCACTTTTGACAATGAAGAAAGTGTCGAGAAGATAAACCTATACATTATCAAATCAATTATGGGAAAAGTTGTAAAAAAAGAGCCACTTCGTTCAAAATTGTCCAACATTGTAAACGTTGTCAAACATTTGAACACACACAATACTGCAACCACAACCTATTCTCAAATTGTTAAAAATGTGCGGAAGAATGAGGAAATTTCCATGACAGAAATGGTGGCGCTTATCCCTAAAAGAATAGTTAAACAGGGTTTTACAATAATACAGGATTTTACAATAATGGACAGAACATTTAAAATCGCAACATGGAACGCAAACGGTCTTTCACAGCACACGTCTGAACTGAACATCTTTTATACATGAAAAATTTAGACATTTGCCTGGTGACGGAAACACATTTCCCCATTGTTAAAAGTCTTGATATTAAAACACCAAAATATACCTGTTACCACGCTCCACATCCAGCTGATGAAGCTAGAGGAAGATCGGCTATACAAGTTCATTAATGAGAATATGCAAGTTTAAACAATAAGCATTTGCTTAAAAAATTTCAAGGTAGTAGCAATTTATTGCCCACCCAAGCATTTCCCAACAGGAGAAGATTATACAGAACTTCTAAAGTTGCTGGGACATAAATTTCTTGCTGGTGGTGACAGCAATGCCAAACATACCCACTGGGGATCTAGGTTAACAACAACAAAAGGAAGAAGGCTTTATCAAGCATGCCTCAAATACTAGTACAACTGCGAAATCTTTTCCTCTGAATCGCCTAAATACTGGCCACATGATCCCAACAAAATTTTAGAACTAGTTACTTTTTCGTATCAAAATGTATTAAACGAAATCATATACCTAAGTGTTTAAGGTAATTATGACTTATAGTCAGATCATACTCCTGTGATCTTGTCACTAAGTGAAACGGAAGTACGAGAAAAAAGTTATCCTAAGCTTCTAAACAAGAAAACGAACTGGACGAAATTTTTCTAAACCTAAGATTTCCTATGGAAACAAAATAGCAAATTTGCCATGAAGTGGAACAATTCATTGCTGATGTAAAACAGGCGGCACACCAGGTAATTTGAACAGGAGACAACCTGAAACAAAGTACCTCACCGGAATAAGGGAGTTGGTATTAGAAAAAATGACGGCACGCAGAAAATGGCAAACCACAAGGTTCGTAGACGATAATGCTGTGTTCAGCAGTCTTAATAATGATCTCAAAAAATGAATCTATTAATTTCTACTAAGCATAACGACGGACGCGTCTACCGACTACTCCTTGTGGAAAGTAGTTAAGCGTCTAAAAAGACCACAGTTTCTAAATCGATAAATGGATCGGAAACCCGAAACAAAAGACTAACCTGTCGCAGAACATCTGCCGAACGTTTTTAAACCATTCTCGTCAAGTACAGCTACTGAAAATCTAGAGTTTGTTGATAAAAGGGATGAAGCTGTAATAAAAGTTGTCAGTTGACCAGGTTAGGATGCTCAGGTGGACCCTCCATCCTTCTCCATCCTCCGCCATTGACTCCAACTCATCAGGACGAATCCCTAGACGACTCCAGTACGGATGTCGGACTTGGTCTAACCATCTATTTCTAGGCCTACCTGATGGCATATGTCCCACATCATTGGAAAATTGCTGAAGTAATACCCAAGCAAGTAAAACCACCAACAGAAGTAACATCTTACAAACCGATATCCCTTATACCAATTACGGCAGAGGTTTTCGAAAAATTGCTCCTGAAAAGGCTTAGCAAAATCATCGAAGAAAGAAGTCCCGAATCATCAGTTCGGATTTAGAAATAAACATTCCACGATAGACCAAGCGCATCGAATTATGGATCTAGTGGAAAAGGCACTGCAAGAAAAATAAGTCTGTTCGGCACTATTTTTAGATGTTGGTCAAGCCGTAGACAAGGTTTGGCATAAGGGCCTTGTGTATAAACTGCAAAAGCATTTATCTAGAGAGTATTATGGAAATTCTATATTTAAATCGACTCTTCCGAGTTCGATACGAACAAGAATATTCGAATATTCGTGTTCCACACGGAAGTGGCCTAGGACCAATCCTGTATCTGTTGTATACTAGGGATATTCCGGTGGACAACAATGCCATGATGGCTACTTTTGTGGAAGAAACTGCAATATTAGTATCTGATAAATGCACTGTGAAGGTAACCGAGAAACTGCAGAATGCAGCCAATAGAGTAAGTGATTGGACGAAACAATGACGTATCAAACTCAATGAGACAAAATTAACTCACATAAACTTCACAAATAGAAAGATAAACAATCTTCCAATATTCATTAACAACCAAATTGTACCCTATGCCAATACAGCAAAGTACCTTGGAATGACTTTGGACGTAAAGTTAAAATGAAAAGAGAAGAACTAAACCTGAAATATAGAAATATGTACTGGTTATTGGGAAGGGACTCAGATATGTCGTCAATCCAGAATAAAATCTTGCTATAAATATAAGCAATTAGCCTATCTGGACGTACGGCATCCAATTATGGGGCTGTATAAAGAAAACAAATATTCAAACTATGCAGACATTCCAAAACAAAGTCCTTCGTGGAGTAATAAATGCCCCTTGATATACAAGAAACAGCGATTTGCACCATGACCTACAAGTACGCATGGTGACGGAAGTGGTTAGCGAGCACGCTGTGTCTCACAATTAGCGTCTGTAAAATCACGTCAGAAACTGTCTAAAATGTACGAGACAATATCCGGAGATTGAGACAAACCAAGCCTCATGAGCTTATTGTCTAAAAGCTAAGCGTAAGTACTTACAATTTTAAGCTTTCGGCAAGGTGATTTTAAATATAAGAAAGAGAAATCATTTGTCGATCTTGGATAGATTCGTGGTAACCGAGAACTAGCAAGTATCTTTAAGATTCACAGAACATGGACTGAGCTCCGACTGAGGATATCTCATGGTTTATATCGGGGTAGGTACCGCCGAACATCTGACGTGTGTAATTCGATATACATATATATATATATATATATAAAAGAAAAGGTAGCTCGCTTCGCCTACGGAAGGGTAGTTAAACATGTTGGACATGTCTTTTTCGCATACTCCGCTCGCTCTCTATCAAAATTGGGTGTAGACCGGAACTAGTAGACTTATGCTCATGAGAATATCTCTGAAATTGGAATTCGTAACTCGCTTCGCTTGCGGCAGGGGCTTTCAGTTTCAAAATATCTTACGCATTCTGCATATTTTACCCACTTTTCATTAAAAATTTATTATAAAAAAAGACTCAACAACTTAGCAGCAATTTTTAATTTTTAGGCTAATGTTGATGGTACGCTCATTTTGTCTTGTTTTGGGTGATTGCTCATTTTCGAACTTTGGACGATGTCCCTTGGAAAATTATTCGCATAGCCGAAGCTTCAAAACCAAAACACCACAATGAGAGTTAGCATATATATATACCACAACAATTTTAAGGAAGAGATTGTAGGATGGACCATCGCAAAACATACCAAACGTAGAACCATAGCCAAAAATTAATTTATAATAATTGAGTGTAGTGTATGACAGATTAGGGTAGATGAAGGGCACTACCCCAATATACTGGATTAGTAAACATTTCATCGAATATAATCCTGGATCTTGCCAGAACCATTACTATGAGAATTGCCAAAGTTGAACAGATGTAACCATAAGACACTATCCTAAATCTTCCCAAAATTTCAACTACAGATACAACTTCAAACGACCTATAGTAATACTAGCAAGCCATTAAAAGTGCCGCAACTCATGCAAACTACTACATTGTGCATGAGCATCAGAAAAGTGTACATTACACCAGCAAAACCGGGCGAAATTAAAGCTGGAAAGTAGGACGGAATCCTGTAGAGTATTGTTTTGGATGGCTAGGGAACCAGACAAGATTCAGGAAAGGCTTAGCCGTATAACAGGTGAAGCACATACAATATGATAACGCACTGGCACAAGTTTTTTGTGTTCATGAAATATTTTAAGGGTGCATGGGCTAACCATATGTTAAAAAATATCTTTATTGGGGCACGAGTTAGGAAGTAATAAGTACCACTATTCAAAGCAAAAGTATACGTAAATTGGACTTTGAGATATTGAAAGGCCTTTAAACACTTTAAGGCCTAGTTTTGTACCTACACATATCTAGAACTGCCAGAATACTATAAAGCTAATGTAAACCTCTTCAAAAATGCTTTATTGTCGTTTTGCTTCTTCACTATATTTTCAGCCACGCTCCGAAATGACAAATTAAAGAGAACGAGATTGTAGCTAAACTTCTATAGGTCCTTTTTTTTCTAATAAAATAAGATCAATAACTTCTCAACAGATAAATAAAATCTGACGGAAACGCTTTAGAAGCTCCCTCATAGACATGCAGACTTTGATTTGAAGATCCGGAAACTGGAAAGATTTTTCTCATATACGTCATGCCTGGGCTTATAGCAGACTCGCAATGTTAGGTCGTATTCTAAAGACTTTAAACTTCAATATCCTTGTTGAAAAAATCTGCTTGAAGACTAGTCTACAATGGTTTAAAACGGATACTAATTAGTATCTTAAGCTATAGCTGTAAAAGAAACTTAAGACCTTCGGTTCCATTATCAAAGTTCATCGATCTTTTTGAATTAAAGAACTTGTAACAACATAGGTAGCAACTATATTATCTTCTAGCGTAAGGATCTGTTACGTCTTTTGTTGCCTAAAGTTAAAAAAAAAAGAATCTAAATCATCATTGTAGCGCTCGGATTAAGTCTAATCAGTGGTATACATTAATCACAATCAAAAATTCCACTCCCATATCCGAAAAATTCCATATTCAAAGGCTCACTACGATAAAGAGTTTTCCCCAATCAATGTGATACACAAAAACGAGAATCCACTACGATCCCATGAAGCAACATATTTTGCCCTTCAATATCTTTCCGCAGAAATCCAATCCGTAGCCATGTATCCCAGAGAGATTCCTTTCATCGCTAAAGCTGTGCTGTGCTTCTGGCTTGAAGTGCACAATGTCGTCCATCAGCAGACACAATAGCGACAGTATAGCACGATTTTCGGCATCGTCCTTTGTGTGTGCTGTACCCTTAGCCTGGTGATCGACGAAGAATGAAACGATCGCAGTTGTTGTCGTCGTCGTCGTCCTCGTTCGTTTTTGTTGTCGTTTTCGTCTTGCAGTTCCAACAACAATCGGTAGATGAGCAGATGAAACGCGTCTCCACCATAGCAAGGTGCATAACTCACTGGATGGCGGCGCGGTATAATTTATTGAAAGAGATCCTGAAGCCTGGCGATTGTTTTGATGATGGAACAGGTAGTGACCATTCTCCCACTCTTCACCCACTCACCAAGCTCGCTGCTTATTAGTGTCATTGGCTTGGAATGGTAGTCGTATTCTGTTTTTTTTTTATTTCGCTTCTTCTGTGTCCAGTGGGAATTATCACCAGAGACTTCAATTTGGACTTGTCTGCTTGGCGGAGTTTTAATAAGATGCGCATTCTGAAGACAAAAAGCAGAATAAAAAAAACCATCCAAATGTTTAATTAAGTGATGATGACTATCTTGGTGCGACTGCGAATGTGAATGCGAGAATATGCGACACGACTGTGCGACTGTACGGGGAGACGGCTTCTGTTGGGAGTGTGCAATTAATTCGCGAGATTCGCCACTGAAAATCAATTTTCATCCCAATTTTCGTTGTTAAAAGTTAAATTCCATTGGGCTACTGAAACAGGCGACGGTTATCGATTGCGAGAGATCTACGCACGACGTTTGCAGTGGTGGTTTGCAGAGATGCACACTTGACAAAGGAACTGGATGTTCCTGGATGTAGAGAACAATACCACAAAAAGTACAAGCTTCACACTTGCTTTTGTAGTTCCAAGCGAAGCGATCCTGACAACATTTTGTTTTTAATTCTGTGTCAGACAGGATCTTCTTCCTCTTATCAGTGAGGTTATGATCCGAAAATAAGGGATCACAACCCTCCCACTTCACCGCATTTCTACTGATCCGCCTGTGGGGTCCGCCTATTTGACCTCAGAAAATATCGACAGCCCTGCCGATTTTGGATCACTCGGTTACTGAGGCCAATGAAATGGCGATGTCGTCGCATTTGTGTGATCCAGGCGTTTATAGGCCTGCCTTTCCTACATCGCGATGTCTGTGTCATACAGGAACCATCAAGGCTAAAGAAAGAAGTAGCACCAACTGGTTTCAGGGAATCCAACTCAACCTTACTTTACCGTGAGTGTCTAAAGTCGCAAGATTGGTAGGGTAGTCGATTTAATCAGCGTTCTTTATTTGCACTTTCTCTTTACTACTCAGAATTCAAGCTGCAATTTTGTAACAGGTATGAGCAGATTGTACTTAGTCTCTCTCCCCAAATACATAAATCTGTGTTCGATATTGGAAATCAATGAGGCCAGTGTTTAGTAAAAACCTATGTTAATGTAAGGCTGTCTATCATCACTCCTCTTAAAAACATTAGAACGACTGATTGATATTCACTTACGCAACAGTATTAATAAGAAACTACAGTCGGCGGCCCAACATGCCTACTGCAATCAGGTAGATCAGTGGAGATGGCATTACACTTACTAGTGCGTAATATCAAATATTCGCTGTCTCATAAGGAGTATACAATGGTTTCTTTTCTAGATATAGAAGGGACTTTCAACAATGTCAATACATCAGCGATAACAGCTCACTCTGAGAATTGATTAATCTATTGCTTAATGGTCGGATTATCATCTCTAAGCTGGGTGGGACGTTTACCAGAAGATTCGTAAGTAGAGGCACTCCGCTAGGAGGTGTTCTATTCCCTCTTTTTTGGGATTTGGTGGTGAATGAACTATTTATAATCATGGAAAGCGTAGGATGCACGGCGATGGTTTATGCAGATGATGTCGCTTTAGCTGTCTCAGGAAAGCAAGCAAATGGCAGCGAATGCAGCCGTTCGCCCGAAGCTACCTTACAGTGCTCAAGAAAAGAATTTGGCCGTGCTTCCATTCTGAATAAGTTCAAAATCTCTGCCGAGAACACGGACTCCACCCTCCCACCTTTAAATTTTGACAAGAACTTCCTTGTCACCATCCCCTCCAGATCACTCTGGAATGACGATACATTTTTAGAAGATGGGTTGATTCACTTCTACACTGACGGCTCAAATCCAAGGACGGAGTTGGTGAAGGTGTTTTCTCTGACAGGTTTAACCTTAAGCTCTCCTTCCGTCTTCGAAATCATTAGAAAAGTGTGATATCCATTAGAGATATCCGCATTTTTTTCCAGACAGCCAAGCAGCAATCAAATCCCTGGAATCGATCTCTATAAATTCTTTAGTATCTAGACTACCGATCGTCTCTCGCGGAGATGGCTGAGCAGTTGAATATTCACCTGTGTTGGGTGCCGGGGCGTAGAGACATTCCAGGGAATTGTAAGGCCGATGAACTCGCCAGAATAGAAACAACAATACCAATCCTGCCGGACAAACGCTCCTTAGGTATACCAATTAACTCAAGTTTAAGCTGGATGTCATCGAGATTACGATTCTTAGGTGGACTAGTAGACCCACATGTCTAGCGACAAAACAGATTTGGCCAAAGCTGAATCTAAAACGTTCTAAGAATTTGATTTCTCTCAACAGATTACATATCGGCGCTACAATAGATGTCATTACTGGGCAAGCATGCTACAAGGCTGGGCCTTTTTGCGAACGACTTTTGTAGAAGATGCCTGGATGAGGAGGAGGAAGAAACTATTCTTCATCTTCTTTGTTTCTGCCCAGCTCTCTCCCGCAGGAGGGATCTTCAGTTAGGAGCCTTCTATAACACCGATATAAGCGTTCCGACAGACATACCTAGATATTAAGAGCATCCTACGATTCACTAGAAGCTCAAAATGGTTTAACGAGTAGGTAGAGAAAAACTTTCTCCATGATCCACGTGGTATAATAATGGATCTTTTATTGGTCTAAGTGTGTTGGCGATTCCTAGCTGACAGCCACTTCAATCTAACCTAACATAAAAGAAACATCGTTCTTCTGGCCCAACCATAAGATACATAGGTACTCCATTCTAAGTAAACCCAATTAGCAGCAACTTCTTAAAATTCCACGGATAAAAAAACAACATTCTAATGTCTTCCCAACAAATACGTAAATCCTATATATGTACCTCCAATTCAAGAATAAGCAAGCAGCCACTGACAGAAAGTTAATAATTTTATGCGTGATTAATCACATGCAAATAGGCGGCACCAAAACAACAATCCCATGTATACACAAGTCTTATGAAACAATCAGCTATAACACCTCGCCATTGTGTGCCATTGGATACAACAAAACCAAGAGAAAAACAAAAAAAAAAGCCAAACTGAACCAACAAAACCAGAAGGCGGCTGCTGCTACAGTAGCAACAAGTACTCTCCTCTATATGTCGTGTAAGAGTGCCGTGCACACAAGCATAATACACCGCCTTCTTCTCGCACCTCCCGCCACCTTACACCCCACGGAGCAATTTTAATTTTCTCGAATAAACAAAAAAACCCGACCAAACTGATCGCGTTTAATTAGCAAATCGTATATAATTAATTAACTGGTTCAACACACAGCCACCATAGCCGGGTTACCTTGTATCCGGAAGATACACATGTATCTACATGCGTCAGACAAGCGCGCGTTTAACGCATATTTTTCTCCACCGGAAATTTTCGCCCCCAAAAAAGTCAAATAAATAAAATTCCTAACAAAAAAAAAACCCAAATGACAAGCAAATTTGATTGGTTCAGATAGTTAACTCGAAAATTTATGCGCATTAGGCTGACGACGAAGTTGATTTGTTTGGTCTACTCTCAATTGGTTTGATCGTTGTTTCTCTTTCGCTCGATCGCCTCTGTGGGGCTCTCTAATGATGGAATGCAGTATGGGTAGAAAAAAAGTAAAATGATTTGACGCCCCAATGCATTGCGAACGCCCCCAATTACGCGGGCGGTGAAACTTCAAACAACGTGTGCACCACCAGACAACGACTACGACGACGACGACGAGTTTGACGTCGTCGACAACGACGAGCCAGCCTAAATTGTTTAGGTGTCGCGCCAAAATAAAAAAATCTCGATCTCTATCGATAGAATTGATGTGTATCTTCTTGTTTTATCTTTATGTGTTTCGGTGGTTTTTTTTTTTTCTCTTCTATCAGATGCGTGTTTACTTTTCGATTTCCGAAAGCGAACACGAATACGGAATATCGATGAGATATTAGGTGATAGCTGAGGAGAACGTTTTCGATCAAAGAAAGATGAAAGTAAAGGCTATATCGCCTTTTGATTTCGATATACCAATTATTGTGTATGGGCAATAAAAATATGATTGCAACGTGATCAATGAAATTTTGTGCGCAAGAGATCGAGATACTAACCAGACAATTGGAATCTCATAAAATTATAATTTATTAACTCGGGTCTTAACAGAGCTTTTTGTTTTTTTTCCTGTGCCAGTTGCTCGGTGATATTGCGAAGGAGAAAATCTTTGAACATCGTTAATTAATTATTTTTACGCCCAACAAGTAATGTATACCTGTGTGATTCCTTTACAAGAGAATGTACCTTTATAGCATAATCAATTCCTCATAATAGCCTTTGAAGTTTTTAGTAATATCAGACATTTACAGACGCAACAAGTAGTGATTTGTGATAACGATTAGTCACGAAATCATTATAGGTGGATAGTTTTCCAAAAAAAAAATGCTGATCGCAGTACCCCATCATTTCCTACTTGAATTTTCCAGCATGGCAAACATATTGGCAGATCATCTGAATCCATTTATAGAAATAGGTTGATAGACCGAGAATTTTCTCAATAAGTGGAGCAAAAAAAGATTGACATCAATCTTAATAAGTCGGTTTTAGGTGTAGCAACGGTATTTACTTGCTTTCACTTCATTAGTATAAGAAACCATGAATCTCCGCAGCCCTTCTGACTTCACGTACGAGTACGAGTATTTGCGGAAAAGAAGACTTCAAAGAACCAGCGAGATCCAGAAAAATTCTAATCCGCTGGTGGATATCTTCCGAGAAGTGAATGTGGTTTCTATACTGAAGGCTGGCAAGGAGTGTCAAGGACTTTAGGCTTTAGAGATACGAAATAAGGCATATCTTGCAATTAGCACGCATTAGTAAAAGGCGTTGAGACAGCTTTACGTAGTCTCGAAAACTGAAGGATTCATGTAAGTTAAAGAGACCATCCTCGCTGTTTTCATCGAAATAGCAGGAACTTTCAATAACGTGAAAATGGAAACAATAGAAAACGCACCGGTGCCAGTATAGAAGTATGCGTTTGGATAGTATCAACGCTAAGGAACCACATCGTTACATCAAGTCTAGGAGAATGCACACAGAAAGTATCTATGACAGAGGAACATCCCAAGGAGGGGTACTCTCACACTTCTCGACCTACTAGTTATAAAGTAGTTATAAACGAGAAACAATTTTAATTTACTTCTAATAAATCTATTTATCAATGCCTCTGCAAAGTAAAATGCTATTTACATTAATGCAGAAAACTACTGGAAAGCTAGAGCGCATGGGCACAGTTAAATACTGCATTCGATATCATATCAGTGTAATAACTAATTGCTCGTGGTCCCATATATGGTTTTAATCGTAGTTACTCACTCCGTGCCATATTATTCACTCCGGGTGTAAAGCAGGTTAAAGTGAATTTTAAACCCGACAATTTAATTAGCATTTTTTAAACCCGGAAATTTAAACCTAGGTTCATAATATTCACTGAAAAACATGCATTAAACCCGGTGGATTAATGATGCATTTAACCCGGATTTAAAACAGTTTAAACTCATTTTTAGAGGGTTTTAAACCCACGTATTGTCAAATTTTGACAGCGATAGGGTGTCACCTGCAGTCGATGAGATGACATCAACGCCAACAACAAGTCAGACATCGAATTTATTTGATGATGTGTCTCCTATATTGTCGATCCCTGCCCTAACAGTGGCTGTAGTAGCAACAACAGCCTCATTGAATGATGAAACGGCCAATGGCCAGAGGGTGGTTCACCATCTGCTGTTCTATCAGCTTTTCCAGAAATTCATCTTCTGTCGATGAACACATCAACATTTCATCAATTTCAGGAATGAAATCCATTTTTTTGGTTCTTGCTACTTTTTATATTTATTTCACTTTTCCTGCCTCCTGCGAACAAAGAAATGTCAAATGTGACTCGAGCAAAACGAGCCAATATTATGAAATTGTATTTTAATCCGAGTTAAAGTACTTTAATTGGAATTTGATCGGGTTAAACGCCAACCAGGTTTATACAACTGGGCTTAAGTTCCGGTTTAACGAGTGAATATTATCGACTTGGGTTTCATTTTCGGGTTAAACTCACTTAAGCCCGGATGTAAATTTTAACCCGGGTTAAAGTGAGTGAATAATATGGCCGTTAGGATGCGCATTAGAAAAAGAGAGCTTCTTATACCGTCATTTTCGCTTCAGTGATATCAATTTACCAATATGAAAAATTTAGCAGATGGGACATTATTCGAATCCGTAAGAACACATAGGACCTATGTTCAAAGTGCTATAGCACCCTTTGTTGTGATAGTCATAAAAATGTTAAAAGGACATATCCCATTAACCAATCATTTAGAGAAAATAAAGATAATTAATTTACAGCATGTTTGTAGAGGTTGTGACGGATATTGAGGAGGATACCGTACACTTTCAACTCGCCTATCGGCAGCTTTTGCAACAAATGAAGTTCCTATTCCAGAAGGCCATAACCACATCAAAAAGTAAATTCTAAATACCTCTCTAAAACTAATAAATCTCTTCTTGTAATAGGTCCTCGGGTATCGCAAAGGGCACGCACAATTTAACTTACTATATCCTCTGAACAAGGTCGATGCTAAAAAGAAATACTAAATGATTCTAATACAATTGCAATTGTAATACAAAGTGTAAATACATGTGCTCTACAAATTCCAAGTTTGCATTTGGATGAAGAGGATCACCGACCTATCCTAACGCTATCTGAGTAATGAGACAAAGGCTTTAAGTCAGTAAAATCAGAAGTAAAGGGCATATCATTTGTGCACATTGGCTGTATTAAGTCGGTGGGTTATCCGGCGAACAACAACGATTCTTTCGCGTCTTAACCACTCGTGGTGAAGGTAAGACCCATGTGAAGGCAACTCACACGTACTTCAAAAGAAGATACGTTGGTATGTACCCTTAATGAATACCTCCTCCGTAACAAGTAGGCTATCGAGTGATTCACTAACAAAGGAAGCATGAAACCCAAGAAAAATACTCTTTTTTTAATAGTATGCTGTATGGCTTTTTTCGCACACTGAGCTGTAGCATCTGCATTGATAACGCCAACCAATCGATGGTGGTAGAGCCGATGACGGTGACCCAATACCTAAATTCACTTGCGGCACATAAGTCTACTGTTGAAAGAGTTAATATAAACAAAATCAACAAAGTAATCGATAAGACGCACACTCTGCACACATGTACAAGCCTCCTGGAATGGTTGATGTAGAAAAAGCTAATATGTAGCTATAAATAAATAGTCAAAAAATACAAGTATGTGGACCTTATAATGACACCGAGTGGGCACAATAGACCACTAGGTCACAGTGCAAAATAACCCTACACATTAATGACACCGAAACTACCTATAAATGCTCAATTAAGAGAGAGAGAAACTGAAGCTAAGAATTGTACAAACAGCATATGAAACTTTGTCATGGGAAAGAACTACTTGAAGATATCCAGTTACCTTGCATACTAACAAAACAAATACAGTAATACCCCGACCTACGCTACCCTGTTTTACGCGAATTCGGAGATACGCGGTTTTTCTTTTTGCTCATCGCGCGCATCGGCGTGTTCGGTTTACGACAAGTTCGAACGTGTTCCGTGTGAAATAACAATTCCAATTCCGTAAAACATTACGTACGCAGTGCAAATTCGGTTTATGACAAGTTCGGACGGGTATCTCTTGGTCCCACCTATCGCGTAAGTCCGGGGTATTATTGTAATTATAAAATAATGTATATTGTTTTGAAGCCTGAAGAAATCTGGAAAGAAGTAATAAGGTGATGGTCAGACTTACCGGTAATCAAGAATAGTTAGAAGCACAATGAAATGAAAATCCTTAATATCCTTAATTTACCAAATCGAGCAAAAATAATCATCAAAGGAACATGGTGGTGGAGTGATGAAGACAAAGAAGTGATAAATGAGAAAAAAGCGGCTTTCAAAGCCTCCTCCTCTAATAATAGAGACGAAAAAGCCTGCCTGAAAGTGGAATATAGACGTTGCAAGAAACAAGAGAAGAAGAAGTGCGCCCAACTCCAAGCAGAGAGTACGGGAAGCCAGTATCGGGAGCTGGACGAAATATTTTCCCCGCTTGTTGATACAAACCAAGCTATCGAGAAGCTGTGACAACAAAATATCAATAAGGGCACAACAACAGTTTACCAAAATAGCTGCCCATAAATGGAGGAATGTTCAACAGATTCTTTCGTCAAAAGTTCATTAACAATGGTCATGGCCAGCATCTTGTGGATGACGACAAAATTCTGCATAGGGGGCGACAGTATTGTGAATGACTTTTGAATGAACAGTTTCCCCGGCTATGCTTTCCAAGAGCCACCCCTAACTCTGAACAAATACTCGACATTATAGCCGAAGAAGGTAGTAAGGCGGTCAAATACTCAAAAAACAAAAACGAAAAGAGGTTGTGCCAGACGTGATGCCCTATGAGCTCTGGAAAAAGATGGCAAGCATTGGGTTCAGATGGCTCAAGATTCTCATCTCCAAATTTATAAGAGGTGATCCAATACCGAACCAGTGGAGGGAAAGTTTCCTTCTCCCTGTATACATGGTGGGCCAACTACAAGTTTCTTTTTAAAAATGCAATAAAATGAACAAAATGAAATTTTATCCATGTATTATGGCTTTATTAGTAAGAGCAAATATTCCCATTAATTATGGAATACAACGTCGTTCAAGTGGCTGCCTCGGCTGGCCTCGCAGTAGCGCATTCTATCACTCCAATTTTCCAAGACCTTGTTCATGGTTTCGGGCTGTAGCTCACGGATTGCTTGGATGATATTGGCCTCAAGTACTTGAATCGAATCCGGATTATTGGCATAACATCGGTCCTTCATGGTTCCCCACAAAATAAGGTCCAAAGGGGTCAAATCGCAGCTTCGAGGCGGATGTCCAATTCAAGCTGCTCTAAGGCCCAAACTGCGAAGCGACAACGAAGCGGATGGTCGTGCGCTTTCAATTGCTGAATCAATTGGACCTTGTTAGTGAACAATCCTAGATCTTTGTGCAGAATTCTCCTCAGGCTAGTGCGTGAAATGTTGAGCTGTTGAGATCGATGACGAGTTGATGTTCGTGAATTGAGTCTCACACTCTCGGCTACAGCAGCCACATTCTCGTCTGTGCACACCGTACGACGATAGGGACCATGAGTGTTGTCCACTAGCATACCAGTCTCACGAACTTTTTGCACAAACTTGCGTACAGCAGGCGCGGTGGGTGCTTCATTTCGGCCAAAACTTATTTTCAAAAAACGCACTGTTTGGGTCACACAGCACTCACTTTGGAAATAAGTTTTCAATATTTCCAAATGTTGTTCAAGCGTAAAGCGACTCATTTCGTTCCGCGGAGGTATGATACTAACTTTCTGTCAACATTTCGAGCGGAAAACAGCTGTCAGTGTCCAAATAACCTATGAGTTAAAAAGAAATCACTAGATGACCCACCCGTTATAAAGAGAAGGTGGGTACACGAAACTGTGATAATTGCCGTTCGATCAAGCTAATGTCGCACACTATATAAATCTTTAGGCGGGTATTAGGTGGCTGACTGCGAAAAATAATACAGCTATCTAATGATCATCGCGGATATATCGACCACAGATGCAATCCAAGCATAGTTATCATAATAGAAAAACATAGTGATTCCTTAAGGGATTAACATACGTATTGCATTGGCTGACTTTCAAAAAGCATTCGACAAATAATCACGAGATATGATACGGGTGGCGCTAAGACATCGATGGGTTCCGTAACCTATGCAGAAATGATTATAGAATAATAAGATGCCCCGCTGGAGAAACTGAAGTGCTCCCAACTAAATTCGGAGTAAAGAAAGGCAGGCCTAGAGACTCCTGTGAAGAAGCGATCCAAAATCAGGGG
The DNA here is from genome assembly GCA_945910035.1 of Brachypalpus laphriformis. Classification (NCBI taxonomy): domain Eukaryota; kingdom Metazoa; phylum Arthropoda; class Insecta; order Diptera; family Syrphidae; genus Brachypalpus; species Brachypalpus laphriformis. The sequence continues at coordinate 193,056,632 of OX246753.1, read as the reverse complement.
GGCTGCCGATATTTTCTGAGGTGAAACAGGCGAACCCCACAGGCGGATCAGTAGAAATGCAGTAAAGTGGGAGGGTTATGAACCCTTGAATTCAGATCATAATTTCGCCGAAATAGAAGGGAGAAGAACCAAATCGAGCAAAACTTTCACAACGCGCAAATCAGTTCCCATGGAGTGTACAAGAAAATCGATCACCTTGTACGTTATATTTATTTCAACGGAGCAGTCAGCAAGAAACTCATAGCTTGGACTTTCAAACCACGAGCGGGTTTACTCGCACTAAATGCAAACCGGTTTCGAGGAACTAATCGCAGAAATTGCTCTCTATGCAATCAGAGTGAAGAAGATGCGGTACACTTTACAGGAAAAGAAAAAACGAGCCTTTTTCAATATTTGAGGTATTCTTTTCGACGTTAACATCCACTCAACCCATCTGCGGTTGTGTATGCGAATTGATCGAACCTTCGTTAGAGTAAATTAGAATCGATCCTAGCAATAGAAGAAAAAAGGACAGCAGAAAACAGAACGATCATTCTTTCATTTCGGTTTTATAGTACAAGGCAAAGTGATTAACAGTAAGCACTCTGCAGGTAACTAATAGACTCAGCAGCGCAGGAGCCACCCTCTCCTAGATTATTTTAATCCGCCAGGAATCGGTGTAGTTGACATATAAATTTGGAAAAAAAATATATTAATTCGGAAGTAAAAAACACCAAAGATTCAAAAGGCTGCATTGAACTTAAAAGATGATTCAGGAAAGCTCCCAAATCAAAATTTTGAAATCTGTCTTGAGATACATTTATTACGTTTATTCTATTCTCTTGGATTGAAGGTATATCTTACCTTGCAAATAGGTACATATAGTATAAAAGAGACTAAAGAATATGCAGATAATCATCAATAAAATCCTCAATGGAATAGCCTTCAGAATTATGCTCTCTTCAACTTTATGACCAAATATGAGCAATAAAATATAAGGTATACCCATTAACAATGTCACTTTGGAAATGCTTTATATTCTCGAACACAAATTAACATTTGTTACCGTCATCGTCGTCAGCAGGATGCCGGTCGATGCGGTCCATTAAATTAATATTGCATCTTTACGCCCAATTTTATGACTCTCATTTGAGTAGGCTGCTGCTAGGCGTCCCTTCCTCGAAATCATATTTTCATAATTTAACCGAAAACCAGTATCGAAATGCATGTGTCCCATACCAGCAGTTTTCCGTCTTTTTTTCATAATTCATCTCAAAAGGACACAATTTACGACATACGGCTCTGAAATGATGAAAGGAATGAGACTGGGTAATGGCAGACATCCTGCAAAGTCAAAAATGGTTGTGCAATCAGCGGGCCGCAGCACATGTCCCACAGTGTGGTACTGGTGATCCTTCAAGGAACGTGATGTAGTGTCAACTGTGAATTAAGAAGGACAACTACAGTGCGTATCGCTTTCTTTCTTATTTTTCTAAAAAAAAAAAAACATTTTTGATCTATTTTCGTTGAAGAGAAAGTGCATGGAAATATTTTTTTTTTCATTTAAACCGAAAGATAAAAGAAGATGAGAAAAAAAATTCTCTCCTTCATCATCTGTAAGATACTCGGGGACAGATATGAATATAATACACAGGGAGAGACTCCTTTCTAAAAACGTCCGTCTGTTGGTAGTAAATCACTCAGTTTTTGACATTTTTAAAGTGCGTGACATTGTTTTATTACGTGTGCGTGTATAGTATCATCATCGATCGACGAGGAAGACGACGACGATGAACGAGGAAGACAAACAGCAGCGAATGAGCAAAATACCAGAGCTCACCCTCTCCCTTGCGCTCACCGTGAATTTAGTATGAATTTCGGTTTTATGATGATGTGTTTAGTGCGTTTCAGGAGTGTAATGTATATTTTATGGATTTTTGATATCGAAGGAGACAATTTACTAAATGCATATGTATGTACGATGGTACATGTACGTATGTATGAAAGTTCCTAAAGTGTTTGGTGTTATTGGCACAAGGACTCATTCGGTTGTGAGGGTGGTGCTTGGATGAAAGAATAAATATAGAAATCGTTTAGTTCTGGCGATCGTTTACCGACTATAAAGGGAATGCATTGATTTATTGTACAATATTTTTACGACTTTTCTTCAAGAGTAGTTTCGGGAAGAAATTTCGGGAAAAGAAAGTGATAAATTTCGAATTTTCTTTTAAGTTGCAATTTGATTGGCTTTGAGTGTAATGAAGTGAAGTTTAAGAACTACCAACGGACTGAGTTGACAGACAGATTTGTAGAGAGTGTTAAGTCACATTTTTAAACATCACGAAAGTCTATACAGCATATGCACATATGTATGTATTTAAGGGATAGGAAACTATCATAAAATACTAGACGCCATTCTCTTATGGAGTGCGAATGGAACAATAAGTGGCGGTATAAAGTCTTCTTTGAATTTTTTTGTTCAGATCTTTTTGGTTTCCAAATTACGTATTTAAGGAACTACAACTGTAATCAGTATGACATGTGATTCAGGATAACAATGGCTCTGAGCTTAAAGTCGAAGCAAAGTATTGTATTTTGCGATGGATGTACGCTATGATGGCAAAACCAATCGTCACCGTGCTGACTGAGAGAAAGAGAACGAATCAAATCAGAGGGAAGAAAAACCCCGAGAATGTACAAAAACAGGTGCATGTCAGGCTCAATAAGACCTCGCCCGACGTTGGCGAGGGGCAAATGGGGTAATAATAAGGATCAGTAAAGGAAAGATAGAGACTTGAAAATACACTTGGGGTCTAGGACAAGGACCCACATTCCAAAGCAGCATTCAATTTGGGAACATATCCAAAAAAAAAAACCCTTAGCTTAAAGCAAGGTGGTAGAAGTCTTCGCTAAGGTGGTAGAAACGCGTTCCAGAGCTGTAGTTGAGGACAGTTTGGGGGATGAGCAGTGCGATTTTTGTCCCGGTAGAAGCACAACCAACCAGTTATTCACTCTCAGAATGGTTCTTGAGAAGGCCTGGGAGTATGCCAAACCTGTCTACACTTGTTTTGTGCATTTGGAAAAAGCATATGATAGGGTTCCTCGAGGCAAACTCTGGAGTGTTCTGCAGGAGTATGGGATTGATGGTTCTCTCTTAAGGGCGATTCAGTCTTTATATACAAACTGTAGAAGCTGTGTTCGGATAAACGGTGTTAAATCAATACCTTTTACTGTGGGCGTTGGACTCCGCCAGGGGTACGTTTTGTCACCTCTCCTCTTCATTATATATGGATTGGATGTTGCAGCGTAGCCGTGGCGGGGAATGTTTCAAAGTGGGAGACCTAAGGATTAGTCATCTGCTCTTTGCGGATGATTTGGTCATCTTTGGGTCCTCTTAAACCGAACTTCAGCGCGCACTCGAAAGGTTTGTAGCCGTTTGTGATGATGCTGGAATGAAGATCAACGTGAACAAGTCAGAAGTAATGGTCGTTTCCAAAAAACCCATTCAGTGCACTCTGCATGTTAATGGAGTTCCACTGAAGAAGGTGGATAAGTTTAAGTACGTCGGGGTCTTATTCACGAGTGATGGGAAGAGCAATGCCGAGTTATCCTGTAGAATTGGTCAGGCTGGATCAATTTTGAGAGAGCTTGGCCATTCTGTTATAAGGAAGGCCGAACTTAGTGTTCAAGCTTAGCTATCGGTTTTTAACTTGGTGTATGTTTCAACTCTCACCTATGGTCATGAAATTTGGGTAGTGACCGAAAGAATAAGATCGCGGATACAAGCTGCCGAAATGAGGTTCCTTCGCGGTGTTGGTGGAATAACTCGTAGGGATCGAGTGCGCAACACCAGAGTACGCGAGGCGCTCAATGTTGAGCAGCTACTTCTTCGAACGGAACGATCTATGCTTCGATGGTTTGGTCACGTAGTGCGTATGCCCCCAGACGGGCTTCCAAGACGCGCCATGGTGGCCGTGGCATCAGGTAAGCGCCCCGCAGTGGGCCTAGAAATACCCTCATGAAGGATTAGCAGGCCATTGAAAATATATGTATGTATGTATAGCTTTAAGCAGCAGAAGAGGGAAAGCCGAAGCAGTAAGCACTCAAATTTAAGGACAAGACCAAAGCGGCGTATTAACCTATACCCTCTACAAACCACGTGCAATCGGAAAAATATGCAGATATCAAAGAAGTGTTTGCTAATGCGGCGGATCGTAACTTTGTAGCAGCAACTACCCTCTTCCCTCGACTTAGAATGAACAAGGGAAAAAAGCGATCGCGCAACTGTCAACCAAATCTATCATATTGCGATCGTCGGAAAGCACTCACCCAGTACATTGAATGGCCGGATATTTCAAGGAGCGAATGTAGATTTGAACTTCTAGTTAGTTGCAACCAAGATACCAATGAAGAGCAGAGCCAGTGAAATACTGTGAGCAATTTTATTGTCGAGCGGCTGCAATTGAAAGAAACCGCCAGAGCCTTTGCCAACTTGTATCTCTCAGTCTACAAAAAAGTCGTATCCCGCCAGCAGCATGAGCAGATAACCAGTGTCTACGTCAACGCCAACAAGACGTTGGAGATGTCGCTTCTGATGTGCAAAGTTTCTTTCGAGTACCACAAAGGATCATCTGGTTTGATGAAAAATGCCGGTGAGCTCATGCATCTAAATAAGAAGAACAGAGTTGCACAGAAGGAGCTTTACGAACAGAGAAGAAGAGACGAGCATCGGCTTCTCAAAAACATACTAAGACTTTAAAGCCAGAACAGAGACATGCAATAACGAAAATGGACACTAGTAGTAGAATCGCAGTCGGTGTTAAGGATATGGAAAGAACACTTATACAGACTGTTAAATGACGACGATAACCAAGATCCCTTTGTCAGGCAGAGTAATGTGTTTAAACTGTACGACGATAGACAACACTTCCACCCACCTGACCTTGACGCGGTGAAAATAGCATTTACCAAACCTCAGTCTAATAAAACAGCTGGAGCATTCGGCCTACCCGTCGAACACTTTAAGGCAGAGGTAGATGATTTGGTAAGAAGTCTTCACAAACTCATCCTTAAAATAAAGTTGGATGAATCTTACCTGGGATGACGACACAGTAGAAGAAGACATTAACTTAAGTTGCGCGATCAAGTAGAAAGGAACCTGAACCAGCTTGGCGTGTGTAACTGGAAGCAGCCATCTAATAACCGAGCTGCACAACGACACACATACTTTAATGCACATATCACATACATATGCGAGCCCTGCTACTGGTGGACCGACGAGATTAAACGGCTCAGGGCGAAGTGCCTACAAGCACGACGCAGATCTCAGAGATCCAGAGGCAGACAAGATTTCCAAGAGCGGCTAACCACATTTAAATTGGCGAGGCGAGAACTGGAAAGGGCCATTAAGGAGAGTAAGTCAAGGAGCTTTAGGCGGCTTTGTGACGAGGCCGAATTAGACCCCTGGGGCATGGCGTATAGAGTGGTGATGAAGAAGCTTAAAAGCAGCAGGTCTCCACAACTTACATGCCCGGCAATGCTAAAGACTATAGTAGAGCACCTATTCCCCCATAGACCAACTACTATGGTCTCCATCACGAGGGAGATCAGCATGGAGCATATCCCGGCAATCACGTCAGAAGAACTCTTTGGGGCATGCAGAAAAATCGGAGACAGCAAAGCACCTGGACCGGATGGCATCCCGAATAGGGCAATCAAGGCGGCTGTTAAGACGAGACCGGACATCTTTCTAACAACGATGCAAAGGTGCATAGAGGAAGGGGTATTCCCTACACCATGGAAATTACAACACTTAGTGCTGCTTCCAAAGGGCAATAAGCCGCCCGGACAACCATCATCGTATCGCCCAATATGCCTGCTCGATACGCTGGGCAAGATCCTAGAGCGTATCATCTATGACAGACTGCTTGCGGTGGCGGAGGAAAACGGAGCCCTGTCAGACTGTCAGTACGGCTTCAGAAAATCACGCTCTACCGTCGATGCCGTAAAGGCGGTAGTAGATATAGCAACTGAAGCAATACAAGGGAAAAGGTGGAAATGGGGGACGAAGAAATACTGCGCAGTAGTAACGCTCGACGTCAAAAATGCGTCCAACTCGGCAAGCTGGCCATCCATTAGCAGATCCCTGGCCAGGATGGATACACCATACTACCTGCTGAGGATAGTCACGGACTACTTCAGCAATAGGAAGCTAAGATACCATACTGACGATGGCGTTAAGCACTACAGTGGTTCCGCGGGAGTCCCGCAAGGGTCGGTTCTGGGACCTCTCCTATGGAACATTATGTACGACGGAGTTCTGCGACTAGCACTACCCGAGGGAGTCAAAGTAATTGGCTTCGCTGACGATATCGCAGTGGTTACAGTAGCCAAGCACGTACACGAGGTGGAGTCTGCCACGGATGAGGCAGTTATAAGAATAAAGGAATGGCTGGAGTTTACCGGCCTGCAACTAGCTGCCCACAAGACCGAAGCTGTCCTAATAACCAGCCGCAAAAAGGTGGAATACGCCAGCTTCCGGGTCGGAAACCAGATAATCAGGTCCAAAGAATCCTTGAGGTACCTTGGAGTCATGCTCGACAATAGGCTGCGCTTCAAAGTCCACGTCGAGTATTCCAGTAAGAAAGCATCGCTGATGCAGGCAGCACTCTCCCGAATGCTCCCGAACATCGGCGGGCCTGGATACGCCCGCAGGATCCTACTGTCCAGAGTGGTCAGCTCGGTACTTCTATACGCTGCCCCGATATGGGCAGGTGCACTGGCGACAAATGAGTGCAGGAAGAAGCTATCATCAGCTCACAGGCTCTGCGCAATCAGAGTGATCAGCGGCTTCCGAACTATCTCCGCCGATGCAGCCTGCGTTTTAGCTGGGATGGTCCCAATCGACATCCTCGCTGAAGAGATGCAGAGAGTATACCTTAGACGTCCCTCGAACCGGCAAGAGGCAAAAAGGATTAAGGAGGAGGAAAGGGCAGCATCAGCAATGCTGTGGCGAACCAGGTGGGACAACTCTACCAAAGGCAGGTGGACCCACAAGCTCATTCCCACTATAAAATCATGGACAGAGGGAGCGAGGGGGAACTGTAACTACCACCTCACACAGTTCCTGTCCGGACACGGTGGCTACCGGAAATACCTCCATAGATTTGGACACGATAGTTCGCCCCTGTGTCCAATATGCCCAAACGAAGAGGAGGACGCGGAGCATGCAGTGTTCTACTGCAGACGCTTTGCAGAAGACAGAGCAAACCTGCCAAGTCCAGAAAATATTGTTAGTCACATGACACGATCAGAGGGCGAGTGGATGGAGATCTGCTCATTTATAGTGTGTGTGCAGAATGCGCTGCGAAGAGCAGAAGCCCTAAGAAGAGCCCAAGAGGCGGCCTCGGAGACTAGAGCATAATTGCTAACCAGCCCCGCGAAGAAATACCTAACGGCAGTACCGCGGGGAGAGTGGTTGAAGTGTGTAGGGTGTGTGTTTAGTACGTAGGCGTATTCCTGGAATCGATTACTCAGGTTTGCGAATCGTGCATGCTAGTAGCACAGTAGCACTCGGGCTATTAGTATCTATGAAGATTATACATCCTTGGCGCAACCTAAAAAAAAAAAAAAAAAAAAATATCACATATATATTTGGCGCAACAGTCTATGGAGGGCCTAGGCCTAGCTTCTCGCAACCACTCGTGTTGTGTGGGTTATATTTTCCGCATGAATGGAAGGAACTACAGTTTTGTGCCGTATCCGAAGGGCAATTTTTATTTTATTTTTGAGAAGCTTTCTCATGACCACAAATACTTTCGGATGCTTGTCATACGTTCGGTGAGATGGGACCGTGAAGGAACTTGTTGGTGTTTTCTGGGATTCGAACATGGAACCTCACGCGCAGTGGTCCGAAACACTATCCTCTGCGCCACAGCGCCCATTGGGATGTGATACATTGTAATTCCATTTTCTCTGTAGGAATTACATTGGGGAACCCCAAAATGCGAGCATTTATTACATATTCGTTATTCGCTTTGCTTAATCTGGAAACAAAACAGCACTCACAAAAAGCCGTTCATAATAATAGCTCGCTCACCGTTAAAAGAGTTCTAAATACGAGTGTGTTCGCAAAAGATATTGTTTAATACTTAAACTTTATTTCTGCACTTTTTTCTTTGTTTCTTTTCCACTAAACAATTATAAAAACCCTTGTCTTTCATTGTTTGGTTTTGTCCTTGTGCGGTTTCTCTACAATTGTGCCTGAACTGACAAATTCTATGGACTTTTTTTTTATATGTAATCTTGCGCGAGTTATGTACGCACAACGTACCCTGTATTAAATATTATTCTATATTACTCTTAACATTATTATTATTATTATTCTCAATAAAATTATAGACACCCTGTGAAAACAGCCACATAAAAACATATACATATAAATATACTATACTTTTCAATAATCAGTTAGACTAAGTATTATACATAAGAACACATAGACCGCATAGCAACATAAAATACATAATGAAAACATTATACTTAAAAACAGCGCTTGACAACAAGCAATGATCTTCAAACCTAACTCTCTTTTTAAGAAGAACGGTTTAGTAGTCTCTTTTTCTAGTTTAGTTGATTTCTTGCGGTCAATGCTGACACATGCAAATTTGTATAATTTGTATAACATTTATATAATATAATAAAAATAAAATAAATTTGTTATTAAGAAAATAAAAAGGATTGTGTTTGTGTAAATTAATTACCAATAACTCGCGCATTCAAGAGGTTATGAATACCCGTAACATGTTTTTTACACAGTGCGGGCGTTGAAATGGATAGACGGAGATATATATATATATATATATAGAGAGAGAGAGAGAGGGAGAGAGATTTGGTGATCGATCAGTAATGTCTCTACTAGTATTGTCATTCCAAGGAAATTGTATTCATCATTACTTTTAAGCCTTACACGATCAATAATAATGTCATTACCAGCTCGAGAGGAAGCATAATTTCTTATCAAATTCGGCCATGGATTCGCGTTAAAAAATATATCTTGGTATAATTTTGGCATTTCAATTTTAAAAGAACGTGTTAATCGACAACGGTGGGTAAAAACCACGGAAATAGAAGACTATTGTAACTACTTCCGCATGAATAAAAAACATTTAACATACCTACTGCTTCAAAAAATCGAACCACTTTTGCATTGAAGGAATGTTACGATGAAAGAGAGTTTATCTGTGCAGGAGATGTTGACTGTAACCTTGAGGTACTTAGCTACTGGACGAAAGTTTGAAGAGCTTAGGTTCTCCGTTGGTATGTCTTCGGATTAATAAGCTATGCCATAGATGAAATATGTCAAGCACCTATACATAAACTTCAGGAACTGTACTCTGTTTCTTTGCATATAACTCGATAATGGTATCAGATAATAGGGTTAAAAAATTTACAGAATAGACTTCAAATAGCAAAGCATCTTCTGGCATCCTTAATTCAATTTTATTCCAGCTTGACTAGGGGGTTATTCGTTATGGCCACAGATACATATAAAGCCGGGTTATCGCTCTCCACTGTTTCAAATATGTACTTGTTACTACACTGGATGCACAAAAGCAAATGAGTAATGATGAAGTTATGCCGTAAATACCTTACATGATCATTATTAAGGACAATACTGCTAATTATGATGCTTTGAAATCAGAAAATACGGATTTTCGTCATTTCCACCATTTTCGTCCATCATTCCAAGTAATGGCAATACTATCGACCTTACATAATCATTATCAATGTCAGTACTTTGATGTAATGACAATATAATTGACTGTGTAATGTCTGCTATAGGCATATCAATCATCCAAAAAAGCGAACAATTTTTGCCTTTGCAGTAATGTTCACACAAGCTTTCGCAATTGATCGGACTGACTTTTTCTATTTCATGAGAAATAAATACATATATGCTTCCTGACATCAGGATTTGAACCAAGAACCATGAGATTGGCAATTGACGACGTTACCACTACACATTTGTCACCCCAAACTACTAACTTACTTTCAAACGTCGCCACCAGAGGTTTGCCTCCAATCGTCAATAGAAATGATAAGATAATAATAAGATAATAAGAATGGTGGCCAAAATGTATTTTAGAATCGAATGGCTTTTCCTGAATACATTTCAAATATGTATCCCCTATATAGTTTTAGGAATCAGTCCATATTTTAGACTAACGATCCGTAGCATCGTCAATTGATCAAAAAAAAAAAATAAAATATATATATATATATAAAATACTGCATGATGTATTTGAAGCTCTAAACGTTAATAATAATAAATCGGAAACAACTTTGAGCAAGAGTTTTATCAAAACCATAGGCCATATCCAACCATAACTGATTCTAATTAGTGAAGAAATAACTAGAATACCGGCAATAAATCATCCACACAAGTATGTCCAGAATAACATAAAAACATTAATAAGGAAGTAAAAGTATTTGTATTGAAAGGAAAGGATAATTTGCCGATTTATCGATTTAAAAAACAGAGGTCAGAGAAACGTTAGAATAAAAGATAAAATGAAATGGCGGCCATTATAGTGTTTTTTCAACTTGCTTTAACACTTGAAGCGAATTGAACAAGGAAATGAGGGGAAGAAGAAGAAACGCTGAAGCTACCGAAAACACACTGGTGGAGTAAAGAGCAGCGAAACTGGAGCTTAAGAAATCCATTAAGAGGAGCAAAAACCGGAAGTGGGAAGAGCTTCGAAGAGACATCAATATGGACCCCTGGGGGCTTGGTTACAAAATAGTGGTGCGGAAGATCGGCGCGCAGATGGCCAGCCCAGTTCATAGCCCCGAAAAGATGGAAACATCCTCAGCACACTCTTTCCGACCCACCCTCTTAGGGAGCAGGAGGTCTCCCCTCGTCAACAAAGTGAAGTTCCGCTGTTCAGCGCAGAAGAGCTACTTCAAGCCGCAAGGGCCATGCAAAACAAGAAGGCCCCCAGACCTGATGGTGTTCCAACGGAAGTGTTAAAAGTGATCGCCCGTACGTGTCCTAACTGTTACTAAACATATACAATAGATGCTTAGAACACGGAATCTTTCCCAAAGCCTGGAAAACACAGCAGCTAGTACTGATTAGCAAAGGAAAAGGGGACCCAGATTTCCCGTCAGCGTACAGACCCCTGTGTATGCTGGACACAGCAGGAAAAATCCTCGAAAGAATGAATGAAAGCCTCGACTCTCTGTAGCAGTGGAGAGAGCAGGTGACCTATCTGAAAGGCAGTCATTCTACAATAGGTGTTGTGAAAGAGGTGGTTAGGGCCACGAGGGAAGTTGTTGTATTGGCAACTCTCGACGTAAGAAATGCCTTCAACTCGGCCAGATAGTGCGACATGCTGAACGCTGGGTCTGGAAGTCATATACACTAAGGAAGCAGTAAAATATCTAGGAGTTAGGATAGATACGAAGCTCACGTTCTGGGAACAAATTAAGTCCGCATCCGAAAGAGCCACGAAAACATGCCTAAAAAAAAACATTTAGGCTTATGGCGAACATAGGACGTCCCACGGCAAGTAAAAGAAGATTCCTGATGTCGTTCAGGCACTCAATACTCTTGTATGGCGAGATCTGAGCTGACGCGCTCAAAAAGGAGATATACAGGAAGAAAGTGGCCGCGGTGCAACGTATAGGAGCCCTTCGGATAACGAGTTCATACTGAACAGTGCCGGAGCCAGCAGCCCTAGCAGTCGCAGGAGTGACGCCCATTGATCTCCTGGCAGCAGCAAGGAAGTACGCCCACGACAAGAAGTACGAAGCGAAGCAACTCTCGAAGCAGAAGTGGGAAAACAGATGGAACACCGAAACGAGGAGAAGGTGGACCTACCGGTTGATCAGAAACGTTGCTGTATAGACGGAGCGGGAGCACGGTGAAGTGAATTATTATCTCACCCAGTTCCATGCAGGACATGGTTACTTCAACCGATACCTGCACAAGATGAGAAAAGTAGGGAGCGCAGCCTCCCAATACGGAGACTCTCTGGAAGACGATGCATATCACACCTTTTTTGTCTGTAACAGATGCAGCAGAAAGAAATTGCCTGGAGTCAGAGATAAGCAACTTTTCTCCAGAAAATGCGGTAAACAAGATGGTCTCGAGTATCGACATGTGGAATAAAATATCTTTATTCATTGAGACGGTACTCAGATCGAAAAAGAGAGAGGAGGAAGTAAATATACCCTCAGAAAGTTTACCAAATTGATAAAAGCCTTACCGGCAAGATATTATAAGCCCGCACCAGGAGAAAAATGTGAAAAAGCCGGTCTTCAGAGGGCAAAGAAAACGACACTACTCTGAAGTAATGCTAAAGCGGTTCCGGAGTGGATGGTTTCAGGTTGAAAATGGGTTAAAGGTGTCTTTTTTAGTGAGCAGGAGTCTCACACTACTTGAAACAGAGCGGGACTGTTTGTCGTGCGCATTAGCGTTTTTCCACTACTCCCTAGGCAAAAAAAAGAAGAAAAACACCGAATACAAAAGGACTGCACAAGTAAATAAAAAACAGATTGCATACTAAGCAAAAGTATAAACCAAAACTGAATATGCTAAGCATAAGTCAAGCATTACACAAAACACAACATCAAGAAGCTATTATCGCATGTACAATTTATGTTTTAAATTTAATTTACTATAGTTGAAGTCGATTTTATCGTGGTTATTATTTATTTGTCTTTCGCGTAAGAGGTTCGTTAGAACCGTAGTTCGTTCGGTGGAAATTTACTCGTAAGATGTCAGTATTTCTATAGTTGTAGCATCTTACATTTAGACAGACTTCATTTAAAAGATCCAGCGAGTCAATAAAACCATTTACCAGTTGGTGTAAAAATGCCACAACACATACTTCCCGATATTTCTCCAAAGAATGAAGATTTAGGTGAAAAAGGTGGTCGTAATATGGTGGAAGACGTGTAGAATCATTCCAGTTTAAATGGTGAAGTGTAAATCGAACAAACTTATATTGTACGGATTCAATAGGTTAATATGTACTTTGGAGACTAAATGTTAGATGCATACTATAACTCGGGACGAACAAAGGTGTTACAAAGTGTAGATGTTATGAGAGGAGATGATAATTCTTATAATTCTTTGCTCCAACGCTTTATAAAACCTAGCATTGAATTTGCTTTATTGACAATCTGTTCAATATGAAAATCAACATCAATATTTTGAGAGAAATTCACTCCTAAATTACATATTGACGTATCATTCTTAAGTACAGATTCTTCGAGGCTATAATCATAACTTATTAAGTTGTGTTTTCTTGAAAAAATCATGGACGGACATTTATATACGTTCAAGAATAAATTGTTATTACAGCACTAGTCGGCGAAAGTATCTAAGTCATTCTGCATAGCGATGCAATCGGACTGTCAGCATAAATTAACTTTCGAAACCTACAAGTTCCAGTATCCGAAACCTGCGATTGCGTCGCGATCTGTCAAAAAGTGAAATGTATAAAAAAAAGTCGTAGCACAGTGTGAGTTTGGAATTGTGTGTGGTGTTGTGAAGTTAAACTTGCCTCAACTTCACCAGCGACAGAAAGTTGACGTTTAGCCGAGCTGCCTCAAGACACAGATGCACATTCTGTTCAGCCTTTAAATATGAAATACAGACTGTAGCTGCAAACTAATATTAAGAGCTTAGAATACGTTAAACGTACAGAACATCCGTTTCGCATCCATCACAGACGATACGAGGGTGGATATTTTATTTTATCGAATTTTTTGCTGGTGCTGATATGGATATTTGCCATATGCTAATAAGAGGAAACTTACTCAAGAAAGAATACGTTAAGCCCACACAAAAGAAAGTTTTCATCGCCTCCCAAAAACACGCGCGCAAGAGCAAAGTATGTGCTCGATGAAATTTCATTTGGAATAAACACTTTCGCGTTTAAACATCGTGGTCAAAATCGAACCCATGCGTAAGACCTCCAGATCGATCCCGCAGTGTAAGCGCTGTCAAGGCTTCAATCACACGCAGACTTACTGCCAGAAAGAGCCGCGATGCGTCAAATGCGCAGGTAAACATCTCTCGGAAGAGTGTCACCTAAACAAGCAAACCCCAGCCACTTGTATAAATTGCAAGGGAAAACATCCTGCGAACTATCGAGGTTGCGAAGTGGCGAAAGAGCTTCAAAAACGCCGCGATACGCTAAAAAATTCGACGCGTCCGAATATGAAACCAATCAAGAACAGACCCAAAATAGCTACGAAAAATGCAGCGAAAGATAGAAAGTCCGTCAATATTAATAAAAAATCCGAAAGTAATAGAGATAAGGTAACAGAAGCAAAATCTCCGAATATTGGCGTGCAGTCTTATGCTCAAGCGGCGAAGACAGTTAAGGGTACGTACACGACCGACAACTCACGGGAAATCAAAGCAAGAAACCGTCCAAACTTTAATGTAAAAACTCCTTCTCAAGTTGCGACATTGAAAAATAGTGATAGAGGTAGTTCTGAAGATCATGTATCCAATGTTTTTTCCCTAATTCTTGCGAAACTTGAAGAGCAATGCAAAACAAATAAACTAATTTTCGAGAGACTAGTTGCACTAGAAAACAACATTCATAACACGCGCACTTCAACCAGAATATGAAAGAAACGCTTAAAATTCTTACTTGGAACGCTAACGGGCTCATACAAAGACTCGACGAGTTAGAAATATTTATGCGAGAGAAAGATATTGATATATGCTTGGTCTGTGAAACTCATCTGAAAAAGCAATCGAATATTAAGATAAGGGGATATAGCGGATATCACGCCTTTCACCCATCGGAAAGAGCCAGAGGCGGATCATCTTTGTTTATAAAAGAAAATATCGAACACTCAGCGGAAATAAAAATTGAATTAGAAGCAATGCAAGTAAGCACGGTACGCGTTAGAAATAGACATTTTGCTTTCAACATTTCGTCTATATATTGTCCACTGCGATGTAAACTTGAAGAAAGTGATTTCACAAACATCTTCAACTTCCTTAAACCAAATTTTATTATTGGTGGTGACTTCAACGCGAAACACCCCTTCTGGGGCTCAAGGTACGCCTCTCAGAAAGGTAGAAAGCTTTATAATGCGGGTATGCAATTCAGTTGTGATTTTTACTCGACGGGTAAACCAACATATTGGCCAACTGATAGAAATAAGATACCAGATCTGATTGATTTCTTTGTTGTTAAAGGAATATCTAGCAACTGTATAAAAGTTGAAGAAAGCTTTGATCTCTCCTCTGATCATTCTCCAATCATTATGACGATAAGCGAAGCTTTGATTAAAAAAGTAGGACCGGCCAGATTAACTGGCGCGAAAACTAATTGGGACGGCTTTAAAAAAGATATTGAAGCAAATATTGAGCTGAGCGTATCACTTAAAACGCCCTATGAACTTGAAGTTGAAGTAGATCGCTTCGTCGAAATCTTACAGGATGCCGCGTGGAAGAATACTCCCAACCCAAGGAGAACCCCGGCCAGTTACATTAAAATTTATCCGCAGGAAATAAAAGAGATGATTAAGGAGAAGAGAAAAGCGCGTAAAAGATGGCAACAAACTCGGGCTCCGCAACATAAAGCACATCTTAACCGTTTGTGCAACTCACTAAAAAGATCTATTAAAGACCTTAAGAATAATGAAATACAAACTTACCTAGAAAGCTTAACGGCAGAAAAAGATTCTAACTATTCGCTTTGGAAGGCTATAAAAGGTATTAAAAAACCTCAAATTCAAGCCGCGCCAATTAGGAAAAATCAAGACGAATGGGCCAGGCATGATAAAGAGAAAGCGCAAGTTTTTGCCGCCCACCTGGAAGAAACTTTCAAACCGTTTGATGGACAAGCTCTTATTGAAAATATAAATACGTCGTATATAGACAATAGTGTAATAAGAAATGCAACGCTTACCGAACTTAAGGAAGAAATAAAGAAACTTAAACCTAAGAAAGCTCCTGGATACGACCTAATTACGGGAGAGGTTCTTAAAGCACTACCAAGAAAAGCTCTAATTAAGCTTCTGTTCATTATAAACGCCGCGATTAGACTAGAATATGTTCCCAGTCAATGGAAAGTCGCCGAAGTTATAATGGTCCTTAAGCCTGGAAAACCGCCGAATGAAAAAACCTCTTATAGACCGATTTCGCTTCTTCCAATTATATCCAAAGTGTTCGAGAGAATATTGGTTAGGCGAATACAGCCGGTTATAGAAGAAGGGCATCTCATCCCTGATCATCAATTCGGATTTAGAAGTAAGCATTCTACAGTTGAACAAGTGCATAGAATAACACACGTAATCGAAAAATCACTTGAAGAAAAAAAGATTTGTTCAAGCGTATTCCTTGACGTTTCTCAAGCCTTTGACAAGGTCTGGCACGAAGGCTTAAAGTTTAAATTACGACAAGTTCTGCCAGAGCACCTATATAATATTTTGAAGAACTACCTTACGAATAGGCTATTCCGCGTCAAATGTGGAAACGAATATTCAGATTTTAAGGAAATAATGGCTGGGGTGCCGCAAGGAAGCGTTCTTGGTCCAGTCTTATATCTATTATACACTCGTGATATACCGCAAGTAGAAGGCACTGAGCTAGCTACATTTGCCGACGACACTGCTATCTTGACAGTAGGTAAAACGGTCGAAGATACTACAGAAAAACTGCAAGAAGCTTTGAATAGAGTAAATGAATGGACAAAGATTTGGCGAATCGCACTCAACGAGACCAAATCTGTTCATGTAAATTTTACTTATAAAAAAATAAATAATTTGCCGATCTTTTCAAACTCGGTTCAAATCCCGTTTGCAAACGAGGCTAAGTATCTTGGAATGACACTTGATACAAAGCTGAAATGGAAAACGCACGTTAAGAAAAAACGCAAAGAACTAGATAACAAATATCGAGAAATGTATTGGTTACTTGGAAAATATTCCAAGCTTAATATATATAACAAACTGCTTTTATATAAGCAAGTGCTAAAGCCTGTATGGACATATGGTATACAACTCTGGGGTTGTACCAAAATAAGTAATATTAAAATTTTACAAACTTTTGAAAACAAAGTGCTAAGAGGTATTGTAAATGCGCCATGGTATATCAGAAATAGCGATATCCACAGAGACCTTGGCATTAAAACAATCGAAGACGAAATTCAAACCTACGCGAGAAAGCATAGAAGTCGACTAGAAAGTCACGTAAATATTACAGTCCTCCAACTTTTGGAAGAAAGAAATTTACTGCGCCGTCTACAAAGAACCAAACCTTTAGACCTAGCGCGATAAGTAACCGCGTCTAAACTGCGGAGCTGGCAGGAACTTCCAATGGGAAGGTACCTGCAAAACGTCATTATTTCGCGAAACGAAAACTACTTGATAAGTCGAATACTTAGTTGTAGTAAAAATAAAAACAAGTCTGTTTTGAAGGGAGGTTTTTTAGTGGGTAAGAATCCCACACTACTATGAGCACGCGCTGTCGATCCTCATAGTGTCTTGTTGAAGATTTTCACCTACCCTCGGAAAAAAAAAAAAAAAAAAAAAAAAAACACTTTCGCGTTTATTTAAAGCCACATGGACTACTACATGTCCAGCTTTTTATCAGCACCTTAAAGCTTATGTTATATGCATGATTGTCAAAATAATTGTGCAGAATATAAATCAAAAAAGGTGTAACTTCAAAATAGCACTATATATAAAACGGCAGTACAAGAAAGAGGAGGGTATATAACATATATGAACATACATACGCATGTGGTACCCATCTGCATATAGTTAGAATTAACTTAGTCTTATTTAAGTAAATATAAATATTTTCAAATAAACCTTGCTAAATCAGCCAACTTAAGTAAAAGAGGAAAACAGTCATATCTCAGGAAAGGGTAACGATTTAAATGATGTATCAAAATTTAAGAACTGACGAATATCATATAACTTGAGGCAAATATTCCAAATTAAATAACAAATTCGAGAGAACAAAATGTCAGCCAAAAAAAAATAAATGTATTTTAGTAGTAACCAGACTTTTCGAACACGCTGTATAGCATTAATCATAAGAAATACATATAAAGAATTGTTTGCGAATCGATGTTGTTTTCAGACAGTAGATACTTCAACACTAGTAAAGAAAACGATCGTTACGGTCGATAAGTCGGTAAATTATGCCACCAAGTCCAACGAATTTGACGACAGTACAGGGGTTACATTTTTCAATACTCTCCAAACTCTCGTATCACTTAAATACCTTACAGAATATTTTTTTAGCATTTTAGAGCAAGTACGATATCAAACAGTTTCGTTTCAAAATGGGTTCAGAATTTCTTAGGTTATACGATTTGAGTGGGTAATCTTTAAAGATTTCGAATATTAAAACAGCTTCATTAAAAAAACTAGGGTGTGATATCTACATATCTGTAAGAAAGCCGCTGCAGTACATACCTTGAAACTACTTAAAATAATTCATTAATGAACCGAAATGCATATCTATGTACGGTACATATGTATGTATGTTATATATTCCTGCGCTAATCAATTTTGTCTTACACAAAACGTCTGATAAACACACATACAAAAGTACATATGTTATCTATTTATGCTTACTATTTAATTAAAAAAGGAAGAAAAAAAATGCTCACTCCGAATTGTTATGCGACATAAATCAAGGATAATCTACTTTCTAGAATCATAATTCTTTCATCAATTGACATTTGCTAACAAAAAACTAAGCAAAAACGGACAAAAGGTTATCCCATTCTTCTTCATCATTGATATCAGAACCGGATATCATATCCTTGAACATGAGACAAAAACCGAATGACGAATCCTGCGCCATTTTGATACACATAATAACCCTGAATACGATAGCAAGAACTATCACATTATCCTGGCATCATTGGCCTCCTTAAATCATTCTGCCAAACAACCACCACCGACATCACCGTCACTATAACTTCCATTGCGTTCGTTAAATCCCTCTCTCATTCGAATTGAATGTCCTCACGCATATTACGAATGATCTATGACCATCAGGCACCGTACCACCTCCTCTTGCAGAGGTTGCAATGTGTCTTTTTTTCCATTGAAGAAGATTGAAAAAGCAGTCAACAATCCATCGCCATTACGCTATTATCCTAGCGACATGTCACACACAAATTTAATTCTGCGTGATAGTGTGTGTGAGTTAAAATCCAATCAAATAATATGAAAATTGAGATGGGAGATTGATGGAAAACACACACATAAACAGCACAAAAAATAAAAATAGAAATAGGTAAGGGTTCTTTTTCCATTTCTGTGCGTAAGAAAATATTTTTCTCTCACTCGCATTGGAAAAAAATGATATCATCCCTTAGTTCTACTGCTGTTTTTCTTTGACAGGAATAAATCACTCAGAACGAAAATGGAAAAGGACAAACTACTACCACGGCGACCTAACGAAGGAGCAGAGCAGGGAAAACCGGAGGAGAACATGTCCGTTTCGATATTCGTAAATAAATCATCAGATTGGACATAGATATCATAAAAGTCCTGTCGCACAGTGCTCTAGCTCGTTCTTCGTTGGCTGTGATGTTGCGATGATATACAGTAATTGGAAAATCAACCCTCCATTGGAGGTTGCTGCTTTTTTTGACAGGACATAGTGCGTAAGGGATTAAATGTTTTAGATGCGCATTGGGAGACACGCATTGATTTTTCTCCTCAATCTTGGATGCTGCTGATGTTGTGTATTTTACGTTTTTTCCTCGTTTTTCAGATTTCTTTTCACCCTGAGTCGGGTTTATTAAGGGTTGACATCAATAAATTATTAAAATGAAAAGGAAAACATGATGAGATATGTATTCCATATGGCTTATGGCGAATGTGTGTCGGTTTCATGGATACATTTTTGTCCCGCATTTTTTTGAAATGATTCAATGAAGCTGTCGTAAATCAGTCGAAAGAGGTTTGCGTAAAGAATTATTAGAAATATCAGTTCTGGTTCTTGATTTTTGGGGAGAAAATGCTATGAAAATTTCAAGGAACAAATACTGGTGTCAATTTTCTTTACAGTGTTATCCGTAAGCCTGCTGCAGTCGCTTAAATAGGAGTTATTAAATTTCACATTGTTGGTAAAGTGGCTTATTAGACTTAGTATTTATTATTTATTCAAAAATCAAGCTTCGAATTTACTTCTAGAAATACCAAATGCCTTTTTATCAGTTATTTAGTAACGCAGATGCCTACAGGACATCTCTTTCAATCTATTTCATCCATTAACTAGAAGAATGATTTTCGCAAATTTTGCTAGTCTCAGCGTCAGAAATGGGATGAAGAGTTCCACAAATGTAAATTCGAACTAAAAAAACAAAACGCATTTTGAACACAAATTTGCCCAAACAACGTGTACAAATTAAATAATTATAATGGTAATAGCTCGCATAATTTCTTACAATCCCTATTTTCTTTTACGTTACTTACTTACTTAGGTGACCCTACAGTTCGGGTTGAACCTGGGGCTCGACCAACAAGCCTCTCCATTTAGCTAATTGCCTCCAGTTGCGCACTCCAAGTTGGTCGAGGTCCCAATAAACTTGTACGCGCCACCAACGGCGAGGAGGTCCTTTACTGCGTCGTCCCTCGTGGTTAGATTCGAAGACTCTGCGAGCCGGAGCGTTGGTGTCCATTTGCTCTACATGTCCTCGCCATCTCAGACGTCCAATACGCAGTTTTTTGACTAGGTCGATGTCGCTGTATAGCTCGTATAGTTCGTGATTGAATCTTCTCCTCCAAAACCCGTCAACCCAAACAGGACCGAATATCTTACGAAGAATTTTTCTCTCGAAGCGACCAAGGATATCTTCATCCTCTTTTAATAAAGTCTACGTTTCAGCGCCGTAAAGTAGGACTGGGATGATCAGAGTCTTATACAGAGTCTCCTTAGCTGCTCGAGATAGGACTTTACTGTTGAATTGCCTTATAAACCCAAAAAAAAAAAAAAACAGCGATTGGCAAGAGCTATTTTTCGCTTGATTTCTCCGCTGATGTCGTTCTTAGAGTTTATAGCAGAGCCAAAGTAGACAAAGTCTCTTACTAACTCGAAGTTATATTGACGTTCTGTCCAATTCGTCCGTGTTGGTTTTCCCTTCTTGTTGACAGCATATACATGGTTTTGCCTTCGTTTATTGCTAAACCCATTTTGGCCGCTTCTGCTTTAGTGCTTGCAAACGCACCGGTCACAGCCGCGCTGAGTTCTTCCAATTATGTGAATATCATCGGCGTATACAAGCAGTTGTACGGATTTTTGATAGATTGTACCTCTGGTGTTGGCTTGTGAGTTTCACATAATCCGTTCAAGTACAATATTAAAGAAGTCGCATGACATCGAGTCACCTTGTCTAAAACCTTTTGTGACATTGAAGGGCTCGGTGAGGTTATTACCAACCTTCATGGACCGACCATCGTTATCCTGTACAGACGAATAAGTTCGGCAGGGATGTTAAAACTAGGCATGGTTCTATATAGCTCTTCTCTATTGATGCTGTCATAGGCAGCCATGAAATCGATAAAGAGATGGTGAGTGTCGATGCGGACTGCTTGGGTTTTCTCCAGGATCTGCCGAAGTGTGAAGATTTGATCGATGGTGGACTTTCCTGGCCTTAAACCGCACTAATAGGGGCCAATCAGGCTGTCGATAAAAGGTTTCAGGCGTTCTCACAATACGGCAAAAAAAAAAAATGTATGCGATGTTGAGGAGGCTAATGCCTCTATAATTGGCGCAGTTAAGGGGGTCTCCATTCTTGTGGATCGGGCAAACGATGCTGAGATTCAATGCATCAGGCATACACTCGTCTGACCAAATCTCAGAGATGAGTTGGTGTTTGCTCTCTACCAATTCATTACCAGCTGCCTTGAAAAGTTCGGCCGGTAAGCCGTCAGGTCCAGCCTTACTTCGTTTTCGACAGGTGGATGAAAATTTTCACTATCATCGCCTATGTTGGTTGGTTCATTCTGCCTGACAACGGGATGTTGGTCTTCGTCGCCGTTATAAAGTCTGCAGAGTAGTTTTCCACATTCTCAGTACCGACTATGATTCTACTACGAGGTTTCTATTTTCATATCAACATCTTTTTGTACGCGTATTGCTTCTCTGACACGTTGTTTTTACTTTTCAGTAAACTTTCGAACATTGTTCCTGGGGTATAAACTCTCAATATTCTCGATCGCGGGCTTCTCGTGCTCTTTCTTCTTCTTTTGGAGAAGCCGATGTTTTTTTTGCTCGTAGAACTCATGAGCAGCTCTCGTTTTCCGCAGCAGCGCCGCTTTATATGCTTCTTTTTTTGCTTCATGCACTCGCCGGCATTCTTCGTCAAACCAGGGGTTTCGCGGTGATGGGCGAGCGAGACCCAGCACATCAGTCGCGGCGTTTCTGCTGGTCTTCGGCGCTCGATGCTGGTAGCTCAGGGTGATTGAGAGAGTAGACCCTGGCAGTCTCTTGCGATTGTAGCTTTTCGACGATAAATTTTCTCATAGTGATTCTTCTTTGTTGCTCAGTTTGGGATATTCGCATTCGTATGCATTCGTTCGGCTGCACGTGGTCTCTTAAGGGTCAGAACCTTCCACGTACAGATCCGAAGGTCATTGTCCTTATTTCGTTTACTGGGGTCTTCATCAGTTGAGTCGTCCTTAGCGGAGGCTTTTAGTTGTTTCGGAACCATTCGTTTTTACGTGACAGGGAAGTTACCCCGACGGTACAATCCCCAAATTGGAGGGCCAGTTCCGGCGCCAGTAGTCCACTACGGGAGGGTGAGCGTTGCCGGTGGCCGATTTAAGACTCGTCCGCCACCATCTCTATTCCAAGGCCCTGACCAACATTGGAAATTCCTTTGCGACCTGTGATTCGAATACGCCGAAGCAGCTCGCGCAAGATATTCACTAAGTTGAACCTTACTGGAACTGTAGACGCCACCGTTGACTCCGTCTAGGTATTTCGTCCGCTGCCGCCTGGAACAAGAAGAAGTGCTATAGTAAGAGCCCACAATAAGCCTAAACCTTATTTCTCTCCTTATCTCACTACCGTTTGACCATCTTTTCTTTTACTTTGGAGACAGAAGAATATATTGGATGCAATATTACTGTGACATCTTACTTCTCTTTTAAACAAAACAACATCGCAACTATGTTTTTTCTAAGACATGGGTTGTCTTGGCATGAACAAGTTGGAACAGGTGTCGATGACACGGAAATAAGGAATATTATTTTATTACACTAAGAGTTTAATGTTTTGAAAAGTTTTGAATATGTTTTTTATTAGATCAAACGAGTTGTTATTTAAGCACATGGAGTGCGCCAGGCCAAGTTTTCGCAAAACCGACCGCGCGCGCGCTGTGCAATACTTACATAAATCATTTCGAGCCATTTTCGACCCCCCTCTATCTCCGAGGCTAGTTACGTTAAAGGGCTGCATTTTTTTTGGACGGCTAAGATTGCCAAGTTCCATACATCTAGGTAGAATTGTTTCCAAGATACGATTGTCGAAAAATCACAGTGGCCGACTGCGAAAAATTATACGGCTATCTGATGATCAGTGCGGGTTTGTCGCGGGTAAATCAACTACAGATGCAATCTAATGTATAAGGATCATAATGGAAAAACATCGTGATTCCTTAAAGGATTTGCATATTGTATTGGTTGACTTTGAAAAGGCATTCGGCAGACAAATACGATAGCTGTGATAGGTGACGCTAAGATATCGAGGACATGTACAAAGGAGCAAAGACCAGAGTAATATGCCCCGTTGGAGTAACCGAAGAGTTCCCAATCGTAGTTGATTCTAGGTCCCTGCAACGAGCACTTGACGTATGGATGGACGTTTTGGAGGGAAGTGGGTATCGCGTTACTTCAAAAAAGACAGAGTACTTGTGCTGCCTGTTCTCTGACCCACTCAGACCTATTCCAGATATTTATTGCCTTTACGTCAAAAAACCATCTCAGGAAAAATAGTGCGCGACCGCCTCAGCTGGTATTGCCATATTCAAAACTCCTGGATCACACAAATGCAACGACACCCGCATTTGGTTTACCTCAGTAACGAAGTGATCCAAAACCGGGAGGCCTGGCGATATTTTCTGATGTCAAACAGGTGAACCTCACAGGTTGATCAGTAGAAATGCAATGAAGTGGGAGGGTTATGATCGTTTGTTTTCAGATCAAACCCCGCCGAAATAAGAAGAAGAAGAAGAAGAGGTTTCAGATCATATAGAAAGCTCTTGTCCTGTAAGCGAATCCGCTGCTTCGTTACCTTCTATTCCGACATAGCCGGATATCTAATAGAGGGTTACTTTATTTCTTCTGCCCTATTCATTAAGCTTGTGTAGGCATTCCCACACAAGACTTGATGACATCGATGTCTTGTGCTTTATTTCAATTCCTGTTGTTTCTTTCAAGATGAATTTGGACGCATCTGTCTATGGCATATATTTCGGCCTTAAAGTTGTTTGTGCTCTTGCCCATGGGTTCAGAGTATTTTGCGCTTGGCCCAAATACCCCTCGCCATGTTGCATCCTCAGTTCGTGATCCATCTGTATACTACCTTATCGTGTGGTTGTTCAGCTTGCAGACTGTGAATACATTGCTCCAGTTCTTTTTGTTGCTGAGCTTCAATAGGAAATGCTTTTGAAAGTTGAATTTCCTAATGCTGTCGTTCCTATGAATCGCTAGGATAGGACGTTTTTACTAAGCACCTCGAATTCTTTTACTCCGATGCACTTCTCTCTTTCGATTCCTTTTTTCGCCGTCCTTAAGGTTGTAGTGTTCACCCAACTCTTAACCACAAGGTTCAAGGGAGTGAGATCCAGGAGTACCACCATCGCTGCGGCTGGACAAGTTTTCATAGCTCCGGTAATAAAGAGGCATGCTGTTCGGTTTGCCCATGCTATGACCCCATAGGTGATCATTGGCTCCGCAAAATGTCTTGTAACCAAAAAATTGTAAGTGATATCCATTTGGTGTAAGGTCAAATTTTAGTATTTTGCAATGGATTTGTCTTCGCGCCGTATCGTGCGATCGATCCAATGTCGCTTTCTGCGCCATATTGTTCATCACCCGTTCTCTGACAAAGCTTTTCATTTGAAAAAGTCCTTAAGTCCTCCTGGTGCGCAGATATCTATTTTCGAATGTTTGCTGTTGGCGGGTGACAATGGTAGTGACCTTCCACGTGCTGCATGCAAAGAGACGAACTTAAACGACGTTGGAGAGGACCAGTCGCGGCTTGGCTCTTGTACTGGAAAAATTGTTCTTCCAGATCTTTTGTAATATTCCGAATACGACTTTAGCTATCACAAGTTCGCCAGTTCGGTACCGCCAGCAACGGCCTTTGGGTGGAATCAATTTCTTTTTTTTTGACATGTACTGCTCCGTATTGTGGAAAGCGTAAGTATGATACTACATTTGACGTTCCCACATAATTGGAAATTTAAGCCATAAAAAGTGATTGCGCAGAGGCAAGATGTTACAACTGAGGCTTCATAACATGCATTTACATAATATAGTGCCGTTACATATATGTATATAGACTTTTCGTCAACAAAATGTTGCTTATTTTTTGGTTGTCGTGTTCGGATACATCACGGATGTGAAATTCTGGCGGACCTGGTCGGGCGCTTTAATGTGAGTGAAATTTAATGTGTAGTGAAATTGGCAGAGCAAACCCCTGCTAGAATACCCGAAACATGTAACAGAAACTCCAAATTTTTAAGTTATTTCGTCCACACTCAAATTTTGGTATATCATCTAGTATATACTGGTGAATCTAGAACTGAAATGCCAGAGCAAAATTCCAGTCGCAACACCTTGCCAGAGCACGTCAAAGCACATTGTGCGTGAGGGGCCTTTTCAATGATTTGAATAAGGAAATGTTGAATATCTTCAAAAATATGTAAATGATTAGGAAAATTTCAATTAAATCTGAAAGACTATTTAAAGATCTTTAAGACCGTGTATTAAGTTTAGTCCTAACATTTATACTTTCGAAAATATTTGATTTTAAAATCCAACATTTCGAAACGAACCAAATACTTTATCTGTTCTGATGTTTCTACACTTAACGTAACATAAGAGGGATTCTTTTTTTTTATTTTCAGTAAGTCCAATCATTAGTTATTAAATTTGCAATTTAGAAAAAAAAGTCTTCACCATAAGTCAAAGTACATTGCATTACTCACTTTAAGGTATGCGTAAATATGAGATGAGTTTATTGAGAAGTACAAATACACTTTAAGGATTTCTCTGTTCAATTTGCAGCAGTTTTAATCTGCCTGTTAATACAATCATAATGAAGGTTAGGTTAGGTTAGGTTATGTTGGCTGTCCACACGGGAGTGTAGACACACTTAGACCAGCGAAGGTCCTTTGTGATACCAGGATCAAACCATTAGGCCACTCAGGGACTAACAAAACCAACCGGAGCTTTTGACAAAGCGATGGATGCTCATGACGTCCAAGGACGCCAGATCAAAGAGGTCGTCAAGGAAGGGGGACCCTAGATGGAGCATTCTTTTATGTGACAGGGCTGGACATGTGCATAGAAGGTGAAGGATGGTTTCCTCCTCCTCCTCGTCTCTACAGCTTCTGCAGAAGTCATTGGAGAAGAGGCCAAGTCTTTTGGCGTGCTGGCCTATAAGACAGTGTCCAGTGAGAACACCGACAACGCAGCTGATTTGTGTACGCTTTAACTTGATCAGATCGGCACTACGTTTTTGATCCAGCTTAGGCCATATCTGTCTCGAAATGTGACACGTTGAGCCGTTTCCCCATAAAAGGTTGGTCGCGCTAATAGCGTTCAGCTTTAGTAGATACTTACATGTAGCGAGGGGCATACCCAGGGCTTGCCTTTCAGGCAAAATCCTTAGAGTGGTACCCTGTCTGGCGAGGTCGTCAGCCCTGCAGTTACCTGGAATGTCTCTATGGCCCGGCACCCAGCATAGGTGAATGTTGAACTGCTCTGTCATCTCCATAAGAGATAGACGACAGTTTAAGGCAGCCTTAGAAGTGAAAGAGAACGATTCCAGGGACTTGATTGCCGCTTGGCTGTCAGTGAAAATGCTAATATCCCTGACAGATAATACATTACATTTCAGCCAGGACAGAGCTTCTTTAATCGCCATGATTTCCGCCTGGAAAACGCTACAATGATCGGGGAGGCGGAAAGAGATGCTCAGATTGAGCTGTTCGGAGAAAACACCACAACCCACCCCACCATCCGTCTTAGATCCATCTGTAAAGAAGTGAACCGAACTAGCATCGACAGGGGGGGAGGTGTCCCATACATCTCGGTTAGGGATGCTCGTACTGAAGTTACGGTCAAATCTCAGTTTCGGCGGGGTGTAGTCCGTGTTTTCGTGTTTGAAGTTGAGAAGATCAAGGATCGAGGAGTGGCCAAAGCGATAGCTAGACCACTGAGAGGAGGCTTTCAAGCGGATGGCCGCACAGGCTGCCATCTGTTTGCCGAAAATATCTAAGGGTAGCAGGTTGAACAAGATGTCCAGTGCCGCGGAGGGAGTAGTTCTAAGTGCACCACTGATGCAGATGCATGCAGATCTTTGCACCTTAGCTAGTTGAGTGAGGTGGACAGCCCTTTCAAGAGCAGGCCACCATACGATCACGCCATATAGTAGTATAGGCCTGATAACGGACACGTATAGCCAATGGGTGATTTGAGGTTTAATACCCCAGCTCCTACCTATAGCCTTTTTACAGGAATAGAGAGCTACATTAGCCTTCTTGACGCGCTCTAGTAGATTGGCCTTCCAGTTTAATTTCCTATCCAAAATAAGACCCAAATATTTTGCGTTTTCAGAGAAGGTGAGACTGGTGCCATTTATCAAGGGAGGGTCTATGAGGGGAACTTTATATTTCCTCGTGAAGAGAACGAGTTCCGTTTTATGGGGGTTAACCCCCAATCCACAATTGGAGGCCCATTTGGTGAGCCGAAGGAGAGCATATTGGAGGATATCCCTGAGAGTGTCCGGGTGTTTACCGGAGGAAGCAATAGCAATGTCATCAGCATAGGCGATCACTCTACAACCTGACGTATCCAGGTCCAACAGTAGTTCATTAACTACCAGGTTCCACAGAAGAGGTGATAAGACTCCACCTTGAGGTGTACCGCAGCAAGCAATTCTTCTGGCCGATGCTCCGCCCAGCTGCGTGTTAATAATCCTGCATGTAAGCAATTGATTGATCAACACTCCGAGCGAGGTATCCACTTTCAGATTTACAAGTGCGTCGGTAATTGCCTTTGGTTTGACATTGTTAAAAGCTCCCTCAATGTCAAGGAAAGCCACCATGGTGTATTCTTTGATGCTCAATGATTTTTCGATGATGCGCACAAGCGAATGTAAGGCAGTCTCAACCGATTTGCCTTTGCAGTACGCATGTTGGGACGGCGAGAGCAGAGCTGGGCTAATACTTTGCCGAAGATGGATATCTATTAGCCTTTCTAACGTTTTGAGCAGAAAGGACGATAGACTGATAGGTCGGAGATCCTTTGGTTCCACGTGCGAGCTCTTTCCTGCCTTAGGTATGAATATGACTTCAACCTCGGTCCATAGTTTGGGAATATAGACCAGATTTAGACAGCCCGACAAGATGACTTTGAGCCATGGAAGCACAATGTCCTCGCATTGCTGAATTTCAGCTGGAATAACACCGTCAGGTCCTGAGGACTTGAAGGGTTTGAAACTGCGCATGGCCCAACGGATCTTTTCTTTAGTTATCAAGACTAGCGAGTTGCTGCAAGGTTGAGGGGGGGGATTTCCCTCTCGCGATATAGCAACAGGGGAGCTACCAGGAAAGTGGGTATCCAGTAAGATGTCAATGGATTCCTCCGCAGAGGAGGTCCAGTAACCATCCGGATGCAAAAGGAAGCTGGGTGTAGCAGGGCTTTTAGAGAGGATTTTCCGCAACCTGGAAGCTTCCGAGGACTCTTCAATGCTGTCGCAGAAAAGTCTCCAGGAGCGTCGTTGCTCCTTCCTCAGTGAGATTTTGTATTTTCTGAGAGACAGTTTATAGGAGTCCCAGTCGGCCGTCTCACGGGAGCTTTTAGCAGTATTAAAAAGGAGCCTACTGTCTTTCCTAAGAGTACTGAGATTTGCATTCCACCAGGGAGGTTTCATTCTACCTCGAGGTTTGCGGAGTGGGCAGGCCTCGGCCATGGCACCATTTAGTGCCGATGTTAGGGTGTTGACTAAATCGTCGAGGTCTTCAGTGCAAGAAGGTTCAGTAGGCAGATGGGAGGGAATAAGCGTTAATAAACGTTTCCTATAAAGGGACCAGTTGGTTTTTCTATAATTTCTAAAAGCCTTCTGGTCAGGCAGATAGTCATCAAGACTAAATTGG
Source organism: Brachypalpus laphriformis (assembly GCA_945910035.1). NCBI lineage: Eukaryota > Metazoa > Arthropoda > Insecta > Diptera > Syrphidae > Brachypalpus > Brachypalpus laphriformis. The sequence goes on along the minus strand of OX246753.1, from coordinate 193,027,257 downwards.
AGGTAACGGTGGTCTGAAAAAGAGTGCTCATCAGAGACTCTCCAGTCCTTAACCAAGTTATATAAATGATCGGAGACAAGAGTGATGTCCAGGACTTCTTGTCGGTTTCGAGTAATGAAGGTCGGTTTGGACCCCCTGTTACAGATTAGGAGTTTAGTACTAAGGATAAAGTCAAAAAGTTGCTCACCTCTTACATTTATGTTGGAACTGCCCCAGATTGAGTGATGGGCATTCGCATCACAGCCAATGATGAGACCAGTGTTTCGGCTCTCTGCTACAGCAATCAAGCTCCCCAAGATGTCCGGGGGGAGTGGGCCCGCAAGATCGTGACCTAAATAAGCCGATACCAACCAGTAATTTCTTGATCGCAATTCCAGGTTGGTAGCGACTATGTCTTGATTGCTGAAATTAGAGAGTAAATGAATGTTTAGATGGGTCTTCGCAAGGATACAGGATCTCGGTTTACCTTCTTTTCTTGCGTAGATTAATATGTAGTTTGGAGTCTTGAGTCCACAAACCCGGTTTCCAACAACCCATGGTTCCTGGATCAAGACTAGGTCTTCCCCGTATTTGCTGAGCCGGAGAATGAGGGAGGCCGAAGCCGTGATGGAGTGATGCAGGTTAATCTGTAGGATCCGCAGCATTGGGGCTACTTCTCGCTACAGATACCATTACCACGGTATTATTGGCTTCCTCTGAATCTGATGACAGAAGGTCATCCTCGAGAGAGAGGCCACATGGGTCACTGTCCAGGAGTGATGGAGAGGGAGAGGGAGGACCAGAGAAGTCCAGTTTCAAAAGAGCGTCAACCATCTCGGTGTCTGTCGACGAGGAGTCAACCCCCGAAAAAGATGGAACGACGCAAGGGAGCGAGGGAAGGGGCTCGGAAGGAGAGGTATTCTTAGCTGGTGCAGAAGAGACTGCAACCTGCTTGGGAGGTACTTTCTCGAGCTCCTTCTCGTCACATTTGTAGACTTTCAGGGTGATGGAGCTGAAACCATAATTTACTACCCCTTTAGAAGATGCCAGGGGGGCCAGAGACTCTTCATTGATGACAATGATCACACTTCTGACGTCTCCTCTCGGCTCGTCCACTTTGGCAATCTTCCAATTATGGGTAGGAAGGGAGCTGTTGTTAGCCTTCAGAATATCCAGGATGATTTTAGGATCAGAGGGTTCAGCCGGAATGGTAGCACGTGTTCTTGGTCGGTTAGGAATCTGGTCCTTTTCCACGACCTCCAACTGTGCACCTGGCCAAACCTGTCCTAATCTGGAGACAGCAAGTTTATATAGATCCTTCGATCTTTGGTCAGCGCAGGCAACGAGTTTGACATGCCCTTGATGCCAGCCACCATCCCTGCAGGAAACATCAGGGCCGGGATGGTCACGTAGGATTTGGAGACAGTTGGTGGCGAGTTTAATCTCCACCTTCCTCCACTTATCCGCCGTAATGCTGCCATCCGGATCGCTATGGTCAACGACCGCAATCTCCAAGTGTGCCTTAAGCACTTGGTTGAAGGGCTTGGTAGTAGCGATGGACTGTACTACCTTGGTCTTTTTGGCAAGGGTGGGAGACTCATCTTGAGACCTCTGGCGTTTGGACGGCAAGTCCTTGCTGGATGAGTCAGGGGGGAGCTGGACACGTTTGAGTGCCCAGCTTAGAGAAGTCTTATGCTTCTGGGTCCTGTCCTGTTCAGGAATTACCTGGATGCGGCGAATTAGCTTATAAGCTAGCCGGCGATCTTGGTAAGAGATCTTGGGGAGAGCGACATTCGGCAAGCTCGAAGCCGAGCCATCCGTCGCCGCCGAAAGAGATTTGAGAAGGGGATGTGGATCCTTCGAAGTGGAGGGCACAGCACGCTGTAAGCTCGAGGCCGAACAGTATGCTGTCCCTGAAGGGGCAGAGATGTTAAGGGGTTTGCCCCCTCGCGTTTCATGGTCTGGCTTTACGATGGGACCAGGTGTTGACACCACTGTCCTATCCGCCAGTGTACCAGACGCGCGTTCAGCAATCCTGGGGGCGTCAACCTGCTTGCAACTGCTTGCAACGCTAGTGCTAGGCCTCAAGGCCAATGCGCTAGAAGGGATTGCCACAGCAGAGCTTGCGGGTATGCTTCCCAGGAGGCTGGAAGACGGTTTTTTAAGAGGACCGTCCTCTTTCTTTGTCTTTTTTATATTTTTTGTGTTTTGTATGTTTTTGTTTTTATTGTTCATAATTGGACCCACGAGTGGCGGAGAATGGGAGGTCGACCTGCACAGAGATCCGCATTGTGCAGGCAAGGCAGGCTAATCCGGAGGTCGCCAGGTATCCGGATACTCCGTTAGCGACTGGACTATTATTTAAAGTGGGCCCCCAGCCAGGCTGATCCTCGGCACGGGTCGTATTACACCTTGATCCGGCCCACTGGAGAGGAGAGAGGGAGGGAAAGGATATGACGGGGAGGGATTAGGACGACTACAGCTTGGCTTCTTGTCTCATCTGGGGAAATACCCGAGAATCCTTGACCATTACTAGGCCCCTACACCACGGCGAGGTGTGTAGTCATGTAGGGGAATCATAATGAAACTATAACATTAAAATTTATTTCGAGTAATAATTAACAAAATCGATTTTTCGTCATTCTGCTTCGATGAAGAGATTTCCCTCATCATTGGACTCTTCGTCACTGCAATAGTTACGTCCGTTGTCTGGAAAATATAGTTAAATATCATTGATAATGTGTATACATATCAGCGGATGTGAAATAAGGATATACCTAATTCAAATTCTTTTTCAGTTAACGGTTGAATGATGACATCATTTACAAATGCTGGTAGCTGATCTCCTTCGAACCACATAAAATCATAACTTTGTTTTCTAGCCATGCGTTGTGCTTTGGTACCAAAGTAGTAGGATTTTTAGAAAAAGCATTGTTCCAGAAAGAAGTTATATATTGAGCGCGTAACAGCTGTTGGCGTAGTTCAGATCGACAGGGTGGCAAACTCGAAGCATCGAAACTTTTGAGCTTAACGTCAAATGATTCTTTGAGATCATTTACCTTATACGTGTTATTAAATATTTCGAATCTTGCGTCGTCTACCTTCTTCTTCTTCGTCTACCGTTTCCGTATATCTGATGTTATACATGTGACACACAAAGATTTCAAACAAAATCGGTGTATCCTAGCTTAGCGAACGCTGTTTGACATTCTAAGGAATTTTCCAGTAGTTTCCACGGTTTTGATTTTCCTTTCCTAGAAAATGCTGGATTATAATCGCAGCCAGTTGTCACCTGGCAAGGAACTTGATAGTGGTTCTTTTAAGGAAAGGTATAATTTGGATACATCAATGTATCGTTGATAGTTCCCAATACCAACCTCCATTCAAATCTTTATTGAACTTTTCCGATTGTTTCCAAGAAGTATTACAAGAACATCTGTATCAGAGCATCTTACCAAAATATTCGAATAATCTTTTATCTTAGTTATGTGATAAATTATTTTTGTACAATATCCGCTTCTTCATGTTCTTCGCAGAAGTAAGTGTTGTCAATTAGTTTTATTATTTTATCATTATCGCATTCAAAACGATAACATAAATCATAATTGAAATAAATTGTTTTGTTGCCTATAAATGGTATTAGTTCATCACTCTCCCAGTGTTGTACTAAAAATTTTACTAGAGCCACCTTGAACTTGTTATTTCTAAGTTCTTTAATGAAATCAGGAGGCCGTATTTAGTCTGGTCCTGAAATGTCATATTCTAATTCAGTGCTATTTCTTGAATTGCGCGCATAGTCCTTAATTGATGGCGAAAAATAACGATCGAAAATTATATCAATTAAATCAGCACTGAACCGTGTGACCATTTGCAAAATTTTCTTTGATATATTTTTAAAGGTTTTTGGAATATCTTTCATCAGATGCAACATGAAAAATCCATCGAGAAACAACAACCTAGATATTTGTCGGTGCTTGGCTCTTTACTCTCTTTTCCTATAATTTAATCAAAGCAGATTTGTCAGTTTTGCTTATGGTTCCATCTAAATGACATAGAGCTCTTCGGACTGGTGTCAAGAGATACGACAATACCTTAGCAATCCCTATATTCTGTTCAATTGATACAGCCAACTATATTTTCCAGACAACGGACGTAACTATGGCAGTGACGAAGAATCCAATGATGAGTGAAATCTCTTCATCGAAGCAGAATGATGAAAAATCGATTTTATTAATTATTACTCGAAATAAATTTTAATGTTATAGTTTCATTTTGATTGTGTTAACAATAAACTGATCTCATATTTACGCATACCTTAAAGTGAGTAATGCAATGTATTTTGACTTATGGTGAAGACTTTTTTTTCTAAATTGCAAATTTAATAACTAATGATTGGACTTACTGAAAATAAAAAAAAAGAAGCCCTCTTATGTTATGTTAGGTGTAGAAACATCATGAACAGAGAAAGTATTTGATTCATTTCGAAATGTTGGGTTTTAAATTGAAATATTTTTGAAGATATTCAACATTTCCTTATACAAATCATTGAAAAGGCCCCTCACGCACAATGTGCTTTGACGCGCTCTGGTAAGGTGTTGCGACTGGAATTTTGCTCTGGGATTTCAGTTCTAGATTCACCAGTATATACTAGATAATATACCAAAATTTGAGTGTGGACGAAATAACTTAAAATTTGGAGTTTTTGTTACATGTTTCGGGCACTCTAGCAAGGGTTTGTGATCGCCTAATTTCACTACACGGTATGATTTTTATTTGTGATTCACCAAACAAGGACTCAAAGTTGACGCTATAATTTTTTTTTCAAGATTGTTTACAATTTAGAGGCCCTGTAGCCCCTAAAGCGCCCGGCCCAGGCCCGCCAGAATTTCACATCCGTGATGTATCCGAACACGACAACCAAAAAATAAGCAAACATTTGTTCACGAAGTAATCATGAAAAAATTTCACCAGCTCTCCGTCTAATAGGGTATATCTCCAATATTAAAAATTATATGTCAAACCTATGGGATAGGGTAAGAAAAACAAATGATCTATTATTGGTTACTTACCTACACACGGCATTCATAGTAAATCCGCCCAAAGCAGTACGAAAGTTAAGAATTTTATTCGCACATAGAGAGTTAGTTCTTCACCTCTCACTCTCATAGAAAGCTTGCCGTTGATTTTTCTGTTTTAGAAAAGTTTCCAACCTTGACAACCTTGACTCTGCAATAAGCTGAGCTGCTAATGCAAAATTGCTGAGGAAGTGTCGTAGTGCAGTGGAAGCGTGCGATATGTGTTTGCGGCTTAGCTCGAGTGTAAAAATCCGTCCACCAGTTTGTTAAAAGTGCAAGGGGGTGTCTCTCTCTCTCTCTCTCTCTCCTCTCTCTCTCTATCTCTCTCTTTCTTTCTTCTATAGTGATCTCAGTGCAGCCTATCAAATGTTTCTTTATGAAGTTTTTGTTTCTCTCTCTCTCTCTCTCTCTCTCTCTCTCTCTTTCTTCTATAGTGATCAGCGTTGCCACTTCTATCCAGAGCAATGTAGCATACTGACAATAAAAATCTAGCATTTTAAAAAAAAATGTAGCATAAGAAAATGTTTTGTTAATTTTCTTTATTTTTGCGTTATTACGCATAGCATTCAGTTTAAACATTAAATAACAAATAACATAAAAAAAGTCATTAATATAACAAAATTAACATAAAAGGAAAATAATAAATTCATTTCTAAATCACAAATCTATAACATTGAATAAATAATAGTAGGAATTTATTGATAAAACAAAAAAAAATAAATAAGAAAATAAAGGCTAATTCAATACATATTAAATTGCACAGAGAAGTAGGTATCTCTTATATTAAATAAAAGGAGAATACTTATAAGAGGAGCAAAACATTTTTACTTAATATGAATGTATTTACAATCGATAAATTTTATTTAAACAAAATCTTGCCAACTCCTCAGAAGGATCAAATATTGCCTCACCTTTTAATAGCTCTTTAGCCAGTAAAATTGAGTCCACAGTTTCTGAACTTAACCGATTTCTCAGATCGTTTTTTATCATGCTTAATTCAGAAAACTTTCGTTCAGCGCAACCACTGCTATGGGAAAGTCAACAGAAATTTAGCATATAATTAATTAGCCAAGGATCTAAGTGTCTAACTATTTGCGTCTTAGAGTTTTTTAAATCAAATCTTTGATGTAGCTGCTTGCATAATTCAATATAAACTTTTATTGCATTTGACTTTACAAAATCTATTAAGTTTGAGTTTATTTTAGATGATTGTACACATACTTCAAATTGCATACCGGTATAGCAATTTACCTATTATAAATGATGAAAATTATTTTTAAAATCGATATCTACATTTAAATATCGAGGCTTAATAAAATTTTTATATATTTCGATTAATAAATTTTGTTACTTATTTATTTAATAAATGTATTTGTACCTTTTCTGTTTGAAAACATTTATTCAAATCGTTAAGTTTTTTTTAATAATAATACGATAAAAACAGTAAATAAAGTTTATTCTAACCATTAATAAAAAAATCGTTTATAAGCTTTTCATTTTCGTCCTCAAATGATGTCAATGTGATATAGTGAAACAAGTAACTCCATTGTTCTAACACTCTATTTATTACGGCTTCCAAAGACAGCCAATCTGTTGTTACATGCCGCAATAATTTATGCCCCTAACATTTAAAATGTTCTTGAAAGTCTTTGAACTGGCCTTGTCGCTTGGGGCTATGTGCAAAATGGGCATATGTAGCTTTGATGCAATTTACAACATTGGCACCACGAGATCTGATATGGGTGGAGCTAAGACATCGAGGGTTTCCAGAAAGATGATCAGATCATCATGGACATGTATGAAAGAGCAAAGACAAGAGTAAGATGCCCCGCTTTTAAGTCCTTTGCTCTTTGTTACAGTCCTTGACGATCTGCTTGAAAGTAAAGTGACGGACGCCAAGGTACATCAATTATTCTTTGCTGACGATGGAGCCATCAATTATTCTTTGCTGACGATGGAGCAATCATAAGTGAGGATCCTACATGCCTGTAACGAGCTCTTGGTGTGTGGGTGGAGATTTCGGATGGAAATGGGTATCGCATTGGTTCACAAAAGACAGAGTACTTGTGCTGCCCGTTCTCTGATCTACTCAGGCCTATTCCAGACATTTATTTGAATGGAACAGTGCTTCCCAAGTGCAAAAAGTTCAAATAGCTGGGATCTATGATCAATAGCAAATCAACCTGTGATGAAGTCTACACTGCAGTTGTGCATCGAATAAGAAGTTCGAAGATCCGTGGAAGCCTTCACGTCAAGGAAGCCATCGATAAAAGATAGAGCGCAACCGGCTCAGCTGGTATTGCCACGTTCAAAGAAGAGATCATTTGAATCCTGTTAAAACGGCAATATCAATTAACGTTCCAAAGACATCGCGAGGCAGGAGAGGGAGGCCTATAAACGACTGGATCACACAAGTGTGACGCCATCGACATTTCATTGGCCTCAGTAACCGAGTGATCCGAAATCGACAGGCCTGCCGATATTTTCTGATGTCAAATAGGCGAACCCCACAGGCGGATCAGTAGAAATGCGGTGAAGTGGAAGGGTTATGATCCCTTGTTTTCGGACAATAACCTCGCAGAAAAAGGAAGAAGATGAAGAAAAGGAGCAAAATCAAAAAAAAAAAAAAAAAAAACAATTAAAAAAAAACAAATAAAAAATTACTTCAGAAATATGTAGCATAGTGAGGGAAAGATGTAACATGAAGCATGGCACTCCAAAATGTAGCAGTTTTGCTACATATGTAGCAAGAGTGACAACGCTGATAGTGATCTCAGTGCAGTCAAGCAAATGTTTCTTTGTGAAGTTTTTGTTTTCTTTGCTTTGCCCGTCTTGTTTCATTTCGAAATAAATTAATTATGCTCTCTCCTGTTTCTTCCTATTCATTTCATTCGGTTCGTGTTAGTACTAGTAGCTAGTGATTCTCCATTACATAGAGTTGAGTGAGCAAGTAGGACAGCACTACAATGAATTCAGAGGTGACTGAAGATGATTTTGACTTCCTAGCTTATTACTTCATAAGAATGTAATATGTTGGTATTTAAACTGCAAATTGGTCTCTAAAAGGTGTTTTCCGAATTTCGTACTAGCGGAATTGATCGTCGACACTTTAATTTTTGTACTTTTTCTTTGCGGGTAAGAACATCGGCAATTACTGGGCATCAACTAACACCTATTAGCCTGTCATCATTCCTCTTGAAAACGTTAGAACGCCTGATTACGCACATATTGATAAGAAACTATTGTCGACGGTCCAACATTAATATTGCAAGCTATAATAAATCAGTGAAGACTGCATTACACTCACTAGTGCGTAATATCGAATATTCCCTGTTTCATAAGGAATACACAATGGTTGCTTTTCTGGATATAAAGGGCGCTTTCAACAATGTCAATACATCAGCAACTCCTACAACTCCCACTGCGGCACTGGACATCATGTTACATCTGATACCGATCGGTATATTTAACAAGCAAATGACGGCGAATGCAGATGTTTGCCTTGAAGCTACCTTACAGTGGTCAAAAATCTTTTCACTACTCTTCCATTCTGAATAAAATCAAAATCTCTCCCGAAAACACGAACTTCACCATCCCATCTCTAAATTTTGACAATAACTCCCTCGTCACCATCCCTTCCAGATCACTCTGGAATGACGATGGATTTTTCGAAGATGAGTCGATCCACTTCTACACTGACGACGGCTCAAAAACCAAGGACGGAGTTGGAGGTGTTTTTTTCTGACAGGCTTAATCTTAAGCTCTCCTTCCGCCTGCCAAATCGTGGAAGCGTGTTCCAGGTTTCCCCATTATCTCCTTGTCAGGTGATGAAGTGCTTCGAATTGCAAGTGCAAACTAAAGATAGCCCTATTGCAGGGATCGAGTAGTGGACTCCTCTTAGTACTGTCGATTGTATTAGCTTCCGAATTGGTACTCAAAATCCAAGACAGGTGTCATTCTTACTGCACGATATATACTTTGCTACTTGCTGTTTGTCGTCAAAGTTTTGCTTTCAACCTTCGTGTTCTTCGAATTGAAATGCAAATGAACTGTTTCCGAAGCCCATTAAGCTTAGTCAATCTTTTCCTGGAAACTGCACATTAAAATTGATTTACGTCCTGGGAGTGTCATTCTCCAAAATGAATCAGCATCCCACTTTGCTCAATCACGGGGACCTAGAATTATAAATGATATTTAAAAAAATTCAATGAGTCAGCTAAACCTTGGCAATGAATTAAAAACAAATTCCGAACAAATATGTCAATGAATCAACATTCGGTTGGGTGATTCCTCATCTGTCCTCGCTGAGAGTTTCTGACTAAAAGAACAAGAAAACCCGACCACTTAAACGCAGCCAACCCTCTAATTGACTCAAATATGCGCCCTGCTTTCTATAATTTTTATCTTGAAATGACAGGGCATTCAGGTTAAGGGTATCAACTCTAATGTAACTATTGTTGGACACCCTGCTACAGCTACCATCAAGATGCTACAATTCACTCGTACACTCCTCTCTCTGTGAGTGTGTGCGAGTATATGGTATGTATATTTCAAACTAGAAAGGCCAGAGCGAGGAAAGAAAAGAAATGGATTTTTGACAGATTTATGACTATCGGAGCCGTCTTAATTTTTTGAATTATAGCCATCGAAATAGACGAACGAAAAATCTTGAAATGCTTTCGCTGCCTTTTCTTCTTTCTCGGTAGCAGTCGCCTCTTGTCGCTTCGACGGTCGGATGTACTTAAGTACACCATGGAAGCCCTACATATCCATACATCCATTCAAACCACTTTTACGTCAGAAACTCCTGCTGCTACCGACGACGACGATGGCGACGAGAGATGGTGGTGGTGTGGTGGTTCTGCGCTGCACTCTTCGTTCAAGTTGTCCATTCTTTTAATAAATCACAGTGTGTGGTACTGGTATACACTATAATTGTGTGCTGCTGGTGCTGCTGCACACAAAAGATGCATACCACGGGGGGGTATGATGCAAGCAAAAGGACAGCCAGCCGGACTCTAAATTCACCCATCCAGAGCGCAATAAACAAAATATCCTTGCCAACAGAGCACTGTTCCACCAAAACATGAATCCACTTAATGCAAAAATTGCGGTTAGACCTCAATTAGAGTCCCATCGAGTCCGCGATTTTGCCAAAGTATGCTTCACTCGCATTAGATCCACTCTCGTACCTACAACACTGAGTCGTATGTCGTCCGTTTTAGGATGATAATTGGCCAGTAATTGTCAGGCATTATTGGAACCGATGTAGCTTGGTATTGGATGTGCGTGCGTAAAAAACAGGATGCGCCTAAAGTGCATATTGACAAAAATAAAATTTTCGACGCGCGGATTTCGAGGGATACTCGCATTTAGAAATGTTCCCATAATGGCTGGATGAAGGTAGTTTTTTTACTGGAAGTTGTATTATATTGCTGCACGAAAGTGTGGTTCTGCTCTTAATGAATCATAAATTAGCAGGGTACAAGTGCATTTAGAGCATTAGGAGAGGATTTAGAAGCATGCTTTTGGAATTATATTTTTGGGATTAATTTGGAATTTTGTGCAATTTTGCATATTTTATAGTTAATTTGTTGCACGCCTAACCATGTTGTTATATTGGGTGGAAAGATTTTTTCTTGTTCCAATTCGCAACAATTTTGGTGCTGTTGGCTGTTTTAAGTGGAATGCATAGTACAACTATGTTTAGGGGAATAGATAGTTGATTTATGAAGCTTTAGTATTCGATTTTTTAACACCCAAAGTAATTTGAACTTTCAACATCTCCGCCATCTTTGAAATATGGATATGTACTATATCTATTGCACTATCGATGCGGAATAGTTACAGACACTCTGAGAATAAAACACCAGGTAGTACTAATATGTCTCTGGTATAGATAGTTTCAATAAATACATATGTGAACAATGTTCCGCGACCGCGACAGTACTTACTTACTTAGATGTAAGGAATTCTGACAAATCCTTTGCCTTTGTGCCTTTGTATAGGAACACGCAAGCCTCCTTCAATAGATTTTGTTCGTAATAAACAACGTTTTCTTAACAAAAATTATGAGAATTTAGTTTTGTTCCAATCACAGAAAACACCAAAAGCTTTCATATATACGTATGTTTGAATGAAAAGTTTCTTTATCCCGAAGAGTGTGGGCGCTGTGGTGCAGTTGTTAGTGTGTTCGACCACTGCTCATAAGGTTTCATGTTTGAACCCCAGAAAACATCAAACAGTTTTTCACGGCCCTGATTCTCGCTAGCGTCTGACGACCTTTTTTTTTCGATGGTAGGTGAAAATTCTTCCATACACACTATGAGAATAGCAAGCGCGTGCTCATAGTAGTGTCAAATTCTTACTGACTAAAAAACACCACCCTTTGACATAAATTCGTTAGATATCGCAACTAAGTAATAACTTATCAAGCAATTTTCTATCACGAATTAAAAGCGTTTGGCAGGTTACTTTCCACTGAAAGATCCTGCCTGTTCCGCAAACTAGACGTGGTTAATCATTACCTCGCCAAGTCGAAAGGTTTCGTCCTTTGTAATCGGCGTAAAACGCTCTCATCCAAAATTTGTAGGACTGTATTGTTGACATGTCCGATTAGTCGGTTTCTATGCTTTCTCGCGAAGCTTCTAGTTTCAGCTTCGATTGAATTCCGAAAACCCTGTGGATATCGTCGTTTCTAATATACCACGGTGATTGGACAATTTCTCTTAGCACTTTATTTTGAAAAGTTTATAAAATATTTGCATTTGTTTTCTTGGTACAACCCCAAAGTTGTATACCGTAGGTTCACACCGGCTTTAGCACTTGCTTGTATAAAAGCAGTTTGTTCTCAGTACTGAGCTGTGAATGATTTCCGAGTAACCAGTACATTTCTCTATATTTGATTTCGAGTTCTTTACGTTTTATTTTCACGTGCGAATTCCATTTCAGCCTTGTGTCGAGTGTCATTCCCAGGTATTTGGCCTCGTTTGCAAAAGGTATTCGGGCCGAGTTTAGGAAAATTGGCAAGTCATTAGTTTTCTTGTAAGTGGAATTCACGTGAACAGATCACGTGATTTGCAGTCGTTTCTTCGATTGTTTTGCCTACTGCTAGGATAGCAGCGTCATCGGCAAATCTAGCAAGGATAGTGCAATCTTCGTTCAGTATATCACGAGTATATAAGAGATAGAGAAGCGGCCCAAGAACGCTTCCTTGCGGTACGCTGGCCGAAATTTCTTTGAGCTCCGAGTATTCGATTCCATGTCTAACACGAAAGAGTCTGTTTCCGAGATATGAGTCTAGAATATCGTATAAGCATACAGGGAGAACTTGTGGTAGTTTGACGAACATGCGAGAGTATTGTTGTTATGTTCTCAAAAACAAAACAAAAATTGCCCTTCGCATACGGCACAAACCTTTAGGTCCTCCATTCGTGCGGAAAATACAACGCACACAACACGAATGGTTGCGAGAAACTAGGCCTGGGCCCTCCATCGGTTGTTGCGCCAAATATACCATATATGTATGTTTGTATTATTTTGCAGCATCCCAGCAAACAACATAAGTTTTATATAACCGTAAGGCTTAGTGCAATGCAATTTATTCCTTAGCATCTAAGGGTTGTTATTTATAAGGAACGACCTCCCTCCAACCGTCTCAAGAAAATTTGCATACGCCAACGACGCATAACCCAACACTAGAATCTATAAACAACTAAGCGTATCTTGAATGATGACCTCGAGGCTTTGAGTGTGTACTTCAGAGAGTGGCGAAAACCAAGATGTTCTGCTTTCATTTAAATTCTAAACTGGCGTCATATAAATTAAAATTGGTCTTCAATGGCACTCTGCTAAATCACAATCCGTACCTGAAATATCTGCGAGTAACGGTAGATAGATCGCTGAACTTCCGGAACCACCTCAATAACTCAGCGGGCAAATTAAGAACGAAGAATAACATAATTCAACTTGCGGGGACGTCTTGGGGGGCTAGCGCATCTTCAGTCCGTTCTGCTGCCATCGGGCTCGTATATTCAGCCGCCGAATACTGCGCGCCAGTGTGGATGAATAGTATACACGTATCAAAAGTAGATGTACAGCTAAATAACACCATGCGACTCATAACTGGGACTTTGGCACCTAGACCAACTTACTGGCTTCCCGTGCTGAGACATATAGAACCACCGAAGGTTCGCCGCTTACATGCACTACTTCGAGAGCACGCGAAAATAACAAATAACCCTCTGCTGCCTGTCCATACTGACCCTACCATCCTAAATCGACATGCGAGACTTAAGTCTAGAAGACCCGCCTTAAGGACAGCCACCGTATTATCGTCAACCGAATTTGAAATGAACAACGAATGGCTAACCCAGTGGGTGAATACTACCGTTACTGACTTCATCCCGATTGAAAACCCCACGAAGTCTCTAGGTGTAACCTGTGGCTGCAACTCAACCGTATACGTTCCAACTGCGGCGTTTGCAACGACACATTGTTCAAGTGGGGCCTTTCAGACTCACCAAATTGTGACTGTGGAGCCGACCGACAAACAATCAAACACATTGTCACCGAATGCCCACGAAGACCGTATCCTGGAGACCCCTCCGATTTTGTAGAAGCACCTCTCAGCGTTATTGAATGGCTTAAAGGACTTGATAATAATTTGACTTTATAACAATTGCAATAGTATAGAATCTGTTACTCGTAGTGAATTGATGTAAATTAATGTATGTATGTATGTATATTGTTATTGTAAAACTCCATACGATAAATAAATAAAATATAAGGAATAGTGAGTAACATATAACATTCCTTATTTTATGCCTTATTCTAACACAGGCCATGTCATACGGAATCAGGTATACGTTGACATTCCTTTAACATACCTTATTTTTTGCTTTTTCTTCCTTTGTTTTCAGCGAGGTTGTGATCCGAAAATAAGGGATCACAACCCTCTCACTTCACCGCATTTCTACTGATCCGCCTGTGGGGTTCGCCTATTTTACCTCAGAAAATATCGGCAGACCCGCCGATTTTGGATCACTCGGTTACTGAGGCCAATGAAATGCTGATGTCGTCGCATTTGTGTGATCCAGGCGTTTATAGGCCTACCTTTCCTACATCGCGATTCCTTCCAAACTGTTTCATTATTTTGCTAGCCCCCGAAATCCGTATAGCTCTGACCCGAACATTTCTGCTCGGTCCAGGATCCAGCTGTACCATGTACAGCAGTGGTAGTGCCTGGCGGGGTAGTGCCTTTCCTTTTAGCAAGTATTACCATAATGATACTGTTTTGCAATATTACCATATTGCGATGGTGTTTTTTGTTTGACACGTGCATGCTCCTGTTTGATCTTTCTTTTATGGCACCGGTGATCTCCAGTCGTGTCAACCCACGGACTCGCATGCACACTTATTTTATTACTTTATTTTCCTTTGTTGTCATTCGATTTTCTTTTAATTTACACATAATTTTATTGTTCGGAAACAAGTTTCTATGAAACTATGAGAGATGATGTATTTAGACATTATTACCACTGAATTTTTACTTTATGGAAATTGATTTTAATTATATCCAAACATATCCAAGCATGTTTTTCTCAGCAACTCTTCTGAATACCTCATTTCTTTGGCAAGCCACCATTTTCATCAGCCAATTATATTCAGCTCTTTTACGGCATTTTGGAGCGATTTACCATGTTATCGTGGCGACTATACCTGTTAATTATTAGACGAGTAGCAGGGTTCGTTTATGCGTCTCTTTCTACTATGACACGCCTCAACGGATGGAACGGATATCTTTGTCCGATTTTCGGTGCTTCACGTACTTTCACTGTGTCACCAAAGTCTATCTGGCTAAAATACCTCATTACTATCAAATACCCATGGGTATACTCTTCTGTCAAATATCCTTCGGTATAATTATCCACTCCAGTCTTCGCAATGTATTCCTTGTTATTGATCTTATCTCGGTCCTTATTTTCGAACGACGGATATAAAGATAGCATCATCGACTTGAAAGAATTTTATTATGCTTTCTTCAGCGAAAAAACGAACGCGCCGCATTAATCTTACTAGTCTGCGAATCAGATTCTCTCTAGTCATTTTTGATGGTTCACTTGTTCAAGAATGTGTGAGGCCGGATTGGTTTCCAAGTCTACTTGCCTCAGCTCAAATGTTGGTACGTTCTAGATCAAATCGGCTACACTATGTCGCAGGTGGTGCTGTGTTTTATTTGAGCTCTCCTGTAAATTGATTCAAACTCGAACTTAGGTGTCACCATATTCCACCTTAAGGCATTGAGGGCAGGATCGTTAGGTGCCGTAGTTCTTTTATGTTGGTAGTTAATACCACGTTTTGGAAGCGAAATTGCGGAAAAGCTTCATTGGGTTTGGTGAAATAGGATGCTACTCTTGTTTCATAAAACTTGCTGCTAGTCAGAGTACGTACTTGCAACAGTAGCATAAATGTAAAATGGTTTATATTGTTCATACACCGAGGTAGTTATCACCTAGTTGATGCAAATTTGTTTATTAAAGTGATAAGTACTACCGTACTTGACGATCAGTAGTTAACAGACCATTCAAAATATAGATCAGCAGCTACAGCATTTCACTTTTGTTTGTACAACTTTTCAGAAAGCCTACTGCCATAACCACTTTCTAATTGTTGGCTGTCGCCGATCTCCAGCGACCCAACAGCCATCAAAACCTCATTTCTCTTTCGAATTTTACATCTATTGTAAGTAGGTGTGCTTCAGTACGAATATGCCACCACTTTGCATTGTATCTGTCATTTAAACCTTTCAACACGGCCAGTGTGAACGCGGGGATACACGGAACACATCGCAGCAGAGTGTGCAACTATTGTCATCAAAAGTTTATCGCGTCTCGTGCATAAAAAAAACAAAAAAACAAACTGCATTCACTAAGACCTCTCGCGCGCCGTCGTATCTCCACACCATATCCCATTCGTATATAATGTTTAATTCACATCTGACTTTTCGCATTATTATTTATAGAAGTGCGACTTATCTATGACACATTTTGTAATTCCATCGCGAGCGTTAACGCTGACATGAGAGGACACTACCTCTGGTCCAGCACACTGTGCGGTTTTATAGTCACAATTGTATGTGCTCGACGTGCGGATACTGTATTCGCATTGGTGAAAAGACAAAAGCCCCAACGACATCGACATCTACAACAACGACAACGACACGTCGACAACCCCAACGACGGCAACGACGACGACGACGACAACGACATGAGACGTAAAGTGAATACCAAATGTGTGCACCTTACTGCAACTACGAATACAACACTGCACTCTCCTCCGTGCTCTCGATTTTGAATAATGGTCCGCGAAGGAATATAAAAACATTTTGTGCAGTTGGCCAATTTAATTGACACCATGACGACAGACGGGGCGCGATCCACCATCCAAACCACCACCACCCACATTCAATCTGTGGGACGCTGCTTATATTACGACTGCTACCACTGCTGCTGCCACTCTGAGATCTCCGGAGAAATGTCAGATGGACAGACAATTCTAGGGCAGGGGGTGCACACTGCAGGACTTGAATGAAGCGAATGTCAATCGGTATTCTGTGGGTTTTGTATTTTTTTTTTCGCTCTCGCATTGTATGTATCTATTGCACTTGCTTCAGAGAATTTATGAATGCGATTTTCTGTAGTAGATATAACACCTAACCTCAGCTTCCACCATAGGACACTACAACATCAGGCTGCAGTTGCTCTGCAGGAAGAAGGAAAAAATCTCCAACCATAACGTGAGTGGTAGTAAAAAAGAAAAGTACATCTACAGGCAATAGATACAAAAGTATCTCAAACTTGTATTTACTCAGAGAGGTTGGCGAGTGTACTGGTAGCTGCCACATGATTTTTAACTACCTGTCGATTGGGTAGCTGTGATTGCAGCACATGGATACATGTATTCCCGCAGCTGACTTCTGAATTGGGTTCAACTAAGGGGAGGCAGAGCAGAATGGGCGACATCATTTGTTGCACACACACCGCGTTGTACGCATTAAATGTACCTGCGGTAGCGGCAGTTTCAGTTTCATAGTGCGTAGCGTATATGTTGCAATTGTTTGCTCGTTCAAATCGGCATGTGTCATGCAAATTAAACGCACATGTCAAGAGCAGTTTAAGAGCGATTTTCCTTGCAATTTTTTTTGTACTCCCTGCAGCTCCTGGAAAAAAATGCTTTGGGATATAGAATTTCTTACTGCTGCTGTGAGTGGGGTGTATAGAGAAATATAATAGTTTAGTTGTCTAATGCAACTGCAAACGTGAGTTAGATATATTTTGACACATGACATCGGTAGGTGGTGTGAGAACGCATGCAGGTTGTTAACAAGTTTCGTATGTGTTTTGCACGCACTGTTTCAACTTTGCTTGTGAGAAATTCGAGAGGAGTGTTCATGAGATTCAGTTTTGCTCAATGGCTTGAGGGCTTAATGTTAGCTCAGCAGCTTCATTGCATTCCACTTCGGAATAGAAATTGTAGAAGTTAGTTCTTCAGATTGTCAATCTATGCCAAACAAAGCCTCTCCTTGCTCATGTCCCTGACGATGAAGGGACTCGATACTTCGAGTAACGCTTAGTGGTATTGGTGGCGTAAATAATACACCACTTTTGCCCTAAGAATTGCAAAGACTAGTTTCAGTCATTGGCATGGCAAAATCGCATCATCACCACCTCGTGGTGCCCGCTGGTTAGCTATCTGATAGTGAACTAACGATGAGCGTATGCTTAGTCTGACAATATACATATGTTTAGCTGAACACTCAGACCTTCGCCAGTACATCTGCGTGAACTTCAGCACACATACATATGTTTAACCGGACGAGGCATCTCTCGTTGATCTGATTGGCTGAAATATGCGTCTCAGAAGTCTAGAAAGAGCTCCTCACAAGGAGGACGTGCGGCGGATGAATTCTCCCGATGGAATCAACGGTGACGTCTACAGGCCTGACTTGAGCTTCTTCGACATATTTGGAGCTGAAGTCTGTAAGGATGTTCAGGGTATTGAAAAACAGATGGCGGCGGTTGAACCCTTAATGGGCCAACGGCAGCGCTCATATCCCCGAAGTGGGTTACTAGCATAGGTGTATCCGGCCCTTCGTCCTTGGGGTTGCGAAAAACGATCTGGTCCCCCAGGTTGGGGGTTGTGCCATCGGATTAACTTCCCTACCGGTTACGAAGCAACCAACAGCCTCGGATACGGATGATTTTACTGTTGACGACCCAAGCAAACGTAAAAAGGACAACGATCTTCGTGTCTGGACGTGGAATGTTAAGCCGCTCTAAAAACCACGTGCAGTCGAACAACTTGCGGAAGCCCTAGACTGCTGCAAAGCAGACATTACCACGATCCAAGAAGTGCGGTGGGATGGGCCGGGCAAAAGGAGGATGAAAAAGTCCGACATCTACTACGGCGATTGCTACAGAAAAAGAGGAGAGTATCTATTCGGGTGCGGATTTGTCATTGGAGGCAGACTTAGGCAAGAAGTCTTGAGTTTCCGGCATGTGAACGAGTGCCTCATAACTAACCGTATCAAGGCTAAATTTGCCAACATTAGCCTAATATGCGCTCACGTCCCTCACGAGAAGATGGACGACGCGACCAAGGATGACTTCTACCAGCTCTTGGACAACACGTTAGAGCAATGCCCTAGACACGACGTTTAAATTGTCCTAAGTGATTTTAACGCAAATGAGGACGTCTTTAATAGCGTGATCGGAAAACACAGCCTGCACGACATCACATCCGACAACGGACTCAGGCTAGTCGATTTTTTGGCGGGATGAAACCTTGTCGTAGCTAGTACGCGGTTCCCACGTCTCGATATTCACAAAGGGAAATGGCTCTCCTTTGATCGAAAAACGGTTAACCAAATCAATCACATTGTGATCGACGCAAGGAACTCTTCCAGTATTCTGGGTGCCCGGACTTTCCGAGGAGCCAACGCGAACTCGGACAACTACCTAGTTGTAGCCAAGGTACGGATGCGGATATCCAGAACGGTGCGAAATCAACGAAATACTGTGAGGAAATTTGACGTCGGGCGGCTACAATCGCAAGAGACAGCCAGAGCCTTTGCCGATCGAATTTCTTTTAATCTTAATCTAAGTCCTATGCCGCCAGCAGCAAATGCGGAAGACCAGTGGAAGCGTTGCAAACAAGCCATCAGAGATGACGCCTCTGATGTACTGGGTTTCTCTCGCCCATCACAACGAAACCCCTGGTTTGATGTGGAATGCCGGCAAGCACATGCAGCAAAACAAGAGGCGTACAGAGCGACGCTGCATAGAAGGACTACAGCTGCACGCGAGCTCTACGAACTCGAGGAACATCGTCTTCTTAGAAAGAAGAAAAAGGAGCATGAGAAGCCCTTGATCGAAGAGATTACGAGACTTTATTGCAGGAATGTTGCTCGAAAATTTTACCAAAAGGTAAAAGAACATGCCAGAGTTTAAAAGCCAAAACAGAAGCCTGCAGGGACAAAAATGGCAATATAGTAGTAGAATCACAGTCGGTGCTGAGGATATGGAAGGAACACTTCTGCAGACTGTTAAACGGCGATGATGACCAATATTCCGCTGTCAGGCAGAATGAGCCATTCATCAGTGACGCTGATAGTCAAGATTCCCGTCAACCCGTTCAGAATGAAGTGAGAATAGCTATGTCTAAATTTAAATCCAACAAAGGTGCTGGAACCGATGGCCTTGTCGCCGAGCTATTCAAGGCAGGAGGAGATGATTTGGTAAGGACTATGCACCAGCTCATCTGTAAAATCTGGTCGGACGAAAGTATGCCCGATGAATGGAACCTCGGCATCGTTTGCCCGATCCTGAAGAAAGGAACCTGATAGGTCCTTATCAGTGCATTCGCAGGCCCGGAAAGTTCACCGGGACTTTCACACTACGGCAGATCTAGTAAAAAACCTTCGAATATAAAATCGTTACCCATCACCTCTTAATCGATTTCAAAGTTGCCTATGATAGCGTGTGTAGAGACGAGTTATATCGAGGCATGAATTGTCATGGCATCCTTGCCAAGCTCGTCCGTTTGTGCAGAATGACAATGGAGAACTTTCACTGCTCCATCAAAGTCGGTAAGAACATCACCAAACAGTTCGACGGTGACGCGCTATCATGCGATCTCTTTAACATAGTACTTGAGAGAATTGTACGAAACTCACAAGCCAACACCGGAGGTACAACCTTTTACAGTCTGTATAACTACTCTCTTACGCCGATGGTATTGACTCAGCAGGCAGTCAGTGTCAGTGGCGGATTTTCGAGTATTGAGATCAAGACAGCAAAGATGGGTCTAGCGGTCAATGAAAGCAAAACAAAATACATATATGCAGTTTACAAAAAACGACACCCAATATCGGCGTCTTGGAGAGAACGCCACAATAGACAGATATAATTTTGAGGTAGTAAATGTCTTTGTGCACCTTAGCTCTATGCTGAGCTTCGCAAATGACATCACTGGGGAGATCACACGAAGAATTGCTCTTGCCAATCGCTGTTTCTATGCGCTACGAAGGATATCGAGTAACAAAGCCCTATCTCGAACTACTAAGGTAACTCTTTATAAGACACTGGGGCATGGGCTTTGTCAAAATCGGATAAGGATGCCCGTCGCTACACTCCAGCTAAAGTGCAGTTGGGCGCTTTTGATATTGTATTATTTTCAACAGCATTCTAAGGCTCTTGGCTGGCTTATACTTCTTGTGGAAGGCGGTCAATCAAACGTTGACGCAGTGAGAAATATCGTATTGATACAGCGCGAAGTTCAATTGGAACTTGCATAATATTGCGCGTCATTCCTATATTGGTTTTTCTCTGTTACAAGAAGATAACTTTTATAGTAGGGACTGATCGTCAAATGATCAATGTGATTAAATATTTTTTGCGCATCAGTTGATACCTGTGTCTGTTTCAGCTTTTGTTCTTAAACATGGTGCCACCTACGACAAGGTCATGGACGTCGCAGATATCCACAAACCATGACATGTTTGAATGCACCATTGTCATTGTCTTGACGTCCTGTTTTCCTATTTAAAAGACGACGTCTTCTGTTGGCGATACTTAGTTGTTTATAGGAGTTGCTTTGTCATTCTCAGAGGAACACTAAGTCTCAGTGTGAAACTAGATGATACTGTTTTTCCTTTGAAACTTGATCGTAAATATTCTATCACCATACGGTTTCTAGTGGACCTGGGCCTCAACCAATAAATCCTCCAGTCAGCCCGGCTACAAGCCAGCTGCCTCCAGTTGCACACGCCAAGTTGGTTGAGGTCCCCCTTCACTTATTTGCACTACCTGTCGCGAGGTTGTCTTTTACTGCGCTTGACGTCCATACGGGGTAGATTCGAAGATTTTCCAGACTGGAACGTTGGAGTCCATCCGCTCTACATGACCCATCCATCTTAGTCGCTGAATGTGAGCTTTTCTGGCTGAATCGATGTAATTTTATAGGCCGTATAGTTCGGGATTGTGCCTTTTCCTACACTAATAATAATTTTTCTCTCAAACTAATCAAGGGCATTCTCATCCAATTTTGACTAAGTCCATGCTACTGCACCATACACCAGGATGGGCCTTACATAACGTTTCATTGGTTCCTTGATAGGGCCGTAGTACATAAATGTCTCTTGTAGTGTATGTGTGTATGTGTAAGTGTGTGTTTAATGTCTGGGCTGATGTCAGCAGATTTACATAATAGCGGAGCCCATTTAGACGAATTCTTTCACTACCTGGAAGCTATAGGTGCCTATCGCCAAGACGTCGGTGTTGTGTCTGAGTGTTCCTAGACAGTATGCACTTCGCTTGATCCTCGTTTACAAGCACACCCATTTTAACAGCTTCTGATTCCATGTAACAAACACGCCAGTGACTGTCCGCTTCTTTCTAATAGTGTCAGTCATGTCGACTTTTTTCATTATTTTTTTTTCATTAATTTTTCCAGTAATAGATTGAAGAAGCTGCATGATAGGGCGTCATCGCCCTGTCTAAAAGCTCTGATGGTATTGAAGATTCCGGTGGTGATTTTTCCAACTTAGACAGTGCAGTACATATTTCTTATCGTTATCTATACCTATATACATATAATAAAATGATCGTGTTTGGGCAGGTATCACACAAAAACTAATCGACAGATTTTAGCAAAACGTTGCAACTCTATACCATAGATGCTTGGTTTCAATCTCCAATCAGAATTATTACGATATTCTTTAAAGGTATTAAGATACTAAAATAAATGGACAGAGAGATTAAGAAAATGACAGACAAACCAGGCATTATAAAACTATACATTCTTAAAGTTTGAGAAGTGCCGATTTTTGTTGGGTGTTGCAAGAAAGGATCCGCACGGTGTCTGTTGGTCAAATTTATTAGAACCTCCAAACGTCGCAGCATATTCGCTGATGATAAGACTTGAGCCACCCATCTCTATAGCTTTTTTTGCCTTCCGATGGCTGAAAGGTGACGAATTATGTTTGCAGTTAAGACCTTAAATCTTGCAGCACGGCTAAGAATAGTGTTAGCTGAATTTTCTTCAGCAACTGCTGGAAGTTCTTCATTATCAAAAACCTTCTCTGGTCTACTTCTTGGTATATTTTCGAGCGAAAAATCTCCTCTGAACTTAGGAAAACAGTTTCGAACTGTTCTCTCGCTACACGTACCCAAACCAAAGGCAGTGTAAATTTCCCGAGTTGCTGCGGCTGCGTTGATGTTTTTTTTTGGATTGAAAGAGGAAAATAACCCTTAAATGTATTGGTGAAAGCATTTTCTATGTAAGGAGAAAAGTTTACTTAATGTGTAAATTTATTTTTACCGCTAAACTGCACTCTTAAAAAAAAAAAAAATAATTTTCAATTTTTCTCGACAACCTCACGCCACATCGGCATCTTCATAAGTATGTAACGACCTAATACGTAGTTAATATTATTTTGGACCACGCGGATAAAGTCGCGGGGATCTGCTAGTCCCACATATGTGAATTAGCTGACCAGTGCTCGGCTTGCTTCGCCGGCATTTTAGTTGACGGTTATTTAATTGTTGAAACATAATTGTCAACTGAATACAATAACAAAAATATGCAAACTCAATTATAACTTCCCCTGTTGGAATCGCCACCAGAGCACACACAAACCCGCTGACAACACTAAATTTATTTTAAATCCATTAAAAAATTTTAAAATGTGGACAAATCCAACGATCAACAACATCTCATCTAACAAATTGGAAAAATATTGCAATGTTTCTATGTCTGTACATGCATATGTATCTACATATGTACGCGTATATTGTCAAATCTCTTAATCGCACGAAGTTTTGATAGTACATAGGTACATATCCCAAATAATAAAATTTAAAATGTCTTAGATTTGGCACTGATAATGATTTTTTTCTTTCAAGTTTTACTCTAGAAGAGATCACACACGTTCAAGTTCAAAACAGCGCGCCCATATACCCATACACACCAATCAAAAATCTCTTAACAACCGTGAGTAGGTCAATACTCTTGTATGCGGCCCCAATATGGGCATCAGCGACGCATCGTAAGTCATACATTAGAACGACGATCACATCTTTAAGGGTATGCTGCGCCTTTAGAACTGTATCAGCGGATGCGATAAGCGTAATATCGGGCCGGATGCCTATCGATCTAGACGCGAAGAAGACTGCGGCCCTATCTGAAAACAAGCACGCTGGCGGAACAACAGCTATAGAAGCTATAAAAGCAGAATGACAACATGTGTTAGGTGGAACATCACAACCAAAGGGCGATGGACATACAAATTGATCCCCGAAGTTGATGAATGGATTAGCAGAAAGCACGGGGAGGTAAACTACCACCTAACACAATTTCTATCGGTGAACGGATGCTTCCGGGAGTATCTCTACAAGTACAAGCACGCGGATGACCCATTCTGCCAGCACTGTGAAGGAAAAGTGCAGCACGCAGAGCATGTACTGATGGAATGCCAAAATTATACCAAGGCCAGGAACATTATTGAAAGAGCAATTGGCGGGCAAGTGACCCCAAGAAGCCTGACCCCATTTATGCTGGCGAGGAGCAAAGGCTGGGAGACTGCAAATGAAGTAATCACAAGTACGATGCAGCAACTGCATATAGAGGAACGAGCAGCGCGAAACGCGAGAAACGAAGATCCTGCCAGGACTGCCAGCTAAAAGGAAATGACGAAATGTCAAACATCAAGTATCGAAAAAGGATTTTTACCCCTACCCGCGCATCAAAAAAACATAATAAATAAAACAATAAATAAATATATAACCACACACACACACTATTGCAGCAATAGCCACTGATGCATGACTGCGGGCAGTGGTCTCCATTGAAGGGTATTGTGGGCGATGATTTGATTAATTGTTTTTAGCATTGCTCAGCTTCAGGAAAAAAGCAGAATGATGATTTGTACCTTGAATGAATCAGCGGCGAATTTACTGAATTCGCTTGCTTTTTATTTTTTCAATCCGATAAGGCATTTCCGTGCTAGGGCTGTATAATCACCTTTTAGTGACGGGAAACTCAATCTCAACCCCGTTTAATAAGGAATAATTGTGCAAAATTTAAAGTACCTACGTCTATGCTCTTATAGTCATTAAGTTATGCAGGAATACCAAAACTGGAAATCACCTCAAATATGTTAGCTCATCCCTATTCACACTATCCTACACGGCGTTGATATCGATGAATAGTTGGATCTTCTTTAGGATTTGTCGCAAATTAAAGATATGGCCAAACGTCGGTTTTTCGGGCCTCAGACCAGTCTCCCTGTTTATGGATTGGGTAAATGGTGGTAAGGTTCCAATCATCGGGCATGCGTTCGTCGGACCATACATATCTTACACAGATGAGCTGGTGTATGTACCCTAGCAGGTCATCTCCTCCTCCATTTAGGCCTGCGGGCTTCTTGGGTATAAGCTTAGCTATAGTTGTTTCAACTCCTTCCTTTCGATCCTCCAGATTGAGACTGTCGAACTGCTTGTCAGTCGGATGTTAGCTTTCACCGATTTTCACCATGACAGTCATTCGTTGGCTCTCTCGTTCTTAACCCGTTAACATCCTTCGTCCTTCCTTTCTTTATGTTCATGAGCCTCATCCTATCACCTAAATAATAGTATTCGTATAAGGACAACTTACAAGTACAGAACCCCTATCTAGTCTTCGAAATGATGGTGGCCGTTCACGCCGTTGCAAAGTGCTGCACTTTTCTTGGGTACGTTTATCTTGTCAATTATGTCAGTCTGTGTCAATTGAACCCAATTGCAACTGAATAGATATTTAGAATTGCAACACAAGTGTCTAAGATCGCACACACCGAACGTCATTCAGACATCGACAGACAGACGGGCATAAAAACAGAAAAAAACAAATTCAAATCGCCGTTAATTTATTGCCTTTTATTTAACGTTAGTCTATGTGTACATATGTATGTGTATGGCTGTAGGTACATATGCATCAAACAACTTTACCGTGACACATTGACACAGGTGCCATAATTGTAACACATTTGACAGTTGACAACTGACATTCAAGTCAGTGCGCAGAAGAAACTGGAAAATTACTTTAATTACATTTTTTGATTGGTGTGCATTCAAGTGTCTCCGTTTCGACAACTTTCTGCATCTTGTGCAACGGAACGGGTACGGGGCTTGTTTGCTTTTCGCTCTCTCGAATTTTCTCATTTCAAATAAGAAAAATCTGCATAGATTTCGATTGATATGCCTTCCGGCGGAGAAGTATCTAACTCCCGATTGTGCGATTGTGTCTTTGTTTAGCTAGCTTTGGCATGGCTATTGCGCCATGCACAGTACGTACACACATTGTTTGCAGCCGCGGCCTCTTATTAGCCACCGAGAATGTTTTAGCCGGTAGCACATTTCGCCTTTGTTGGCCAACAGGTGCAGCCAGCTACAACAGTGGTTAGTGCTAATTTTTTGTTTGTTTACGTATTACCACCCGTTTTCCAGTTAGAGTCGTAGTGGTCACCTAAAGATGTAAGAGGTCTTTAACATTACTTTAATGGTGGCGAGTAAAAAGCAATTGAGGACTAATTGGTCTTGTTTTGTGTTTTGTTGTTAGTTAAATTAACTTTTTTTTTGGTTGTAAGAGCCCGTGCGGGTGCTAAGTACATTGTTAGTTGTATTATAAACATACATACATACAATAAATAAATGAAAAGTGGACGAACACAATTGGTCTTGGAATTAACTCGGCCAAAACAGAAATACTGATCTTCACAAAGAAATATAAATGCCTTCCACTACTCCACTAATGTTAATACGCGAACCATTTCAGATGTCCATTTCAGATTAATCCTGGACAAGAAACTCATCTCGAAGCTAAACACACAAGAACGCTGCAGGAAGGCATCAGTCGTCCTATATGACAGTGGAAAGGCTCTTGGCCCGAAGTGGGGCTTTTAGCCTCGGGTAGTCCACTGGATGTATACGGTTGTATACGGCTACTGTCAAACCCATATTAATGCACGGAGTACAAAGGGTGGCTTATATCAGCGTAACAGTTGCAATTAGAATAACCCCAACTGAAACAATACTTCACTTTCTTCCCGTTTTTTTTTTTTTTTTTTGTTTATAATTTGCGCGCACTCAAAGCGTTATGAATACCCTTAACATGTTTTATACACAGTGCGGGCGTTGGAAAGTGTGGAGAGAGAGAAATAATTTTGGTGTAGTGGTTCTTGAAGCTCAGTTGTTTATGCTTCAGCTATTCTCCGGGGGTGGCGCCCAGATAACTGGGGAGAATTTTTGTTATTATTGTCTTTGTGTCTGATTCACAGTACTTTTTTCTCGATAACCGATGTCAAGGGCAAATCATCATTTACAGAGCGAACAATTTTCCCAGACACATGACCAACTTTCTTTCCGTTGATATATTTGTGAATCTTTTACGTGCCAAAGGCTTATTAACTAACAGAATCGTAGCAGTTGTCACGAATGAATACCCCTAGCTTGAGAATTCTAGTTAACTATGGCAATGGACTATATTATCCTACATTATGACTTCAACGTAAGATACCAAACTATAATTCCGAGTGGGAATCTAACAGAATTCTAAATTCGCCTGCGATAGAGATATATATCCGTACTGAGTGATCCAAAATTGCATGTGGCACGGGAGCAGGAGTATTTTCCAGTTCACTTAATATAAAAATTACCCCTAGACTTCCGGATCACTGTAGCATATTTCAAGCGGCAATTACGGCAATTCGGGATGTCTGCCTTTCTATAAATACAATAGAATAGCCTGGCAGATCTAAGTTGGTTAAGCAATGCCGCAATCCGCTTAACAAGATAGCAGATAGATGCGAACTATCCTTATGGTGGTCCCAGGTCATAGGAACGGATGAGCTAGCGAAAGAGAGTGCCAGTCGAGACTTCTCTGGAAATAGTGAAGCTCCATCAGCCCCTACTGAAGTGATCAAATTCCAACTGAACATTGAAGCGATAAGAACTGCCAATATCACGTGGAGCGATCTCAGCACTTGTCTTATATCTAGGAAAATTTGCCCGAACGTAAATCGTAGGAAGACAATCAGATTAATTTCAATAGGTAGGAAAAACATTAGTTCTACAATCGGCGCCTCACAGGGCATTGTTTGATAGGCAGGCATGTCAGAAGACTGGGCGTTCCCTTCAGCGATTGCTGTAAAAGCTGTAGAAACGAGAAGGGAGAAGAAGCTTCTGTGTAACTCTCCTGCACTATCCATGCTGAGAAGCAAAACCTTAGGAGAGTACTTCTATAAAGTCCTAGACGATCTTTTGGGTCTTGATATCTGCAAGATTAGCAGTTTTGCCTCCAGGTCGAATTAGTTCACTTGATAGAAGTGCGTATCACACACGTAAAGTCAAATAGAAAAAGGCGAAAAGTACCTATTTTTTTTAATGTTATCAGTACTGCTTATGTGCAAGCATTTTCGTAACGAGTATTACCTGAGACTGAGCTTGTAAGTAATACCATTGTATATACATCTAGATATTATATATATATATATAGTCTTGTATATATGTACCTATATATACATTGGTAACACCCAGGTTGTCATAGTCATCATCTAGCGTGGTGTTAGCTATTCATATTGTATATACAATACATGTGTATATAGCCTAACACATAGCCCCCTATTTAAAAAGGGAGATGCTAACAACCCAGGTAACTACAGGGGTATTTCCTTCCTGAATACTCTTCTGAAACTGTTTACGAGTGTTTTGCTGCAACGGTTGTCCACATGGGTAGAATCAAGAGGACTTTTGAGTGAGTTTCAGGCTGGCTTTAGAGCGAACTACTCAACGTTCGACAACATATTTGTATTAACCAACTTAGCAAAATTGTATCTCAGCAAGGGGAAAAAACTGTATGCATTTTTTGTGGATTTTCGTGCTGCCTTTGATACGGTACGGAGGCAATCGCTTTTTTATAAGCTAAGTTTACTGGGTATATCGTCGAAAATGTTAAGGATAATACAAAGCCTAACAACGATAATCAGACGGCAGTATGGGACGGTGTCACGCTATCAGAATGGTTTTCCACAAATACAGGTGTCAAACAAGGTTGCATGTTAAGTCCGCTATTGTTTAGTTTATACCTAGATGATCTAGCATCCTACTTGCCAGGTGGAATTGAGTTTGAGGACTGTATCATTAAAGTTCTCTTCTATGCTGACGATATCGTCATTCTAGCAGAATCGCCAAATATGCTGCAGCTTATGAGCAACAAGCTGGAGGAGTACTGCAAGCTATGGAACCTCAGTGTAAACACCGATAAATCGAAAGTCTTGATATTTCGAAATAATTCAGGAAGATACGCCAGAGAGGAGAAATGGTCGTTTGCTCATGAGCAACTAGAAGTAGTTAAGCAATATCGCTACCTAGGGGTAACACTTACACCAAGACTGTCATATGCAAGTCACCTAAAGGAGAAGCTGAAAGAGTCGAAAAGAGTCATAAGCAGCACCTGGAAAAGGGTTTTCGGAAGAAACGATGTATCAACGAAAGCAAAGTATAAACTTTTTGAAGCCACAGCTAAATCTATTATGTGTTACGCAAGCCAAGTATGGGGTTATGAGGACTATGATGAAGTCGAGGCGCTACAAAGATATTTTTTAAAGCACATCTTCAAACTTCCGCTAAATACCCCAAATTATATGCTATATGTTGAGACAGGACTGCCTATGTTGAGCCTATATGCCTTGGGATTGCACTTCAAATATATACTAAAAGTAGTAGAAATGCCAGACTACCGATTGCCAAAAATAATGCTTCGCTATCTTCTCAACAGAAAAGCTCTACTGTTCCGTAAGTGGGAAGAACTTAGTAAATATTGCAGTGTGGATATGTCATTAAGATGGGAAGACAAAAGGAGCTGGAGTGCAGCTATGAATATTATATTAAGGACCCTTGATGAAAGGAAACATGCAGCTTTCATGGAAAGGGCTTCTCAATCAGGGAGTCGCAGTATATATAGAGTTCTAAATCATAGCCTGAAGGAGAGAAACTATTTCAACGATAAAAATACGGTACAGTAGATGAGCATAGCCTTTAAAGCGAGAGGAGAGTTGTTACCACTGAATTTCAGACCTCACCGGAACGATTTGCCAATCTTTTGCTCACTGTACAATTTAAAGGAGAGAGAAGATGTATACCACTTTCTGGGAAGATGCCCTATTCTGCAGGAACTGAGGAGGCTCTATTGGAATCAGTCCGTGCTATCGAGGGAGGAGGTAATTCAAATCTTGAATGGAAGTAACTGGAAAGTACTTTTCTACTACGTCTCGGCTTCATTGGAGTACAGAAATCAATATTTAGAAATATAGTTCTACACATTTAACTTTATTTTTATGTTATTATTATTATTATTATTATTTTTTTTTTCTTTTAACCGATTCATTACATTAACATAATTCAGTGAAAATAAATTCTATTCTATCTATAGCCTAACACCTTACACAAAAAGACTGCACAAGTAAAAGAAGCAAATTGCATACTAAGCAAAGTTATGAACAAAAGTGAATATGCAAGATCAAGAAGCTAGTACCGCCCATACAATTTATGTTTCAAATTTAATTTACTATAGTTGAAGTCGAGTTTATTGCGGTTTTTATTTACTTCCTTTGCTGTACGCGTAAGAGGCTCGTTAGAACCGTAGTTTGTTTGGTGGAAATTTACACGGAAAATGTCGGTAGTTTTAGAGTCGTAGCATCTTACGTTTAAATCGTCTTCAATTTAAAACATCCGGCGACTTAATGAAACCATTTACCAGTTGGTGTAAAAATGCTATATCACATACTTCCCGACGTTTCTCCAAAGAATTAAGATTTTTTTCATTTTTCATTTTCAATGCATTTTTATTTTACATTCAGAATATTATCTTACGTGCTAACAAAAACGCTTAAAACTAGCTTAATTAACTTAACTATCTTATTCTAACTTACTGACCCTATGCGGCCGCTCTAAGCTAACCATAACACTTAATCTATGTCTTTCGACTTAACCTAACTTAATTTACTTAACATCTATACTAACTATCGGAGAAATTTAAAAGAACTAAGAAAAATGTGGGTGAAGAAAAAAAACTTAGTATATGGACTGATTTTTGTAGATATAAATAAAACTTACCAACTACCTTAAAATAAACTTAAGCTAACTTAACTACCTTGTGTAATTAAATACACACTTGTTTTTTGTAAGCGAAGTGCTGTGCCGTGTTTTTTTTTTTTTTTTTTAAACGTAAGACTACCTTAAAACTATGTAAGTTGGCCGTGGGTATTGTATACGACAAACATACGACCCGCTCTGTCCCGTTACGGACTAACCCGGATTAGGGGGAAACGACGACGGCGTTTCCTCTTCTTTGTTAAGCCACCAATTTTGGTCGTGCTGCCTACTAACATCTTCAATATCGCGGACTAGAACCGCCCTACTGAACCGGAGACGCTCTAAACTACCCTGTGCGACGTCTCTGTCGTAGTTGAGTCGCCTATCCACAGCTTTTCTGGCGACGTGAAAGATTAGCGGCACCGCTAACTTATCCTGGATCAGACCTCTTTGATCAAGATATAGGAACGCTTCTGGACTGATAAAGCCGTTAAGACGCACACTCTCGCGATAGAGATTGTTGGGGTAATAAGCCCCAAAGATCAGGCTATTCATCGAGGTCATTGCTCTTGCAATGTGCCTTCGAATCAACTTGATCAAGAAATTATCCACTCTGATCAGATTCGCCCTGTTGTACAGGACCTCATTACGTTCGAATTTTATGTACTCAGACTTTGGTGTTCTATACAAACGAAGGCAAGCCCTAAGGCAAGCCCTCTCAAACACCCGCATCTTTTCCAACAAGCTTGGCCCCACGTTGAACCACACGGGACATCCATGTGCGAGCATAGGCCGAATGAGGGCCATGTAGCAGATTACCTTCACTCTCGCATCGAGTTGGCTGCTATAAAACAGCCTCTTTGTGAGGGCAAAAGCAACTTTGGCTCTGGCCAGAGCAGCATCTATATGTTTGTTAAAATATAGATATTGATCTAACCAGACCCCAAGGTACCTGACTACACTTCGATTCGCAAGTGGCTGTCCGTGTTGTCCCACGATAGAGAACTTTCGCCAATTCATTCTGGTGTCGTCTGCGTACGCTATGGCATGGTGAAGTGAACATATAAGATAGCTCGTGTAAATATTGAATAGGATCGGCGAATTAACCGCACCCTGTTGCAGACCATTTTTTACTTCAAAAGTTCCAGCAGACGTCACATTGCCATTCTTCACAATGAACCCCTTACTGGTGAGCATGTCATAAAGTATGTACAGCAGTGGTTAACTTATACCCAGTCTGCTCAGTTTGTAGAAGAGTCCTTCTAACCATACGGTATCGAAAGCCTTCTCCAAGTCAACCAGACAGGCACCCGTGCATTGCTTCTTGCTTTTGTTCCATTGAATATCCGATACCAGTTTAGACGCGGCATGTATCCTATCATGCCCCGCCTCGAAACCAAATTGGTTATCCGGAATTATATGCATGTTCTCAACCCACTTAGCCAGGGCTCTATGGATCACTTTTTCGAATACCTTGCTGATGTTCGGAAGGAGACTTATGGACCGTAGATTCCCCGGATTGGAGCTATCTTTATTTTTCTTCGGAATTGGCTGCACCACCGCTGTTTTCCAATGCTCTGGATAATGAGCATTATTCATTGCATTATTGAACAGGATGGTGTAAATGTTCACCGCTTCTGGACGAAGATGTCTAAGAACATTGTTGGGTATATCATCGATTCCCACGGATTTCTTTTTTATCAGTGATTCGAAGATCGCTTGGAGCTCTACCTCCGAAATGAACGGGGGATATACCCTTTCATCGGCGACGGCATTGTTTGCCATATTTCTTTCATTGAAGACGGTGAAACCAATGTTCTCAGATCGCCAGTGCTCCATGTCATTTCGAAGGTAGAAGTTGTGCACAAGGACCTGATTTTCCAGGTCATGGTTCGGGCAAACACTATCATTCACCTTATACACGTCCTCGAAAAACGCTCCTATAGCCTCTACCTTCTCCTGCGGATCTTCGATCACAAAGAAATTGTCATCCTCAGCCGCGTTATCTGTATTTGTACATTGTTAGTAGTTCGGGGGATTTTAAGACGCAGAAGATCGTTATTGTTCCTCCGAAAGATCTTGTTTATTTTCGGGAACATACTCGGGTTGTTGGATTTTACAGCCCGAATTTTCCTGTCCCAGTGCAAATTTACAGAAAGTCTGTAATTTTCTTTAATTAACTTTGAGAGGTTTCTAATCAACGCCTTCAGCGTCCTAACCTCCTCCGAGTTCTGTCTGTCAGTAAATTGTCTGTACAAGGTTTTTAATCTCGACAGCAGTCTACTTCTATGTTCGTGCAGTGCGTCAATCGTTGCATTGCGGTATATGTCGACGTTGTCATCGTGTTGACACCGAGGTATCGTACTGTCCATCGTTCGTTTTATTGTCTCGTCCATTTGCTTTAGATATCTATCAATCTCCTCGTTTGAGAGATTCCTATTGGACGGTAGGTCGAGCATGTTCGAGGAGAGTGCTCTCGTCAACTGTCTGGAGAAGCGAGTCCAACGCGTTCTACTGTAATTATAGGCGTGCAATTGGACAAACTCCACCAGAATGAATATTTAGGTGATGAAGGTGGCCGTAATATGGTGGACGAGGTGTAGGGTCATTCCAGTTTAAGTGGCGGAGTGTAAAGGCTGCTGGACCTGCCGGCTTACTATCCGAACTTTTCAAGGCAGCTGGTGATAAAATGGTAGAGAGCATACACCAACTCATCGCTAAGATTTGCTCAGACGAGTGTATGCCTGATTAATGGAATCTTAGCATGGTTTGCCCGATCCACAAGAAAAGAGACCCCCTCAACTGCGCCAATTGGCGTCAGACTCCTATGGGTCATATTGTGTGAACGCCTGAAATCTTTTATCAACAGCCTGATTGGTTTCAGGCAAAGAAAGTCCACCATCGAAGAAATCTTCACACTACGGCAGATCCTGGAGAAAACCCAAGAAGTAAAAATCGATACTCATCATCTATTTATCGATTTCAAGGCCGCCTATGACAGCATCTATAGAGAAGAGGTATATAGAGCCATGTCTAGTTTTGACATCCCTGCCGAACTTTTTGGTCTGTGCAGGAGAACGCTCGCTGCTCCATCCATGTCGATAATGACCTCCCCGAGACCCTTGATGTCAAAAAAGGTTTTAGACAAAGTGACGGGCTGTCTTGTGACTTCTTTAATATTGTACTTGAACGGATTGTGCGGAACTCACAAGCCAACACCGGAGGCACAATCCATCACAAGTCTGTACAACTGCTTACATACGCCGACGATATAGACTTTATTGGAAGAACTCAGCGGGCTGTCACCGGTGCGATTGCAAGCATTGAAACGGAAGCTGCCAAAATGGGTTTAGCGATAAACGAGGGCAAAACCAAGTATATGCTGTCAACAAGAAGGGACAATCAACACCAACGGATTGGACAGAACCTCACAGTGGGCAGCTATAACTTCGAGGTAGTACGAGACTTTGTCTACATTGGTTCTGCTATTATTTCTGAAAACAAGATCAGCGCAGAATTCAAGTGAGGAATAACTCTTATCAATCGCTGTTTTTTGTGTTTATAAGGCAATTCAACAGTAAAGCCCTATCTCGAACAACTACAGAGACTCTATATAAGAGTTTATTATCTGTGGTAATACACTACTCCAATTTTTGATTGAAAGTTTTTGACAATTCTTGTCAATTTAATTATTTATGTTTATCAATGATTTTTTTTTGATAAAAGAAATATTTCTTATTTTTTTATAATATCAAAGTCAAATTTTCGAAAAATTGATGTTCGTCGAATCGACGAAGATTACCCTTCTAGGGTTAAAAGAGGATGAAGATATCCTTGGTCGCTTCGATAGAAAAATTCTTCGTAAGATATTCGGTCCCGTTTGCGTTGACGGGTTTTGGAGGAGAAGATTCAATAAAGAACTATACGAGCTGTACAGTGACATCGACCTAGTCAAAAAACTGCGTATTGGACGTTTGAGATACCTAGGACATGTAGAGCGAATGGACACCAACGCTCCGGCCCGCAGAGTCTTCGAATCCAACCTGGAGGGAAGACGCAGCAGAGGACCTCCTCGCCGTAGGTGGCGCGTACAAGTTCAAGGGGACCTCGACTAACTTGGAGTACGCAACTGAAGGCAATTAGCTAAAGACCGAGCTGAATGAAGAGGCTTGCTGGTTGAGGCCCAGGTTCACCCCGAACTATAGGGCTACCTAAGTAAGTAAAACCAACAAGGAATTTCATATATCTTACCGTAGCCAGCAGACTAGACTTCTATCAATTTGGCTATGCGGATATCATTGCATTGCAGATTTGGGAACGCTATTTTCTTCGTGCCCTACAGTGTACGTACCCAATACAAAGCTAACTTTTTGGTTACTTCGGCACAAGGCAAACCTTGCTTTGTTGGCGTCTAAACAAAGAATTTTATTTGGCCTCTGGATAGGTGGATGGATGGATAGGTTGGATGGGTTTCTACTTATTGTCTTGGATTTTGTATTTATACCATCAAGTTGCTGATCACTTTAACCTCAATATTATCTTTTGTTTTTAGAGAGATTTTGAATAACTTTGTGTGTTAATTAAAATCAAGTTCACGAAGAAACCTTTTTTTGAGCTGAATAGGAGATGATGTCAGATCAGGTCAGGTGAACACTTTCTGAGTATTTCATTCTGGACCGGCCAATGGCGAGACATTCGCACAACATATGTTCGGGAGTGTCAGTGTCTCCAAAGCAAAGTCTGCACATGCGTGATTACATAATTATGTAGACCTAGCCTAGACCTAGCTTCTCGCAACCACTCGTGTTGTGTGCGTTTTATTTTTCGCACGAATGGAAGAGACATACAGTATTGTGCCGTATCCGAAGGGCTATTTTATATTTTGCTTTTGAGAAGCTTTTTCATGACAACAATACTCTCGGATAATTGTCAAACGTTCGCGAAAGTTGGGACCGTGGAAAAGCTTTTGGTGTTGTCTGGGATTCTGGTCTGACACACACTTCGCCACGTCTCTGATTGATTTACGCTGATTTTCTTGATATGTTAGGAAGTCAGTCAATATCATAGCGTTGCATTTGTTTATTGCTAGCACCTCTTTTGTCATTTTATTGGGTAGCAAGCTGCAGGAGGGAATTTGTAGACAGCTCAAAACCAGACTCAAAATTGAAGGACTTGAGAGGTTTTAGAGATGCTTCCCTATCCAATAGAAAGTTTACATAAACAAATAATATCTTTGAAGGATTCTTCTAATGCATTCTCTTCGCAGAGCTCGATAGCATAAACCTCAGCTTGGAAGATAGAAGTAGATCGTTTCAATGGCGCAGAAAATTTGTACATACTTGGGAGCCAACACTCCGACACCTATCTCACTTACAATTTTTGACCCGTCGGTGTACCAATTTGAGTGTTGTTCGGACTGAGGGATTTGAAGACTATCACAATGGATGCGGTTAGGGATGGCCACTTCGAAGCGGCGGCTTAGGTTGATTTGTTTTGTGTATGAGGTCAGCTATCCATACTATTGGTAAGGACACCAGGGGAATATTTTTAAGCATTTTTAGAATGCCCGACTAAGTTAAAAATTCTGATGTTGTATAGGAAGTGAAGCCTTACGACACAGACAGCCGCCGTCTTCATAAATCATGTATGCAGTGATAGTAGGTCTAGGAAGTCTAGAGCGCGACCAGCTCAGTTGGTATTGTCACGTTCAAAGAAAATATCACTTTAACCCTGTTAAAAGGGCAATATCAATGAACGTCCCAAAGACATCACGAGGCAAAAGAGGCAGTTCTATAATCGCCTGGAGCACACAATTGCGACGACATCGGCATTTCATTGACCTCAGTAACCTAGTGTTACAAAATCGGAAGGCCTGTCGATACTTTTTGTGAGGTCAAATAGGCGAATCCCACAGGCGGATTAGTAGAAGTGCGGTGAAGTGGGAGGGTTATGATCCCTTGTTTTCGAATCATAACCTCGCCGAAATAGAAAGAAGAAGTAGGTTTAGGAGGACTTCTAACACAGCAGCCAGGTAAGTGCGCATCGCACTTACACAGGCAAGCCTTTGCACCTTTTGGAGAGCTTAGCGGGCATAATATTGTTCTGCGCTTTCCCAAGATATCAATGTAGTGTGTGGTTTGAATGCTGGAGCGTGAGGATAGGAGGATGCATATACATTGTCCTTATTACAAAGATGGACAAAAGACATCTACATATATTCATTTACTCATTTAGGATGGCGGATCGAAAAATTCGCGGCCTGACTAAGAAACCAGACTCGGAAGTTTGCAAATTACTTTTGTTTTTCTATATAACCTCCTTCAAGCTCAACGGACTTCTGATACTACATTCGTTTTTTTAGGTTGGGAACAGATAAAATTCACATGGATTTAAATTAGGCGAGTAGGGAGAATACGGCAGTTACTCAAACTTACGGTAGGTAGGTGGGTGCCTATTTATTATTATTTTTACCCTGAGGACCTGTAACGAAATTTACACCCATCTAGATAAGGATATGAATCTCAGGAGGTCTATCAGCTCAATGTGACGTAGGTCCTTAAACTCAGTGAAGAAGTAGCTACCGAGAGTCATTATTCTTTTGACGGCGAGGACAGGGCATTCGCACAAAGGGTGTCGCATAGATTAAATTTCTCCCTCGTCTCTACAGCTCCTGCAGAGATCGTTGTGAGGTACGCCGATATGCTCTGCATGAACCCCAATGGCACAGGACCCGTGATTATGCCAGAGATGACCCGCATACTGTTACGACTAAGCCTAACTAGAGAACTTTTTCTCCTCAAATCATAAGCCGGCCACAACATTCTGGCAGTGACACACGTATCCAGATAAATTCATCGTCTATTGGCGTTGTTAGTGGCTTCAGCGATTTCGTCTGCTCTTTCATTACCCGGCAAACCCAAATGTTCTGGTATTCAGTACCTTATTGGCTTGTGATACCTCATTAATATGCTGTTTACAGAGTCTAACAATGTACACAGTAATTGATTTGCCCAAAATGTTTCCTTTGGTGATGGTTATTGCATTCTGGATGAAGGTTGTGATTCCAACTTGAACGACGCTGCATTCGTTGTTAAATCTGAACGAGTGGTTGGCCCTTAATGATTTGCAGCAAACCTCAGCTCTTACACCGTCAGTGTAGAAGGCCAGTTCATCATAACTAATGACTTGTTCGTTCTTACAGAAATTTCTGTCAGGAATTCGTATATTGATTCATCTGTCAAATGTCTGCATCTGAGTCATGTAATAGGTTGCTACCTGCCTACTTGTGACCTCCCATCTGGATAGGATGGAGGCGTATTGTGCAGATGCCCAGAGTCCTGCTTCCCTCACTCTGAGTGCCAATCTGCCCGCCGAATTTCTGCAGACTTGGTCCAGCGGAAAGAGACTTAGCAACGATATTCCACGATTCAGATGCAGGTTGACCTCTGGATCTTAGTGAGGCTTGAAAGCTGGTATTGCCTCTCCAGTGCCTTCCACCAGACTAAAGAACCACATCTGTCAGATTAATCGGCCGTTGATTATCTGCTGCATATAATAACAAATACTTTCAGCAGACAATGAACACTGCGTCCCAAGCTTATTGATAATCGTCTACGATTTCGACTTTTGATTGATGATTCGATGGTAATTTCTTTCAAAACCTATACTTTCCAGGCTAAACTTACTTCGTTAAATGCAACATTATGCTATGTCATCAGCATTTGTCATCCCAATGAAAATGCTGTCGTGCTACTAATTTACATTCTCTCCCTATCAACGATCAGATAACCTGTAACCACTACGAACTCGCAGT
The DNA here is from genome assembly GCA_945910035.1 of Brachypalpus laphriformis. NCBI lineage: Eukaryota > Metazoa > Arthropoda > Insecta > Diptera > Syrphidae > Brachypalpus > Brachypalpus laphriformis. The sequence goes on along the minus strand of OX246753.1, from coordinate 192,988,702 downwards.
AGCTGCCTTCCGGGCTTAAAGCCTGTCGCCACTAGATCGTCTAATTCCATTGAATCTCTCTATGAATGCAATATTTTATTGCCTTCTTTTTTATTGTCTAATAATCCAAATTAATATTCATTAAATGATTATCCTTTAAAAGGCCCAAACAGTCATTAGAGTTCAAAATTTTCAACTTTTACTCGGCGTCAAACAAAACCTAATTAATTTACTAATCCCTCGTTCAATTGATACGATCAGCTGCTGTTCCCAGAAAATTTATTTCGATCGCGTCCTTTTGTTTATCACGAAATGTCGTCAGAGCACAATCACTTAGAACAACCTGAAAATATTTTGAACGCGACTGATTTAGGGTCTCTTATTGTTGCTGTCGCGCTGTCGAAATTTGCATAATTTATTTGTTTTGACGTTCGATTTTATGACGAACGCTTTTATTATTTTGAATAATATTTCGCATTCGGTTTGACATCTTTACGGCCGCACCAGTTCGAACAAACATACGTCTTGTTAGTCAAGAGAAAAAAATCCATTAACTCCTTGCTGTGGAACTAAAGTTTTCATTGAATTCTTTCAATTTTTTTATTTTTATTTTATATTCTAACTTTAATTTAATCAGCAGCTTAATTGGATTAGTAATAAACCAAAAGCTGTAAAATTCTTCATCACTTCTTATCGGCGTCGTCGGACGATAACTGTAAGAACACGTTGCGAGAGCGTTTATTATACACCACCTATATACAGAGTCGGTAGGTACCTTATGGGAATTAATATGTACATATGTATATTTAAAATCAATTAAATTTACGATCTTTTTATAGGATGAACTATTTGCATATGATGTCGAGAAATTATATTTTGGTTTTATGATTTTTTTTCTTCAAATTTAAAATTAAAATAAAATTTATTGCCACCTTTTGGTGAGGCTAGATAGCTAGCTTGACTCTAGCACGTGTATCGGAGAATTTTAGTGTCTTGTATTTGAATTGATCATAATTCATTAATTATAAATAATTTTTCATGCCCGCCTTGGCGTTTCACATTTGCATGTTTGAAGCGAATGGATCGAAAAAAGAAATATTTCAGAGCAGTATTGGATAATTTCTATGAACTTTAAATAATTAGACTCTAGACTTAAAAAAGTACTCGTACTGTATTCCTGGACTCTGAATACGCAAACTACTCAGTGGGCAATGGTTAAAGGAAACGATTTTTCCACAAATGTTCACGTCACGTTTAGCACAACCACTAACAAACAGGTGGGTTAGATCAGAGCTGTAAAAGAATTTATTCATTTGGGAATGCATTCATTGAATGTACCCAATTTTCAATTCATACGAAATGAATTAATTCACTGACTTCATTTTTGAAGTATTAATCACCATTAATTTTGTAGTCATTAACTGAGCGATCAATCTTAGCGTTCAAAAGAGTGAAATCAGAAGACTTCAAGTCTTTGAGTTCAAGAGTGCGCATTTGCATTCATTTGCAGTCATTCGCATTCATTTCAAATCATATTGGTTTCATTTGAAGTCAGTTATATTCATTTAACATTAATCAAAATAAGAACCATTATGATCAACACACTTTTGCCAACGAGAAAGAAGTTTATTCATTCCTTCAGCATAAAATTCTGGAGATCTGGAAGCTACGAACTCGTTAAAGGCAGTTTTGTCGTCGTCTTAGTTTTTGAATTTTGGATGGCAAACGACTAACAAAGGCCTCGTAGGGGCAGCATCTCCCGATAGGTGCTGGTCCGCTAAGTAACGAGAAGGAGTCACTGCAGCCGAAAACCTAGCAGCTCTGTTAGTAAGCCCTACTCCCACCTCCTCGTGGTGTCATCTGGGAATTTGTTCGGAAATTGCTAACGGGAGAGGACGAATGGCGAGCTTCCTGCGCCAAAAAACAGGATAAGTGTCGATTGGTCTGTTGTCCAGCGAGCCGCAATCGTAAAACAAACTATTGCTCCGAAACGGAAACAATCGCCTCGGATAAGGACTGATAATTTGTTGACGGCCTTTGGCTATCTAACACGGACAACGATCGGATTCTGGAACGTTAAGACCCTCCTGGACTCACTCAAGGAAGGGCCTTATAACGCCAGATACCTCCAATTGGAGCGCGAATCCGCACGGTATAAAATCGACATCTTACGGCTGAGCGAGATAAGATGATACGATGCTGGGGAATACATCTCCCCAACAAAAAACACTGTCATGTCTACTCTGGTGAACCAGCTGGAAGTGCACGGAGTTCCGGCGTAGGTCTCATGCTAACTCCAGCAGCACGTAGTAGCCTCATATCCTGGAAACCCCATAGTGACCGGATATTGACGGCTAGGTTCCAGAGTAGAGTTAGAAAAATTACCATCATACAGTGTTATGCTCCGACTCTAGACGCTACTGAGGATGAAAAGGATGATTTTTATAGCCACTTAGGCGCTGCCTACAACCAAACGCCTAATGGGGACATCGTAATGGTGATGGGAGATCTCAATGCCAAGGTGGGTAGCAACAACACCATGCTTAAGCACGTGATGGGAGTTCACGGCGTGGGAGACCGTAATGACAATGGTGAGCGGTTTGTGGGCTTCTGCAATACCAATCGCCTAGTCATAGGAGGTACGCTGTTTAAGCATAACACCTGCCATAAGATCAGTTCGGTCTCTACTGATAGGCAACGAACATCCAACCAGATCGACCACATTGCGATCAGTCGCCGCTTTAGAAATTGTCTCCTGGACGTCCGAAACAGACGTGGAGCTGACGTTGGACAAGAACGAGATCACCATCGTATTGTAGTTTATTTACGCCTTCGTACTGCATCCGTCAACAGCAACCGCTCAAACCTACTTAACATCACCAGGTTTAATATCGACAGGCTCAAGGTTCCCCAAGTGCGCCAACAGTTCAGGGACCATCTTGCCTTAGAGGCAGAAGCAATCAGCAGCATATTGCAAGAGAACATGGATGACCACTGGAGTGCTGTGAAAATTGCTTTTGCGACTGGGGCACGCACGTATGTCGGTAAAAAGCAGAAACACCACTGTACATGGCTTTCTACAGACACCTGGAGACGGATCGATGAGCGTACAGCAATCAAGGCTCGAATTGCAGCGGCCTCAGCAGTAGAGAGAACCGAGCTTGAGGCCCAATACTGTGCGAAGAAGAAAGAAGTGTAGCGTAGTGTGAGACGTGACAAACGTCAATATGTCAACTCACTGGCCTCAAGGGCTGAAGAAGCAGCGAGTAGGTGCGACAGTTTACAACATCACTAAGGAGCTCATTTGTGGTCGAAACTCCAAACAACATCCAGTGAAGAGTCTATACGGTAACCCTCTGATTTCGGATGAGGGTCAGCTCACTAGATGGAGAGAACATTTTGCTACAGTGCTAAATCACTTAGACGATGGCGGTATGATCTTGAATTCCAATGAGCAGTTCGAAGCAACAAATTCCCGAATTCGCACTGTACCTCCCAGTAAAACTGAAATAATAACAGCAATCAAGTCCCTCAAGAAGAACAATGCGGTGGGTATTGATGGGATTCCTGCCGAGCTATTTCAAGCGGCGCCAAATACATCGGCAGATTTGCTGCATCCGCTAATACGGAGAGCTTGAGATAGTGAACAATTTCCACAGGAGTGGAAAAGGGGGATGATCATTAAGCTTCCAAAGAAGGGTGACTTGATGGAGTGCGGTAACTGGAGAGGTATATGTGTTCTTCCAGCTGTAGCCAAACTAATAGCTAGAATAATTCTAGAACGAATTAAAGAACATTTAGATTCAACTCTCGATGTCGAACAGGCAGGCTTTCGCGCTGGATCCTACTGCATCGACCACATAAACACCTTACGGAACATAATCGAACAATGCGTTGAGTATAGGACTCCGCTACATTTAATGTTTATCGACTTCGAGAAGGCTTTCGACAGCTTGAATCGAGATGCTATCTGGTTGGCCTTGCGCAGGAGAGGCATTCCAGAAAAACTTATAGCTATTATCAAGGCTACATATGAGGGCGGCAAGTGTCACGTCGTGCACAATGGTAAGGTGTCGGTGGATTTTGAAGTCGAAAGTGGAGTACGTCAAGGGTGCATACTGTCACCACTATTGTTTTTGGTGGTAATCAGCGATGTACTCCGTGCAGCATTGACGGAAGGCAGCTATGGAATTCGTTGGACTATGACATCTTACCTTAAACACCTAGATTACGCTGACGATGTTTGTCTACTAAATCTAAAATCTACTATCTAAAATCTGGAGAAGCAATGTTATCAGCTTAAGAACCAAGCTGCGACTGTTCCGCTCCAACGTAGAATCAGTGCTGCTTTATGGGTGCAGTACGTGGAAGGTGGACACCATTAACACACGCAAGCTGCAAGTCTTTGTAAACAAATGCTTAAGAATCATCTTGAGGATTTTTTGGCCGAACCGCATCTCTAACGAACAACTTTATCTGAGAACGGGCCAAGAACCTATAAGCATTACTATACGAAGAAGAAAGTGGCAATGGATTGGACACACCCTACGGCGCGAAGACAACTCCATTGCGAAATACGCCATGCAGTGGAATCCGCTCACCCAGGCAGGCAGAATAGCGGGACGCCCTAGGCAAACGTGGCGCAGAACAGTTGAGGGGGAATCGAGCTCTTTAGGAATGAGTTGGAGGCAGCTCAAACGCGTTGCAGAACTTCGAACACGATATCGCGCAGGCGTGGTTGACGCCCTATACCCCCCGAGGGGTTAAAGGATCTAAGTAAGTAAGTAAAATCATAGATTTTTGGAAGCAGACAAAATTATTTCCAAATTCTTTCGTTCCACACGTTATGCCTCGCAATCGGTTTCAGATTTTGTTAAAATTTATAAACTTCGGAAATAGCGACCACGCATTTGAAACATTATCTAAAACTTCCAAGGTTGACAAAATTCTGCAGGAACTAATCGGAAAATTTCATTATTTTCTGTTATTCTTAATGAAATAGTGTAGAGTATATTGTTTTACTTTTATGTAATAAAATATGTTTACTTTTGGAATAATTTTATAAATTTCTTTAAACGCTTTTCACTATTGTGGCAGAACCGAAAATCTAGAGGTCTATGAGTGTGTCACCCGTGATATATTGGCACCTGGGGAAATATGTTTGATGTGATCGTCGGTCATCACGAGTGACACGTTGACAGCCAACGTGTTAAAGCCTTTTTGCATTCACTTAACGTCTTCTTTACACTTAATGTCTATTAAGCCATTCACATTCATTTCCCCGATTTCATTCATTTGAATGCTAAAATTGATTGCGCAGCCAACGACTTCAAAATGAGTGGTGATCTAGGTATATGTTTACATCACCATTCAAATATGTAGTCAATGAATGAATTCATTTTACAGGAAAATCATAAGATTTAAATTTTCAAATGAATGCACTATTTTGCAGCTCTGGGTTAGATAATGTTTGCAAGCCGGAAAATCATTTCCATCTCTGGCGAGCTCTCTGTGAAGCTAAAGGCTGTTCACAAAGCTGCTCCTTTCAATTGATTTTTTTTTCATAAATAAAGTAATTGCCTCTAAAAATTCCTTTTTAAATTTCCTTTCTTTCGTTGATTTATTTAATATGTCTTAACTGAATATTCTTGATATTTTATAACTTAGCTGTCTCGTGATGATTGGTGGTGGTTCATACAATCCCTCTGCTCCTCTACGCGTCTCAAACTGATGACTAATTGGTTTCCGGAAGGTTTGACCATTGTAATATTCTAGCGCCGCACTCATCTAATAGATTTGCTTCACCTTGAGAATTTTCAGTTCTGCTGTGCGAATTTTTCTTCAAAGTAACCTGGTTGTCCTGAAACTTTGAAACTTCTCGTTGGTCGCAATGAAAAGGCACCTCTAACTTAAGCTATCCGAAGCCAAGAAGACAATAAACTGTATGCGTGGAGGAACCTACTGCAAGCACCACAATATCTATAGCATCCAAAGTTAAAATATTCGAAGCTGTAATGCGCTCGGTAATGTTCTATGGAGCACAAGTATGGGGATGCGAACCCTACGATGTAGTCGAGAAATTGTTGAGGTTCTTTCTGAACCACGAACTTCGTCTATGTACATATAGTTGAAACAAATCTTTCAGAATGGCAAAGCTACATGTACAGATTTGTATCAGATGTTGACCGGGCTATGGACAGAGACTTCACTATTGAAGCAAAAAACTCAAATTTTCGCTTAATTTACAAAACCTTGAAGCATCAGGACGTAAACTACTTGTACGCTTGGACCTCTGCGGAACTCCTTTGCTGCCCTCCATGCTCACTGTTATAGGCATTATTGAATTTAATGCAAAATATCATATATTCGATGTAGTCCAATAGCCATTCCGACAGCTTTTCTCTAGATTAAAAATGTTGTCCTTACCATTAAGAATAAAGAGGTGAGACTGATTGACCTAAAACTCTTTGGGTCTGAGCGATATCTGCTGGCTGCTTTAGGTATAGACACTACATTAATTTTCCTCGATGTTGTTGAGATATAGCTTCCTTTTCCTGTACATTGTAATTTAATTTACTATAATATGGTCTGTTTCTGATGACTGGGCTTCATTTATGTGACGAAACACATTTAGTGTTTTCGAAAATTTTGTAAAATTGACTTTTTCGATATATGGCTCGTTCGTTATCTGTATTAATTAGGTCGAACCGAAAATGACAGATGCTTCTTTTGAAATTGAAAGAATCGTTTTTGGGAGTTTTTGATATTCTATCTTTACAGCTTTTATTCATAATTGAAATACAGATTTAATGCTCCTAAAAAGAGAGGACTCACCCCTTATCATACAATTAGGGGTATTATCCGGCAGTTTAAATACACTTTTTGATGCAGTAGCGAAGAAATTTTTCGACAGTGGTAAATGATCAGTATCCACATACCTGAGCCCCATACAGATATTACATTATAGATGTTGCAGATGTACGTATTTTTTACTGATTTTTTACCATACTGAACTGAATTCATGTTCACTCCCTTCATACACCCACTTATTTCTTGACTACCCCCACCACTGTTCCTCAATATCGTCATCTTAGTTTTCCTTAAATTAACGGACAAGTTCCACGCGCTGTAGTAATCTGCTGGTCTATTTATCATAAGCTCCATGCTATTTACTATTTCAGCCGGAATAGCAGACGATTCTGCTACAGTTTTAGTTTATTTTGTTTATTTGGCTCAGTAGCCATTTCTCTAAGTATGTTTTTACAACTTAAGGCCATATTGCATTTTGTTTATTTTCATTTAAACTTTAGTTGATTAGTTAATTTAAATAGTTTTCCTACCTACATTATTTTTAGAATATTCACCCTAATTGTCGTTGGCGCTTGTCGCTTTTCGGCGATTGTGGCTTTATTCATAGCTACGACCTGCTGACCGTTAAACATTACTAAGCAATTTGTTTGTCGTGTAGAATACTATTACAACTCTTTCACAGTGAAAAAGTTGTGAAAATGGATTCGTGCTACATCTGAATAATAAAACGACAATCGTCGAAAAGCGTCAAACGCCAACGATAATCAAGGTGATTAATAAATGGTTCATAAATTGGTGTCTTGCATTTTGAGGAAGTTGAAAGTTTGTAGTCCATTATATAGAATACTTCTCTGTGCTCGTACTCTCCTTGTACTCTGTATGTTGAATTGTGTTGGCTTTCGAGGGTCGTAGTTGATTGTTCAGCTTTGGGGTAGATAAGGCGTCAGGTATTGCGGACACCAATTGTTTTTGATTTTAAAGACGAAGATCATAGTCATAGCGTGAAGTCTAAAGTCTACTGGGGTGTATCTATCACATTTGCATATACATAGGTCGCATAGATCTGTTTTGGAGTTTTTGGAGACCATTTTTCTGAGTTACATTACATGGTCTATGCGGGATTCAAAACGAGGTATTTGAAGTTACCAACTTCAATAAAGAACTCCGTGAAGCTAAGCAAGACTCTTGGAGATCCTACTGTGAGAAAATTCAAAGTTTCCCAGTGGCGGTACGACTGCAAAAAGCCCCAGCCCAGAGGCACTCGAACTACACCGGCTCTTTAAGAAAATAGAATGGCGAGTTCACAAGCAGTCCTGAGGAGACCTGTCAACTTTCACTCGACACCCACTTCGCAGGATGCAACTCCGATAGCGCGGTCTCTCCAGCACAATTGAAGAACCTTGTTCTCAACTCCTCTAGACAAGACTATAGCCTATCCTTACCACCAACCATATAAAACGGGGCCTTTTCACTTTTAGTCCATTTAAATCACCAGGTGAATATGGCATCTTTCCCTGTCTCCTACAACAAGGCCAGCAACTATTGACTCCTTCCCTTCTACGGATATTCAGATCTAGTCTAACACTAAGCTACATACCAAACATCTGGAGAGAGGTCAGGGTAGTCTTTGTACCAGAGCAGATGAAGGAGGCGGAACAATGGCCCAAATTGTATCATCCCATCAGCCTCGTTGATCACTACATAAGAGATACGTTTCTTATTCTTGATCCATTACATGTACACCAATTTGCATACCAACGTGGCTAATCCACAGGATCGCCGTTTACAGTATGGTTTCACAAATTAACAAAACCCTGACTGCAAAATAAATCGCCCTTTGTGCATTTATTGACATACAGGGAGCCTTTGACAACACTACTTATGAAGCAATAAACAAGGCTATGACTAGGAAAGGTATCGCACCCCTGATCATAAACTGGATTCTATCCATGCTAGAGCGCGGAGGATGGCTTAAAACTATTATAGCTACTAGAGGTTGTTCACAGGGGGGAGTACTGTCTCCTCTGCTTTGGACTTTAGTTATAGACGAACTCCTAGAGCTACTAATCAAATCTGGTTACAGATTACAAAGATACGTAGATGATGTCGTCATCAGTGGCGTGAGCAAATTCGAAAACGTCATGTTGGAAATGATGCAAGGTGCCCTTAGCCTGATCTCAAAATGGTGTAGAAACAAGGGCTTAACCATCAACCCTGGAAGAACTATCCTTGAACCCTTTTCTGGGAAGAAAAACCTTGAAGTAAAGCAAATCTCACTGGAAAACACCCCCATCAGCGCTACAGGGGAAGCAAAATATCTTGGGATAATACTGGACGAAAAGCGTAACTGGAACTCTCACCTGAACAATGTTATTAACAAGGCGACCATGGCAATGGTCAAGTGCCAACTCCTCTATGGTAAAAAAAAGAGGGTCTGAAGCCCAAGATGATCTACTGTATGTACATCACAATCGTCAGACCAATGACCACCTACGCCTCTCTAGTATGGTGGCCTAAAACACAACAGATCAAAGCTATGGAACAGCACCGGTTTAGCCTGTCTCGGCACTACCGGGGCAATGAAAACGTGCCCTACGGCAGCTGACTTATGAACCTACTTGGTATTTACTCGGTATTTCGGTAACCAATATCTAGTATTACGTGTGTCATTCACCTGTGCTCTATACTATTCGAAGGCGCCTCTAGTCGATTACGGATTTATGTCTCCGCTTATCGACAGCGAAACGTACGTAACATGTGATGGTATATTATACCATTTATTTCTAAAATCTGAAATATGCCTACGACTCGCTCTACAACCAATTCCATATCAAACATTCTGCTCTTTGGCCAAAAATACAAGCTAAACCACATAAGAGACTTATCTCCCCTATACTTCATGGTAATTCCAATCGAATCACCTACATAAATGTTAATTTATTAAGATCCACAGGTAGCCAGAGCCATTCACTTAGTTTCCCCTTTGCCACATAATCAACCAATGACAGAATAACCAACCGGTGAAGGATCACGTTTTGTTTGATCACTTCGATGTCCGCCATTCAAGCACAGATACAAACACACACACGCAAGCACCACCATTTCTTAAAAGAAATAACAAACAACACCTTGGACAAGTATCTGACAGGTAACCAACGGGGCTGAGTAAATGCAAATGCAGCCACCACCAGTCATGCTCATGATATACCTACATACATACATGCAGGTGAATATGAGTCAATAAATCGACAACGAGCAATCATAATGGAATTTATTTTCCGTCATAATTGCCGCGCAGCCGCGACAGTCAGCCAGAGTCTAGGACCTGGGCTCACGTTAAAATGATTTTAATCTTGTAGATAGGTTTTTTTATTTCTCGTTGATTTGTCCGTTTTGTCTTTTCGCTTCCTGCTGCTAATTATATAGATAGCTGCTTGGTATGGTGTCGATGCATGCCTGGATGGCGGATCAAATTCCATATCCCTCCCGCAACTACCAAGATTCGAGTTCGGACAAATAAGAAAAACCACGACGCCGATGAATGGATGGCGTTTTCATTAAGTCAATGGCGGTTAATAAATTATAAAAATTAAATTTTTGTTGAAAAAAAAAAAAAAAAAAAACAGCAAAATCATCTCCAATATTTTATGTAATTATTTCCTTTCTTCAGATTTGATGTCATTTTCTTATTCTTTTTCGTCTTTTGTTAATGCCCCTAGATGGTCAATAATTTCGATTGATTTATATCTGAGGTCACTGGCGATTAGTAGTTGTCGTCGTGTCGTCGCTGGCTTTGTTTTCTTCTCTTCTCTCCGGTTCGGTGGTTGTCTGTTGTTGTTGGTTGACTAGCAGTAACATAGTTTGTATCTAGATAGTCATCGAGATATTGAAATGTTCGTCATCATCATCAAAATCATCGAATGGCGCTGTGTTGTGCGCGCGGTGCGGAATCGATACACAGGGTGATAAATGTACTGTGGCGGCTTTTAGACAATTAAGCGGCTAAAAGACTTTTTGATTCCATATTATGAAAGCTCTATCAACTAAGGATGTAAATGCTTATATAACACTAGCTGCACCCGCGGCTCCGCTCGCGTTTAAAAATGTATTATGCTTCCCGTATTCATTTGTGTATTTCTCTGCTTCAGAAAAACATAATCAACGAGCCCCACAGGCGGATCAGTAGAAATGCGGTGAAGTGGGAGGGTTATGATCCCTTATTTTCGGATCGTAACCTCGCTGATAAAGGAAGAAGAAGAAGAAAAACATACTAAAATTACAATGTCCCATAAGGTATTTCCATTTTAAATTTTGAGAAGCGATTCCAATAGACTTTAGTATGATGATTACGAGAAATTTTCGATACTAATTTGTTTACGTTTTCATTATTTTTTTTATATTGTAGAAAGGCACTTTATCTCATTAGAATAGGTATCGATAAATTAACGAGGGAATATTATTTTTATGTACCCATCATACTATTAGGTTATTAGTCAAGTAACTAGTTCTTATTATTCGTAAAAAATCATAAAAATTGAGTTACCGTTTTGACTTAAATCAACTAACTACAAGCAGTATGGGTGGATTGTGTATGGAGATTTAAAAATGCTTGGTATGTCATTAGGACAGCAAAGTGGCTTTACAAAATAAATATCTGTGCTTCTTATGTGAGTGGGACAGCAGGAACAGGATACAATATTACACGAGAAAAGAATGGGCGGCTAGAACTAATTTGGATCCAGGAAATATTATATAAATATAGTTCGACAAAACTTAGTACCACTCGGAAAAGTTTTATTACCACCTCTGCACATAAAACTTGGTATTATGAAACAATTTGTAAAAGCTTTAAATAAAAAAAGCTATGAATTTAAGCTTTTTCAAGGAGGATTTTCATTTTTATCTGAAGCTACGCTGAAAGAAGTCATTTTCGTTGGCCCCGATATAAGAAAACTGATGAAAGATGAAGACTTCGATAAGAAACTGATTCCTACGGAATTGGCAGCATGGGAATCGTTAAAAAAAAGTAATAACGAATTTCTTGGGAAACCAGAAGAGCCCACATTATGAAGAAAAAATAAATAATATGCTTCAAAATTTCCAGATAAGGTTGTGTGATGAGCCTCAAACTTTAATTTCTTCATTCTAATTTAAGCTACTTCCCTAATAACTTAGGCGCTGTAAGTGAAGAGCAAGGTGAAAGATTTCATCAAGATACACAAGAAATGGAACGAATATATGAGGGAAAATCTAATAAAAGCATAATTGCAGACTACTGCTCGATGTCGAAGCAAGGCTCACAAGAGGAAATCGCTCCATTGAAGCTCCCATAAAAAAAAGAACAAGTTTTCAAAAGCAATTATAATGTTATAAAATACATGTTCTTATGTTTGCAGTGTATAAATAAAATAAAATATCAATTACACATTTCTTTTTTTACTAAGACTTTTTTTTTTACTAAAGTACCTCAATTATTGTGTAATTATCAAAATTTTGTATTGTAAAAAATCCTGACGTGATAGAAAAAAATGAGTTCAGATTCGTAAATATAGCCCCCATAATCGGCTATAGAAACCAAAAAAAGAAAAAAAAGTTATTACTTTGCAGGACTTGTTATTAATGGTTTTAAATCCTTGAAGTTTTTTTTTTTTTTGTAATTTCCGTGGGATCAAGGGGTTATAAATTAAATACCCTTAAAATGTTTACACACATTTCGGGACTTGTAAAGGGTAGAGAAAGAGAAAGACTGGTGTAGTGGTTATAGAACTCACATGTCATGTTTCAGAAAAACTCTGGGGGTAGCGTCCAGATAACTGGGGAACTTTTTGTTATTTTTGTCTTTGCTTCTGATTTATAGTAATTTTTTCCGACTACCTGATGTCATAGGCATATCAATGAGCATATCAGTGAGCATATCAACAGACCGAACTTTTTTTTCAGCCATATGATCAACCTACTGCCTGTGTTATGCCTTTGCAATAGTGTTCACACAAGCATTCGCAATTAATCGCAATTTCATGAGAAATAAATAAATGCTGTTATAAGGGAGGCCGAACTTAGTGTTCAAGCTAAGCTATCGGTTTTTAACTCGGTGTATGTTCCAACTCTCACCTATGGTCATGAAATTTGGGTAGTGACCGAAAGAATAAGATCGCGGATACAAGCTGCCGAAATGAGGTTCCTTCGCGGTGTTGTTGGAATAACTCGTAGGGATCGAGTGCGCAACACCAGAGTACGCGAGGCGCTCAATGTTGAGCAGCTACTTCTCCGAACGGAACGATCTATGCTTCGATGGTTTGGTCACGTAGTGCGTATGCCCCCAGACTGGCTTCCAAGACGCGCCATGGTTGCCATGTCATCAGGTAGGCGACTTCGCGGAAGGCCTAGAAATAGATGGTTGGACCAAGTCCGACATCTCTCCTGGAGCCGCTTAGGGATTCCTCCTGATGAATTGGAGTCAATGGCAGAGGATCGAGAAGGATGGAGAGTCCACCTGAGCATCCTAGCCCCGCGACCCTCATGAAGGATTAGCGGGCCATTGAAAATGAATGAATGAATGAATGAATGAATGAATGAATAAATAAATGCTTGCTGACATCGGAATTTGAACCATGAATCATGGCCACCCCAATTTACTTTATTTAGATCATACAATTTTTTTCATTGAAATCTATGATTCGGTTTCGACTCTGTTTTGATAAGTAGCGATCTACCTATTACATAGTACTTGTAATAAGCTTTTTTATTCTATCCGGATGAAGGCTAGGTTAGGTTAGGTAAGGTGGCTGTCCTGACGGAGTCGGGACACACTTAGACCATTGAGGTCCATTGTGATACCGACTGTTGATTATACCGGAGAAATCACCGGGTACTCGGTAATCTTTACCTATCTCAGGAGGGTTATGGCTGAGAATTTATGTGCCTGAAGTGGCTAAGTTGATTGACTGACTCAATAAACCCTAAAGTCAAGGTGGACCGGGAAGGTACAGTGTAAAAGCAAGTATTGGAGTGATTGATTCAATCGAAACCTTTGTGCTGTTGTACAATTTATATTGGCTACTAATGGGACTTGGGTGACCGTGAAGGTGTAGGCGTGCATACGATTTTTAGAGTGACCGATTCAATCGAACTCTTGGTACTGCTTTGCATTTGGTGTTGGCTAGGTAGGATGACCGATTCAATCGAACCCTTCATACCTTGGTGGACCGTTGAAGTAGTAATCTAAGAGCCAACCGCGTGATGTCCTGAGGCATAAATAAGAAGGATGAGTTAAATATAACATGAAAACTTGCTTTTAGACGTAGACAAAGCGCCAATGGTTGGCTGAATTGTTTGCCCAGGAATAAAAAAAAAGACAATTTCCGGTACGTTTTTTTTTCGATTTTCAAAGGCATAAAAAGAAGAATGAATGAGTAACCATTCGACAGAGGACCTTAAATAGTACTTGAACCTATTGGGTTGGCAGCTCCCATCCGGCCACTAACCCCGTCGCCCTTGGGAGGCGACTCCTACATTACTAACCTCTTGTGGGTAGATGGCGATCAATACGACATGGTGTGGGGATGTTGACTGATTCAATCGAAACCTATTTCTATGTTACAGGTAACTATGAGTACCCCGCATGAGTTACTTCCCTTTGTTAGGAGGGGGCGAAGTGTAAGCTGTTGTGTCAGCTGAACAAGTTAGATTTTGATATAAATCTATATAAATTTACAATGTCCATGTTAGGCAGATCGCTTGTGTCTTCAAAGAAGTATTCACGTAGCAGTCTCTTGCTCAGTGTAGCTATCGTTGGGCACGTGCCAAGGAGGTGATTGCTGTTTTCCTCTTCTTTCTTGTCTCTGTAACTTCTGCAGAAATAATTTGATAGGACTACCATTCTAATAGTGTTTCTACCTATCAGGCAGTGTGCTGTGATTATTCCTACTGTGAGGCTTATAGGAGTATTCCTTCTGTTTACAAATAGGAGTCTTTTGGTTTTCTTTTCGTCTACTAGAGGCCAGATCTTTCTGGTCAATATGCACGTAATTAAGTTATTCCATCTGTTGATTGCTTGTGTTTCGTAGACCATGCGAAGTTTCATCGCTTGTATTGGGGGTGCCGATACCTCCCTGCTGTCAGCTAGAGGTAATGCTGTGCCCAGTTCGGCTAGTTCATCTGCTTTGCAGTTGTCTGGAATGTCTCTGTGTCCCGGGACAGGGCACAGAATAATGTTACATCTATCCGCAATCTCGTTAAGAGATTCGCGGCAATGTTTGACCAACTTAGATCTATTGTTGACGTACGTTTCCAGAGTATTGATTGCTGACTGACTGTATATGTAGAGGACGATAGACCTACCATCTATCGGGTACAAAGAGAGATTGCGTACTGCCTCACTTCGTACCCTCCGATGTTTTGGATCCATCTGTGTAGATTTCGATTGCGGCGATATTTAGAATATTACCATTATCCCATGCTCATCTGTCAGGGATGATGGCGTTATATTTGATATTAAAATTAAAAAACGGGAATAAGTAGTCTGTATCTATAAGATTAGAATTTTGGAGAACTTTTATGTGGCCAATTTGTGAGTTTGACCATTGTAGAGATTCTCTAAGTTTTCAGACTGCTTTAGAAGCTACCATTTTCCCGGAGATATCAATGAAAAAAATGTGTAGAAGAGTCTTCAAGGCGTCTCATGCTGATCGTTTTACTCGTTCAATAGAGTTGGTGTTGCACTTTATTTCAAGTGCAGGTTATCAAACGAGAACGCCATAAAGCAGAATTGGTCTAACCACCGCCAGGTACAACCAGTGGACTATATTATTTTTTGTTTGAGTTTAGAAAAGGAAATATCTGGTTGTTCGCGAGGAAGTCACTTGTGCCCCTTGTTCTTTCTCAGTTTTGTTAATGACACTCCTGACATTATCTTATGTATACAGACGATATTATAATAAAATGTTTTGTGGCAAAAAATCCAGAATGGACTGTGAGATTCTGCAGGAAGATCTG
Organism: Brachypalpus laphriformis; assembly: GCA_945910035.1. Classification (NCBI taxonomy): domain Eukaryota; kingdom Metazoa; phylum Arthropoda; class Insecta; order Diptera; family Syrphidae; genus Brachypalpus; species Brachypalpus laphriformis. Next base: position 192,972,919 of record OX246753.1, on the reverse strand, counting down.
CATAGACTATCTGAATGGTGTAATTCAAATCAACTTCTGTTAAATGTATCTAAATGTGAAAATATGTTATTTTATCGTACTCGTGTTTTACATATATAAAATAGGTGACAGCCGTCTGGCAAGAGCTTAGTAATTTAGGAAGAAAGGACTTCAAGGATGCATACATCCTTTAATATCTGTTTTCATCGTTTGTACGATCAGTTCTTGAATATTTTTATATAGTTTGGAGCCCATGCTATAATGTACATTCGACCAAGACTGAGAAAATTTAAAAGCGTTTCACAAGATTAGTTATACAGCATCTATATTCGAATATTAGAATGCCACCTACCTACAATGCTAGATGTCAGCTTATAGGCTTACATAAACATAAGCTTCGACAAAACTATTTTTCAGTTATTCTGAAAGAGACATTATAACGTCTCACATCCATTGCATTGACAACATATCTATTGTCCTTAGTATTTATAGGTATATGTATTTGCTCCCATAAGAAATTTATGAGTCGGTAGGTTTTTTCGAGAAGCTTTTCATAGAACTAATTATGGACTAAATTAACCATTTTAACGATTGCCACATTGGTTTCCAATGTAATCTGAGTAGGGAAGCTTTTAAAAAGAACTTATTGTTAACATTAGTTAGATTGGATTGTTAAATTATTATAATTATGTACTTTAAGTAGTCTATAAGGTGATATATTCAAATGTATTATCTAATTGATGAAATAATTTGAAATAAAAAAAAAAATTGAATGACTCCACCCTGCTTAGCTTGTGTTTGTGGAGCCTTAGTGTCACAGTATAGAGACTTACTTACTTAATAAGTACTTACTTAATCCGGTCCTCTTTTACCCATAGGGTCTCGAGGTGTCATTTTTATTATAGATCACTCCTTTCCTCTGGAATTACCAATTTTTTCCTGCTTCCCTTAATATTTTTTCGATGGTGTTATTCCAAGTCGTTTTGGGCCTTCTTTTTTTGTTTTCCCCTCCAGCTCTTGTTTTCCAAACTTGCATTACCTGCCGGTTATCATACATACGAACTAAGTGTCCAAACCACCGAAGTTTTTTATTTTCCAGCATTTTCCTTGTCGTTTCCTAATTTAGTGTTTTTCTTATATATTCGTTTCTTATCCTGTCGATTCTCCTTACTCCTAGGACTCTCTTGAGGTATTTCATCTACATGGCTTGGATCTGGCTTTGCTGTTTTTTAGTAAGTGCCCAGATCTCTCTTCCAAATAGTAGGATCGGACGGTACATTGTATTGAAAATTTATATTTTCGTACTTTTCATGATTTCTTTATGGGTCGCGTACAGAGGGTCGCGGACGGAGTATTTGCCGACTGGATACTTGCTTTCAAATCATCTTCTAAGTTACCTTTGTTGTTTATTATATTTCCTAGATACATGCGTCTGTCAACCTGCTCAATACCTTTACCATCCACTATCAGTCTTGCTACTTCCGGTTCGTTCCCGATTACCATTACTTTAGTTTTTTCGACATTAAGTTTTTGATGTGATGTGATGTGATGCTAATGTTTGTTTGTTTACTGAATTTGGGTGTTTTCAAGTTAAATGTCAATCGCTGGAAATGATTCTTGGGTATAATCTAAGAAAAAAACGTTCTACAGAAAGTGTCCATCTCTAATGTGGACATCATTTCCCGAGAATTTAAGAAAAGACTTACTTTGATGTATCTTGACCCATGCTAACATAAATATCTCCGCTAATACTTACTACAGGAACTTTATTTAGGGCTTTCATTTTAGAAGAAATAATAATCCTTTTAACTGCGTTTAAATAAAATTGCTGTATTTTTTTACTTTCCAGATATTTATTTTTAAGTCAGTTCCATTTTTCTTGCGGAGGAAAATTTTTGACTTTCAGGTCGTCTAATAAATGATGATGCTTTAAAACACTCGTAAAGCCATATACTATTAAAAAAAAAATTGCAAAATTATGAATAGTTGGAAAATCGCTCTAATTGTCAACTGCGGTTAGAAAAGTAGGTAAAAAATCATATTTCACCTGCTGCAGATTTTCCCTATGGGTTTTTCAACACACTTATCACATATGTTTTTTTTACTATTGTTACGTTCATAAGGGAAAAATAATAAAACCGTATGTTTAGTACGCTTTTTTTTTTAGAAAAGTTACCTGAAAGTCAAAAATTTCCCTGGGCAAGAAAAATGCAACCGACTTAAAAATAAATTCTCCAATGTCAAAAAAGACATCAATTTTATTTAAACGCAGTTAAAAGGAGTATTATTTCTACTAAAATTAAAGTCTTATATACAGTTTCTTTAGTGAGTATTAGCGGAGATATTTGTGTTAGCAGGGTCAAGGTACACCAAAGTAAGTTTTTTCTTAAATTCTCGGTAAATGATGTCTACATTGGAGATAGACACTTTCTGTAGAACGATTTTTTTCTTAGATTATACCCAAGAATCATTTCCCAAAGTATTGAGACTTAACTTGGAAATGCACTGTATAAGGAACCTCTGTCTAAAATTTAAAGTTTCTAGGCCTGACTGTTTTGACTATGCGTTGATATGTCAGTCAGTTAGGTTAGGTTAGGTTAGGTATGTGGGCTGGCAGGGAGCGACGCTCTCTGCCACACTCAGGTCAGCGATGACCCATTGTGGTACCCATGGGGGAAAAGTGATCCCTTACCCAATGAAACTAAAAACTACTCAATCACTAACTTCATTTCTGCATACAAACCACCCTGATGATTTGATGAAGTTCAACATCTTTTCCGTTGAAACGCCGGAGAGTTCCTCGAGATCCTGGAAGAAGAATTTACCAAGGAACTTTTTCCTGGAATGTTGAAGACTCGGGCAGTGGCACAGGAAGTGGGTTGTGTCCTCAAAAACTTCCTCGTCCCCACAGCCTCTGCAGAGTTCCTCCTCCGTCAGGCGCAGTTTCTTCAAGTGGTACCGCAGAGTGTTGTGTCCCGTGATGATGCCCACGAGGGTGGAAAGGGATTTCCTATCTTTGCGGATGATTCTCTCGGTCTTTGCTTTGTCGAAAGATGGCCATAGCTTCCTAGTGATGGCGCAAGTTTCCATGGAGTTCCATCTTGTGTTCGCCCCCTCAGTGGCTTTATTCCCTGCAGCGAGCTTGAGTGTGCAAGGCGGGATACACACAGGGGGGTCAACTTGTTCTGTTGGGGCTGCTGAGCCGATTCTCGCCAGCTCGTCGGCTTTCTCATTGCCTGGGATACCCTCGTGTCCAGGGACCCAACAGAGCGATACCTTGTGCTGTGTTCCAAGAACCCTGAGCTCTTCTCGACAACACTTCACAAGCTTCGATTTAATTTCTATGGCAGTTATCGCTTTTATAGCTGCCTGGCTGTCGATAAAGATGGTGATACCTTCTGGCGGTATTGCCCTTACCGCAGAATCACGGGCGGCTATTGCCACTGCTAAGACCTCTGCTTGGAAAACACTGCTGTGGTCTGGAAGTCGTACGGATATTGATACACCTAGAGGGTCGGAGAAGATACCTGATCCTACACCAGTGCTCATTTTTGAACCATCCGTGTAGATGGCTATAGATTCGGCATTAGGTATATGACCGCTTTTCCAATCTTCCCTGCTAGGGTAGGCGGTAGAGAAAGGCCTTGTAAAGTCTAAATATGGCGCCATGTAATCCGTTACGGGCATGAGGCCAAAGTAATCGAGTAGGATCATCGAGTGACCTGTTCTGCTTGGTTTCCAGTTCGCTGACTGACTTATTCTCATAGCATTAATGGCTGCTGATGTTCGTGTAAAGATGTCTAGCGGCAGCAGGTTGAGGATAGCCTCGAGTCCTGCGGTTGGGGTTGTCCTCATTGCACTGGTGATGCCAATGCACGCTAGTCTTTGAACTTTGGTGATTGCCTTTAAGTTGGTGGATTTGTTGACAGCTGGCCACCATACTAGATTGCCGTAAGTCAGTATGGGTCTAACTATAGCCGTATACATCCATAGTATGATTTTGGGGGAGGGTCCCCAGGTTCTACCAAAAATTCTACTACATGAGTAAAAGGCTATTGTTGCTTTCTTGATTCTTTCCTCTATATTTAATCTCCAGTTGAGCTTTTTGTCAAGTGCAAGGCCCAGGTATTTTGCGCTGTCGGACAATCTGAGTGGGATACCATCAACAGAAGGTGTACGGAACTCCGGTATTTTCCTCTTGTTCGTAAAAAGTACGAGTTCGGTTTTTTGGGGATTGACCTTTAGACCGCAGCTCCTGGCCCATATGCTAAGAGTATTAAGGGCTCCGTCAAGTTGTTCGCTGAGGGTAGGCAGGAATTTACCTGTAGCAAGCAGCACGACGTCATCCGCGTACGCTGTAGCTCTGACCCCGCTGTACCTTAGTTGTTGTAGTACCTCATTAAGAACAATGACCCAGAGCAGTGGGGAGATTACCCCTCCTTGAGGGGTACCCCTCGAGGCGTATGCTTCGAGCTTTGAACCCTTAAGTTCGGTGGTTATATGTCGTTCCTCGAGCATGCTAACAATCCAGTTAATTAGGCTGATGTCGATGTCTAGGTTTCTTAGGGTTCTTTTAACCGCTTCGGTATTTACATTATTAAAGGCTCCTTCAATGTCCAAGAAAGCAGCTAGTGTGAACTCTTTATCCTTAAGTGATTTTTCTATAGAGCCGACAACATGATGTAGGGCAGTTTCCACGCATTTACCCTTCGTGTATGCGTGTTGGGCTGGGGATAAGTCCCCCGGGCGTATTCTGCTACGTATGTAGATGTCGAGCAATCTTTCAAAAGTTTTCAGGATGAAAGAGGTAAGGCTAATTGGTCTGAAGTCCTTCGCGGTGGTGTGACTAGCTTTGCCCGCCTTGGGTATAAAAACCACCTTTACCTCCCTCCATGTTCTTGGTATGTAACATTGTTTAAGACTACTGGCAAATAGCTTTTTGAGAATTGGGGTAATGATTGGTGCAGTTTTTTGCAGCATGATCGGTATAATCCCATCAAGTCCTGGGGATTTAAAGGGGGAGAACGATCTTATTGCCCTCTCTATTCTGTCCTCTGTTACCAGATCCGCAGGGGGTTCCGATTCGCTGTGATTGTTATTAGTACTGCTACATGGTACGGTAGTACACCCCGGGAAGTGCGTTTTAATAAGCAATTCAAGGGATTCCAAACAGAACTCGGTCCAGTTTCCTTCAGTGTTCTTTAGGGAACCTAGAGTCTTCGATTCTCTGGAGAGGATTTTCCTCAATCTGGCCGTTTCTATTGTACCCTTAATCTCGTCGCAGAAGCGTTGCCACGACTGTCTTCTGGCTTTTTGCGTTGCGCTCTTGAAGTTCCTCTGACTGACTTTGTATAGCTCCCAGTCAGAGTCAGCTCCCGTTGATTTCGCCAGGTTCAAGAGTTTCCTTGTTTCTCTCCTTATTCTGGCTAGTTCTTTGGTCCACCATGGGGGGGGAGACTTTTGTCTTAGGTCTAGATACGGGACATGCCTTCTGGAAAGCCTCTTTGAAGACAGCAGTGATTTCCTCGGCTTTTCGGTCAATGTCGGCTGGCTCATGTAGGTAACATTCTTGTAGTAGATTCGCCTTCCTCCGCACCTCGTAACTGAAGGTAGTCCAGTCGGTCTTCCTTGGGTTTCTATGGGGTTTGGGAAAGTCGCATCTATCAATGAGATTAAATTCAATAAATCTGTGATCGGAATAGGATTCTATCTCCAAAGTATTCCAATTGTCTATAGAGAGGGTATTTGAGTTACTCGCTAGTGTAATGTCAATAACCTCCTGCCTGTTTCTAACTACGAAAGTGGGTTCAGAACCCCTATTGGCTACTAAAAGATTATGTTCGATAATAAATTCGAAAATCAACTCACCGCGTGGGTTTGTATCACCACTGCCCCATTGCGCGTGGTGTGCGTTCGCATCGCAGCCTAGTAGTAGGTCCCATCTCTCGATTTCCGCTTTCCTGGTTAAGGCGCGGGTGAGTTCGGAAGGCGGTCCATCATTTCCGTCGTAAGGCATGTACACGGCTGAGATAATCAGTGGGGGGAGCCTCCTCCGGTCAAGCCTTGCTACCGTCTGGTCTGAATTGCTGTAGGTAGATAGAAGAAATAAGTTAATGTGTTTCCTAACTACAATACAAGTTCTGTTCTTACGGTCCGCGTTAGCGGTTCGCTGCTGTACAGTGCTAAATCTTTATGATTTAGCCCACTAATTTTGCCACGGGAGATCCATGGCTCTTGTACGAGAGCTATGTCTATGTTCCTTTCGCCTGGAAGATATATAAGATTGGCGCTAGCAGATATGCTGTGGTGCAGATTTATTTGAATGAATTTCATGTTCTTCTTACCTTGTCACCCGCCCCCCTTTCCTTCCTCTCTGTCCTATCCGTAAAGGGTCGGACTTTACACCGGGTGATACCAGTGCGAACTGTATTGTTGAACCTTCTTAGCATAGGCATTGATCTATGGTTGAGCAGGACCACGATCTCTGTGCTCTTTTCTGAGTGCTCGCCCATTTCAAGCACCTCCCAGTCGTCGCTAAGGAGCTCCGGGTTAAGGTGCCGTAGGTTCCTTTCAATACGCTCCTTGGGAATATGAGGGCCAGGTATCAGGATGCGCCCTTTTGGCCTAGTAAATTCTAGCAGGTCCTTCTTTTCGACGAGTCGAATGTCGGCATTAGCCCATGGAGCCTGCGTGCTAGCCACGAAAGTTTGGAGCCACTTAAGCGTGAATTCATTGTCGCATGAAAGGAGCTTAAAATCTCTGAAGGGGGTCAGTTGCTCAAAGAAAGGGGATTGTCCCTCCTTCTCGACAATGGTGGAATTGATAGCTTCGAGAATGCGCAACTCGATGAGCCTCCACTGATCTTTGCTGAGTCTTTTCTCTGGGCTATTATGGTCTACAATCGCCACCTGTAGACCAGCACTAGCAGATGCGGCCAGCCTGGCCTTCTTGCTGGTACTGTTCGTAGGCGGCGAGATCGTGTCGTCGTGTCTACCTCGTTTGGAACTGCTCGCAATCGGCTCGGATGAGGTCTTGACGACTGACTCCGGCTCGGTTGACAAGGGCCTCAGCCTGCCCGTGATCGGGGAGGTTGGCAAGAGGCTTACCTTCCCTCTCGCGAGTAGGCCTCCGTCCGTTCCCCTAGTCTGCCCTGCGCTGCGTTCTCTAGCGTCTGCGTAAGCCCTAGAACTTCTCACGATGGGGACGGGTTGTATCCCTTTACCCCGAACAGTCGAGAGCGGCGTAGGTTTGTTTGCAGCAGAGGAGGGTGGCAAACGGCATTCCCCCCTCAACGCAATTTGACCCTTGCCCGTTCGTAGTGCTGTGTCGTCGTCCTTTCTGCAGGTTGCCTTCTTGGAGCAGTCTGCAGCCGGCCCTGCCACAGATGGGTTAGGGTCGGTTGCTGACCGAAGACCAGCTACGATCGAGATGGGGAGGTGACGGCTTCCCGCTCCCACCGTAGGCAATCTTCTTACCTTCCGGTCCTGCTGATCAGTGCACCTAGTCGACCCTGCGAGCTTGAGCGTGTTGTTGGCCCTGTCCAGAGCCTCCCTTTCCTTGTCCGTGAAGGACTTCGGATCACGCTTTTTAAGCCGCCGAATTAGCCTAATGGCATTACGCTTCCTATTTCTGAGTGTTGTTGTCCTCTTCTGTGCCCTAACCTCCCTAGTCTTTTCGGACGTGGATGATGGTCGGGCTAGTCCCAGGCCAAGTCCACCCGCGCTGACTACTGTCGCAAAGCTACAGGTAGTAGAGTTTCAATTGTCAGCAGGGCTACATTCACCATCCGGCATGGGCGCTGACCGATTTTCCTCACGAGGCTGGCTGCGGCTTGCCCCGTTCGGATCGTCCGTCTTCGCCACCCCGACATCTAAATTGCTGCCCTCGGATGGTTTCTGTGGCTCTGCTGCAATGGGAGACTGCTCCGAGATTGCCAATGTGATCGCCTCAGGTCTAGACTGGCTACGGCTTACCGTAGACTTTGGCGGTCCCATCGGTTCTCTCACGCTCGGGATAGCTGCAGGGGTCTTCCCCATCGGTGAGCCCGTCACTGACGAGCGCTCTGATAAGGCCAACTCCTGCAGGTAGGCCCGTGCGTTGTGGAGTCTCTTCCTATCTGGCTCTGAGAGCTCTTCCCACCTCTTAGTCCCTAGTCTCTTGACCGTTAACTTGCAGTTTTTTGCGCGTCGAGAGCTAGTTGACGCATTAGAGAGGGATGAGCTAGCGATGGAGCAAGCGTCATCTAGAAAGAGGTTCAAGTCGATTGCTCCAACGCTTTCTTCATCCGAAGTACGAAGCAGAGCTTCCTCCGTATCTCCTATCGTCCGGTCGGTTTTTATAGAGCTAGAAGTGCCCGACCGGTTTACACTCTTCGCTTTTTGAGTTATATTATTGTTTTTAAGATTTGACATGTAGGGTCCCACGAGTAAGGGGGAAGAAGATGTCCGCCTGTACTCACCCCTGTATACAGGTAAGGGGAATTAATTGAAACTGGAGGACCCCAAGGTATCCAGAGTTCACCGTTAGAAGACACCGTAACATGGTGCCATTTATCCCATAGGCACGGTAGTTTACACCTGGGATTCCGGGTTTTTTAAAGTTTTCCTCTTTAGATCCGCCATATTCCGTTAACAACAGCGGCACCTCGTGTAGGGTGTGGCTCTTCACCACGTATGGACGGTCTTAGGGAAGAGAAACAAATTATTCCTAACCCTCTGGCCCCTTTGCCTGGAGACCTTACCGCCATGTCAGTCAGTTAGTTTCTTTTTTTTTATAAATCTGGATTTTTCCGGAATTATGCATTTTTTCGGGGTAAATCCAATATACTAATCCAGGACATGGACTATGACTATTTATTCACCGATTTTCATCCAAATTCGTTAAGCTGTTAAAGAGTGATTGAGTAAGAAAAAACATGTCACATGTCATTATAAAAAGAGGGGGATGAAACTTATATCATTCGAAAGGTACTGTGTCATAGATGTGCAAAAAAAATTAAAAATCATGTGCGTATGTATCGTTAAGTCAAGTAAAATAAAGTGGGCATACACATGATTTCCCGTACAAAACGCTTAAACCAATTAAATATAAGCATTTTGATCACATTTATGGCTCTATGAGCTTAGATCCCTTTGCTTTCCCTGCAGGGGAGAATATTGTTTTTTCTCTCCTTGATGTACATATTTATTTCCCCTCGGTAGAATTTCGACCGCACGCGAAACTGTAAAAATTGATAGTTTGCAAGAAACATACGATTATTAGGTCCGTTCGCGTACTTTCCGAGCCAAAAACTAATAAATTGTCAAATATGACTTGTTGGGAGTAAAAACTCTCAGAGAGCGGAAAATTTAAGCAAAAGTACGCGAATGAAAAGCGAGCTATTTTGAGCCAACTCCAGCCAACTGTCATAAACAAAAAAAAAAAATTAACAAATTAAACTCGTGTGAAAACTATAAAATTTAGATTAAGTTAAAAAGAAATGTTTTGAGAGCATTCACATATCACAGCATTTCCTTTGTATCTATTTTTTTGTCTATTGACTTTTTGAAATGGAATCAAAAACTTTTTGACTGATTTGACGATCATTTGGCAGTTTTTACGTTCGTGCCGGCAGAAATTGTTCGAGCACATTCAGGCACAGAGGGGAAATACTCGTTACTCGTTACATATCAATTTTTCTCTTTATTTGTCATATTCGCTCAGTACGCGAATACACTTCGAGCACTTTAGAGCATCTTAAAGCACCTTAAGATTGTGTACGCGAATGGACCTATGTATGTATTATTCATGGAAGAATCGATTTGCAAAATTGCTTTTACATAAGTACTAAAAATGGTTTGTTCGAGGGTTCGCGCGCGTTCGCACTTTATTGAGCAGTGAATACTCTTTAATTTTCGAATTTTACGTTCATTGTCCACTTAAAACTGAATTAGCCCCCACTGTTCGCTGATAATATGGGGACGGCCTGTCATCAATCGAATGATTTGTATTTCTTAATTTATGTTTCATAAATAATCGGATAAATTTATTATATTTGTTCTGTATGTTTGAAAATTTTTATGGGAAACAGACGCCGACGGAAAACAAAACGAAAAAAAAAAAAACTATCCAAATGAAATCGAAACAAACCGACAGAAGAAAAAAGACACAAATAACTGCGGTATATTAAAATTAAATGAAACCCCCGCGTCTTAGCTGGTTTTTGTGTTGCGTTGTCACTGTTTCTTGATTTGATATTCATTAAGATTGCTATGATTGATGCCTTGGCTTTTTAAATTAATTACTTCTGGATCCTTAACTGCCTTTTCGAAACAAATTCCCAAGTCATCTTTCTCTGCTGCTCTATAGAACGCCAACGACAGATGAAAATGAATTAAGATGGCCGACTATAATTTGTGGTTGCTTTTGTTTAACAACACAAGTTTGGACGAGGGCTACCGCACGTACATATTTCATTGGTTTGAAGTTCACAGGATCTGTACGAAGCGAATATTGGTCCGTCTCCTTCCAATGATTTCATGCAGCGTGATATATGGAATGTGATCGGTCGATGATGTTTCGAGGTCCTAATAAAAGTATCTCATCCGTTCATATACATATATATTTTCGTTTTGCAACAAATGGTTGCGAATAAGAAATCGAGTTTTGTCGTGCCTTCTGTATGTCCGTGTATCTTGATATTATTTATGGGAATTTATTACCTTTGGGCAGTTCTGTAGAGGGTTAATAATTTTTCGAATTTTTTGACATTTCTGACATCAATCTATGGAGGGTTTTGTTCTTTCTTTTTTGGCGGGAAATTTATAGTGGTATATTAGTAACAAATCAAAAATATTTTTTTATATAAACAAGAGAACTTAAATTTGTTTGTGGGGTGGGAAGGGAAAAATTAGCATATTGTCATTGAAATATGGTTGATGACATTTGATATGAGATATTTTGCGTTAGTATGTTGCGGTTCCTATGGATTTTAATTGCTTTTTGTGGTGGTAATTTATTCATATTGACAGTGCGAGATGCCATTTGTTATAAAGTAGGTAGCAGTTTTTTCGTCTGTTGAATACACGTGCTAAAAACAGAGATGAAATGTGATAGTCATAGAACTTAACTAATGGGGTGATGTTTCTTTAACAAAAGATTTGGCTTCCTGAGGAGGTGGAGTTTTATCGCATTTTCATATTAAAAACGTTTATTAACCTTTTGTTTTCTTAGAAAAATTTAAATAAAATTGGTAAGTATACCTAGCTTTTCGCGTCATTGGCTCTGAGGTGGTGCTAGAAGGAAACCGGATTTCAGCCATTAATCTGTGCTTCTCTTAGCCGCATGATGAATTGGTTGGATATTATTGCTGAAAGTTTCGACTTAAAGTCTTGGTGACATCTTTATCTGCTTGAGTCGTTTTCTCAAACTCAAAGAAATAGCATAGCGGGTATCAAGGATCAAAGTTGCTTTTGAGAGTATACGCTATGACCGTGGAACTAAGGGAATTTAATGAACCAAGCAAGAAATGGGATTGCACGGAGCTTGGCAGCGAGAAAATTACACGTGCACCTGGCAAAGTATCTGCACTATTACTTACTTACTTAAGTATTCGTAAATTTGAACCTGGGCTTCAACCAACAAGACTCTACATTTAATTGCCTTCAGTTGCGCACTCCAAATTGGCTGAGGTCCCCCTGACCTTTCCTTTTTTAAACCTACTGTTGCACGATTTACAGAGATTTGGCTATTGCTACCTTACTACTGAAACTTTATAGGTATAATCTTTATAAACTTATTGAAAAACTACAATTGATAATTAGAGGAAAAGCTTCTAGGAAAAACCTCTATGCAAACATATTTTATTTGTCATCGAGATGAGGGAAGTGGTGGTGTGCGATCTTGATTTGAAGTAGACTTTTCGGATATTGTTATATAAATTAATAAGTGTAAATAACACGACAAAAATAAATAAATTACAAATACGCATAAATTAAATTAATAAATACAAATTAATAAATATAAATAATTTTGATAGATAGACATGTACGAACATATTAACAATGTGAATAAACAAAATAGATAAATTAAATAAATAAATAAATAAATAAATAAATAAATAAATAAATAAATAGATAAATGAATAAATAAATAAATAAATAAATAAATAAATAAATAAGTAAATAAATAAATAAATAATTAAATAAATAGATAAATGAATAAATAAATAAATAAATAAATAAATAAATAAATAAGTAAATAAGAAATAAATAAAACAAGAATAAATAAGTTAATAAGTAAATTTAATATTAAACGATTATAAACGTAATCACAGTTTATTCGCAATGTTTAATGCAGTAGACCTGAAATCAAGTGGCTTTCAGATAAATTGCAAGAACAGCTGTAGCGCTCAATTAATTTGTTCAGTCTTATGGACACCTTTTCAATATTTGAGATCATATGTAACTCTTCAGTCGAAAAATGCCAAGGCAAGTTTAAGATCATTTTCAATAGTTTGTTTTGTGTTACTTGTAATCTGCGACTTTTTGCACATTTGCCCCAAACTGGAGATCCATAGAAGACTATTGATTGGAAGATTGCTTTAAAGATAATGAGTTTGTTTTCATTACTCATTTTTAATCTCCGGTTAATAAATGGATACAGCATTTTAATTGTAATATTAACTTTTTTAATGGTTTCCTGGATATGAGAGCTAAACGTTAATGATTTGTCAAGGCGCACCCCAAGATACTTAACACTTGATTTCCAATCCGGTTGTATATTATTTAATACTAACCTGTTGCTTGGTAAGAAGCAGACTTTTCTTTTTCTAGTAAAAAAGACAGCCTGGGTCTTTGAAGCATTTATTTTAATCTTCCATTTGCTGAAGTATGTTTGGATTACATTTAAATCAGATTGCAAATTACTTTCAATGTTTGAACCAATTGAATCTGAATCTTTGTGTCATCCGCAAAGAAAGCAGATTCGCAATTACTTAGTCTAGGGAAATCATGTGTGTAAATATTGTACAGTATTGGCCCAAGTACTGAGCCCTGGGGTACCCCAGCTTCAATTAAGAAACCTGATGACAGCCAGTTATTTACCGATACTATAAAAGTACGCCCGTTTAAAAACGACTGAATTATTTTTACCAAATATATTGGAAAATGCAGACTAGATAGTTTGTGCAGGCTAACCTTTGTGCCATACGGTGTCGAAAGCTTTTTCGACGTCAAGGAGGACCATACCCGTACTTTTTCCTCTTTCAAAATTACTTTTATTGTGTTTTTTTATGCGATGAATTTGGTGCACTGTAGAATGGTGCGGTCTAAAGCCGAATTGTTCTGCAGGTAATATATTATTTTCGTTTAGATGGTTCGTTAATCTCGTTTTAATTATCTTTTCAAAGCACTTGCTTAACGAGCTTAGCAAACTTATGGGCCTATAACTACTCGGCAGGCAAGCATTTTTACCCGGTTTCAGAATGGGTATAATTTTTGCCGTTTTCCATTCTTTAGGAAAATATCCCTGCTTAAAGCAGCAGTTGAAGAGCTTTTGCAAAAATTTCAAGCCACTCTGTGGTAAGCTTTTAATAAATAAATTCTTTATCCTATCAAAACCTGGGGATTTCGATTTTTTTAGGTTAATTAGGACGGCCTCTATATCTTCAATTGATACTAGGTCTCTACCTCCAATCACTACAGCGTGAGAGTTAATTACCACCTTGATCAAAAAGTTCCGGGAATAAAAACCGGGTGGCGCTCTCATCGTTCCGATTTGAGTTCTGTTTTCTTTGTTAAGTTGGTACATCTGTTGTTGATATTTCCTATAAATCTTAGTATCATATCTTGACATTTGCAAAAGTTACGTAGCCAAGAGTACATCTATCTCTGTGAGTGTTGGCGATTTTTTACAATTTTAGAAATGGATTTAAATTTGCAACAACGAACTTGTATTAAATTTTGCGTAAAAAACGGATTTAATGGTGCGCGAACGTTGGAAATGTTGGAAAAGTGTTTCGGCAACGATCCTCTAAAGAAAACGGTCGTTTACCAGTGGCACGAGCGGTTCAAAAGTGGTCGTGAGTCAATCGAAGATGATGAACGCAGTGGCAGACGTTTTCAGTCAAAAAAGAAGGCAATGCTCACGGTTTTCATGGATTACAACGGTGTAGTGCGTCATGAATTTTTGCCAGAGGGCCAGACAGTAAACAAAGAGTATTTATTGGGCGTTATGAGACGTTTGCGTGAAGCAATTCGCCGAAAGAGACCAGAATTGTGGGCAGAAAACTCGTGGATTTTGCACCATGATAACGCACCGTCGCACAGTGCCATCATTATTCGTCATTTTTTGACGAGAAATGAAACAAATACCATCCAACAGCCACCGAATTCACCTGATTTGGCTCCCTGTGACTTCTTTCTGTTCAATCGAGTTAAAAAACCATTACGGGGAAGGCGTTTCAGCAGCCGAGAGGAAGTAATGGAAAAATCGCAGGAAGCACTGATGGACATACCGAAAACCGAATATAAAAAATGTCAAATATCAAGCTATGACGCTAAGATTTAGAGGGAATATCAACAACAGATGTACCAACTTAACAAAGAAAACAGAACTCAAATCGGAACGATGGGAGCGCCACACAGTTTTTATTCCCGGAACTTTTTGATCAAGGTGGTATATCCATGGAACGCTGAACTGTATTTTCTTCACTGCTGATTATGTTGCTACCTATTGAATAATTCGAAAAGAAAACGTTAGCTAGAGCATTTGATTTTTCAGCAAAACAGTGTCTCCCTCCTTAAATACGGGGATGATACTGTTTTTTTGCTTAAAAACCTTCACTACATTCCAAAAAGGTTTGCTGCATTTACTCAGGCCTTGTAGTTTTCTATTCCAGAGTTTGTTTCTAAGACTAAGGATTTGTGACTTTATGGTGGATGTTAAGGCTTTTACTTCAGTCAGATATGAATTAATTCTGGTTCTCAACCATCTTGATCTGACATAATTTCTAATCTTGATTAGTTCCACAATATGCCGTGGGAGTATATTTGGGCTATTCCAACGATTGATTTTTTTGGGAACTGACTGATCAATACAATCGAGTACTGAACTTGTAAAATAACTCACAGCTTCGTCTATTTGGTTATGGTTAATGTCATCAGGTATCATTTCTTGGTAATTCCTCAATTTAAAACGCATTTTACTCCTAAATCGATCCCAATTAGCATTCTGGTAGCCGTAAACTAAATTATTCGTCTGCTTAGGTGACAAGACAATGCTACATTTTACAGGGAGATGGTCAGAGCTTAGATCATTTATCACGACAGGTTGGCTAAAAAGTTCTCGCATATTTGTGAGAAATAGATCTAGAGTTGACGGGTTTGCCCGTGGTTTTGAAGGAATAAATGTTGGATGGGGGGGATATAAAATGTGAAATGGGTGTCTAGAATGCAGCTCCGCAAGAATACGGTAACAGCTTTGGGGTTGAAGCTTAAAATATTTTAATACAGTCCATGTTTCAACGCCGTAAGGCAGGACTGGGATGATCAGGGTCTTGTACATGGTCTCCTTAGTTGTTCGAGATAGGGCTTTACTTCTTATTAGCCCAAAAAAACAAGCGATTTGCCAAAGTTATTCTTGGTTTGAATTCAGCGCTGGTGTCGTTTTTAGAATTAACTGTAAAGCCAAGGTAGATAAAGTCAACTACCTCGAAGTTGTAGCTGCCCACTGTGACGTTCGCTCCAATTTGTCGGTGTTGATTGTCCTTTCTTGTTGACAGCATGTACTTGGTTTTGCCCTCTGCATTATGCATCCAAAGTCTGTTTCTAAAATTAAGATTTCTCGATCGTTAGGTCTTACCTCCTTATGTAAATAATCCTCTTCCAAAATAGGCGAATCGCTCGTCTCTGTTCACTGCTGATCTGCCTGAAAGTCTAAGAAACACCGTCTCGTGAGAATATTTTTTTTACAAACGCTGTCCTTGTAACCTGAGCCGAAAGTTTTTCAATCTCGCTTCTAGTAGCTCAGTTGTCTTCGGTTTTCATTGGCGTTTCGAACCTATCGGGATTAAAAGATTCTCGTCGAACGGGTATTCCATATAGGTCTTTTACATGTATACATATATATATTTTCAATGGCCCGCTAAGCTTTATGAGGGTTTCGGGGGTAGGATGCTCAGATGGACTCTCCATCCTTCTCGATCTTCCGCCATTGACTCCAACTGAACAGGTCTTTTATTATTTGCTAAAATATTCGTCAACACGTTGAGTGCCACGTGAGACCAACGTGGCTTCACATGAATTTCGGACACCTGTGCCGCGTGAGACCACAGTGGTCGCATTTTGCTACATTCATAGTCTTTTAAAATTGGACCTTCGTCAACTTTGACATTCAGATGTAGCTGGTCTTGCAGACCATCGCTTACTTAATTCATCTTTTGGAATATACACGGCATACACAGCCTTCGACTTCATATCAATCTACCATCAAAAAATATTAATCATTTTCGCCCGTAAAATGCTCAACTCGAGCATTAAATATCGTCAAAATAATATATATTGTATTTTTTGTCATTATATGGCATTAAAGTGAAAAATCTCTGGTAATATTCATCCTCTCTGGGAACTCTTACCAGCGTTCCTGGTTGAAATCCGTCAATGTCATCTTCCTCTACCTATGAAAACGTGTGAAAAAATAATCAGCAATAAGTTATGACAATGCGCACTTATTAGCCGGGACCCCAACCAAGGACTGAACAGAAAGTAATAACAAGTCAGGTCGAAATGATTATTTAGGGCTTCAAAGCATTATCTCGCTTACATTAGTAGATTAAACGTGGAATTAGGTCAAGTATTTATTGCATAAAAAGATAGCAGTTATGCTATTAAATCCCATATATTTTAAGGTGATTAATATGGGTACAATATCTCTAGAAGAAAATGCAAGAAGTACCTCAACGATTGGTAGCATACTGTTCCAACGTCAAAGTAACGAGATGCATCTACATGCAAAAAGATGGTTCAGAAGCCTGTTCGTCATCCTCGATCCCTTTCTGGCCTCAATGATCTTTGCAAAAAAAAGATAATAAAACATCACAAGCATGGGTAAAAAAGTAACGCCAACCGATCAGCAGCAACCGTCGAACGCGCCGCACAGATCGGGAAGGAGTTCTTGAACGCCGCCACCGCCTTTAACCAAGTAAAATGTAGGTATCTCTGCCAGCTCCACCATGTTGGGTATAGGATTGCATATATGCAATCCATACGACCGACGAAGACTGACGACAACGACAACGACGGGAACGGCGATACACTGAAACTCCAGTGAATTTTTATGCAATCATTATTTTATTACCTTCGGTTAAAGGTGATCTCGCGCGATCTCACTTGATTATTGCTGTTTCGGGACCATCGGGGCGCTGATGATTGCTCAGCGTATGGCTGGTTGCTGGCGTGTTGGATGCGGGAGTTCGGTCGGGCGCGGGTACAACTATTGAGATACATGTATCCTCATTCACTGTCAGGTAACTTGTTCCATTTGCACAGCTATAAATACCGTCATCATTTTTTCGTATCTTTTTCTTCTCGGGTTTATTTGTATCTTTTTTGTGCGCGCTGTTTGGTGGATGGATGAGTATCAGGATTCGCGATCCTCACTTTGCGCATTCTCAGAGTATCTTCGCCGTAGTCATCGTCAGTGATGTCTGTTGGTCATGTTGAGATTGGGAGTTGAGTTTTGAAAAACTCTTTTTTTTTTTCTGATGCCTCCTGCTCCATCAGTGAGGATGGATATTTGTGGTTTTGTTTCGAGGATCAGTTGATTGGTGGAAATGATTGGAAAATAGTTGCACCGATTCTTTTTTTCTGTCCGCTGTTCTCAGGGATATACATACATACATACATATGCAGGATACACAACACAGTGTAATTTCTTTAGTTTTAGTGGTGCGCGGCGGTTGCCATAGTTTATATGTTGTTTCAGGAATATTTTATGGTGGAAATTAAATTGATATAGGAATATGTGTTTGCACGGAATGTGGATATGCTGGCTTGAGTGGTGGTGTATCTTATGGGTGTTGCGGACAGCTTTTTTTTTCGCTTTTGTGCGCAGAATGTTCTGAGAGGGATTCTTTATTTTATTGCTGTCGTCCAGAGGCGCGTATGCTAGTGGAATGATCGGGATGTGGTGCTGCTGCTCTCTTTATGCTTTGCGAGGGGTTTTGTGATTGGTTTACTTGGCATACCTGTTGGTGGTTGAACGGAAAGCAAGTGGACAGGTTATTTGTGTGTGACATGTAAAGTTAATTAATTAAATGCGAAATGGATGAATAGTCGATGCAGTATGAAGCTCGATCGTGATCGTAGTTTGCACATATGCGTCTACATGTTAATTTTGTGATTAAAACCTTCATTTTTTGGAATATTACTTATCTCAGATTTTGAAGAAATTTTATGGTTTTATTATGTTTGAATGAAGATGAATCGTATTGTAGGAAATTTGAATTTCAACAGAGTCTCATGCCTAAAATATCTGAAATGATATGGCTCAAAATGGTGGGCAAAATCGCATCATCACCTCCCCGTGGTGCCCGCTGGATAGCTATCTGATAGTGAACTAACGATGAGCGTATGCTGAGTCTGACGATATATGTGTAGCTGAACACTCGGACCTGCGTAAGCACATCTGGGTGAACTTCAGCGCGCATATGTTTAACCGAACGAGGCATCTCTTGTTGACCTGATTGGTTGAAATATGCGTCTCAGAAGTCTAGCAAGAGTTCCTCAGAAGGAGGACGTGCGGCGGATGAATTCTCCCGATGGATTCAACGGTAACATCTACAGACCAGCGGATACCTTACCGGAGCTACTTCGACATATTTGAAGCTGAGGTCTGTAAGGATTTTCAATACTACGTCAGGGTATTGAAAGAGAGATGGTGGCGGATGAACCCTTAATGGGCCAACGGCAGCGCTCATATCCCCGAAGTGGGTTACTGACATCGGTATATCCGGCCCCTCGTCCTAGGGGTTGCTAAAAAAGGATCTGGTCCTCCAGGTTGGGGGTTGTGCCGTCGGGTTAACTTCCCTACCACGTAAAAAACTTTTGGTTACGAAGCAACCAACAGCCTCGGATACGGATGATTTTACTGTTGACGACCCATGCAAACGTAAAAAGGACAACGATCTTCGTGTGTGCACGTGGAATGTTAGGTCCCTCTACAAACCACGTGCAGCCGAACAACTTGCGGAGGCCCTAGAGTGTTTCAAAGCAGACATTACCGCCATCCAAGAAGTGCGATGGGATGGGCCGGGCAAAAGGAGTATGAAGGCTAAAACGGCAATTGAGTAGCAAAGCCCAATCTCGAACTACTAAGGTAACTCTTTATAAGACATTAATCATCCCAATCCTGCTGTATGGCGCAGAGCCATGGGCTTTGTCAAAACCGGATGAGGATGCTCTTGGTTATTTCGAGAGAAAAGTTCTTCGAGCGATCTTTGGTCCCGTCTGCATAGACGGTGAGTGGAGGAGAAGGTACAATGCCGAGCTATACGGCCTGTACAAGGACATCGACTTAGCCTCAACCAACTTGGCGTGTGCAACTGGAGGCAGCTGGCTCGTAATCATGCTAGCTGGAGAGGTTTGTTGGTTGAGGCCCAGGTCCACCCTGGACTGTAGCGCCATCTAAGTAAGTAAGTAAGTATGGCTCGAAATAAAGCATTGAGACACAAAAATGCCAGGCTACATGCAATGTTTGCAAGTTCTAACATGAACACGTATGTAGATCAGAAATAGCTGTATTGCTTCATAATAAATTGATCGGCAAACTCTTTGTATGTGTCCTTACATGAGGGGGATATGCCAATTACAGCAAAAATTTCCTAGACGCGTGTCTTCTTCAGGGGTTTGAAGGGTTCTTCATTCAAAGTTTATATGAGCCTTGTTTGGTTCCTTCACCGTAAAGCTTGTAGAAGTCAAAACTATGTTGTATTACTTTATTTTCCAGACTTGAGGTCTTTGAATTTTGTCTTACTCATACCGACAGGTAGTATGCCGTGATTTCTGATTGACGTTGGTTATCAAGATCACTCTTAAAAACTAAATTCAATTTGTCTTGTAAGATCTGTTATCTTCAACCTCTGAACGAGATATTGTCTTGCGTAATGCAATGTGGGTAATGTAATTACCAAAGCTTATGTCCACACTATTACGAAGGAATAACTCTGGCTGTGCGCTGGTCATATGGATGAACAAATTGTTTGCTCACCTGGATGATTAATATGACTATGACATCAGGTGGTCGGGCAAAGATTCATAACCAAAGATAAAATAGCTAAACAAAACTCCCCATTTAAGTATCTGCATATCTTAGATCTTCCTCTCTCTCTCTGTCTATCCTTTCCAATGTCTGCACATTGGAAAACATTTTAAGGGTATTCATAGCCCCTCGACTGCTTACTTACTTAAGTGGCGCTACAGTCCAGGGTCAACCTGGGCCTCAACCAACTAGCATCTCCCTTTAGCTCGGTCTGTATCTAATTGCCACTAGTTGCGCACTCCAAGTTGGTTGAGGACCTCTTGAACTTGTGCGCGCCACCTACGGCGAGGAGGTCATCTACTGCGTCGTCCCTCCGGGTTGGATTCGAAGACTTTGCGGACCAGAGCGTTGGTGTCCATTCGTTCTACATGTCCTAACCATCGCAGACGTCCAATACGCAGTTTTTTGACTAGGTCGATGTCGCTGTATAGCTCGTATAGTTCGTGATTGAATCTTCTCCTCCAAAAACCCGTCAACGCAAATGGGACCAAATATCTTACGAAGAATTTTTCTCTTGAAGCGGCCAAGGATATCTTCATCCTCTTTTAATAAGGTCCAGTCCATGTTTCAGCGCCGTAAAGTAGGACTGGGATGATCAAAGTCTTATACAGAGTCTCCTTAGTTGTTCGAGATAGGGCTTTATGGTGGATTGCCTTATAAGCTCAAAAAAAAAAAAAACGCCGATTGGCAAGAGTTATTCTTCGCTTGATTTCTGTGCCGATATCGTTCTCAGAGTTTACGAGTATAGCAGATCCAAGGTAGACAAAGTCCCTTATTACCTCGAAGTTATAGCTGCCCACTGTGACGTTCTGTCCAATTCGACGGTGTTGGTTATCCCTTCTTGTTGGCATCGTATACTTGGTTTTGCCCTCGTTTATCGCTAAACCAATTTTGGCCGCTTCCGCCTCAATGCTTGTAAATGCATCGGTAACAGCCCACTGAGTTCTTCCAATTATGTCAATATCGTCGGCGTATGCAAGCAGTTGTACGGACTTTTGCTAGATCTGGTGTTAGCTTGTGGATTCCACACAATCCGTTCAAGTACAATATTAAAGATATCGCCTGACAGCGCGTCACCTTGTCTAAAACTCTTTTTGACATCAAAGGTCTCGGAGAGGTCAGTACCGACCTTCATGAAGCAGCGAGCGTTCTCCATCGTTATCCTGCACAGACGAACAAGTTTGGCAGGGATGTCAAAACTAGACAGGGCTCTATATAACTTTTCTCTATAGATGCTGTCGTAGGCGGCCTTGAAATCGATGAAAAGATGATGAGTATTGATTTGGACTTCTTGTGTTTTCCCCAGGATCTGCCGAAGTGTGAAGATTTGATCGATGGTGGACTTTCCTGGCCTGAAACCGCACTGATAGGGTCCAATCAGGCTGTTGATAAAAGGTTTCAAGCGTTCACACAAAATCGCAGAAAAGATCTTGTATGCGATGTTGATAATACTGATGCCTCTATAATCAAGTGCGTGTAAATTATATATGTATATAAAAAAAAAATCAGTTACAAACTGCAGAATCTTGGATAATAAAAGTGAACTCGTGCACCAGTTATCTCTGATTAAAATTTGAAACTCTGCGACAATTTTTCAAAATGAAGGTTACTGGCCGCAATCTGAAAATCCCATTCATATGTCCACTTAAGGCAAGGATCAATCTGCAAGGATGTACAAGGTTTAATTACGACTTTCCGTGGTCTTGAACAATCTTCTGACAAAGGCTGTTGCTAGCAGTGTAAATCCTCCTAAGTCTTTTGTCTGACAACAGTTATACATAAGCCGATTGAGCGAACTATTCGGTTAAATTCAAACATCTATTAACCTAAAGAAGACCCTACTTTTCGGTACATGCTCTTGGCATTGATTTGACTAGCTGCGTTGAGTGATTTCGATGGTTAGTATGATTGCGTCATGCTCTGAACTATGGTGCCCGTAGATGCCACTGAAATAGTTATGAGAAAGTCTTTTGCAATAACCTTCCGGTGTCACATTATTTTGTAGACTGAGATTCTCACATTTGTATATAACGTTCAGAAATGTTTGGTCGGCTTACTCAAATTCTCATTTAATACTGGCAATGTGAGTGAAAACCACCTAGCTATAATAATTAGGAGCCACTTTTTCTACAAATCCTTTAAAATACCCAAGAAATGAAACTTATACCTGGAACCTGGTATCACTCGTTCAGGCGATGTTTTTTTTTTTTTTTTCTTTTAAACAGGTGTGTGGCCACGCCTGCGACCAAGGAGATCTATTGTGCCATAGGCCACTTTTAGGACAGCAGTACTTCTACTCTCCTTATGAAAGCTATAATTACGGCTGCGGAGGAGTTCCTAAGATCTTTTGGAGATATGATCTCTTTGAGGAAGAAGCCAAAGTAAAGTGATTTAGGCGTAAAGTCGGAGACCGTGCTGAGCATGTCTAGCTCGGGGAAGTCGGACAATAGCTCCATGAGATCCACGTGATCCCGTGTACTATTAGCATCTGATTTTCTAAGACTAACTGCACTGCGGATTGCCACTTTTTTTTATAAATATATGTAACGGAGTAAGTCCGATTATGGCTTCAATGGCTGTTGTGGGACAAGTGTGCATAGTACCTGTGATGCCGAGGCAAGCTAGTCTTTGGAGTCTTGTGAGTTTATTTATGGTTGTGACCTCTTTGGTTTTCGTCCACCAGACTACGGACGCGTATGTCAGAATGGGTCTTACAACCGTGGTATATAACCAGAAAATGACCTTTGGAGACAGGCCCCAGGTCTTGCCGTACATACGGCGACAGGCCCACAAGGTAGTAGTCGCCTTGGCAATTTTATGCTTAATATGGCAGTTCCAGTTAAGCTTCTTATCCAGGACAATTCCTAGATATTTGACCTCATCAGAAAAATTGATTGTTGTGCCGTTTAGAGTCACTGGGCCAATATTCAGTGTTCTTCTTCTTGTAAACGGTACAACGACTTCCTTGCTGGGGTTAACCGATAGGCCCTCCCCAGCACACCATCCGAGACTACAAGGAGTGCATTATGCATGAGTTGACACACATTGTCTTCATGTTTGCCTTTAATGATGATCACCAGATCCTCTGCATAGCCTATGGTTGTGAAACCTGAACTATTAAGTGTGTTCAATAAGTCGTCCACCACGAGTGACCATAAGAGAGGCGAGAGGAAGCCGCCTTGGGGGCAGCCTTTGGCCGCGGAGACCGTCACAGAGACCTCTCCAGACGAAGATGTTATTATGCGGCTATCGAGCATGTTCCTAACCCATCTGGTAGTAGGTTCGTCTATTCCCCTGCGTCTCATAGCACTAGTGATGGATTCATAACCTGTGTTATCAAAAGCACCTTCTATGTCAAAGAATGCACAAAGGGCGATTTCTTTGGAGCGGTAGGCGCCTTTCGTAGATCGACCTTTCCTGTATGCAAATTGACTAGAGTGTAGAGGTATAGCATTTTCAAGAATGCCTCTAATGTGTAAGTCTAGCAGTCTTTCCATGGTTTTCAAGAAAAACGATGTCAAGCTGATCGAAAGGTAGGATTTGGGTAGCTCGCTGGGTTGGTTACCTAGCTTAGGGATAAACACCACATTTACCTCCCGCCAAGTTAGTGGAATGTATCCCAGGATGAAGCTAGTTCTAAATAGAGCTACCAAGGCAGGCAAGATATAATCCAGACTTTCTGTATGAGAGCTGGAAAAATACCATCACTGCCAGGTGCCTTAAAGGGTTTAAATGAACTTATTGCCCATTTAATTTTTTCTTGACTGAACAGATTTCCAGACAAGCTGTTGACTCTTCTGAAGGTGCCACATGTGGAGCCTTCAGGAGCAACAGGTACGTGGTCGCTTAGAATTGTTGAGCCAGGAAAGTGAACCTCGAGCAGAGTTTCCAGGGTTTCCCTTCGACTGGCGGTGTAGGTGCCATCAGGTTTGATGAGC
The DNA here is from genome assembly GCA_945910035.1 of Brachypalpus laphriformis. Classification (NCBI taxonomy): domain Eukaryota; kingdom Metazoa; phylum Arthropoda; class Insecta; order Diptera; family Syrphidae; genus Brachypalpus; species Brachypalpus laphriformis. The sequence goes on along the minus strand of OX246753.1, from coordinate 192,948,707 downwards.
AATCCCACCCCATTGGAATGATCCTTTGAGAGAGCCTTTTGGAGACGGGCTGCTACTGGAAGGGACTCGATATTTTCGCAGTTCTTTCTCCATGCTGTTCTCTTAGATTTCTTCAACTCTATGTTGAATTTAGTCAAAGCGAACCTATATTCGTCCCAATTTTTATTGTGTTTTGCGGTGTTGAAAAGTTTTCTCACCCTTTTGCGGAGTATCTCTAGCTGGTCATTCCACCACGGTACGCTCCGTTTACCTGTATTGTCATTTTTCGGGACACAGCTACTTCTGAAGGAAGAGATTAGGAAGTCATTTAGTTGGCAGGCTGCCACATCAACATCACAGTTAGATCTTAAAGATGTTAGCAGCATGTCATCCTTGACGGCGAGATTTTCGTGAAAAAGTGCCCAATTAGTTCGTTTCGGTACGTAATGCGTTTGATTATTATGTTTAACCCCACCCGAGATGTTAAATCTGATATGCTGATGATCAGATAGTTTGACACATGCCAATTTACAACAGAATTGGGAATAAAAGGGCTCGAGATAGTGAGATCAAGTACCTCTTCTCGAATAGAATTTATAAAAGTTGGCTTGTTACCTTCATTACACACAGCTAAGTCTCTATTAGTAATATAATCGAGAAGTAACTCACCCCTTTTGTTAATGTCGCTGCTACCCCATGCCACATGATGGGAGTTGGCATCGCATCCAATGATCAGGTGCCAGTTGCGACGGTGACATAAGTTCACCAAATCCTGCACAGCCACGGGCGGAACAGGCTCCGAATCTCCAGGGAAGTAGGCGGAGGCGCACACGATCTCCCGAACTCCTCCTAAAATCGGAATTTCGACCAAGCAGGCCACCAAATCTCTGCTGATGAACTCTGGGATGGGAAGAAAATTAATTTTAGAACTGATTAAGCAAGCAGCCCTAGGCATTAACTCCCCATGGGCATATAACAACTTACATGTCCTACTATGAAGGCCCTTAATTTTGCCTCCAACCACCCAAGGCTCCTGAATGAAACCAAGGGTGATTTTATCCCGGATGAACCGTTGGCTAAAGATGTCCGAGGCACCTTTAGCATGATGCAGGTTGCCCTGCAGCACTTTGATGTCATCTTTCATCATAAGTGCATTATCCTTATTACTAGCAGACGTATTAGTGCCTGTTTTCTTAATTTCACCATCCCAACGAGAGTGGCCAGCAAGCCTATCCCTCACAGCAGAAGCTGTCTTGTCTAAAAGAGTGGGCACAGGTGCCGCACCCGCCATCTGAGTAGCAGATGGTGTCACCGTCGAGACGCTAGCATCGCAAGTCACTGAACCCTGCAATGTGGCCGCACTAGACTCAAGTGTACTACGTGCAACCTCATTGGAGACTTCTGAGGTGGAAGGTGTAGACACAGGTGTACTACGTTCCACAGTGTCCAGCGATGCTGCGCCCCTAGGACGGGTGGCATCATCTGTAACTGCTCCTACGGCAGTTTGTGCGGGCTTCTCTCACCTGGGACCTTGTCTGAGCTCTTCAGGATCAGCCTAACTCTGCCAAAACAATATGCCACATTGCCTTTTAGCAGCTTTAGGCGATCCATCGAGCAGTCCGTGACACCAAGTACCAGATGAACAGGATCACGCTCTACGGTCCTTTGAACCACTATCCAGTTCCTAGCGAACAGATCAGTATTCTGAGCATCCAAAAGCGTCAGAATCTTACTAGTGGCAAAGCCGGTACTTTGTAAAAAGAACGCACGGATGATGTGTGGTTTAGGAAATGAATCTTCATCCACAAGCATTATGTTCAAACCACATTTCCCTCTGATTTTATCAAAGTTGACCCTCATCCACTCTGCAGTGGAGGGGTCTGAGCAAATAATAAGGAGCCAGCCTGATTTGTGAAACAAACCATGAAATTGTGGCTTAGCGACCTCGTCTACCAGCTCAATAATGGTGTCCATGATGCCATTTTGGACGCCGGCCATTTGCTCGGCGTTAAAGGGAGTGCGCGCCAGATCAGCGGGAACCACACCCAGTTTGACAGTACCTACTTTGTCCCTGTACGAGGTCTTGTGGAGTGTGGCAGTCTCGGCCCTGGCTTTTTTCTTCTGCAGAGCAGAAGGGGTAGACTCCTCGGATCGCATTCGCTTCGCCAGAGCACGTTCTCTGGAAGCGCCGTCTTTTTAGGCGCGATTGAAACGCCTCCTTTCAGCCGAAGTTAGTCGAACGAATCCGCTGGTGTTTAGGGACAATTTCTCAACACCAGCTTCAACGGCAGTGCATCCGGAACGAACCGAGTGTTCGTCCGAGAGCATGCTGGAGGACTCTCCGCAGAGAGTGTCAGAGTCCGAGTCAGGAAGGGAGGGCAGGTCCGCCTCATCCCGTCTCTTATCAGCGACAATGATGAGAGGGTCGGCTCTAGTAGCAGCGACCTCCTCAGGATTTAAGGAAAGCACGGTTGCTGACCCAGAAGTTGATGCAGTAGAGGGTGCATCACCCTGTGAATTTTTTTTTTTTTCAACATCAGGCGATGTTACTGTCATCAGGAAATGCCTCTGAAGGCATTTGCCATCTTTTTAGATAGAGCTATAGTCCTTTGAATTTAGGTTAAAATTTACCAGCAAAACTTTGCCCTGCACAACCCCTAAAATGGCATGTAGCGAATATTTTCGTCTAAAGCAGAGTTCTATTACGTGCAAGCAATACGATACCTCCCTTTTCAGTTAACCGCTATTTATATACAACTTTTCTTTCAATCATTGTATTTATTGATTATCTTTTCAGCGAAAACAAAAAAGAAGCAGAAAAACTTCTAGGCCACATAAGTCAACTTCAGTCAAGTAATACGGAATAAATTTGACTTTCTCTGCCATCATTGTGTCTATACTTTAATTACGGCCCAGGGCGAAATCATCCCTTTATCGCGTTCAAAAATCACCAAACCCTTTTGGAATACAAATGTACCACCTTCCCATACCTTGGAGCACATTGAATCGCTCTGATGAAAAGTCGCGTGGACGTTTGTTGCAGACAAATTTTCTGCCTTCGCATTTTGATAGGTCGATTAATAACGGTGTTTTTGTGTTTTTCCATTCCACCAACGGATGAGATCAAAGGTTTTCCCTGAAACTTGATGCCCGCCACTCACAGGAAAAACAGAACAAAAAAAAAAAAAAATTTCTGATCCTGGATCGGCGCATACGCGCACCAAACCACCTGCTAGAAGCGATACTCACGTATTCACACCCACAACTGGGCTCTCCTTGTGCCACCACCACCGTCGCTGCCGACCGGAAAAGGGTTGAAAGAAAGATTGATTAACTTGAAGTTTGCCGCAGCGTGTAAATGAAAACTCCTCACCCCGTGTGTTCAGTTCACTTGGTTTGAATGGAAGAGGATAGGATGGATATGAAAACATTGTGGGTTAAGCGCTAGAGTGGGAGTGGGGTGGAATCTGATGATTGGTTCGAAGGGTCGCCTACATAGACCTTAAAATTTCACTGCTTAACAGGGTTCCGCGCAAATACACACTAAAAAGGGGCACGAGGTTGAGGCAAAAAAGCAAAGAGGAACGACCGCGTTCCTTCAATTCCGATTAGAGGGTTAATTTTCGCTGCAAGCGTATTTGTTGAAATCCATATTGAGAAGGGGTGAGAGTGCTCCGTTCCTCTTGGTTTTTTGGTAGGCATTACCATTTGAATATGGTTTTTCTTCGTTTGAACTTGATTCCGGGGTTAACCGGGAAACAAGTGGGAAGATAAAACAAAGGTAAGAATATAAGTGGGTTGATGGCGGAAACTGGTATGGCCTTTGATGTATGTGACAGATATGTATGTGAAGTGAAATCTAGAATTTTTCTTGCCGTAGGCAATATTTTGGCGATCTATAGGCTTTGGCGGGTGACCTTTGATTGCGGTTATGCGTGGTATTAGCAAGTATTAGATTTATTTTGGGCATTAGGGAAGTAGTCGTATTAAACACGTGCAGTAGCTACTGCAAAAGGACGAAACCTCATGGAAAAAATTACAAGTTAGGATTGTACCTTAACAAAGTTCAACTGTGTGGAAATGTAAGGATTCTATTATATCTAATAGCTTAGCGTCCCCTTTTTGTTTTAATTATCAGTGGAACTGATAGCTGATTGATGAGTTATCAGTTCCGCTTATAACTGAAAAAAAAGTTAAACAAGTGCATCAATCCACCGACTACGAATTTAAGGAAATTGATTTCTCAGTTGACGAAACGTCTCTTATTGATAGCATTTTAAAATTTGATGACTGTTCTCTCCTAGCTCCACTTTTTTGTCTTCCCCACTGATCACTCTGTTTAATTATTTCTTACAATGTTCTATACGAATATTTGCTTTTAATTGGAACAGCGTTTTTTTTTTTTTATTTAAAAGGGGGAGGAAGGCAGAGAATGACCCCCTGAGTATTGGGACCTAAAAACGGTCTTTTGTGCTATCCCCTGGTTGATTGTTTCGAGTTTGTCAACTAGCTGAAATCAAGTTCATTAATGAAGCTAAGGATAGTTCGAGCTGAGGAAGAGGTGGCATCAGAAGGTGATGTGACGCCTTTATTAAAGTGCTTTAGCTTCAGTCTGGCTATGGCCGGGCAATCAAAAAAATATGTGATAGGCTGTTTCGGTGTCTTCAAGACAGAGACGGCACGTATCCGATTGAACGCGGTCTATTTTCTTGAGATGGTAGTTGAGAGAGCAGTGCCCAGTTAGGAAGTCGGTAAGGATTTTAGCTTCGGTTTGCTCTAGTTCTATTTTTTGAGAAATTAATAAATTTCTTGAAATGCCTTAAGCCGGGTTGAGCATTCCAGTGTGAGAGCATTTGTTCGCGTTCCAAGCGAAATAGCTCTATTTTAATCTGGCTAGTGGGTAAACCGCAACCGCAGTGGGCACCGTGGCGTAAGTGGTTAGTGTGTCGGGTCACTGCGCATGCGGTTCCGAGTTCGAATCCTAGAAAACACCAAAAAGTTTTTCCACGGTCCCACCTCTCGTGAGCGTCTGACAAACATCCCAGAGTATTGTTGTTACGAAAAAGCTTCTTAAATCGCCGTTCGGATACGGCTCTAAACTGTAGGTCGCTTCCATTCGTGTGAAAAATATAACGCACACAACATGAGTGGTTGCAAGAAGCTAGGCCCTGGCACTAAAGAGCTGTTTCGCCAAATATTTTTTTTTTTATTTTTTTAATGGGTAAGCCGCAGAAGGGTTCAGGTCCAATGTTAGGGGATTGGGCACCTAGTCTGGCAAGCTCATCAGCCGCTTCATTGCCAGGAATTCCTTTGTGTCCGGGGGCCCATATAAGTGTGATTTTATTATGTGCAGCAAGCTGCAAAAGAGTCTGGAGAGATTTCCAAACCAGCTTAGACTTATAGTCAAAGGACGTGAGAGCCTTGAGTGCTGCTTGGCTATCTGACATTATATTAATTTGTGATCTTCGGAGGTTTCTCATGCATTCTCTGGCGCAAAGCTCGTTAGCATAGACCTCTACTTGGAAGATAGTAGTGGATTGACGTAATGGTGTAAAGACTTTGTAGTTGGAGCCAAAGATACCAGCTCCAGCCCCATTTGATATATTTGAATCGTCAGTGTACCAATTTTTGAGATGTTGATTTCGGGATTTGAGAATAATTCTAGTCGCTGCGGTCAGGGATGTTAACTGTGAAGGGGTGATTGAGGTGGATCCTTTTAGGCATGAAGTCTGAGATGCATACTGCTGGAGAAGTAAGTAGCGGATCTTCATATGGCCAACTAATTCGGAACTTGTGTTGTTGTATAAAAGGCGAAGCTTTAGAGCACTGGCGCCGCAGTTTTCATAATATTTATGTGTAGGGGTGGAAGGTTTAAGATAACTTCCAGCGCAGCTGTTGGGCAGGTGAAGAATTTTTCTCTCGAAGCGACCAAGGATATCTTCATCCTCTTTTGATAAAGTCCATGTTTCAGCGCCGTAAAGCAGGTCTGGGATGATCAGGGCCTTACACAGAGTCTCCTTAGTTGTTCGAGATAGGGCTTTACTATTGAATTGCCTTATAAGCCCAAAAAAAACAGCGACTGGCAAGAGTTTTTCTTCGCTTGACTTCTGCGCTGATGTTGTTTCTCGAGTTTATAGCAGATCCAAGGTAGACAAAGTCCCCTACTACCTCGAAGTTATAGCTGCCCACGGTGACGCTCTGTCCAATTCGTCGGTGTTGGTTTTCCCTTCTTGTTGACAGCATATACTTGGTTTTGCCCTCGTTTATCGCTAAACCCATTTTGACCGCAAACGCATCGGTGACAGCCTGGTGAGTTCTTCCGATAATGTCTATATCGTCGGTGTTGGCTGGTGAGTTTCGCACAATCCGTCCAAGTACAATATTAAAGAAGTCACATGACAGCGCGTCACCTTGTCTGAAACCTTTCATTACCGACCTTGATGGAGCAGCGAGCGTTCTCCATTGTCATCCTGTACAGACGAACAAGTTTGGCAGGAATGTCAAAACTAGACATGGCTCTATATAGCTCTTTCCTATAGATGCTGTCATAGGCGGCCTCGAAATCGGTAAAGAGATGATGAGTATCGATTTGGACTTCTGGTGTTTTCTCCAGGATCTGCCGAAGTGTGAAGATTTGATAGATGGTGGACTTTCCTGGCCTGAAACTGCACTGATAGCGTCCAATCAGGCTGTTGATAAAAGGTTTCAAGCATTCACACAATATCGCAGAAGAGATATTATATGCGATGTTAAGGAGACTGATGCCTTTATAATTGGCGCAGTTGAGGGGGTCTCCTTTCTTGTGGATCGGGCAAACGATGCTGAAATTCCATTCATCAGGCATACACTCGTCTAACCAAATCTTAGAGATGAGTTGGTGTATGCACTCTACCAATTCATCACCAGCTGCCTTGAAGAGTTCGGCCGGTAAGCCATCAGGTCCAGCAGCCTTGTTGAATTTCAGCTTGGATATTGCTATCCTCACTTCGTTTTGGTCAGGTGGACGGACATTTTGACTATCATCGTCTATGTTGAATGGTTCATTCTGCCTGACAGCGGGATATTGGTCTTCGTTGCCGTTATACAGTCTGCAGAAGTAGATTTTCCATATTCTCAGCACCGACTGTGATTCCACTACGAAGTTTCCATTTGCATCTCTACAGGTGTCTGTATGGGTATTGTTACTCTGACACGTTCTTTTTACCTTTAGGTAAAACTTCCGTACATTGTTCCTGGAGCATAAACCCTCAATATTCTCGAATGCGCGAGAATATCGAAGCCGATGTAGAAGCCGATGTTCTTCCCGTCTTTTTTGATCGTAGAGCTCGCGAGCAGCTCTCGTCTTCCTTTGCAGCGCCGCTTTGTATGCCTCTTGTTTTGCTGCATGCACTCGCCGGCATTCTTCGTCAAACCAGGGGTTTCGCGGTGGTGGGCGAACGAGACCCAGCACATCAGTTGCGGCGTTTCCGATGACATGTTGGCAGTGTTGATGCTGGCGGCATAGGCGTGATTGAGAGATTTCGGGATACGCGTTCAGCGAAGAGTCTGGCGGTCTCTTGCGATTGTAGCTTGTCGATGTTAAATTTTCTCACAGTGATTCTTTTTTATTGCTCAGTTTGGGATATCCGTTTGGCCGCTCGAAAGGTCCGGACATCCAGAATACTGGAGGCATGCTTTGCGTCGATCGCAATATGATTAACTTTGTTGATCGTTACATGATCATTGGACCGCCATGTCTGCTTACGAATATAGAGATGGGGAAACCATGTGCTTGCTATGGTGACATTTCGCTGCACAGCGAAATCAATTAGCTTTAGTCCGTTATCAGACGTGGTGTCGTGTAGGCTATGCTTACCGACTGCCCTACCAAAGACGTCCTCTTTTTCTACTTTGGCGTTAAAATCGCCCAATACGATTTTAACGTCGTACTTAGGACATGAGCTCTTAGAAACACTCTTTGGCGGCAGGGTCCTTTTCTTCCGTGAGGCATGAAAACATATAAGGCTTATGTTAGCGAATTTAGCCTTGATTTGGATAGTCATAATACGCTAGCTCACGTGTCGGAAGCTTAAGACTTCTTGCCTAAGTCTGCTGCATATGACAAATCCGCATCCGAATAAGCGTTGCCTGATGGGTCTGTAGTAATCACCGTGGTAGGTGTCATAGTTTTTCATCCTCTTTTTGACGGGTCCGTCCCATCGCACTTCCTGAATGGCGGTAATATCTGCTTTATATTATGCAATCTTTTTATGCAATCTAGGGCCTTTGCTAGTTATTCGGCTACACGTGGTCTGTAAAGGGACAGAACATTCCACGTACAGATCCGAAGGTCGTTGTCCTTATTTCGTTTGCTGGGGTCGTCATCAGTTGAGTCGTCCTTATCCGAGACTTTGGGTTGTTTCCGAACCATACATTTTTTACGTGGTAGGGAAATTACCCCGACGGCACAACTCCCAACCTGGAGGGCCAGTTTTTCAATTATTCCCCTAGGACGAGGGGTACACTGGTGCCAATAGTCCACTACGGGAGAGTGAGCGCTGCCGTTGGCCCATTGAGGGTCCTCCGCCACCATCTCCATTCCAGGGTCCTGACCAGCATTGCAAATTCCTTACCGACCTGTGATCCGAATACGTCGAAGCTAATCACTAAGTTCAATCTAACTGGAACTATAGACGCCACCGTTGACTCCGTCTAGGGAATTCGTCCGTTGTCGCCTGGAACAGGTAGAAGTGCTCTAGTGAGAAAGCACTCTTCTCCCCCATCTCTCATCTGCTGCCGCCAAGAATTCACCAAATGGGGTTGGTTACCCATTTCTTGGATTAAGGTACTAGGTACGCGGCTGTCACCGCTTGGAGGTTGAGAGTAGGAGTTGGTAGGCCTCAGCTGAGTGAAAACGCTTATGTTTTCATATGATCGCATGCACTACCGTTTGACCAGCCCAATACTATACACTGCTGCTGACTAAATCAAGTTGACAGCTTCAGGAACTATAATGTGGTCTTCAAAATTGCCTACTCTGATCAACTTAACCCTATACAGTCTACCGCATACGAAGCCATATGCGGCTTGGCTTTGCATATTTGTGACTAATAAGAACACATCATAATTCTTTAGTGTGTATCCTAAGACAAATAAAAATAAATATTTGGCGCAACAGCTCTTTAAGTGCCAGGGCCTAGCTTCTCGCAACCACTCATGTTGTGTGCCTTATATTTTTCACACGAATGGAAGGTACCTACACTTTAGTGCCGTATCTGAACGGCGATTTAAGAAGCTTTTTCGTGACAACAATACTCTCGGATTTTTGTCAGACGCTCGCGAGAGGTGGGGCAGTGAAAAAACTTGTTGGTGTTTTCTGGGATTCGAACTTGGAACCTCATGCGTAGTGATCCGACACACTAACCACTTACACCACGGCGCCCACAGGTCTTCAATGATAAGTTAAATATGTGGCACAGTATAGTATGTAAAGGAAAGGCACACATTTTTAAGAAGTCCGATGAAATAAAGGGTGTCCCATAATTCACGCAAAATTTGAATTTTGCGCCGTTTAATACTACAGTGGTGCTAGCGGAAAAAAAGACAACAATGTAATGTTGGGGTTTTTTGAATTCATAGGTCTATGCAAACAAGCCCACGACCACCAACGCCTTGAAAGAGGAAATTGGGAGGTGTGTTAATGAAATTCAGCCACATTTATGCGAAACGGTCATAGGAGTTCGTACTTGCCAGCAAAGCCGTGGCGGCCATTTATCCGATGTGCTATTCCATACATAACCCCAATCTGTATACTCCATAAATCAATAAAAAATGTAAACTTTCTAATTAAAAATCTGTATTTTCTATCAAAATTACATTTTGCGTGAATTATGGGACACCTTTTACTATCGAATCCAGGATAAAAATTGGGTCCCAACGCCTTGAATTCTTTAAGGACAATGTCCTTAGAAAATTTAATAATGCTGAAAGCGGAGGGTGGCGAGGCACCTAAATAGGTTAAAAAAATAATTATCTATAACTGATTTAGCGTTCGAATATGCTGATTGGGAAAATTAAGCAAAACTGTTAGAGATAACGCGGGGATGGCTGACCTTCATAGAAGAATGAAGTTCTTTTTGCTGAGAATTTATAAAAGATTTCGGTACCTATGGGTACGACTCCCACTGTGTTTCAGGCTGATATCCATGCCATTGAGATTTGCGCCAGACACAATCTCCGCAAGGGGATCAAAGGCACTTATGGCACTGTCGTCCAACCAAATGGACTCCAGAAGCGTGAAATGCTGCTACGATGCATTACAAGACCTTGCCAAATACAACAGGGTAAAACTCGGTTGGGTACCTAGACACCAAGGGATTGTGGGCAACGAATCTGCAGATGAGCTTGCTAGGGCTGGCTCAGAATCTGTGTTCATAGGTCCTGAACCTTATTGTGGCGTCAATTGGGCGAAAGCTACAACGCTGATTAACAAATGGGAAAACAAACTTCGTCTAGACCACTGGACTAGTGGGCCAGGTCTAAGACAATCCAAACGATTAATCAAGCCTTACTCCTATAAGGAAATCCTTAACCTAGATAGGGAAAGCATTAAGAAGTTTGTGAGCTTTCTTACTGGCCATTGTGGCTTGAGATACCACCTTAACAAGATGAACCTGTGGCAAGAGAAGGACTGTCGGTTCTGTTTAGAGGAGGATGAAACTTCCGAACATATTCTTTGTGAATGCCCGGCACTACACTGGTTAAGGAAACGTATTCTCCACAAGGAGATACTTACTTCAGTGGAACTGAAATGCTCCGCTACTAAAGACATACTCACTTTCATAAGGGAGGTAGTACGTCTGTTAGATTAACTCCAACCCTCCGATACAATAGATCTTTCAGGTCGCAGTGTCGTTGACACGCGGTTGTACAGCAGGAAAAAAAATAAAAATTAATTTCTCGATTGAATTGGCGTTTTTTTTTTTTGTAAAAAGAGACAAACGGAAAGGTTCTAAGGTCCTAATAAAAATATATTTGGTTTAAGTAAATTAGGATCTGCATTGCCTTGACTGCTTAGTAGAGTATGCAACAATGCACAACTCTTCGCGCCGTACAAATCTGCTTCTTCGAATATAAAACAATACAATATGTCACATTAAGCCTCATAAATCCTTCAATTTTACAGCACATAACTCAACCAATTCAGAAAAAGATCCCAAATACCTATTCTTTTGTGGAAGAAAACCCGGGATCACAAATTTACTTCGCTTCTGTTTTATTCTCTTATAGCACTGTCCGAAATTATGCGTGTCCATGTGCAATGCATTATCCCAAGGATTCAATTTTCCTCCGTAAAAAGAATCTGAAGCACATAAAGGGAAATTAAAATTGTCACATCCTGCGGTTTTTCAGGATCATGCAGCGACGAGTAAAACTGAAAGTGAAACAAGGAAGTAAACAATTTAAACAAAATGTCCTTCTGTTCATATGGCTTGTCCCAAATAAATCATTATTCACATTACAAAGTGACTGGAGGAAGATAGTAATCCTTTTGTTATTGGAAATCCATTGCGTAGGGTTGCCATGAATTATGCAAATTTTCTACCCAACTGTTTAAAACGAAAAAGGATCCTGTAGTCCACTCGTATAAATAAGCACCTCGCAGTGTTTGTAGACATCTTTTGTGCATGCGAATGCAAGAAAATTGCAAGCGCAAATGCATTATCCTGTTTAGGTTTACCATAGTTCAGCACAATGCACTCTGTGTGTATTGTTGAGAGTGAAATCTCTTTACTTCTGCCGCAATTCATGGAAGGTCCTTTTCGAATGTTGACAAAATATTGTGGGAGTTCGTTTTCACGGAAGATTTATCGTTACTTAGGTGGTGTTCATTCGAAAAGAGAAAGTGACTATTAGGTGATTGATTGGAGAAATTTTGTGATGCATCGACCTCCAGGTAATAATATGCATTTTATTGCCATTTGAATTCATTCCTTTTCTGTTGTTACCGTTGCTCGGTGCTCATCTCAAATAGTTTAGTAAAATTTGTTAATCTTACGTTATCTCGATTGAAATATATTGACTACGCTGGCGATGTAAGCCATGTGGTCTCGCAGGTACGAACAAATATTTTACTAGTTATAAAATACATGAAATAAGCTAAACTAAACTAAACTAAACTATGTATGCTTACTCTTTCATAGACTTATGGACCTCCACCAAATAACAGCAGATGTGGAGAGGGGGGCAGGCGTTGTCGGGTTGAAAATTAATAGGGCAACTAAAATCATCAGCCTTGGAACAAACTCATCGGCTCAAATATGCATTGCTGGACAACCGATAGAGAGAGTAGAGAGTTTCCAGTATCTTGGAAGTATTGTCTCGACCGAGGGTTGAACCGAACTGGATATAGCCAACAGGATTGCCAAAGCAAAGTTCGCGTTGAAGATGTTGTCCAAAATATGGTGAACACCGAGCTTAGACTATTCCGCTTTAACGTTGAATCCGTGCTATTATATGGATGTAGTATGTGGAGAGTTACCACTCCTATAACCAGAAAGCTGCAAACGTTTGCTAATAGGTGCCTGCGCAATATCTTAAGGATTTTCTACCTTTACCTTTACGGGAGAACGGGTCAGGAACCAATGGGCACAACCATCCAACAACGAAAGTGGCAGTGGATTGGTCACTCAGGAAGGCAGAAGACCTGATGGTCCGAGAAGAACATGGCGCAGAACAGTCGAGAAGGAGGCACGGCAGTTGGGGAGAGGTGAGACACATTGCCAGGCGTAGGCGTAGTAGAGGCCCTAGGACCCACAAGGGGATACAGGACATAAGTAAGTAAATTGCGTTGTTGTCTTTGAGTGCTGATATCTAAATACTACAGAACATTGATCCTTAAGCCGTGCTTTAAGTAGGACTTTGCCAATCTTGATCTATTCAGTCCTTCTGATTCGCTTACCGGGAAGTGTTGATGATTATGATCACATACTCGTACCTACAAACCAGTCAATCAATATGTACGTACTTCAAACGAAGAATTCAGTAGATTACTTCAGCATGGTTCCGAAACAACCAAAAGCCTCGGATAAGGATGACCCAACTAATGACGACCCCAGCAAACGAAATAAGGACAACGACCTTCGGATCTGTACGTGGAATGTTCTGTCCCTTTACAGACCACGTGCAGCCGAACAACTAGCAGAGGCCCTAGACTGCTATAAAGCAGATGGAAGTGCGATGGGATGGGCCGGGCAAAAAGAGGATGAAAAACTGTGACATCTACTACGGTGATTGCTACAGAGGCAACAGGCAACGCTTATTCGGATGCGGATTTGTCATACGCGGCAGACTTAGGCAAGAAGTCTTAAGCTTCCGACACGTGAGCGAGCGTATTATGACGATCCGGATCAAGGCTAAATTCGCTAACATAAGCCTAATATGTGTTCATGCCCCCACAGAAGAAAAGGACCCTGCCTCCAAAGAGTGTTTCTACGAGCTCCTCGACAAAACATACGAGCAATGTCCTAAATACGACGTTAAGATCGTATTGGGCGATTTTAACGCCAAAATAGGAAAGGAGGACGTCTTCGGTAGAGCAGTCGGTAAGCATAGCCTACACGACACCACGTCTGATAACGGACTAAGGCTAATTGATTTCGCTGTGGAGCGAAATGTCACCATAGCAAGCACATGGTTTCCTCATCTCGATATTCATAAGCAGACATGGCGGTCCAATGATCATGTCACGATCAACCAAATTGATCATATTGCGATCGACGCAAGGCATGCCTCCAGTATTCTGGATGTCCGGACCTTCCGAGCGGCCAACATAGACTCGGATCATTACCTTGTTGTAGCCAAGGTACGAATGCGGATATCCCAATCTGAGCAACAAAGAAGAATTACTGCGAGAAAATTTAACGTCGAAAAGCTACAATCGCAAGAGACCGCCAGACTCTTCGCTGAACGCGTATCCCGAAATCTCTCAATCACCCCTATACCGCCAGCATCAAGTGCCGAAGACCAGTGGCAACGCTGCCAACATGCCATCAGAAACGCCGCGACTGATGTGCTGGGTCTCGCTCGCCCACCACCGCGAAACCCCTGGTTTGACGAAGAATGCCGGCGAGTGCATGCAGCAAAACAAGAGGCATACAAAGCGGCGCTGCAAAGGAAGACGAGAGCTGCTCGTGAGCTCTACGAGCAAAAGAGACGGGAAGAACATCGGCTTCTCCAAAAGAAGAAGAAAGAGCATGAGAAGCGCGCGTTTGAGAATATCGAGAGTCTATACTCCAGGAACAATGTACGGAAGTTTTACCAAAAGGTAAAAAGAACGTGTCAGAGAAGTAATACCCGTACAGAAACCTGTAGAGATGAGAATGGAAACCTCGTAGTAGAATCACAGTCGGTGCTGAGAATCTGGAAAAACTACTTCTGCAGACTGTATAACGGCGACGAAGACCAACATCCCGCTGTCAGGCAGAATGAACCATTCAACATGGACGATGATAGTCAAAATTTCCGTCCACCTGACCAAAACGAAGTGAGGATAGCAATATCCAAGCTAAAATCGAACAAGGCTGCTGGACCTGACGGTTTACCGGCCGAACTTTTCAAGGCAGCTGGGGATGAATTGGTAGAGTGCATACACCAACTCATTTCTAATATTTGGTCAGAGGAGTGTATGCCTGATGAATGGAATCTCAGCATCGTTTGCCCGATCCACAAGAAAGGAGACCCCCTCAACTGCGCCAATTATAGAGGCATCAGTCTCCTCAACATCGCATTCAAGATCTTTTCTGCGATATTGTGTGAACGCCTGAAACCTTTTATCAACAGCCTGATTGGACCCTATCAGTGCGGTTTCAGGCCAGGAAAGTCCACCATCGATCAAATCTTCACACTTCGGCAGATCCTGGAGAAAACCCAAGAATTCCAAATCGATACTCACCACCTCTTTATCGATTTCAAGGCCGCCTATGACAGCATCTATAGAGAAGAGCTTTATAGAGCCATGTCTAGTTTTGACATCCCTGCCAAACTTGTCCGCCTGTGCAGGCTGACGATGGAGAACGCTCGCTGCTCCATCAAGGTCGGTAATGACCTCACCGAGACTTTTGATGTCAAAAAAGGCTTTAGACAAGGTGACGCGCTGTCATGTGACTTCTTCAATATTGTACTTGAACGGATTGTGCGGAACTCACAAGCCAACACCGGAGGCAGAATCTATTAGAAGTCTGTACAACTGCTTGCATACGCCGACGATATAGACATTATCGGAAGATCTCAGCGGGCTGTCACCGGTGCTTTTGCAAGCATTGAGGCGGAAGCGGCCAAAATGGGTTTGGCGATAAACGAGGGCAAAACCAAGTATATGCTGTCAACTAGAAGGGAAAACCAACATCGACGAATTGGACAAAACGTCACCGTGGGCAGCTATAACTTCGAGGTAGTAAGGGACTTTGTCTACCTTGCCTCTGCTATAAATTCAGCAAACAAAATCAGCGCAGAAATCAATCGAAGAATAACTCTTGCCAATCGCTGTTTTTTTGGGCTTATAAGGCAATTCAACAGTAAAGCCCTCTCTCGAACAACTAAGGAGACTCTATATAAGACCTTGATCATCCCAGTCCTGCTTTACGGCGCTGAAACATGGACTTTATTAAAAGAGGATGAAGATATCCTTGGTCGCTTCGAGAGAAAAATTCTTCGTAAGATTTTCGGTCCCGTTTGCGTTGACGGGTTTTGGAGGAGAAGATTCAATCACGAACTATACGAGCTGTACAGCGACATCGACCTAGTCAGAAAACTGCGTATTGGACGTCTGAGATGGCTAGGACATGTAGAGCGAATGGACACCAACGCTCCGGCCCGCAGAGTCTTCGAATCTAACCCCGAGGGACGACGCAGTAGAGGGAATTATCGCCGTAGGTGGCGCGCACAAGTTCAAGGGGACCTCGACCAACTTGGAGTGCGCAACTGGAGGCAATTAGCTGAAGACCGAGCTAAATGGAGAGGCTTGTTGGTTGAGGCCCAGGTTCACCCCGAACTGTAGCGCCACCTAAGTAAGTAAGTACTTCAGTATGTAACTAGATTGCAGTATTGTTGAGTAAGCTTATCCAAGATGAAATAACAAATGAAATGTGGTATACGAGTATAGTGTAAGTCATGCAAATCCTGGAAAAGACCAATGAATTTCAGCTCAAAACTTATCAAGTCTTTAAAGCGGTACTTTTTTTTTATAATTTGCGCGCACAATTATGAATACCTTTTAAATGTATTCACACAGTGGTTGGAAAGTATAGAGAGAGAGAAAGATAAGTGTATTGGTTTGAAACTTTAGTGCTAAGTTTCAGAAAAACTCCAAAGGTGGTGTCCAAATGACTGGGGAGTTTTGTTTAGTTATTTTGTCTTTGCTTCTGACTTACAGTAATTTTGCCCGACCACCTGATATCATAGTCACAGTCAATCATATGCCTTGTCAACAATGTCGACATATACGTATTCTAAGCTGACATCAGGATTTGAACTATTAACCACTAGCTGGTTGTACCCGCTTCGCTGGGTCTTTAACCCTTAATTGCATCATGATGGAAATTTCCATCATAACATTAAATAAACAAAAAAAACGCACGCAAAACCGTTTTAGTGTGCATTGGTTACTGCTTATCACTTTTCTCGGTAGTTCTGTGCAATGAAACGCAGCTGTCAAAACAAAAGGAAAAACAATACTGTTATCTTAGCAGATTTGAACTGATCATTCCTCTGTATCTTGTGTTTGGGAAAACGTGCAAACTCTTTGGTGCTCTAAGTAAAGTAACTTGTATTTTTGATATACATATAAAAGTGATAATAAGTGAAATAAAGGTTTGTTTTAATTGTTTTATTTATTTCCTTTACAAGCGAAATCAAAAAAAATGTTTTTAGCCCGCCAAACCATTTGACGGAAATTTACATCACTATGCAATAACCCACTTTGTGTACTTGTGGCAAAAATGCATTTGCAGTAAATTTTTATCTTATTATATTTTAAGAAAATATGGATGATAGAAACATAAAAGCTTATTTGGCTCAATTAGAAGACGGTTATCTATCAGAAGATGGTTTTGATATCGAAAATTCTGACGGCGAGAACCATGATGCAAAAGAAATTGCAAGAATATTGCAGGAGGAAACTGACGATGATGATGAGGTAGATAAAACTGCTCAATCTGATCTTTCTCATATAGAAGAGGACACAACAGAAAACCAGGGACTTTCTGACCCAAGTACTTCAAAAAGTTTATCCCCGTTTGTTTTTGAAAAAAGAAAATTAATATGGAAAAAAGGAAATATGGTGTATGATGAAAACAAAATTGTATTCTTGGGAAATTCTTCGGCTTCAGATGAGATATCAAATCTAGAAACCCCATATCAGTGTTTCTCTCACTTTTTTGCAAAAGATTTTATAAACGAAATAGTTGAACAAACCAATTTATACATAATCCAAAGCAATCCCACTTCATCTACAAGTTTCACGGCATCTGATTTGAACAAGTTCTTTGGTATCCTTTTGTACATGTCAGTACAGAAATTTCCAAGTACTAGATCGTATTGGTCGCCAATGTTTGGATATGATCCGATTTCATCTACAATGCCGCTTAATAAGTTTGAAAAAATAAAATTATCTTTGCATTTCAACAACAATGAAGATTATATGCCGGTAGGCCATCCAAAACACGACAGGCTACATAAAATCCGTTTTAATTGAGCATCTAAATGAGAGGTTTGCCACAGTGCCAATGGACCAACGGCTTTCCGTAGATGAACAGATGTGCTCCACAAAGATAGGGCACTATTTAAAGCAATATTTGCCCAATAAGCCCCACAAGTGGGGATTTAAGTTGTATGTTCTATGCAATTTGATGGGATATGCCTATAAGTTTGAGATTTACTCTGGACAAGAGAATTCGGAAAGACTTACAGATGAACCAAATCTTGGTGCGACAGGAAATGTTGTTGTTCGCTTGCTTCGTGAAGTACCAAAAATGCAGAACCGTATCATGTATTTTGATAATTTTTATACTTCCCTACAATTAGTATATTTTTTGGCTAAGCAAGGCGTTCATACTGTGGGAACTGTGCAAGTAAACAGAATTCCGAATAATAAATTGCCAGAAAAAAAAGAATTCATGAAGAAATGTGTACCCAGGGGAAGTTATGAAGAGAGAGTTTCTACACATGATGGCATAGATGTGAGTTGTGTAGCTTGGAAAGACAATAAGGTAGTAACCCTGTTATCTACGTATGCTGGAGCACTGCCTGTGGCTGAAATTAAAAGATATGACAAAACCATTAAAGACAAAATTGGTATTACTTGCCCTTTTATTGTCCAAGAATACAATAAACACATGGGGGGAGTAGACCTCATGGACAGTTTTTTGGGAAGAAACCACATAATAATGAGGTCTAAAAAATGGTACTTGCGTATTTTTTTCATTTCTTTGATTTAGCAGTTATCAATTCTTGGATTATCTACAAAAAAAATGGTCGGGAAGAAAATCAAACAACAAAGAGTCTGCTTACGTTAAGCTAATTCAGAAACGAACTGGCCATTGTGCTATGTAAGAAAGGAAGCATTACAGATGCAAAAAGGGGTCGTCCAAGCAGCAGTACCATTGAACAAAAATTAGACGCAAAAAGAAGAAAAGGTTCTACAGCTCCTCCACCTCCTAAGGACATAAGAAAAGATGGTTTCGAACATTGGCCTCAAGTTGGTGGATCACTCAGGTGCAAATACCCAGGATGCATAGGATATTCCACAATCTTATGCAGTAAATGCGGAATTAATCTGTGCCTTAATAAAAATAATAATTGTTTTTTGAACTACCATCAGAAATAAAAGTGATACAAAGACGTTTTATTTTTTATTTATTTAGTACTGAGCTAAGCATCCATATTTGCATGATGATGGATATTTCCATCATACTGTTTTTTACTTGTTTTATACTATTTATTTATAAGGGGATTTTTCACAATATTTTTTCTTTAATCTGGAGCTCAATTTAAGGCACTGAGATTTATTTCAGAGAAAAATAAAAAATCATGCAAAGAAGGGTTAAATGTGGGACTTCAAGTACACTTCTTTAGAGCACTCTCCGTTTTAGCATTTCTGGCCCGATTTCATCCACATCGGTAGATTCGCCAACTTGTAGCGATTTGATCGCCAAAGTCTCGAGCATAGCTCTGTCATCTCCCTGATGACATGGCTTGTTTGGGATTGAGCAATTCTGGGAAGTGCTTGCTCCACCTCCATCGCTCATTGGAAAGCAGTGTACCGTCTTTGGTTTTGACTCTTATGTATATATATTCAACTTTCTTGTTCTGATTCGGCGGACAGAATATTTTATCTACAGATATGCAGTCACGTTTCAATAAAACAGTTTATTACATTTGAAAAGCACGTATAATTACCTGAAGTATTTCTCGAAAAAAACCTTCTAAAAGGTAGGAAAATAAACTTGAAATATGAGTATTCAACTTGCAATATACTGCCTACGCCACCCTGTTAGTAATTTATTTTAAATCTATTAAAGCATTCTAAAATGTAGACAAATCCAACGATCAACAACATCTCATCTAATAAAATGGAAAATTATTGCAATTTTTCTCTCTGTACATGCATATGTACATATGGTCGCGTATATTGCCAAATCTCTTAATTGCAAGAAGGTTTGACATATCCTAATTAATAAAATTTAAAATGTCTTAGATTTGACATTGGCACTGATAATAATTTTTTTTTTCAATAGGCGAACCCCACAGGCGGATCAGTAGGAATGCGGTGAAGTGGGAGGGTTGTGATCCCTTGTTTTCGGATCATAACCTCGCTGATAAAAGGAAGAAGAAGAATATTTTTTTCAATGTTTACTCCAGAAAAGATCACACACAAAAGTTCAAAACAGCGCGCCCATATACTCACATACACACACTATTGCCTCTGCTGCTGCATGGCTGCTGGCAGTGGTCTCCACTAAAGGAAATATAGCTCAAATGAATCTTAGACGAATTAACTAAAAACGATTTCTGTTTTTAAATTCAATAAGCCATTGTTGAATCAGGACAGTGTGAATTTAATTTTAACCCCCTTTCTGCCACTTAGAACTCGAATGCTCAGTTAATGTAAGTGGTAGAGCAATTTTTAATACAATTTTCCCCGGCAAATGCAGATTATAACAGTGAAAACCGCATCCAAATCCCTTCAGTGGTTCCCGAGATTATCGCAGTCATTTACGTTTTGGGGATTTCCTTTTATACGATGTACATAGTTTGTTTGATGAACATGAATATGCGTGCACTCCACTGGTGGACCATTGATTGCAATGACCCACGGATATCTGTGATATTTTTATATCTCAAATAATTGTATTTTTGCTTATTATTTCTGTTATAAGAACCATAGAATAATGATGTATACCTTAATCTCTTCAGTAGGAAATGTACTAATCGAGGAATTAAGTCATACTCAAATCAGTTCAGCCATTTCGTAATCATATGTGTATAAAGCATAGACAAATTATTTTTGTCAGTAAAAAAAAACATATAAAATAGGTTTAAGAGCCCAATAACGGATTCAGGATACTAAAATGTATCCTAAGTTATTCTTCTTCTTACGACAAATCGATTGATATATATATTGTTGAGGTACCGTTATGTGCTTACTCCCTATTCACGGACAAACAGAAAAAATGCGTTCTCTTTTATAGATGTGGAGAGAAGAGATTAGTGTGGTAATCGATGACGTTACCATTGCCACCTCCACATGAAAGCATTCATCGTCATAAGCTCTACAATACGATGGCTGAATTCGGCATCTCGTCAAAACTGATCAAGCTGTGTCATATAACGCTGAAAATACGCAGTGCTCTGTACAGTTTGGAAACAGCTCGTCTGAACTATTCGGAATTTGCACTGGATTTTGGCAAGGAGACGCGCTGTCATGTGATTTCCTCAAACGCGTGTTGGAACAGATAGTGCGCAGGGCAGGTTTTAACCCGGATGGCACCATCTCCAAGAAGTTCATCAAGTCACTGTTGATGACTTTAACTTTGGGGTGATTGAGTTATTCACTTACCTTGGAGTAAATATAATTTCCACAAATGAGGCCTTCGTGGAGATTCGACGAAGAATAGCCCTAGCAAACCACTGTTACTTCGGTTCGGCAATACAACTGGGCTCAAAACACGTAACTCGACGGACTAAATGAATATTCTACAGAAAGCTAATCTTAGCAGTTTTGCTTCTTCTTTCAAGAGAAACATACTTCGTCGGATATTGGGTCCCATGTATGAGGGGAGCGAATGGAGAACAAGATTTAACCGCGAACTATATCGTAGCTATGCGGCTTAAAACTTCGAGTCCTGGAGATTGGTGATTGATATGAGGGGAAAATATGCACTATGCAATTTGTTTTACAAGATTGACGATTTGATTAGATGCTGTTGCTATATAGTTCGGCGGCAAAGCTCTATCTCGAACAAGAAAGCAGACTCTATACAAGACCCTTATCATCTCAGTCCTACTTTTCCGCGCTGAAATATGGTCTTTATTGAGAAAAATATTCTTCGAAAGATATTCGGACCTGTTTGCCTTGACAGGTTTTAGAGGAGAAGATTCATTGATGAACTAAACGAGCTGTATAGCGACATCGACCTAGTCAAAAAATTGCGTATTGAACGTTTGAGATGGGTAGGGCATGTAGAAGGAAAAATCACCATTAGAGGGCCTCCTCGCCGTTTAGTTAAAGACTGAGCTAAATGGAAATGCTTGCTGGTTGAGGCCCAGGTTCACCCCGAACTGTAGCGGTAGTTAAGTAAGTAAGTGATGCTATATAGAAACTCGGCTTTCTAAAGACTTTGTGCGTATATTATTCTCGGCAAAGTAGCTTCTCATGGGTAATTTAAGTGTTTCTTTACCTTACGTCCGGTCCGGTTTCTGTCTGGTTTTACAATATCTTATCTATCTATCTTCATGCTTTAGCTACTTACGCCAACGTATTATGACGAACAAAATATAATTATAAGAGAGATGTACGAAATATCGACGCGGTGCAGATCAAAATCCCATACCTAAAATAACTAATAAGTTGGCAGGTTCTTTTAGCCACATGTTGCCTTAGATTGCAAAGTGACACCTTGAGCGACATTGATAGAGAGCTTCAGTTCTAAAGCTGGGTAAAATTCGTGTGTATATAGTACACACTGAATATCTATCTTCCTGAAAGAATATATTTCCAACAATCAAATCAACAACCATTTTATCTGACGCCACCCACAAAATTACATGTGAAAGAATCAAATTCAAATTGAAGACGAACAAGAAAAATACACAAAAAAAGAGCAGAAACCCCACTGGCAAGTATCTAATTCTCCTCCTCCTTCTCTGATGATTCTGTCTGCTGATTGTACCTGAATATCTCATTTTGAAGTACATACCTCATCTCAGTGAGATGTGGCAAGCTGATGCTTCCACATTGCTGGCTGCTGCCAGAGTGAGAGCTGGTATTACAAAAAAAAAAAAAAAACCCCGTTCAGTTTTTGGCCAATCCCACAGAGCCATCACTGCTCGCACACTCTCCAGAGGCAAACTTCAAAGTACTAGCTCACCAGCGCCGTTCCAACCATATGAATGTGAAACACCCCTCCCAGCCAAATGATTGATTGCTCATCATTTTTCATTCTTAATGAAAATGCACCCTGCTGGGCAATCACATGGATTCTTCCTACTTGCGCTTGGTATCTCTTGGTTGTGGTGGTGCTGCTGACGCTGCTTTTGCCTGGAATTTGGTTGTCGGCAGTGTTGGTGGTTGGTGTCTACTTTTTTTTTTCATTCATTCCTTCGTCGGACTTGGCTTTAGGCAGAGGTTGGTTCGTCGGAATGGATTCATCATCTCTTATGGGGTATAACCTGGCCCGGGGTTGGTTGGGCTGGTGGGTTCTCGTCTCGGTCACATAAACAGAACTCGAACAGAACTCAGAGAATGGCTGCGCCGCTTATATGGTGTACCCACTGTACTGAGGAACACTCTGAAGAGTTATGTTCACCGGAGTGATATTTCATTAAGGGGGTGTTACTAGATGTTCCTTCTTTTTGTGGGCCAAAAGTTGTGTTCTCTCTCTCGTAAGAAACAATCTCAGCGAAATTACACCCAAACATCATCATTAATCATTGTTTTTTTCTCTGACGCTGTTGTTGTTGGTTCTTGAATTGAATCTGCGGGTGAAATTAAGGAGGTGCTTCGCTAAAGCCATTCGTAGGTTCGCAAACTTTACGTAAATAAAAGCGAGATGATAAATTAAATTTAAAATGACGAACCGAGTGTGTATTTCCGTAGAAAGTTTTTGACAGCAATATTCGTGATGAGTCCTGGTATTATACGAGTACATCAGCTTGGATGACTTAGAGTTTTAAGCAAGGAGATCGGGGAGAAACAAAGTTTGGAGTGGATATAAATCATGATGTCAGGAAGGAGATTATATTAAGCTCTTTAGAAAATAGCTTAAGAGTGAATTTCGTCAACAATTTCATTTTCTTATTCCTTTTCGCAGCTTTGAAAAGGTTCTAATCCGTACAAACCAAAGCTATTGAACTCCTTGTTGAGCAGAGTTGTCTGACCCATTGAGTAGAGTTGTCTGACCCATTATAATATATGCCTTGGCGGTCTGGAAGGCGTTTCACTATTAAAATTCTTAACAGAAATGACTGGGTTAATAGAGATGGCACACAATATTTAAGCGCATCTGACTATCTAAAATGACGTTTCCAAAATCATTGTTACTTTAAAACTGCAGCTGAAGCTGTAATACCAGGCTTCAAGAAGGCGAAAAGCCGAAAAGTGCATTACTTTTTGCAGGCAGGCAGTTCATAAGGGCCTCGAGTAAGAGATCAATTATATTGACTCTGGCAGAATGTTATAAGTGCCCCTAAGTTAAGTTTATTATTTATTATTATCTGTGAGAAGGGTGCGTTACATCGCGACCTAATGGTCTAATGCGTCCCTTAATAATGCCTTGTAGAGGTTTGTTCCCTCATTATAGTTGATCTTTCATTACAATTCTTTCCGGAATTAGTTTTCAGAGGCTTGTATACTTATTAAATGTCGGTGAGAATAAACTACCCTAAGAGCACCTTCTCCAGTTCAGCTTCTTTTAGGGTATGGTCCCCTATTCTGAAAAATTGTTCAGGACCTCTATGAAGTGTTCTGCTGCACCTTGTCTTGCTAGCAAATCCGCTGCTTCATTACCTTCTATTTCGACACGGCTTAGTATCCAATAGAGGTTTACTTTATTTCTTCTGCTTCATTTGGCTTGTGTAGGCACTCCCACACAAGTTTAGACTTGATAGCAGGGCATTGTGTGTCTTGATGGCTACTTGACTGTCTGGCATTATTGTTATATCGCAATTTCTGTAGTTTCTTTTAAGATTGATTTGGACAGTGGTAGTCTCTTACTAAGTCAGGGGATCCTCTAATGTTTGTAAAAAATTCAATCAAACAAGTAAATCGGCATGCTATCGCCAGTCCTTAATAAGAATACTTGCTATAATCTACTCCACATTGCAATGTCTGCAGTCCAGTATTGGGTTATATTGTCGATTCTGCTTTTGACCTTTACAGCATCCTTACTGGCTGGCGTATGTTTTATTTCTGATAGATTCAGTTGAAACTATAAAGACATTGTTTCCGAACAGGTGAGTTCTTTGTCTAAATGCTGCCGCCTCCTTAGTTTTTCTCGATCCATTCTTGCCTTTTATAATATTTCTTTTTCGGCACTCCGGGCTCGTATTCTTTTAGTAAGTTTCAGGGAAATTAAATTTCTTCATCATTTCATCCCTTTTTTCTAGAGACCTCATGGTGAGGTATTACATCAAAGATAGGAACGATAAACGTTCCACAACATAACATTGTCCCTGAAATCCATGCATAATACAAGTCAGTTCGTTTAAATTTCCTTAAGCTTAGAGATTGATGAAAACACCCAGGTTTGCAGTCCCGTAGTATCTCACTTGTGTTTTAAGAATTCGCGTGCCTAATATTCTAGTAAAAAACATTGTCATGTGTACGTTGTCAAAAGCCATTCAGTTTTGTCAATAACTCTTCTATGATACAGTATTTGTTTATGGCTTGATGAGTGCAGGTTCCAGCTCCAGCAGAGAAAAGCAACTAACAATTATCCCAGGATAAAATACAAACGAATCTCATCAAAGATTTCGTAACCACAACTTTAAGTTATGGTTTGTGCAATGGACCGTAAGGATTCTGAGTCGTCTGGTATTTAGATCTTTGGATAAAAAAACGTTTACATAGCTATTGAATATACTGAAATATTTGAAAAACTCTTGCTTAAAAGGTTATGACAGCTTAGATTCCGAAATAAGTAAAGAGTAGAAAAAGCTTTACAGGAAGAAAAGTTCTGTTCTGCAGTCCTAGACGTAGCTCAGACCTTTTATATGGTGTGGCACAAAGGGCTTAAGCAAATTTGTAGAGATGTCTCCATCAATCTAGAATCCTACATAACTAACCGGATTTTTAGGATTACCATAAGTCAGTGTGCCGGGGCCTTTTATTTATATCACAAAGGACATACCGCAGAGCACAAATACAACCACAACAGCATTTGCTGTGATAACACAACATAGTACAAGAATCGAAAAGCATCAAAAGTCAATACGTAAAAAAAAAATATTTGACGCAACAGCTCTTTAATTGCCTGGGCCTAGCTCCTCGCAGCCACTCATGTTGTATGCGTTTTATTTCTCCCAAGGAATGGAAAAGACCTACAGTTTAGTGCCGTATCCGAAAGGCCATTATTTCTAGAAGCTTTATCGTGACTTCAATACTCTCGGATGTTTATCAGGCGTTTGCGAGAGGTGGAACCGTGGAAAAAACTTGTTGGTTTTTTTTTGGATTTAAACATGGAACCGCAGTAGACCGACACACTAAACACTTACGCCAAGACGCCAACTTCAAAGTTCAATAAACAATATAAACATCCGGACGAGAAAATTGCAGTGAACTTAAGTCACTATATATAAATTTCGCAAAAAAAATTAAGCCCATTATCCCAGTATTTATGAGTATAAATAAGAACATTATCCCCATATTCGGGGGATACGGCTAGGTATATACTTGGGCATGACACTGGACGCTAAACTTCGATGAAAGGTGCATGTCAAAAAGAAACGTGAAAAACTGAACCTTCAGTATCAGAAAATTCATTGGCTTATCGGTAAATTTCCTTACCTATTTCGAACAAAGGCAGTATAAGTATAAGCAAATCCTAAAGTCTACGTGGATCTGCCGTATATAGCTTTGGGGATGTACAAGAAAGTTAAACATCGAAGGCATCCAAAGATTTCAGAATAAAGCTCTTAGATCTGCACAGAGACCTAGGTGTAGAGACAGTTGATTTTGAAATCAAGAAGTCCGCTAGGCGACACTTAAGCTGCAAAACCACGACAACGATTAAGTGGTACCGCTTCTAGACACTAATAATTTAGTAAGACAACTAAAAGGAGTTAAATCTTTCGAGTTAGTCACCTAAAGAATAAAGCGAAAAAAAAAATTATAAGAAACAGGAAGAAAATCAACAGCAAAGGATTTCTCTAAGCCTTCCCTCTAAAATTACATTCCTTATTAGTCTGACGACTAGACGCACTAGTAAAACTGCGTAAGTATACCCGTCTTTTAATGTAAGTGTTTTTAATGGCGTACGGGTGCCACACGACTTTAAGGTACAAGACTCTTAACGTCTTTCGAGATTTTCATCCAAAAAGAAAATTGCTTTTGCCTGTACACTAAGTAATGGACCTCTCTGGAATACTGTTTATACCAAACCTCATTAAATTTAAGTTGTATTCTTTGGCCTTACCAAAATCCTCTACAGAGTTTAACCTGAAGATAGATTTTTATGAGCCTCCAACAAATGATTATTGACCTCCCGTCAAGCCGATCCCAGTGTTCTGTTCAGCATCCTAAATCATTATAATGGGACAGATCGTGTCCCTCCAATAGAACTCTAAATTAAAATAAATCTCAAATTTACATTTTTTGTGTGTCGAAAGAATCCATTTAGAAATTTACTTACGTCACTAGGTTTCATTACCATTAATCATGGTGATTTATTACAGATTCGATCATCCGAGTACGAAAACACTTTCTATAGCGCGAGCTCCTCTCAATCAACGAATACGATCAATAAATCTGTATCTCTATCTTAATTTTTAATGGCATGTCTTTAGGCGATGATTTTCATTTGATTGGAACTGCAAGTGTAGTGTCAATTGATGAATTACACAAGAACACACACAAACAAACAAGATTATATACATCAATGTCAACAACTAGAAAGTTGATTCGTAATTAATTACACATCTGCATCCATATACCTAGTTGCCGTCGTTCAGCTTCCTATCCAATCAAACATGCGCAGTAGTCAATTAGGAAAAGAGGTCAACGGTTTTATGTTTCACACTGATGACTTTTATTGAATTTTTTTTGTAAATCGAAAAATGTGAATAAAAAAAGAAAAAATACAGAAGAGAAAATAAATTTGAGACAAAAGTGGATTTTGTGCAGACTTTTTGATTGGACATCTACTAAAACGTTGTAAATAACTTTTCGGTAAGTGGCGGGGAATAAAATAAGATGAAGGACATAACGCCATACAAGTGCACAGCTGTTCTTAAACAACCTTACTCCATGTTGGACAGACAGCGTTATGGCTCCAACACATGTTGTTAAGAAAAATATATTTCTCGGTGAACATGGGTGGCATCTGATTGTTGAATACATTTTTAAAGACGAACTTGCACAAAGTAGGTAAGTCCTTTCTGTGGGGTACGTAGTTTAGCATCAAGAGTTCCTCTCGCAGCCTCAATATCGTCGCTATTTAGTTAATCCAATAACTATCACGAAAGTAATTGGTCTGTCCCAATTTTGAGTTTACTGTATATTCCCCTATGTAGAGAGCCAGCGGCTCCTTCAAATACATTATTCTAGTTTATATGAATTAATAGATCTAGTTGATGAAATTCTATGCTATGCCTTCAATAAAGTATATATCAAAGTATAAGGATCATGCTGGAAAAACCTAGTGATCTTTCAAAAGATTTGCGAATTGTTTTGGTTGACTTTAAAAAAGCATTAGACAGACAACCACGAGATCTGATATGGGTGGCGCTAAAACATCGAGGGGTACAGATGATCATGGACATGTACGAAGGAGCAAAGACATGAACAAGATGCCCCGCTGGAGTAACCAAAGAGTTCCAAATCAAAGTGCTATTTATCATAAATCCAAGATATTTGAACGTTTTGCACTTGGGAAGCTCTGTTCCATTCAATTACATGTCTGGAATAGGCTTGAGTGGATCAGAGAACGAGCAGCACAAGTACTCGGTCTTATTTGGACTAATGTGGTACTCATTTCTCCCCAAAACGCCAACCCACACGTCAAGTGCTGATTGCACAGATGTAGGATCTTTTCGTTTTTTAAAGTATTTGACAACCTCACTAACTTCTTCGACTGTAATGTCGGGTATTTCTTCACAGTTAGGGGTGGCTCTTAGAAAGTATAGCGGGGGAAACTGTTCATTCAAAAGTCCTTCACAACACTGCCGCCACCTCTGCAGAATTTTGTCGTCATCCGCAAGAAGCTGGTCATGAGCATTGTTAATGAACTTTGGCGAACAAATCTCCTGAGCATTCCTCCTACTTTGGGCGGCTATTTTGAAGATAGTTGCACCCCTGTTCATATTGTGTCTTCGTAGCTCCTCGATAGCCTGGTTTGCATCAACAACCGAGGAAGACATTTTCTTCAGCTCCCGATACAGGCCCTCCGTACTCTCTGCTTGAAGCTGGGCGCACTTCTTCTTCGCTTTTTCCTTGCAACATCTGTATTCCACTTCGAGGCAAGCTAAGCAATCGTTAGAAATATGCATTTTAAAACTTTTTAAGTTCTCTACCCAGCAAAAGAAATTTCTCTAAATTCTGCCAAAATGTGGTTGTTGAAATTTTTTTCGAATACATCCGCTTACGTTACCAGAACTCTCAGGAAGCTACTGTTTGCCAAGTTTCGCAGCATCACTTTAACTCTATGTCCTTTAGTTTTGAGTGTCCTTTGGTACGATCAATCGTTTTGGATTGTCTGATTTGGTGATTAAATATCTGGTATTACATTTTATATGAGCTGCAACAATATTCCTGGGTTCTTCTTACATTTGCTTGATGAAGGATCAATTGAAATACATATATCTAGACGATCACGTTGTCAACAGCCTACTTAATACATTTAAGGTACATTCTATGACATCTTGAATCTAATAAAAATATGATTACTCGTATCGAGGCAGCAAGTGAACAAGTTTTCAAGTCACACGAATTTTTAAAATGTTATTTGATGATTCAAATTCATAGACTCGAATCCGGGGGGTTCTTGAAAAAAAAAAAACTTCTATGGACAAACCTGGAATTCAGTGGCTAGGTTAGAGTTATGTTAAAGGGAAGTGCACCTGAGTGATTTTTACGTGGGCCATACGGTTCATCGTGTTTCCCTTTTTGAGTGTGGCACCTATACGAAAAACGCTTTACCTTTAGATCGGTCCTGTCACGAACCAACCTGCCCTCTTAATGAAACATATCATATTCCTTAGTTGAACTAAGCGCTCCACTTACGACACCCTATGAACTTGAGGTTGAAGTTGATCGCTTCGTTGAGATCGTACAGCTCGCCTCTTGGAATAATACGCCCAATCCAAGGAAAACGCCGGGCAGATACGGTTTGCGATATCCTCCGGAAATAAAAGAATTGGTCAAGGAAAAAAGAAAAGCGCGTAAAAAATGACAACAGAGTCGTGCTCCGCAACATAAAGCACACTTGAATCGTCTGTGCAATTTGTTGAAGAAGACTATTAAGGATTTTAAGAATCGTGCAATAGGCTCTTACCTTGAAAGTTTAACAGCGAAAAAAAAGATTCCAATTATTCACTTTGGAAAGCTGTAAAAGGCACCAAAAGGCCAAAGTCCCCGCGCCGCCAATCGAATTAAATCAAAATGAATGGGCGAGGGAAGATAAAGGAAAAGCGGACGTCTTTGCGGCGCACCTGGAAGAAACATTTAAACCGTACGATGGTCAAGTGGTTTACGATAACCGCAATAGGCTGGATTTACCATCTGACGATTTGACGCTCACAAGTGCAACGCTAAGGGAACTCAAACATGAGATCGAGAATCTAAAACCTAAGAAATCTCCTGGTTATGATTTGATTACCGGAGAAATTCTCAAAGTTTTACCTAGAAAAGCATTATTAAGCTTCTCCATATTGTAAATGCTGCACTTAGATTAAAACACGTGCCGAGCCAATGGAAAGTTGCGGAAGTCATAATGGTTTTTAAACCAGGAAAACCGCCAAATGAGGCAAAATCGTATAGACCAATTTCGCTTCTTCCAATCATATCGAAAATTTTCGAGAGGATATTATTAAGGCGTCTCCAACCGGTTATAGAAGAAAATAATCTTATCCCTGACCAACAGTTTGGGTTCAGAAGCAAGCATTCGACGATTGACCAGGTGCATAGAATTACTAACGTAATCGAGAAAGCATTTGAAGAAAAAAAGATTTGCTCAAGCGTATTTCTTGACGTCTCGCAAGCCTTTGATAAGGTGTGGCATGTTGGCTTGAAATTCAAACTACGATAAGTTCTCCCTGTATGCTTATTCGATATTCTAGAATCATATCTCGGGAATAGAATTTTTCGTGTTAGACATGGAGTCGAATACTCCGAGGTCAAAGAAATTTGGGCCGGCGTACCGCAAGGAAGCGTTCTTGGGCCGTTTCTCTATTTGCTATATACTCGTGATATACCGAACGAGTATCCTTGCTACGTTTGCCGATGACACCGCTATCTTAGCAGTAGGTAAAACAATCGAAGAAACGACTGCAAAACTGCAAAACGCAATGAATAATGTAAATGAATGGACGAGGGACTGGCGGATCGCCCTCAAAGAATCTAAATCTGTTCACGTGAATTTCACTTACAAGAAAACTAATGACTTGCCAATTTTCCTAAATTCGGCCCGAATACCTTTTGCAAACGAGGCCAAAAACCTGGGAATGACAGTCGACGCAAGGCTGAAATGGACTTCGCACGTGAAAATGAAACGAAAAGAACTCGAAATCAAATATAGAGAAATGTACTGGTTACTCGGAAAACATTCCCAGCTCAGTTCTGGGAACAAACTGCTTTTATACAAGTAAGTGCTAAAGCCGGTGTGGACCTACGGTATACAACTTTGGGGTTGTACCAAGAAAACAAATGCAAATATTTTACAAGCTTTTCAAAATAAAGTGCTAAGAGAAATTGTCCAAGCACCGTGGTATATTAGAAACGACGATATCCACAGGGATCTCGGAATTCCGACAATCGAAGCTGAAACTAGAAGCTTCGCGAGAAAGCATAGAAACCGACTAATCGGACATGTCAACAATACAGTCCTACAAATTTTGGATGAGATTAATTTATTGCGCCGACTACAAAGGACGACACCTTTCGACTTGGCGAGA
Organism: Brachypalpus laphriformis; assembly: GCA_945910035.1. Lineage (NCBI taxonomy): Eukaryota > Metazoa > Arthropoda > Insecta > Diptera > Syrphidae > Brachypalpus > Brachypalpus laphriformis. The sequence goes on along the minus strand of OX246753.1, from coordinate 192,917,147 downwards.
TAATGATTAACCGCGTCTAGATTGCGGAATATGCAGGATCTTTCAGTGGAAAGTAACCTGCCAAACGTTTTTATTTCATGATAGAAAAATTGCTGGATAAGTTAATACTTAGTTGCGATATCTAAGAAATTTATATCGAAGGGTGATGTTTTTTTAGTCAGTAAGAATCTGACACTACTATGAGCATAGTGTCTATGGAAGATTTATCACCTACCCTCGGAAAAAAAAATAAATATTCCTTAGTGAAGCTTTCACAAGATCTTCTTGTTGGTCAGAAAGCCTGTTTCCCATACGGCAGAGGGGGCGATCACACAGCAACTGCTTGATGGTTTCTACCTCTTCTCTATATCTTGACAGCTCCTGCAGTGGTCGGGTGATTCGATGCCTAGTCTTGCGGTCATTGTCCCTATCGCGCAGTGTTCTGTTAGGTTTTGCTAATAGGTTTTTGGTTCTATTTGTATCTAATGCCGTCCATATGCTGATAAGCTGTAAGATATGATACACATGTGAAGTTGATAAGTTGTCTTGCTTTAAGGTCAATTTTTAATTTTACTACACCAATAGGAACATCTTCTGATACCTGAGTGTGTTCAAAATCGAACACACTAGCTAGTTCACCTATCTATCTCATTTTGCTATATCCGGGAACCCAGCAGAGAGTTACTTCAGTATTAAATATCTTGTTCAATGTATCTGCTTTTGATCTAAGTTCTTCGCTGCCTAGTGTCTTGATTGTCTCTTGACTATCTACGAAGATTGTAATCTGCGAAGGATTTAGTCTCTTTCCATGTATAGTTTGTGCAACTCTTTCAATGGCGAAGACTCCAGCTTGAAAGATACTGCAGTCATCTCGGAGTCTGTCATCTCTAACCCTGTTTGTGGTGTTGAGCTCTTTGCTTCAGCTATGTTTATGGTCGTTAAGCCTTTGCGAGGCTTTCCAGATAGCTTGTTTTATCTGTTGCCTTCCACAGTTCAATAATTCCGTAAGTAAGTATAGGTTTAACGATCGCTGTATACAACCAACTGACCGTGAACGGACGCAGGCCCAATGGTTTACAAAAAGTTTTCTTCCATGCGTAGAGTTGGGAAAGCGTTTTCTTCGATCTTTCTTCTGTGTTCCTCTCTTAGGTAAGCTACGAATCACGTATAGTTCGAAGTTATTTGGCTATTGCGGAGATTTTCAGAGGATTTTTATTCAGTTTTGGAGGATCAAATTCATCTAGTTTTTTTGTTAAACAGAACCAGCACAGTTTTTGTCGGATTTATACATACCTAGACCGTTTTGTTCTACCCAGGAGGAGAATTCTTTTTGTGCAGGTTCCATGAGATTATTGATCTTAAGTAAATATTTCCCTCTGACCATGATTACTATGTAATCTGCATATGCAACTGCTTCAATTCCTTTGGTTTTGAGAAACTTTAGAATTTTGCTAACGACAAGGAACCATTGCAGAGGAGAAACTAATCCTTGCGAGGTTCCTCTTTTACCTGTTTTCTTTACGATACTCTCACCTAATTCGGAGTTGATTATTCTGCTCTTAAGCATTTCGTCTATCCAGCTGATTATCTTACTCCTAGTTTAACTAGTGCTGCATTTATTGATGTCGTATTTACGTTGTTGGACGCCGCTTCGATGTCTAAAAGTACAGGCAAAGTATGTTTCTTAAGGTTTTTTTTCTATGACTGTGCCAACACCATGTAGGGCAGTTACTAACCGTACAGCTACTAACTTGCCTTTTAGGTAAACGTGTTGAGTACACATAGTGAATACTGGTAATCCTTAACTAGTTTTTTTTTTTTTTTTTTTTCCGAGGGTAGGTGAAAATCTTCAACAAGACACTATGAGGATCGACAGCGCGTGCTCATAGTAGTGTGGGATTCTTACCCACTAAAAAACCTCCCTTCAAAACAGACTTGTTTTTATTTTTACTACAACTAAGTATTCGACTTATCAAGTAGTTTTCGTTTCGCGAAATAAAGACGTTTTGCAGGTGCCTTCCCATTAGAAGTTCCTGCCAGCTCCGCAGTTTAGACGCGGTTACTTATCGCGCTAGGTCTAAAGGTTTGGTTCTTTGTAGACGGCGCAGTAAATTTCTTTCTTCCAAAAGTTGGAGGACTGTAATATTTACGTGACTTTCTAGTCGACTTCTATGCTTTCTCGCGTAGGTTTGAATTTCGTCTTCGATTGTTTTAATGCCAAGGTCTCTGTGGATATCGCTATTTCTGATATACCATGGCGCATTTACAATACCTCTTAGCACTTTGTTTTCAAAAGTTTGTAAAATTTTAATATTACTTATTTTGGTACAACCCCAGAGTTGTATACCATATGTCCATACAGGCTTTAGCACTTGCTTATATAAAAGCAGTTTGTTATATATATTAAGTTTGGAATATTTTCCAAGTAACCAATACATTTCTCGATATTTGTTATCTAGTTCTTTGCGTTTTTTCTTAACGTGCGTTTTCCATTTCAGCTTTGTATCAAGTGTCATTCCAAGATACTTAGCCTCGTTTGCAAAAGGGATTTCAACTGAGTTTGAAAAGATCGGTAAATTATTTATTTTTTTATAAGTAAAATTTACATGAACAGATTTGGTCTCGTTGAGTGCGATTCGCCAAATCTTTGTCCATTCATTTACTCTATTCAAAGCTTCTTGCAGTTTTTCTGTAGTATCTTCGACCGTTTTACCTACTGTCAAGATAGCAGTGTCGTCGGCAAATGTAGCTAGCTCAGTGCCTTCTACTTGCGGTATATCACGAGTGTATAATAGATATAAGACTGGACCAAGAACGCTTCCTTGCGGCACCCCAGCCATTATTTCCTTAAAATCCTTAACTAGTGAGAATTTAATTTAGAAACTGTCATCTAAGTGACATCTAAATCACATGATTGTGTGTATAAAGAAATATTTATAGGTATGCAGGCCCTTAAAAATTTCTTAAATTTTCTGTTCCGATCACAGTTGCTAAGGACCCTTAAAATATAATTCATCTCCCACCATTCTCCCATACCGTATCAGATCATGATGACATATAAAAATTCAAATTTTCTTTAAAATATAAAATAAAACTCGATCAACCATTCGGTTTTTTGATTAATTTGTAAAATATTTTAAAATTCCTTCCTAAGCTCGGTTCAAATGCAAATTAATAACCAACAAATTGCTAAACGAACCTAATCGATTTCTATGGTAATTTTATTGTGATTTCCAACAAAAACCCCAAGAAAAAAAAAAACTCATCGTCAACCACAAAATACAATGCAACAACAACAAGAAAACATTGTTAAATACAAAAATTATTCATCTCTCTAACCGTAACCAAATTTTCGATCTTTGAGGTGTATCCGATGATAGATCTTAATAGGTCCTGTGAATTGAGATAAAAGTCGGACAAGCGAACGAATTAAAAACGTAAAAAAAAAATGAAGACCAATCCGTGGGTTTTCCGCGGCTTGTGATGGGAGAAGATAAATTCAGTGAAAGAAGAATGTTAATGCAGATAGCGACATTGTATTTTCGAATCAAAATGATTAATATATCGGTAGTTTTTTGAATAAATTTTCGAGCTTTGATTCGGTAAAAGACAATGACGACGACGCAAAGAAAGAAAAAGTCACGTTGTAAATGGCCTCCTAATTGGGTCTTTTGCGTGCGAATGATGATTGACCTGTGGGTCTTGCGGATTGGTTGTACCTGTGAGTTGTTGCCTAAAAATAGCTTTTGACGGTTGGAGTTCTATTTAATTTTTTAATGGGATACAGGCTATTGTACGGTTTTGGGAACTTTGCACGTTGGCTGGTAATCTTAATTTATTGAAAACGATCTTAGGGAGGTCTGTTGCCTGCTTGTTTGATGCATATCTATGTGTCTATTTCCGTGACAACCTTTTAATCAAAATTCTAATCTGCTATCTAAAGGTGATGATTGCAAAGATGTTTCTATTTTGGTAACTCTTTAGCATAAGTAAGACAAATGACAAATGTCTATAGGTTCGCATTTGAAAGATGTTTGATTAATCATTTGAAAATTTTAACATCAATCACATTAGAATAGATGACAAGAATCGAATAAATGCCTTCTAAAAATAGTATTGCTTGAATGCTAAATAAATGAGAAAAATAAGAAATAGTAGGGACAAGAAAGGGAACCGGCATTTTACAGTCATGACTTCTATCGTCTGCATTATAAAGACTTAGTCTACTGGCGATCCGTGATGGGACGACGATATGTGGTCTGTCGGTTACAACCTTTTAACTAAAGATTTCTTGTCATGATCACAAACGTTTTCCCTTCTATAATGATATTTTTAGGCTAAAACCTTGAACTTTACTACCTTTCGTTGTAGGTAATCGGGTTCTGAGCGCGTTTCGGCTCATCCAAACTTAAATTATGGTCTTCGTCACACTTTTTTTTTAAAGCGAAACCGCACTACAAGTTGTAGGTGTGATAGGCATCTTCCAAGTTTCAACCAATATACTCCTTTAGAAGGTTTGATCTATCTTTTCAGCAAAATTGTTTCTCCTTTGATAAGAACATATTACTTTTCCATTTCAGATCATGTTGAGTGCGAGAAGAAGAAGAAGAAGAAGATCATGTTGAGTGCTATTATTGTACTAGACAATCCTTCCTAGATAAAGAAACTTCTCTCTTGCTGGCCAGGTAATTGTTTTGTAAAGTGAACCAATGATCCCATATGAAAGCAGTCCTGGTCAATGTTGCACGTAGGTAATGCTTCTATTCTCCGCTGGCTACTAATGGCATGTCATCTGGCGATCTTATAGGCTCCAAAACAACCCACTCATTTTAATCGCACCAATCCGATCGCAGGCTGTGTCAAACAATAAATTTTTTTTTAGCAGACTGGCGTAGTCTTCTGATTTGTTCACCTGTCTTTGTAGACTGACATTTTGGATCTGTTTGCCTTAATAAATATTAAACGTTTTTGAACGTCTCAAACTAGATATGTTCGGGCTTCTTGGCTACTGTTTCCGAAGAAATTTCAGCAGATATGGAACTTATATGCCAAGCCTTGTAGCGCCCTGGATTATATTTATTTCTGCAATTAAGGTGGTAGATGTTACGTACTGTCGTCATTCCTATTGATAGACTTTGGTGGTGTTGCTCCAGGTTCTTGCCCTGTTTTATTTCTCCATTTTTCTGAATTCCTCGCGTATGGTGTGTTCCCCCATTCCGCAGAATGGTTCAGGTCCAATGAATGGTTCTGCAGCCCCTTGTCTTGCCAAGGCGTCTGCTGCTTCGCTACCTTTTATCCCGGCATGACCGGGTATCTAGTAAAGCGTAACTTTTTTTGTTTCTGCCCAATTCATTAAGCATGTATAGGCATTCCCACACAAGTTATGACTTAAAGACATAGGAGTCAAGTGCTTTGATAGCTGCATGGCTGTCTGACAGTATTGCTATGTCGCACTTGCTGTATCTTCTTTCGAGATTGAGTTGGATGCATATATCTATAGCAAATATTTTAGCTTGAAAGATGCTGGTACTGTTGCCCATGGGTTCCGAGTGCTTCATCCTTGGCCCAAACACGCCTGACCCTGTGCCTTCTTCATTTCTCGAACCATCTGTATACCACTTTATCCTGTGGTTGCCCAGTCCGTATATCGTGGATTCGTTACTTCACTCTTTCTTGTTACTTAACTTTGTACTAAAATTTTTCCCAAAGTTAAATTTTCTGATACTGTCGTCCCTGGGGACTGCCAGAAGGTGAAGTTTTTTGAGAGAAAAAAAATAAATATTTGACGCAACAGCTCTTGAAAGTGCCAGGGCCTAGCTCCTCGCAACCACTCATGTTGTGTGCGTTATATTTTTCACACGAATGGAAGGGACCTACAGTTTAGTGCCGTATCCGAACGGCGATTTGAGAAACGTTTTCATGACAACAATACTCTCGGATGTTTGTCAGCGCTCGGGAGAGGTGGGACCGTGAAAAAACTTTTTGGTGTTTTCTGGGATTCGAACTTGGAACCTCATGCGTAGTGGAAGTTTTTTGAGAAGTGCATCGTATTCTCTCGAACCAATGCATTTCTCCCTTCCAATACCTTCTTTTGCCATCCTTAGGATCGTCCGCCGTGCATTTTGCTCCACTACGAGATGGAGCGGTGTTAGCTCCAGGAGTACTTCCATGGCTGTAGTTTGACATGTTCGCATGGCCCCAGTGATGCAAAGGCACGCAAGTCTTTGCACTTTAGTGAGTGTTTCCCTCGTTGTGACTAGACTAGTTCGCTTTGTCCATGCTATTGCTCCATAAGTGACCATTAGTCTTACAATTGCAATATACATCCATCTTATAATATTTGGATATCATTAGAGCACGGGTAGCCTTTTTGGATATCTCCTCTGTGTGTGTTTCTTCAACAAGAGTTTACTATCTAGATGTAGTCCTAGATACTTCATTTCCTTTACCGGTGTCAGTATCGTACCCTACAGTCGGATTGGCTTCAGTTCAAGTTTTCTTTTTCTTCTGAATGGTACTATTGTAGTTTTAGCCAGGTTTATATTGAGCCCAGCCGTACTGCACCATTCTTGAGTTACTATTGAGCTCCTTTGTATAATATCACATAGGGTTTCCTCAAATTTCCACCTGGCAATCGTAGCGTAGGCTTGACAATTAATCCCAGGTTAGGTTGGCTGTCCACACAAGAGTGGACACACTTAGACCAGTTAAGGAGTACTTCCATGGCTGTAGTTTGACATGTTCGCATGGCCCCAGTGATGCAAAGGCACGCAAGTCTTTGCACTTTAGTGAGTGTTTCCCTCGTTGTGACTAGACTAGTTCGCTTTGTCCATGCTATTGCTCCATAAGTGACCATTAGTCTTACAATTGCAATATACATCCATCTTATAATATTTGGATATAATTAGAGCACGGGTAGCCTTTTTGGATATCTCCTCTGTGTGTGTTTCTTCAACAAGAGTTTACTATCTAGATGTAGTCCTAGATACTTCACTTCCTTTACCGGTGTCAGTATCGTACCCTACAGTCGGATTGGCTTCAGTTCAAGTTTTCTTTTTCTTCTGAATGGTACTATTGTGGTTTTAGCCAGGTTTATATTGAGCCCAGCCGTACTGCACCATTCTTGAGTTACTATTGAGCTCCTTTGTATAATATCACATAGGGTTTCCTCAAATTTCCACCTGGCAATCGTAGCGTAGGCTTGACAATTAATCCCAGGTTAGGTTGGCTGTCCACACGAGAGTGGACACACTTAGACCAGTTAAGGTCCTTTGTGATAATACAACAATTAATCCCAAGGTTTGTTTACTTTTCAAAAAGCTCATCCACAACAAGACTACACATTAGGGGAGATCACACTCCTCCCTGCGGGCATTCTCTTGTTGTGTTGACCTTGATAATTCTACGTGATGTCTGAGTTTCTGCTGATTTTGTTTTCAGCAACTCATACATCCACTAAGATACTGTTCTGCTAACTCCCTTTCTGTCAAGGGCTCGTTTAATAGCTTTATGCGAAGTGTTCTCAAATGCCCCTTCGATGTCTATGAAGGCAGATTACTATCTCTCTTGTTTCGCGAGCGCTTTGGATGGTTTCCGTCAGTTGATAAAGAACCGCCTCAGTGGATCTGCCCGCTCTGTATGCATGTTGATGGTAATGCAGTGGGGATGTATTAAGTACATCCTCTCTTAGGTGGTTATCCACTGCTTTCTCCATTGTTTTGAGAAGAAAACGTGTTACGCTGCTCGGTCTGTATGACTTAGGCTGTGTTGGGTCTTTCTTCCCCATTTTTGGTATAAACACAACTTTCGCCCATCTCCATTCGTTTGGAATATATCCCAATGCAAGACTACTTTTTGTTATTCTGGCAAGGTGTGGTAGTAATGCGTGGTATCTAAACAAAAAAAAATATTTGGCGCAACAGCTCTTGAAAGTGCCAGGGCCTAGCTTCTCGCAACCACTCATGTTGTGTGCGATATAGCTATCACACGAATGGAAGGACCTACAGTTTAGTGCCGTATCCGAACGGCGATTTGAGAAACTTTTTTGTGACAACAATACTCTCGGATGTTTGTCAGACTTTCGCGAGAGGTGGGACCGTGAAAAAACTTTTTGGTGTTTTGTAGGATTCGAACTTCGAACCTCATGCGTAGTGATCTAACCTAACCTAAATTTTCTCCCTTTTACAAACGTAGTCACGAGCCTAAACTGCAAAAACAATTTTCACAGGATTTCAGTGGTCATCCATGCTCTCCTGCATTGTGCTGTTGATTGTTTCTGTTGGCGCACTTGCGAATCCCTGAGCCTATTGGTATTGAACCTGGTAATGTCGTGTCGAGCAAGTTCAAGCGGTCTCTGATGACGGATGAAGTACGAAGGCGTATGAAAGCAAACATAAGATGGTGATCGCGTTCTTGTCCAACGTCGGCCCAACGTCCGTTTCGGACATCTAGGAGACAATTTCTGAAGCGGCGGCTGACCGCAAGAACTGAGTTACGCTCATCGAATTCGACGCCCAAGTCTTTGATTACGAGTGATTTCTGCAAACCTGCCCACAGAAAAATGCTGATCTGTTGTTCCTTATCCGATGTGTGCAAGTTCGAACACCAACGCGGAACACCAATACCAATTAAAGGAAAATACATAGAAGTTTCTCCAACCGCTGGACCGAAAAAATGTTTCTGCCTGTTTGTACAATGGAGAAAAAAAATGTTGAAAGTCATACTCCCACTTGGATGCACATATTTAGCTTAAGAATCGTCTCACCATATCACAAGTAATTTTAAAACGATGAAGAATAATTCATTCCATTTTCCATGTACAGGATACAGCCCCAGGGGCGATTACCCAAAAAAACATCAAGATCTGCAGAACTAAACCAGATCCATTCCACTTCGCTGTTTAGCGTCATTCCATAAAAAATACACATTCATAGCATATTTTTCCCCCCGGTTCTACCTTATTTTTAATAGACTCTTGCGGGGTGAACTGAGATTATTTACTACCACAAGAGAAAAAAAAAAAACCAAAAACTGTCACCCATTTGGCACACTCCATCCACCAAGAGTAGAACCACCACCATTCTCAAACCATTTTCATTAATTTCCTTCCAAAACATTAACTTATCCATCTCAATAAATTCACCGGAAAGACAGATGAAGATTTTCATTTAGCACCGCGCCTCAACGACAAAGACTTAAAATTGGGTTCTCTTGTGCCGCCACATAGTGTATACGCAACTGTATACCGTTCAATCCACAAAATTAGGCAATTAAAATATGCCAAGGGCACGATGGTGGCATAATGTGTTATGAGGTGGTTGGGGTTGGTGGTGATTGTGGAAAATATTTTCGTTTAGGGAAGAAGACGCGCATGAATCATCAAGACGACCTCGCTTCGCTTTTGTAAAACCCCGCAGAGGTTCAAACACACAAAAAAGACGAAGAAACAGAGAAAGAAGAGTAAAAAAAAAAATTCTAATCTCTTCTTCCACCCGCCAATTGCACATTTCAGCATTGTCAATAAATCGTCCATAGGACTCTCCGTGATAGCAGTTAATGTCAGACCGACGAAAATATATGGCGCGATTTTTCCCAACCCCCTCCTGCAGCATTTGCAACCCCTTAGCCGACCGACAACACTCTACTCGCTCTGTCACTTGCCGTTCAACATCTTAGAAAGAAGAGATGCTGCTACTGCTGCTGCTGCTGTTGCAAAACGATCTGCGGGGGTGAATGATGTTTATATGCGGGTGGCTGGGGGTGGCCATCACCCCGTTTTTTGTTTGATACCGCGCCGCAAGGAATTCGTCTTGCGTCGTCTTTTTCCTGTGAATGGAGCCAATGAGTTGCACTCGAAAACCCTTTTTCCTCTACGGGGTGTAAGAGTGGAAGGAAACCCTTAAATCTTCGTCGTTAGCCGCCATTATTTCTTTTCCTTGTCTCAGGGTCCATAAAACACTTTTATAGTTCCACATGGGGTTCGAGTGTGGGGTGTGTTGGTTGCATGCATCTGAGATACTTTGTTCTCCTCCGCAGTATGGGAAAAGGTTGTGATTTTTTTTTTGTTCCATTTCTTGGCAACATAACTTTGCTACAGCACTCGCTGTTGGTGATGGTGATGATGATGGTCGGCGATATTGTGTAATGTGCATTGGTTTCTCTTACTCACTTGACCTACAAAACTGGTTCTTGTATTGCAATAAAAAAAAAAATATAATAAACTGCTGTATGTGGCTGACAGTCCAATTCTCCGTCTCATCAAATGGAATTTACTTTTTGACACTGAAACGATGATGCCAATCATAAGTCGGTTTGAGCTGTCACTCAGTCTCACCAGTCGCAGTTGATTCCATATGATTGACATCGACACTCATCGGTTACGCGTATTTAGCGAAAAGAATGAAGGAGAATCATGGACAGCAGTTGACAGGGATAGGGTAATGTAGGCGATTTTGGTGGTGAGATTGAATGCCTTTGCAAATGCTTGTTTTTTTTTTTTTTTTTAATCGTCTATTTTTCCACTCATCTACTACCATAATCCATACTTCCAATAAACTTAAAACTACACTATTATATGCCTTAAAGTAACTGAACTGAAGGTTGCTCAATATCAAGTTATATTACGTATGATTTGTAGAAGCGTACACGGCGCCGCTTATTCTGTTCAAAGTGTACAGAACTTAATGAGAGCGTTGACACTTATCCGGCAACAGATACACGGCATCCAAAACTCGTTTGAATATTATTTCGCAACATAGTAGGGGAGTTGTATCTGGTGCTGGTTAAATAGTGTGAAAGCTCGCATTTAGTTCTGTAGACTTCGTATACGGCGTATGGTATCCGGCATCCAGTGCCGGATAGAGCTGAGAATTGTCCGGCTGAAAAAATGGCATTTATGCCGTGTATCCGGTGCCGAATAAATATAACCGCTCTCATTTAGTTCTGTACAGTTTGAACTGGATAGATGGCGCCGTGAATCCGGCGCCGGATATGTATGAAACAGAGGATACGTTTATTAGACGCCCTTCGAGGAAGATGGTAAATAATGTGAACACTCACCAAATATGACAAGTAACCATGCAAATCTAGATACAATATTACTTCACGGGGTATGAATCCACTCACCATAGTACTTCCAAAATACCCAGGGTTAAGATATTATAAAATTAACCCGTAACGATCGTTGATCTCGCGAAATTGTTTCTCACAAGATCCAGAATGACATTGTCGATTCGAGACACGGTGGTTGGTCTAGGTCCCTTTTAACCTTGTGCGCCACCTACGGCAAGAAGGCCCTCTACTGCGTCGTCCCGCTGGGTTAGATTCGGAGACTATGCAGGTGTACATTCGCTCTACATGTACTAGCCATCTCAAACTTCCAAAATGAATTTTTTTTAGACTAGGTCGATGTCGCTGTATAGCTCGTATTGTTCGTCATTGAATCTTCTCCTCCAAAACTAGTCAACATAAAAGGGACCGAATATTTACAAAGATTTTTTCTTTCGAAACGACCATTGATACCTTCTAAAGCAGGACTGGGAAAATCAGGGTCTTATAGTCTCCTTAGTTGTTGGAGATAGGAATAAACTATTAAATTTTCTTATTAGTAAAAAAAAAAAAAAAACAGCGCAAAAGTTATTCTTCGTTTTCAGAAATAATAGCAGAGCCAAGGTAGACAAAGTGCCTTAATACTACCTCGAAGATGTAGCTGCGCAATCTGATGTTCTTTTCAATTCGTCGGTGTTGACTGTCCCTTCGTTTTGACAGCATGTATTAGGTTTTACCCTCGTTTATCGCTAAACACATTTTGGGTGCTTCTGCTTCAATGCTTGTAAACGAAGCGGTGACAGACCGCTGAGTTCTTCCGATAATGTCTATATCGTCGGCGTATGCAAGTACTTGTACAGCCTTTTGATAGATTGTGCCTCTGGCGTTGGCTTGTGAGTTTCGCTCAAACCGTTCAAGTACTAAATTAAAGAATTCACATGACAGCGCATCACCTTTGACGCATAAATTTAACTTCACAACGCTGCTCGATAATTCTCTGCATCTTCACTCTCGACGCGAACAAAGGCTCAGAGGAAGGTGGCTTGTGAGTTTCGCTCAAACCGTTCAAGTACTAAATTAAAGAATTCACATGACAGCGCATCACCTTAACGCATAAATTTAATTTCACAACGCTGCTCAATAATTCTCTGCATTTTGACTCTCGACGCGAACACTAAACACACTTTTACACTTGGACGCGATCTACACACTTCAAAGGCTCAGAGGAAGGTGAGCCTCTTCCCTCAGTTTATAATAACTCAGTGCCACATGAGTGAATTTATATCCGAAATTATGTAATGTGTTATTGTTGCCGACAGAATAGTAAACTATTAGTAAGTCTAGCATTTACTCTAACCATGTTGCATAGACACGGGACACATGATCTTTCCTTGCAAATATGACTCGGTACAATCATTACTTTTGGTTTTCTACTTGACGAGTTCCAGTCTATCTCAAGTCAACCTTAAGCTTTGCTTTTGCATTCTTTTTCAATGCTGTTGTTAGTATTTTGGAAATCAGGTAGCTTTCATCCGTAACACTTGTCGGCACTATTGCATGCTTGCCATTAGTGCTCCCGCAGATATTTATCGCGTTCATATGTGACAACGGCTTCTGTAGGGCTTATAGGCAGCGCTATTAGAAAAGCTTTTGGTGAGTGATCTTAGATGTCATACCCGATACCAAATGATAATAGAAATGTGATCGAATTAGTAGACCATTAAACAGTTTTACCTTTTGGACGATATTGAAGTATAATATCTCAATATTTGCTACGGCACCCTTTCTTTTGCAGGAAAAAACAGTTTGAGATCATTTTTGAGCATAATGTCGTGCAGACTGATCTCGATTCTTTTTATAATGAAAAGGCCGTAGGTAGAACTCGTGAGTCTTGTCAACAAGTTCGTATGAGTTTTGCTTGCGAATAGTGTTTTTTTCCTCCGTACACTTATGTTCACCTATAATAATAAAGCCGTCTGGATTCGGCCCATAAGATTTTTTTCCCGGTTGTGTCTTCTCCATATGAACTAAGACTGTGAAAGGCGCCACTAAGTGGCAAAATTCGTATGTTTCCCCGTATGTTTTTCTTTTTTTCTGTTAGGCGCAGCAACGCACGCCGGGTGCCCGCTAGTTCAGTCTGACAGGTCAACAAACGTCAACCCGTCTGTCTAATGCTATCTGTGTAGATAGTGATGGTAGACAGATGGGTAGCATTCAAAGCCAATCATCAGCCCAAGAATTGGGTCACAGTCGGTTGCCTTTAGTTAGCAGGCTCCTTAGTAAGTCTATATGCACAGGTTTCCCTCTATTCGTTTACAAAATGCCAAATATTTCGCCATTTACCCTATCATTCTCGTATAATTAACCACGACAGTCAAGCATACTTCCATTGAAATCCATCATCCCTACTCTCAAAACAGAAAAACAAAAAAAAATATATATATATACATATATATATAAATATATAAGTCAACTCAGCCTCATTCTACATCCATCCATCTCTGCTGAGAGACGTCTCCAGGTAGTATAATAATTTGATGCAAACAGCAAATCTGTCAGGATCACTTCATTTACTTGTCTCTTTGATATCAAATGACGTCGGCTTCTTCTTCTCAGTGTTATCTCACGAATTGACCAACGGAAGGTGAAGCTTTTCTGTTTCTTTCTCGAGGATCGCGCAGCAATTTTTGTCCATTTAATTCCCTCCCCAATGTTCCACTTGAACTGACACTAAACTCAAAATTGGATTAAGTCTCAAGGAGCGACCTGGGAGCAGGATATGCTCGTTCACATAGCGCTTCCCGAATGCCAAGTTGAAAACTCCTTTGCACACACGGCCGAACAAATCTTTCATCATCATCACGGCGGTGGCGGTGGTGGCGGCTGTTTTACTGATCACGATGATGAGGATGCTGCCGCAGTTGATTTTGACATTGATACATTCATGACAAGTGACGGTTACTGTGCCGCAGCTGAAACCAAAGCCGATGCCGCCGCCACCAAATCTTAGTCTTAGTCCATCAAAGTGACGTTGGCCTCGTTCGTCCTCTCTGTCGACCAGAACAGTTTTGCCTTTTATCCGATTTGTGTGCGATTATAATCCGCACCGCACTCACATTTGGTCGCTTGGCTGTTGCAGACTTACAGTCCATCGTCCGCACACATCCTTCATTTTGGGATCCCATCAATCAGGTTTTAACAGAGCTTGGTCTTGCACACAGCCTGGACAAGTGTCGTTTTGGGCTGCAATTTGTTTATGAACGCGCAAAGCGCCGATCAATCAACGGTGTGCGATTGGAGTATTTAATCCCAAGGTCGGGCGGTAATTTGAAGTCAGGTACAGGTTTTGCTGCTGCGCTGCCGCCGCATAGCTCCTCTTTTGGGATCAATCATTATTCGGAATTTCGCTGAAGTTGTCCGATCGATTATTAATATCGGACTCTGGTCGGACTTAAGACACGCAGCTACTCTGAACTTGGTCGTGCGTAAGTGAAGTTGAATTGGAATGAGGTGGCTGGCGCTGGCTCCACTCATTGATTGGTTGTATGATTGATGTGATTCTTTGAAATTTCTTTCCATCATGATCTGTATCTAGGATGATGAGGATGGGGATTGATAGGATTGCATTAAGTCATATGTTTGCATTGATAAATGAATGGCATTTAATCGTGATGCATGTCAAGGTGACAGTTAATTAATTACGACATAGCTTATCCTTCCTGGTTTATTATGAATAAATTGCGTGAATTTAAGGAGAGGCTGGAAATGATGCAATATGTACGTAGTCTTACATACATACATTCAGACAGATTATAAAACGGTTCACTTTGTTGGTTTCGTATGAGCCATCGAAGTCATAGATACTTTTTGTGCTTCTCAAGCTAAGCAGCTATAAATACTACTTCGCATCTTAATGGACTTACTCATTCAGCATATGTCCCTTCCGATGTGTACTTTGCCCGCCGCCTAATCCTTTTTGGCCGAAAGAGTTTCGAAAGTATCTTCTACGACCTTCTGAATCGTATATTCGTTTTCTTTTTCTGTTTCTTTTTTGTTATATTTATTCTTACTTTTTTGTTTTTAATTCTTTCTATATTTGGATCCCACGATTTAAGGGGCATAGATGGATGTCGAGCACATCATAGACCCCATGATGTGGCAATGCTTTTTTATAATTAGAAGTCACCAGACATCCAGAGGGCTCCGTTATCGACGTAGTATTGATTCTACATTCCTAGCATCATTCAAGCCTTGGCACGGGTCCCTCAACACCTCTTGCCTTAGGGATAGGACACACATTTTTTATTTTATTATTATTTTTTTTTCATTCACTATTCTTAATTTAACAAACTTCATTTACTTAATCTACCATAGCAATATTGTAATTAAGAATATGTAGTGACATTTGTATTTATAAATTAAAAATAGTGATAATGCCACTTTATAAAAGAAAATATATTTGTAATGTTGGGTGAGCAGGATTTAATTCATTTATACATATAGAAAAAAAACTTATACATATACAAAAAAAAAAGAAGTATATTTACAATAAAAGAGGAGAAAGCATGTAGAGAAAGCATAAAAAAAGTAGGTAGAACAATTAGGCAATACCTATGATATATTTAAATGACATAGGCCAGCAAAACTTTAATTTCTTCATGATCAAAATTCAGAAGCCATATTTTGACTTGTTTTCAGAAGTTCGGCAAAGATCTTATGCCTCGAATATTCCAAGGAAATTAATTGAATAATTTGCAGGACACAATGGAGTAAAAGTTTTTAAATAAAGTGGTGCGAAAAGGAGGAATAACGACAACATTAACTGAATTGCTTAGCAAATTACGTGTGTTAGTAATTGGACTCTGTAAATAACCACCTGTCATAAAAAAGATTTTAGAAACTTTAAAGTAGTGTTACGATTTTAAGAAGTCTTTATTTAAAAATAGAATAGAGTTACAAAATTGAGGAGCAATCCTAATTCGCGCCAACTCGCCTGACAGCACACCGAAGAACGACGTTTTTTGGCGCGCTCCGTTGCCAGCAGTCGTTGACAGCTGTCATCTGTTGTTCGATAGCTTTGTATGACGTCATATTACCCCCCTCTTTATGCTTTAGACTCCGGACCAAGTTGGTCGAACTTCTTCAGACGATTGAAATGAACTATTTTTTCTATTCTTCCTTTCTGTATACGGTAAACAACGTCAGAAATCTTCTGTTGTATGACATACGGCCCATCCCAGTCCGACTGCAACTTTGGGCTTTTACCCTTTTTTCTCGTTGAATTGTGCAGCAAAACTAGGGCCCCTGGATCAAAGACCTCCCTAGTGCTGCTCAGATCATAACGATGCTTCATTCTGCGACTGCCACATTCAAGTTTATGTCGCACCAGCTTATGCACTTCAGCCATTCTCTCCCGAAGCCTTTGTAGAAATTCGTTACAGTCCGTAGCGTCTTGTCGATCCGTCGCCAAAAGGTTTTCTGCTGGAAGGCGTAACTCGCGCCTATACATTAACATGGCCGGTGTTTCACCCGTGACATCATGTACGGCTGTCCGTTACGCCATCATTAAGAGTGGTAAGTGCTGATCCCAATCCCGCTGGTGGTCGTCGGAGAATTTCGCTAAGTAGTCGAGGATAGTGCGGTTAAATCGCTCCACCATGCCATCCGATTGTGGGTGCATGGCCGTAGTCCTCGTATTTTCGATCCCCAGCCGCTCCATCGTTTTGGCGAATTCTTCCGATTCGAAGTTACGCCCTTGATCGCTGTGGATCTGCATTGGAACTCCGTGACGCGTAAACACTTCAGTAAGTAGACGATCCGCAATAGTTTCACTTGTTTGGTCCGGGATCGCGAAACATTCAGGCCACTTTGCAAAATAGTCCATGCAGCAGAGAATCAAACGATTTCCTGCATCAGTTTATGGAATTGGACCCAAAATGTCCACCGCGATGCGTTCAAATGGAGAGCCGATGTTGTAGACTTGTAATGGTGCTATCCGACGAGGACAAGGCTTTTTCCTGGCTTGACAGAGTTTACAACACTTACACCATATCCGCACATCTTCGGTAGACCCGATCCAATAAAAGGACCTCTGCAGTTTCTTTAACGTTTTTCCTACGCCAAAGTGGCCTCCTGACGGGCTATCGTGAACCATGGAGAGAACGTGTTGGTGTAGTTGCTTTGGTACGACGGTTTGGTAGACCACATCATTACGCTGAAATAACTTCCTGCATAGAACATTGTTCCGAATGCACAGCGTATCCCAGATGGCCCACTATGACTTTAAGATTGGGTCTGATTGGCGCAGAGTATCCAATTCGGGCCGGCGCAATTGCTCGTCCGCATCTTGGCAGGTTGCTATGTCATTCAATACTGTAGTATACGCATTAAACTTTGTTGAATCTAGTGAATTTTATCTTTTGTTGATCGGGACAACTTGCAACGGAATGTCTACATTCGCCATTCGAAGAACGTGGGATTCGAAGTCGATTACACATTTATGAGCTGCGAAGAATTCGATTCCAAGGATAGAATCCTGATGTATATCGGCGACGATCACGTTCATCTCTACTGTAAAGGTCGCGATAGTGAGGTCGATGTTGATTGTTCCTTGGACGGGCGTGCGTGCCCTGAGACTCCTTTTATAAAAGCAAAAGACGGACTTAGTTTGGAACGCAGAGCGGGACAGAGAGCTTTCTAGTGGATTACTGTATGTGTAGCGCCAGTATCGACCACCAGACTACATTTAAAAGATCCGATGCCTCCCTGTACGTAACAAACATTGCGTCTCAAGCTGAAGAATTAATGATGGGGACTATACTATTGGCTGACTCGCGTCCCTCTGAGCCACCCTTTCCGAGTTTAAAGTACCAGACCGAACGTGAGGGCTTTGTTGTTGCTTCGCCCTCTGTTGAATAGCTCCCTTTTGGCCATTGCGCTTGGTTATGTTCATAGCCTGAAAGTTGGGAAAGGCAGTAACAACTTCAAACTCGAGAAGGTCACCCACCTGAATATCCGGCGCTCCGGCAGCAGCAGTTTGTATTTTGCGCGCGTGAAAGTATAATTTTTTCTCCAGATCAGGACAATCAATGAAACCAAATTTTTTCGCGTGGTTATACCATTTGACCGTCCCGGAATATCGAGTGGAATGGGGATGGGAATATGTTTTTTCGGAGTTAGATTTGTCGACCGAGCGGTTTTCAACATTTAGGGGCAAACATGTTTTCTTCGTCAGCGTCGACCCTTCTACGCTGACGGGTTCCCATTTCCCGAGTATCCTGCGTCTTTCAGTTGACTGACTGAGATGTTTGCAGTCCGACGGGTCGCTCGAGTAGCTATTCGACTCGATTCCATTTTCAGAGCAATTTCCAGGGCCTCGTGAAGTGTTGAATGCTCCCGTTCTCGTACTCTACATTGTACATCTGCATCAGCTATCCCATCGAGGAATTGCTGAACGCACAGACTGTCTAGAATGTCACTTTACCACTTCGGATATGCTAAACGCGCAAATCGCTGTACTTCGTTTGCAAATTCCACCAGTTTTCACCGTGGCGTTGCAGTCTGGATCGGAAGAGACCATACGCGTTTCCAGATAACGCCAAAACGTTGCCGAAGTGCACCCACTAGAGAGAGGTAATCGTCAAGAACTGACTTTTCCAGTGCACCTATATAGGACAATGCTGGCCCGCGGAGACTTGCGGCTAAGAATGTAGCTGACTCTACTGGGGACCAACCGTTTGCCCGAGACACCATAGAAAGATGTATCTCGTACTCTTCCCATGGCGATTTGCCGTCAAAATCCATCAGATGTATGACTGAATGCCGTGGCGTACCAATTGGTACGCAGGTCATCAAATTTGCTGGGGGTTCGTGGAGAGGATTACTTCCATTCGCATGCGCATGCCCATTGGGGCAACTCGCAAGAGTTTCGATCCGTTGCGTAGAACTTCGGTTGGGCATAATCGTGGAATTAATGCCACTGTCCGTCTGCAAATGCAGTTCCACTAAGTGTTGCGCTTTCCAGAACGGCTACTCTTTGGTTAATGGTGCTGGACATCTCTTCCATGCGGTTTCCCAGGTCCCGCACTGCCCGCAGAATCGTGGCGATGTCGGCGTTATTTTCAGAAGGTGGGTCTCTCATTTTCGTGAGATATGTGAACCCCACATCTGACACCAAATGTTACGATTTTAACAAGTCTTTATTTAAAAATAGAATAGAATTACAAAATTGAAGAGCAATCCAAAGTCGCGCCAACTCGCCTGACAGCACACCGAAGAAAGAGGTTTTTTGGCGCCCTCCGTTGCCAGCAGTCGTTGACAGCTGTCATCTGTTTTCACAATCGTTAGGGTTGTTCGATAACTTTGTGTGATGTCACAGTAGTATAAATGTTTAAGTGGTCAAATTTTCAATGTTCTGAACAAGGCCATAGAGAGCGCTAGACGATTGACCCCACATATTTTTCTGATAGCACACTTTTGCAACACAATCAACGGCTTAAGCTTTGTTTGGCAAGCACCACCCCAGCAACCTATATTTAAAAGGCGGCTTCTACCCGTCCCGTCACATGCAATTCACATGGCTCTTGTAATTTTTTTTCCTAACACCCGCCATTTCACCGCACGTTTTTTTGGTTATTCGCAGTTAACCTACATTTCTCAAGCTCTCTTAAGCACCACTTTACCTACTATCACGCAGCTCTTCTCTAAGGAACCATGAATGACAATTCGGTTGAGTTCAAAGTTACAGTCTTGTCATGAAATCTCTTGGTAATCAATTTGCTCATATTCTGGTTTAAGTGTTGACTTAGAAGTGTTGACCCCTAAGACATCGAGGGGTTCCAGAAACCTATGTACAGATGATCATGGACATGTACGAAGGAGCAAAGACAAGAGTAAGATGCCCCGCTGGAGTAACCGAAGAGTTCCCAATCAAAGTCGGGGTGCACCAGGGAAGCGTTTTAAGTCCTTTGCTCTTTATTACAGTCCTTGATTATCTGCTTGAAGGTAAAGTGATGGACCCCAAGGTACATCAGTTATTCTTTGCTGACGATGGAGCCATCATAAGTGAGGATCCTATATCCCTGCAACGAGCACTTGATGTGTGGGTGGACGTTTTGGAGGGAAATGGGTATCGCATTAGTTCGAAAAAGACAGAGTACTTGTGCTGCCCGTTCTCTGATCCACTCAGGCCTATTCCAGACATTTATTTGCATGGAACAGTGCTTCCCAAGTGCGAAAAGTTCAAATATCTGGGATCTATGATCAATAGCAAAGCAACTTGTGATGACGACATCAATCATCATGTAAGCGTAGGGTGGATGAAGTGGCGAGAAAATTCCGCTATCTTCTGTTACAGAAAAATGCCCCCTAAGTTGAAAGGAAGGCTCTACACCGCAGTTGTACGTCCAGCGCTCACATACGGTTCACAATGTTGGACGATGTACAAAAAGTATGAGAGTAAATTAACGGCAGCTGAGATGAAGATGCTTCGCATGACAGCAGGAGTGACCAAGCTTGATCGAATAAGAAGTTCGAAGATCCGTGGAAGCTTTCACATCAAGGAAACCATCGTACAAAAATGAGAGCGAGACCGGCTCAGCTGGTATTGCCACATTCAAAGAAGAGATCATTTGAACCCTGTTAAAAAGGCAATATCTATGCACGTTCCAAAGACATCGCGATGTAGGAAAGGCAGGCCTATAAACGCCTGGATCAGACAAATGCGACGACATCGGCATTTCATTGGCCTCAGTAACCGAGTGATCCAAAATCGGCAGGCCTGCCGATATTTTCTGAGGTCAAATAGGCGAACCCCACAGGCGGATCAGTAGAAATGCGGTGAAGTGGGAGGGTTGTGATCCCTTGTTTTCGGATCATAGCCTCGCTGATAAAAGGAAGAAGAAGAAGTGTTGACTTAGAAATGTCATGCATGGAACTTTTATTTGAATACGTAGACGATGCTACGTCTCGTCTGAACTGACTCCTAGAGCTATCTAGCGGGTAGTTTGGAAGTTAAAGAGCTTCAGAAGACTATATGTGCAACCAATTATGTATATGGAAAAAGGACCAGTAGAACAACCTAAACTACGTTTACCTCAATACATGGGTAATGTCACATAGGCCCTTCTTCCAATTGGCCCTTCATTAAATCCAATAGAAAATAAATTTTATTACTAAAAATTCGGGTGAATATCTTTTGTATAGTATATCTCTATTCATATCGATGTTATAGCGACTGTTCCTTACTTTGACTTGATCACACATGTTTTCCACTTGCATTCATCATGACTAAAAGTCGGTTTTCCGTAAACCATCAACTTTTTACGTTATTAGATCGACCGCCCACAAGTAAAGTGTATCGTCATCCACAATGTAAACTTAAAATTAAATTAAAATAATGACCCACTAATCAACAACTTTGTCCCCTACAGGTGCATTGCATCGCCGACGCAAATGTCGTGGCCCATCAACATAATGTCGTTCCCCGGCAACACGAACAAGCCATGAATCTCAATTCACCGCATAAAGTCAAAAGCCCTCCAAATCACAAAACCGCAAAGCATCAAAACCTGGCAAATTCATCGAAAAAATAAACTTTCTTTCCTTATTTTGTTTACACTTCATTAAAATCATTTTGTATCTATTAATGCTACCACGCCTCCCGCACTGTGTATACCACCACTACTCATTTGCGTACTGCATAAGTGCTACTAAGCCATCCGCATTCTATCTTACTTACACAGATGATAATAATACGCGACAAAAAAGATACATTCTGGGAAAAGATACAAATTTTATTCACTTTGGCGTTAATAACAAATTGAGAATTAGTCGCAAGTAATAAGCGGGATGGAGCGGGCTCGGGGGACCCCTCTCAGACATCTCAGATAGACAACCATAGCAAACCATAGTATGCGCGCATAGTGCACCAGATAACGTACTTATATAAGTTCAAAATTGTATCTACAGTCGTCGTTGTCGGATCTGTGAGGAGAACAATTAATCTCTAATTATCCTCGAACAGCTGTCATAACCAATTATTAGAACGAACCTATTAAAAAGTAAAAAAGGGACAGCAACGACGACACCCAGCACAGCCACTGCACGCCGATGATCACGATGCGGTGGCGATGATGATGATCGCGTCTGGACGACAATAACGACGACGGCCAAGATGATCATGACAAGTGCCAGGCGACGACTATAAGCCGCTGGCTGATGCTGCATTCGTCATGTGGTGCAGTTTGATGCTGCAGGCTATTGCTCGATACTGGTGTAGTGGACCTCGACCTCATCATAATTTCATCTGACAGGATTATGACAAGATGCGGATCGTGAGCGGTTTTTATTTTCCTGTAATTCGTTCGTTCGTCATTTGTGGTGGTAAACAGAGCATGGAAATCGGCACAGTGGGGCTCGAAAGAAATAGCATTTCATTTCTTGCTTTACAGAATCCGTTTGTAGAATGTCATAGAAATGTGTAAATGCCGCTAGATATAATACAATGTTCTCACCAGGAGGCGTCCCACCATCGTCAATGTGTAGCAATCTTTAATTTTTATAATAAAGAGAGAATTTAATATATCACGAGAACGGTGTCACTCGGTAGACCTTATCATCAATCTGGCTAAAGCTGATATACTTTTGCCTTGATAAGATTTTTGTCTTGAAAATATTTCAAAGACCTACAACGTTGGGTACTGGGGCATTAAAGGCTTGGAAGGAAGGGAAGGGCCTTGTAAAGCAAAACGGGGGGGGGCGGTGTAGTCCCATCAAACTACGCTGAATGTTAAAAAGTAAATAAGAAAAAAAGATGAGAACATTCAGAAATTACGTAGACTGGCTTGCATATAATTGCAATCGGTGACCTGTTACCCGACGCAGGTGACGGAATTAATCCTCGACCTTTCACCTCTACATAAAATTATGGATTTGTCTGTAAAGAGATCCCATCTTCTCTTGTGCAACTGCCTTGTTTTTATTTGTAAACGCACGTTGCGCGCCAATTGCTATTTATGCGTTACAGAAGTGCTTTTCGATCAAGTTCTCTTCACTTAATCAAAATATATTCATTAGTTCTGAGTATGCTATTACACTATCAAGAAGCCAAAACTATTTCTGAATTACACAAGAGAAATTGTGGGTTTCTAAGAAATGCCATATTATGCAAGAGTTGGCCGTGACGTCATGAAGATGCATGGCCTCCTTAGGTTGGACTATTTGGTCGAAAGGTTTCTGCCTGGTAGTACAATGGACTAGAGAAGTCTGAGATTTGGGGATTTGGGTTTCCTTTTATTAAAAAAAAATAAAAAATTGGTCGTCCAATTGAAGCAGTGGTACGGTAGAGTGATTCTTTCTAGAAAATGTGGAAAATTGTGTTTTCTTCGCATTGAATTCGATCAAGTTAGTCTTTCTCCACTGCAAAATTGTCTGCGAATATTCATTTAATGACTAGATTTGGTCGCATTTCTGTAAGTGTGAGGTGCTTTTATTCACGGTGGTGTTGTTCGATTAAGATTTACCATCGGAAAAGGTGAATATATTTTTATTTGTCGACTCTATTAGGTCATTAATATGGAATAGAAAAAGAGTTGGTGAACGTATAGAAACCTGTGGTAGACCAGCTTTTAAAGCAAAGATGTCGAAAGGTACACCTTGAATTGATCTGTCCGGAAGAAAGTTTTTTATCCATGCGCAGAGTTGTTGCTGTATTCTTCTCATTTCCGCTTATACCTTTATAGTGTGTATTATATTGCTCTGCATACACCTCCTTGGTGCTGCAGAAAACCAGGACCAGAACCAGGCTATTTTAAGAGGACCCTTCTTAGCTTCGTCGCTTGTTAACATTTTCTATCAAACTACAGAACTCCTTTTAGGTCGTGCAGTTAGTCGTTCTTATTTGTTTCTTAAATTATTTGAGCTCATTCTTAAGTGAAGGAGAGCCATTTTGGTAACTAAATCTATTTCCTACTTTTTCCTGCACCACATACTGTTTCTGTCACATAATTTGTTTGCCAATTTTCCCCCCACAACGCAGAAGAAAAAATGTACGCTTCCCCATGTGAGAATTCAGATCTTTTATCCGTGACGAAAATTTGCTGTGCGCGCAACAGTATCTTACATAGAAATGCGTTTTGTCACTTAGTGTGGCAATATGTGCGCGCTCGACTCGACTCACAAATATACTCACTAACCAATTATGAGAAATATGGTGAGATAAATGGAAACTCTGTAGTACTAGAACGTCTACGACGACGACAACGACGAGGGCGACGCCGATCGCATCATCAGCAGGATCAGAACACTTGGAACAGCATCGTCAGCAGCACCAGAACCATCATCATCATCATCTGCCATTGAGTCCAATAAATCTTTCGGCCATAAATCCATCTGATGTCAGAATGTATCTGAAGAATACAAATTAAAAAGTACAAAAAGAAGAAAAAAACCGAGAAGGGAGCAGCAAATAAACACTTGATGGAGGCTGTGATGGTGATGGTGGTGGTGGCGGCGGAGGTGATGCTGGTTGTGTTTTGTGGATATGATGACAATATGTGGAGCGCGCGATTTGTATCTGTTTGTTGTGAGTGTTTGATTGGAGTCTGTTTTGTTGTTTCTTTGAGAGAATTTCTTTTCGTTTCTTTTTTTTTTCTGTATTTTTGATTTGAGGAAAATTTATTGCCCATCAGTAATCAAGTCCATTAAATTCTCATTTTGTTTTCCCCGTCTTATTTGTGTGTGAGTGGGCTTAATCGGGGGGTGGCTGCCCGGACGGTGGGAGACTGTAATCATTCATTTTGTTTCAATCGGTCTGGAGGGATGGGGGTGGGAGGGTGATTTTTTTTGTGTGTGATAACTGGCAGGGGGTGGATTCTTTATTTGTTTATTGCCCTCAAGTTGAGAGTGACTCTTTTTCTATGGAACAGGGAAGAGGGAATAAAACAGAAGTGGGAGGTGTGTATTTGTATTACTCGATTAAAGAAAGATACTTTTTTTTTTTGATATTTTTGAGTTATGGAATCAGTAATTTTTGGTATTTATATCACCGGACATTGATATTACACATTTTTGTTACGTGATTCGCTATAACAAAACTTCCACAATATGTTATTCAACTTTGACTTGATGTAGAAAAATACGAACTATAAGTTAGACTTTGAATGTACGATAAGAACTGGAAAGTTATAGTCTCCCTTAAACGATTTCTACATATTTTAAGAAAAAATATTGACTTAGTTAGTGAATGGCTTAGAACGTCAGCAATCATTTCATGTCATCTTATTCAGAGTTCTCCCATGCGTTCCAGGGCTCTCTAAATCACTCTTAAGAAGTTAGCTTCATCCACTACAGTCTTACGGGATTTTTTTTTTTACTCAGGGCGATGCACTCTTTTCTTATATTTGGTAAGTGGATTCCATTGCGTACAGCATTTTGCTACAAAAGGGTATATCCCGATATACAATTCAAATTTAACTGCTATTATTGACATCGTTGATATAACGATTTTTTTTTAAACGAAGGGTATAGATCCATAGAGAGGAAGGAAGCAACTCAAGAGTTCAGTTCACCATAATATTATATAATAATATGCAACTATACACTTTTAAATATAACTGCAAAGTACATCTGAAACTATTATTTTAATATTGAGATACATCGGAAGGTCCAAGTCTTCTCGACCTACCACACTCAGGCAGACCAGTAACTGCGATCACAGAAGAATTTTTTTTTCCGAGTGATTTTCTTTTCTTAGTGAGATTCTTACTCAATAAGAAATCTCCCTTCAATAAATTTCTTTTTTACAACTAAGTACTTAGCTCATCGCGTAGTTACTTTTTTCGTGAAATTAAAACGTTTGGTAGGTACCTTTCACTGCTGCTTGTTCCGCAATTTTTTATTTTTTTTGGTTGCGCCTGGAGGTGCAGGAATCTTCAAAAGATACCAATGGTCCGTACCATTGGTTATGCCCGATTCATATATCTGACAATGCCATTAGTGCTAGTCAGTATATGCCTACGGGCTAAACCTCACCCCTCAGAGAGGCACTATGAGAACCGGCTGCGCGTACTCATAGTAGTAGGAAATTCGTCCCTCTCATTTTTTCATTTTTGTGATGACTACGACTAAGTTGCCTTAACGAGTAGTTTACGCTTCTGTAGTGTTAATCGCGTTAGCTAGGTAGCGTGAAGTGAAGGCACCTACTAATACCGTCATCACATGTGGTTTTCCTTACGGCGCTAGGTCGAAAGGTCTTGTTCTATGTAGTCGGCGCTCAAGGTTTGTCACGTCCATAGTACGGATTATTTCATTATTGCAGTAAACATGAAGATGGGTACGAAGTTTGCGAGCAAAGTTTGTTACTCCGTCCCTCACGGTAGCAATTCCTAGATCTCTGTGAATATCACTATTTCTTATATACCAAGGAGCATTCACGATTGCTCTTAGTATTTTGTTTTGAAATGCTTGCAGTAGAGCCATATTGCTGGGTTTGGTACAACCCCAAAGTTGTATACCATATGTCCAAGACGGTTTTAGGACTTGCTTATACAGAAGCAGCTTCTTGTATACGCTTAACTTCGAGTATCTTCCGAGTACCCAATACATTTCCCTAAATCTGATTTCGAGCTCTTCGCGCTTCTTTTTAACGTGTGGTTTCCACTTAAATTTTGCGTCTAGGGTCATTCCTAGATATTTTGCCTGGTTTGCGTACGGTATTTGCACCGAGGTAATGGATATAGGTAAGTTGTTTATCTTTCTTAACGTAAAATTGACATGCGTTGATTTTGTCTCATTGAGGACTATTCGCCAGGTTTTTGTCCATTCGCATACTTTGTTCAAAGCTCGTTGGAGTTTTCCCGTTGATGATTCAACTGACTCATCCGTTACGAGGATAGTCGTGTCGTCTGCGAACGTTGCTACAACGGTCCCTTCATCTTGTGGTATATCTCTTGTGTAGAGCAGGAACAGGATTGGACCGATAACACTTCCTTGTGGAACACCGGCGTAGATTTCTTTGAAATCCGAATATTCACTCCCGTGTCTAACACGGAAAAGTCTGTTTTCAAGATAAGATTCCAATATTCTGTACAACTTTTCCGGTAAGATTACCCTTAACTTATACCTTAGGCCTTCGTGCCATACCTTGTCGAAGGCTTGCGATACGTCGAGAAAAGCGCTAGAGCATATTTTTTTCCCTTCTAGAGCTTTTTCAATCTCGTTCGTTATTCGATACACCTGATCGATTGTGGAATGTTTGACCCGAAAGCCGAATTGATGATCCGGGATCAAGTGTCCTTCTTCAATTACTGGTTGCAATCGTTTCAGCAGAAGTTTCTCGAAAACCTTAGATATTATTGGCAGAAGTGAAATGGGTCTATATGATTTCTTGTCATTTGCACATTTCCCCGGTTTTGGAACCATAATAACTTCGCCGACTTTCCATTGCCTTGGAACATATAATAGTCTTAAAGAAGCATTTATAATGTAAAGCAAGTTAACCAGCACTTTTTGCCACAGCTCTTTCAAAATTTCGCCAGTGATTAAATCATATCCCGGAGCCTTGTTATTTTTCAATTTTTTTATTGTCATTCGAAGTTCGGACAGGGAGACGGTTTTTACTTTAAAGTTGTCGGGTGCCATATTATCATTCGGATCTTCGATCAACGGTTGTCCATCGAACGGCTTGAACGTTTCCTCTAAGTGATCGGCAAATAATTCTGCTTTCTCTTTGTCTTCTTTTGCCCATTCCCCGTTAGCTTTCCTATTGGCGGCGAGTGCATTACAGGTTTCCTTATGGACTTCAAGGCTTTCTATAGAGAGTTGTTTGAATACTTATCAGCGGTCAGACCCTCGAGGTAAGTAGAAGTCTCGTGATTTTTTAGGTCCTGCAGCGCATTTTTTAGCTTGTTACAAAGATGGTTCAGATAAGTTTTATCCGGTAGCGCGCGGGATTGTTGCCATCTCTTGCGCGCTCTCCTCTTTTCTCGTATGAGGTCTTCGATTTCAGGCTGGTAATTGACTTTATTGTTCCGTGCTTCTGTCTTCCGCAAAGGAGTGTTTTTCCACGCTGAGCTCTGAATGGCTTCGACGAGTTTGTCGATTTCTTCTTCTATTTCGAACGATGTCTTTAGCGGTACATTTAAAGCAACATTTTCCTTGCAGTCTCCTCTGAAAGCGTCCCAGTTAGATTTGTTGCTAGTTAACCTAGGCGGTCCTTCTTTTTTTTACTAGACTCCCACCTATTTTCAGAGTGACTGCTGAGTGATCTGAGCCTAGATCATAGCATTCTTCGACTTCCGTCAAATTTTTAGTTAACCCTTTTGCGACGGGGTCAGGGATTTTATTTTTGTCAGTTGGCCAATAAGTTGGCTTCCCTGTCGAAAAGAAGTTCAGCCCACGTTTCATTCTGGCTTTGTACAATAATCTGCCTTTTGTCGAATTGCATCATGATCCCCAGAAAGTGTGTTTCGCGTTAAAGTTACCACCTAAGACAAAATTAGGTCCGACAGAGTCAAAGAGACGAACGAGGTGGTCTTCTACTAGCTTAGATCCGCAATTTAAACGCGTTTAATTGTTATCGCGCTAGTCCGGCCCTCTGTAGGCGGCGCAGTAAATTTCTCCCATCGATGACTTGAAGGGCTGAATTGTTGACGTGTCCTTATAATCGATCTTTATGCATACGCGCGAAGTTTTTAATTTCATCTTCGACTGTCGCAATTCCGAGATCTCTGTGTATATCCTTGTTTCTAAAATACCACGGTGCATTGACGACTGCTCTTAGCACTTTATATTAAAAAGTTTGTAAATCCTTAAAATTACTTACTTTGGCACAACCCCGGAGTTGCATTCTATACGTTCATACCGGTCTTAGCACTTACTTATATAAAAGCAGTGTGTTCTCTATGTTAACCTTAGACAGAGTGTTTTCCAAGTAACTACTACATTTCTTTATATTTATTGTTGAGTTCCATGTGTTTTTTCTTCACGTGGGACTTCCATTTCAACTTGGCGTCAAGAACCATCTCGAGATATTTAGTCTCGCTTGCAAACGGACTTCGAATTAAGTTTATAAAAGCAGGCAATCTATTTACTTTTCTATAACCAACATTTACATGAACAGATTTAGTTTCATTCAGCGCGATACGCCAAATCTTTGTCCATTGGTTTACTCTATCTTTTTGTAATTTTTCAGCAGTTTCTTCAATCGTTTTGCCTGTTGCAAATGAAGCTAATGCGGTGCCTTCTTATCGAAGTATATCACGAGTATTCAGCAGATACAAGATCGGACCAAGTCGCTCCTTGTCATTTTTTCTTTAAATTCTGAGTATTCGTTTTCCGTGTTTAACACGAAAGAGTCTATTTGTGAGGTACATTTTCAAAATGTTATACAAATGTTTGGGTAGACCTTGTCGTAATTTGTACGTAAGACCTTCATACCACACCTTCTCAAAGGCTTGGGAGACTTCAAGGAATGCGTATCACACTTTGTGATGCAAAGAAAGTTCCATTGGCAAATATACCATGCAATGGAATCCGCTTACCCAATTAGGTAGAGCAGCGGGGCATCCAAGAGACACGTGGCGCAGGATATCTGAGAAAGGATCTCGGACCTTGGGGATGAGTTGGAGGGAGTATAAATGCGTTGCGGAACTCCTAACACGATGGCGCACAGGTGTTGTTGACGCCCATTGTTGGGTGGGAGTGGCTCGCGGTAAGAGCCTTTGACTCCAGTATGTCTTTTAAGCACGTTCGTTAAGATACATTTTATGTCACTATCGGGTTTATTCAAAGTTATACTTACGTTCACAGTTATATGTATATTGGGTTGGAAAGAAAGTATTGAGTCTTTTTGTTACTAGATGGCATTAAAGTGAAAAATCTGGTCATAATAATCCGATCTCGTAACTCTTATCAGCGTTTGAAAGGTGGCATTTTGTAGATCAATTAAGGCAACACTTGAACATTAATACATACATTTTTGGCGTAAAGCGCACACGAAGGGCATACAGCCTAGCTTTGTTCATCATATTTCGTGCACGAATGAAATGGACCTAGTTTGGTGCCGTATCCGAAGGGCAATATTTATTTTTTATTTTTTAAGAAGCTTTTTCATGACAACAATACTCCCGGATGTGTATCAAACGTTCGCGAGGGGTGAAACTGTGATAAATCTTATTGGTGTTTTCTGGGATTCGAACATTGAACCATACGCGTAGTGGTCGGATGCACTAACCATTCCGCATACAATTTAATCATTCAATCAGCTGTTTTCGCGTAGTAATGAGATTTCGAAAAAAAATCGATGCATTTTGCAAGACGACGACGCTGATATCTTGGCAGTAGGTAAAACGGTCGAAGATACTATAGAAACACTGCAAGAAGCTTTGTATAGAGTAAAGGAATGAACAAAAGTTTGCTGAATCGCACTCAACGAGACGAAATCTGTTCATGTAAATTATACTTATAAGAAAATGAATATTTTGCCGATCTTTCAAAACTCGGTTCAAATTCCGTTTGCAAATGAGGCTAAGTATCTTGTAATGACACTTGATGCAAAGCTGAAATGGAAAGCGCATGTAAAGAAAAAGCGCAAAGAGCTAGATTATAAATATAAAGAAATTTATTGGTTACTTGGAAAATATTCGAAGCTTTATATAGAGAACAAACTGCTTTTATACAAGCAAGTGCTAAAGCCAGTGTGAACATATGGTATACAACTCTGGGGTTGTACCAAAATAAGAAATATTAAAATTCTATAAAAATCGCATCATCACCTCCCCGTGGTGCCCGCTGGATAGCTATCTGATAGTGAACTAACGATGAGCGTATGCTGAGTCTGACGATATATGGGTAGCTGAACACTCGGACCTGCGTAAGCACATCTGGGTGAACTTCAGCGCGCATATGTTTAACCGGACGAGGCATTTCTTGTTGACCTGATCGGCTGAAATATGCGTCTCAGAAGTCTAACAAGAGGTCCTCAGAAGGAAGACGTGCGGCGGATGAATTCTCCCGATGGAATCAACGGTGACGTCTACAGGCCAGCGGAAACCTTACCGGAGCTACTTCGACATATTTGAAGCTGAGGTCTGTAAGGATTTTCAATACTACGTCAGGGTATTGAAAAAGAGATGGTGGCGGATGAACCCTTAATGGGCCAACGGCAGCGCTCATATCCCCGAAGTGGGTTACTGACATCGGTGTATCCGGCCCCTCGTCCTAGGGGTTGCTAAAAAAGGATCTGGTCCTCCAGGTTGGGGGTTGTTCCGTCGGGTTAACTTCCCTACCACGTAAAAAACCTTCGGTTACGAAGCAACCAACAGCCTCGGATACGGATGAATTTACTGTTCACGACCCAAGCAAACGTAAAAAGGACAACGATCTTCGTGTGTGCACGTGGAATGTTAGGTCCCTCTACAAACCACGTGCAGCCGAACAACTTGCGGAGGCCCTAGAGTGTCTGAAAGCAGACATTACCGCCATCCAAGAAGTGTGATGGGATGGGCCGGGCGAAAGGAGTATGAAAAACTGCGACATCTACTACGGCGATTGCTACAGACAAAAAGGACAGCCTCTATTCGGGTGCAGATTTGTTATTGGAGGCAGACTTAGGCAAGAAGTCTTGAGTTTCCGGCATGTGAACGAACGCCTTATGACTATCCGTATCAAGGTTAAATTTTCCAACATTAGCCTAATATGCGTTCACGCCCCTCATGAGGAGAAGGACGACGCGACAAAGGACGACTTCTACCAGCTCTTGGACAAGACGTATGAGCAATGCCCTAGCCACGACGTTAAAATGATCCTAGGTGATTTCAACGCAAAGCTAGGAAGAGAGGACGTCTTTAGTAGCGTGGTCGGAAAGCACAGCCTGCACGACAACACATCCGACAACGGACTCAGGCTAATCGACTTTGCAGCGGGGCGAAACTTTGTCGTAGCTAGTACGAGGTTCCCACGTCTCGACATTCACAAAGGAACATGGCTCTCCTTTGATCGAAAAATCGTCAACCAAATCGATCACATTGCGATCGACGCAAGGCACTCTTCCAGTATTCTGGGTGTCCGGACTTTCCGAGGAGCCAACGTGGACTCGGATCACTACCTAGTTGTAGCCAAGGTACGGATGCGGATATCCACAACGGAGCGAAATCCACGAAATACTGTGAGGAAATTTGACGTCGAAAAGCTACAATCGCAAGAGACCGCCAGAACCTTTGCCGATCGTGTTTCTTCTAATCTCAATCTAAGTCCTATGCCGCCAGCAGCAAATGCGGAAGACCAGTGGCAGTGTTGCCAACAAGCCATCAGAGATGCCGCCTCTGATGTACTGGGTTTCTCTCGCCCACCACAACGAAACCCCTGGTTTGATGAGGAATGCCGGCAGCACATGCGGCAAAACAAGAGGCTTACAAAGCGGCGCTGCATAGAAGGACTAGAGCTGCTTACGAGCTCTACGTGCGCAGGAGAAAAGAGGAACATCGACTTCTCAGAAAGAAGAAAAAGGAGCATGAGAAGCGCTCGATCGAGGAGATTGAGAGACTCTATTGCAGGAATAATGCTCGAAAATTTTACCAAAGGGTAAAAAAAACATGCCAGTGTTTCAAAGCCAGAACAGAAGCCTGCAGGGACGAAAATGGCAACATAGTAGTGGAATCGCAGTCGGTGCTGAGGATATGGAAGGAACACTTCTGCAGACTGCTAAACGGCGATGATGATCAATATTCCGCTGTCAGGCAGAATGAGCCATTCAACAGTGACGATGGCAGTCAAGATTCCCGTCAACCCGATCAGAATGAAGTGAGGATAGGGATATCTAAACTCAAATCCAACAAAGCTGCTGGAGCCGATGGCCTTGCCGCTGAACTTTTCAAGGCAGGAGGAGATGAGTTGGTAAGGAGCATGCACCAGCTCATCTGTAAAATCTGGTCGGGCGAAAGTATGCCCGATGAATGGAACCTCAGCATCGTTTGCCTGATCCTGAAGAAAGGAGACCCTCTGAACTGCGCCAATTACAGAGGTATAAGTCTCCTCAACATCGCATATAAAATCCTGTCTGCCGTATTATGTGAACGCCTAAAACCGATCGTCAACAACCTGATAGGTCCTTATCAGTGCGGCTTCAGGCCGGGAAAGTCCACTATTGACCAAATATTCACACTACGGCAGATCTTGGAAAAAACCCATGATTACAAAATCGATACGCACCACCTCTTTATCGATTTCAAAGTTGCCTATGATAGCGTGTATAGAGACGAGTTATACAGAGCCATGTCTAGTCTTGGCATCCCTGCCAAGCTCGTCCGTTTGTGCAGAATGACCATGGAGAACTCTCGCTGCTCCATCAAAGTCGGTAAGAACATCACCGAACCGTTCGATGTCAGGAAGGGTCTTAGACAAGGTTACGCGCTTTCATGCGATCTCTTTAATATACTACTTAAGAGAATTGTACGAATCTCACAAGCCAACACCGGAGGTACAATCCTTTACAAGTCTGTACAACTACTCGCTTATGCCGATAACATTGACATAATCGGAAGAACTCAGCGGGCCGTCAATTGGGCATTTACGAGTGTTGAGATCGAGGCAGCAAAGATGGGTCTAGTGGTCAATGAAAGCAAAACAAAATATATGCTGTCTACAAAAAGGACACCCAACATCGGCGTCTTGGACAGAACGCCACAATAGACAGATATAATTTTGAGGTAGTAAAGGATTTTGTCTACCTAGGCTCTATGGTCAGCTCCGCAAATGACAACAGTAGGGAGATCACACGAAGAATTACTCTTGCCAATCGTTGTTTCTATGGGCTAAAACGGCAATTGAGTAGCAAAGCCCTATCTCGAACTACTAAGGTAACTCTTTATAAGACTCTAACCATCCCAGTCCTGCTGTATGGCGCAGAGGCATGGGCTTTGACAAAACCGGATGAGGATGCCCTTGGTTATTTCGAGAGAAAAGTTCTTCGAGCGATCTTTGGTCCCGTCTGCATAGACGGTGAGTGGAGGAGAAGGTACAATGCCGACCTATACGGCATGTACAAGGACATCGACTTAGCCAGAAGAGTTCACATACAGCGACTAAGATGGCTGGGTCATTTAGAGCGGATTTAGCCCAACGTTCCCGCTAAGAAAGTTTTCGAATCCACCCCGGATGGACGACGCAGTAGAGGACGACCTCACGGTAGGTGGCGTAAACAAGTGGAGGGTGACCTCAGCCAACTTGGCGTGTGCAACTGGAGGCAGCTGGCTCGTAATCGTGCTAGCTGGAGAGGTTTGTTGGTTGAGGCCCAGGTCCACCCCGGACCGTAGCGCCATCTAAGTAAGTAAGTAAAATTCTATAAACTTTCGAAAACAAAGTGCTAAGATGTATATTGTTAATGCGCCATGGTATATCACAAATAGCGATATCTACACAGATCTCGGCAATCGAAGATGAAATCAAAAATACGCGAGAAAGCTTAAAAGTCGACTAAAAGGTCACGTGAATATTACAGACCTCCAAGTTTTGGATGAAAGAAATCTACTACGCCGTCTACAAAGAACCACACCTTTAGATTTAGGGCGATAATGGGAAGGTAATTGCAATTTTACTTAAAAAATTGCGAAAATGCTGCGAAGGTTGGTGAAGAAATTTCTGCACTTTATGTTTTAATATTTGACGAAACTGCTCTTTCAGTACCAGGGCCTATCTTCTCGCAACCACTCATGTTGTGTAAGTTATATTTTTCACACGAATGGAAGGGACCTACAGTTTAGTGCCGTATCCGAAGGGCAATTTGTTTTGAGAAGCTTTTTCGAGACAAAAATACTTTCGGATGGGATGAGATTCGAACTTGGAACCTCACGCGCAGTGATCCGACACACATCAACCACTTACGCAACAGCACCCATATGTACTTTATCAAAAGCAACAGCCAAAAGGTGGTTTGTTCGATTCCGTACTGGAACTGTTGATGTCACCATAGCTCATGATGAGTAACATAGTTCAACAGGTCTCCGGCTGATCGACGGCTGCGGAAACCATACTGCCTGTCACTAAGTATTCCATGTGTTTCTACATGTTTGACTATTTCAGCGTTGATTACTTTTTCTATTACTTTGGATGGCATGGATAACAGTGCTATTGGATGGCAGTTTTGTGGCACGCATTTCATTCCTTTCTTAGGAAATGATTGGATTCGGGCGATTTTCCACCACGTTCTGTATATAAGACATAGCGAAAAGTCTACAAAGAATAGATGTTTGTTTTGGAGCACAGTTTTTGAGTATTATTACTGGTATTGCATCGGGACCTGTGGTCTTTTTGCAGTCCAGATTTGTAAGGATGCGTCGAATCGCACGAGGACGGAAATTCACTTCAGACATTGATGTCTACACTTGCAGTATAGTCCGTGGCTCTCCTCGATTAGGATCTAGGGTCGAATTGCTGGAGACCATGATCGTAAACAGTTCGGCTTTTTCTTTAGGTGTTGTGACAGCTGATCCATCCTCTTTCACTTAAGCTGAACAAGACGAATGGCTAAAGTTATTGCTAGAAATGGGCGCATAACGTGCACATGAGGTAGAAACGGAATATAGTGCCAAGCCGAGAGTACAAGGACTTTTTTTTACTTTTAATTTAAAAAAAGAAACCCAAGTCCCATAGTGCTCAGATCTTCGGTCCAATGTAATACCAGCAGAAATCTTTTTTTTGGTACAATGGCTGGAAAAAATTCGTTTTCGCTTTCCTTTCTATACTTCGGTGGCAGACGGTTCCTGTTCCCGGCTAGGGCTTGAACCTGCACAAATCGGATAACAAGCAAACACACTTTATACACTTTGCCACTGAGTTCATGGATTAATTTTGAGTGTTCTAAAGAGCTCTGCAAAATAATATCCGAAATAGAACTTAGACCATTCTTACAAATTTTTGTTTGTCGAAGAAAAGAAGAATATTCCAAACCTTTCTAGAATCATCCAAGCGGATATTTCCAATTATTTACAGATCAGACTTGCCATGGACTTCGTCTAGTGAAGAATGTATTTTTAACTATTACTGGACACTCACTACATGACCTGCTCTAAAGTCGGAATGATTTTAAAAATTAAATCATCTTCAAGAACTAGGATTCAAGCTTAATATCCTAGTTCTCAGGGCACGGGCTTCTTTTCAAATGTTTTGTTGTTTTGACTGCATGGCGTTCGAATGCCAATTAGGATTCCGTTCGTGGATAGATATACTTTCATACATGCATTCAGCACACCGCAGCTAATTAAAGTCTACTTTCCTCATCAAACACGTATCGCAACCACAAAAGGACACACAATTCCTGCCTAAAACAAAACTCCAAACACTACCCCATAGCAAAACAGCATCCCAGGTTCAGTTGGAAAACCTCAACTTTCAGATTCGATCCACCGTCCTTTAAACGACACGATGTGTGCGACATCGTTCAACGATTTCCTACTACGACAATACGCCGGCTATGACACCGCCGCACAATAATTCGCCTTTATAGAGTGTTTTCGGTAATAAAATCTTTTTATTATTATGAAAATGCTCGTAAAACTTTCGAATTTATTGACCAGAGGCGGCGGAATGGTTAACCGTGATTGTATGCTATAAATAGGCAGAAGAAGAGTCTGACTCTCTGTTGTGTTTTGTGGGAAGTACACTGAGACTGGCGCGGCCGGCCGGCGCGCGGTGCGTTTTCTTCTGCACACCCAAAGAAAGCCAAATGGGACTAACGATCCGACAAATTACTACACGTAATAAAAAAAAAAATATACATACTCAAACCAGCTAAAAATACTAGCACGACATATTAGGACGAGAAGAGTGTCTATCTCTCCCCCTCTGTGTCATTAGTCAAAACATAAAAATCTCCTCGCATTATTACAGTCGAAGGTTTAACGGCCTCGAATTTTATTCGATGTCACCAAATTGTCGCGCTGGTTGCTCCAAAGATGTGTTCCTTGGTTTTGGGTGGTTCAGGCTCTGGTGGTAGATACAATAATACTCGTAAGTAAAAATAAAGCTAAACATTGGGTTAATCAACGAGCGAATAAATTCGGTTTCGTGTGAATGAGGCACGCCACTGACTGCTACTATATTCGTGCTCGCTACGCACGCATTCATCATGCAGTCAAGTGTTAAAACATTAAAATTAAATAAACTATAAACAAAGTGATTTGTTAAAAAGAGATTAACACGGGGGCGCGCAAAAGTTTAATTGTCTGTAATTTAGTGGAGAATGGAGAACTGGAAGTGAGTGAGAGTGCAGAAAACTTTGAATTCTTTATGGGCCATGAATAAGTGGAGAATTTATTGGACTTTTTGGCCGATTTATTAGTGTTATTTAAGTTTTTTGGTAATAAATTATTGATTACTGTGGCGGGGATTCTGTTTACGAAATACATTTTGTGGATACCTGCTTTATTTT
Organism: Brachypalpus laphriformis; assembly: GCA_945910035.1. Classification (NCBI taxonomy): domain Eukaryota; kingdom Metazoa; phylum Arthropoda; class Insecta; order Diptera; family Syrphidae; genus Brachypalpus; species Brachypalpus laphriformis. Next base: position 192,879,700 of record OX246753.1, on the reverse strand, counting down.
GGGGTTTAAAACTTAGCACACATTAGCCCCAGCGGAGAATCTATCCAGACAGTTACATCTTCACCTTTGCGTCACTACTAAGAGTTTAGTATTGCCTAGGCGTTAAGTCACTCAGATGGTTACCAAAAATGTACATTTCAAACTGGAGTCTTGCATGTACATCCATATGCCTATAGAATCTTATATAATATTAATACGTGAACACGAAATTTTTCGTACGTTTTCTTAGTATTTATTTTAAAAGTAGGGGGGTAAAACTTACATCATTCGAAAGGTATTGTGCCATAGGTGTGCAGAATAAAAAAATCAATTGCGTATGTTACCGCTAAGTCAGGTAAAATAAGGTGAACATACACAGATGATTTCCCCAAACAACACGCTCTAAATTAATAAAAGAATTTTGATCACGTTCATGGTAGTATGAGCTTAAAACCCTTTGCCTTCTCTGCACGGGAGAACAATACAAAAAAAAAGTTATGTAAACAAATACATAGCGTTGTTCCTCTCGCTGTTTGTTTATTCCCCTCAGTGGAATTTCGACCACATGTATTAGTAAAGATTATTCCATCTTTTCCTCACTTATGCTTTGAGCTTATTAGCTCAGATAGTTCCAAAAGTCTGATCGACTTGGACGTCATGTTCCAAATGCTGGGAGTACTAGGCTACTGTATGGAGTAGGAGCCTTAGGGTAGGAATTTTTCGTCCTATTTCTTCTAGGTTATGATCTCAACTCAAGGGATCATAAACCTTTCACTTCACTGCATTTCTACTGATCCGCGTGTGGGGTTCGCCGGTTTGACCTCAGGAAATATCGGCAGGCCTTCCGATTTTGGTTCACTTCGCTACTGAGGCAATCAAAATGCTTGTGTTGTTGTATTTATGTCATCCAGAAGTTTTTAGGACTGGCTTTCTTTTACGAAATCTACGGAATGTTCACTGATATTGCCTTTTTAACAGGGTTCAAATGATCTCTTTTTCGAACGTGACATGATTAGCTGAGTCGGTCACGATATATTTTTCGTGAGATGGTTTCTTTGACGTGAATGCTTCCACGGATCTTCGAACTTCTTGTTCGATAAAGCTCTGTCACTCCTGCTGTCATGCGAAGTATCTTCATCTCAGCTGCCGTTAATTTACTCTCAAACTTTTTGTACATTTTCTAACATTGTGAACCATATTTGAGCGATCTGATAATATCGACGATATCTACCGAATTAGAGCAATACTAAATATCGTGGTCAAAATCGAGCCCATGCGTAGAAATTTAAGAATGATTCCGCAGTGTAAACGTTGCCAAGGATTTAACCATACGCAAATGTACTGCAAAAAAGAACCGCGATGTGTGAAATGCGCCGGAAATCACCTCTCCCAAGTCTGTGGAGTAAATAAGCAAACCTCTGCAACATGTGCTAACTGTAAGGGAAAACACCCGGCAAATTATAGAGGCCTTGAAGTAGCTAAGGAGTTGCAAAAACGGAGAGATATGCTCCTTAAGCCCCTTGCAAAATCTAAACTGCAAACTAAGCCAAAGCGTAAGAATGCAAAGGAGAAAGTAGGCAAACCAAAACTACCGGGTTCAGAGCGCAAAAAGGTGAGGGAAAGAGTGACAACAGAAAAGTCCTCGACCTCTGTTCTTAAAAGAATCGGTACTGAAAAGTTAACGTCAAAAAAGCCGCCAGGTAATAACCCTCGGACAGCAGGAGTGCAGACCTACGCTCAGGCCGCGGCATCCGAAAAACCAAAAAACCTTGAAATTTCGACGGACCTTGTCTCTCATGTTTTGTCGGTTATTCTCGAGAAATTTGAAGAACAAAGCAAAATAAATAAAATTATTCTCGATAGGCTGGTTAAGCTTGAAAATAATTCTCAGGAAACGCGTACTTCAACTAGAATATGAATGACAAACAAATGTTAAATATATGTACTTGGAATGCAAACGGACTTTTGTAAAAACTCGACGAATTGGAAATATTCATGCGTGAAAAAGATATTGATATTTGCTTGAGATCTGAAACCCACGTAAAAAAGGAATCGCATTTAAAAGTAAAAGACTATAATGATTACCACGCTTGTCACCCTTCGGGAAAAGCGAGAGGCGGTTCATCGCTATTTATTAAAGACTGCATCGAACAATCCGAAGTCCTAAAGATAGAACTTGAAACTTTGCAACTGTGCACGATTCGAGTTAAAAATAGTCAACGTACTCTTAAAATCTCATCTATCTACGGTCCACCGCGTTCTGCGCTTGAAAAATCTGATTTTACTAACTTGTTTGAATCGCTGAAACCTTATAATCGGCGGCGACTTTAATGCGAAACATACGTTCTGGGGCTCAAGATACAGCTCGAAAAAAGGTAGAATGCTCTATGGGGCAGGTATGGAGTTCAGTTGTGATTTCCATTCGACGGGTAAACCAACTTACTGGCCAACTGATACTTCGAAAATACCTGACCTGATCGGTTTTTTCGTTATGAAAGGAATATCTACCAACCACATAAAAGTCGAAGACAGCTTTGATCTGTCGTCTGATCATTCCCCGGTTATTTTAACAATCAGCGGCGAAAAACTAGTCTATAACCTAGAGCCAGCGAGATTAACTGGTCGAACAACTAACTGGGAAGGCTTTAGGAACGAAATTGAAGATAATGTTGAACTAAGCGTTCCACTTACGACACCCTATGAACTTGAGGTTGAAGTTGATCGCTTCGTTGAGATCGTACAGCTCGCCTCTTGGAATAATACGCCCAATCCAAGGAAAACGCCAGACAGATACAATTTGCGATATTCTCCGGAAATAAAAGAATTGGTCAAGGAAAAAAGAAAAGCGCGTAAAAAATGGCAACAGAGTCGTGCTCCGCAACATAAAGCACACTTGAATCGTCTGTGCAATTTGTTGAAGAAGACTATTAAGGATTTTAAGAATCTCTTACCTTGAAAGTTTAACAGCGAAAAAAGATTCCAATTATTTGGAAAGCTGTAAAATGCACCAAAAGGCCCAAAGTCTCCGCGCTGCCAATTAAATTAAATCAAAATGAATGGGCGAGGGAAGATAAAGAAAAAGCGGACGTCTTTGCGGCCCATCTGGAAGAAACATTTAAACCGTACAATGGTCAAGTGGTTTACGATGACCGCAATAGGTTGGGTTTACTATCTGACGATTTGACGCTCACAAGTGCAACGCTAAGGGAACTCAAACATGAGATCGAGAATCTAAAACTTAAGAAATCTCCTGGTTATGATTTGATTACCGGAGATATTCTCAAAGTTTTACCTAGAAAACCATTGATTAAGCTTCTCCATATTGTAAATGCTGCACTTAGATTAAAACACGTGCCGAGCCAATGGAAAGTTGCGGAAGTCATAATGGTTTTAAAACCAGGAAAACCGCCAAATGAGGTAAAATCGTATAGATCAATTTCGCTTCTTCCAATCACATCGAAAATTTTCGAGAGGATATTATTAAGGCGTCTCCAACCGGTTATAGAAGAAAATAATCTTATCCCTGACCACCATTTTGGGGTCAGAAGCAAGCATTCGACGATTGTCCAGGTGCATAGAATTACTAACGTAAGCGAGAAAGCATTTGAAGAAAAAAAGATTTGCTCAAGCGTATTTCTTGACGTCTCGCAAGCCTTTGATAAGGTGTGGCATGATGGCTTGAAATCCAAACTACCACAAGTTCTCCCTGTATGCTTATACGATATTCTAGAATCATATCTCGGGAATAGAATCTTTCGTGTTAGACATGAAGTCGAATACTCCGAGCTCAAAGAAATTTCGGCCGGCGTACCGCAAGGAAGCGTTCTTGGGCCGTTTCTCTTTTTGCTATATACTCGTGATATACCGAACGAAGATGGCACTATCCTTGCTACGTTTGCCGATGACACCGCTATCCTAGCAGTAGGTAAAGCAATCGAAGAAACGACTGCAAAACGCACTGAATAATGTAAATGAATGGACGAGGGACTGACGGATCGCCTTCAACGAATCTAAATCTGTTCACGTGAATTTCACTTACAAGAAAACTAATAACTTGCCAATTTTCCTAAACTCGGCCCGAATACCCTTTGCAAACGAGGCCAAATACCTGTGAATGACACTCGACGCAAGGCTGAAATGGAATTCGCACGTGAAAATGAAACGTAAAGAACTCGAAATCAAATATAGAGAAATGTACTGGTTACTCGGAAAACATTCCCAGCTCAGTACTGAGAACAAACTGCTTTTACATAAGCAAGTGCTAAATCCGGTGTGGACCTACGGTATACAACTTTGGGGTTGTACCAAGAAAACAAATGCAAATATTTTACTAGCTTTTCAAAATAAAGTGCTAAGAGAAATTGTCCAAGCACCGTGGTATATTAGAAACGATGATATCTACAGGGATCTCGGAATTCCGACAATCGAAGCTGAAACTAGAAGCTTCGCGAGAAAGCATAGAAACCGACTAATCGGACATGTCAACAATACAGTCCTACAAATTTTGGATGAGATTAATTTATTGCGCCGACTACAAAGGACGAAACCTTTCGACTTGGCGAGATAATGATTAACCGTGTCTAGATTGCGGAATATGCAGGATCTTTCAGTGGAAAGTAACCTGCCAAACGTTTTATTTCATGATAGAAAAATTGCTTGATGAGTTAATACTTAGTTGCGATATCTAACAAATTTATATTGAAGGGTGGTGTTTTTTTAGTCAGTAAGAATCTGACACTACTATGAGCGCTTGCTTGCTATTCTCATAGTGTCTAGGAAAATTTTTCACCTACCCTCAAAAAAAAAAAAAAAATATGTGAGCGCTATAAACTACGAAAAACGTTGTTTTACTATGCATACATACATACGAGGGCAAGGTGAAAGGTTCTCAGCCTGACAATGAAAGACTGCTACTTTCAGTTAAAAATTTCTTCAAGTTTGGGAACAGATGGAAGTCTGAGGGTGCCAAATCAGGTGAATAGGGGGATGGCCGAGCAAATCGTACCCCAAATCCCACAGTTTTCCCATCGCCAACGCACACTTGTGTACACGTGCATTGTCCTGGTGAAAGATGATTTTTTTCTTCTTCAAGCCAGACCTCTTCTCTCGATTTTTGGCATCCAGCTGGTCAAGAAAGTTGGAGTAATATTCGGCTGTAATTGTTCTGCCTTTCTCAAGGTAATCAATTAACAGGATCCACTTCGCATCCCAAAACACATTGGCCATGACCTTTCCGGCAGATGCGACCTACTTCGCTTTCTTTGGCGCTGAACCACAGGCTTCCACCTACTGCTTCGACTGCTGTTTCGTTTCTGGCGTGTAGTGATGGACCCATGTCTCATCCATGGTGACAAATTACCGCACAAAACCAGTCGGATCCCTATTGAATCGGTCCAAAGATTGCCGCGAAAATCGTTTGCGCATTTGCTTTTGATCGGCATTCAGCAAATGTGGCACCCATCTTGCGCAGAGCTTTCGCATCCCTAAGTTTTTGTGCAAGATGTTTCGCACCCTGTCTTCCGATATACGCACAGCCTCAGCTATCTCCCTCACCTTCACTCGCCTATTGTCCAACACGATATCATGCACTTTTTCGTTGGTTTCGGGTGTGGTTGCGGTTTTTGGCACCCAGGCAGAGGGTGCTCTCTCTGCAAGTATCCGGCTTTAGGCAAGGCCAGACAGCGCACCTTAGGTAAATTCTTTTTCGACAACCTTATAGAGCTAGCGGAGATTAGCATTGGGGATATTATCAGCTTCCTCAATGCAACGGGGTGGATTTGAATAATCCTTATCCCTTTTTCTTCTTCTCTCCCCTAGTAGTTAACATCCGTTAGGTCTCTTGAGTTGTGGTAATAAAACGGCGCTTCTGCGCTAATTAAGTGTCGGCATGGTTTGCTGACACAACCACTCCTACCTACCTACCTGCACCCTGGCAGAAAACATCAATTTTTGCTGGTTGGAACGCTATCTCTGCGTCAGGCCGAGAACTTTTCACCTTGCCCTCGTATGTATGTTTCCAATAAAAATAAATCGAAATCGAAATGCAGAAAGCTATCTTAGTTGAGGAGATTATGCATTCATGGCTTGTTGCAGTATGGCGGGCGTACACCATTGCTGCATCCCGCAGCATGAGAGGTAGACCTCAATAATCTCAGCTGTTAACATGATCATTTTTTCGTAATCGTTACACCTATCGTCAAACGTCTGGCGGTCTATCTTGTCGTTTGCCTCAAATGAACCTTAATCAAGCAACATTAGCCCTATTATTTACAATACACATTGTATTCCTTTTTGCTAGCTTACAAAATAAATCGCACATTCAGCATACTCAAATGCATTAATATGTTTGCGTGCATAACAGAACTGTCATCATTATGACTGTGGCATAATAATTCCAATTGTCTGCTGCTACTGTCCCCGATTGCCTGTCAAAAAATTTCACTGTTCACCAGTTTGGTTATTAGTTCTGTTGGCTGGCACTTCGGATGTCACTGTTTGCCGCGCTAGCTTGGCTGTGCTGTTATTGTCGCTTCTGGTAGAAGCTGTTCGTACTCCAATTTTCCAACGATTCCAAACCAGCAGCTCCAACTCCTGTTGCTGTACGACGAGTGTCACTTCGTGTGTTTTATGTGAAATTTCAAGCATCTCCACACTCACTCACCGAGAGTTGCCTCTAATTACAAATCGAAAAACGTCGCCAGCAATGGAACGGATTGTCACAAAAAACAAAGTACGTACGCTTTATCCAACTGAAAATCAGTGTGATTGTATGAGATGTGTTTGGCGAGCAAAAAAATGTAGATACGAGTATATCAGAACAGAAAAGTTTCTCTGCCATACACATATCCGAGCGAATCCATATCCAAATCCAGATTCCCAGATCCCTTCAAAACGACAGCGACTACGTAACCTAAAAGTTTTCTACTGCACGCGCACCCGCGCCTCTTCCAGAAGAGCGGTACATGTTCGTTTAATTTTTAATTTTTTCTTCTCACCCTGGTTCGGCATTTATTTTTTGCTTGCTTCTCCACATCACTTTCGTATTTTGAGCGGTGAAGTTTGAAAAACACAGTTTTGGGACTAATAAATCAGGCGCGTTGTCATGCTTTCAACTTTTAATCAATCACCCACCACTCGGAGGCGGTTATCATCCCCCGCACATATAAAAACGGAGCAGGAAAAAGAACTGAAATGCCAAGTAGCATCCCGGGTCCAAAACAACCGACAGACATATCAAATTGTGGTAAGCGGAAACAATGCGAGTGGTGGCAGTGGATGGGTGGTTGGTTTGATTTCTCATCTCTTTCCGTTTGAATTTCCCCGATTTAGAAGTATATTTTGCTTTTCTTTTTTTCTTTTTTTTTGTCATCAGAAATATGTGTTCACACATTACATTCTGTGGTGTTAACAATGAGGTGGAGACCAATGACACCCTGGAAAGTAACAAACTTTGATGGAAGCTAGACGTTCTTGGTCCTTGGGACAGAATTGAAAAAATATAAATTGATTTAGTTTTGAATAAAGGATATTCCTAAGATGCGATAGTAATGTCAAATAATTTAAAAATTAGTTCAGTCTTCATTTTGCTGAATTGAGCTCTTCGAAAATCCATGGGAGCATTTAATGAAGGTCTGCAGATCCCATGCCCCGTGCACTGATTCCGGTGCAACAGAGACCAGAGTTGTGCACGATCTAAGTATCTTGTTACTGTAGATCCTAAAATTTAACTAAAATTAGCTGATGGACTATTTTTGTGGTCCAGGTTTCTTAGGTATAGACATTTCTTAATTATCCAGTAAAGTTCGTAGCTGTATTTTTCCTCGGTGTAACTACTGCAACAACACCGGCATTTGGTTTGCCTTAGTGACGAAGCGACCAAAATTGGGAGGCCTGCCGATATTTCCTGAGGTCAAACAGGTGAACCCCACAGGCGGATCAGTAGAAATGCAGTGAAGTGGAAGGTTTATGATCCCTTGAGTTCAGATCATAACCTTGCCGAAATAGAAAGAAGGAGAAGTTTAAAAATGTTGCTTAAATTTCAAGTCTTTCGAGTTTGTCAGTGTTGATGTTCATTTTGGTAAACAACTCGAGACATTGAAGCTTCACCACTCTCTAAATCGACACCCGAGGCCTTTATGGAAGTGTTGGTCTGAGGCGCATTTCCAATAAGCTGCTTACTGCTGATATGTGTAACAGCCTGTTTGACTCACCTGGCAAAGGAGACCGAGTCCTACACACTTTAGTCAACTCACTTCTCCAAACTAGTTAACTATGAGTTACAAATTTATTAAGAAGAAAATGGTTATCCTCTTTAGGCATTATAAAGCAGTCTCAGAGAATATTCGTCCTTCGAAATCATCGAGGCTAGCTTTTATGTGATATGAACATTCCTAAAAACTCGGCTTTCTTGACGTTTTCCTAATGCTAACGTAGCATCGACAATAGGAGTGCTTGGTGCTCGTGACAGATACAGTTTTTGGTTATGATATGTTGCAGCTGCTCGTAGCTACGTAAATCACCTCATTTTATATCGATTTGGGAAGCTTACCTAACACCCATTATTCTACAACTTACATGTATCTCGTTGAATCTCAGTAACCACTGTTTAACTATAAAACTCACGTCATCCACTGTTCATCATTACCACCCACAACTACCATACCCACACACGTCGAAAAAACAATTCTTTACATTCGCTGACACATCATAAACTCTACCACCATGTGATGGAGGGCAATAAAAACATCCTTTGCAAACATTACCCGGTGTGTAACTACAACTACCACTGAAATGAAAAACAATCGGCCCACCCACTCCCCGCCACCATGTCGATCGTTAATCATTCGGTTAAATGGCCATTAAATGTGTCCAATCCTGAGAGCGTCCAGCCATAGTCGAACAGCACCGTTGAGCAACGGCACCAACATCAACATCATATCTAACGGATAAGTGCCCATATTCATTGTCATTCATCAAAGGACTAATAAACTGCTTCAGAGCCCGGTTGTGGATGCGCGTACCCATGCAATGGTGCAAAAATTCATCGTCAAATAGTCGAATCCTTGTTTTTTTTAGGCCCTAGAGTGGTGTCCTTCTTTGCATACGGGGCTTTTACTGGAATGATGTCCACATTCATCGCAAAGTGTCGCTGCGACACAGTGAAGTGAACATCATGACTTAAATTACCATCATATCCTGTCGTATATCCTCGCAGTCCATTTATTCATCAGATGCATGTCGCCTGTGCTGCTACACACCGAACCGTTGCAGGAATCCATCATTCGGAGAGCACGAGGACTATGTATGAAGCCATTCTGCAGCCACCATCGCGTAAACAATTCAATCTGAATCCACTGACAATGCACACTAAGAGTGGCAGCGGCAACTACTCACAAGGACAGTCACATCCAGTTGAAGGATGGATATGATGGCATGCGGAAGTCCTTCGTTGGTGTGGTATGCATACGTCTCGCGTTATCATAACTTTTGGCAGTTTCAAACCCCCAAACCTCCTTTTGCAAAAAATAAAAAAATAAAAACAAATGTAACAATCACGTTCCGCAAAACACACAACCACCGCCAGGCTTAGAAAAAGCAGATCCTTTTTGAACTGTATCCGAGAGTTGATTCCCATTGTTGTGTGTGAATTATTTCCCGCATCGCGTTGTTTTGGATTCTTTTTTTTCCTTGCTCGTAAATAATTCAAAATTATTATTCATGGCTGAGTGTGGAGACTATGCATGATAAGTTCCAGTCGTCCAGAGTCGTCCAGTCCACTCGCAATCATCAGGACAAAATATGGATTCTGTCGCGTTCGAAATACTACTCGAGTGTGGGTTGATTTAGAAAAGGACACTTCGTCAAGAGAATGTAAAATTCTCAAAACAGAAAAATAAGATAAAATAAAAAATAGAAATTGTCCTGTGAGTGGATAACATCTTTGTTATTAGCTTTGTGGCTAGTTTAGTGAATATTTTGTTTCCCATAGAGCGTCCTTTTTGTCTATATGCGAGGGTGAATAGATATCACATCCACATTTCGGTTTGCTTGTCATATTTTGATGTTAGCTGCGAAATTTATGATCCTCTTCGGTTTGAATGTCCTTACACAGTGCTGTGTTGGGATATTTTCTATTTTTTTCTTTGTCTCTGTGGTAATTGAGCGGGCAGTTTGCTTGAAGGACACACAGAGTTGATGGAACGTTGATGGTTGCATATGGTACTGAACCGTCCTTTTTTGGTTTGGTTTTGTGTGGTCAAATGGCCAAAAGATAATTTAAGGAGCAAACGGATAAAGAGAAAAAAAAGGAAAGAAATTGTTTGTTTCTGTGGGTGGATTTATGGGTTATGGACATATTATTTGTGCAGACGGAGTTTTTTTTTTCGTTTTTGGCTTTTTAAGGGAAAGTTATGGTTATAGTTTCGTTGGGTTTGGGGATTGGTGTACGAATTCGTTCTTTATTTTCCAAAAATATATGTGGCGCTGAGGAGAAACTTTGAAACGTTGAGTTCGTCTTGAAGTTCGTTGAATTTAAGTATTTAATAAGGTTGATGTGGAGGTTAACTTGTATTAACTTCAACCATTTCACTAACCGAATATAGCTTTTTAGTTACTGCTTTTGGTGGGCGGATAAATCTCTAAAAAAAACCTCACAATTACTTCGATCTGAAGAGTTTGATTTTTTAATATCGAACCTCCGTTGATTTGACCCACTAAGCACCTTGAGCGCGTTGAACACAATCCAGTATTTTCCCTTTGAACTGGCCGCACACATACACAAAGCAAATGCCTTCTTCTTCTTCCTTTTTTGGCGAGGTTATGGCCTGAATTCAATGGATCATAACCCTCCCACTTCACTGCATTTCCACTGATCCGCCTGCGGGATAACCACATATGCCTACAGCTCTAATATTTTATTTATATATTTTTTTTATTTTATTTATTTATTTATTTGTATAGTCTTACACTGTAAGATACAATATCTTTTAAATTAGTGCAAGCTTCAGTATTACATGCAATACTAATAGTGAATATTTCCATCTGTGTACTAACTAAAAAGAAAAATTATATTGTAATAATAAAATAGAATTACAACTGCTAGATATAGAAAAATAAAAAAGGAAGCAAGGAATATGTAAACAATTCAAGAGGATAATAATATTAAGTCGGCAAGTTATTGCAATTTAGATTTAAATTCAAATTCAAATTCGACGCCTAATAAAATCAATCATCATCATCAAAGCATCTCCAAGTGCTGTTTTAGTCCCGTTTTAAACTGGGTTGAGCTGCCTATCATTCTGATAGCTCGAGGAAGTGAATTCCATAGCCGAATAGCGTTCACGAAAAATTGGCGCTCAGATACTAAAAACGAGTAGCGTACTGTAACAAGATCATAACTTCTAGTAGAGCGCAGAAAGCGAATTTTATGATAAAGGTAGGAAGGTTGACGCGTTTGCATTATATTGTGAAGCAGGGTTAAGGATCTGAAAGTAAAAAGGTTCTTGAGAGTGAGGCCATGGATTGATTTGGAAAAGGAGGAAATATGATCATACCTCCGCCGTCCACAAATATACCGTGCAACATTATTGTAAACAACATTAAGTCTTCTCATGTGGTCATAGTCGCAGTTGGAAAAGATTTCAGATCCAAACAATAAAACAGGAATAAGCAAGGTTTTAGCAAGTATCATCCTTGTTTTCAATGGAGTTATACGCTGAGCGGCCCATAGCATACGAAGACCTCCGTAAACCTTTTCTATAGTCAATCTTATATGATCATTCCACGTAAGCGTTTTGTTGAAAGTTATACCAACATTTTTTGCAGAATTGACGAACTCTATGGGTTCGTTACATTAAAATGTATCTGCGGAAAATACGACGTATTGGTGGAGGTCCTTGAGACTACCAGGCATTTTGACTTAGCCGGATTTAGGCAGAGACCAACTGACTGCGACCAGTTTAGTATCTTGTAAAGATCTTCATTCACTTCGCATGCCCCATTTTCAATCAGACCCAATGGGCAACTATTACATAGCTGAACATCATCAGCATACATGTGAATAGTACAGTGTAGTGAGAGTGAAGGGAGCTCATTTATATACAATGCGAAGAGAAGTGGGCTCAGTATTGACCCCTGAGGGACACCTCTATTTAATGGTAGGAAGGTAGATACGGAGTTATTAGCAACAACTGCCTGAGATCTTCTATATAAATATGAGGAAATTATGTTCCTAGAAGGTGACGAAAAATGGAATTGGTTCCTAAGTTTACTACATAGAATATTGTGGTTGACCGTGTTGAAAGCTTTGGAAAAATCTAAGAGAGTGAGAAATGTCACTTTGTCGTCATCATCAGCTTGTCTTATTTCTTCCACCACATTAATCAAAGCCGTAGTACAGCTATACTTAGGACGAAAACCGGATTGGTTGATGCAAAGCATATTATTGTTGTTCAGAAAATTACGCATCTGACGGTTCATAATCCTTTCAAGCATCTTGGATAGAAATGGCAAAATAGCAATAGGTCTGTATTTATTACTATTCTTGGGAACAGGTACGATTTTAATGAGTTTCCAAGCAGTCGGAAAAAAGCCAGTCATAAAAATCGTATTAAAAAGATGAGTTATGTACTTTAATGTATAAGGAAGAGTAGCTTTCACAAAAACTGGATGGATTTGATCAAATCCCACAGAATTTGACTTAACAGATATGCAACTTTCCAAAACGTCTGCTTTGTCAACTGCTATAAAACTAAAATCAGTAGAGAAACGTTCATCAGTAATGTAATACTGAGTACACGAAGGGGTCAAGTTATTATCAATACCTAAGGAGGAAAGAGAAGTAAAAATCTCATTCAACTTATTGCAGTCAATATTAAGGACATTTTTGTTAACACGTTAACTCATGCCGATATCTCTCAGATTTTTCCAAAGCTTACGTCCATTCAGAGAAGGATCTAGTCTTGGGGCATAATAGCGTTTTTTAGCTTCACGTATCTCGAATGTAACCCTATTCCTCAAAACACGGTATACGTTAAGAAGCACATCAAGTCTAAATCTCTTCCAAGCCGTATAAGCCTGATTGCGCTTAGCGATTAAGGAACTAATAACACCTGTAAACCAGGGGTGTTGTTTGGCTCTCACTGTCTTTGTTTTTAGAGGAACATGAGTGTTAAAAAGATGTTTGATATTATCTTGAATAAAAGACACTCGATCATCAACAGACGCCATGGCATATATTCGAAACCACTCGAATGACCTGAAATCTTCTTCTAATTGATTCATATTTATATTTCTGAAATCTTTAAAACTGTAACTTGTATCTGAAATAGCTGGTTCACACTGGTAAGTTAAATGAGTAAGGTCATGATGGGAAAAACAAGAAGCGGAGAGTTGATTGTAGTGAATAACACTGTTCAGATGACTCACAAAAAATACATCAAAAAGGGTGCTAGAATCCTTGGTAAAGTGAGTAGGGGTTGACGCATATACTGGGAGTAGACTTAGAGTGCTCATTCTGTCAACGAAGGACGAGTCCACAAGAATGTCACTATTATATTGTTTTGGTAAACAAAATCAATGTTACTGATATGATGATATTGGGGCATTCCGAATATCTGTCCGTTTGTACCACGGTCAGGCTAAACAGGTGGACGCATTTATTTCAGATTTCATTTTAAATTTTGAATATTTATTCTAGCTCATTCTTGAGGGTTCTTTACAATTTCCTCGAAAACGGTTCTAACGATTTTGTTCAAAAGCATGATCGCCATTTTTCCGAATGACATTATGGTTTGGACAGATGTATTATAGAACCACACCAAATACTCGTACCTGGCGATAAATAAATATAAAATTATACTGTCCAAGAGCGTGGAATAATTATGTCAACAATTTCCCAGGTTGCCTTATCTCTGTTTTGACGATTTGTCCTGCAAGATCAGCTGACAGGTAATTACTCTTTCCTTGGGCTATTTGAAGTCATAGGTTTACGTCAATAATCTGCAGACTATGTAGGCTTTAAAAGAGGACATTCGACAGGAGGTAGACAATTATATCGAGCAATAAAATGTAAAAACCCGAGTAAAACCCTATAATAATAAAATTAATGCTACACTTTTGCTCCATTTTTGTGCAATTTGTGCCTAGAATCTAAAAATCTTTATTTGCGTTAAACTGTTATTAAAAATCTTAGTCTCTGACGTCTAATTTGTGTAGGTCTTATTTTTTTAAATCTCCTTATAAACAACTTGCTGTGTTCACCGAAAAATTTGTACCTAATAGCACGACCTTTCTATTGCACTTTTTGCAAAAAGAAATCTCGTCAAGGTTTTCATTGTAAGCTTGTTTTGTCATGCAGTATCGGTGCCGCTGCTTATTGAAAAGGCACAGTGGTTTCACAAAGAAATGAAAATTGAGAATCCTTTTCAAGCTTCCCAGGGGTGAATGCACCCACATTTGACATTTATGGCGAAAAAGTAAGTGCCACGGACATTTATCTTACTGAATTTAAGCGGTTGATTTAAAGTAACGAATTCGCAAATTCTTTTCGTGGGCGCTGTGGCGTAAGTGGTTAGTGTGTCGGATCACTACGCATGAGGTTCCAAGTTCGAATCCCAGAAAAACACCAAAAAGTTTTTTCACGGTCCCACCTCTCGCGAGCGTCTGACAAACATCCGAGAGTATTGTTGTTACGAAAAAGCTTCTCAAATCGCCGTTCAGATTCGGCATTAAACTGCAGGTCCCCTTCCATTCGTGTGAAAATATAACGCACACAACATGAGTGGTTGCGAGAAGCTAGGCCCTGGCACTTTCAAGAGCTGTTGCGCCAAATATTTGTTTTGTTTTGTTTGAATTCACTTCTGAACAAATTTATAATTCGGACGAGGTGGGCCTGAAAATCATTACCGTCTAGAGCACTTGTAATACAGTAAGATAAATCGGTTGCGGGACATAAATCTATCAAAAAAGGGAGGGTTTTTGGTTCACCCTGTTATCAACTCTCCACAACATAATTTTGATAGCTAGCCCCAATCACTGAGGAGAGGAGACGAGTTTATCGAGTGAGGCAGTCGAAGAAGAACGGCGAAACGCGACGAATGACGAAGAGGAGTTCAAACCGAGTTGCAAAGACCCTTTACAATTTTTCATTTCCCTTAATTCATCTAAGCTTTTGTTTTGTAAATTTAAATACCCTTTTGATGCCTACCAATTTTTATTTATTTTATTATTTTTTCTTTATTAATGATCAACCAAAGGGAACCAAAATGCCTTATGCAAAGGTGGAAAAGAGATAATAAAAAAAAAAAATGCCAACAAATATATATAAATAAAAATGAAATACTGTTCGTTGGTCATCGCATCACTTGAGAACGGCTAGACCGATTTGGCTCATTTTTTCTTTAAAATGTTCGTAATAGTCCGGATAAGGTTTTTACGGAAAGAAAATATCGAAAAGTTGCCCGGACAATTGGAAAATTCGAAAATAACTGAAAGTGTGCACCTATGTTTGTATGCTATGGACTCCGAAACCACGAAATCGACTGAGCTCAAATTTTTAGGCAATCTTCGGTATTGGCTCTAAAGTATTCCTATGAAGTTTGGTCAAAATCGGTCGACTACTTTAGTGTCATAGTACTTCAGTACTAATAAACTGCTCCCTTGTTAGTCGCAGCAAAGCACGTCCATCGGGTACCATCGGTCCAGCAGTTTGCCACCTACTTTAGTCTTATAGTACTTTACTACTATTTTTTTTTATATATGTAAATATTTACGGTTGAATCACTTACCCACTGTTGGCCGGCACAAAACTGTTCTCTACCAAACTTAACCCCAGGCGTCTGCCTGACAGTTGTTTTCTTTGTTGTTAGGCGAAGCAACGCTCGCCGGGTACCCGCTAGTCAAAGAATAAAAAGTATGTACTAGAGTAGGTACCCAAACATAATGTGAATATCTCAGATGTAACAACTCACAAGAAACAATTTTTTTTTTATTTTCTGCATACAGAATGATAAAAATTAGACTCCTAAGAATCAATATTATTACTTTGGGTTATAAAATATGATATTTTTTAAACTCATCAAGACTCATAGACTCGAGCTGCCGAACGTTGGTCTCCAGCGCATTCTTAAGACTAGACGAGTGTACAGTGGAAGATAACTTCGTGGTTACAGGAGTATATGAAATGGTACAAGTAAACCTTTTCTCCGCAAAGAAGATAGGAATTGAAACTGAGAAAAATATACATAGGCGTACGAGAAGGAAAAACCTTAAAAAGAAAGATAAGATTTCTGACGTTAAGAACTTTTTAAAAGACCGGCTAAGAAAATTTAGATGGAAAGGGTTGACATAAACATATCTCTTGAGGAAGTAAATAAATCAGATACAACTTGTTTCGGAAACCGATGGAACAACCAGAAAAAAGTGCGCACACATATGTGAAGAAAGCCATAATTAAGCTTTTAACTAAATTTGCACGAACATTAACAGGTAAACATTATTTAAGTAAATTCTAGGTTAGGAGAGTGAGATAAGTTCTAGGACTAATGCCATTAATATGTGCTTCCCAGGACAACGTCTCATCGATCTTAAAACCAAGACATTCCACGCACCTAGAATAAGGTCTTAAGACTTCATTAAGATTGGTCAAACGGCATGCGATATCATATGAAAACACCAGCGTTTTCACTCAGCTGAGGCCTACCAACTCCTACTCTCAACCTCCACGCGGTGACAGCTGGGTGCCTAGTACCTTAAGAAAGGGGTAACCAACCCCGTTTAGAGGATTCTTGCCGGCAGCAGATAAGAGAGGCGGGGGAAGAGTGCTCTCTCATAGAGCATTTCTTCCTGTTCCAGGCGGCAGCGGACGAATTCCCTAAACGGAGTCCACGGTGGCGTCTATAGTCCCAGTTAGGTTGAACTTAGTGAATAACTTGCGCGAGCTGCTTCGACGTATTCGGATCACAGGTCGGTAAGGTATTTACAATGTTGGTCAGGACCTTGGAATAGAGGTGGTAGCGGAGGAGCCCTTAAGGGCCCAATTAAAGGAACTGGCCCTCCAGGTTGGGAGCTGTGCCGTTGGGGTAACTTCCCTACCACGTAAGAAACCTATGGTTCTAAAACAACCAAAAGCCTCGGATAAGGACGACTCAACTGATGACGACGCCAGCAAACTAAATAACGGCAACGACCTTCGGATATGTAAATGGAATGTTATGTCCCTTTACAGACCACGTGCAGCCGAACAACTAGCAGAGGCCCTAGACTGCTATAAAGCAGATATTACCGCCAATCAGGAAGTGCGATGGGATGGGCCGGGCAAAAAGAGGATGAAAAACTGTGGCAATTATTACGGTGAATGCTACAAAGGCAACAGGCAACGCTTATTCGGATGCGGATTTGTTATACGCGGCAGACTTAGGCATGAAGTCTTAAGCTCCTAACACGTGAGCGAGCATATTATGACTATCCAGATCAAGGCTAAATTCGCTAACATAAGCTTAATATGTTCTCATGCCCCCACAGAAGAAAAGGTCCCTCCTTGCCATCAAAGATTGTTTCTACGAGCTCCTCGACAAAACATACGAGCAATATCCTAAATGCGACGTTAAAATCGTATTGGGCGATTTTAACGCCAAAATAGGTAAAGAGGACGTCTCTGGTAGGGCAGTCGGTAAGCATAGCCTACACGACACCACGTCTGATAACGGACTAAGGCTAATTGAATTCGCTGTGGGTGAAAATGTCACCATAGCAAGCACATGGTTTCCTCATCTCGATATTCATAAGCAGACATGGCGGTCCAATTATCATGTAACGATCAACCAAGTTGATCATATTTCGATCGAAGCAAGGCATGCCTCCAGTATTCTGGATGTACCTTTTTTATTCGCTAAAACCATTTTGGCCGCTTCCGCCTCAATGCTTGCAAACGCGCCGGTGACAGCCCGCTGAGTTCTTCCGATAATGTCTATATCGTCGGCGTATGCAAGCAGTTGTGCAGGCTTGTGATAGATTGTGCCTCCGGTGTTGGCTTGTGAGTTCCACACAATCCGTTCAAGTACAATATTAAAGAAGTCACATGACAGTGCGTCACCTTGTCTAAAACCTTTTTTGACATCAAAGGTCTCGGTGAAGTCATTACCGACCTTGATGGAGCAGCGAGCGTTCTCCATCGTCATCATGCACAGACGGACAAGTTTGGCAGGGATGTCAAAACTAGACATGGCTCTATAAAGCTCTTCTCTATAGATGCTGTCATAGGCGGTCTTGAAATCGATAAAGAGGTGCTGAGTATCGATTTGGACTTCTTGTGCTTTTCCAGGATATGCCGGAGTGTGGAGATGTGATCGATGGTTGACTTTCCTGGCCTGAAACCGCACTGATAGGGTCCAATCAGGCTGTTAATAAAAGGTTTCAGGCGTTCACACAATATCGCAGAAAAGATATATATATATAAGATACTAGATGTTGAGGAGGCTGATAGTTGGCGCAGCTGAGGGGGTCTCCTTTCTTGTGGATCGGGCTGAGATTCCATTCATCAGGCATACACTCGTCTGCCCAAATCTTAGAGATGAGTTGGTGTATGCACTCTATCAGTTCATCCCCAGCTGCCTTGAAAAGTTCGGCCGGAAAGCCCTCAGGTCCACCAGCCTTGTTGAATTTCAGCTTGGATATTGCTATCCTCGCTTCGTTTTGGTCAGGTGGACGAAAATTTTGACTATCATCGTCCATGTTGAATGGTTCATTCTGCCTGACAGCGGGATGTTGGTCTTCGTCGCCGTTATACAGTCTGCAGAAGTAGTTTTTCCATATTCTCAGCACCGACTGTGATTCTACTACGAGGTTTCTATTTTTATCTCTACAGGTTTTTGTACGGGTATTGCTTCTCTGACACGTTCTTTTTACCTTTTGGTAAAACTTCCGTACTTGTTCCTGGACTATAAACTCTCGATATTTGCGAACGCGCGCTTCTCATGCTCTTTTTTCTTCTTTTGGAGAAGCCATGTTCTTCCCTTCTCTTTTGCTCGTAAAGCTCGCGAGCGGTTATCGTCTTCCGCTGCAGCGCCGCTTTAAATGTTTGCCTCTGGTTTTGCGGCATGCACTCGCCGGCATTCTTCGTCAAACCAGGGGTTTCGCGGTAGTGGGCGAGCGAGACCCAGCACATCAGTCGCGGCGTTTCTGATGGCATGTTGGCAGCGTTGCCACTGACTTTCGGCACTTGATGCTGGCGGCATAGGGTTGATTGAAAGATTTCAGGATAAGCGTTCAGCGGAGAGTCTGGCGGTCTCTATCGATTGTAGCTTTTCGACGTTAAACTTTCTCACAGTGATTCTTCTTTGTTGCTCAGTTTGGGATAACCGCATTCGTACCTTGACTACAACAAGGTAATGATCCGAGTCTATGTTGGCCGCTCGGAAGATCCGGACATCCAGAATACTGGAGGTATGCCTTACGTCGATCGCATGATCATTGGACCGCGATTTCTGCTTAAGATTATCGAGATGAGGAAACAATGTGCTTGCTACATTTCGCTCCACAGCGAAATCAATTAGCCCTAGTCCGTTATCAGACGTGGTGTCGTGTAGGCTATGCTTATCGACTGACCTACCAAAGACGTCCTCCTTTCCTATTTTGGCGTTAAAATCGCCAACTACATTTTAACGTCGTATTTAGGAGATTGCTCGCATGTTTTGTCGAGGAGCTCGTAGAAACAATTTTTGGTGGCAGTGGGGGTCCTCTTCTTCTGTGGGGGCATGAACACATAATAGGCTTATGTAAGCGAATTTAGCCTTGATCGGGATAGTCATAATACGCTCGCTAACGTGTCGGAAGCTTAAGACTTCTTGCCTAAGTCTGCCGCGTATGACAAACCCGCATCCGAATAAGCGTTGCCTGTTGCCTTTGTAGCAATCACCGTAATAGATGTCATGGTTTTTCGTCCTCTTTTTGCCCGGCCCATCCCATCGCACTTCCTGGATGGCGGTAATTTCTGCTTTATAGCAGTCTAGGACCTCTGCTAGTTGTTCGGCTGCACGTGGTCTGTAAAGGGACAGATACCACTGGGAGCAGCTAAAAACTTGCTTGTAAGATTTGTACCTCCATCAATCATTTCTGTTTTACTCACCTCTAAATTCAGCTTCATCGCCGCTATAATCAAACGAAGTATGCTCGGACTGTCGAAACCTTTCAACCGAGCTGCTTGAACTCATATATTTCTCGCTACTCTTTATAAATATATATGTTATTTACGAATCAAGGTGAACCACACAGGCAGATCAGTAGAAATGTGGTGAAGTGGGAGTGTGGTGATCCCTTATTTTCGGATTATAGCCTCGCTGATAAAAGGAAGAAGAAGAAGAAGTTATGTACGAATCACTCTCCTTCGAATCAATCAACTATCTCATGTTCGATCTGATAATGTCTAATTATAACGGTTAACGTTAACTCTCCTCAACATTTATGGTTACTAAAGAAGATAACAAATTTGCAGATGGGTTGAAATAAATTAGTGTTTTGTTTAAAATGATTTCCTTTTAGGTTAAATATATTTGTTCTTTGGTTAAACATATTTGCTAAAAGGTTAAACATATTTGCTCTGGGTTATTGTTAATTGCTAAAGCGCGAAATATATTTGTATTTGGGTTACACTTATTTGCTGTTAGGTTAAATAAATTTGCAAATGCTATATTCTGTTTTTAGGCCATTTCTTAATGTTATAGTGGTCACTTGTAGCTTTGCTAGTCCACAAACAAAGAAAACAGCAATATTTTATGAAACCTCCCTGTAGTCCAAGTAACACAGGTAACATTTCTAGGTTAGCACAAACTATCCATTCGTATTCTGTATACTTGATTAAGTCTAAGACTATGAGTATGAGCTCAAAACGATATTTGGATAACTATGCTATACTTGTGCCGCCATTGCTAACTATAATTAACACATCCTTAGCTTTGTCTCAATTTCCAAATTCATGGAAGAAATCTGTAGTGACGCCAATTGAAAAAGTTGCAAATACGAAATTATGTGAAAACTATCGTCCTATTAATTCTATGCCTCTGTGTGAAAAAGTGTTCGAAAAAATTGTTTTTAAACAACTTTGTGAGTACTTTGAAAAATATAACCTAATAGTGGACATACAATCTGGCTTTAGAAGAATGCACTCGTGCGAAAGTGCAGTGAACTTAGTTGTAGCCAATTGGAAGGAAGATATTGCGGAAAGAAAACGTGTGTATTGTGTTTTCTTAGACTTAAAACGTGCATTCGAAACAATCGATAGATCAATTTTGTTAGAAAAATTAGAAAAATATGGTGTTAAAAGCAATGAACTCAAATGGTTTCGTTTGTACTTGACAAGAAGAACGCAAGTCGTAAAAGTGAACGGTGAAACATCGGTTGAAAAAGAAGTCTCACTTGGTGTACCACAAGGCTCGGTATTAGGAACGCTTCTATTCCTAATTTATATTTACGATATGCATTATGCTGTTAAAAATGGAAGAATTGCGCTATTTGCGGATGATACAGTTATTTATGTAACCGGCAAGGACAAAGAAGATTGTCAGCGTAGGATGTAAGAAGACCTTGAAAGAGTCAATACATGGTTAAAACAAAATAAATTAAAACTCAACGTCAGCAAAACAAAGCAGATAATGATAAACGGACAGCAAGGCGAGGACACAAGCCTAATAATTGACGGCGAAGCTATTGAGAGGGTCGACGAGATAAAATATTTAGGTATAATTATTGACAGTAAACTCAGTTTCGCAAATCATGTTGACTATATATGTAAAAAAATTGCTAAAGAAATAGGTTTTTTAAGGAGAATTAGGAATGAGGTTTCTACATTAAGTGCAATAAAGATTTTCAATGTGATAGTTAAGCCACACTTCGAGTATTGTTCAACTGTTCTTTTTTTATGTAACGATACAATGATACGAAGGCTGCAATTACTACAAAATAAAGCTATGCGGTGTATTTTAAAGTGCAATAGATATGTGTCCATTAATGTTATGTTAAACACGTTGAAATGGTTGTCCGTTAAACAAAGAATTGTAATGAATGTATTAGTTTTCGTGTATAAGATTAAATATAACTTAATGCCAAAGTATCTATCAAATTATGTAATGTATATTAGAGAAGTACAGCCATATTCATTAAGAAATATGCATGACATAAGACTGCCAAATTTATTAAGTGCTAAATCACAAAATTCACTGATATATAGAGGATTTAAGTTATTTAATGAACTGCCTAATAATGTGAAAAATGAATTAAATTTGAAAATATTTAAAAAAGCAGCCATTGAATTCGCAAGACAGACTTATTAAAAATATATATATTATGAAATTGTTTTTTTTTTTTCCTTTTCTGTAAAACTGTACCGTAAAAATATAATTATAATAACATGTAATACAATTGTAAATTGAATATGAATGGCTTTCAAAGCCAGTTAATAAAAAACTATCTATCTATCTATCTATCGCATGTTTGCATACGTTTCTTTTGAAATAACAATAGGTATCGACGGGTATTTGTTGTCGTTATGAAGCAATATGGCTTTTAACCTGGTCTTAGAGCCATCAATGAAAAGTCTTCATTCGTTTTAATGATATGGATTTCCTACGTCCTCCATTAATCCAGTGATACGTAACCAACTCAAAGTGAACGTACGAGGAAAACGTTAAACGTCATAACTCAAAAACGTGACGTCTCAGAACGCCTTTATTTTTGAAAAATTTACTTCGAGTATATTTGATGGGTACAATTCGAAATAAGTGATATAAGTCATATTAGAAAAAACGTGTCACACTGTGTTACTGTCCGATCAAGCTGTCCGTTCCACCATAATTGAAAAACATTGTTATTTCTTAAAAGATTTGTATATTGTATTGGCTGACTTTGAAAAGGCATTCAACAGACAAGCACGAGATCTGATATGGGAGGCGTTAGTTAAGTCATCGAGGGGTTCCAGAAACGAAGATGATCATGGACGTCTATGAAGGGGTGTACGTGTACGAAGGAGGAGAAGGAGGCAAGAAAAAGATGCCCCGCTGGAGTAACCGAAGAGTTCCCAATCAAAGCTGGGGTACACCAGGGAAATGTCTGAATGGCACAGTGCTTCCCAAGTGCGAAAACTTCAAATATCTGGGATCTATGATTAATAGCGAAACAACCTGTGATAACGACATCTATCATCGCGTAAGTGTAGGGTGGATGAAGTGGCGGGAGAACTCCGCAATCTTCTGTGATTGAAAAATCCCCGCTAACTTGAAAGGAAGGCTCTGTACTGCAGTTGTGCATACAGCGCTCACATACGGTTCATAATGTTGGAAATTTTACGAAAAGTGTGGGAGTAAATTTACGGCACCTGAGATGAAGATGTTTCACATGATAGCAGGAGTGGCAAAGATTGATCGAATAAGAAGTTCGAAGATCCGTGGAAACCTACACGTTAAAGAAACCATCTCATGAAAAATAGAGCGCGACTGGCTCAGCCAGTACTACCACGTTTGAAAAAGAGATGATTTGAACCCTGTTAAAAAGGCAATATCAGTAACGTTCCGAAGATATCGCGAAAGAAAGCCACGCCTAAAAACTCCTGGATCACACAAATACAACAACACAACCATTTGGACTGCCTCAGTAGTGAAGCGATCCAAAATCGGAAGGCCTACCGATATTTCCTGAGGTCGAACCGGCGAACCCCACAGGCGGATCAGTAGAAATGCAGTGAAGTGGGAGGTTTATGATTACTTGAGTTCAGATCGTAACTTTGTCCATATACGTATGAAGAAAAAGAATAAATAGTTCTTCTTCTTCCTTTTTTATCAGCGATGTTATGATCCGAAAACAAGGGATCACAACCCTCCCACTTCAACGCATTTCTACTGATCCGCCTGTGGGTTTCGAATAAATAATGTTTTCCATAAATAATAGTATGTCCCTAGACCGGCTTCCAAGACGTGCCATGCTTGCGGTGCCATCAGGTAGACGATCCCTCGGTAGGCCTAGAAATAGATGGTTGGATCAAGTCCGACCCGACATCTCTTCTGGAACCGTCTAGGGATTCCCCTTGATGAGTTGGAGGGTTAATGGCGGAGGGTCGAGAAGGATGGAGAGTCCAACTGAGTATCTTACCCCCGCGACCCTCATGAAGGATTAGCGGCATTGAAAATGTATGTATGTATGTATTAAAAAAATATTTAACGCTGTAGCTTTAATAGAAACTAACAGATGGTCCGCGCTCTACTTTATGTCCATGTTTTTCTTTCGTTATATAGAAACAGAAAAGTTATAGAGAAGCACACCAAGCTGTATAAATATATTGCAAAGTACAGAAGAGTTCCGAATATCTCGTTCAAATTTACAATTAATTCGCACTGCAATCATTTTTTAGAACTGGTATACTAAAAAGTATCATTATGCACATTTAGTAGTTGGTGTCTCCTCACCAAAGCAAAGAGTCTCTAAAACTGTGAACCTTTCTTTCTGTCAGGGCTCGCGCCTTCTGTGTGCTCAGTCGAGACATAGGTGTCACAAATCCAAGGTTGGTGACATAGTATTGAAGTGGATATCATTTTAGCTGAAATACATAAGCACAGCAAACAGCAACTGCAGCGACAGCCTTAAGTCCTAAATTGGCTGTTGCTGTTTAGTGATTAGATTTCAAATCTAAGATCCTGAATATTTACATACATACATTCTTAATGGCCCGCTAATCCTTCATAAGGGGCGCTGGGGTAGGACGATCAGGTTCTTCTCGATTGTCCGCCATTAACCCCAGCTTATCAGGGGGAATCCCTAGACAGCTCCAGGAGATATGCCGGACTTGTTCCAGCCATCTATTTTTAGCCCTACGGTCTAGCCGCAGTTATGACACGTCTTGGATGCCGGCTTGGGGGCATACGCCCTACGTGACTAAACCATTGAAGCATATATCGTTCCGTTTGGAGAAGTAGCTGCTCAGCATTGGGCGTACTCTGGTGTTGCGCACTTGAACACTATGAATTATTCCAGCAACATCACGAAGGAACTTCATTTCCGCGATCTTATTCCTTCGGTCACTACTCAAATTTCATGAACATAGGGGAGACTTGGAACGTATACCGAGTTAATGGCCGATAATTTAGCTTGAACACAAAGTTCGACCTCCCATTTAACAAATTGACCAAGTTCTGTCAAAATTGATCCAGCCTGACCAATTCTTCGGGATAGCTCGGCATCGCTCTTTCCATCACTCGTGAATGAGACCTCGAGGTACTTAAACTTATCCACATGCTTTAGTGGGACTCTGCTAACATGGAGAGTGCACTTAATGTGCGTTTTGGAAACGACCATTACTTCCGATTTGTTCCAGAATCTTCACAAACGGCTAAACGAATATTTTCCTTTCTTTAATTTTTTAGCGCAATTGAGGAAAACTTGTTGAGATCGTTAAATAACATACATTTTTGTTTATTAATTTATTAACCCTATTCATATGTATGTATCTTTCTACATATTTGGCACAACAGCCCATCAAAGGTCTGGGCATAGCTTCTCACAACCACTCGTTGTGTGTGTTATATTTTTTGCACGAATGGAAGGGTGCCGTATTCGAAGGGCAGTTTCTATTTTTATTTATTTTATTTTTTTAAAGTTTTCTCATTACAGCAATACTCTGGGATGTTTGTCAGATGTTCGGAAGAGGTAGGACCGTGAAAAAAACGTTTGGTGTTTTCTCAGATTCGATCACTGAATCTCTCGCGCAGTGGTCTGAGACACTAACCAGTGCTCCACGGAGTCAACAACTACATATTTACTCAATCCCAATCCGGATTATTCAATAACAAAGCACCCCTTGAAATAATTACTTCAGATTAACGCGATATTACTGTGTAATGCTAATCTTTACTCACGTTTTTTTTTTTCTAAGCAAATTCTTAAGTTCTTATAAGAAACCTTTTTTTATTTTAATAAGAGAAAGGAATTTGAAATAAATATCTAAGAGACCACCTTGCATTGGAAAAAAAAAACTCTTAGAAGAAAGAATTCATTACCAAATCATTCCGTAGTTACAGGTGGATTTCATTCCAATTGGATTTCTCCATTTAAAGAGAACATCTAATAATGGCAGGTGAACAATCTAATCAAGACCTAAGAGATACCCTAATTTCTCTTAACGGCGAAACACACACCATAACATTCCACTACTCTAGCAAAACTCGCCGGCAGTAGTGTGCGTACCGAACCACTACAACTTCACCAACTGTTTCTGCAAATCACCACCCAAAAAAGTGCATCACTTACTCGAGCCACATATACAAGTGCATTTTGAAATTCTCCAAAACACTTGCAAAAAGTAAGAGTAATAAAAGAGAATATCGTTATTTCTTCTTGTAATGTGGATATATTGCACACGGGGTCCAGTCCCGTAGAGTGTCAAACAAAACCCCAAAACGGATTTCATTCCCCGTCGACTGGTGTGTCGTCGCTAAAGCGTCGTCAGGTTCGTCCAGTGTGTTGTGTCTTCCGATCAATATAATATTTTGCTCTTTCGTGTGCCTTGTGTTCTTGCGAAATATTTGAGTTGCCACAAAACGCATTCGGAACGGTATTCCAATTCGGTGTGATTCCCTCGCGTTTGTCGGGGCGGCGCGCGGAAAAAAGTCGCAAAAAAAAAGAACTCCAAGCTTTCTGTGCGAAGTGCATGCTTAGTGTTGGTTTTTTTGTGCTTACCGCTGTGGGGGTTGAAAGAGAGCAAACAAGTGCGTGTGTTGGTATGTAAACAAAGAAGAATCCGAAAAAAATAAAAGGATATCTGTTTTTTTCTGCTGACGAATGAGAGAGGGGCAGCTAGAAAGAGACTTTTTTGACAGTACACTCGTGTTGATTGACGGAAAAGTTCACAGGTGAAGAGAGTGTGTTAGTTTTTGTTATTGAAGAGAAGAGCAAAGAGTGGGTCGGTGTTGGGTTGCACGCACTTTTAACATAAAACCACCCACCCGCACTGAAAGTTACCACTCCTCTCTTAAGACCATTGCGTGGGTGGTGGGTTGCTTGCGCGCCAACGAGGAAGAGCATAGGGGAAAGTGTTAATTTATAACGCAACAAGGCCATACGGAAAAAGAGAAAGAATCACGCAAAACGGAAATTTCCGCTTACCGGCTTTTTTTTCCGTTTAAAGGCAAAAGGAATTACACTTTTTTTTTGTGCCGGTGACGATTTTTCAATTCAGCCCCCATACAGAACAAACAACAACACACATTTCGAAGCGAAGTTGGTTACAGAAGGGATGGTGAATTGAGTGTGGTTTTCTGCTCTACCCTTCCTCCTGTTGTTAAGGGAATTTTCTGGAAGAGGAATTGTATTTCGGTGCGTAAGGCATAAGCTGTCTCCGTGCTTCATTTTTTTTAATGGTTTTTCATGTGTGTGTGTTCATTTTTGGCGGGAAAAATTTCGGGTTTCCATAGATTTGTTGTTGGTTGCCATCGTATCGTCGTGTGGTGAAAATTTTTTTTTTATTTTTTTTATTTTTTGTGCTCACGTGTTTAGTGCGTTTATTGAGTGTAATGTGTCTGAAAGATAAAGTGTGAACGACGGCTATTTATAAAGTGCATTGTGAATGGCATGAAGATAGTGTTTTTGGCGGTAAAATAAGGCAGTCCTTTGGGTGAGTTTTTTTTCTTTCTTGCTGATCTCGTCAGATGTACATATGAACAAATCTATCTATTCCCTACATCATTTCCATTAAAAGAAACGATTTCCTGTCAAAACATTAGCTACGGTGTCGATTTGGGCGCCAATTAATAGCGTTTCAGACTGATCGGTCTAAGGACTTTTGGGAGAGTGTGCGATGTTTTGCCTGTTTTGGGTATAAAGACCACTCTCACCTCGCTCGAGACACCCTTTAAGAATGCAGGAGAGATTTTGCCATATAACACTGAAGGCCGTCTGGGGTTCTGCCGAAAATTTTTTTTTTTTTTTTTTTTTTTTTTTTTTTTTGCGCCTGGAGGTGCAGGAATCTTCAAAAGATACCAATGGTCTGTACCATTCAGAGAGGCACTATGAAGAACCGGCTGCGGTTTTTTCATTTTTGTGATGACTACGACTAAGTTTTTTTTAAGTTTTAAGGTTTTCCTTACGGCGCTAGGTCGAAAGGTCTTGTTCTATGTAGTCGGCGCTCAAGGTTTGTCACGTCCATAGTACGGATTATTTCATTATTGCAGTAAACATGAAGATGGGTACGAAGTTTGCGAGCAAAGTTTGTTACTCCGTTCCTCACGGTAGCAATTCCTAGATCTCTGTGAATATCACTATTTCTTTTATACCAAGGAGCATTCACGATTGCTCTTAGCATTTTATTTTGAAATGCTTGCAGTAGATCCATATTGCTTGGTTTGGTACAACCCCAAAGTTGTATACCATATGTCCAAGACGGTTTTAGCACTTGCTTATACAGAAGCAGTTTGTTGTATACGCTTAACTTCGAGTATCTTCCGAGTAGCCAATACATTTCTCTAAATCTGATTTCGAGCTCTTCGCGCTTCTTTTTAACGTGTGGTTTCCACTTAAGTTTTGCGTCTAGGGTCATTCCTAAATATTTTGCCTCGTTTGCGTAAGGTATTTGTACCGAGTTAATGGATATAGGTAAGTTGTTTATCTTTCTTAACGTAAAATTGACATGCGTTGATTTTGTCTCATTGAGGACTATTCGCCAGGTTTTTGTCCATTCGCATACATTGTTCAAAGTTCGTTGGAGTTTTCCCGTTGATGATTCGACTGACTCATCCGTTACGAGGATAGCCGTGTCGTCTGCGAACGTTGCTACAACGGTCCCTTCATCTTGTGGTATATCTCTTGTGTAGAGCAGGAACAGGATTGGACCGATAACACTTCCTTGTGGAACACCGGCGTAGATTTCTTTGAAATCCGAATATTCACTCCCGTGTCTAACACCGAAAAGTCTGTTTTCAAGATAAGATTCCAATATTCTGTACAACTTTTCCGGTAAGATTACCCTTAGCTTATACCTTAGGCCATATTTTGTCGAAGGCTTGCGATACGTCGAGAAAAGCGCTAGAGCATATTTGTTTCCCTTCTAGAGCTTTTGCAATCTCGTTCGTTATTCGATACACCTGATCGATTGTGGAATGTTTGACCCGAAACCCGAATTGATGATCCGGGATCAAGTGTCTTTCTTCAATTACTGGTTGCAATCGTTTCAGCAGAAGTTTCTCGAAGACCTTAGATATTATTGGCAGAAGTGAAATGGGTCTATATGATTTCTTGTCATTTGCACATTTCCCCGGTTTTGGAACCAAAATAACTTCGGCGACTTTCCATTGCCTTGGGACATATAATAGTCTTATGGAAGCATTTGTAATGTAGAGCAACCTAACCAGCACTTTTTTCGGTAGCTCTTTCAAAATTTCGCCTGTGATTAAATCATATCCCGGAGCCTTGTTATCTTTCAATTTTTTTATTGTCATTCGAAGTTCGGACAGGGATACGGTTTTTACTCTAAAGTTGTCGGGTGCCATATTATCATTCGGATCTTCGATCAACGGTTGTCCATCGAACGGCTTGAACGTTTCCTCTAAGTGATCGGCAAATAATTCTGCTTTCTCTTTGTCTTCTTTTGCCCATTCCCCGTTAGCTTTCCTAATTGGCGGCGAGTGCATTACAGGTTTCCTTATGGACTTCAAGGCTTTCCATAGAGAGTAGTTTGAATACTTATCAGCGGTCAGACCTTCGAGGTAAGTAGAAGTCTCGTGATTTTTTAGGTCCTGCATCACTTTTTTAAGCTTGTTACAAAGATGGTTCAGATAAGTTTTATCCGGTGGCGCGCGGGATTGTTGCCATCTCTTGCGCGCTCTCCTCTTTTCTCGTATGAGGTCTTCGATTTCAGGCTGGTATTTGTCTTTATTGTTCCGTGCTTCTGTCTTTCGCAAAGGAGTGTTTTTCCACGCTGAGCTCTGAATGGCTTCGACGAGTTTGTCGATTTCTTCTTCTATTTCGAACGATGTCTTTAGCGGTACAGTTAAAGCAACATTTTCCTTGCAGTCTCTTCTGAAAGCGTCCCAGTTAGTTGTGTTACTAGTTAACCTAGGCGGTCCTTCTTTTTTTACTAGACTTCCACCTATTTTCAGAGTGACTGCCGAGTGATCAGAGCATAGATCATAGCATTCTTCGATTTCCGTCAAATTTTTAGTTAACCCTTTTGCGATAAAGAAGTCGACGAGGTCAGGGATTTTATTTTTGTCAGTTGGCCAATAAGTTGGCTTTCCTGTCGAAAAAAAGTTCACCGCACGTTTCATGCTGGCTTTGTACAATAATCTGCCTTTTGTCGAATTGTATCTTGATCCCCAGAAAGTGTGTTTCGCGTTAAAGTCACCACCTAAGACAAAATTAGGTCGGAGTGAGTCAAAGAGACGAGCGAGGTGGTCTTCTACTAGCTTATATCCCGCCTCTCGCATTTTCCGAAGGATGATTCGCATGGTAATCGCTGTAGCCTTTTATTTTGGGTCTAAGTCCCTTTTTTAAGTGCGTTTCCGCTACCAAACATATATCAATGTTATTTTTCAGTAGAAACACTTCTAACTCGTCGATTTTTTTCAGAAGGCCGTTTGCGTTCCACGTTAGTATCTTAAGTAGCTGTTTCATATTCATGTTTTTTTTTTGATTGTCTTGCGAGGTTTGAACTCGAGCTTGCTCAATTTGTCAAGTATAATTTTATTAACTTTAGTTTGCTCCTCAAATTTTTCCAATATAATGGTAAATATTTGGCTAACCGGATCTGTTGTAGCTGATTTTAATTTGTTTTCGTTTGACGCGACTTGCGCGTACGATCTCGCGTCAACCTGTGGCGGTTTTTCCGCTGCACTTGGGCCAGCGACGTTCTCTTGCGCAATTTTTTTATTTCCCTTTATCGGTCGCGTCGTTTTGACTGGCTTGGCGGTCTTAGGCTTATCGGTTTTACGATCTCTAAAGCTTGGGTTCGGGTGTATCGGTTTCTTGAGAGTATCGCGCCTTTTTTGAAGCTCCTTTGCTACTTCACAACCTCGATAGTTTGCTGGGTGCTTGCCTTTGCAGTTTATGCAGGTCACCGGAGCCTGCTTATTTAAGTCACACCTTTCTGATAAGTGGTTCCCGGCACATTTTACACATTTCGGTTCTTTTTGGCAATACGACTGGGTGTGATTGAAACCTTGACAGCGTTTGCACTGAGGTATCGATCGTGTATTCGTACGCATAGGCTCGATTTTAACTACGATATTCAAAATACTTTTTACGTTATAAATATCGTCTATATTTTCGCTTCTATCGAAGGTTAGCATAAAGAGCGGAAGTCCATGATTGACCAGGATTTCATTGCCTTATTCCGTTTTCTGCTTTATCTTCTTTAAGATATTAATTGCGTCGATAATTTTCAAGCCTTTTCCTTTAAGGTCATTTATAATGTCATCTTTAGTGCACGAGGGGTGGGACCCCTTGCTATAACACGGAGTGGTCTTTCTGATTTATTTTCGTAGGTGAACCACTGGATCTTTTCCGCGTTTAGTTTTTTCGATATTGCTCGGTAGCCGTCAGAGTCAACTACATTAATTTTCCAATCATTGTTTCGGAATGACGTTACTTTAAATTCCGGTGTCACAGTTCCCTTGAGAAGGCAATGCAATTTATTGTAGTCCGTAAAGCCGACGACGTTTATTGCAGGCGGGGACGTAATTTGTCGTGAGTTTGTTTCTGTTTCAAGTCTTTTTCTTTGTCTTGTTTTCGTGGCTCGACTTCAGGTGAAGAACCGGCTCTTCGTTTTTTGCTGGGTCTTTTCTTTGAGACCCCATTTATTTCGCGTGCTAGCTCTTCTTCATCCGTGTGATATTTGGGACTAGCTGCACGGGGTGGGGTAATTTCCCGTTCTCTTTGCAAAAGTGAATTCTTTAACGCCTTGTTTTCCTCTTTTAGTGATTCTACCTCTCTCTTAAGCTCTTGGTAGAGTAGATCCATTTCATTTAGCTTAATACGGAGTTCATTGTTTTCTTCCTCAAAGCTATTACATTTCACTGAGTCCCGTTTCTCTTGCGCTTGCGCTTCCGGCGGACTTCTTTTTCCGGAGACATTCGGTCTTGATGGTGGAGACCGAGTTACCCTTGAATTTCTCAAAAAGAAAAAAATGCCGTCTGGTTCCGGGGATGAGAAGTTCAAAACTGTTCATCGCCCACATATCCTCACTGATCAGATGAGCATATGCTGGTGGGCGTGCAGCATTTTCCAGGGCAGGGTTGTCGCTGGAGATAGGCGTGCACCTCAGCTCTTTAGTATCTCCATTAGAGCCTCCTTGCTCTATTACCTTCTAAGACAGAAGAGTCAGCGTGCTGACTTAGGAGTTATTGGAGAATCAAATGTCAAATGTCAATGTAGGCGCTCACAGATGACGGCTTTCAGGATTTTGAAAGCGTTGCAATTGGCATTGTTTCCGTTTGACGGTTTCCTTTTGAAGGGATCATTTTACCATATCTCATAGATGTGTTGATTCATGCTTTCTTTCAAGCCATCACCCGCGGCCTTAAATAGCTTTGCTGTTGTATGATCGGAAAATCAGTCGTCATGACATAATTAGATTACCCGTCATCAGCATTTTGGCTTTCGTCGCTCTGTAAAATCTCTTCTCATGATAAGAAGGTAACTCTTAGACTGCATAGGCTTCTAGTTTTGCAGCATTTACATATGAACAACCGTTATTAAAGAAGATATTTCGAGCAGGAGCCGGTTAGATTAGGTTTAAGGGGTTATCCGCAACGATTGGGTGCAACCTGCACTCGGATCTCAAACGGATCCATTTTGCTCCCCTGACGTGGAGTTTGCTGGTTGAAGTACTGAAAAGAGAAGAAAAACAAAATGGCTAAAGTTC
Source organism: Brachypalpus laphriformis (assembly GCA_945910035.1). Lineage (NCBI taxonomy): Eukaryota > Metazoa > Arthropoda > Insecta > Diptera > Syrphidae > Brachypalpus > Brachypalpus laphriformis. The sequence continues at coordinate 192,846,834 of OX246753.1, read as the reverse complement.
TGTGTTAATGGAACGGCCTCCTCTGAATCGCCCTGAAGAAGTTCTGAATTTCATGATGGGGGTTGGTGGCTTTTCAAACAGTTCGCCCAGATGGTTGAAGAAATATTCTCCAAGGGCCGTCTTCCTGGTATTGCAGAGACTAGGGCATTTGCAAAGGAAGTGTTCTGTGTCCTCCTCTACGTCCGTGTTGCCGCATCCTCTGCAGAGTTCATCTGTACTTAACCGCATTCTTTTCCAGTGGGCCGCCAATATGTTGTGGCTGGTAATGATACCTATGAGAAGAGCCAAGTTTTGTCTATTTTGAGTGAGGATTAGCTTCGTTTTCATCTTTGCACGTTTTGTCCAGATGCTTCTGGAGGCTCGGCATGATGGGAGCGCTCTCCATCTTTCGTCTGCTTGTCGTTTGGTTTAACAAGTTTAAGGAGAGGAATGACCGAGCTTTGGACCATTGATAGGTCATGTTCTAATCCCTTCCTTGCCAGTTCATCCGGCATCTCGTTCCCTGGAATTCCTTTGTGACCTGGGACCCACCAGAGTGTTACATGGTGGCTATGGATGAGCGTTTTAAGCTCCTCGCGGCAACGTTTTATTTGCTTTGATTTTATTACCGCGGATGAGATGGCCTTTATAGAAGCATGACTATCTATGCAAATATCAATCTCTTTTAAAGTAACAAGTTTCGTGGATAGTTCTCGTGCCGCGTCTGTTATCGCTAGGACTTCTGCGTGGAACACACTGCCGTAGTTCGGAAGCCTTAGTGATATTGCAATATCAGATTCTGCTGAGTAGATACCCGAACCCACTCCTTCGTTTGTTTTAAAGACTGAAATGCTATGCGGGTTAATGTCCCCATCGTCTTCTCAGAGTTCCCTTGATGGGATGACCGTTTTGATGTTTAAGCTGAAGTCGGAGGATAGCGGAAGATAGTCCGTGGTTGCGTCTAGGTGACCCCATCTTGAAATGCTACGGTGGTCCATGTGGCCCCTTCTCCATAGGTTGGATTCTTTTAGGCGCAGGACACTCATCTAATCATCAGCTAATTTCTTAACAAATAAGTCTGGTGGAATCAGTGCGAGAATTATCTTAAGTGCTGCGGTCGGTGTAGTTCTAATGGCGCCTGTGGTTGCTATGCAGGCAAGTCTCTGGATTTCAGTCAACTCTTTGAGATGCGTGTTTTTCGCTGCTATTGGCTACCAGACAATGCACCCATATGTAAGAATGGGTCTGACTATGGCTGTATACATCCAATGGATGATGGCAGGTTTGGGGCCCCATTTTTTACCAAAAATTCTGCTGCAAGCATAGAAAGCAATGTACGCTTTCTTTATTTTTTCATTTGTGTTATCTCTGCAGCTCAGTTTGCGGTCAAGTATGCACCCAATATACCGTGCTTTGTTCGAGACTTGGAGTGGGGTGTCACCGAGTCGTAGGGGCCAAAAGCTGCGGTTGTTCTTTTGTTGGTGAAGAGGACCACTTCTGTTTTTGCTGGATTAAAGTTCAGTCCACAACTTCTCGTCCAATTATGGAGGGTATTCAGGGACGATTGCAGAAGTTCGGTTATAGTGTCAAGAAATTTGCCGGGCATAAGTAGGACGATGTCGTCTGCATAATTAACAACTTTTACTCCGCTGCGTCCTAATTTTAAAAGAACCTCATTTGCGACTAGATTCCATAGTTGAGGAGATAGGACCCCTCCTTGCGGGGTTTCTCTAGAGGCCATTGCATTAACTTTACTGTCACCCAGCTCTGAGTTGATGTATCTCGTCTTGAACATACATTCAATCCAGTCGGAGGGTGTGGAATCTACTCTGAGTCGGTCTAGTGATAGTCTTATTGATTCAGTTTTCACATTGTTAAAGGCTCCTTCCACGTCTAAAAAGGCCCCTAATGTGAATTCTTTGTGGTAGAGTGATTGCTCGGTCATTGCTACCACTTCGTGCAGGACTGTTTCGACTGATCGGCCCTTTGTATAGGCATGTTGTGCTGGGGTCAAGTCTCTAGGACTTAATTTGAAGTGATTGTGCAGATCTATTACCCTTTCGAAAGTCTTCAGCACGAATGAAGACAAGCTGAACGTCCTAAAAGTCTATTGGGTTCGTGTGGGTCAGCTTATCAGCTTTAGGTATAAAGATGATTTCAACTTTCAGGCTTTGGGTACATATTTACAGTTTAGGCACCAGCGAAAAATGTTTGGTAGCTGCGGAATGACGTATTTCCTGCTACTTTGTAGCATCATCGGGAAGATACCATCTGGGCCAGGCGTCCTTTATGGAGAAAAGGAGTCAATTGCTCATTTCAGTTTATATTCGTCCACAATTTCGGCGAATAGAGAGTAATTTGTGCTAACTCCTGAGTCATGTGTTGTTTTTACAATTTGAATTTTGGGATTTAATTTGGACTAAGTGACCAATGTTCTTAGCCCTTTTCTAGGAATTTAAACTTATTAACAGTTTAACAATTAAACAAAAAAAAAACAAAAACAATTAAACAGTTTTAGCAATTATTGAACGAGTAAAGTATGTTAGTTATAATAGAAATTGAGTTTTTTTATATTTAGGATGTTTTAGTATGTTGACCTTGTGGTCCCTCTTATCAAGTCACTGGGTCTATTTCTCTTTAGTCGTCGTCTTCCGAAGAATTCCTTCATTGGTAGTGAATTGACTTCGATGTTAGGGTGAACAACTATTTTTATGTGATGTCTTCTGCTTATGTCTATTATCTCTTCTTCCACTGTTGGTATTTTTAGGTCGCGATGGGTGTCGATGTTAGGTATGTACCAGTCCGTATTGATTATGGTTCGTAATATTTTTGATTGTTGTCTTTGGATTATGGCGATGTTTGTTTTCTTTGACGTTCGCCAGAGTTGTATCCCGTATGTCCAGATAGGTTTGATAATGGATTTATATAGTAGTAATTTATTGGTTGTCGAAAGTTTAAAGGATCTTTTGACTGGACTTTCCGGAGTCTCGCTGCCTGCAAAATTTACCCCATGAGTCTCTTTTCGTGTCTTTTTCTTGAAGGCTCCCTTACTTTCTTTGTAGCGGTCTCAGTCTGCGGGATTCCTAGAGAGCCAGATCATTCCATGTTCTGAGAAAGTAACAATATCGGACACTTTCTAGTCGCTGACTACCAGGGACCTGGAATTAAGGGTCAAGGTTACATCTAAGACTTCCTGTCTGTTTTTTATCGCAAAAGTAGGTTCTGACCCGATATTTGCTACACACAGATTACTACCAATAATAAATTCACCCCTTTTGTTGATGTCACCACTCCCCCATTGTATGTGGTGTGAATTGGTATTGCAGCCGATTAGGAGATCCCATCCTTCCTTTGTAGTGTTAACCACTAGGTCGGCAAGCATCTCGGTGGGTGGAGGCCGCGGGTCATCATAGGGCAGGTAGGCCGATGTCAGAACTAAACGCTTGTTGCCGGCCCGTTCAAGTCGTACTGGTGTTAGGTTTGCGCTGCTAAAGTGGGGTAGAACAAAGAGGTTAATTTGTTTTTTTGCTAGGATACAAGTGCGAAACTTACTGCTCTGTTGGTCCTTTCCAAAAATTAAGGAGTAGTCCTTGCTGTTCCGTCCGCAGATTATTTGGCTACTATACTACGGTTCCTGAACTAGGGAAATGTCCACATTGCGCTTCGATGTATAGGGTCGGAGGTTTTCAGGAGCAAAAACTGTATAACTAAAGCATTTGCAAATTCTGCACCGTCGCCTCCAGCGGACTATCACGCAATTGAAAGGTTTGTTTAGCTTAAGATCGCGAAAACTACCGCAGCCAAATTTTTTATTTCTATTTATTTTTTGTCCAAATAGGAAACGCTCGACTGGAGCACCCAGACGCAACTGGTCCATTATTGTTGGTTCCCAACAAATACACACCACAACAGGCAACACGCAACATCTCAACATAAATCGAAACCGAGCACATTTGACACTTCACATGCGATGCCAGACGTTTTAGCACATTGAACAAGTTATCGAGATATGCAACATCAAAATATCATCAATAACTAATAACGCACATAAACACTATTGGATAAAAATAATTAATTTAGTTGCCAATATCACAAATTCATAAAATATCGCAACCGAGTAACGAGTAAACATAAAACTGTAGCTGTCAAATGTGCAAGGCAAGGTCGGTTAAATGCATGTTATCTCTTTCCAACAGTAGCCAGGCCCATAAGAATCAGTTAGTTATACACACTAGCTAACTAAATTAATAGTTCTTCTAAACCCTTATTAATGGCCGACTTAAAGAAAGAGAAAACACGCATTTAAAATACCTTCAAGTCAATGTATTATACCATTTGGTCACGCACACATTCAAAGCGTCATTTTTATTGTAAATTGATGTATGTGAAAGGGTCATCAACCCCATGTAATATGTAAAAGCTAACAGTTGTTTAGACCGAGGCTAGCTTGTGGCATGATAGAAAACTATTCGACACTCATCAACAGTCCAGCAAAAAGGAATTGTATAGCAAAATAATTTATAACGTGGTGTTCAATTGAGTTTTCTTTTTTCTTTTGGTTTCAAATTTAAATTATTTTCGGCTTCGCTTAAAAAAGAAAAAAAATATTTGGCGCAAGAGCTCTTTTTGTGTTTTTTGGGTTTCGAACTTGGAACCTCAAGTGCAGTGATCCGACACACTACCCACTTACGCCACGCTTTAGTCCGAAACAATTGTACTACCAGAGAGCAAACCCTGGTTTACCTATTACATTGTAATTTCCTTGTCATTCTAAGAAAGCTGACATTCGCAGAGATAATGTCCCGCAGTGTCGTCGCTCTCTCCACAAGCGTCGCAGATTCTAGTGTCACTTAAGCCAGTCCAATACGCTAAGGTGCTGACGAAAGCGAAGTGGCCGGTCAAGATGCCAATAAGTTGTCTGCAGTCTTTTCTGCTAAGAGACAGCAAGAATGCCGCTGATTTCCTACAGACATCTGGAAGAAATCGTTTAGTCAACCTACGTCCTGGAGAGTCATGCCACACCCATTTTTGTTGGTGAGAGGCCCAATGGTCAATGGAAGCCCTAGTCGAGGATGTAGGGAGACCCAACGTGGGTTCGTTACCTGAGAAAGCCTCCTCTGAGCCTTGTGTAGCAATCTCATCGGAGATCTCGTTCCCCAAGATCCCAGTGTGAGACCCAGATAAGAGACAAAGAATTCAGCCTTGCGATCGAGTTCAAAGAGTTTTTGATTTCACGATTTATTTTGGAAGTCGTTAAGGGGTCAAGCAAGGCTTTAAGCGCAGCCTGACTGCCACTACAGAGTGCAGCCAGATAATTTTGATATTGTTAGATAGCCATACGGCCATGAATATGTTTTTAAATCAAACTTAATATGAGAGCGTTTACACAAAGCATTTGGTGCTAGTGTACGTTACAGTGGAGCTAAGCGAAGCGGGTTAGAGATAGAATGACATTTTTGTTTAAGGTCTATAGCCGTTCTATGAAAATAAACTTTTTTTTGCGAAGAGCTGAGAAGAGATGGAAAAACAGGAGTGTGCTGTGTTGATAATTCTGGAAACGCTTTAAGTTTTTATCTCTATGCTAGACCAGGCTTTGAATACTAGCGGGCTTCGGTAAATAGCTCTATAAATTCCAGCTCTATTATGGGTCATTTATTCGATATAGAATAGCTGCACGGAATCTTATATATTAATACGTGAACACGAAATTTATCGTACGTTTTTTTTAGCTTTTATTTTAAAAGGAGTGGGATGAAACTTATATCATTTGAAAAGTACTATGCCATAGATGTGCAGAAAAAAAATCATGTGCGTATGTTACCGTTAAATCGGGTACTATAAAGTGAATATACATACATGATTTCTCTATACAAAATGCTTTAGCCAATTAAATGAAAGAAATTTCGTTCAAAAAACGTTCATGGCTGTATGAGCTTAGATCCTTTTGCCTTCCCTACATGGGAGAATATTAAAAAAAGAAAAAAAGAAAAAAAATGTGGTAACAAATAAATAGAGTTGTTTCTATCGATGTTTGTTTTTTTCCCATCGGTCCAATTTCGACCACACGCGATACTAGTTTAAATAAATATATAAATGAGATGAGAATGTAAGAAATTCAATTGTTCTAGAAGGTTCTATAGACAAGGGTCTACTGAGCGGCAGAGTAAACTAATACAATACCCTACTTTAAAATATAGAATATTTTAAGGACTTGACTTCTCACAGGTTTTCGATAGGGTTGATAGGGGTATCCTTAGTGAGAAGTTACATTATTATTGTATGTCGGATTTAATGAAACGGCGGTACGACTACTGAGTAAATATTTGAGTAATCGATCTCAAGGGATATAGGTACGAGTATGTGAACGTTTCTCAGAAATTAAGTATATGCAAGAGGGAGTTCCCCAAGTTTCTATCCTGGGACCCATTCTCCCAGGTATCCTTATTAATGACTTGGCTCATGATTTGAAAAAAACCTCTATGCATAATAGATGATGTGCAAATTTACTTATACATCTGAAGATCTCTTCTATAGGATAATGGAAGACCTCGCGGCTATACGCAGTTGGTAAGTTGTAAATGGACTAGCCATAAATCCACCCAAGTCACATGCCATATTATGATAATATCCCAAAACATTTACGATATAAAGGGTCTAACCCCTCTTATTCTATCCAACGGCCAAAATAGATTTCTAGATTGTTATAAAAAATATGCAAGTAGATCCCCACCTTTGAAATATCTACATTTTGGACCAAGCTTTATGCAGTCACGAAGATGATGGAAATAGCTATTTTCATTGATGGATTCATGGTGGCAGAGCTGGTCGCTGTGCATCACTCGGTGGTTCAGTAAAAATGGGTGTCAGATGATGTACTAAACAAATGAAAGATTTGGAAATTAGCCACTGCTGAACAGTATAAATGGCGATCAAGTGCGACCAGAAGAACAGTGCTAAGCATGCTTAGTAGTATTGATGAGAGCACACGGTAGACGTATCTCTAGGCTATGAATGCTTGGCATATGACAAGAAACAAGAAGAAAACACATGTAATTTCTTCAAGTACCTACATATGTACATGAAGACCAAAATGGATAACATATCTAAAATATTAAATTATTTATTGAGTGTACCATATGTAACATATGCACCTATTTACCTAGCGGAAAACTTGCATGATTTGGAGACCTATGAGCTATATATTTTCGATACAGTAATGGTTATTATGTTTGATGTAATTTAAGCTGCATATTCCAGAAACAACATTTCACACAAGCAACTGACGTTAAATATGTATATACACACCTATGTATATACGAAGGCTCGCCGCTGAATTCTTGGAATGTGGCAGAACTGATTCCTTTGACGTTTCCATATAGCATATTTATTGTCGTATTAATTTTCAGCCCGACGACGCCTGCCCCTCTCTCCTCATCTGCTGTCATTTGGTGTGAAAGATCGTCAGTGTAGTGAAGATGTTTCATTGAGATGTAAGAGTCCATCGGATTCCTCCGTTTCCCGTCGACAAAACTGCACGAAGCACATCGCTAATCCCCAATAGGAATAGTTTTGGTGAAAGAATAGAAGAATAATGAATTGCGTAAAACAAACAAAAATCGACGTATCATTCTCCATCATGACAATTCTAGCTCTAACACCCGCTGAAGCATAAACAACTGAGCTTCAAGAACCACAACACCAAAATCTTTCTCTCTCTCTCTCTCTATCCATCCTTTCCAACGCCCGCACTGTGTGTAAGCATGTTAAAGGTATTCATAACCCTTTGAGTGCGCGCAAATTATAAAAAAAAAAAAAAAAAAAAAAACAATTAAATTTTTCAAGTTTCAAAACGTCAATTTCATTACTTATCGCTTAATGACTTCTTTTTTGTTCCCGTTCATCTAAAATAAAATGCGTGATGAAGGTTTTTCAATGCCGGAGAGGCTGTAGAGGCGTTCAAAGAGCATGTTTTTTATATGTCTGCTTCAGAGTGGAACAAATGTTTCGAAAACTGGTTCTATTGAATGAAAAAGTGTATAAATCTTGAAAGAGAATACTTTGAAAAACAGTAAACCCATTTGAATTAACCAATCCTTTTGGTTAAATTATTATATATGTTTCCTAATAAAAAGATAGATAGACAACTATTTGGTATATAAATTTACAATATTAGTTTGTTACCGCAAATTTAAAATACAGAGAAATGACATCTTAGAAAATCGTGGAGAAACTTTTTTCTAACCACAAACAAATTGTCAAGGCAAAAGTTATTAAGGAAAAACTAATCTAGAAATTTGACATAGAACTTTTGTTAACTATAAATACCACTGTGAACTGAAATGCGTTTAGCAATCCACCTGAAGCGTATTAAACTAAAACTTTGCGCACGAAAATAAAATATACGAAAAAAAAACAGATTACGTTATTGCGTAAAAAATATGTAAAATTTTAATAGGTGGGCCGCGATGAGTATAGTTAAATTTATTTTAACAAATTTAGAGGAAGAAATATTTTCTCTAGACAACTGTCTAACTTTATTGGTTCAATGCTTACAAGGAACTAAAAACTACTTTGATCATTCAGTATGCTTATATACAAATATTTGTGATGATATCACACCACTAACGTGCACTTATTATCGTAAACCAAATCTTGGCTCATGGTGCTATGTTTATCTCATATGAATTATAAGTCTATTTCCTATGAATCAATTAGCTTCTGCATTGTGTTTATATGAATCAGAAGATTATTTCTTGTGAGTCAATTAGCTTGTGTCGTCTATTTACTTCATAAACACTTCTTGTAAACATATCCAGCATTAATGGCAAAAAATATTTCTAGGTCTGCAATAATAACTGTAATAATATATCTACCTTACTGTATATATCATATACCCACTTCCGTGCTTGTTCGACATTTTTCTGAAAAACCTTCTTTGCCTAAAACAAATACATCTTATTCGAATTTCGAGGAAGTAAGTGGGCGTCATACTGCAGTGGTTCCTGTGTCGGACCACTACGCATGAGGTTCAATGCTCGAATCCCAGAAACACAAAAAGTTTTTTTTTTTTCATGCCACCGCCTTTCGCGAACGTCTGAGAAACATCCGAGAGTATTGTTGCCATGAGAAGCTTTTTTTTTTTAAAAAAACATGTCTTTAGGATACCGATATTCAGATATCATTTGAGCAAGAATGTGATTTCAAAAATGAACCTACTTAACGGAATGAACATTTTTGCGTACATACAGTGGGGTATATGAGGGGTATTCATTTTACTAACGTGAGAGTAAAAACTCACAAATTGTTTTATACTCCGCAAAAGCTTCAGCGGCTTTCAAAAGATGAAACAGGGTTCCAAAGTACGAAATAGACTATGCCCATTGTTACACATTGAACTAATTGCATTTATTGATATGTTAATTTTGTAGATCTTATGTACTAGATCCCTCATATGGACGTAGGCTATCCGTAGGACGTATTAAAGGTTTCTCAATTTCCTTCCATTGCGTATACCACTGCGTCTTAAATTTGATAAATGAAGGGGCAATTGGAAGAAGGGCTTATGTAACATTTTAAAATTGTTGTATTTGAATACATAGGTGGAGCTACGGATGGTTACTGTAAAATATGCACCGATCCCTAGAGCTATCTAGCGGATAGTTTGGAAGTTACAGAGGTGCAAAAGAAGATATGTGGAACAAATTATATAGAAAAAGCACCAGTAGAACAACCTAAACTGCGGTTAACTCAAAACATGGGTAATGTCATATAGGCCCTTCTTCCACTTGCTCATTTTTCCTTGTACACTTTGAAAATCAAAAAAAAAGTGCATGGGACGTATACGCGATATTTTTATTAGGTTAATTAAGGGTTAATAGATCACCTTTCATCAGATCAGTTAACACCTTAAAGTAATCTTGACCTTGATAATTCACCCAATGGAATCATATAAATACAAATACATGCCGCATTTTACGAATTTTCATTTAAGCTTAGTCATCATCTGTGACGATGCCTCTTGACAAAGTCAAAACTGAATCAAACACATATACACAGCGCTAAACCTCAAAACCACAACAAAAAGAAACATTTTAACTACTAAATTGCCTGCGGAGGCGCCACTGCCACTGCCTCTATGGTACAGATTTTACCCTCCGGCTACATCGTGTTTTCTGTGCATAAATTAATTTTATTTACACACTTTTCTCCTCACCCACGTGACTTAGTTTAAAAAAAAAAAAAAAACACATAAAAATATTCGTAGACTTGTGATACCGCCAGCGGCATCTGTTGAATTTCAATATATATCTCTGTTTAGTTCAGCTTGAGGAGAAAGAAAAAAAAAATTCTTTACTTTGACGATCACGTCAATTCGCACCTCGACGCACCAATCAGGCGTCTTATGATTATGATGGTGCGCCGCCTTTCTTTGAAGATCTTTGAAGATCAGTCGCGGCCAAGGTAATTGGATAATTTAACGGTTACTCTCCGCCTTTCATCGATTTAAAAGATCGCCTTTAATCTACAAATTAACCAACCGATAATTGGTCGTGTTATGGGAATAGTATCTTTTTTTTTTTTTCTTCTGAGGAGGAGGGCTACCGCCGTGGTTTTGATTTTGTTTTTTTGTTTGGCTTGATGAGATAGTATTTTTGGCTTCGGTTCCGATTTCCGTTTGTGAAAATGTGAATGGAGAATTTCGGGGATGTAGGAATTTATTTGGAATTTGTTGGCGAGAAAGATGGGCGGTATATATTCTTGTGAAGTTTTTCTTTGAGAATTATAGCATGATTTTTTTTTCGATAAATTGTGATGGATTTGTGGCTTGTGTTATACAGATATCGTGTTTGAAAAACGTGGTGGCTAGGGATTTTAAGAAAGTTCAAATACAAGGTTTTCTATCTTCTTGATTTATTTAGCGGGTTCTCGACCCATGAAGAGTTTCTAGCTGAGACACCTTCAATTTTCGCCGACTACGGTATTTACTTGACCGTTATAATGGATATTTGGTCTTTTTTTCGCATTAAAAATTGGAGCCGGAATTCGAAGATACTGTTAGCTAGAATAACTTTCCATTCGCTCAAAGTGACCGACTGAATTTAGACAAAATGCCATTAGGATTTTAAATGATACTCACATCTTGATGCAGATCGTACAAATCGCTGTTAAATGTCTCTTCTATCTTACTCTCAAAAAAGATCAATACCTGCTCTGCTTTATTTCTTATCCACCGCACCATAAGTGGTAAGACCAGCGTTCTGGAAAGCATCAATTTTGTCCAGCAATTCAGGACTGCAATCCAGTTGGTTCGCCAAACCTTAAAAAATAAATGTGGCATGTGTGTTATATTTTTCGGACGAATGGAAGGCTGCCGTATCTGTAGGGCAATTTTTATTTTGTTTTTGAGAAACTTTCTCACGACAATAAAACTCGGATAATTGTCAGACGTTCGGGAGAGGTGGGATAATGAAAATAATATTCGAACATTGGACTTTTTCACGCGCGGTGGTCCGACACACTCACCACTGCCCCACAGCCCCCCCTCCTTGCATCCGAAGGGCAATCATTACTTGAAAAGCTTTCTCGTGACAAATATACTCTCTGATGTTTGTCAGGCGATTCACGGGCGGTGGTGTTTTCTGGGATTCAAACATTGAACCTCATGGCAAGTGTGGAGTAGCCCAATACACTAACTAAAGCATCACGGCGCCCAAGCCATAATAGTAACGGTTTCATAGGAGGTATTCTTTGTCGAATCTTACTGAGAGTGTTAGTTTTGTAGTTAACATTTACTCCGGGGTAAGTGAACTCCATAACTACTTCGAAGTTGTGATTAGGGTTCAGTTGAGCTTTGAAATGGATATGCCTCTAGACAGGCAGGACTTAGAGACACACTTTTTAGTTTCCCTGTGATAGTTAATACCAAACTTTATTAAAATCTCGAGATCGTGTTATTTGGAGTCGCGCAGTCAACCTGGGAAAATCAAAGGAACTGCACCAACTCCAAAAATATGAGCATAGATAATTTTACCAAGGCAAAAACTGCAATAAATACTACATGGAAAATATGCCTTACAAATAAAAATCTTTCCCGTAGCAGTAAATACAAAGTATTTAAAGCGGTTGTACAGTTCATTATATTTTATCCAGCGTAAAATAAATGCTCCGCCTTACCACCCAGTACACCGGACTACTTGTCAACAATGGAAAAAAGGCTGCCTCCTTTATATGTCAAAACCAAAAACTACAAATTGACTATACAGGGTGTTCCAGTTAAGCAGTGTTATCCCTTAAGAAGAGATACCTGAAGTTCCGCCGAACAAAAAAATTTACGGGGTGGGGAGTGGGGGGGGGGCTATTCTCACCACATTTCAAACTATAGCCCATCAAAGTAGGTGACCTCTTATTTGGAGGTGTACAAAAATAGTTTTATACATTTTGGAAAGGCAATTTAGTAGCGCATACAAGTTTCAAACACATTGGGCACAGCTGTGCAGCTACAAAAAAGTTATGGCTCCTTAAACTCAAAATAATGAAAATTTGTTGTTCCATTTTTTCACTTAAAATGTATTTTTCTTCAAATTTTTACTTAATATTTTCTTTTTTATCAAATTGTATCCCTAAAAAATTTCCTTAAAATTATCTTAAGCAACTTTTTTACGTACGATCAACAGAAGTTGTAGTAAAAGCCATTTTTTGTCAGACAAAAATGATCAAACAAAATTAAGTGAGAATAATAAACTAGCGTACCTATGAGCAATTCAGTTAACAGTTAATTGTCGAATAGAAAAAAAAGGCGTAACAAAGAATTATGACAGATTTGCAAATGTACCGTAATTTTGTTTCAACTGATTTACAATCGACATTTTGCTCTGTAAGGTAACAGCCGATCCTCACAAAATGTATTCATAACGTGAATACGCGGAAATAGTGTTTGTATACGGGTTCTGCAGTGGAAACGCTTCATTGGCAAGATTGGAGTACCAACGACGATACCCAAATCGTAGAACACCATGTAGTCGGATGTTCGCTGATGCGTATCAGCGCCTTGTTGATACTGGGTCAGCTGCACATGCAGACGCAGCGGCGGCAGAAGTTGGGAGTGGTATTTTACGTGCTGTGGAAGTTCAGCCTTCAGTCAGCGTCCGCAGACTAGCTGTGCAGTTGGAACTTCCCAGAACCAGGATTCACAGAATTCTACAGAGTAATAGATTTCACCCTTTCCATTTAACACCGGTACAGGATTTACTACCAGGAGATGCGCAAAGAAGAGTGGAATTTTGCCAATAACTACTGCGCAAAAAAGCAGAAAACGGGCACTTCCTCAATAACATTCCGTGGACTGACGAAGCGCAATTCACAAGAGATGGGATAACAAACCACCATAATTTGCACCATTGGTCAGACTCCAATCCCCATTTAATACGCACAACATCCTTTCAAAGGTAAGAATTTAATTATTGTGAACAACTTCTTTAAAATGCATTGTTTTTTTTAAAAGGAGATTTAGCGTAAATATTTGGGCTGGATTAATAGGAAACACTTTAGTAGGCCCGCACGTTCTTCCACGAAGAGTTAATTCCCATTACTACCTGGAATTTCTTGGAGAACGATTGCCCGAGCTCCTTGAAGATGTTCCTCTTGTTCAGGGAAGGGCGATGTTCTTTGAACAAGATGGAGGGCCTTGTCACAGTAGCAGCGGAGTAACTTCGTTCCTCAACCATACTTTTAACGAACAGTGGGTTGGTCGATTTGGCCCCAACTCTTGGCCACCCTGATCTCTTGATCTGACACCCATGGATTTCTTCGTCTTTGGTGCTATGAAAGAAAAAGTTTACTTTAGAGAAATGTCGAGTCTGGAAGAGCTCCAAGAAAAAATTAGTGCCGTTTCAGAAGAGATGAGAATAAATTTGCTGCTCGTTAATCTGCCATCCGAAATGCTTAAACGCGTCCGAAAGTGTATTCAAATGGAAGGAAGGCACTTCGAACAATTGCTCTAAACATTCCATATACTGTTCTGTTTTAAGACTAATTCAGTAGGTACCTACACTTCTTTTTGACCACTTTTGTCTGACAAAAATGGCTTTTACTGCAACTTCTGTTGATCGTGCGTAAAACAGTTGCTTAACATAATTTTAAGGACATTTTTTAGGGATAAAAATTTCATAAAAAAAAGTATTAAGTAAAAATTTCGAGAAAAATGCATTTTAAGTGAAAAAATGGAACCACAAATTTTCATTACTTTGAGTTTAAGGAGCCATAACTTTTTTGTAGCTGCACAGCTGTACCCAATGTGTTTGAAACTTGTATGCGCTACTAAATTGTCTTTCCAAAATGTATAAAACCTATAATAGTTTAGAAGTTATAGCGTTTAAAGTGGTTACACCTCCAAATAACAGGTCACCCACTTTGATGGGCTATAACTTGAAATGTGGTGAGAATAGACACCCCTGCCATACAATTTTTTGTTCGGCGGAACTTCAGGTATCTCCTCTTAAAGGATTATACTGCTTAATATAGGTATATATACTGCGGAAACCCAATGGTTCTCTCATTTTCTTTTGTCCTTCGTTGTGTCTGCATGTATGTTCGACGAAAAAGACGGTTTGCGAGACATGACTTGTGTTTACATTGGTTTTTGTATTTTATCAACCAGAAAAATCTCATGATTTAGTTATAGGAGAAACTGACCGGCAGAATTGCGCACATTTTTTTCTTTAACTTTTTTGGCCTCATGGTCAGCAGAGACTCAGTAGAGTTTACGAGTAACATTCAGCTGTATTAGAGAAATACGCAGTACAAACTAGTGCGCAAGCTCGACTTCACTTATTTTCCATTTCATTCCTATCTATCAGTGGCTGTCCTGTTACCCAGATATTAAGGTATTTAGGATCTGAATATGTCGTGCTCACCTCCCAACTATCTGATTTCATTCAAGGCGCACTTGTAGATGCAGAACCCTGTATAGAAAGAACTTTAGTAGAAGTATATTTACCGTATATCTGCCGTGGTTCTCTTTGCATTGGTAACTCCAACACATTCAGACCATGTACTGATGGTACAGATGGGATTGCTTTCTCAATGGCTGGACTTAGTCGATTGTATATGATTTGTTTCATCGGATGATTACGGCGCACAGCATTGAGTTTTGCGTCAAAAGCTGGCCATAAAGAAAAACAATAAAATGCGGCGCTTAGGGAACATTTTTTTTTGTCTATTAGCCCAATTAGTACTATAACTTTGAGGTAATAAGGGACTTTGTCTACCTTCGCTCCGCTATAAACTCTTAAAACGGCATCAGCGCAGAAATCAAGCTCTTCCCAATCGCTGTTTTTTTTGGGCTTATAAAGCAATTCAACAGTAAAGCCCTATCTCGAACAACTAAGAAAAGTCTGTATAAGACTCCGATCATCCCAGTCCTACTTTACGGAGCTGAAGCGTGAACTTAATTGAAAGCGGATGAAGATATCCTTGGTCGCTTCGAGAGAAAAATTCTTCGTAAGATATTCGGTCCCGTTTGCGTTGACGGGATTTGAGCTATACAGCGATTTCGACCTAGTTAAAAAACTGCGTATTGAACGCTTGAGATGGGTTTGGTAGAGCGAATGGACACCAACACTTCGGTTCGTAGAGTCTTAGAATCTAACCCAGAGGGACGACGCAGTAGAGGGCCCCTTCGCAAGTTCAAGGGGACCTCGACGAACTTGGAGTGCGCAACTGGAGGCAGTTAGACCGAGTTAAATGGAGAGGCTTTTACAGTTCACCTCGAACTGTAGCGCCAGTAAGTAAGTATGTCCACTTCTTCTTCTGGAAATAGATTTTTATAGAATTTATTAGAAAAAAAGAAAAAAAAAAGCATTTATTAATTGTAACAAACTTTGAGAAGGTGAGATTTAGAAAAGAAGAGTAGAGTATTCTACGGTCCGTTCCAGACGGATTGTAAATTTTCCTTGTAAGGTAGTGCCCTCTGATATTTACTTTTTACAATGCCTGATGAAAAACTAAGGTTCCATGTTCGAATCGCAGAAAACACAAACAAGTTTTTTCACGGTGACACCTCTCGCGAACGTTTGACAAACATTCGAGGGTACATAGGAGTATTGTTGTCACGAGAAAGCTTCTCAAAAACAGAAAATGCCATTCGGATACGGCAAAAAACTTTCATTCGTGCGAAAAATATAAGGCACACAACACGAGTGGTGGCGAGAAGCCAGGTCGAGGCGCTTAATGAGCTGGTGCGCCAAATTTATATTATATATGTAGGTATATAGAAAAACAATGTGTAATACGGTAATAGGTACAACATCAACACGAATGTGTTACATTTGCAATCCCAAATCCTAAAAATGTTATTGCATTAATTAAGTCAAAAATAAAGCAGTAGACCACGATAATCATCGGTTTAGATGTTGCTTGCATGGATTCACACATTTGAATCCTTTTTATATATTAGTAACAAACTACCAATAGAAAAATGGCGAGTGAGTAATCAGGAGTATAGAGCTGTTGTTGAAACCTGAAAAATACAAATTCATGGTGATTTCAGGTCAATTGTAGGACTCATAGCGGACAAACCAAAGCGTGGCTAGGGACATTCTAATGATAGAAACACGGATTTTTGAAAACTATGAAATCTCAGCAAATATACGTATAACTCGACTACGTAAGTCAATAATAGAAATATTTCATACTATTCTTCTAGCAATAACTTGCGCTCACGATATAAACCGCAGCATTTTTGACAATAAAGAATTTTCAGATTAAACAAAAACATTCTTTTCTTAAATTATTTTGTTGTAGTTTAAATAATGAAAATAAAGCATTATTTTCTTCTTCTTCCTTTTATCAGCGTGGTTATGATCCGAAAATAAGGGGTCACAACCCTCTCACTTCACGGCATTTCTACTGGTCCGCCTGTGGGGTTCGCCTATTTGACCTCATAAAATATCGGCGGGCCCGCCGATTTTGGACCACTCGGTTACTGAGGCCAATGAAATGCCGATGTCGTCGCATTTGTGTGATCCAGGCGTTTATAGGCCATTTTTTTTTTTTTTTTTCGGAACTTCAGGTATGTCCTCTTAAAGGATTATACTGCTTAACTGGGACACCCTGTATTTTGAAGGCCCTTTTACACGGAAACCATCGTTTACCCAAAAAAGTTGTTCTTATGGCAATAGGTTGTAGGTCCAGCTAGTTCGGCGATTGGAAGAGTTGACTCAAAGTTGTGAGATGGAGCTGAATCTCAATTCGAAGATGCATCCGAGCTGGAAGCTAATTCTAAAGTTGGATCTTCAACAGAGACATATTCGCTGTGGAGAAGCGAAAGAATTAACACGCAGAAGAGTTTACAGTCGGTTAAGCTATAACCTGGATCATAATTATTTTCGGGATGATCACAGTATCTTTGTGTAATTTGGGTGATGGTGACGCTTCGAGGCGAGTTATTCCAACTAAATTTCATTCCACAATGCTTTAAGAGGCTACAGTGCTAGATATTCGTATCCGCACTGTCGTAAGTCCATATTTAATGGACTATGTCTAGTGGCTCCATCAACTTTCGACATCAATTTCTCTATGCTTTTGATGCTCAGTTTGTCAGTTTCTCCTTCTCGATCTGACTTATCTTCACTAAATTCGACCTTCCTTTCCAGGAAAATTATGTGTATCTGATTCGGTATTCGTACACGTCTCTTGCATCATGATGTTTTCGATCTATTAATATACCATTTTAGAGTATGTTATTTAAATTGAAACTTATTGGACTCACTGCTCTTACTTATCGGACTTATTGCTCAGCTTTGAGTAGTGTTTTTTTTAGGAGTATTTCTTGAGCATGTCGTCTCTAGGACAGTCCAGAGGCGGCACCGATTTGGATAAGGTTTCTCGCTTTTTTGCTTGCGATCCATTTTCCTTTCCTAACGCCTTCTTTGAATATTCTTAATATGGTCTCCTTTGTGATCCTTCTGGTATGTCTAGTGCTGCTGTGGGCCGGGTTTTCATGGCTCCTGTAATATAGATTCAGGCTAGGCTTTGTACTTTGCTTAGGAATGACCTAATCGTGCTAAGTCTTGTTCTATTGACCCATCACGTCTGTGATATGAAACAACTTGGAATGATTTCGCTGAGTGTTTCTTCAAATTTCGCTTACTTAATAACGATTATGTCATCGGTGTATCCTTGGTAGTTTATGCCGGAACCTGCCAATTTTTGCAGTAGCTCATCTACTAAAAGATTACACATTAATGGCGATAGTACTCCTCCTTGTGGGCAGTCTCTATATTGGTGTTTATTGTAATGGTTTCTTCTCCTACCTCTGGCTCAGCAGTCATATTTCCCAGTATCGCATACATCCAATTACTTGTGGTGTGGTTTACTCTTTTATTTCGAGGTCCCTCCTAATTCCTTAACGTCTTTAGTATGAACAAGATAATTCGGATGGGCCTAAAGAATTTTGGTGAAGTGGTGTCTTATAAAAAAATATAATTATTTCAAATCGTATGCAGACTTTTGTGATTTTCTTTTGTTTTATGTAAGTTTGGCCATTAATCCTAATATAACCATCAAGTGTAAGTGAATTATTTTTAAATCATGTATAAATACATAAATATATGCATTTTTTATTTTTATTTTTTTTTGTTAAAACAAACATTCATTTCTCTAGTCATACATCTAGTGTAAATACATCTGCTGTAACCCACAAGTGCTACCAATCGCGCCCACATTCATTGCGAATATTAACGTTGATGCCTTCAGGTGTAATTTAAATTTGATTGAGTTGCTCAATATTGAGCTATCTAATCGTCCCTTACGACTGTTGAAAGCGATTGCATTTGTTCAAACAAAAGATGCGATTAGACCAACAGATGAATTTTATTACTATCTAGATGTGATTACTACTACAAAAATTCTCAGGTTGCGGACAATTTGGTGTCCGCAAATTGGCACCGACATAAAATATTGATTGGTAATGGCAAGTCAAACGGTAATGCATGCGATCATATGAAAACACAAGCGATTTCAATCAGCTGAGGCCTACTAACTCCTACTCTCAACCTCCACGCGGTGACAGCCGGGTGGCTAGTACCTTAATCCAAGAAGTGGGTAACCAACCCCGTTTGGTGGATTCTTGGTAGCTTATTCCTGTTCCAGGCGGGAGCGGACGAATTCCCTAAACGGAGTCAACGGTGGCGTCTATAGTTCCAGTTAGGTTGAACTTAGTGAATACCTTGCGCGAGCTGCTTCGACGTATTCAGATCACAGGTCGGTAAGGAATTTCCAATGTTGGTCAGGACATTGGAATAGAGTTGGTGGCGGAGGAGCCCTTAATGGGCCAACGGCAGCGCTCATACTCCCGTAGTGGACTACTGATACCGGTATGCCCGGCCCCTTTTCCTAGGGGAATAACTAAAGAACTGGCCCTCCAGGTTGGGGGCTGTGCCGTCGTGGTAATTTCCCTACCACGTAAAAAAAACTCATGGTTCCGAAACAACCAAAAGCCTCGGATAAGGATGACTCAACTAATGACGACCCCAGCAAACGAAATAAGGACAACGACCTTCGGATCTGTACGTGGAATGTTCTGTCCCTTTACAGACCACGTGCAGCCGAACAACTAGCAGAGGCCCTAGACTGCTATAAAGCAGATATTACCGTCATCCAGGAAGTGCGGTGGGATGGGCCATGCAAAAAGAGGATCAAAAACTGTGACATCTGCTATGGTGATTGCTACAGAGGCAACAGGGAACGCTTATTCGGATGCGGATTTGTCACACGCAGCGGACTTAGGCAAGAAATCTTAAGCTTCCGACACGTAAGCAAGCGTATTATGACTATCCGGATCAAGGTTAAATTCGCTAACATAAGCCTTATATGTTCATGCCCCCACGGAAGAAAATGACCCTGCCACCAAAGAGTGTTTCTGCGAGCTCCTCGACAAAACATACGAGCAATGTCCTAAATACGACGTTAAAATCGTATTGTGCGTCTGATAAGTGATAACGGACTAAAGCTAATTGATTTCGCTGTGGAGCGAAATGTCATCGTAGCAAGCACATGGTTTCCTCATCTCGATATTCATAAGCAGACATGACGGCCCAATAATACATATACTCTTCGCTGAACGCGTATCCCGAAATCTCTCAATCACCCCTATGCCGCCAGCATCAAGTGCCGACGACCAGTGGCAACGCTACCAACATGCCATCAGAAACGCCGCGACTGATGTGCTGGGTCTCGCTCGCCCACCACCGCGAAACCCCTGGTTTGACGAAGAATGCCGGCGAGTCATGCAGCAAAATAAGAGGCATACAAAGCGGCACTGCAAAGGAAGACGAGAGCTGCTCGTGAGCTCTACGAGCAAAAGAGACGGGAAGAACATCGGCTACTCCAAAAGAAGAAGAAAGAGCATGAGAAGCGCGCGTTTGAGAATATCGAGAGTTTATACTACATGAACAATGTACGGAAGTTTTACCAAAAGGTAAAAAGAACGTGTCAGAGAAGCAATACCCGTACAGAAGCCTGTAGAGATGAAAATGGAAACCTCGTAGTAGAATCACAGTCAGTGCTGAGAATATGGAAAAACTACTTCTGCAGACTGTAAAACGGCGACGAAGACCAACATCCCGCTGTCAGGCAGAACGAACCATTCAACATAGACGATGATAGTCAAAATTTCTGTCCACGTGACCAAAACGAAGTGAGGATAGCAATTTCCAAGCTAAAATCCAACAAGGCTGCTGGACGTGACGGCTTACCTGCCGAACTTTTCAAGGCAGCTAGGGATGAATTGGTAGAGTGCATACACCAACTCATCTCTAAGATTTGGTCAAACGAGTGTATGCCTGATGAATGGAACCTCAGTATCGTTTGCCCGATCCACAAGAAAGGAGACCCCCTCAACTGCGCCAATTATAAAGGTATCAGTCTCCTCAACATCGCATACGAGATCTTTTCTGCGATATTGTGTGAACACCTAAAACCTTTTATCAACAGCCTGATTGGAACCTATTAGTGCGGTTTCAGGCCAGAGAAGTCCACCATCGATCACATCTTCACACTTCGACAGATCCTGGAGAAAACCGAAGAAGTCCAAATCGATACTCACCATCTCTTTATCGATTTCAAGGCCGCCTATGACAGCATCTATAGAGAAGGGCTTTATAGAGCCATGTCTCGTGTTGACATCCCTGCCAAACTTGTCCGTCTTTGCAGGCTGACGATGGAGAACGCTCGCTGCTTCATCAAGGTCGGTAATGACCTCACCGAGGCCTTTAATGTCAAAAAAGGCTTTAGATAAGGTGACGCGCTGTCATGTGACTTCTTTAATATTGTACTTGAACGGATTGTGCGGAACTCACAAGCCAACACCAGAGGCACAATCTATTAGAAGTCTGTACAACTGCTTGCAAACGCCGACGATATAGACATTATCGGAAGAACTCAGCGGACTGTCACCGGTGCGTTTGCAAGCATTGAGGTGGAAGCGGCCAAAATGGGTTTAGCGATAAACGAGGGCAAAACCAAGTATATGCTGTCAGCAAGAAGGGAAACCCAACACCGACGAATTGGACAAAACGTCACAGTGGGCAGCTATAACTTCGAGTTAGTAAGGGACTTAGTCTACCTTGGCTCTGCTATAAATTCTACGAACAAGGTCAGCCCAGAAATCAAGCGTGGAATTACTCTTGCCAATCGCTGTTTTTTTTGGCTTATAAGGCAATTCAACAGTAAAGCTCTATCTCGAACAACTAAGGAGACTCTATATAAGACCTTGATCATCCCAGTCCTGCTTTACGGTGCTAAAACATGGACTTTATTAAAAGAGGATGAAGATATCCTTGGTCGCTTCGAGAGAAAAATTCTTCGTAAGATTTTCGGTCCCGTTTGCGTTGACGGGTTTTGGAGGAGAAGATTCAATCACGAACTATACGAGCTGTATTGGACGTCTGAGATGGCTAGGACATGTAGAGCGAATGGAGTCTTCGAATCTAACCCCAAGGGACGACGCAGTAGAGGGAATCATCGCCGTAGGTGGCGCGCACAAGTTCAAGGGGACCTCAACCAACTTGGAGTGCGCAACTGGAGGCAATTAGCTAAAGACCGAGCTAAATAGAGAGGCTTGTTGGTTGAGGCCCAGGTTCACCCCGAACTGTAGCGCCACCTAAGTAAGTAAGTAAGTAAGTCATGCTACTATAAAGGCCATCTCATCCGCGGTTATAAAATCAAAGCTAATAAAAAGCTGCCGCGAGGGGCTTATCATGCTTATCCAAAGCCACCATGTAACACTCTGGTGGGTTCCAGGACGCAAATGAATTTCAGGGAACGAGATGGCGAATGAACTGGTGAGGAAGGGATCAGAACATGACCTGTCAATGGTCCAAAGCTCAGTCCTTCCTCCCGTAATACTTGTTAAATCGAATTTAGCACTTGACTTCAAACGACAAGCCGACGAAAGATGGAGAGCGCTCCCTTCATGCCGTGTCTCCAGAATATGGATGGCGGTTTTTGCCAAAAACACCGGTTTTTCCGGGTTTTTCTGCCTTCGATTTAACCTTAGGGTCTTATACCGCTCCAAAATACCGGTTCTTCCAAAAACTTGGTTTCGGTTTTTTTTTTGTTTTAGAAAAACAAATTATTTTCAATATTTTCTTTATTATACGTACATATGTAATTTAAAAATAATACATATAAATCATTAAAAAAACCCTTTACAAATATAAAGTATATATATGTTGGTCTGTGGGGTGACACCTTTCATCGGAAACAATGTCATTCAGGGCTGACACTAATCTCTCCGAAGCCACCGAACTTCCTTCCTTCACTCAATCTGGACAACAAAGGCCGTTGAAGGTAAAGTCTAAGTTTGTTTGGAAACGAACTTTCAACTTCAACTCGGCCAATATCCTTATTCGCTACTGCTCCATCATGTGATGACCAAAGAGTGTTCGAAGTTCTGGCGCCTTCCCTTTGAGGAGAAAGCTTATCAATCTCAGCCAAGTAGCGCCTTATCTCTTCGCTTAAATTGGCGACAGCTTGGCTGTCGTAGGCATTTTTTCGCTGGTGTTAAACTGCCAATTGCCAATGTAAATAACCGGTTTTTTTTCACCCGATTTAAAAAAAAAACACCGATTATAACCGGGGGAAAAAAACGGAGGAAAAAAACGGTTAAACGAAACAAGAAAACCGGTTGATTTTCCCCATGCCTACTCCAGAAGCATCTGGACAAAACATGACAAGAAACCAACCTCTTCCTTACTCAAAATAGACAAAACTTGGCCCTTCTCGTGGGTATCATTACCGGCCACAACCTAATGGTGGTCCACCGGAAGAGAATGCGGCTAAGTACAGACGAACTCTGCAGATGATACGGCAATACAGACGTAGAGGAGGAAACGAAACACTTCCTTTGCAAGTGCCCTAGTCTCTGCAGTACCAGGAAGACGGCTGTTTGAGAGTATTTCTTTAACCATCTGGGCGACCTGTCTGAAGAGCCGACAACTTACTTACTTACTTACTTAGGTGGCGCTACAGTTCGGGGTGAACCTGGGCCTCAACCAACAAGCCTCTCCATTTAGCTCGGTCTTTAGCTAATTGCCTCCAGTTGCGCACTCCAAGTTGGTCGAGGTCCCCTTGAACTTGTGCGCGCCACCTACGGCGATAATTCCCTCTACTGCGTCGTCCCTCGGGGTTAGATTCGAAGACTCTGCGGGCCGGAGCGTTGGTGTCCATTCGCTCTACATGTCCTAGCCATCTCAGACGTCCAATACGCAGTTTTTTGACTAGGTCGATGTCGCTGTACAGCTCGTATAGTTCGTGATTGAATCTTCTCCTCCAAAACCCGTCAACGCAAACGGGACCGAAAATCTTACGAAGAATTTTTCTCTCGAAGCGACCAAGGATATCTTCATCCTCTTTTAATAAAGTCCATGTTTCAGCGCCGTAAAGCAGGACTGGGATGATCAAGGTCTTATATAGAGTCTCCTTAGTTGTTCGAGAGAGGGCTTTACTGTTGAATTGCCTTATAAGCCCAAAAAAACAGCGATTGGCAAGAGTTATTCTTCGATTGATTTCTGCGCTGATTTTGTTTGCTGAATTTATAGCAGAGCCAAGGTAGACAAAGTCCCTTACTACCTCGAAGTTATAGCTGCCCACGGTGACGTTTTGTCCAATTCGTCGATGTTGGTTTTCCCTTCTAGTTGACAGCATATACTTGGTTTTGCCCTCGTTTATCGCCAAACCCATTTTGGCCGCTTCCGCCTCAATGCTTGCAAAAGCACCGGTGACAGCCCGCTGAGATCTTCCGATAATGTCTATATCGTCGGCGTATGCAAGCAGTTGTACAGACTTGTAATAGATTGTGCCTCCGGTGTTGGCTTGTGAGTTCCGCACAATCCGTTCAAGTACAATATTGAAGAAGTCACATGACAGCGCGTCACCTTGTCTAAAGCCTTTTTTGACATCAAAGGTCTCGGTGAGGTCATTACCGACCTTGATGGAGCAGCGAGCGTTCTCCATCGTCAGCCTGCACAGGCGGACAAGTTTGGCAGGGATGTCGAAACTAGACATGGCTCTATAAAGCTCTTCTCTATAGATGCTGTCATAGGCGGCCTTGAAATCGATAAAGAGGTGGTGAGTATCGATTTGGAATTCTTGGGTTTTCTCCAGGATCTGCCGAAGTGTGAAGATTTGATCGATGGTGGACTTTCCTGGCCTGAAACCGCACTGATAGGGTCCAATCAGGCTGTTGATAAAAGGTTTCAGGCGTTCACACAATATCGCAGAAAAGATCTTGTACGCGATGTTGAGGAGACTGATGCCTCTATAATTGGCGCAGTTGAGGGGGTCTCCTTTCTTGTGGATCGGGCAAACGATGCTGAGATTCCATTCATCAGGCATACACTCCTCTGACCAAATATTAGAAATGAGTTGGTGTATGCACTCTACCAATTCATCCCCAGCTGCCTTGAAAAGTTCGGCCGGTAAACCGTCAGGTCCAGCAGCCTTGTTCGATTTTAGCTTGGATATTGCTATCCTCACTTCGTTTTGGTCAGGTGGACGGAAATTTTGACTATCATCGTCCATGTTGAATGGTTCATTCTGCCTGACAGCGGGATGTTGGTCTTCGTCGCCGTTATACAGTCTGCAGAAGTAGTTTTTCCATATTCTCAGCACCGACTGTGATTCTACTACGAGGTTTCCATTCTCATCTCTACAGGTTTCTGTACGGGTATTACTTCTCTGACACGTTCTTTTTACCTTTTGGTAAAACTTCCGTACATTGTTCCTGGAGTATAGACTCTCGATATTCTCAAACGCGCGCTTCTCATGCTCTTTCTTCTTCTTTTGGAGAAGCCGATGTTCTTCCCGTCTCTTTTGCTCGTAGAGCTCACGAGCAGCTCTCGTCTTCCTTTGCAGCGCCGCTTTGTATGCCTCTTGTTTTGCTGCATGCACTCGCCGGCATTCTTCGTCAAACCAGGGGTTTCGCGGTGGTGGGCGAGCGAGACCCAGCACATCAGTCGCGGCGTTTCTGATGGCATGTTGGCAGCGTTGCCACTGGTCTTCGGCACTTGATGCTGGCGGTATAGGGGTGATTGAGAGATTTCGGGATACGCGTTCAGCGAAGAGTCTGGCGGTCTCTTGCGATTGTAGCTTTTCGACGTTAAATTTTCTCACAGTAATTCTTCTTTGTTGCTCAGATTGGGATATCCGCATTCGTACCTTGGCTACAACAAGGTAATGATCCGAGTCTATGTTGGCCGCTCGGAAGGTCCGGACATCCAGAATACTGGAGGCATGCCTTGCGTCGATCGCAATATGATCAATTTGGTTGATCGTGACATGATCATTGGACCGCCATGTCTGCTTATGAATATCGAGATGAGGAAACCATGTGCTTGCTATGGTGACATTTCGCTCCACAGCGAAATCAATTAGCCTTAGTCCGTTATCAGACGTGGTGTCGTGTAGGCTATGCTTACCGACTGCCCTACCAAAGACGTCCCCCTTTCCTATTTTGGCGTTAAAATCGCCCAATACGATTTTAACGTCGTATTTAGGACATTGCTCGTATGTTTTGTCGAGGAGCTCGTAGAAACACTCTTTGGTGGCAGGGTCCTTTTCTTCTGTGGGGGCATGAACACATATTAGGCTTATGTTAGCGAATTTAGCCTTGATCCGGATAGTCATAATACGCTCGCTCACGTGTCGGAAGCTTAAGACTTCTTGCCTAAGTCTGCCGCGTATGACAAATCCGCATCCGAATAAGCGTTGCCTGTTGCCTCTGTAGCAATCACCGTAGTAGATGTCACAGTTTTTCATCCTCTTTTTGCCTGGCCCATCCCATCGCACTTCCTGGATGGCGGTAATATCTGCTTTATAGCAGTCTAGGGCCTCTGCTAGTTGTTCGGCTGCACGTGGTCTGTAAAGGGACAGAACATTCCACGTACAGATCCGAAGGTCGTTGTCCTTATTTCGTTTGCTGGGGTCGTCATTAGTTGGGTCATCCTTATCCGAAGCACTCTTCCCCCCCTCTCTCATCTGCTGCCACCAAGAATCCGCCAAACGGGGTTGGTTACCCATTTCTTGGATTAAGGTACTAGGCACCCGGCTGTCACCGCGTGGAGGTTGAGAGTAGGAGTTGGTAGGCCTCAGCTGAGTGAAAACGCTTGTGTTTTCATATGATCGCATGCACTACCGTTTGACTAGCCGACAACCACCATCATGAAATTTATAACTTCTTCAGGGTGTTTCAGAGGAGACCGTTCCACTAGCACAGAACACTAGCTACTTTGTTTTTTCCTCTCTTTACAGTACTTCAACCAGCAAACTCCACCTGAGGGGATCACAATGGATCCGTTTGAGATCCGAGTGCAGGCTGCGCTCATTCGTTCCCGCTAACCTAAGGTCCTGCAGAAAACGTTGGACTTTTTCTGCTATTTTTTTTATCATCAGCTGGTTTCTGGCTAAAGTATCTTAAGCCGAGTCGTATGAACCGGTAATCTACTTATCTTATATTGATCGTCTTATGCAGATTTTGAGTACCAGCGATTTTCTATATCTTGGTTCACATTTTTAGTGAGGAATCCAGTGATATCCCATAAACTCCATACGTTTGCAGTTATTGCACTTCCAGTATACTAATATTCCCTGAATTGGGTGGAATGAACTGTCTCAAATAGCAGTTTGTCCTTTTGTTCTCTTTTCATCTTAGGAAATTAATGAAATTTGCCACCATCATCTTTCGTTTGTTTCTCTGCTCTGATATTTAGCAAAGGTTTAGGTTTCACCCAGCACCAACCCTAAGGTACTACTGATTATGGAGACCACTCATCTAATTCGAAATTTTGCATTTCCATGAATCAAAGCTCTCGCATTGTATCTTTAATTCATAAAAATTCTGCGTTGATTTCGTGGGTAGACACAATATAATTGCTTGTTTCACACTCTGCCCTCAAAAAAGAAGAGTGTGCGTGGCATTATAATAAACAGGTCGCCAGGACTTCACACATTGCATCTCATCATGCGTGACCGACAATTCACTATCAGGTGGCAGTACTGTGTGTTCCTTTATTTTATTTTTTTTTTATTGAAAAATAAATAAATTTGTCATTTAGCGCCGGTATAATGAAAAATGGAGCGGCCGGCGCTACAGCATGACAGGGGGTGGTAGCGCGCGGCGGTCAATTAGAGAAAAAGTATCTCGAAAAATCGAAATAAATAAATTCGACGACCGCCCAGTCGGTCAAATGAATTTCAACTTGAATTGAATTGGGGATTCCAATTTGACAGGTGGCATTGCAGGCGACGCATAAATTGTCGTCAAGCGGGCTATTTGCTTGTTTTTACCTTTAATGCATATAATACACGTTTTTTGTATCTGCTTATAGGTACTCGTATAACATATACAACAAACATTTAGGACGACGACACGGCCGCGTTTTAAATAATTAAAATAATTTTTCATTGGATTTTATTTTAATGCGATTTCGAGCGCCTCCCATCGGTTTGGTATCCGCCACGGAAGCGATACGATGCGGCCCGGTTTGGTAGCCTGCTTTTGATTGAAAATTCATCTCATAAAATTCATTTGATCACGTGATGCGATTTATATAGATTGCACCCAATACACGGGAGAGAAAGAGTGTGTGCGTTCGCGTTCGATTGGTTTGTGTCAGGCATTGACACATAAATTATATCGACGTCGTTGTCGCGCCGTATCGTCGTCATTACGGATCGCAGTGACTCAGGGCGATTCCAATTCTGTCGCTCATTTTGTTAATGACAATTATCTTGGGTGAGTCCTTATTTTTCTGCAGAGTCGACTTTTTTTTTTGTGTGGTAAATGCAATAAATATTCGTATTTATGTGACAATATGAAATTGAATTAACGGCTTTTATTTCGGAAGTGGAGACGATGGATCTCAAAATGGAAGAACGTGTTGGGTCCCAATCACTAATTTTTCTAGTAATAGTAGTATATGATTGGCTCGCACAGCATCTCTAGTAACTCAACCCACAGGTACTCCACAAAAATACTAGAAACCAAACCAAAATGTACAGCAAATTCTTTACGAATAGTTCAGACACCACCCATTGTGTATTAACGCACCGAAACCTTATATCACATGAGTTTCAAGCCGCTACACCAAAAATATATTTTTTCTTATGTCAGCTTAATTTCCCATTTACGTCGCGAAGTTGCATTGTTAGTGTTGCTCCATTTTCATTGAATTCCTTATAAACGTCTCTTGAGACAAGAAAAAGAAAAATGTTGGGTAAATCTCATATAATGCAGAGCTTATTAGTCCAAATATTCCAGACGTCTTTGAGGGTACACATGATTGATTTATTTCTCTACTGAGCTCGTAGTACATTTCTTATTAAAGCTGTGTTTTTGACCGTACACTGTGGATTTACCTCTTTGAAGGAATTCCGATCTCTAAGCCCGATGTATTTCTCTCTGCTTGTATCTTCTCTTAAAATAGTCAATATTGCTCTCTTGAAATAAAGAGTACGTCAGTCTCTGTACAAGTTTTTGTTTGTTGTTTAGGTTTATAGGTTCCTTTAGCATTAGTTTATCTTGAGGGCTCGAGTGGCTCTTTTCAGTGCTTCTTCTTTTCCAAGATTGTTCCTAATCCTCACAACCCCATGTCACCGCTCAATGTGAATTCCTACCAGACGCCTCTTTTAGGATAGGTTAGGTTGAAGTGGCTGCCAGCTTACGCCAACGCACTTACAATTAGACCAGATATAAGTCAGTTATGATACCACATGGATCATGTCATCCCTGCCTACCATTTTGAACTTCTGAGGAAGCGTAAGAGGCTCCTGATATCTGTGTGTATCAGATCGCCTTAATCTCCTTTTGTGGGAGAAAGCTGGGCATGTACAAAGAAGGTGAGGAATAGAGTCTTCTTTTTCTTGGTCTGCAAAAGTCATTGCACAAACAAGCTGATCATTGGACTTTACGTAGATCATCGAGATTTATGGCCTTTTCTAAGGCTGTCCACCAGACAATCAACCCGGACATGAGTGTCGGTCTAATGACCGAGATGTAGATTCAGTGAGTTATGTGAGGTTGCAAACCCCATCTATTCCCGATAGGTTTTTGCAAGAGAAATGTGCTATTGCAGCTTTCTTGCCTCTGTCTTGAATGTTAGGTTTCCAGCTTAATTTCTTATTTGTACCAGTTCCGTTTTGTGGGGGCTTACACCTAAACCATACCGAACCGTGTATCTAGTTAGTTACCTTGTTCAAAGCGTTTTGCAGAAGTTCTTTTAAGGTATCGAGATGCTTTTCCGAGACTGTTATAGTAACATCATCTGCATAAGCGAAAACCGCGCATCCCTCTCCATCCAGGATTATCAATAGTTCATTAACCGCCAAATTCTAAAGAATAGGGGATAGAAAATCACCGTTTGGAGTGCCTCTACAAACAGATCTTCTAGTAGACGTTGTAGTTGGTCTAAGTCGTGAGTTTATGCTCACAGCTATAACTGTGAATGTGATTTCTTATTTACTGTGAATACAACCTGTGAATGCGAATGTATGGGAGTAATTTTTCCTTACAAATAAAGAATTCTTCACTTACTAATAAAGTACAATTTACATATTTTTCTGTCATTTATTAATAAATTATTATATTACTGACTAATTTACTAATTATTTACAATTCTTTACAAAGATCGAAAAATCAAAAAAGTATGGCAATAAGCCGTCTGCCGATTGGCAACTTTTTTTAAAAACCATTGCTACTTTATGGATTGCAATTTAATAAACGAAAAGCTTTATTCTTCAAAATTAGAAACTTTCTGTTATAATTCGCTGATAGGCTAGGGCTATTTTACAGTACGCTACCAGGAGAGACGTTTGCGGTTCGCTGAGCTTACTTATGATTTCTTCATGGGAAATTTCATCTACTCCAAACAAGTGCCGTCTAGTTTCCCGGAGCGTAGGACATCCCACAAAATGAAATACCATATATCCTCCATCTCCGCCATGTTACATATATTACACAAGACCGGTAGATCTTCTCTATGCGGTTGATAATTTAGTGGAAGTAGTTCAGCTCACAATTTTAACATAAGTGATATTTCTTCGCAGCTATTACCATCGTGAAAGTAGTTTCGGTCTCCCAAATTATGATCCAACTGCCTATAAATAGATCGATGCAGTGACTCTAATGCTTCTCTTTCAAATTGTTATCTGAAGCTAACATCTACTGCTGCTAACAACTGGTACAGCTTTGGCTTCCATGACTCCGTGCTTGCTTCATCCAAATCCAAGCTTATTCCACACTCGTGCGCTAGTTCGTTCCAATTTCTGTACCAACCATTATTGCATCGTAGTGCTTCCAGTGGAACTTTTCTGGGTAATCTTTCCAAAGGCATATTGAATACCTTTAAAATAAAGTCCACCTGTAGTTTCAGCGTCTTTATAACCAGTGGAGAAAGTCCAGACTCTAGCATTATGTCATAGTTTGGGGTGTTAGGTGGTAAACGGAATATCCTTTTAATATAAAACCTCAATAGCTTTTCCACTTCCTCAAACCGCCTTCCGCCCCATACCTGGGCCGCGTACAACATAGTTGACTCGGCAACCGCTTCAAAAACACGAAACTTACTGTTATGTACTATGCATTTGTTGGCAAAACATTTTCTCCAAGTTGTATTTATCATGGTTTTGGCCTTTTGTAGCTTGCATTTCAGGTGTTCTTCCATGCTTAAGTTTAGCGTGAAAAGCATGCCCAGCTAGTTATACTGTTTGACGGTCTCAATCTGTTCGCCGTTCAAAAACCATTTCTCGTTGCTACACATCCTTCCCCCACCTTTTTTACATATACTATCCCTATTAGTACGAATACCATTCAAAATATTTCAACCCAATAATTTAAAAAATAAAATTACCCTAGAAACTAATGTCACCAAAGGATGCTTTATTTGCATATGCCTTTTTAAATTTGATGTGCTGGTTTTGTATGATAATTTCCTGGCACAATTTAAATTTTGCGGAACTCTGATCTAATTCCGTAAAAAATTCCAACTAAAACAAATCTTTTTGCGCTCTTTTATTGGCATCTTAAAAGCATTTTTTTTTTTTAGGTACGCACACTTGTACACACCAAACAAACAAATTTGTAAAGTGCTTTAAATATAACCACATACAATAGAAAGCTCTATTTTATCTGTGGTAAAACGCAGCGAATAATATACATTTCATATACCTGCATGTTGTTTGTGCACCCAAGGCATTTCGTTCACCATACTTACTGCCTGGCACTTCATTTATTTATTTATTTATTAAGCTTAGTGCAAGCAAGCAAGAGCTTAAATCTAAACTTAAGAACTAACAACGAAGGAACTTAACTCTAAGCTTACATTTTTTATTTTTTTATTTTTTATTTTTTTTAGGCACTTGGGGGCCCACACATTTTTTACTAAACTAGGTCTTAAAAACTGTCTTAAAAACTAGAGAGGGAAAAGAAAAAGTTGAGGGAAAGGCGAAGACTGGTTAGTTGAAATAAGAGAAGAGTGGTCATGAAGAGGTGTAGAGGGACGTTCTAAGGGCGGATAGACTCGAATGAAAGTCTAGGGTGTTCTGTGAGTTATTTGCCGGGCGTAACATTTTGGAAATTGGTTCGAAATTTCCGTAGTTGATGCGGTGGTGAGGGAGACGAAAGAGCGGTACGGACATAAAGTTTCGAGGGTTAGTGCGGAGGGAAATCATTTCCAGTAGTGCGGTGGAATCGATCATACCGGTGAATAATTGGTGCACGAAAAGTATGTCAGCGCGACGTTTTGCAAGGGTTTGCAGGTTAATCAATTTTAGCCGGTCTTCATAGGGAGGTAAGATATAGTTGTCGGCCCATGGGAGACCGCGAAAGGCAAACCGGATAAACCTACGCTGCACAGCTTCGATTCTAAGGGAGTGGATGTTATGATAAGGTGACCAAACTTGGCTGGCGTATTCCAGGATTGGTCTGACAAAGGTGATATAAAGGGATTTAGAAACGTAAGGGTTCGAAAATTCTTTAGACCAGCGTTTTATGAAACTGAGAGAAGAATTGACCTTGTGTACAATATGATCAATGTGGGAACGGAAGTTTAGCTCCCTGTCACAAATAATACCCAATTCGCATATAGAGTAGACTGGGGGAACGGGCTCGCTAAGAAAGTAATAGGTTCTGAGGGATGGGGGGAGGCGTTTACGAGAGAATGTTATGGATTGACATTTGGTGACGTTAAGTTCTAGAAAGTTTTTGTCGCACCATGTGTGGAATGAATTTAGATCGTTTTGAAGTAAGAGAGAACCGGTGGGGGTAGATATTACCTTAGTGATTATCATATCATCCGCGTAAATAGACAGATCAGAGTCTTTTATGACGTGACCAACATCATTTATAGTTAAGACAAAGATCAGCGGACCAAGATGACTGCCTTGAGGAACCCCTGAAGTGGCGTTAATGGGATCAGAGACTGAAAATCTGAAGAGAACCCTGTACTGGCGTTTCTCTAGGTACGATCTTAGCCATGAAATGAAAGAGGGTGGGAGACCGAGGGCTTTAACTTTAACCCTAGAAAGATAATCTACGTCTGCCAGACGTATGGCGCGAAAAAAAATGTAATATCCTTTTAACTGTAAAACCGCATCGGGTTTACTGAATCATTGCTTCATTTCTCTTAATATGAACTACATTAATAAATAAAACATTAATATTTTATAAAAAGTTCATGGGTTTCATTTAATACACTAACAAAGTGCCATACGTCTTTAAGACGTATGATTATCTTTTACGTCATAAAAAATATGATTATCTTTCTAGGGTTAAGGTAAATTGTTAAGTGAAAGATTTAGTCAAAGGCCTTGCATCAGTATACATAGACGCGATGTAAAAAAGAATTCCTCCCTTATGCACATTAAATATACACATTTTCGTTCATTGTTGATTGCTCTACACTGAGCACTGCCAGCTCTGAACAGTTTGATGTGTACATGTTCGTTCTTCGCTCGTCGCTCTTCACTGAGCAATACCGGTTCTGAACGGTTTGATGTGTACATGTTCGTTCTTCGTTCGTCGCTCTTCACTGAGCAATGGCAGCTCTGTGCGGTTTGGTGTGTACCTTTTCGTTCTTCTCTCGTCGCTCTGCACTGAGCAATGCCAGCTCTGTATCTTTTGTTACTGTATTGGAATGAATGTGTTTTGTGTAAAAGTGTATCGAAAATTAATTTCAAGTTTGATTTGCCTTTGCAAGCACTTCAGTGATAAGGAGCTTACAGTACCAGACCAGCACTAACCACATCCGAACCGAGGATCTGCCACCTGATACGAGCAAAGGCCGGACACTCACAGAGATAATGTTCCGCGGTGTTGTCGCTCTCTCCACAAGCGTCGCAGATTGTAGTGCCACTTTCGCCCAACACGTTAAGGTGCTTGGCAAAAGCAAAGTGGCCTGTCAAGACGCCAATAAGTTGTCTACAGTCTTTTCTGCTGAGAGACAGCAAGAATGCCGCTGATTTCTTACAGACGTCCGGGATCATGCGTTTAGACAACCTGCATCCCGGAGAGTCATGCCACATACAATTGTGCTCGCAAGAGACCCAATCGTCAATGGAAGCCCTTACCGAGGACGCAGGGCGACTCAACACGGGTTCGGGACCTGAGAAACCCTCCTCTGAGCCTAGTCTAGCAATCTCATCGGAGATCTCGTTCCCCAAGATCCCAGTGTGACTTAGGACCCAGATAAGAGACAGAGAATTCAGCCTTGCGACCGAGTTCAAAGAGTTTTTGGTTTCACGAACTATTTTGGAAGTGGTTAAAGGGTTAAGCAAGGCCTTAAGCGCAGCCTGACTGTCACTACAGACACAAATGCAACATCCCTTCCACCTGTTCTTCACAACATAGTTCATGGCCATTAGGATTGCATAAGTTTCCGCTTGGAAAACAGACGCATATTTGCCTAACGAGAAGTGAAGTCTAATGTTGTCGACTTCCACGAAGACCCCAGCGCCAGACCCATGACTGGTTTTGGAACCATCCGTGAAAATACGACTACATTCCATTCCCGGCTCAGACTCTGACCGAAGCCAGTCCTGGACACAAGGAAAGTCGACTCTGAATTTACGCATCAGCTGGAGTTCTGGTGTCATTGCATCAGACGGCATATCCATAAGACAGGAGTCGTAAGATAAGTGTCGCACAAGTTCATCAAAATTCCAGTGTGGAGTGTACCAAAAACCGCCTAGCCTAAGACGGTGGATGGCTTTGATATTGCAACCCATGATATAAGTATCAAGGGAAGGTAAGTTCAGCAAAGCGTCTAGAGCACAGCCAGGCGTATTTGGAAAAGCTCCCGTGCAGCCGAGACAAGCCGTTCTTTGAAGTTTGGCGCAAAAGGCAACCACATATTTACGCGAGAGCCCCTTCTTCCAAACAACCGACGCATATGCGAGGAATGGTCTTATCATAGCCGTGTAGATCGCGAGAACCTTATTCGGTGACAAGCCCCAAGACTTACCAAAAGCACCCTTACACTGCCAGAAGACTGAGAGCACCTTGGATGTTTTCGACTCGACGTGTTTAGACCAATGAAGTTTCGTATCTAAAGTCACTCCCAGATATTTGGCTTCATTGGAAATGCGAATGGTGACACCTTTTAGCACTGGCTGACTCAGACCGGTCAAAATTCATCTTCTCGTAAAAAGAACAACCTCCGTTTTAAGAGGATTCACCGAAAGCCCACTCCTAGTACACCATTCATCGATCATGTCCAGCGCCGCCTGCGCGTTAGCACAGACCGTCGCCAGGCATGGCCCGACAGAAAGTACGGCGACATCATCCGCATATGCCTGAGCGTAGACGTTAGAACTATTTAGAGTGTTCAACAGAGAGTCGACCACCATGCACCATAACAATGGAGACAGAACGCAACCTTGCGGACAGCCCCTGTTTACCCCTGTCATAACATATTTGCCACAATCCGCATCCACTACCAAAGTTCTATTCATTAGCATTGCTT
The DNA here is from genome assembly GCA_945910035.1 of Brachypalpus laphriformis. NCBI lineage: Eukaryota > Metazoa > Arthropoda > Insecta > Diptera > Syrphidae > Brachypalpus > Brachypalpus laphriformis. The sequence goes on along the minus strand of OX246753.1, from coordinate 192,811,342 downwards.
TAATCCACAACACTAATGCTTCATCTACCCCGTGTTGTCTGCCAGAGTCGCACATGCAGTCAATAGTCGCATTGTCAAAAGCACCCTCAATGTCGATGAAGATACCCATCGCGTATTCATTCCTATCAAGCGTGCATTCAATTCTGGCCACTAAATTTTGAAGTGCGGTCTCACAGGATTTCCCACGCTGATAGGCATGCTGCATCTCCGATAGTGGATGCAGTTTCAAAGCAACTTTGCGCCCGTGAAATTCTACCAGTTTCTCCATACTTTTCAGTAAGAAGGATGTCAAACTTATAGGTCTAAAACTCTTGGGGAGCGAATAGTCTTCCTTACCAATTTTCGGTATGAAAGCTACTCTGACTGTCCGCCAAGGTGTAGGAATATATGCCAGGGCCAAGCCAGCGGTGAAAATTCTTTTCAGAGTTGGCAATAGCTGATCTATACCCTGTTGCAGCATAGCTTGATATATTCCATCGTTGCCAGGCGATTTGAAACCATCAAAAGATGCCACAGCATATTTGATGGCCTCATCTGTTACCACGGCTGATGCAATATACCAGCTGCGACGAGTTTTCTGACTTAGATCAAGCTCAGCCTGGGTAAGCGGACCAAGCTCCGACCTAGTGGTTATCTGATTGCCAGGAAAGTGAATCTCCAGCAGAAGACTAAAAGTTTCCGCTTTTGTCTCAGTAAACTTGCCATCAGACTTTCTCAGTGACTCCGGTTTGGTCAGGTTGTCCCTTTTGAGAACCTTAACCAACCTACTGGTTTCACAGAGTGTCTCGATCTTTTCACAAAAATCTCTATAAGAAGCACTTTTCGACAACCGAATTAACTTCTTATAGTCTTTTTGCTTCGATCTAAAAAGATCCCAGTCACCTTCTAAATTTGTCTTGAGTGACCTATTTAGAAGTTTTCTGAATTCTTTCCTAAGTCGCTGCAGTTCTGGGCTCCACCAGGGAACCGGAGTTCTGCAGGCGGTTTTTGTCAATGGGTTCGTCAGTTCAAAACAGCTGGTAAGGACACTAGTCAGGTTTTGAACAGCATCCTCAACCTTTCGTTTCGTTCTGAGTTTAGTTGGAGTTTTGACAGACCTGTCTAGCTCTTCCCTAAACCGCACCCAGTTGGTTTTCCTCGGATTCCTCCTCTCCTGCAAAGTTATGGCCTCGCATTCGATTTGGAAAGCGATGTATCTATGGTCTGACAAGGACACTTCCGGCAGTACCCTCCAGTTAGTAATTGACTTGAAATACCTATTAGATAAAGTCAAATCAATTACCTCCTGCCTCCTTGCCGTAACAAAAGTTGGCTGGGAGCCAACATTATTAATTACCATGCCAGACGGTAGTATAAAGTCTAGGAGATGGTTTCCTCGTATGTTAGATTTGCTGCTGCCCCAGACTGTATTCTGAGCATTCGCGTCGCAACACATGACTAGTCCCATCTCCCGAGTGTCACAGTACTTTATGAGTTCGGCAACCGCCTTCGGTGGTGGAGGCATTATTGAATCATAAGGGTAGTAAGCCGACGCAACGACGAAGGTTTTCCAACTTCCGGTCGTTTCGTAGCTTATAGCTGCAGCAACCAGGTCCTGTCCACAGAATTGCCCAAGCTTGGTTACTAAGATGAAATTCGGTACAATTAGACAAGCTCTCGGTCTTTCAGATCGCTTGTCACATAGCACCGTTACTCCACGAACACCCCCAAAACCACATACGCTCTTGTTCCGCACGTATGGCTCCTGGATAGATGTTATGTGGGGTTTTGTACGCACCACGGAAAGTCTGCTACTTAAGAGAGCGGTAGCAGCCTTTGAGTGGTGGAGGTTTATCTGCGAAAATATCAAAGATATAGTCGGAGTTTTATTAGCAGAAGGGCGCGCACCAGGTGCGCACATGCTTCTGGCGAGGCGAGCGTCCCTACCCGTGGCTTTGCCTGCGTCAGCCATTTTCTGTCCGCTAGTGCTGGGACCTTTAGGGGTAACAGCACCAGTATCCACCAGATTTTGTGCGCAGATAACGCCAGCGGTAAGAGTGTGCCCGGCAGAAGAGCGCGCATCAGATGCGCACACGCTTCCACCAAGAAGAGCAGGCGAAACTTGCTACGTCAGATTGGACCTGTTCGAGCCGATCGAAAAGGAGCCAGCGTTACTTTCTGCCGACCTAGGCTTCTTTCCTGTCGCTACTGAAAGATGACTGCTTTCGGCGCTTGCGCTTTCAGCTGACTCTGCAGCCTCTTTGCACCGCGCCATCGCCGCCTTCCTTCTTCTCCTTTTCAGTTGACTCTTAGTCGGAGTCCGCCGCTTCAGAAGCTCGTTCAGCCTTATTGGTTTCCCGAGTCAAACCGTCACCGACACAACTTCGACTCGCTACCCTTCTATTGAGACAGAGATTAGACGTTCCAGCCGAAGCCTTTCCGCCACTTTCTTTGCCATTCCAGCCTAGTCTACCAAACGAGTCAGAGACAGAGCTTCAGGAGTCTTCTGAAACAAGGGTCGCTACTACTTCTGATTCAACGCCAGAGACGGGGGTTAAATGTATGGTGGTTGGGACCTCCAGAATCCTCGTCCCGGCGTAGTCAAAAAGACCACGGGTGGATTATCGTTTTCACGAGTACCACCTGGAGTAGATACCGTAAATGTTTCTTCCATCATACTGTCAACAGGTTTTGCGTCACAGTCAAGACGTCTTCAGCCTTTAGTTCGATGTCTCAACTGGGGTCCTTTCGGACCCTTAGGGTCATTGACTTTTAAGCCGTTCCGCCACGTCAAGGCAGCTGAAGAATGGGACCAGAAAATGAAGTTTGTTCTGCGTAATTAAATTTGAGGAGTTGTTTATTTGTGCAGTCGGTTTGTTAGAGACAGTGTTGCTTACAATTTGGGAGTTACCTGGGAAGTAATTATCAAGTAGCGAATTTAGCGAATCTTCACCAGAAGTCATCCAAGATCTATCGGTTTTTATTTTTTTTGGAGATAGCTAAGCATTATTGGATTTGTAGAGATGATTTTTCTTAGCTGAGATGCCTCCTTCCATTTTGCCGCAAAAGAGTCTCCAAGAATTTCGTTTGGCTATCATTCGTTCTTTTTGTATAAGATTGGCGATGCTTTGTACAGGCCCCAATCAATCGCATGTCTCGCTTTTTGCCATTGTGTAAAAGTTTTCTACATTTATTCCTTAAAGGGCCCAAATCTGCAGTAATAATGTGGCTTTTTCTTGCCCCTGGGTTGTACTAGAGGGCAGGAAGAAGACATCGCTTTATTTAGGGCTGAGGTACGGTCCTCAATCATATGATCCAGTTTTTGGGTGATGCAAGTGGTCCTAAAGGGAACCGAGGTAACAAAGCCTTTAAAGTTAGACGCCCCTGTCTCAAGTGCGGCAAATATTTTTTTTTTAAATAAAAAAAACGTGTTCCGGGTCTTGACTGGTTGCTTAGAAACAACTTTTAAATATTTACTTTCAGTCGCTTTTGCCTTATGTCAAAGATTATGGAGTAACGTAGCCAGCACAGGCTAGTTCCATAATTTGTTAGACAATACCTCCGTTTAGATTGTCAGAATTCTTCGTTTGGGACAAATTTGAGACGTGCTAAATTTAATAGTGTTTTGTTTTTACTAGAACGAGATCTTCATCTCATGTTTACTCATATACGCCTTCGTATTGCATCCGTCAGCAGCAACCTCTTAAACTTACTTAACATCACTAGGTTTAATATCGATATGCTCAATGTTCCCCAAGTGCGCCAACAGTTCAGGAACCACTTTGCCTTAGAAACAGAAGCAATCAGCAGCACAATGCAGGAGAACATGGATGACCACTGGAATGCTGTGAGAAATGCTTTTGCGATTAGGGCACACACCTATGTCGGTAAAGGCAGAAATAAATAGACACATGGGGACGCTTTGATAAGCGTACAGCAATCAAGGTTCGGATTGCAACGACCTCAGCAGTAGAGAGAAACGAGCTAGAAGCCCAATACCGTGCGAAGAAGAAAAAAGTGCAGCATAGTGTGAAACGTCAACATATCAACTGAATGGCTTCAAGGGTTGAAGAAGCAGCGAGCAGGTGCGATAGTACGACTGTTTATAGCATCACTAAGAAGCTCATTTGTGGTCAGAACTGCAAACAACACCCAGTGAAAAGCCTAGACGGTAACCTTCTGATCTCGGATGAGGATCAGCTCACTAGATTGAGAGAACATTTTGCTACAGTGCTAAAACAATTAGAAGATGGCGATATGATCTCGAATTCGAATGAGCAGTTCGAAGCAACAAATTCCCGAATTCGCACCGCGCCTCCCAGTAAAACCGAAATAATAACAACAATCAAGTCCCTCGAGAAGAACAAGGCGGTGCGTATTGATGGGATCCCTGCTGAACTATTTCAAGCGACGCCAAATACATCGGCAGATTTGCTACATCCCCTAATACGGAGAGCTTGGGATGATGATCAATTTCCACAGTAGTGGAAAAGGGGGATGATCATTAAGTTTGCAAAAAAAGGAAACTTGAAGAAATGCGGAAACTGGAGAGGTACAGGGTGTCCGCCGGGAAGGTATACAACTTTGTTTGTTTATAATTTTTGATTAAATGAAAGAGAATGGATCTTATATTGATAAATGTTTTATTTAATGTCGGCAATTATGTATTGAATACAATATCAGGTAAATGTCCGCCTCTGCTAGTCTCACAAATGCGAGCCCTTTTGAGCACATTTTTCATTACATTCTCACACATTTCACGCGGTATTTCATTAATTTCATCACGAATATTTTGTTTGAGTTGCTCAAGCGTTTCTGGTTTGTTTGCATAAACCTTGCTTTTCAGATATCCCCACAAAAAGAAGTCAGGAGCATTCAAATCAGGCGACCGTGGAGGCCAATCAAAATCACCATTTTTTGAAATAACTTGTTGTGGAAAGAGGTCTCGCAGTAATTCCATTGTAATCCTGGCTGTATGCGATGTGGCACCGTCTTGTTGATACCACGTGTTAATCAAGCCCAAAGCATGCAGTTGTGGCGTTAAAAAGTTTTCAATCATATCACGATATCGCTCCCCATTCACAGTTACCGTTACGCCGTTTTCATTTTCAAGGTTGATGGATTGTTTTGAACACTTCCTTGAACAGCAGTAATGTTTTCAGCCGATCTTGCAGTACGTTGTGGCCCATGCTTGGGCCTATCACCTACAGACCCTCTTTCTTCGAAATCATTCTCTACACGATAAATAGTGCGTTTTGTTGGCACATTGTTTCTCCCAAAAATTTCACGTAACTTTCTCATCGTCACAGTAATCGATGATTGATTTTGATAAAATGTTTTAACGATTAAAACACGTTGGTTTATCGAATATTTTTCCATAATAAATTTGCCACGTGTCTACTTCACGACTGCCAAATATGAACTGTCAAGACTAATGTTTACCAAAATGGCGGCAAAACAAAGTAGTATACGATCTCGGCGGACACCCTGTATTTGCGTTCTTCCAGCCGTAGCCAAAATAACAACTAGAATAATTCTAGAACGAATCAAAGAGCATTTAGATTCAAGTCTCGACGTCGAACAGGCAGACTTTCCCGCTGGATCTTCCTGCATCGACCACGTAAACACCTTACGGATCATAATCAAACAATGCGTTGACTACAGGTCTCCGCTACATTTGCTGTTTATCGACTTTGAGAGGAATTTCGACAGCTTGAATCGAGATGTTATCTGGTTGGTCTTGCGTAGGAGAGGCATCCCAGCTACATACGAGGGCGGTAAGTGTCACGCCGTACACAATGGTAAGGTGTCGGATGATTTTGAAGTCCAAAGTGGAGTACGTCGAGGGAGCATACTGTCACCACCATAGTTTTTGGTGGTTTTCAGTGATGTACTCCGTGCAGTATTGACTGAAGGCAACTATGGAATTCGTTGGACTATGATATCTTACCTTAAACACCTAGATTACGCTGACGATGTTTGTCTACTTTCACATCGGATAATGGACCTTCCCACAATCTAGAAGCCGAGGCAAACAAAGTGGGGCTAAAATTAGGCACAGCCGAAACAAAAGCCCTGATCATTTCTACTACCCGCGCTCAACTTAACATTGCCGGACAGAAAGTCGAGAAAGTTGATAACTTTCTCTATCTAGGAAGTGTGGTCTCGGCTAATCGCGGTGGCACCGAACTGGATGTGTGCAGCAGAATCGGGAAGGCTAACTAAAGCTGCGTTCGGAATGCTATCCAAAATCTGGAGGAGCAATGTTTTCAGCTTAAGAACTAAGCTGCGACTGTTCCGCTCCAACGCGGAATGGGTGCTGTTTAATGAGTGCAGTACTTGGAAGATGGACACTATTAACACACGCAAGCTGCAAGTCTTCGTAAACAAATGTTTAAAAATCATCTTGAGGATTTTTTGACCGAACCGCATCTCTAACGAACAACTTTATATGAGCACGGGCCAAAAATCTGTGAACAGTACTCGGCGAAGAAGAAAGTGGCAGTGGAATGGACACACAATACGGCGCGAAGACAACTCCATTTTGAAATACGGCATGCAGTGGACTCCGTTCACCCAGGCAGGCAGAATAGCGGGACGCCCTAGGCAAACGTGGCACAGAACAGTTGAAGAGAAATCCAGCTCTTTAGGAATGCGTTGGAGGCAGCTCAAACGCGTTGCAGAACTCCGAACACGATGGCGCACAGGCGTAGTTGACACCCTATGCCCCCGAGGGGTTAAAGGAGTAAGTAACTATTATTTTGGCAGCTTTCATACCAAGCATATAACACATTGTCTTCGACATTCCGTACTCCAGTCCCTTTTTTACTACGGCTGAGTAAGTAAACACTGAACAAGTATCATTCAATAACTAAGCACTATTTTATGAAAAATGTACTTTCAATTGGTTTTATGATTGCATGTATGTACGAGTATGAATGTACTTAATTTAGCTTGCATTAAGCGAGTAATTCTGTCAAACGACGATTCTGCTAATTGCAGGTTTTCTATTGTAGATACTGTCTGGTGAACGAAATCGTATGGTCGGGCATGTGACCACCCGAATAGGAATTTCGAAAGCAACTAACCCTGAAACGTCCGCCCGCCTTCGACATTCCAAAAACAATGAAATCTGTCAAAAACCGATCATAAATATAACACTCGGATCCAAAAAGCACATTTTTCGCCACCACCGCTAGTCCGCTGATCAACCGCACCAAATACGGGTATTTAAGCAAATCAAACTTCGGTTTAATTTACTTAAGCATATGCAGATATGTTCACTATTTTACAGCTTTTTTATTGCCAACCGTATTTGTACGGTTTGTTCCTAATTTGAACTGCTCGTTTGAGAGAACTCTCATTCATCCCATACCCATTCACCCATCTCGCGATCCATCGATAATGATGGCAATACAGCGCGCTGCCGACGACGCGACGGTTCATGATGAGATGGTGATGAGCTGATAGATTTTCCGCTCTTTTGTTTGCATTAAGTCAGATTTAATGACACACAAACATTTTTTTGAATACATTTGCATCCGAAAGATGTCATTAACTGAACCGAAAAAAGGCTGCTCAATCGAACACGGTATGCGCGCGATTTCTTCTTTTGTTTCCGGCGAGAGATGTTATTCATCGAAATTATCGAAAGATATCGGAGGCTGGTGCTGCCTGCCCCTCCCCGTTGTAACTCATTCAAATTATGAATAATAGATTATTATTTGATATTTATTGCGACTGGATTTGGGGTTTTGGGAAACCGCTGATGGGCGATAAATTTCGATCGACTCTCTGGTAGAAAGTGCGGGTGAATATCCATCTAGACACAGAGTACTGGGTAAAGGTTGTCGCTCGGCTTGGACTTGATTGTGGATCGAGCGTAGGTTGTTTGAGATGGGTTTTTTGTATTTGAGGACAAATGTTGATTTTTAATTTTTTATTACCGCTTTGTTAAGGTATTTAAGAATGCAAATTAGGTAATTTTCGAGTTTGGAAATTTATTGATTTAGTTGTCAGATGCGAGAGTGGTGTTCGATTGATTAGCGCTTTTTGACGTCTTGCTTATGCGAATATCATGTTCGTTTTACAAATAGCTGTCATAAAACTTTTATACCTTGTTTCATTTTAAATTTGCCTGATTTGATGGCATGTGAAAACATTAGTTCAACAACTAGTCAAGGTCTTATGGAAACGAAAATGGTACGTAAGTGAGTATGGTGGAGGTTGATACGGATATGAACGTTATACACATTTATGTATGTAGAATTTTTTTTTTAGGTTTGTGGTCCCAGCCCATTTGGCGTGAAGGCACTGCGACCAAATAGATCTCTTGTGCCGGGGATCATCTTTTAGGGCAGCCGTAAGTCTATTCTCCTTATGTAGGCGATAATTACAGCTGCGGAGGAGTTCCTTAACTCTGCTGTAGATATGATGTCTTTAAGGAAAAACTTCTCCTAATCCGCAGAGCTACACACTCGCATAGTACAAAGAGCCCCTAATGTGTCGCCCTATTGAAAGATGCTATAACTTTTGCAAATGGCGGCAACTGGCAGTTTTGTTTTGATATTTGTGAAGTAAACAGATGGAGAATACACGCCGACAAGCCATGGAACGCTATACTCCTCAAGATCGCGAAATAGCTACTCGTCACTTATGATTTTCGTTCGAAATTCATCATGAGCGGCGAGGCCCATTTCCATCTGAACGGATACGTAAACAAACAAAATTTGTGCTTATGGGACATCGTGAATCCATGTGTCATTCACGAAGAGCCATTACATCCACTCAAAGTCACTGGTGCCATCGGGCCTCATGTTTTCGAGGATGCCGTGGGTAACACGGTTACTGCGACTGATGAGCGATACAGAACCAAGATCAGCCAGTTTTTATTGCCGCAAATTGATGAATTGGGGCTGGAGGACATGTGGTTTCAACAAGGCGGTGCAACCGAACACACAGCTCGCGCGTTTTGTGGGTCGCCTAATGTCTCGTTTTGGCGATTTGCACTGGGCAACAAGATCGCCCGATTTGACCGCTGCAGACTCCTTTCCTTGGGGTCTACAAGAACAAGCCACAAACTATGGGAGCTCTCAAAGAGAATATCGGATATCCTCCGAGATTCTCATTTTTTGAGGTCGTATTTTAATCGGCAGTGACCGAAAAGCTCATAAGCATTCTTATATCGTTTCTGCTGTATTTGGGGATCTCAGCAGCCATTTTTTGGAAGGGTCCGACGGCTCTTTTAGCTTGTCTAATACCTTGAGTGCTATTCCAGTGGGAACTGCACATGTTGCTTTCGTAACGTTTACGAAATCAGATTTTCCTTAAAAGGGTGCTGGTCCAATGAATAACTCAGAGGAGCCTTTTCTGGGGAGCAGATCGGCAGCTTTGCTGCCGTCAATGCGTGCGTGGCCCAATACCTACCACACCTTTACTTTACTGTATTCGGCCAAGTTTGTCGAAGCAGCTTAAAACTGATTTAAAGTATGGCTAAATTTATTAAAATGCGAGTTGCTTTCGAAACGAAAATGACTACGAGTACTCGTACTCGTACGACTCGTACCTTACCAGATGTCTTGCACAGTCGCACTAAGAAAGAAAAACCCTGCAGATAAAAACGTCCATGATGGAACTTAGGTCTGTTTATAGTACCTTTTGTTGAGTGAGCGACCTACTCAGAATCTGTTAAGCCAGATAGCTCTGACGAACGAGTTATATACTCTTCTACGCTACAGTCAAGTCAGCGGAGTAATATCAGCCCAGAAATGAATCGTATATTACGAACGAGTTCGAACTACACTGAATCTGTAATGAACCTTCGAATACGAGTATATTTTAAGAGTTTACCGGATAATTTTTCAATTTATTTAAAGAATATTCCGAGGAATTTACGACCGCCTTATAATTACTTTTTACCTTTCCGTACATATAGGTATATATACTGCGGAAACCCAATGGTTCTCGTTCTCATTTTCAGTCTCAGCCGAGACTCAGTAGAGTTTAAGAGTAACATTCAGCTGTATTAGAGAAATACGCAATACAAACTAGTGCGCAAGCTCGACTTCACTTATTTTCCATTTCATTCCTATCTATCAGTGGCTGTCATGTTACCCAAATATTAAGGTACTTAGGATCTGAATATGTCGTGCTCACCTCCCAACCATCTGATTTCATTCACAGCGCACTTGTAGATGTAGAATCCTGTAGAGAAAGAACTTAAGTAGAAGTATATTTTCCGTATACCTGCCGTGGTTCTCTTTGCATTGGTAAATCCAACACATTCAGACCATGTACTGATGGTACAGATGGGATTGCTTTCTCAATGGCTGGACTTAGTCGATTGTATATGATTTGTTTCATCGGATGATTACGACGCACAGCATTGATTTTTGCGTCAAAAGCTGGCCATAAAGAAAAACAATAAAATGCGGCGCTTAGGGAACATTTTTTTGTCTATTAGCCCAATTAATGCTATGACTTTGAGGTAATAAGGGACTTTGTCTACCTTCGCTCCGCTATAAACTCTTAAAACGACATCAGCGCAGAAATAAAGCTCTTGCCAATCGCTGTTTTTTTGGGCTTATAAGGCAATTCAACAGTAAAGCCCTATCTCGAACAACTTAGGAGAGTGTGTATAAGACTCCGATCATCCCAGTCTTACTTTACGGAGCTGAAGCGTGAACTTAATTGAAAGCGGATGAAGATATCCTTGGTCGCTTCGAGAGAAAAATTCTTCGTAAGATATTCGGTCCCGTTTGCGTTGACGGGATTTGGAGGAGAAGATTCAATAACGAACTATACGAGCTATACAGCGATTTCGACCTAGTTAAAAAACTGCGTATTGAACGCTTGAGATGGGTTTGGTAGAGCGAATGGACACCAACACTTCGGTTCGTAGAGTCTTAGAATCTAACCCCGAGGGACGACGCAGAGAGGAGGACCCCAAGTTCAAGGGGACCTCGACGAACTTGGAGTGCGCAACTGGAGGCAGTTAGACCGAGTTAAATGGAGAGGCTTGTTGGTTGAGGCCCAGATTCACCCCGAACTGTAGCGCCAGTAAGTAAGTATGTCCACTTCTTCTTCTGAAAATAGATTTTTATAGAATTTATTAGAAAAAAAGAGAAGAAAAAGCATTTAGTAATTATAGTAAACTTTAAGGAGGTGAGATTTAGAAAAGAAGAATAGGATGTTCTACGATCCGTTTCAGATGGATTGTAAATTTGCCTTGTAAGGTAGTGCCCTCTGATATTTACTTTTTACAATGCATGATGAAAAACTAAGGTTCCATGTTCGAATCCCAGAAAACGCCAGCTAGTTTTTTCACGGTCACACCACTCGCGAACGTCTGACAAACATTCGAGAGTACATAGGAATATTTGTTGTCACGAGAAAGCTTCTCAAAAACAGAAAATGCCCTTCGGATACGACGCAAAACTATAGATCCCTTTTACTCGTGTGAAAAATATAAGGCACACAACACGAGTGGTGGCGCGAAGCCAGGTCGAGGCACCTAATGAGCTGGTGCGCCAAATTTATTTTATATATGTAGGTATATAGAAAAACAATGTGTAATACGGTGGTAGGTACAACATCAACACGAAGATGTTACATTTGTAATCCGAAATCTTAAAAATTTAATTGCATTAATAGTCAGAAATAAAGCAAAAGAACCACGATAATCATCGGTTTAGATGTTGCATGCATGGATTCACACATTTGAATCCTTTTTATATATTAGTAACAAACTACCAATAGAAAAATGGCGAGTGAGTAATCAGGAGCATAGAGCTGTTGCTGAAACCTGAAAAAATACATATTCATGGTGATTTCAAGTCAATTCTAGGACTCATAGCGGATAAACCAAAGCCTGACTAGGGACATTCTAATGATAGAAACACGGCTTTTTGAAAACTGTGAAATCTCAGCACATATACGTATAACTCGACTATGTAAGTCAATAATAGAAATATTTCATACTATTCTTCTAGCAATAACTTGCGCTCACGATATAAACCGCAGCATTTTTGAAAATAAAGAATTTTCAGATTAAACAAAAACTTTCTTTTCTTAAATTATTTTGTTGTAGTTTAAATACTGAAAATAAAGCATTATTTTCTTCTTCTTCTTCCTTTTATCAGCGAGGTTATGATCCGAAAATAGAGGGATTACAACCCTCCCACTTCACCGCATTTCTACTGATCCGCCTATGGGGTTCGCCTATTTGATCTCGGAAAATATCGGCGGGCCTGCCGATTTCGGATCAGCCGGTTACTGAGGCCAATGAAATGCCGATGTCGTCGCATTTGTCTGATCCAGACGTTTATAGGCCTGCCTTTCCTACATCGCAATGTCTTTGGAACGTGCATTGATATTGCCTTTCTAACATGGTTCAAATGATCTCTTCTTTGAATGTGGCAATACCAGCTGAAGCGGTCGCGCTCCATTTTTTGTACGATGGTTTCCTTGATGTGAAAGCTTCCACGGATCTTCGAACTTCTAATTCGATCAAGCTTTGTCACTCCTGCCTGCTGTCATGCGAAGCATCTTCATCTCAGCTGCCGTTAATTTACTCTCATACGTTTTGTACATCGTCCAACATTGTGAACCGTATGTGAGCGCTGGATGCACAACTGCGGTGTAGAGCCTTCCTTTCAACTTAGGTGACATTTTTCTGTCACAGAAGACAGCGGAATTTTCTCGCCACTTCATCCACCCTACGCTTACGCGATGATTGATGTCGTCATCACAAGTTGCTTTGCTATTGATCATAGATCCCAGATATTTGAACTTTTCGTACGTGGTTACACTGTTTCATTCAAATAAATGTCAGCACAAGTACTCTGTCTTTTTTGAACTATTGCGATACCCATTTCCCTCCAGAGCGTCCACCCACACATCGTTATTTATATTGTTTTGTTTGAATATATTCGTTTTTATTTTGTTTTTATGATGTTAAATTTAATTTGTTCTGATTTTGTGTATAATAAAAAAGAAAGAAACTGAAAAAGTATCAAAATGTGTTTGGTCAGCTTTTTCCTCAAAATTTAACACTGTGTGACTGCAAACTTTTGTTATCTCCAAATCTTCTGACTGGGTCATAGTGTTTGGTGGTAATAATCCCTAGACGCCGTTTCGCGCATAATCTTCTGGGCTCTGGTTACTTTAAGTCTTGGCAGGATTTTACTGTAAACAGTGTCTCAAAGGGCTTACGCCCCTTGCTCCTGCGGATTCCTAGTTAGTTCTTCGTAGTTATCTTTGAGATCCTCTGTCTCAGATATAACATGTACTGTATATCATACTTTCAAAATCTAGTTGAGAGCTTGAAAAGAAAGTGTGCATGTGCAAATTTTCGTGGGCAACACTTGGAGGGTATCACTAGGTTAGATCAGGTTGGCGGGAAGTGAACCTAAGTGCTTATCACGGGGGCTATTCGGTCCATTGTGTTTCTTTTTGTAGTGTGGAACCTATAATTAAACGATTATCTTGCTGCACTTGTATGAGATACCCTAGTTCATCCAAAAACTTGTTTCCCATATGATGGAGGCGGCGGTTTTGAAGATTTGGGCAATCGCATAGTACGTGTTTGATGGTTTCTGTCTCCTCTATATCTTGACAGCTCCTGCAGTGGTGGGGTGTGTTGACGCCTAATCTAGCAGCCATTACCCCTATAGCGCAGTGTCCTGTTAGCGCACCTGTCAAGATGCGAATTTCTTTTTTATTCATCGCCAAAAGGCTTTTTGCTCTGTCTTCATCCACTGTCGGCCATACGCTGCGAGATATGACACAGTCGCTTCTGGCGTACTAAGCGAAGTCAATCAGTTCTCTTACTTTTAGGTCTATTTTCCTTTTCACTTCACCAATTGGATTTTTTTACTGACAACCGAGTATGTTGATAATCCAATGCTGATCCCTTTATAACTTCTTTATCTGCTGTCTCGTTTCCTTTTATATTGCTATGTCCGGGAACCCAGCAAAGAGTTACGTCATGGGTGTTGCATATTTTGTTCAACGTGTTTGTGATCTGACTTCTTCGCTGTCTAGTGCTTTGATTGCCGCTTGATTACATATCCACGAAAATGTTAATCTTAGAAGGAGTTAGTTTTTTGCTATATATAGTCTGTGCAGTCCTGTCAATAGCGATGACCTCAGCTTGAAAGATGCTACAGTCATCCGGAAGTTTCTATGAGACGTTGATTTTAAGTGTCTCGCAGAAAACTCCAGAGCCAGTTCCGATATCTACTTTAGACCCGTCCGTGTAGAGTTGAATATCCTGTACATTAATTAATGCGTTGGAGTCCCACGCTTGTCTTTCGGGAATAAAAGTGGAGTAGTTCTTGTCGAAATCTATATAGGGTATGATATAATCTGTTGTTCTGCTGAGATCGGTTATACTATACCTGTTGAGTATAGATCCATGCGTCCGATTGTTTGAGACGAATCGCACTTTTGGCAGCTGTGCTTCGTATGTACTCGTACATCTAGGGGAGGGATATTTAGCATCATCTCTAAGCCCGCTTGTAATGTTGATTTTTGTGCTCCTGTTATGCTTATGCATGCTAATCCTTGTATCTTTGTGGGTGTTTTAAGGTAGCTGGTTTTGTCTGTTGCGTTCCACTATACAATAATTTCATAGGTAAGGAAGGCTCTGACCATCGCTGTGTACATCCAGTAAATCATGGATGGACGCAGACCCCATTGTTTACCAAAGGTTTTCTTGCATTCATAGAATACGCCAAGTGCTTTCCTCATTCTTTCTTCCGTGTTCGTTTTCCAGGTGAGCTTCGAATCAAGAATGGTTCCGAGATATTAAGCTGTTGTGCAGAGAAACTCCACTCAGTTTAGGGGGATCAAATTCTTCTATTTTCCTTCTTTTGGTAAACAGAACCAGTTCAGTTTTAATCAGATTTATACTAAGACCGTTTTGTTATTTCCCTTTTAAGTGTTTGTAGACGTTTTCTTTTTATTCTTTCTGCCAACGAATGATCTCTGTGTAGTGTGCTGCCTGTGCCTCTAAGTTTTCCCGAAGACTTCAAAACGCGGCTAACATCCTCGCTTTTAGTCAGCTGCACCAAAACATTCGTTATTTTGTTGTTGGTCTTGAGGTTTCTTACAGAGGCTATAAGTGTTGTGTTATTCGACTCCAACAAATCCAGACATATCTCCTTTGCTTTTTCCGAAGCGTCAGAGCAATTTTCCATTGGGATATGGGCTACTATATTGCGCTCGTTGGTTTTCCTTTCCAAGAACTCTAATTCTCAATCTTTTCCAGAGCACTACACCTATCTGTCATTTGATGAATTTGTTTTTGTAGCGACTCATTGGTCTCTCTAAGACATTGGACTTCGTTGCTGATACCCTCTATATCCGACTTTGTTGGTAAATTTTGTAGTCTATCATCGAGTAGGGAAGCCATGGTATTTTGGATCAGTTTCATCAAATCCTGAGCTGACATATCACCTACAGCTATTTGCGTTTCTTTGGCCGGAGACTGAGAAAATGTTTCGGCGTGCCTCCTATTGTTTACCGGTGCTGCGGGTGCTTCTTTCCTGTTTGCAGTATTCTTAACCGGTGATCGTTGCATCTTACCGTAGTTCACCGACACTTTGCGCGATTAGTTTCAAGGTGGTTATAAACTAGGCTCTAGTTCACTTAAATGCTAGAACTTACGCAACCTTTTGA
The DNA here is from genome assembly GCA_945910035.1 of Brachypalpus laphriformis. Classification (NCBI taxonomy): domain Eukaryota; kingdom Metazoa; phylum Arthropoda; class Insecta; order Diptera; family Syrphidae; genus Brachypalpus; species Brachypalpus laphriformis. The sequence goes on along the minus strand of OX246753.1, from coordinate 192,795,682 downwards.
TTTTGGGTGAAGAAGTAATCACTTGCAAGGCGTTTCCAACCAAAATTAGGTAATTCGCCCCTAAAAACTTTTTTTTCCGACTTTTTGTAGGAGCACTGTTTACTTTCAACCACTTTGACAGATGATCAAATGTCAATCACCCTACTATGTTTACGTTATGTTGGTATAAGGTTATAACCACACAAAAAGTAGCAAAAGTTTTATTACGCACGAAATAGCACCTAGATTGCCAAAATTGCACACTGTGCGACGCCTTAAAAGGCCTTCGATCGAGTTATGCGAAATCTTTTATGGCACTTGTTACGATCGCAGAGTGTCCAAGAGCACTACGTAGAGGTGATCGAGGACATGTATGACGGCATCTTAACGCCTCTTAGAGGACTACAATGCATCAGCAGAGAGTTGCAAATTGGTGTAGAAGTTCACCAAGGCAATTTGCCCACTATTTTTCAATATATTGATTGATCCGATTGCTGGCTAATAAGCAAACAACAGAAGGAAAGTCTACATGTGGCTGAGTTGAAGATGTTGCGTTGGTGGTGTCACAATGGTAGATGATGTATAAAAAGAAAACACATTCCTGGTACATTCAAAATAAGGCTGATCGCCTAAAAAATTGTCATGTCATGGGAGAATTAGTAGAATATATGTCACGATAATTCATGGAGATAAGCACAGCACGTAGAAACGTGTATTTAAAATAGTATTGCTTCTTTTTCTTGCGCTGTGTGAGATTTTTATTAATACTTATACAATCTGAGATATTAATAATGTTCTCCATGTCTTCATTATTTTCATCGTCACAAGTAGTTAAGGGTGGATAATGTTCTGCGAGACATTCTTGACAATTCTAACGTTCTTAAAGAAATTTGTCAATCAGTGTGACCGACGAATGAAACGAGTTCACCAGCATTAAAATTACAATTTTCCCATGATACTTAGTATTCAGAGAAAGATATCTTCTATGCCCTTGACGCCTGGATTTGTTATCAGCAGAACCGTATGGTTGTTGTCTTTAGAATGCAGACAGAGTAAAAAGATTGTTCTCCACGTTTGCAGAAAATCCTAAAGACAGCCTAAAAGACAGACAATTTTATAAGCACTTCAATGTGCAAGGCTTAAACGATACCACCATTTGCAAAACTCGTGTGGGGGGTTATGACACCGAGGAACGCCTCCCCTTCGACTGTTTTGTCGTTGTTTGTGTCAGCTGGTTAGTTTCTGATCCTGATGTGAAGATATACGATCATTTATCTACCTACCACCTTCCACATATAATTACATGAATGTAACCAGTGTTATCTGGCAGTGCTTCTTCCACTAGACTGCATTTATTTGTTTGACTTTTGATTTTTTGCACGAACCTGTGTGCATGCGGTGCGCGTTCTGTGTCAAGTCAAATTAGCTCCAATGATTGCGAGTTCCTATTATGTACATAAGTGAAAAAAAAACTCACCTCTTAATTAAAATAATTTCCATAATATGCCTCATCAACCGTCACCGATGGAAAAACCTCCCACTGCCAATATTGTCACCTCCTAACCACTATCACCACCAGCACTACCGACGCGTCATCATCATAGTGACCGTCATCATCATCATAACCATTATCATCGGCAGTCGTGAAAAAGTGGCACGGGGCTCTAATTCAAATGGAGCACAAAATACGATCGAATGCACACGGCGCGCGGTGCCGGCTATCTGCGGGATTGAATGCATGACAGCGATTGTGGTTTCCAGACACAAATACTATCAACTGGAAAACAAAGAATTGAATAGAAAATTTCTGCAATTTTTAACTATCACACCTATTATGCTGATTGTTGGGATTTCGGAACACGCATACACACAACACACTTTTTGCGAGCTGTCCCTTTCAATTGACATTAGTTTTAATGGTTGAGTTGACAAGCGTGAGCTGTTTTTTTTTTTCGGGGAGACAGTCTAATGGCAAACGATGCAAAAACGGGTGCTATACTTTTCGGACAAGTATTAATTGTTGCACGATGCTTTTAATGTCAGGGAATTATTTTGTTCATTCTTTATTGGATTCAACTAAGGTCAACATTACATCAACTTACAATCAAATCTTCACACTAAGACAAAACATGGAGATGTTCACCCAGTCGCAACTTACTCGTATATTAACTATATCTTACTATGCCATACAGTTAATACCCCCTTTAAAATGACGTTCCCTGCCACGATGTTACCATGCCTAATTTTACTTAACAGTGACATTACTACAGAAGCTTTGTTAAAAAGACTATTGGCATGCTGCAGTAGAGTTGTGATGGCCTTGGAAATCGAAGAGGAAATTTTGCCAATTGAAACGAATTTTCTCAGTCAGTAGTTGAAATATGATTATTGCTATCATACTCGTATGTGCCATTTGGTACAGGCTGGTCATCGTTAATTGACGGGGAGCTCTCATTTTAAATGACTACCTGCTCCACCATCTTGACTAAGAGCTTATAGATGGTATTCTGTGACTACAAGTGGTACTTACGAGTATATGTATACATACTTGTGAGTTATAGAAGCTGACGAGAGCTCGCCCTGCTGCTCGCGCATTTTAGTTGACGGTTATTTAATTGTTGAAACAAAATTGCCAACTGAATACAATACTAGAAATGTGTAACTTCAATTATAACTTTCCCCATGGGAATCGCAACCAGAGCACACACAAACCCGCTCACGGCACAAAATTTATTTTAAATCCATAAAAACATTCTAAAATAATGTGGACAAATTCAACGATCAACAACATCTCATCTAACAAAATGGAAAAACATTGCAATGTTTCTATGTCTGTACATTGATATGCACGCGTATATTGCCAAATCTCTTAATTACACTTAGTTTCGATAGCACATACATACATGTCCTAATTAATAAAATTTAAAATGTCTTAGATTGGGCAATGATCATGATTTTTTTTTAAATTGTCTACTCTAGAAGAGATCACACACTAAATTTCAAAACAGGGGGCCATATAGTCGACACAAATTTACATACTGTTGCAGTGATAGCCACTGCAGCTTGACTGCAGGCAGTGGTCTCCGCTGAAGGAAATTTGTTGCCGATGATTTGATTAATTGTTTTTAGCGTTGCTCAGCTTCCAGGCAACGCAGAAGCATGACTTATACATTAAATGAATCAGCGGCGAATTTACTAAATTCACCTGTTTTTTATTTTTTTATCCGGCATGGCATTCGAGTAACTGAGCTAGGGCTGTGTAATCACTTTTTAGTGACGGAAAATTCAATCTCAACCCCCTTTCCCTTTCACAAGTCTTTACTTACTTACTTAGGTGGCGCTACAGTTCAGGGTGGACCTGGGCCTCAACCAATAAGCCTCTCCATTCTGCTGTGCACTCCAAGTTGGTCGAGGTCCCCTTGTACTTGTGCGCGCCACCTACGGCGATGATTCCCTCTACTGCGTCATCCCTCGGGGCTAGATTCCATGTCCTAGCCATCTCAGACGTCCAATACGCAGTTTTCTGACGATTGAATCTTCTCCTCCAAAACCCAAATCTTAAGAAGAATTTTTCTCTCGAAGCGACCAAGGATATCTTCATCCTCTTTTAATAAAGTCCATGTTTCAGTGTGGTAAAGGAGGACTGGCATGATCAGGGTCTTATACAGAGTCTCCTCAGTTGTTCGAGATATGGCTTAACTGTTGAATTGCCTTATAAGCCCAAAAAAAACATCGATTGGCAAGAGTTATTCTTCACTTGATTTCTGCGCTGATGTTGTTTTTCGAGTTAATAGCAGAGTCAAGGTAGACAAAGTCCCTTACTACCTCGAAGTTATAGCTGCCCACTGTGACGTTTTGTCCAATTCGTCGGTGTTGGCGGTCCCTTCTTGTTGACAGCATATACTTGGTTTTGCCGTCGTTTATCGCTAAACCCATTTTGGCCGCTTCCGCCTCAATGCTTGCAAACGCACCGGCGACAGCCCGCTGAGTTCGTCCGATAATGTCTACGAGTATATCGTCGGCGTATGCTAGCAGTTGTACAGACTTGTAATAGATTGTGCCTCCGGTGTTGGGTTGTGAGTTCCGCACAATCCGTTCAAGTACAATATTAAAGAAGTCACATGACAGCGCGTCACCTTGTCTAAAAGCTTTTTTGACATCAAAGGTCTCGGTGAGGTCATTACCGACCTTGATGGAGCAGTGAGCGTTCTCCATCGTCAGCCTGCACAGACGAACAAGTTTGGCAGGATGTCAAAACTAGACATGGCTCTATAAAGCTCTTTTCTATAGATGCTGTCATAGGCGGCCTTGAAATCGATAAAAAGCTGGTGAGTATCGATTTGGAATTCTTCGGTTTTCTCCAGGATCTGCCGAAGTGTGAAGATTTGATCGATGGTGAACTTTCCTGGCCTGAAACCGCACTGATAGGGTCCAATCAGGCTGTTGATAAAAGGTTTCAGGCGTTCACACAATATCGCAGAAAAGATCTTGTACAACTCTTTGCTTTTATTGTGTTTAAAGATAAAGATTGCTGGTAAATTAATCATTCTTAGTCACCAGTAGCTACGTTACTCTTCGTTATCATGGCATGTTTCAGTTCTGCTTATGTTTCTGACACTGGGTCTGTTGATTTCCTTTTCTTTCAATCCCACTGATAAGCTCGAGCATAACAACGAGTGCCAGTGTTCCCTTCTTGGCATGCTGGCTATATAATTTATTGGTGGTATAAGAAGTGCTCCTTTGGAAGCGGAGTGAAAAAGGATTATGCTCATAGCCGGTGCCGCATTTGATCTTCTTGACTGCCACTTTCATGTAGTTAACTTTCATCAATCAATCGTTACAGCTCGCTTGTCGATCATGTCATCAGTATTCGAATTGTCATCGATATGCCATGGTCCCTTTTTTTAAATTCTCATTACTCCTTAATTTTTCCAATGTCAGTGGTAAATTTATTGATTTTGTGGCATTCCCGGAATCGTTTAACCAAGTTGAGGGTAGTCGGCTGCTCCTTTGTGATATACTGCTTTCCTGAGTAAAACAGTTCTAGTTTGATAAAGATTCTAAAGTGTAAGTTAAACTCTCCAATTCTAAGACGTGTGTATTTGATTACTTACCCTGTTACTCATGGAGATTTATGTATGACGGACATATCTTCTTAAAGACGGAATATCTACGTTCGGTTATCGCTCTTCAAACTTTGAAAACCTTCCAAAATCGTATTGAAACATTTAACTAATTACTTTGCCTCCATTATGTTGACACTTTAACCCTTCTGTCAATGGATGTTTTAAAATCTTCCCATGAATGGAATAGGTCTGGCTGGACCTTCATACATTTTGTAAAATTGATGGAACTCAATGAAATAATTAAAGTTCTTTTGTTATTTTTGACATTTTATTATTTTTATTTTTAATTTAAAGTTTTTTTTAAAATAACATTAATATTACGAAGTATTTTCTTGATTTACACATTTATGGCATTTATGTAACTGAATACTGTGTTGTAAACAGACAGGCTCTTCGCAAGCAGTGCATGCAAATCTGGTACTCCTTTGAATTTTATCGTTTATTCTGCAAATTCTACACGACTTTTTCTGGCCCATTGATGTATGGCTACTGTTGGGCTGTGAAATCCTATTTTGGCCAGACGTATTCCATTGATTCTAGGGGTTGTTGTAGAAAAACTTTTTTTTTCTCACCCGCTTAGATTTATAATTTATTATCCACATTAGGTTAGGTTAGGTTATGTTGGCTGTCCACACGAGAGTGTAGACACACTTAGACCAGCGAAGGTCCTTTGTGATACCAGGATCAAACCATTAGGCCACTCAGGGACTAACAAAACCAAACGGAGCTTTTGACAAAGCGATGGATGCTCATGACGTCCAAGGACGCCAGATCGCAGATGTCGTCAAGGAGGGGGGACCCTAGATGGAGCATTCTTTTATGCGACAGGGCTGGACATGTGCATAGGAGGTGAAGGATGGTTTCCTCCTACTCCTCGTCCTTACAGCTTCTGCAGAAGTCATTGGAGAAGAGGCCAAGTCTTTTGGCGTGCTGGCCTATAAGACAGTGTCCAGTGAGAACACCGACAACGCAGCTGATTTGTGTACGCTTTAACTTGATCAGATCGGCACTATGTTTTTGATCCAGCTTAGGCCAGATCTGTCTCGAAATGTGACACGTTGAGCCGTTTCCCCATATAAGGTTGGTCGCGCTAATAGCGTTCAGCTTTAGTAGATGCTTACATGTAGCGAGGGGCATACCCAGGGCTTGCCTTTCAGGCAAAATCCTTAGAGTGGTACCCTGTCTGGCGAGGTCGTCAGCCCTGCAGTTACCTGGAATGTCTCTATGGCCCGGCACCCAGCATAGGTGAATGTTGAACTGCTCTGTCAACTCCATAAGAGATAGACGACAGTTTAAGGCAGCCTTTGAAGTGAAGGAGAACGATTCCAGGGACTTGATTGCCGCTTGGCTGTCAGTGAAAATGCTAATATCCCTGACAGATAATACATTACATTTCAGCCAGGACAGGGCTTCTTTAATCGCCATGATTTCCGCCTGGAAAACGCTACAATGATCGGGGAGGCGGAAAGAGATGCCCAGATTGAGCTGTTCGGAGAAAACACCACAACCCACCCCACCCTCCGTCTTAGATCCATCTGTAAAGAAGTGAACCGAACTAGCATCGACAGGGGGGGAGGTGTCCCATACATCCCGGTTAGGGATGCTCGTACTGAAGTTACGGTCAAATCTCAGTTTCGGCGGGGTGTAGTCCGTGTTTTCGTGTTTGAAGTTGAGAAGATCAAGGATCGAGGAGTGGCCAAAGCGATAGCTAGACCACTGAGAGGAGGCTTTCAAGCGGATGGCCGCACAGGCTGCCATCTGTTTGCCGAAAATATCTAAGGGTAGCAGGTTGAACAAGATGTCCAGTGCCGCGGAGGGAGTAGTTCTAAGTGCACCACTGATGCAGATGCATGCAGATCTTTGCACCTTAGCTAGTTGAGTGAGGTGGACAGCCCTTTCAAGAGCAGGCCACCATACGATCACGCCATATAGTAGTATAGGCCTGATAACGGACACGTATAGCCAATGGGTGATTTGAGGTTTAATACCCCAGCTCCTACCTATAGCCTTTTTACAGGAATAGAGAGCTACATTAGCCTTCTTGACGCGCTCTAGTAGATTGGCCTTCCAGTTTAATTTCCTATCCAAAATAAGACCCAGATATTTTGCGTTTTCAGAGAAGGTGAGACTGGTGCCATTTATCAAAGGAGGGTCTATGAGGGGAACTTTATATTTCCTCGTGAAGAGAACGAGTTCCGTTTTATGGGGGTTAACCCCCAGTCCACAATTGGAGGGGCATTTGGTGAGCCGAAGGAGAGCATATTGGAGGATATCCCTGAGAGTGTCCGGGTGTTTACCGGAGGAAGCAATAGCAATGTCATCAGCATAGGCGATCACTCTACAACCTGACGTATCCAGGTCCAACAGTAGTTCATTAACTACCAGGTTCCACAGAAGAGGTGATAAGACTCCACCTTGAGGTGTACCGCAGCGAGCAATTCTTCTGGCCGATGCTCCGCCCAGCTGCGTGTTAATAATCCTGCATGTAAGCAATTGATTGATCAACACTCCGAGCGAGGTATCCACTTTCAGATTTACAAGTGCGTCGGTAATTGCCTTTGGTTTGACATTGTTAAAAGCTCCCTCAATGTCAAGGAAAGCCACCATGGTGTATTCTTTGATGCTCAATGATTTTTCGATGATGCGCACAAGCGAATGTAAGGCAGTCTCAACCGATTTGCCTTTGCAGTACGCATGTTGGGACGGCGAGAGCAGAGCTGGGCTAATACTTTGCCGAAGATGGATATCTATTAACCTTTCTAACGTTTTGAGCAGAAAGGACGATAGACTGATAGGTCGGAGATCCTTTGGTTCCACGTGCGAGCTCTTTCCTGCCTTAGGTATGAATATGACTTCAACCTCGGTCCATAGTTTGGGAATATAGACCAGATTTAGACAGCCCGACAAGATGACTTTGAGCCATGGAAGCACAATGTCCTCGCATTGCTGAATTTCAGCTGGAATAACACCGTCAGGTCCTGGGGACTTGAAGGGTTTGAAACTGCGCATGGCCCAACGGATCTTTCCTGTAGTTATCAAGACTAGCGAGTTGCTGCAAGGTTGAGGGGGGGGATTTCCCTCTCGCGATATAGCAACAGGGGAGCTACCAGGAAAGTGGGTATCCAGTAAGATGTCAATGGATTCCTCCGCAGAGGAGGTCCAGTAACCATCCGGATGCAAAAGGAAGCTGGGTGTAGCAGGGCTTTTAGAGAGGATTTTCCGCAACCTGGAAGCTTCCGAGGACTCTTCAATGCTGTCGCAGAAAAGTCTCCAGGAGCGTCGTTGCTCCTTCCTCAGTGAGATTTTGTATTTTCTGAGAGACAGTTTATAGGAGTCCCAGTCGGCCGTCTCACGGGAGCTTTTAGCAGTATTAAAAAGGAGCCTACTGTCTTTCCTAAGAGTACTGAGATTTGCATTCCACCAGGGAGGTTTCATTCTACCTCGAGGTTTGCGGAGTGGGCAGGCCTCGGCCATGGCACCATTTAGTGCCGATGTTAGGGTGTTGACTAAATCGTCGAGGTCTTCAGTGCAAGAAGGTTCAGTAGGCAGATGGGAGGGAATAAGCGTTAATAAACGTTTCCTATAAAGGGACCAGTTGGTTTTTCTATAATTTCTAAAAGCCTTCTGGTCAGGCAGATAGTCATCAAGACTAAATTGGAGGTAACGGTGGTCTGAAAAAGAGTGCTCATCAGAGACTCTCCAGTCCTTAACCAAGTTATATAAATGATCGGAGACAAGAGTGATGTCCAGGACTTCTTGTCGGTTTCGAGTAATGAAGGTCGGTTTGGACCCCCTGTTACAGATTAGGAGTTTAGTACTAAGGATAAAGTCAAAAAGTTGCTCACCTCTTACATTTATGTCGGAACTGCCCCAGATTAAGTGATGGGCATTCGCATCACAGCCAATGATGAGACCAGTGTTTCGGCTCTCTGCTACAGCAATCAAGCTCCCCAAGATGTCCGGGGGGAGTGGGCCCGCAAGATCGTGACCTAAATAAGCCGATACCAACCAGTAATTTCTTGATCGCAATTCCAGGTTGGTAGCGACTATGTCTTGATTGCTGAAATTAGAGAGTAAATGAATGTTTAGATGGGTCTTCGCAAGGATACAGGATCTCGGTTTACCTTCTTTACTTGCGTAGATTAATATGTGGTTTGGAGTCTTGAGTCCACAAACCCGGTTTCCAACAACCCATGGTTCCTGGATCAAGACTAAGTCTTCCCCGTATTTGCTGAGCCGGAGAATGAGGGAGGCCGAAGCCGTGATGGAGTGATGCAGGTTAATCTGTAGGATCCGCAGCATTGGGGCTACTTCTCGCTACAGATACCATTACCACGGTATTATTGGCTTCCTCTGAATCTGATGACAGAAGGTCATCCTCGAGAGAGAGGCCACATGGGTCACTGTCCAGGAGTGATGGAGAGGGAGAGGGAGGACCAGAGAAGTCCAGTTTCAAAAGAGCGTCAACCATCTCGGTGTCTGTCGACGAGGAGTCAACCCCCGAAAAAGATGGATCGACGCAAGGGAGCGAGGGAAGGGGCTCGGAAGGAGAGGTATTCTTAGCTGGTGCAGAAGGGACTGCAACCTGCTTGGGAGGTATTTTCTCGAGCTCCTTCTCGTCACATTTGTAGACTTTCAGGGTGATGGAGCTGAAACCATAATTTACTACCCCTTTAGAAGATGCCAGGGGGGCCAGAGACTCTTCATTGATGACAATGATCACACTTCTGACGTCTCCTCTCGGCTCGTCCACTTTGGCAATCTTCCAATTATGGGTAGGAAGGGAGCTGTTGTTAGCCTTCAGAATATCCAGGATGATTTTAGGATCAGAGGGTTCAGCCGGAATGGTAGTACGTGTTCTTGGTCGGTTAGGAATCTGGTCCTTTTCCACGACCTCCAACTGTGCACCTGGCCAAACCTGTCCTAATCTGGAGACAGCAAGTTTATAGAGATCCTTCGATCTTTGGTCAGCGCAGGCAACGAGTTTGACATGCCCTTGATGCCAGCCACCATCCCTGCAGGAAACATCAGGGCCGGGATGGTCACGTAGGATTTGGAGACAGTTGGTGGCGAGTTTAATCTCCACCTTCCTCCACTTATCCGCCGTAATGCTGCCATCCGGATCGCTATGGTCAACGACCGCAATCTCCAAGTGTGCCTTAAGCACTTGGTTGAAGGGCTTGGTAGTAGCGATGGACTGTACTACCTTGTTTTTTTTGGCAAGGGTGGGAGACTCATCTTGAGACCTCTGGCGTTTGGACGGCAAGTCCTTGCTGGATGAGTCAGGGGGGAGCTGGACACGTTTGAGTGCCCAGCTTAGAGAAGTCTTATGCTTCTGGGTCCTGTCCTGTTCAGGAATTACCTGGATGCGGCGAATTAGCTTATAAGCTAGCCGGCGATCTTGGTAGGAGATCTTGGGGAGAGCGACATTCGGCAAGCTCGAAGCCGAGCCATCCGTCGCCGCCGAAAGAGATTTGAGAAGGGGATGTGGATCCTTCGAAGTGGAGGGCACAGCACGCTGTAAGCTCGAGGCCGAACAGTATGCTGTCCCTGAAGGGGCAGAGATGTTAAGGGGTTTGCCCCCTCGCGTTTCATGGTCTGGCTTTACGATGGGACCAGGTGTTGACACCACTGTCCTATCCGCCAGTGTACCAGACGCGCGTTCAGCAATCCTGGGGGCGTCAACCTGCTTGCAACTGCTTGCAACACTAGTGCTAGGCCTCAAGGCCAATGCGCTAGATGGGATTGCCACAGCAGAGCTTGCGGGTATGCTTCCCAGGAGACTGGAAGACGGTTTTTTAAGAGGACCGTCCTCTTTCTTTGTCTTTTTTATATTTTGTATGTTTTGTATGTTTTTGTTTTTTTTGTTCATTATTGGACCCACGAGTGGCGGAGAATGGGAGGTCGACCTGCACAGAGATCCGCATTGTGCAGGCAAGGCAGGCTAATCCGGAGGTCGCCAGGTATCCGGATACTCCGTTAGCGACTGGACTATTATTTAAAGTGGGCCCCCAGCCAGGCTGATCCTCGGCACGGGTCGTATTACACCTTGATCCGGCCCACTGGAGAGGAGAGAGGGAGGGAAAGGATATGACGGGGAGGGATTAGGACGACTACAACTTGGCTTCGTGTCTCATCTGGGGAAATACCCGAGAATCCTTGACCATTACTAGGCCCCTACACCACGGCGAGGTGTGTAGTCATGCAGGGGATTTTTTTTTATTATCCACATTAAAGCACTAAAAATATGTACGCTGACAAAGTCAGGAAATTTGGTAAAGATAGCTACACAATCAATTAGGAAAAAATGGTTTCGAAAATGGAAAAGGTCTGACCAGACCTACTCATTGACAGAAGGGTTAAATGAACGAAGATGCTTCCTTCATAATTACTCGGAGAGTAAGTATGTACTGAAAGAGAGGCACTAAGGACGAAACTGAGCAACTTCCAAAAAACTCGTTGCTTTTGTCAAAGAAAGAGAAAGAAAAATACGCTAAAAAAGAAGATCGCGTGATGGAATGCTTAATCGGCTATATCGTGGGGAACAGGAGACAGGAGGGAGTGTGGTTTTAGTGGATCATAATCTCATATTGTTAGGAACAGGAACAGTTTCCTCTTACATTTGAGTGGCCGTAGATTAAGACTAAGTTAGGTAAATGAGTTTGGTGGAAATAAACTACTCTACATCACACTGAACTTAATGCAGAGCATACGCATTATGATGCTCGTTTGGGGAAATATCTCTGGATCGCGGAGCGTTATCTGCCCAATAAGGGCACTATTGATTTTATTTATCTGCAGACGACTTTCAATATCCGGCAAAAACTGTCCTCCAACGATTTATAAACGCTGTTCGATCTGGAGTCTGACTGAGATAGAAAGGCACAGCTGTCGACTTAGGGCTTTCTTTTTATCGCCGCAAAGAAAGTCTTGGTAACGAAGTGATGATGATAAAAATGTGATGTGATTCAAGTCATTCAGAATATGATTGCAAAAACAAGCAATCATATAATGCCGTGACAAGTTGCGACCTATGCCAACTGTCCTGATACGATTTTTGTTTTCGTAATAACTGTGACTATCTACTTCAGTTCGATCAATTAACCGTGTACGGTTTCTGGCAATGTGTCTCCCCAACTTTTCCCTAACTGCCGTGCCTCCTTCTCGATTGTTCTGCGCCATGTTCTCCTCGGAGGGTTCCATTGCATAGCATGGTCCGCTATGGAACTGTCACCCTTACGGAACGTGTGACCAATCCACTGCTACTTTCGCCGTTGGATGGTTGTGCCCATTGGTTCCTGACCCGTTCTCTCGTAAAGGTGTTCGTTAGAGATACGATTGGGCCAGAAAATCCTTAAGATATTGCACAGGCACCTATTAACGAACGTTTGCAGCTTTCTGGTGATAGTAGTGGTCACTCTCCACGTGCTGCAACCATATAACAGCACGGATTCAACGTTGGAGCGGAACAGTCTTATCTTGGTGGTTAAACTGATTGCATTGCTTCGCCATATTTTGGACAACATCCCGAATGTGGAGTTTGCTTTGGTGATCCTGTTGGCTATATCCAGTTCGGTTCCACCATTGGTCGAGACAATACTCCCAAGATACTGGAAATCCTCTACTCACTCTACCGGTTGTCCAGCAATGCATATTTGAGCCGATGAGTTAGTTCCAAGGCTGATAATTTTAGTTTTTGCCGTATTCATTTTTAGCCCGACGACACCTGTCTCCCTCTCCACATCTGCTGTCATTTGGTGGAGGTCCATAATTCTGTGTGAGAATAAGCATACATCGTCTGCGTAGTCAGGATGTTTCAGTTGAGATGTAAGAGTCCATCGAATTCCTCCGTTTTCCGTCGACAAAGCTGCATGAAACACATCGCTAATCACCAACAGGAATAATATTGGTGAAAGGATACAGCCTTGTCTTATCCCACTTTGGATCTCAAATTCCTCAGACAACCTTCCCATGTGCAGAACGTGACATTTGGAGACTTCATATGTAGCTTTGATAATAGCAATTAGTTTATCGGGAATACCTCTGGAATACACACTGTTCGATGATAATCTGCAGAGTGTTGATGTGGTCGGCACAGGAGGATCCAGAGCGGAAACCTGCTTGCTCGGCGTCGAGTGTGTCTTCGAAATGTTGTTTGATTCGCTCAAGGATGATTTTAGCTATTATCTTAGCTACAGCAGGCAGCACGCAGATACCCCTCCAGTTTCCGCACTCCATTAAATTTCCTTTCTTAGGAAGTTTGACGATAATTCTCTTTTTCCACTCGTTAGGAAAGCTCTCAGCTTCGCAAGGTCTCTCTATAAGTGGAAGCAGAAGCTAAGAGCTCTGCTGGAATACCGTCAAGTCCTACCGCTTTTTTGTTTTTGAGTGCCTTGATCGCGGTAATGATCTCATCTTTACTGGGAGTCGTGGTGTGTATTCGGGAACTTCTCACCTCGGGCATCTCAGTTTGATTTGGGAGCATACCGCTAGCGAATACACGGTTTAAAACCGTAGCAAAATGCTCTTTCCATCTCTTGAGCTGGTCCTCATGCGAAATGAGCAAGGAACCGTCTAGGCTTTTCACTGGGTATTGGCTGGAGCTGCGACCACCTGTCAGCTCTTTGGTGATTCTGTAGACAGTCCTGCTGTCGCACCTCCATGCTGCTTCTTCTGCTTCTGTAGCCAGCGCGTTGATGTAGTTGCGCTTCTCACGTCGCACGCTACGCTGAACTTCTCTCATCTTCGCGCAATATAGGGACTCTAGCTCGCATCTCCCTGCTGCTGGAGTAGCTGTAACGCGAGCTTTCAGCTGTTTTCGTTCGTCAATCCGTCTCCAGGTATCCTCGGAAGGCCACGCCCTGTGTCTTCCCTGCGATCGACCGACAATTCTTTCAGCACCAGATGTAAAAACATTTTTCACAGCACACGAATGGTCTTGGATGGTTGCGGGCATTGAGCTGCTGATTGCTTCCACACCTTGCGAAAAGTGCACCCTTAATTGTTGGCGCACTGAGGGATCACTAAGTCTATCGACGTTGAACCTGGGCATTCTTGTGTTGTCGTGGGATCTTCGAACTGCAGCAGTGCGTAGTTGGAGAGTAGCTATCATAAGATGGTGATCTCGTACTATCACCACATCTGCCCCTCGCCTGTTTCGGACGTCCAGGAGACTACTTCTCAAGCGGCGGCTGATGGCAGAATGGCCAATTTGGTTGGAGGTTACTTGCCTGTCATTGGAAACCCAGCTGACTTTGTGGCAGGTCTTGTTCTCAAACATGGTGCCACCTATCACAAGGCGGTTGGCATTACAGAAATCCACAAACCTTTCGCCGTTGTCATTGCGGTTGCCTAGTCCATGTTTCCCGATTACATGTTTGAGCCCTTCGTTGTCGTTGCCTACCTTGGCATTCAAATCCCCCATCACTATGACAATGTCTCCATTTGGTGTTGTGTTGAAGACGGCGCTTAAGAGATTGTAGAAGCTCTCCTTTTCGTCCTCAGACGAACTATTCGTTGGGGCGTAACACTGTATGATGGTGACACGTCGTACTCTAGTCCGGAATCTGGCCGTCAAAATCCTATCACCATGAGGCTGCCAGGAAATCAGGCCCTTGCGTGCTGCTGTTGTTAGCAGTAGTCCGACTCCATATTCTCGCGGACTTCCGGATGGTCTTCCAGAATAGAGTAGTACAGTTTTACGCGTTGGAGACTGGTACTCGCCCGCTTCTAACCATCTTACTTCACTTACCCCCAAAATGTCCAGTTTATATCGCATGAATTCCTTTTCCAGTTGGAGGAATCTGGCATTGTAAGGACCTTCTCTTCCCGAGTCGAGGAGCGTCTTTACATTCCAGAAACCTATCTTTGTCCGGGTACAATAGCCAAAAGTCGTCAACATGTGATCATTCCTTATCCGAGGCATAGTGTCGGTTTCCGTAGCGAGCAATTTTCGGTAACGCAGGTTGCTGGCCCACTTTACCTAGCCTAGAATCAAGGCCCTAGACAACCTGCACTTACAATTTTAGCCTACACGTATACGGGTTTATACGCATAGTTGCCCGGGGACCACCACTAGGAGGTAAAGTTAGCACTTCGTCATGAACTTGATTGTTGCGCTACTGGCCCAAACCAAGTTTTGGGCAGTCAGTAGTTTCCCGATCAATCGCAATGCAGATAATTGTGTGGATTTGTTCGCATCTATGACTGTGTGAGGTACTGGCACTCACGGGCATGTTGTTTGAGCAAAATGCTACTAGAGTGCTGTCATCAGCGAAACTTAAAATCTTATTGTTTGACGATCCTAACTGATCAGTAATATAGAGAAAAGAATAATGTTGGAGAAAGAATGGATCCCTAATATACACCACCATTAATAGCAAGTGTATTATTAGTTTGTTCTGATCCACAGAGTTGTTGTCCTTGCACAATCTTTTCTCTTTTAATCTTCTGTCATATTTAAATTAGTTTATCTTCTTCTAAATACCGACAGGTATGGCCTTTCGAAATACCACAGTCATCCTTTCAATAATAATCAAGAGGTTGTCTAAGCCTCTTTATCATCTCAAAATCCATGAAATGAAGTTTACGAAATACATAGTTGATTGATCCAAAGATGTGTTCTAACTTTCAGCCGTTGTGACTTATTTTGCTCCTAAATCGAATCACTGTCCAAGACCAGTGTTAAGCACCGCATGTCATGAATATCCAAAATGAAATCAAAGCAAGTAGTTCAATATGGATTCAATAAGTTTTGGATTCTCTACAAGTGTAGCAGATATCTCTACCGAATTTATTATTTCTTCTGTCTATTGTACGAGTATGACCTTAACTTTTCCTATCTGAGAGTCAATTTTCCAGACTAAAGTTCAGCGGTGTCGTATACAACTATCGGGCGTCAAACTTTTTTTCATACAAACTTACAAAAAAATAAATATTTAACCACCTGTCACCAAATTGCTATTGCACTTGGTTGCCATCATCACATCCATGGGCAACCACCAACCGCCTATCTCATTACCCACACACAACTCAGTGTCTAAATTAATATCGTAATATCGTAAAATTGGTTATTTTTATTCTATTCCAATTTATTTATTTGTACGTTTTACCAATTGTTGGCCATTAAGTTCAACATCATCCTAAAAAAAATATATATTTAAATTCGCAGATTAGTTGGGCAAAAAAAGCATAGAAACAGCTCTTCCTCCATCCCAGTCAATGCGGTGAATAGCGTTTTTATTCGGGTATTGGTGGTCACTGATAAATTAACATTCACAAACGAAATAAACTACACAACAGAGTAAAAAAAAAAAAAAAAGCCGCACAAAAACCTGCGATTGAAAATAGTTTACATATTTAAATTTTAATTGCTATTTACAAATTCGTAATGCGAATTTGTTTTGTCAATGGATGTGGGTGTCAAAGGGTGGTGGTTTCTTTTTTTTTTTGTGTACTTTGATCTATTTTTTGTGCGCTTTGCGTGTGTGTGTTTGAACATTTAAATCCATTGTAAGATTAATTATTTTTAGCATTACAAATTCCATAATTGACATATATCACAAAGGATTATAACGAAATTAAGGACAAAATGCGTGTGGATGTGCATCGTGAATACGGGAAAAACTCTGTTTCGCATTAAATTGAATATAGAAATTCTCTTTGTTTTGTTGGATGAGGTTAGCTTTTTGGACATGAGCGCGCTTCCATCCTGCCAGCCAGTGCGTGTTGACAGTGCGTGGATTAATTTGAAAAATTCATATAATTACTATACACTGATATCAATTGGAAAAAGTTTTGGGTGTGGCAGGTAGATAGAAAATTCTGCTGATTGTGGCATTGGATATGTCAGAGCTCATGTCTGGCAGACAATTCAATGGCAAAATATTGTACGATATGCAGTGGAATCCACTTTCTCAATTAGGGAAAGAACAGAATAGTGGAGGAAGAATCACGAACCTTAGATATGAGAAATGTGCTGGAGTGAGCTTAAACGCATTGCAGAATTCCGATCAAGATGTCGCGCAGGCGTTGTTGACGCTTTATGCGCCTCTAGAGGTGAAAGGATTTTAACTAAAACAAATTTATTCAACTGTGTCTACAGACCTCCAGGTACTCAGGTGCAATATCATATCCTCCTCATTAACCAGAAGAAAGGTAGGAAATCGTCTGTGTTGTTAGAGTGTAGAACACAATAGTCAAAAGAAGGAAGATCTTAAATAAGGCCAAATCAACGTGGACTGGTAAATCCACACGGACAGCCTGATAAAGCAATCTCTCAATATGCTGATGGACACTCACTGTCCCGGCTGCATGCCTATTACTGATAACCATGCCCTGATTATACTGTACTCCCTAGAATCTTTGTGGGTGTTGAAAGTGTGTCGCAGAACCGAATGCCACATTCCCGACGCAACTTTAGACAGTATTTAAAAATGTAAATGCAGAATCGACCGTATGTTCTAAATTGCCTAGCACTTGCAATTATTATACATATAACGGGTGGGCCATCTAGTGATTTCTTTTTAAATCATAGGTTATTTTGACACTGACAGCTGTTTCCTGCTCGAAATCTTGACAGAAAGTCAGTATCATACCTCCGCAGAACGAAATGAGTCGCTTTACGCTTAAACAACATTGGGAAATATTGAAAACTTATTTCCAAAGTGAGTGCTGTGTAGCCCAAACAGTGCGTTTTTTGAAAATAAGTTTTGGCCGAAATGAAGCACCCACCGCGCCTGCTGTACGTATTCCGTATGCTTTTTGGCATTCGTGCAGAATTTTGACTGGCGTGAGTTGACGTCGAAATCCGAAGAGAATGGCAAAACGAATTTCTTCCTGTGTTGGCGGTGAAACTTTAACCGAGCTTACGTCACTAATTTTTCTCTTTCTCGTCTCCATTTTTACCTATTGTTCTGAAATTTGGAAATAAATATTGTTAGATTATAAGCTACAGAAATGCATTTTTTTTTTTCAAAAACTACTAAATTGACACCAACTTACCGAACTTTTGTTAGTCCCTCCGTATACTATGTGAAACAAATTCCTCTTAATAAAGGAATTCACCTTTATGGTCTTTGAGTTATTGTGTATTAAAAATTGCTCTAGTGGCAGAAAGAGGGTTAAGATCAAATTTACACCGTCCTAACTCAACAATGGCTTATGGATTTAAAAACCAAAAAAATGTGCTTTTAGTAAATTCGTTTGAAATTAATTTAAGCTACAAATCATCCTTCTGCGTTATCCAGAAGCTGGGCTATGTTCAAAACAATTCATGAAATCGTCGCCAACAATTTTCCATCGGTGGAGACCGCAGCCAACAGCCATGCAGCAGTGGGTGCCTTTTTGGTGAGACGTAGCTTCTAAGGTTTAGCACGGAGTACAGCGACAAAAAGTGACTAGGAACCACTTTAGCTTTTTTCCCAGTCAAAACTGAGTTGGGATATTTAGTTTGTGCTACTAAATTTCAGAGGGCGCTGAAAAGAGCTTTTTCATTCAATTTGATTCAAGGTAAATAATTCAGTAGTATTTCACAAATTTAAGCACAACTTTTTATACTTTTCAATTCAATCAACAATCTTCAAACAATAAAAACAAGATTGACTGGGGATCGTTTTGTGGAAAAGCTTTCACTTGGCTTTGCATAGTTCTCACCAAAACGCACTTATAGCAGTGTTGTCAGTTCGTGGGGAATTGAAGTCAAAAATTTGATGAAAGGGGAAAAGGGGAATCTTCTCTCTTCTAGAACGAAATGTGGGGAAAATAAAAAAAGAATCTCAATACCTCTTAATTGAGTTACAAAGCAATAACAAATGAGCATGACGTGTTAATAGCTATGCGTAAACGTAACTCACACGCATGCATTCTTCGTGAACAGGTAGCAGGTCTTATACGATTAAGGATAATCCTTTAGAATCGTACTATCGTGCGCTTAATTCAACGATGATAGCCGATAAGAGCGAGTTAAGCAAGGACTCTAAAATGTCGAAACATGTATGTAGCTAATACAAAAGCAATTGCTACATCGCCATCAGTTATGAGTAGTTAAATGTTCAGCAAAGTCGGCCCTGATGCTAGTCACCATAAACGAAACAGCTGAATTTACATTATGTGCATTCTTTGCCGGGCATAATGTGCCATTGCATACTATTAACCATCTCGTGCCTATTTATTAAAAAATATTTTTTCCTGATTCAAATATTGCGGCTGACATGACGTTAGGAAGAACAAAATGTTCTAAGGTTATTGATAATATTCTAGCTGAAGTTGAGGTTAACCGCTTAGTAGAAATTCTGCGAATAACGCTTTTCGCAATATTAGTTGATGATGGTACTGACATTTCAAATCAAAAAAGTTTGTGTTGCTTGGCGGGATACACAGATCCTACAACATTCACTATTCACATTGAATTGCTGGAAATAATTAAATCATATACTACTGATTGTTATTATTACTGTTATTACTGATGAAAATTATTGTGGGCAATCAATGGGAATTGCCACCACAAAGAATGGGGAAAAAGGGGAATTTGAAGGTCTGTGATGGGGAATTTCACTTAAAGCGGCCGGCAACACTGACTTATAGCGTGCGTATGCCCGCTCAGCACATTGATGTTAAGCAGATGTCCTGCATAAATGAACATAATCAGTTTATAGGGCAAATTTTATTTTCTCTGTGTGTGTATATGCACGGAATGTGTCAAATCCAAATCTACTGAACGGATTTGAGTGCAGTTTTTTTTTTACCACAACCAGCACTAACGGTATTAGTGAATCAAGTCGAGGAAAAAGGTTGCTGCCAGCGCGCTCTAACTGACTATAGTTATAGCATATAAAATAACATCGTACATATTGTACATATATCTGTGTAATTTATTTATTAGTGCTTCGCTGTAAAAATTAAATTGTACCAGGGCAAAGTCGGCCCGGGCCGCTAGTATTATGTATATAAAGCAATAGCTTCGTGCGCGCACAGCACAACGGCCCACATGTGTCGGTTACGCCATTTTTCTTCTTTCTTTTAGTTCGTAAAGTCATACACTGCACATCCTGAAGCCAGGAAAAATTCAAACGGCCGCGTGACTCCAGTAGTATTGCCTCCAAAAACCATGATGAAGCTGCTGGTTCCAGTAAGATTTCTGTTGATAATGCACAGACTGATAACGACGAACTAGATTCTTGAATGTGTTTTTGTACAGGTTTGTTAGAGATTTTTGAGTACGAATTAAGGTACAGATTTTATAGTAAGCTGGCTTACTCATCAAGTACAGACAGGGTAGCCCAAGAACTATCAGCCGATGTTGTTTTGCTATATCTTTAAAACTAAACCACATAATTTTTTTTTTTTTAAATGCTTATTTGAATTTTTTTTTCCATTACTTTTTACAGATGATATCGGTCAACTGGGCGCTGCCATTGTTGATGACTATTTGGGCTCTTTTTACCGCGTTTTCAATTGTTTTGGCGAGAACTTGTACGGGCGATAAGTTCTCGCACTCTTGTCGGATATTATCTTTGAGAGTTTCCAGAGTCTGTGGCTTGTTCTCATAGACCCGTGACTTAAAAAAAAATGCAAAGAAAGAAGTCTGGAGCGGTCAAATCGAGCGAACTTGCCGGACAGTGCAAATCGCCAAAACGAGACATTAGGCGACCCGGAAACGCATCCTTCAAAATGTCCATTGTCGTGCAAGCTGTTTGTGCGGTTGTACCATCCAGTTGCAACCACGTATGTCCTCCAGCCCCAATTCATCAATTCGCGACAATAAAAACTCGTTGATCATGATTCTGTATCGCTCAGCGTGTTACCCACGGCGTCCTCAAAAAAATGAGGCCCGATGACGTCTTCGGTGTATTCGTAAATAGCACACGATGCTATGGCTCTTCATGAATGACACGTGGATTCACAGTGCCCCAGAAGCACAAATTTGGTTTGTTTACGTATCCGTTCAGATGGAAATGGGCCTCGTCGCTTATGACGAATTTCAACAAAATCACTGACGAATTATTCTGCGATCTTAAGGAGTATAGCGTCCCATGGCTTGTCGACGTGTATTTTGCATCTGTTTACTTTACAAATATCAAAACAAAACTGCAAGAGAATAACCTAATTAAAGAACACTAAGCGGGGTTCATTTAAGGATATTCTACTATCGATCATATCTTTGTCTTGAGGAGCATTGCCGAATCCTTTATTTTAAGGGGTAAACAACTTTATGCGTTCTTTGTCGATTTTAATCTGCTTTTGATACTGTGGAAAGAAAAGCTCTTTTATATAAGCTGTACAAGATGGGCATGTCGATTAAGTTTGGGCGAATTATCCAAAACCTGTATGCAGATACTAAGGCAGTGTTATGGAATGATGTGGAGTTGTCAGCGTGGTTTCGGACGTGGTCGGGTGTTGGACAGGGACGTTCCTTAAGTCCAGGCTTATTTGCTCTATACATCGAGAATATGGTTGAAATTCCACCAGCGCAACTAACTGAATCAGAGCAACTAACGATTAGAAAACTATATGAGTATTGTAAGCTGTGGAACTTGATATTTAATCTAAATAATTCGAAAATCATGATATTTAAATGAGGGGACGATAACGTCGTGGAAATGAGAAATGGCATTACAACAGCGAATATATAGAAGTTGTGAAAAAGTATAAGTATCTTGGCGTTTATTTCACTAGAAACCTTGATATGGAGAGACACCTAGGGAAGAAACTAAAGAAGTCAACACGGTTTGGAAGAATTGTCTCAACAACAAACACATTGCCCACAGCAGCAAATATAAGGTATTTATGGCAGTCTCCGAATCCATACTATTTTATGCTGTGCAAGTTTGGGGAGTAAGGAAGTACGAGAGTGTGCAGATACTGATACGATACTATATAAAAAAAAACAATCCATCTGCCACCTAACACTCCAAATTATATGATAATGTTGGAAACAGGTTTATCTCCACTCTTCATAAAAACGCTAAGATACATTTTAAAGGGCTTGAAGAGGACAGATACCCGATTGCTGAAAAAAGCGGCAATGCAAGTCATGCGGTCCAAGACGGGGTGGTACAATGAGTGGCTGGAACGGTGCCGTGAACTAAGGCCATATGAACTAACGCCATAATGGTGCTAATTCATTTTCAAATACGAATTAACACCATAATCCACTTATGGCCTTATTTCACTTTCAAATGAGAACTAAAGTCATATGGTGTTGGTTCGTCTTAGAAAGTGGCCTAAGTTCTCATTTGAATGTGAATTAAAGTCATATGAAGTTATTTGTCACCTATAAAGGTGGGGATGAACTTCACTTTCTCATGGGAATTTGGTACACACTCGAAAACATGAAGAGGGAAGTAACCTACAATAACTTATAATACATGTTCCTTAATACATATGTATATCGACATAGATGCATACATAGGTATATACATTTTACGGTGTATAAACAGTGAGGTAGGTAGGGGGGGGGGGGGGCATGCTGCCCCTCTGCAACCCCCCTGCCTGGGGTCATTGTTGGATTTAAGGTGGGTGCGAGGATGGGTGTATGTAAAGTTCCTTTCTATCCATGTTTCTCACCCATCCACGCACCCACCTTAAATCCAACAATGACCCCAGGCAGGGGGGTTGCAGAGGGGCAGCATGCCCCCCCATACCTGCCTCACTGTTTATACGCCGTAATATGTATTTACCTATGTATGTATCTATGGCGATATACATATGTATTAAGAAACATATATTATTAGTTATTTTAGGTTACTTCCCTCTTCATATTTTCGAGTGTGTACCAAGTTCACATTGCACTGTTTATGCATTGTGGACTTATGTATGCGTCATCTTCGACAAAAAAAAATCTTGACATATATCCCTGCGCTCATATTATATTCATTAAAATACGACACCTAATGGAAATCCACAGTTTTTTGAATAGATATTAACTCTCCGAAAATTTGGGACTTATGTGTCATTTTCGTCAAAAAAATGTTGGACTTAATGTCTCGATGGGGTGGGACATAAGTCCCAAAAGAAAAATTTGGGCTTATGTCCCTGGGACTTATGTCCCTGGGACTTATGTCCCTGCGCCATATAAAGACAAATTTGGGGCTTATGTCCCTGCGCCATATAAGTCATAAGAATAGAATGGGCTGATAAAGTTTTATCAAAACTGTTGCATTGCACTGGCTGTGCTTCAGAGCTCAAAAACATTTTATGGCATTAGTTCATATTTGAATGTGAATTAACACCATATGGCGTTAGTTCACATTAAGTGATGGCTTTAGTTCTCATTTGAAAGTGAATTAAAGCCATAAGTGGATTATGGCGTTAATTTGTATTTGAAAGTGAATTAACGCCATTATGGCGTTAGTTCATATGGCCTTAGTTCACGGCACCGCTGGAACTTGCTAATAACTGTGGAATAGAGTTAAGCCTCGATGACAGGTGCTGGATACGTCAGCTTTACCAACTTATTGCATGTCTGGACGAGCAGCTCCGAGCAGGATACGTGGAGCAGGCGACGGCGCGCGAGTTACGTCAGCACCGAACATTACCCCATCAATCGGAAGTGCTAACGCTAGTATTTCCGATTCGCGAAATAGTTCAATGGTCGAGCATTGTTGCAATGCATTACATTGACCTAATCAAAGCAAAGTATTGCAAATAAAAACAGGAAATGCTAAGGCTAGCATTTCCACTGCAGTCAATAGTTTAATGCCCGAACAGTGCGAATTTAATAACAGGAAGTGCTGACTGGAGAAATGTTCGGTGGACGGCACTTCTTCGATTAGATTTAAGAAATAATAATTGAGTAATAAAGCAACGCTCTGAAGAGTAAGACCGAAGTTTTGTGTTTGTTTAATTACCCAGAGATTGATCTAAAGATCAATTCCTTTAACTGGCGCAGTCGGGAAAAACCTACAAAGTGCTTATGATCTAAAGATCGTATTGACCAAACTTAATCAAAAAAAAAAAAAAAGTAAAGACAATCGGAAAAAATATACATATAAGTAGAAAAATAATAAATATTTTGTGTGTTACACCACGTCCCCACCTCCACAGCTATATACATACAGTGGTGTGAGAAAAAAAAAATTGTGTTTAATATTGACTAAGTAGGAAAATAATAAATAAAGGAAAGACAAAAGTGCATTTTATTTCGACGGTAATAGGCACAATCTTGGTGAAGTAGAAATGGAGGAGTTGAGGAATGAAATTCTCCAGCTGCAACAAATTGTTCTGCAACAAGAGCAACAATTAAATCAATTTCAACAACAACAGCAGCAGCAACAACTCCCACAGCCGATTCAGCAGCAAGACCAACAGCAGCAACAACAACTCCCACAGCCGATTCAGCAGCAAGAGCAACAACAGCAACGACAACCCCCACTACTAGCCCAACTCCAGTTAAGTCCTGAAAGTGTCTTGGCGCAATTTAGACACTTAAAGCCATATAAGGGAACAGACGAGTATCCCTTATCATCGTTTATAAAGTCTGTAGAAACGACATTACTTCTATGCAACGCTGATCACCATCTTCGATTCTTCGGATTGCAGATTGTTATCAACGAGAAAATCCAGGGAGATGCCGGAAGATGTATTAGACAGCTGGGAGACAACCCCGAGTGGAGCAGCGTAGTAAGCAGATTGAAACAACATTTCCAGCCTAATAAGAGTTACGCAGAACTCTTCAACTATTGCCGTGCTGTGAAGGTTAGTAATTTAGAAGAATTATTTAATGTATTTAGGAACATAAGTTTTCAGTTAAATGAACTTCATGAATTTGATGATAGGAAACCGGAAATTTATAAACCGGAAAATGTAGATAGGGACCTTAGAGAAATATTGATAGAAAAAATAGACGGAAACATTAGGGCTCATATATCCGAGGAGGCCAGTATGGTAGACATTTTTAATAAGTATGCTAGACTATTAGACAATGTCAGAACCATCGATTTTAACCATAGAAATACAAAAAACCAAAGACAAAACTACGTAAATGATAATAAAAATTTTAGTAAAAATAGAGTA
This sequence comes from Brachypalpus laphriformis, assembly GCA_945910035.1. Taxonomy (NCBI): domain Eukaryota; kingdom Metazoa; phylum Arthropoda; class Insecta; order Diptera; family Syrphidae; genus Brachypalpus; species Brachypalpus laphriformis. The sequence goes on along the minus strand of OX246753.1, from coordinate 192,770,564 downwards.
ACGTACAATGATAGGGAATCAGAGTATTATCGTAGCCAGGGTCCTTCTCGTAGCCTAACACAAACACCAGGAAATCTAAATAACTATAATAATGATAATCGAAATCTGGTCCATCGACGAGAAAACCGAAATAATTTTAATAATTCAGGACATTTTCAAAGGAAACCGAACTTTAGTAACTATAGAAATTTAAACCCAGGCAGAACACAATCAAATAACACTAACTCAAGACAAACTCGACAAACATATAACAACAATACGGTGGAAAGGATGGAAATCGGTAATGTTCAGGAAGCCAAACAAAATTTTCAAAACCAGCCTCGGAATATAGCCTCCCCATGATCTATTTAAATATAGAGAATCAGACAATAAAATGTCTAGTCGATACAGGTTCGACTACAAGCATCATTCGACCTGGTATACTTAACAATTTTCACTCAATAAGTCTAGAAAAGCCAGTGTTCTATTCAACTATTAGTGGAATCAACAGGGTAACGAATAAAATAGTTACCCCTATTCCAAAGGAATTTAACACGATTGGAACCTTTTCTTGGAAAGTAGTAGACTTAAAGGGTAGGAATTATGATGCAATCATAGGTCAAAATGCTTTAAACCCCCTAAAAGCAAAAATAAATTTAGGTCATAGATACCTTGAAATTAAGGGCAACAAAATAGTGTTTGTTGATAGCGATTATCCATTTGATACACATAATATTTATACTCTTGAACAAGTTGAAAGTCAACCCTTTGATAGTATAAACTTAAACCATATAAATTCAGAGGAAAGAAAGGAAATAGTACAACTCTTAAGAGATCATGAGGAATTATTTTATAAAGACGGAGGCCAGTTAACCTTTACCCACGAAATTCAACACGAAATAATTACCAATACTAGCAATCCGGTATATTCAAAAATATACAGATACCCAAAGGTACACGAACTTGAAATTAACCGACAAATTAATGAAATGCTAGAACAGGGAATAATAACCGAGGGCAATTCTCCTTACAACAGTCCGCTTTGGATTGTCCCAAAGAAAAAAGACGCATCGGGACAACCGAAGTGGAGAATAGTAATAGATTACAGGAAACTTAACGAGGTGACGGTGAGCGACAAATTTCCAATTCCTAATATTGAAGAAATATTAGATAAATTGGGAAAGTCGCAATATTTCTCAACACTCGACTTGGCTAAAGGTTTTCATCAAATCTTAGTTAAGCCTGAGGACAGGAAAAAAACAGCTTTTTCCACACCCCTTGGTCATTTCGAATATGTAAGAATGCCATTCGGGCTGAAAAATGCCCCCTCAACCTTCCAACGATTAATGAATTCGATTCTAAGGGAGTTCATAAATAAGATCTGTGTTGTCTATATGGATGACATTCTCGTCTTCAGCACGTCTTTAGAAGAACATATACTCAACTTAAAAAGAATTTTGGGAACATTAAAAAAATCAGGACTTAAACTTCAAATAGATAAATGCAATTTTCTTAACAAGGAAACGGAATATTTAGGCCACATTCTTACCCCCCAGGGAGTAAAACCCAACCCTAACAAAATTGCTGTTATCCAAAATTTAAAATTACCTACAACACAAAAACAAATAAAATCGTTCCTTGGTATAACCGGTTTTTACAGGAAGTTCATTAAAGATTATGCGAAAATTGCCTTTCCTATATTAAAATATTTAAGGAAAAACACCAAAGTTAACGTCCATGACCCAAATTACATCGCATCATTCGAAAAACTGAAGTCTCTCATAACAGACTACCCAATCCTGAAATATCCAAACTTCAATAGAAGATTTAAGCTGATAACAGACGCAAGCAACTTCGCTTTGGGAGCTGTCTTAACACAAGACGGTCACCCCGTCTGTTACGCTTCAAGAACACTTAATGACCATGAGAAAAACTACTCCACAATCGAAAAGGAGTTGCTGGCTATCGTTTGGGGGACTAAGTATTTTAGACCTTATTTGTTTGGAAAAGAGTTCGATCTGCAAACAGATCACCAACCCATTAAATGGTTACAAACAAAAAATATTGGTCAGAATATCAACCCAAGGCTCCAGCGATGGCTGTTGCAATTAGGAGAATATGACATTAGAATAGATTATATAAAGGGTAAAGAAAACAAAATAGCAGATTTTTTAAGTAGAATAAATTCAAATACGAAAAAAATAAATGTATTCAGTGCGGTAAAACATGATGAAAATGATATCGAAAATTTGAATATCAATTTTCATAAATTGTTTGATGAAAGTTTTCAAGAACATATTAACTGTAACGAATCTGTGGAAGTTTCTACGGTTCATTCACAAGAAGAGAATCTCAACGATCACATACCTACTAGATACCGTAGTAAATCGTTTCAAAACCCAAATAGTGATCATAAGGAAATAAACACAGAACTTGAATATGTTGTTAGAATACAAAACCAAACCTATACATTTGAAAAAAAAAACAAATCGACAAAGGAATTAAAGCTTAGTAAAAATTGTATATATAAGGAAAAATGTGAACTTATAACAAACGTCAAAGAAGAAATAATATCATTAGACGATAATTTATTAATTCTTACAAATATTAAAAACAAAACATTCAGTAGTAACTGTGACGAACGATAAAGTATATTTAGATAATAATAAATTTCAAAACAATATGTATGAATATAAAGAAAGCTTTGTTATTCCTAAAACAGAAGAGTCACTAATAACTGAAAACAAATTAACGTTTGAGGAAATTGTACTAAGACAAGAGGAAAATATTAAAGCCATTAACGAATTGAAATATCACAAAATTGTAAATTATAGTATAGGGGTCTCTACCACATTTATTATAATAATGATTATAGTTATAATTATATTTATTTGATTTAGAAACCAAAGAACAGCTAATGTTAAAATAATAAACAAGATCCAGGAGAATCTTGAAACTAGGAAGGGAGGAGTTACGTCAGCACCGAACATTACCCCATCAATCGGAAGTGCTAACGCTAGCATTTCCGATTCGCGAAATAGTTCAATGGTCGAGCATTGCAACATTGACCTAATCAAAGCAAAGTATTGCAAATAAAAACAGGAAATGCTAAGGCTAGCATTTCCGCTGCAGTCAATAGTACTTTTTTTGACCAGGTCGATGTCGCTGAATAGCTCGAATAATTCGTCATTGAATCTTTTCCTCCCAAACCCGTCAACGTACACGGAACCGTATATCTTACGAAGAATTTTTCTCTCGAAGCGACCAAGGATATTTTAATCAGCCATCAGTAAGGTCCATGTTTTAGCGCTGTAAGGCAGGACTGGGATAATCTAATCATGCTCTTCTATAGAGTCTCCTTAATTTTTAAAAATATGGCTTTACTGAGCCGGCTTATTAGTCCAAAAACAGCGATTGACATGGGTTATTCTTCGCTTGCTTTCTGTGCTGGTGTCAATTTCAAAATTAATAGCAAAGTCAAGGTAGACAAAGTTTATTTCCGCTTCTTGTTGACAGGATATACTTGGATTTCCCATCGTTTATCGCTAAACCCATTTTGGCCGCTTCTGCTGGAATGCTCAGCTGACCAATTTGGAAGCGAGTGTTTAAAAAAAGTGCCAGTGTTGAGATGATGGTTTGGTTCAATTACGATTGGAATCCTGTGGCCTAAGGCTACTATCGCAACGCAAGTTGTGAATAATTTTTAAATGTTTTTCTTTTTTAAACAAGTTTGTAGCAAACCATAAAGACACGTAACTACAGTTTGCAATCCTCATCATCATAGCCCTTAGTCTTGAAAGCGAAAACGTTTATGAATTGCATTCATACCTACTCGTATATACAGAAAATTAGAAACGAAATAAAAGTTCAATAAATCGAGACCGACGATTTTTTTCTTAAAACACTAAATCACAGGCAAAGCGGGATGAGGGGGCGGGCATTTTTTTAAATCATTAAAATATTTATACGTTAACATGTGGGGCCACAATAATTAGCCGCACCATACCACACAGAAAATGTGTGATTCAATGTGTGTGGCATGTTGATTGCCAGCAGTCGATCATTAGCCTTTCTGATAGAATGGAGGTGGATTTATTGCAATATATTGTTGAAATGGAATTTATTAAACTAAACCGGGGGTGTGGACAGAGGCATACACCCACATGTAGCTCTGATCATTTGCTAAAATTTATTTTTATTATTATTGCATTAAATTATAATCAAAGATTATTTGAAAAATGGTGCGAAGTTGAATTTTATTTTTGAAACATTTTTGGTGGGTGCTTTCAACTAATTGAATCTGAAAAGGTGACGATAAGGTGGGAAATGTGCTAAGTTGTGAATATTGTGATCAGCTTTAAAAAAAGAGAAGACAGGTGTTTATATTGCGTACTAGAGAATTTAACTTAATCAATATAAACAAAAATGTACATCTTGATTGGATCCTGGTTGATTAAACTATTCCAATCCTGCCTAGATAGTGGTTATATACCTACGCTTTCGAGAGAGGTAAGAGTAGTTTTTATACCGAAGACCGGAAAAGCCTCGCACACCACCCCAAACGATTTTAGAATCATTAGCCTATCTTCGTATCTACTAAAAACTCTAGCGAGGTTATTGGATCTATAATATATCTACGTGGCAGATTTATGTAAAAATCCTTTCGCTATCGCGCATGGTTACAGTAAGGGTAAGTCTATAGAAACTGCCCTGCGCTCTCTCGTTGACACTGTTGAAAAATCCTTGGCCACCAAAGAATTCTTTATGATGGCTTTCATCGATATAGAGGGGGCTTTCAATAATATCAAACCGGCGGCCATAATGAAAGCCCTCAGCAAACTAGAGATTAATGCTAGACTAAGTTACTGAATCAATCAAATGCTTATAAGCAGGGCGATCAATTCAGAATTTGGCTGCTGCAAATAAAGAAGATCAGTTCAACGCGGAACACCACAAGGAGGCGTGTCATTTCCACAGTTATGGCTTCTTACCGTGAACGAAATACTCCTCACCTTAGAAAAGCAAGGATATAAAGTTATAGCCTATGCAGACGATATTGCTATAGAAATCAGTGGCAAACATCCTACGACCTTACGAGATCTCATGGAATCAGCTCTGGCAAAATAAGTCAAGTGGACTGACAGATGCGGACTTACTGTCAACCCGGCGAAAACTGAGCTAGTGCTATTTGACACGCCAAATACCTAGGCCTTATACTGGACAGGAAACTAAGCTGGAAAATGAATGTACATACACGTAGTAAGAAGGCTGCTTCGGCACTATACGCCTGTAAAAGGGCCTTGGGCTATAAGTGGGGTGTCCGTCCGCAAATAATGCACTGGCTGTATACAGCGGTTGTAAGACCAATATTTATGTATGGAATCTTAGTCTGGTGGACGGCACTGAAAGAGGTCAGCTACCTTACTGCCATAAGTACAATTCAGAGGTCTGCATGTGTCTGCGGACGATGCGGTTCAAAACCTGACTAGCGTCCTTACCAACTGTTTTGAACTGACGTGCCCACTGACAAAAAACCCCTGCAGAACGCCGGTTCCCTAGTGGGCCCAGAACTGCAGAAAGAATCCAGGAAACTTCTAAATAGGTCACTCAAGATAAATTTAGAGGGCGACTGGGATCTTTTTAGATCGAAGCAAAAAGACTATAAGAAGTTAATTCGGTTGTCGAAAAGTGGTTCTAATAGAGATTTTTGTGAAAACATCAAGACACTCGGTGAAACCAGCAGGTTGGTTAAGGTCCTCAAAAGGGGCTAGCCGACCAAACCGGAGTCACTGAGAAAGTCTGATGGTAAGCTTACTGTGACGAAAGCGGAAACTTCGAGTCTTCTGCTGGAGACTCACTTTCCTGGCAATCAGATAACCACTAGGTCGCCGCTTGGCCAGCTTACCAGGCTGAGCTTGATCGGCGTAGCTGGTATACTGCATCAGCCGTGGTAACAGTTGAGGCCATCAAATATGTTGTGGCATCTTTTGATGGTTTCAAATCGCCTGGTACCGATGGAATATATGCGGCTATGCTGCAACAAGGTATAGATCAGCTGTTGCCAACTCTGAAAAGAATTTTCTCTCAGTCTTCTGGTAGTGTAAGGGTGCTTTTGGCAAGATATGGGGCTTGTCACTAAATAAGGTTCTCTGGATCCACACGGCTATGATAAGACCATTCTTCGCATATGCGTCGATTGTTTGGAAGAAGGGGCTCTCGCGTAAATATGTGGTTGCCTTTTGCGCCAAACTCCAAAGAACGGCTTGTCTCGGCTGCACGGGAGCTTTTCCGAGTACGTTTGGCTCTGCTCTAGACGTTTTGCTGAACTTATATCCCCTCGATACTTATATCATGGGTTGCACTATCAAAGTCATCCATCATCTTAGGCGGGCGGTTTTTGGCATACACCACACTGGAATTTTGATGATCTTGCGCGACACTTATCTTACAACTCCGGTCTTATGGATATGCCGTCTGTCGCAATGACATCAGGACTTTAGCTGATGCGCAAATTCAAAGTCGACTTTCCTTGTGTTCAGGACTGGCTTCGGCCAGAGTCCGAGCCGGGAATGGAATGCAGTCGTATTTGCACGGACGGTTCCAAGACCAGTCAAGGGTCTGGTGCTGGTGTCTTCGTGGAAGTCGACAATATTAGACTTCTTTTCTCGTTAGGCAAATATGCGTCTGTTTTCCAAGCGGAAACTTATGCAATCCTAATGGCCATGCACTATGTTGTGAAGAATAGCTGGAAGGGCCGTAGTATTTGCATCTGTAGTGACAGTCAGGCTGCGCTTAAGGCCTTGCTTAACCATATAGGCACTTCCAAAATAGTTCGTGAAACCAGAAACTCTTTGAACTCGGTCGCAAGGTTGAATTCTCTGTCTCTTATCCCAGGTCACACTGGGATCGAGATCTCCGATGAGATTGCTAGACAAGGCTCAGAGGCTTTCTCAGGTCCCGAATCCGCGTTCAGTCTCCCTGCGTCCTCGGTTAGGGCTTCCATTGACGATTGGATCTCTCATGAGCATAATTGTGTGTGGCATGACTCTGCAGGATGCAGGTTGACTAAACGTATGCGCCCGGACGTCTGTAAGACATCAGCGGCATTCTTGCAGTCTCTCAGCAGAAAAGACTGTAGACAACTTATTGACGTCTTGACAGGCCACTTTGCTTTCGCCAAGCACCTTAACGTGCTGGGCTTGAGCGACACTACAATCTGCGATGTTCGTGGAGAGAGCGACGACACCGCGGAACATTATCTCTGTGAGTGTCCGGCCTTTGCTCGTATCAGGTGCCAGATCCTCGGTACGGATGTGGTGAGTACTGGTACTATAAGCTCCTCATCACTGAAGTGCTTGCTTGGCTTTCTTAGAAAGACAAAAAAATTCCAACAAAATGGGTAAATCAGGGTTTGCTCTCTGGTAGTACAATGGACCAGTTGCGTCTGAGTGCTCCAGTTGAGCGTTTCCTATCCCGGCGGCGCGGGAAACAATGTTACATATTATTCCGCTAGATATTTATGGGAAGGAGGTTGTAATAAAATCGGCTTTGCGAATGAAAGAATCATCATAGTGAATCAGTAATGATGCAGGGCATACCAAAATCGTATGCTTACGCAGCAACGTGGTCGAAGAGACTGACTACTTAACTCCGCCTCTGCACTTCAATATTAAATACAACACAAGCATAACCAGTCGACAGAATTGGGTGGAGAATGTTATCCTAAAAGATTCCGCTAAGATTCAGATTCTATGCAGACGACGTATAGGTATCCTAGTTGGACTGTTTACTGGTAACTGCGTACTAGGCACTCACACAGCGAGGCTTGGAATTCCGGCCAATGACTTTTGTCGCAGCTGCATTGACGAAGAAGAGGAGGAATCCCCCTTTCACTTGCTCTGCGGCTGCCCACCACTATCCTCAGCTAGAAAACAAACTCTTGCGGAATTCTTCTTTGAGGAACTTACAGATATTGCCGATTTGGATGTCAACAGCATCTGGAAATTAGTCCAAAAATCAAAATGGTTCCAAGAGTAACGAAAAAAACCGGCTCACGTGGTAATACAATGGACCTCATTTGGTCTCAGTTAATCCTAACGATTACGGACGATAGCTATCTAACCTAACCTAACCTTATATCTTGATTGAATGGTTATAGTGATAAGGGGACGTCAATTAAATTGCATATTGAGATGGCTAGTGACCTTCCCGACTGAGCAGCTCGTAGGCGATGTTCATTCAATTGAGAATATGATTTGCTTTTGAAATCCGGGTTATAGAAATTCGAGGTAGAGAAGTTTCACTGTAGTGGGCGGGTTTAGGAATCAAAAGAGGTTTAAATAAGGTTTATATTATATTATGGATCACTTAAAGGATGAACATCAGTCTCAGATACTCGTAGAACAGCAATTATGCGAATATCCTTCAGTCAAAACGACTTAACAGCAAATATGAACCGAAACGGGGGCTATATCGGCTTTTCAGAGCAAGCGAAGTTATAAAGGTAGTCAGGTATTTGAAAATAGTTTTTCTTCATTCTATTTCATTTACCATTTTCCCAAAGTTTTTACGTGGGAACTTGTTCTCACCTTGCGATAAGGGTGAGAAAACAGGTGCAGGGTCGTAAGTCCACAGGCCAAAAGTCCACAATTCACTTTTGAGCAACGTGGGTGGGTTGTAAGTTCATTAATTATTTGTGGACTTATAACCCATCCGGGTGAGCCAAAAATCCACACGAAATTACTGTGGACTTTTAACGCATTGATTGTGGTCTTATGGGTCACTAATTTACTTACTTACTTATATCCTTTAACCCCTCGGGGGGCATAGGGCGTCAACCACGTCTGCGCGCCATCGTGTTCGGAGTTCTGCAACCCGTTTGGGCTGCCTCCAACTCATTCCTAAAGAGCTCGATTCCTCCTCAACTGTTCTGCGCCACGTTTGCCTAGGGCGTCGCACTATTCTGCCTGCCTGGGTGAGCGGATTCCACTGCATGGCGAATTTCGCAATGGAGTTGTCTTCGCGCCGTAGGGTGTGTCCAATCTATTGCCACTTTCTTCTTCGTATAGTAATGCTTATAGGTTCTTGGCCCGTTCTCAGATAAAGTTGTTCGTTGGAGATGCGGTTCGGCCAAAAATCTTCAAGATGATTCTTAAGCATTTGGTTACGAAGACTTGCAGCTTGCGTGTGTTAATGGTGTCCACCTTCCAAGTACTGCACCCATAAAGCAGCACTGATTCTACGTTGGAGCGGAACAGTCGTAGCTTTGTTCTTAAGCTGAAAACATTGCTTCTCCAGATTTTGGATAGCATTCCGAACGCAGCTTTATCTTTTCCGATTCTGCTGCACACATCCAATTCGGTGCCACCGCGATTAGCCGAGACGACACTTCCTAAATATAGAAAGTTATCAGCTCTCTCGACTTCCTGTCCGGCAATGTTAAGTTGAGCGCGGGTATTAGAAGTGCTCAGGGCTTTTGTTTTGGCTGTGTTTATTTTTAGCCCCACTTTGTTTGCCTCAACTTCTAGATTTTAGGCCATCAAATGAAGATCCATTATCCGATGTGAAAGTAGACAAACATCGTCAGCGTAATCTAGATGTTTAAGGTAAGATATCATCGTCCAACGAATTCCATAATTAGCTTCCGTCAATGCTGCACGGAGTACATCGCTGATAACCACCATAAACAATAGTGGGGACAGTATGCACCCTTGACGTACTCCACTTTGGACTTCAAAATCGTCCGACACCTTACCATTGTGCATGACGTGACACTTGCCGCCCTCGTATGTAGCCTTGATAACAGCTATAAGTTTTTCTGGGATGCCTCTTCTGCGCAATGCCAACCAGATAGCATCCCGATTCAATCCGTCGAAAGCTTTCTCGAAGTCGATAAATATTAAATGTAGCGGCGACCTATACTCAACGCATTGCTCGATAATGATCCGTAAGGTGTTTATGTGGTCGATGCAGGAGGATCCAGCACGAAAGCCTGCCTGTTCGACATCGAGAGTTCAATCTAAATGTTCCTTAATTCGTTCTAGAATTATTGTAGCTATTATTTTGGCTACAGCTGGAAGAACGCATACCATATACCTCTGCAGTTACCGCAATCCATCAAGTTTCCCTTCTTTGGAAGCTTAATGATCATCCCCCTTTTCCACTCCTGTGGAAATTGTTCACTATCCCAAGCTCTCCGTATTAGCGGATACAGCAAATCTGCCGATGTATTTGGCGCCGCTTGAAATAGCTCGGCAGCGATGCCATCAATACCCACCGCTTTGTTCTTCTTGAGGGACTTGATTGCTGTTATTATTTCACTTTTACTGGAAGGTACGGTGTGAATTCGGGAATTTGTTACTTCGAACTGCTCATTCGAATTCAAGATCATACCGCCATCGTCTAAGTGATTTAGCACTGTAGCAAAATGTTCTCTTGCTACACTAAGCTTGGTAATAATAGAAATGACCTGCTTCAACATGGAATGTCTCAATACGGTATAAGTAACTTTCTGGCGACGTAGAGTTGCGAAATTACAAGTAGATCCCATAAACAGTGCAATGTGTATGGGGGGCATGCTGCCCCCATGTAACCACCCTGCTTGTGGACACTGTTGGATTCGAGGTGGGTGCGAGGTTGGGTGCGAAACTTGGATATAAAGAAACTTTGCATACACACAACAGTGACCCCAAGAACGGGGTTGTAAGGGGGCAGCATGCCCCCTCATACACATTGCACTGTTTATGTGTTGTGGACTTATGTATGCGCCATCTTCGACAAAAAAAATCCTTGACATATGTATGTCCCTGCGCTCATATTATATTCATTAAAATACGACGCCTAATGGAAATCCACATTTATTTTTAATAGATATTAACTCTCTGAAAGATTTTTTTTTCGTCAAAAAAATGTTGGACTTTATGTCTCGATGGGGTGGGACATACATAAGTCCTTAATTTTATTTGGATCTTATGTCACACTTAACTGGGATATAATTCCCAAGAGAAAAATTTGGGGCTTATGTCTCTGGAACTTATCTCCCTGCGCCATATAAGTCATAAGAATAGCTGTGAATTTATGGCCCACTTATTCCTTAAGATTGTGGAACTATGGCCCAAAATGTTGGGAACTATTGGCCCATCTGGGTGGGTTATAAGTCCACCAATCAATTGTCCACGGGTCAAAAGCCCATCCTGAACTTTTGGCCTGTGGACTTATGACCGAGAAAACAAAGGCAACACATTCAATATAATAAATGACAGAGGTTGATTTCGTTTTATTGTTCTTTTCTCCTTACACCTATGACTATAGGGCAAGGTTTGCGTTCATGAGAAAATTTGATCTTAAAATATGTTGAGAATAAGGCGACGCACTATTTTTCCCCAACCGAACTGCTGTAACTGTTTGCATGTGACCCTAGTTTTATGAGAGCGAGCGTTATCTTGATGGAATAGAACACCCCTCAGTTCACCAGGCCCGGCCGTGCCCTGCTCTAGTGCCAACTTTGATAGTCTGGTTATGAGGTAACAGCTCAAAGTCGAATATTCCCTCAGCATCCTACCATACACACAGTAACACCTTGAGAGGGTGAAGTCCATCTGTGGGATGTTGTGCTGGTCTGTCTTCTGGACTAAGCGATACTAAATGATGTTTTCAGGAACCCATTTTTCATCTCCGGTATCGATCGGCTTTAAAAACGGTTCTTGATTGTGACGCGACAGAAACTCAGTGCTAGATCGATCCTTTGCTGAAGATCAAGTTTATACCTTCTCCCATCTTTGGTACCCGTAAGAGTGGGTCAAAAAACCATCACAATAAGCACCACTAGAGGCTGTCCACAAGGAGGGGTATTATCACCATTGATGTGGAGCTTAGTAGCAGATGAACTACTGCACAAATTGACAGGTGCCGGCATTACGTGCCAGGGGTACGCCGACGATATAGTCATTGTCGCAAGAGGAAAATTTGAAGAAACGCTATGCGAAATCATTCAGAGGGGTCTACGAATCACACAGAAGTGGTGTAAAACGGTAGGACTCAGAGTGAACCCTACCAAAACCACTGTGATACCGTTCACCAAGAAAACACAGTTAAAGCGTATGCAACCCATCCTGTTGGAAGGGATCAGAGTTGACCCACAGAAACAGGTCAAGTATCTAGGTCTAACACTAGACAGCAAACTCCTCTGGAGAGAACATGTAGAAACTGTGGTAACCAAAGCCACCAGAGCACTTATGGTGTGCAAAAACATTTCAGGAAAGACCTGGGGTTGTAGCCCAGCCACACTGAGATGGATGTATCTGATGATAGTAAGACCCATCACCACATACGGGGCAGCGGCATGGGTCAACAGATCTAAACTAACCACGACGAGGACATCCCTCAACAAAGTGCAAAGATTAGCCTGTATATGTATAACAGGAGCCATGCGAACCTGTCCCACAGCAGCTCTAGAAGTGATCGTAGGGATACCTCCACTACACATAGTGCTAGAGCGAATCGCCAAGGAGACCATTTTAAGAATCAGCAAAGAGGGCATCGGAAATAAAGAGCGAGTAACCCTATCCAAATCGGTGCCGCTTCTGGACTGGCCCAGAGATGATATGGTCAAGAAATACTGCTTTGAAAGGAAATTTGACTCAAAGCTGAGCAACAAAAGAGATTGGAGCAGCGAATCCGATAAATACCAACTCAAACAACACACAATTAAATGGTACACAGACGGATCGAAAACATCTACTGGCACTGGGGCAGGAGTGTACGGGCCCAGGACTAGATACTCAGAATCACTGGGAACATTCCCCAGCATATTTCAAGCAGAAGTTCACGCGATCGAAAGATGCGCGCAATTCAACTTAGACAGGAAATATCGCGGGCAGGACATCGCGATACTATCAGACAGCCAAGCCGCTATTAAAGCACTGACCTCGCATGAGATCAGATCCAAACTGGTATGGGAGTGTCTCACCAGGATCAACAAACTGGGAGAAACAAACAAAGTAACTCTCTACTGGGTACCAGGACATGTAGGAGTAGAGGGGAAGGAAGCAGCTGATGAGCTAGCTAGAAACAGATCAGACACGCCATTCCTTGGACCAGAACCCTTCTGTGGGATAGGACCCCACAAAATAAGGGAAGACTTAAGGAAAGAAGAAGAGAACAAATGGGCCAAACATTGGGACGATATCCCCCAAATAAGACAGGCAAAGGAACTTCTGGGGAAATACAACCAGAAAAGAAGCAGAGCCTGCCTAAGAGTTAGTAAGAATCGGCTTCGCATCTTGGCGGGCATGTTAACAGGTCACTGCAGACTTAAGGAGCACCTTAGGAAACTGGGAATAGAGGGAGACGGACACTGCAGATTCTGCAGGGACTTCGCAGAAACACCAGCGCACCTTCTTATGGAATGCGAAGCACTGATCCACAAAAGAAGGAATCACCTTGGTGCCTACCTCCTATCAGAAACGGATTTGCCTTCGCTGGATCCACTGAAGATACTCCGGTTTGCTGTAGCAGCTGGACTGGAGGAAGTGCTCTAGACCGAGTATATCATCGGCTAGAACCTTAGTAAGGGGGGCACAATAGATCTTTTATAGGTCGCAGTGCACTTGCACCTCTCAACAATATAAATCTATCTATCTATCTAAATCTAAGAGTGGGATGTCTTTCGAAATTTTTCTTATTTTATTTATTTTATTTATTATTTTATTTTATTTTATTTATCACGGGAGATCAAAGCAAGAAACCGTCCAAACTTTAATGTAAAAACTCCTTCTCAAGTTGCGACATTGAAAAATAGTGATAGAAGTAGTTCAGAAGATCATGTATCCAATGTTTTTTCCCTAATTCTTGCGAAACTTGAAGAGCAATGCAAAACAAATAAACTAATTTTCGAGAGACTAGTTGCACTAGAAAACAACATTCATAACACGCGCACTTCAACCAGAATATGAAAGAAACGCTTAAAATTCTTACTTGGAACGCTAACGGGCTCATACAAAGACTCGACGAGTTAGAAATATTTATGCGAGAGAAAGATATTGATATATGCTTGGTCTGTGAAACTCATCTGAAAAAGCAATCGAATATTAAGATAAGGGGATATAGCGGATATCACGCCTTTCACCCATCGGAAAGAGCCAGAGGCGGATCATCTTTGTTTATAAAAGAAAATATCGAACACTCAGCGGAAATAAAAATTGAATTAGAAGCAATGCAAGTAAGCACGGTACGCGTTAGAAATAGACATTTTGCTTTCAACATTTCGTCTATATATTGTCCACTGCGATGTAAACTTGAAGAAAGTGATTTCACAAACATCTTCAACTTCCTTAAACCAAATTTTATTATTGGTGGTGACTTCAACGCGAAACACCCCTTCTGGGGCTCAAGGTACGCCTCTCAGAAAGGTAGAAAGCTTTATAATGCGGGTATGCAATTCAGTTGTGATTTTTACTCGACGGGTAAACCAACATATTGGCCAACTGATAGAAATAAGATACCAGATCTGATTGATTTCTTTGTTGTTAAAGGAATATCTAGCAACTGTATAAAAGTTGAAGAAAGCTTTGATCTCTCCTCTGATCATTCTCCAATCATTATGACGATAAGCGAAGCTTTGATTAAAAAAGTAGGACCGGCCAGATTAACTGGCGCGAAAACTAATTGGGACGGCTTTAAAAAAGATATTGAAGCAAATATTGAGCTGAGCGTATCACTTAAAACGCCCTATGAACTTGAAGTTGAAGTCGATCGCTTCGTCGAAATCTTACAGGATGCCGCGTGGAAGAATACTCCCAACCTAAAGAGAACCCCGGCCAGTTACATTAAAATTTATCCGCAGGAAATAAAAGAGATGATTAAGGAGAAGAGAAAAGCGCGTAAAAGATGGCAACAAACTCGGGCTCCGCAACATAAAGCATATCTTAACCGTTTGTGCAACTCACTAAAACGATCTATTAAAGACCTTAAGAATAATGAAATACAAACTTACCTAGAAAGCTTAACGGCAGAAAAAGATTCTAACTATTCGCTTTGGAAGGCTATAAAAGGTATTAAAAAACCTCATGTTCAAGCCGCGCCAATTAGGATAAATCAAGACGAATGGGCCAGGCATGATAAAGAGAAAGCGCAAGTTTTTGCCGCCCACCTGGAAGAAACTTTCAAACCGTTTGATGGACAAGCTCTTATTGAAAATATAAATACGTCGTATATAGACAATAGTGTAATAAGAAATGCAACGCTTACCGAACTTAAGGAAGAAATAAAGAAACTTAAACCTAAGAAAGCTCCTGGATACGACCTAATTACGGGAGAGGTTCTTAAAGCACTACCAAGAAAAGCTCTAATTAAGCTTCTGTTCATTATAAACGCCGCGATTAGACTAGAATATGTTCCCAGTCAATGGAAAGTCGCCGAAGTTATAATGGTCCTTAAGCCTGGAAAACCGCCGAATGAAAAAACCTCTTATAGACCGATTTCGCTTCTTCCAATTATATCCAAAGTGTTCGAGAGAATGTTGGTTAGGCGAATACAGCCAGTTATAGAAGAAGGGCATCTCATCCCTGATCATCAATTCGGATTTAGAAGTAAGCATTCTACAGTTGAACAAGTACATCGAATAACACATGTAATCGAAAAATCACTTGAAGAAAAAAAGATTTGTTCAAGCGTATTCCTTGACGTTTCTCAAGCCTTTGACAAGGTCTGGCACGAAGGCTTAAAGTTTAAATTACGACAAGTTCTGCCAGAGCACCTATATAATATTTTGAAGAACTACCTTACGAATAGGCTATTCCGCGTCAAATGTGGAAACGAATATTCAGATTTTAAGGAAATAATGGCTGGGGTGCCGCAAGGAAGCGTTCTTGGTCCAGTCTTATATCTATTATACACTCGTGATATACCGCAAGTAGAAGGCACTGAGCTAGCTACATTTGCCGACGACACTGCTATCTTGACAGTAGGTACAACGGTCGAAGATACTACAGAAAAACTGCAAGAAGCTTTGAATAGAGTAAATGAATGGACAAAGATTTGGCGAATCGCACTCAACGAGACCAAATCTGTTCATGTAAATTTTACTTATAAAAAAATAAATAATTTGCCGATCTTTTCAAACTCGGTTCAAATCCCGTTTGCAAACGAGGCTAAGTATCTTGGTATGACACTTGATACAAAGCTGAAATGGAAAACGCACGTTAAGAAAAAACGCAAAGAACTAGATAACAAATATCGAGAAATGTATTGGTTACTTGGAAAATATTCCAAGCTTAATATATATAACAAACTGCTTTTATATAAGCAAGTGCTAAAGCCTGTATGGACATATGGTATACAACTCTGGGGTTGTACCAAAATAAGTAATATTAAAATTTTACAAACTTTTGAAAACAAAGTGCTAAGAGGTATTGTAAATGCGCCATGGTATATCAGAAATAGCGATATCCACAGAGACCTTGGCATTAAAACAATCGAAGACGAAATTCAAACCTACGCGAGAAAGCATAGAAGTCGACTAGAAAGTCACGTAAATATTACAGTCCTCCAACTTTTGGAAGAAAGAAATTTACTGCGCCGTCTACAAAGGACCAAACCTTTAGACCTAGCGCGATAAGTAACCGCGTCTAAACTGCGGAACTGGCAGGAACTTCCAATGGGAAGGTACCTGCAAAACGTCATTATTTCGCGAAACGAAAACTACTTGATAAGTCGAATACTTAGTTGTAGTAAAAATAAAAACAAGTCTGTTTTGAAGGGAGGTTTTTTAGTGGGTAAGAATCCCACACTACTATGAGCACGCGCTGTCGATCCTCATAGTGTCTTGTTGAAGATTTTCACCTACCCTCGGAAAAAAAAAAAAAAAAAAAAAAAAAAAAAAAAAAAAAAAAAAAAAATTTTATTTATAAGGAAACGCACTTCGTCATTAAGGAGCTCATCGTCTAGCTCTTCTGGCCTCCATAATACCAATTTCTCTTGAAATAGTAACAGTTTAGTAATTAAATTTATAATTCAATATGTATGCATATGTTTTTTTTTGACAAGGGATATAGGACCATCAGTTCGTTTCTGCTATCTTGATATAGAAAGTATTTGTAGATGTAAATCTGACCACTTAGCCCGAATATTAAATGACAACAATATCGACGTAGTTTCTATACAAGAAACGCACTATCTCGAGGAGAAACAAATGGCTGCACTTTGATCCGCGCACACTACCACCGCTCATACGGCATGGCAATTTACGTAAAATCATCAATCGTGAATGTAAGATTAGTTGAAGTCAAGGCAGACAATAACATCTTTTTAGTCACCATCGAAGTATCAGAACTAAAAATTGCGAATATTCATAATGCCAAGGACAGAGACACATTCCATTCCGCAAGGCAGCAAAGAATTTACAACCCCGACCTGGGTTTCGTAACCAGCAACCCAGAGTTAAAACCTATAGAAACAACAAGAAAAGTTCTAACAAATTTCCCACATAGCCAACACCGTCCAGTCGTCATCGAAACGGACATTAAAATTCAACTTATCAACTCCTCGCCCCAGATGGAGCTTTTCAAAAACAAACTGGAAACATTTCGCTAGCGATCTGGACGCCAACATCCGATGGATTCCACCGACACCAGTGAACTATGCAACATTTGTTGGTATTGCTATCTCTATGGCTAAAAAACACATCCCAAGAGGCTTTCGAAAGGAATACATTCCAGGTTGGAGCACTGAAAGCGAGCAACTCCACCGAGACTTCTTGAACAGCAGACAAGCGGACATAGCGGACGATTTACTACGATCTTTGGACAAATCGCGACTGACCAAGTGGACACATACGGTAGATAAATTAAATTTCAGCCATTTAAGTAGGAAAGCTTTGAGTCTGCTACGCAAGCTTGGTGGAGCCAATACTTTACTTCCAAAATCATAAAAAATCAATCCTGAACTTATAGCTGATCACATAGTTAAGACCTCAAAAGTTAAATCGGATAAGGAGCACACAAAAAATATAAAAAAAAAAAACAACTAAACGGTCTAAAAGCAACTGCTAACGAAAAGCCTGAATTTTCACATTTCACTTCTTGGTGACAGAGCTCGACGCAGCAATAATCTAACTCAAATTCGGAAAATCAGCCGGCTTCGATGCAATCTACCCCGAATCCCTGAGAAACTGCGGGAAAAATACTAAGCTATGGTTACGCCGACTCTTCAATAGTATTCTCCAAACAGGATTAATTCCTAAAGAATTTAAAAAAATACAAGGATCATAGGCATTTTAAAACCCGGAAAACAACCTGACAGAGCTGATAGCTATCGCCCAATAGCTCGGCTTAGTATCACTTACAAGCCCCTTGAAAGGCTTATCTATAACAATTACAATTTTACAATTACAATTTTATTGAGACTAATAAAATCCAATACATTTATTTTTGTACATTACAATAAATTGTAACCGACTTTTAAAGTTTATGCCTGGCTAGATAAATGGAGAAATATAGCTTCGTAAGCTTTTCAATCGTTGTATAAGCATTAATATACATATAATAAAGAATGTTCCCACTGCATGCGGCTTATCTATAACAGGATAGAGAAAGATGTAAACTCCAAAGTTCCATTAGAGCAAGCGGACTTCCGCTCAGGCTGAAACTGCGTCGACCAGATGCTGTCCTTGACTACGGATATTGTAAATAGTTTCCGTAACCAGCTCAAGACGTCAACCGTATTCATAGAGCTCACTGCTGCATATGATACTGTGCGGCGAACTGGAGTCATATATGAAGCCATCAGCGCAAAAGTGGTGTAACCCACAATTTTTGTTGGTTGCTGTTCTGGTGTTACATACATTCTTTACATTACCAACTATTAATACAAAAGTGGTGTAAACCACCTTTTGGTATTCAAAAGCAGATGGAGCTGAAAAAATCGTTTTTGCACAGAGCATAATATAACAAAGTAATAGAGCAATCAAATATAAAATCCCCATTCTCTTCTAATTAAATAGTTTGGGGTTACACCACTTTTGCGCTGATAGCTTCATATAAGCTTCTGAAAGTTGTCCCATACAAAAAAATTGCTAATCTTATTAACAACATGCTGAGCAACCGGTCATTTCAAGTTTTCATAGACGACATGGAAAGAAACCAAGAAAACTGAACAAGTCTGCCACAAGGCTCAGTGTTATCGCCCCGGTTGTTCAATCTTTATATGTCTGATATACCCGAGACGAAAGCAAGAAAGTACAATATCTGTACACCGATGACCTTGCCTTGACAACCCAACGCAAAAATATGCAAGATGCAGCTAAAATACTTCAGGGCGATCCTGAGACTTTAGGCGAATATTTCAAGAAATGGGGATTAAAAATAAACCTAAACAAAACAGATACGGCTTGTTGCCACCATAGTAACAACTTATGTAATATACCTCTGCAAGTCGAATTTAAAAACAAAATCCTACCGCACAACTGTTGCCCAAAATATCTTGAAATCACCCTAGACCGTTCACTAACATATAAAACCCATTTGTTGAAGGCATGTGAAAAACTATAAACAAGAAATAACATTGTGCAAAAACTTGCGTCAACCACCTGGGGCGCATCGGCCCTAGCTCTGCATACAGCAGCATTAGGCTTAGTTTTCTCAGCCGCAGAGTATGGAGCGCCAGAGTGGATCAACAGTGCACATGTCAGAAAAATCGATTGCCAACTCAGCATAACCATGCGTTTTATTTCGGGAACAATTAAATCCACACACTGAGAGAAAAAACAACGTAAAATCAAATAAAATAACTTTAAATTAAAGTAAAATTGGAATGATTTGGCACCAAACGCGAACATTTATAAATCAAAGCAGTACAACTTTAAAAAATAATCGTAGTTAAAATCAGTTGAAATTAAATACGACTTAACTTTAAATCAAAGTAGTTAAAATAATAGATTTAAATGTGTTGCAGATATATTTTTAATATGTATAACTTTAAATTTAGTGCGGTATGTACTTACATTAAATGAAAACCAGCATTGAATCAATATAAAGTTAGATCAATGTTAATATGGCAGTTACTGAATTTAAATGTGTGGCCAAATATATTTTAATATCATTTACTCCGTTTTTAATATGACAATCTTTTGGATGGTGATGTTTCCATGTTAAAACTAAATAGGAACATTCAGTTCCATTTTAAAATCGTTCGTTGTTGATTTAAATGCGATGGTAAATGAAACAAGGGTGAACATACATATGTATGTTTGTATTCAGCTATATATATAGAAATATAAATATGTGATAAACAAATACAAGACAATTTTTTTAATAAATATTTATTACGGCATTTATTATTTCATGTAAATTTTACATATATTTACTCCTTACAAAGGTTTTTCTCCATTATTAATTTGATATAGGTGAAGTGGAGGACTGGCAAAGAAGTTTATATTTTTAATAAGAATGCTACCAAATTTGTCTCCAACTTCATAAGCAAATGTTCATTAAACATAACATTTGAGAACAAACAACGAATAAATTTTAGTTTTCGTAAAGTAAGTCAGTTATTTTAAACAATTCAAATCAGGACGAATTGATTGAAGCTATAATTATTTTTGTACGAAATACTCGTATACGTCACATAGTTAGAAACTTCAATATGCGTCAAAGTTATGATTTCAGTGTAAGATAAATGAAAATAATATGCTTTGCTTGATAAATCTTCGATTTTGAAATAGAAATTTAAATTGCTATCGGTCGGACCAACTGCTATAATGATAAGTTCATTTATTTTTTCCGAGTAATTATTGATGAATGGTAATCTCAAAACAAAACTCTCCTGAGCATCACCTATAGTCACCTTCCGTTAATTACTTCCGGTTTCATACCTGAAACTCCCTGAATTTAGCAACGTAGACAGTATATTATCTTCGGAATCTAGCAAAACGTAAATTTTACTTGTGTTTTACACCATTTTATTTACATACCTTTTTTAAAGAAGGGGCCTATTCGGAAACGCAAACTTTGCGCAAATTATGTAAAGTATATCATTCGGAAATGCATACACGATAAAGCAAACAATTCTAAAACGCAGTAGCGCAAATATGTTTTGCAAATATATGCAAAATTAAGCAAATGTCAAAATCGTGTTGCTTTTTTCATTTGTTGACTTTGCGGGCGGTGTTTGATTCGGAGAAAAAAATGTGCGAAGAAGAAGAAAGGTAAAAGTTAGAACGAACAAAAAAAAAACTAATTAATTTAATTTCTGTAATTTAAGAAATGCTAGATCTTGGACGCATCAGGAAATAAAACTCCTTATTTCAATTCGATTGAAATTTGAAAGGGATTTTTATCTCGGGAAGAAAAAAAAAATTGACGCTGTGGGGATATACAAGTCTTCACTACCTGAAAGGTTGTTCTTTTCATTCTGAAATGGCTATAAAAGATGTGATACGGAAAACTGTTTATAATCTCAAAAAAGGCCAGATTTTTAGGTATACGCCGTTGCAAATTTATATTTTTTCCTTTTTTTAATATTATTATTGCAACCATCCAATAAAGTGTTAAGAGTTACATTCAAAATGTTCATTGCTATTTTTTAAAGCAAAAAAGCAAATAACTTGTTCGTCAACGTCGAAAGTATGCTTTGCAATCGTATGCTTTTGACGTTTCAACTGCTTTGTTGCTATTGCTTTGCAAAGTTTGCGTTTCCGAATAGGCCCAAGCTTTGGATAATGCAAACTTTTTTTTTGGAAATGTCGTTGTGAATGTTTACTTCGTAGTACTTATTCACGTCAACTTTAAACTTTTCCAACATAGAGCAGACGTGTCTGCCTTTTACAGCATGCGAAAACAATTCACCTTGTAAACATGAACATGTTCCGCTTTAAATTAATTAAGTTTCCATTTTGATTGAGGAGCTTCAACTTTGAATGAAAGTGGAAAGTCATCAAATAAAGATCGCGCATTTTAACTCAAGGTTATTTCATACGTTCCTGAATTACTAAACATATTGAGATTAAAACATGTTCACTTTGATTTAAATACGCCCATGAGAGATGACACATACCATGTTGTTGCGCAGGTAAGAACCTAAAACCGCACAATAAAAATAAAACCGAGCACAATCGCGAAAGCCCTAGAATCCGTCAACTCGAACATTGTAGAACTTGCTAGACTTTCTACAAATAAAGTTCCAGCGGCGAACTGGAAAATTTGGCATTTGCCTGGAAATCCAGAGTCGCATATAAAAGGAGGTTGACAGCAGTCCAGGGAGGAGTTCTGTTTTTGAGAGCAACGTCATCGGCGATATAGAGACGCGCAGACAATAAAATTGTACTAGAATTCTTTTGCTATTTATTCATTTACTTGGAGAGAATTTTATTTTAATAAAAAGTTCACCCTCTCGAGAACCAAACAAATTGTTTATTTTCTTCAGTACCCGTCTCCACTTTGAGAAGTCGTGTTTGGCAGGATCGGCCACTTTTGTTACACTGGTGTCAGGTGTGGGGTTAATCCGGACCGAGTTAAGATTAATTCTACCCACGTACGAAAGCGTTAGTATGAGTGCCAACGACATCCAAACGTTTCTTCAGGAGTTTACTCTGAACCAAACGCAATTTTGGGAGAGAAAACTGACGGAATGGAAGACAGAAATATCCGACCGTCTTGAAAAGAGGATCGAGGAGCTGGAGAAGACAGTGTCAAACGCCGCCTTTGCTTCGGAGGTACCATCACACTCGTCACCACGGGTTACGCCTGGAGAAAAGCCAGCGTCAAATCAGGGCCCCGTTACCCATACGAGTAACCACGCTGCGAGTCAACTGCAACTCTCGGCTCCAGGAGTCGTAGTGCCAATCGACCCTCAGCCCGCCGAAGACATCTGCGGCCCTCAAGCAAGCAGGGATCCTGAAATCCTAATACCCCCGCAGCTTCCGAGGGTAACATCACTGATTCAGGAAACCCTGGTAGTGAGACAAGCCGAAGAACTGGACTGTGGCGAACCAAGCCGGGTGCCTAGATCGGAGCAAGGGACCTTACCAGCAATTCAAGGAGCCATGCCAGATAGCGGTCAACGATCCCAGGTATTCCCCCCACGCTTCGTGGGCGGAAACAGCTCCATCGCGCTGTGCTCAACGACTCCCGTTATCAGCGATCAGACACCAAGGGTAGAATCAGGCTACCGAAGCTCAACATCACTCCAAACCGGCGACGCCACAATCTTACGCCACGTCCAGCAAACCCAAATAGATTCCGGCTTCGCAGGCTACCACTCTGAGCTCTCCCGGACGAGCGATAATTGAGATGCTACTCTACAGCCACCGCATGTTCCAGAACTAGGCCAGGCTTCGGCTCCACCAAGGAATTTCAACCCTGGTCTTGTCCAACCGTACGACGGGACGGCTTCGTGGACAGACTACGAGACTCAATTCGAGTTAGTGGCCAATTTTCATGCGTGGAATGAAACGGAGAAGGCGCACGGACTAGCCATGCAGCTACGAGGGGAGGCCCTGTCTATCTTGAGCGCTTTGCCTAGAGGAAAGCCCCTTTCATACGAATCGCTGCGAGGGTTGCTCCGACAGCGGTATAGCCTAGACGATCATACCAGCTACACTTTACTACGTAGTCGTCTACAGCGTCCAAAAGAGTCGTTGGCCGAGTTTGCAATCCAGCTACAGCGGTTGGCTACTGCAGCTTTCCCAGCGGGGGCAGAGAGGGTAGTGGAGGAAATAGTGCTAAGCCAATTCATCGATGGAATTCGGGACGAGCAGATCCAGAATCTGGTGGCCGTGGGACGACCTAAGGATCTTCAGGATGCGCTGCGAATTGCTCAAGAAATTACTTCGCGGTTGGAGCGTCGAAGTCATCGCAATGTGTTTCTAGCCTCTGCGGCTCCTAGTAACCGTCGAAGCAGTAATGGGCGAAATCAGGCCCCAATGCGCTCGAACCCGGGCACTACCAATCTTCCGGAAAACTAGTTGCTGCAGATGCCCTGAAGCGACCATCAGCAGCTAACATCGATCCAGCTTCAACCAATACACCACAAGCTAACAACGCCTCCAACCACCCCCCATCACCCGCGGCCAACATTATGACTAATCCAAGTCAGAGCTTCGTAGGAGCCACCAATGGAGTTGGACTTTCTTTAGACGGCTTTATCGGAGGAACAAAGCAAACCTTTCTCATCGACTCAGGAGCTGACGTATCAATAATCAGCGAGCCACATCTCCCGCCGAATACACCCATTACAGGAACACCGATTCGTATAGAGGGAATCTCTGGAGGAACACTTTGGTCTACAGGAGTCGCAGAAGTGCCACTGGTATTTAATAACCACAAGTACCGACAGTCCTTCGCCGTTACAAGCCAAAGGGTACCAACCATCCTGGGAATGGATTTCCTGACGGAGAAGATGTGCAGCCTCGATTTTGTGGAGTAAAGCCTGGAGATACGAGGAAGGAAGCACCCCCTTCGATTGGCAACCAAAGCCCACACAAGCCTCCTGCGGACAACGACTTCCGAAACTTTACCAGCGCATTCCGAGGTAGTTTTGCCTATGGTGATGGCCAATAAACTGAACGAAGCCACGGCCCTGGTCGAACCCTGTAGAAACAGCGAACTCCCGGAGGGGATACTATTAGCCCGCAGCTTCGTCGACTCAACCCGGAATCAGCTAATGGTGAGAATGGCCAATGTCTCTACCAAGGCCGTTATTTTGCCGAAGGATTTGGTTGTTGGACGCGCCTGTTCGGCTAAGATGTGCGAAGCCCCGCCACTTATAAAATCTTCCACGGATCATCTTCAAGGACTTCTAAAGGAAATCCCAGAAGACCTAGCCGAAGAAGATGCCCATCGATTTCGAGACCTTCTCGTGCGATACCGAGATGTTTTCTCCCAGGGCCCGATGGATTACGGCAGGACCAGCCTGACGAAACACTCGATCGATACCGGATCAGCAAAGCCGGTCAAGCTTCCAGCCGGAATAGTGCCTTTGGCAAAACACGAAAGGTGAACGATTTGATCAACGACATGCAGAACCGGGATGTCATTGAACCTTCCAACAGTCCTTGGGCAGCCCCCATTGTCCTCGTACGGAAGAAGGATGGCTCAGCACGCTTTTGTGTTGATTTTAGGCGCCTGAATGAGGTCACTAAAAAGGACTCCTACCCACTACCAAGAATGGACGACATTTTCTCAAACTTGGCAGGATCCAAGTGGTTTTCGACAATGGATCTCCATAGCGGATATTGGCAGGTGGAAACGGATGCCAAAGACAGGGCGAAAACAGCTTTTTCTACCGGCGCTGGTCTATGGCAGTTTAAAGTGATGCCTTTTGGGCTCTGCAATGCCCCAGCCACGTTCGAACGCCTTATGGATGAAGTCTTCCGAGGAATGTCCTGGCAGACGGCACTAATTTACTTGGACGACATTATCGTCTACGCTCCCACCTTCGACACCCATCTTTTGAACCTTGAGGCAGTCTTCCAGCGCCTACGAACAGCCAACCTTAAACTAAGTCCTAGTAAGTGTCAATTTCTTCGACGTCGTGTTCGTTATTTGGGCCATATTGTGTCAGAGGAAGGACTGGTAACCGACCCGGAAAAAGTACATGCTGTGCAGGAATGGCCGACACCGCGGGATAAAAAGCAAGTACGAAGCTTTCTGGGCCTGTGCTCATATTACCGCCGATTTATCGAAAGCTTTTCGACTTTAGCTAAGTCGCTTTCGGAGCTAACAGAAATGCATCGACGCTTTGTATGGAGCGACTCTTGCGAGGCAGCGTTCATAGAGCTTAAAAGAAGACTGACCACAGCCCCCATTCTGGCATTTCCTACATCCATTGATGAGTTTATCCTAGACACAGACGCGTCTAATGTTGGCATTCGTGCCGTGCTAAGCCAGCGGCAAGGTGATAGTGAAGTAGTTCTCGAATATTACAGCAAAACGTTAAACAACGCTGAAAGGAATTACTGCGTCACGAGAAGAGAACTACTAGCCGTCGTCCTCGCAACGCACCACTTCCACCATTACCTCTTTGGCCGCCAATTCACCCTGCGGACGGACCATGCGTCCTTAAGGTGGCTCTGTAACTTCAAACATCCTGAAGGGCAAATGGCAAGATGGTTAGAACGGCTACAGCAGTATACCTTCAACATTCAACACCGACCGGGGCCTCGACATGGTAATGCGGATGCACTCTCAAGACGGGTTTGCGATGACTGCAAGCACTGCACCAGGGCCGAACAACTCGAGTCTGAGGCCACTAATCGGGCCTACGTAACCACAATAGCGAGCAGCCTGGAAGATGAACAGAAGAAGGATCCGGTACTGGCGGAAATCATTAAGTGGAAGGAAGAGGACCGACGCCCCGAGAAAACCAAAATCATCGGCGGTAGCGAAGACCTGAAAGCGTATTGGAGCATGTATGACCAACTTGACCTGGTAAATGGGATGCTAGTACGAAGGTGGGAAGAGAAACCCGACCATAGCAAACCTCTGCTGGTAGTACCAAGGTCGTGTGTAGCGGAGATCCTGGCGTTACTTCATAACAGCCCAAGCGGTGGACATTTGGGTCTAAAGAAAACTCTTTCGAAGGTCAAAAGTCGCTACTTCTGGATTAGTCGGACTCGAGATGTGAAGGTATGGTGGCTCGCGTGTCACACCTGCACTGCTCGGAGGGGTCCGAGCCAAAGAATACGTGGTGGATTACAGCCCAGTCGCCCTGGGGTTCCATTCGAGAGAATTGCCATAGACATTCTTGGACCACTGCCACGCACACAGGATGGTAACCGGTACATAGCGGTCGTTATGGATTATTTTACGAAGTGGCCCGAGTGCTTCGCAATTCCTAATCAAACAAGCGAAGTTGTGCTACGACCCTTGGTGGACCAAGTATTTTGTCGTTTTGGAGTCCCCCAAACTATCCACTCAGATCAAGGTCGCAACTTCGAATCCGAAGTATTCCAGGCAGCGATGAAGATCTTAGGAGTTGAAAAAACACGGAAAACACCCCTACACCCGCAGTCCGACGGCATGGTGGAGCGATTTAACCGAACGTTGTTGGACTACTAGGCTAAATTCGTGGACCGACATCAAACAGATTGGGACCGCCATCTCCAACCAGCTATGCTAGCTTACCGATCGGCCGAACACGAGTCTACTGGTTTTTCCCCGTCACTGCTGAACCTAGGCCGCGAAGTGAAGTTACCAGCCGAGCTAGCCTTTGGAGCAACCCCCACGAAATCACTTTGCACCGCCGAATATGCCATGGAATTAAGACACAGTCTGCAAAAAGTTCATGAACTCGCCCGGAAAAATTTGAATATAGCTGCCGTTACCATGAAAAGTCGGTATGACTTAAAAAAGAATGCTGTGACGTTTAATCCAGGAGATGAGGCATGGTTTTACAACCCCAGGAGACGAAAAGGGATATCACCGAAACTACAAAGTGATTGGGAAGGCCCAGTCCACATAAGCGCACGTCTATCAGAGCTGGTCTATCGCATCCAAGTCACTGGCAGCAGAAAACCTAAGGTGGTGCATGTCGACCGTTTAGCCCCATACATAGGACAATCTGGGACTCAGCAGGAGCTTTGAGTCTTAAGGCGGGGGTAATGTTGCGCAGGTAAGAACCTAAAACCGCACAATAAAAATAAAACCGAGCACAATCGCGAAAGCCCTAGAATCCGTCAACTCGAACATTGTAGAACTTGCTAGACTTTCTACAAATAAAGTTCCAGCGGCGAACTGGAAAATTTGGCATTTGCCTGGAAATCCAGAGTCGCATATAAAAGGAGGTTGACAGCAGGCCAGGGAGGAGTTCTGTTTTTGAGAGCAACGTCATCGGCGATATAGAGACGCGCAGACAATAAAATTGTACTAGAATTCTTTTGCTAGTGATTCATTTACTTGGAGAGAATTTTATTTTAATAAAAAGTTCACCCTCTCGAGAACCAAACAAATTGTTTATTTTCTTCAGTACCCGTCTCCACTTTGGGAAGTCGTGTTTGGCAGGATCGGCCACTTTTCTTACAATATATTAAAATCAAATACGTAAAATTTCTATCAATCAAATACGTTTTCACTTTGATTTAAAAAGTTTCATAATTGAAAGAAAATAAAATGCCTTAATGCTTTTATCGAATATTTTCAACTTAAAAATAAAGTCGCAATCTTGTTAAAGTGAATTGTTTCCAATTTTATGATTTCAAGAGTAGACTTTAATTTTGAAAAGAAGCATACAACGTTTAGATTGAAAGTTTTTCCACACTTATCTGATTTTCTAATATCTTTTCGTATTTAAATCAATACATTTTTAATTAAATTCAAATACGTTTAAAAAAAATTATGAAATTTTTGTTTTTAATATGATGCTATTAAAATCTACCATGCAATTTTTCTCTGAGTGCGGCTGAAATCCATAAAACCTCCGTCGAATACTGCTGTAAACCCGATTGAGTCAGATTTCCAACTAAATGAGGTATGGAAGACTCAGTGGAGAAGTTTTATACCAGAAGGTAACCTCGAAAAAGAAGACGCAACTGCTCCTGTCCCTGGACAAAACTTGCCAAGGTACCTTTGGGCTATACTTAACCGTGCTGACCTACTTTCAAAGTGGGGTAAAAAACACTTGTGATTGTTGCGCACCAAAACAGACCATCCAACACATCTTATCGGATTGCCCACAGAGGTCGTTTGAGGGAGGTATCGCAGACCTATACGATGCTACTCCTGATGCTGTTTACTGGCTAAGAAATTTAGATTTGAAAATATAAAATAACACTAAGTGTTTTTGTCTTTATTTTATGTCAATATATTGTACTATGTATAATAATGACCATTGTGTATCTCTATAATCAATTCTTATATATTACTTGTTACCTGTGTATACCATACGCTAAATAAATAAATAAAAGGTTTTTTGTATGTAATAAAAAAATATTAAAACAAATTCCCTCTCCAAATAGCTATTTGATTAAAAATTAATTACACATGCATTTGAGTGTTAAATTTGCAATTTTATTTGCCTTTTGCACATTTCCGACAGTAAATCCACTTATCATCCACTTCCACCCATTTGTCCCTCTCTATTTCAGGCTAAATCCCACTACTCCATTCCATCATAAGGACACAAAAACTCGCTAAAATAATACAACATCAAATTTTATTTGATTACAGGATTAGCCCGTGAATTTGCATATGTATCCTTGCTTACACCATCAAAAAAAAAAGCTCTAACAAAAATACGTTATCAAAAAAATGTATCTGTACCCTGTATATCTGTTACGCATCCACACAAAGCTCATAAATCAACAAAACAAAAATGTATGCAATTTGCTTTGTTGTCACAGTCAGTTTCGGTAATACTATACGCATTTGGTCTGTCAGTATGCAGAGCGATGTGCACGAAAAATCCTGGCTGTCACCTCAAACCCTTTAATACTTCCATCAAGTATACACAACTATAAAACAGAAAAAAAAAATAAATAACAACTTCCGCTGAAATGCATAACAATCAGCAAAATTCAATACGAATACGAGCCCTGCGGTAACTTTGATGACAATTTGACTAAAATTTAAATAAATTTTCTATTTTTAATTAATAAATGTCAACTGTGGGTATTTTATTTATTTTTCATTTAAATATATATTCAGATGGACGTATGTATGTAGTAGGTATCTATAATACATTAATGAGATGAGAATATGGTTAGTTTTTCTTTTCGTCTATTGCTATAGGGTATGCTAGAAGATGTTGCAAATATTAAAATGAAACAACATTTTAATCGAATTCCACATGTATTTGTATGTCACTTTTTAAAATAGCCCCGTTCATCTGGCGTACAGACGGTGCAAGCGACAAGCGAAGAAGTGCGCTCAGCTCCAAGCAGAGAGTACGGTGGGCCTGTATAGGGAACTGGAGGAAATATCTTCCCCGGTTGCTGGTATAAACCAGGCTATCCAGCTGCGACGACACAATATAAACCACTTTCAAAATACCTGCCCAAAAAAGAAGGAGTACTCAGCAGATTCGCTCAAAAAAAACGAAGAGCGGTTGGGCCAGAGGAGATGCCCTTCGAGTTCTGGAAAAAGATGGGAGACATCGGGTTCAGATGGCTCAGGATTCTCATCTTCAAATTTATGAGAGGTGATCCAATATCGAACCAATACAAAAGGAATGGTAATAGGCGAAGCTGTGGCAATTACTGTTCGATCAAGCTGATGTTATGCACCGCGAAGATCGGTGAGTGGGTATTAGGTGGCTGACTTCGAAAAATAATACGGCTATCTGATGATCAGCGCAGCATATTCGCGGGTACATCAACCACGGATGCATTTCAAAGTATTATATAAAGATCATAATTGAAAAATATCGTGATTCGTTGAAGGGTTTGCATATTTTATTGGTTGAATTTAAAAAAAAAATATTCGAGGGACAGCCACTAGATCTGATACGGGTTGCGCTAAGACATCGAGGGGTTCAGGAATCCTATGTACAGATAATCATGGACATGAACGAAGGAGCAAAGACAAGAGGAAGAGGCCCCGCTGGGGTAACCGAAGAGTTCCTAATCAAGGTCGGAGTGCACCAGGGAAGCGTCTTAAGATCTTTGCTCTTTATTGTAGTACTTGATTATCTGCTGGAAGGTATAGTGACCTCATAAGTCAGGATCCTACGTTCCTACAAGGAGCACTTGACGTAGGGGTAGACGTTTTGAAGGGAAATGGGTACCGCATTAGCCCAAAGGAGACCGAATACTTGGGCTGCCCGTTCTCTGATCAACCTAGGCCTATGTATTTGGGAATTTTTTTTGCATGGAACAGTGCTTCCCATGCGAGAAAAGTTCAAATATCTGGGATCTATGATTACCAGCAAAGTAACCTGTGATGATCTAACACTACGACCTAATGGTCTATTGTACCCCCTGCTGATACCTTGGAGAGGTGTATTCCCTCGTTATAGTATCGCTTTCATTATAAATCCTACGGAATTGTGTTTGAAGGTCATATAGTTTTGCTTTGCCTTGGCAAGAATGGTTCACCCTATGGCTCTCTCTCTCTAAACCAGTTTCTCTTAGGAATCTGAGAATGATAAGTGGGTCCATGGATGGCATATCTATATATCCCTACGGCGCGAAGGCATCTCCATTGCGAAATACGCCATGCAGTGGAATCCGCTCACCCAGGCAGGCAGAATAGCGGGACGCTCTAGGCAAACGTGGTGCAGCACAGTTGAGGAGGAATCGAGCTCTTTAGGAATGAGTTGGAGGCAGCTCAAGCGCGTTACAGAACTTCGAGTAAGATGGCGCGCAGGCGTTTTTGACGCCCTATAACCCCCGACGGGTTAAATGATTTAAGTAAGTAAGTAATGGATGGCATATCGTCATTTGATATTTGGTACTTGCCCAAGCATTTCTTTTTTTGTGGGTCAGTGCCCAACAAGATTCCAGAAGATGCTCCGGAGTTTCGGTTGACTCCTTGCAGAATCTGCAATGGCCTTTATCTGTTGTACATAGTTTCCGTAGATGCTCCTTGAGTTGCTCTCTTAAGTAGTTATCCACAGCTTTCTCCATTGTTTTAAGAGGAAACGATGCTAGGCCGATTGCTCTGTATGACTTCGGCTGTTTTTGGTCTTTTTTCACAATTTTTGGTACAAACACAAACTTCGCCCGTGTCCACTGGTTTGGAATATATCCCAATGCGAGACTACCTTTTATTATTCCAACTAGGTGTGGTAGTAGTTTCCAGTGCCCCTTTGCAATAGGGCTGGTGTGATACCATCCACGCTTAGTGACTTGATAGGCTAGAAGGAGCTGATTCCCCATTCAATTCTTCCTCTGGAATCAATAGCCCTTGAAACCTCACAGTCTTGTTTCCGAGGTCTAGTTATGTTGGTCATGCTCCCTTCACAGGTGTTCAGCGAGCTTCCGGGGTGTGAGTTTCTAAGGGAAGTAATGCTCTCTGTTCCTCGTCCTCAGTGAAACTGCGGTCTGGTTGTTTTAGCGATGATGCTAGGGCTGTGTAGTATAGCCGCAGCAGGCGTTTTAGTTATTGTTTCGGAGAATTTCCTGAAACTTTCCCTTTTTTGCCCTTCTCAGTTCCTTGTTGTAAGTTGTAGATGACGTCATCATCGCGTAAGGGTAAGGGTGAATGAATTGGCGAAAAACTTCGCTATCTTTTGTGACTGAAAAAGCCCCTCTAAGCTGAAAGGAAGCCTCTACACCGCAGTTGTGCGTACGGTTCACAATGTTGGACAATGTTCAAAGGAATGAGTGTAAATTAACGGCAGCTGAGATGAAGATACTTCGCATGACAGCAGGAGTGACAAAGCTTGATCGAATAAGAAGTTCGACGATCCGTGGAAGCCTTCACGTCAAGGAAACCATCTTATGAAAAATAGAGCGCGACCTGCTCAGCTGGTATTTCCATGTTCAAGGAAGAGATCATTGGAACCATGTTAAAAAGGCAATATCAATGAACGTTCCAAAGACATCGCGAGGCAGGAGAGGCAGGCATATAAACGCCTGGATCACACAAATGCAACGACACCAGCATTGGCCCCAGTAACCCAGTGATCCAAAATCGGCGGGCCTGTCGGTATTTTCTGAGGTCAAATAGGCGAACCCTACAGACGGATGAGTAGAGACGCAGTGAAGTGGGAGGGTTCTGATCTCTTATTTTCGGATCATAACGTCGCCGAAATATTAAGAAAAATAAGAAGCGGACCATGAACTTTTTCTGAAAAAATAATAAAAACATAAACCTACGCCTCTTATATAGGTAGTCACCAGTATGTTTTTGTTGTTTTATTTCAAATTTGCATCATTGCATTCGCATGAAATTAAATCAGCGCCAGGTTGTAACCAATGTAACGAGAGATAACAAATAATTATAGAATTCCTATTTTTCAATCCGCGACCAATATTGTCATCATTATCATCAGCTACGCGAGAATAAATCAAACCCACATGCCACACCACCATCCCTTCAAGCTCACATACACACATAACAATCACACTGGTACAAAGTAAATATTAATCAATTTAAAATGTTTAACAAATAAATTAGTTTGCATTTCCTTTCTCCTCTTTCTGTTCGGTTTTTGTTTTTTTTTTCAAATAATTTTGTTTTGTTTTCCTATTGTTCTATGGCGTGCTTGTGTTGGCATTCTCCTGTGATGATGGCTTTCTGATTATAAATGCGGGAGCTCATGCAGGACTACCTCAACTCACACTAGTCGCACTCGCCCACACTCGTCAAACGCATTTAATCTGCTTTTCTCTATCTCACATGAAATGGATTTAAACTAATTGCATAGTCAAACAATGGTCGTTAGCAATCATCGAAATATCTAACCATAAAATCGTCACAATCGAAGCGTGAGTGTTGTATTGGAACAAAAAATTGCGTTTCCGTTTCCAAAGGGGAAGGGGTAAAAAAAAATTGAATAAAATATAATATATATTCAATAACACGACAATGGGAGAACCTCAGAGGCTTAGGTTTAGAATTTATAGGGAAGATGCGGTGTGTGGGGAGTTTATACTTTAAAAAAGTTAAACTTAAATCTTTATAGGGACACATAGATGCAGGGTTCCAGTGATATGGACGGAACTTATTTTTTGTACAAATTAGTATTTATGTACACAGCAGCTGAAGTTGTTCTTTTTTTTTTGCTATTTCAGCGGGATTATGATCTGAACTCAAGGGATCATAACCCTCCCACTTTACTGCATTTCTACTGATCCGCCTGTTTGGTTCGGAGATTTCCAACGAAGTCGAATATAAGCTTTCAAGTTTTTAAGGGTCTCAATATTGCTCAGTTCTCTTTAATGCAAACTTGCCAAGTTTGGTCTGCAAACTTATCAATTCACGCAATATTTTCCTGTGCTTATCAAAACGCTGCTAATAACGTGTAGGCAACGAATTTGGTGTATTTCCTGCAATACAGTTATTTTTTTTAACATAACAAAACACACATTCCTGACGAGAAATGTGATAGGTCCTTTGTAATGACACGTGGATCATGTGATTCCTATCTCCTCATCAAAACCATTTTGAGCTTCTGATGAAGCGTAAGAGGCTTCTAATACACGCTAGAATGATTTGGAAAAAGGAAGGAGAAACTCAGATTAAGCCTATCAGAGAAAACACCTTCACCTACCCCGTCGTTGGTTTTTGATCCATCGGTGCAGAAGTGAATCGACTTGTCTTCTGGAAAAACCTGTTCCTCCCAGAATGACCTAAGGTATGGTTACTTCGAAGTTTTTGTCAAAATTTAAATTGGGAATGGTGTAGTCTATGTTTTCGGAAGCGGTTTTGAGACTATTCAGAATGGAGGCATGAACAAATTATTTTCTTGACCTCACAGCGGTCACGTTGCTTCAAGGCTGCGTTGCACTAGCTATCATTTACCTGTTAAAGATGTCGAGGGGTAACAGATGAAACAGAATATCCAGTGTTGCAGAGGGAGTTGTACTTAGTGCTCCACTTATGTACAATGAAGCTGATTTTTTAACTTTACTTAGATTAACGCGGTTTATGGCTTTTTCTAAGGCCGTCCACCAGACAATCACCCCGTACGTGAGTATTGATCTAATGATCTAGATGAAGAGCCAGTGTGTTATGCGAGGTTGCAAACTCCATCTTTTCCCGATAGCTTTTTTGAAAGAAAAAAGTGCTACTGTAGCTTATTTCAATCTTTCTTGAGTGTTAGGTTTCCAGCTTACTTTCATATCCAAAATAAGACCCACATTTTTTGCTTCGTCAGAGAAAGTTAAGCTCGTCAAGAGAAAGAGGATTGACTAACGGAATTTTATATCTCTTGAAGAATAGTTAGTTTTGTGGGGGCTTACATCGAAACTGCACCGAATCGCCCATCTAATAAGCTTCTTTAAAGCGTTGTGTAGAAGGTCTTCTAAGGTGTTGAGGTGACGGGTCCAAAGCAAACGAAGGAGGGGTTTCGGGTATCTATCCAGCCGAACCCGATATGTATTGCAATACCATCAAGACTTCCGAACCACGGCAGTGTGTTCCAAGCGGAAGTCCTAGCGATAGCAGAGGCGTCACGAGAACTGTCCGCAAAGCTTGTTAATAGTAAAGAGATTGACATTTTCATAGATACTCAAGCTGCTACAAAAGCCATCTCATCCACGGTAATGAAATTAAAGCTAATAAAACGCTGCTGTGAGGAGCTTAAAACGCTCACCGATAGCCACCATGTTACACTCTGGTGGGTCCCATGGCATAAAGGAATTCCAGGGAACGACATTACAGACGAGTTGGCAAGAAAGGGACCAGAACAAGACCTGTCAATGGTTCATAACTCAGTCTTTTCTCACCTACAATTTATTAAATCAAACAGCATTTGATTTCAAACGACAAGCAGATGAAATATGGAGAGCACTTCCATCATACCGCGTCTCCAGAGACGTTTGAATAAAACACGACATGGTGAAAACCAAGCTCATCCTCACTCAAAGTAGAGAAAACCTAGAGCTTTTCATAGAAATCATTACCGGCAACAACCTATTGGCGGCCTACCGGAAGAGAATGCGGCTAAGTACAGATGAACTTTGCAGAGGCTGTGGCAACGCAGATGCAGAATAGGATACAGACCTCTTTCTATGTAAATGCCCTAGTCTCTGCAACACAAGAAGACGACCCTCGGAGAGTATTTCTTCAATCTTCTGGCCGACCTGTCTGAAAAGCCATCAACCACATCCTGAAATTCATAACTTCTTCAGGATGGTTTAGAGGAGGCCGCTCCAATGCCACAGAACTCTAGTTACCTTCTTTCTTTTTCTATCTTTCCAGTACTTCAGTCAGTAGATTCCACGTCAGGGGAGTAGAATGGATCCTTTTGAGATCCGAGTGCAGGCTGCACCCATTCGATGAAGCTATCCCCTTTAATCTAACCTAACCTAAGGTGTTGCGGTGCTCTTCCGAGACTGCCATAGCAACATCATCTGCACAAGCTATCACCGTGCATCCCTCGCACTGCTAATGGGTTTTTTGGATTTGTATGAAAACATTTACCAGCTTTAGGTATAAAAACTACTTAGATGTCTCTCCATACTTTTGGGATTTAGACCAGATCTAGACAACTTTTTACAATTATCTTCATTACCAGTAATATAAGGTCCGATGACTTTTGTAATTCGGCTGGTATTATGCCGTCTGGTCCTGCGGATTTGTAAGGTTTGAAGCTATGTAGCGCCCAATGCATCAAATTTGAGGAATTGTTTATTTGGGCAGTCGGTCTGTTAAAAACAGTGTTACTTACAACTTGTGAGCTACCTGCGAAGTGCGTGTCGAGTAGTAAGTTTAGCGATTCTTCGCTAGAAGTCGTCCATCGTTGATGTCCTCTCCCGCTTTACTGCTCCCCGCCCGCCACGTTTCAGTGAGTCGCGTCGTCGCCGCAATCAACATACTTTGCAAGTATTAATAATAATAAAATAATCAGAACCATGGAGTTACTATCACTTATCATTATTTAAGTTTTATAATAGTACTAATGCTTGTAATATACATTATTTTATTCTTACGACCGATTTTTCAATCGTCAGTTAAAGATATTTGTTAGTTTGATTCTCTTTCTGTTTCTTAAAGAGGCCCTAAACTCTAGGGCTTACCTTTTAAGGCCCTGCCACACACTGGGTAAGGCTGCGCTATCGCTTACTGTGATTTTTACGAAAACATTTAAGTGAACGGAAATATGTAAGTTTATGTGAATTTCTGCAACATGACGAGGCTTGCTCAATTTATGGCCAGGTTTTATGTAATACATATAGATAGATAGATAGATAGATAGTTTACTTATCGCAATATAAATTAACAGTACAATTTTAAGTTTTCATTTTTAGAAAGACTTAAGGCATGACATAAATGTCTTCTGCCTGATTGGCAATTTAATTTACAATAAAATTATTTTCAAAATTTGGGACAATAAAAATGTTATTTTTTCTTTATGACTTTATAATTTCAGGACTTTTAGTTTAGTTAAAGCAAAGAAAAAAAAAAAAAAAAAACATTTAAAAATTAGCAATCGAAAATTTGTTTCTTAAGGACTGTTGATTTTAAAAGCTTTCGTTGATAATTTTTGTTCTGTATGACATAGCCTCTTTGCAATACTCGTACAGCTGGATCCAATTGGCTCCGTTCAGAAAATCAAAAACCTCATGCACTAATAGCACATTCTTACCGAAAAAGAATCTCGTTAACTCTATAAGGATTGGACATGTCCCAAGAAAGTGGCCGATATCCTCTTTTTCCTGTTTGTAACATAGGGTGCATAATGCAGTATTTCCACTCCTATGTGGCTGAAAGTTTAATTTCTGCAGTTATCTTCTTAGTCTAAAGATGGTTCCTATTATAGTGCAGGTGTAGTCGTTCTTGAAATAATTCAGATCATTAAGATTATAATTGACCTTCGAATAGAAATTTATTTCCGTAGAAGATCTAGCTCTTTCAATAAAAGAATACATATCTCTCATTTTCATCTGTTGTCATGATTATTTCATACAATGAGCTTCTCTACTCTGCGGGACCCTACCCAAACAGATCAAGAGTAATACCACTGTTCGCCGCTAGGTTAATCCAATCCTTGTAGATGATGGTTTTAAACTGTACTGCATACTGCAACAGCTGTTTTGGTAGCCTGGTATCAGCCATTTCCATTATCTGAACTAGGTAATCTGCGTTCAATTTCAATGTAGATATGTGCAAGGATGACAGTCCTGTTTCGAGATTGTACATATATGTTGGGGTAATTTCCGGAAGACAGAATACTCTCCTTAGGAAAAAACGCAGTAGATTTTCCACTACCTCATATCCGCCAATTCCCCATATAGTCTAAGAGTTGGTAAACGTTTTTGAAACGTCATTTTAGCACA
Source organism: Brachypalpus laphriformis (assembly GCA_945910035.1). Taxonomy (NCBI): domain Eukaryota; kingdom Metazoa; phylum Arthropoda; class Insecta; order Diptera; family Syrphidae; genus Brachypalpus; species Brachypalpus laphriformis. The sequence goes on along the minus strand of OX246753.1, from coordinate 192,732,712 downwards.
GAAAATAAATATATTTTTTTGTTAAACTTAAGCTAATGATCACAAATATCAACGTCCGGCAGCTGTCTGTTGGTGCGTTTGGGGGGGCTACTAAAGCGATGTGTGACAAATGTATTGTATCTAATAGCCGATTTTCATCGAAACTATTGAAGCATTTGAAAACTTACTAAGTGTGTCTTATAGGAAATTAAATTCTAAATAAAATAGTATATACACAAAATTTTCATATATCCAGTAGAACAGAAGATATTTTAAAAAGAGTCAGTAGCCGCGATACAAAAAATGTATCATATATCTTCTCCCTTCAGCTGTTCTACCTGGGAAAAACAAAACAATCATGCTTTCAATAATTTTCGGTTTTTTTATTGGGTTATATAAATGATTTGGAAGAATATAATTTCCTGTATTACGGTATTTTAATCTTGTATATCATCGTCTTCTTCGTCGTCAGGTTCAGATCCATCATCACATAAATTAAAGAATTTAACATTTTTTTTTAGTTTGCATGGAATAATCAATATGCAATAGTATTGCAATAAAAATAATGCATTATAATATTCATAATGTATGTATCTGAACTCTCGTTTTCATCATAAATATCAGGAGGTTGGATTACAAGGTCTTTCACTAAAGCAGGTAATTGATCACCGTCGAACCAAAGAAACTCATATACACCATTAGATTCCAACCATCCATTTTCAATTGGGGATAAATTAGTTGAATATATAAAAATTTTGTGTATATACTATTTTATTTAGAATTTCATTTCCTATAAGACACACTTAGTAAGTTTACAAATGCTTCAATAGTTTCGATGAAAATCGGCTATTAGATACATTTGTCGCACATCGCTTTAGTAGCGACATTCAAACTTCGCTTGCGTCTGGTAGGATGTTAGACCCGGCCAAAATGTCTGGCAGTGGTAAAATGTGTTATATAAACAAGTAAACTACTCATATACAAAAATTCAGCTTTGCTGAAATGACGTGACCGCATCCCTTTTTTCGACGTCTTTGGGCCCCCTGGTTGTTTTAGCGATGATGCTAGGGCTGTGTAGTATAGCCGCAGCAGGCGTTTTAGTTATTGTTTCGGAGAATTTCCTGAAACTTTCCCTTTTTTGCCCTTCTCAGTTCCTTGTTGTAAGTTGTAGATGACGTCATCATCGCGTAAGGGTAAGGGTGAATGAATTGGCGAAAAACTTCGCTATCTTTTGTGACTGAAAAAGCCCCTCTAAGCTGAAAGGAAGCCTCTACACCGCAGTTGTGCGTACGGTTCACAATGTTGGACAATGTTCAAAGGAATGAGTGTAAATTAACGGCAGCTGAGATGAAGATACTTCGCATGACAGCAGGAGTGACAAAGCTTGATCGAATAAGAAGTTCGACGATCCGTGGAAGCCTTCACGTCAAGGAAACCATCTTATGAAAAATAGAGCGCGACCTGCTCAGCTGGTATTTCCATGTTCAAGGAAGAGATCATTGGAACCATGTTAAAAAGGCAATATCAATGAACGTTCCAAAGACATCGCGAGGCAGGAGAGGCAGGCATATAAACGCCTGGATCACACAAATGCAACGACACCAGCATTGGCCCCAGTAACCCAGTGATCCAAAATCGGCGGGCCTGTCGGTATTTTCTGAGGTCAAATAGGCGAACCCTACAGACGGATGAGTAGAGACGCAGTGAAGTGGGAGGGTTCTGATCTCTTATTTTCGGATCATAACGTCGCCGAAATATTAAGAAAAATAAGAAGCGGACCATGAACTTTTTCTGAAAAAATAATAAAAACATAAACCTACGCCTCTTATATAGGTAGTCACCAGTATGTTTTTGTTGTTTTATTTCAAATTTGCATCATTGCATTCGCATGAAATTAAATCAGCGCCAGGTTGTAACCAATGTAACGAGAGATAACAAATAATTATAGAATTCCTATTTTTCAATCCGCGACCAATATTGTCATCATTATCATCAGCTACGCGAGAATAAATCAAACCCACATGCCACACCACCATCCCTTCAAGCTCACATACACACATAACAATCACACTGGTACAAAGTAAATATTAATCAATTTAAAATGTTTAACAAATAAATTAGTTTGCATTTCCTTTCTCCTCTTTCTGTTCGGTTTTTGTTTTTTTTTTCAAATAATTTTGTTTTGTTTTCCTATTGTTCTATGGCGTGCTTGTGTTGGCATTCTCCTGTGATGATGGCTTTCTGATTATAAATGCGGGAGCTCATGCAGGACTACCTCAACTCACACTAGTCGCACTCGCCCACACTCGTCAAACGCATTTAATCTGCTTTTCTCTATCTCACATGAAATGGATTTAAACTAATTGCATAGTCAAACAATGGTCGTTAGCAATCATCGAAATATCTAACCATAAAATCGTCACAATCGAAGCGTGAGTGTTGTATTGGAACAAAAAATTGCGTTTCCGTTTCCAAAGGGGAAGGGGTAAAAAAAAATTGAATAAAATATAATATATATTCAATAACACGACAATGGGAGAACCTCAGAGGCTTAGGTTTAGAATTTATAGGGAAGATGCGGTGTGTGGGGAGTTTATACTTTAAAAAAGTTAAACTTAAATCTTTATAGGGACACATAGATGCAGGGTTCCAGTGATATGGACGGAACTTATTTTTTGTACAAATTAGTATTTATGTACACAGCAGCTGAAGTTGTTCTTTTTTTTTTGCTATTTCAGCGGGATTATGATCTGAACTCAAGGGATCATAACCCTCCCACTTTACTGCATTTCTACTGATCCGCCTGTTTGGTTCGGAGATTTCCAACGAAGTCGAATATAAGCTTTCAAGTTTTTAAGGGTCTCAATATTGCTCAGTTCTCTTTAATGCAAACTTGCCAAGTTTGGTCTGCAAACTTATCAATTCACGCAATATTTTCCTGTGCTTATCAAAACGCTGCTAATAACGTGTAGGCAACGAATTTGGTGTATTTCCTGCAATACAGTTATTTTTTTTAACATAACAAAACACACATTCCTGACGAGAAATGTGATAGGTCCTTTGTAATGACACGTGGATCATGTGATTCCTATCTCCTCATCAAAACCATTTTGAGCTTCTGATGAAGCGTAAGAGGCTTCTAATACACGCTAGAATGATTTGGAAAAAGGAAGGAGAAACTCAGATTAAGCCTATCAGAGAAAACACCTTCACCTACCCCGTCGTTGGTTTTTGATCCATCGGTGCAGAAGTGAATCGACTTGTCTTCTGGAAAAACCTGTTCCTCCCAGAATGACCTAAGGTATGGTTACTTCGAAGTTTTTGTCAAAATTTAAATTGGGAATGGTGTAGTCTATGTTTTCGGAAGCGGTTTTGAGACTATTCAGAATGGAGGCATGAACAAATTATTTTCTTGACCTCACAGCGGTCACGTTGCTTCAAGGCTGCGTTGCACTAGCTATCATTTACCTGTTAAAGATGTCGAGGGGTAACAGATGAAACAGAATATCCAGTGTTGCAGAGGGAGTTGTACTTAGTGCTCCACTTATGTACAATGAAGCTGATTTTTTAACTTTACTTAGATTAACGCGGTTTATGGCTTTTTCTAAGGCCGTCCACCAGACAATCACCCCGTACGTGAGTATTGATCTAATGATCTAGATGAAGAGCCAGTGTGTTATGCGAGGTTGCAAACTCCATCTTTTCCCGATAGCTTTTTTGAAAGAAAAAAGTGCTACTGTAGCTTATTTCAATCTTTCTTGAGTGTTAGGTTTCCAGCTTACTTTCATATCCAAAATAAGACCCACATTTTTTGCTTCGTCAGAGAAAGTTAAGCTCGTCAAGAGAAAGAGGATTGACTAACGGAATTTTATATCTCTTGAAGAATAGTTAGTTTTGTGGGGGCTTACATCGAAACTGCACCGAATCGCCCATCTAATAAGCTTCTTTAAAGCGTTGTGTAGAAGGTCTTCTAAGGTGTTGAGGTGACGGGTCCAAAGCAAACGAAGGAGGGGTTTCGGGTATCTATCCAGCCGAACCCGATATGTATTGCAATACCATCAAGACTTCCGAACCACGGCAGTGTGTTCCAAGCGGAAGTCCTAGCGATAGCAGAGGCGTCACGAGAACTGTCCGCAAAGCTTGTTAATAGTAAAGAGATTGACATTTTCATAGATACTCAAGCTGCTACAAAAGCCATCTCATCCACGGTAATGAAATTAAAGCTAATAAAACGCTGCTGTGAGGAGCTTAAAACGCTCACCGATAGCCACCATGTTACACTCTGGTGGGTCCCATGGCATAAAGGAATTCCAGGGAACGACATTACAGACGAGTTGGCAAGAAAGGGACCAGAACAAGACCTGTCAATGGTTCATAACTCAGTCTTTTCTCACCTACAATTTATTAAATCAAACAGCATTTGATTTCAAACGACAAGCAGATGAAATATGGAGAGCACTTCCATCATACCGCGTCTCCAGAGACGTTTGAATAAAACACGACATGGTGAAAACCAAGCTCATCCTCACTCAAAGTAGAGAAAACCTAGAGCTTTTCATAGAAATCATTACCGGCAACAACCTATTGGCGGCCTACCGGAAGAGAATGCGGCTAAGTACAGATGAACTTTGCAGAGGCTGTGGCAACGCAGATGCAGAATAGGATACAGACCTCTTTCTATGTAAATGCCCTAGTCTCTGCAACACAAGAAGACGACCCTCGGAGAGTATTTCTTCAATCTTCTGGCCGACCTGTCTGAAAAGCCATCAACCACATCCTGAAATTCATAACTTCTTCAGGATGGTTTAGAGGAGGCCGCTCCAATGCCACAGAACTCTAGTTACCTTCTTTCTTTTTCTATCTTTCCAGTACTTCAGTCAGTAGATTCCACGTCAGGGGAGTAGAATGGATCCTTTTGAGATCCGAGTGCAGGCTGCACCCATTCGATGAAGCTATCCCCTTTAATCTAACCTAACCTAAGGTGTTGCGGTGCTCTTCCGAGACTGCCATAGCAACATCATCTGCACAAGCTATCACCGTGCATCCCTCGCACTGCTAATGGGTTTTTTGGATTTGTATGAAAACATTTACCAGCTTTAGGTATAAAAACTACTTAGATGTCTCTCCATACTTTTGGGATTTAGACCAGATCTAGACAACTTTTTACAATTATCTTCATTACCAGTAATATAAGGTCCGATGACTTTTGTAATTCGGCTGGTATTATGCCGTCTGGTCCTGCGGATTTGTAAGGTTTGAAGCTATGTAGCGCCCAATGCATCAAATTTGAGGAATTGTTTATTTGGGCAGTCGGTCTGTTAAAAACAGTGTTACTTACAACTTGTGAGCTACCTGCGAAGTGCGTGTCGAGTAGTAAGTTTAGCGATTCTTCGCTAGAAGTCGTCCATCGTTGATGTCCTCTCCCGCTTTACTGCTCCCCGCCCGCCACGTTTCAGTGAGTCGCGTCGTCGCCGCAATCAACATACTTTGCAAGTATTAATAATAATAAAATAATCAGAACCATGGAGTTACTATCACTTATCATTATTTAAGTTTTATAATAGTACTAATGCTTGTAATATACATTATTTTATTCTTACGACCGATTTTTCAATCGTCAGTTAAAGATATTTGTTAGTTTGATTCTCTTTCTGTTTCTTAAAGAGGCCCTAAACTCTAGGGCTTACCTTTTAAGGCCCTGCCACACACTGGGTAAGGCTGCGCTATCGCTTACTGTGATTTTTACGAAAACATTTAAGTGAACGGAAATATGTAAGTTTATGTGAATTTCTGCAACATGACGAGGCTTGCTCAATTTATGGCCAGGTTTTATGTAATACATATAGATAGATAGATAGATAGATAGTTTACTTATCGCAATATAAATTAACAGTACAATTTTAAGTTTTCATTTTTAGAAAGACTTAAGGCATGACATAAATGTCTTCTGCCTGATTGGCAATTTAATTTACAATAAAATTATTTTCAAAATTTGGGACAATAAAAATGTTATTTTTTCTTTATGACTTTATAATTTCAGGACTTTTAGTTTAGTTAAAGCAAAGAAAAAAAAAAAAAAAAAAACATTTAAAAATTAGCAATCGAAAATTTGTTTCTTAAGGACTGTTGATTTTAAAAGCTTTCGTTGATAATTTTTGTTCTGTATGACATAGCCTCTTTGCAATACTCGTACAGCTGGATCCAATTGGCTCCGTTCAGAAAATCAAAAACCTCATGCACTAATAGCACATTCTTACCGAAAAAGAATCTCGTTAACTCTATAAGGATTGGACATGTCCCAAGAAAGTGGCCGATATCCTCTTTTTCCTGTTTGTAACATAGGGTGCATAATGCAGTATTTCCACTCCTATGTGGCTGAAAGTTTAATTTCTGCAGTTATCTTCTTAGTCTAAAGATGGTTCCTATTATAGTGCAGGTGTAGTCGTTCTTGAAATAATTCAGATCATTAAGATTATAATTGACCTTCGAATAGAAATTTATTTCCGTAGAAGATCTAGCTCTTTCAATAAAAGAATACATATCTCTCATTTTCATCTGTTGTCATGATTATTTCATACAATGAGCTTCTCTACTCTGCGGGACCCTACCCAAACAGATCAAGAGTAATACCACTGTTCGCCGCTAGGTTAATCCAATCCTTGTAGATGATGGTTTTAAACTGTACTGCATACTGCAACAGCTGTTTTGGTAGCCTGGTATCAGCCATTTCCATTATCTGAACTAGGTAATCTGCGTTCAATTTCAATGTAGATATGTGCAAGGATGACAGTCCTGTTTCGAGATTGTACATATATGTTGGGGTAATTTCCGGAAGACAGAATACTCTCCTTAGGAAAAAACGCAGTAGATTTTCCACTACCTCATATCCGCCAATTCCCCATATAGTCTAAGAGTTGGTAAACGTTTTTGAAACGTCATTTTAGCACAGAAAATAAATATATTTTTTTGTTAAACTTAAGCTAATGATCACAAATATCAACGTCCGGCAGCTGTCTGTTGGTGCGTTTGGGGGGGCTACTAAAGCGATGTGTGACAAATGTATTGTATCTAATAGCCGATTTTCATCGAAACTATTGAAGCATTTGAAAACTTACTAAGTGTGTCTTATAGGAAATTAAATTCTAAATAAAATAGTATATACACAAAATTTTCATATATCCAGTAGAACAGAAGATATTTTAAAAAGAGTCAGTAGCCGCGATACAAAAAATGTATCATATATCTTCTCCCTTCAGCTGTTCTACCTGGGAAAAACAAAACAATCATGCTTTCAATAATTTTCGGTTTTTTTATTGGGTTATATAAATGATTTGGAAGAATATAATTTCCTGTATTACGGTATTTTAATCTTGTATATCATCGTCTTCTTCGTCGTCAGGTTCAGATCCATCATCACATAAATTAAAGAATTTAACATTTTTTTTTAGTTTGCATGGAATAATCAATATGCAATAGTATTGCAATAAAAATAATGCATTATAATATTCATAATGTATGTATCTGAACTCTCGTTTTCATCATAAATATCAGGAGGTTGGATTACAAGGTCTTTCACTAAAGCAGGTAATTGATCACCGTCGAACCAAAGAAACTCATATACACCATTAGATTCCAACCATCCATTTTCAATTGGGGATAAATTAGTTGAATATATAAAAATTTTGTGTATATACTATTTTATTTAGAATTTCATTTCCTATAAGACACACTTAGTAAGTTTACAAATGCTTCAATAGTTTCGATGAAAATCGGCTATTAGATACATTTGTCGCACATCGCTTTAGTAGCGACATTCAAACTTCGCTTGCGTCTGGTAGGATGTTAGACCCGGCCAAAATGTCTGGCAGTGGTAAAATGTGTTATATAAACAAGTAAACTACTCATATACAAAAATTCAGCTTTGCTGAAATGACGTGACCGCATCCCTTTTTTCGACGTCTTTGGGCCCCCCCCCCCCCCCCCCCCCCCCCCCCAAACGCACCAACAGACAGCTGCCAGACGTTGATATTTGTGATCATTAGCTTAAGTTTAACAAAAAAATATATTTATTTCCTGCGCTAAAATGACGTTTCAAAAACGTTCACCAGCTCTCCGACTAATACTTGTGCTCCATAAAAGACGATTGCTCGCGCCGTTGCCTTGAAGACGTTATATTTGGCATTAACCGATATATACTTGCTGCTGAAAATTAATTTCCAATTAGCACAACATGTAGTTTTGGCTTTATCAACTTTAACTTAGAGGTGCTTATTCATATTAAGGTTGCGAGCCACATCGATACTTTTTCACTACTTCCAAGTCCTTTCCCTCGAAATTCCATGTCTCGCCTCGCGCTTTTCTTCCTGTGCCATTTTTAAAGACGAGTACTTATGACTTATTATTATTACATTATCTCTGTAAGTGTCCGGCCTTTGCTCGTATCAGGTGGCAGATCTTCGGTGCGGATGTGGTGAGTGCTGGTACTGTAAGTTCCTCATCACTGAAGTGCTTGCTTGGCTTTCTTCGAAAGTCCTATCCCGACAAAAAAAAAAAAAAAAACTTATGACTTATCGATGTTTACCTCCAAGCTCCACAGTTTGCAATATTCTGAAGCCTGTTAATCATGAGTTGTAGAGAAGCTGGGGACTCAAACAAAGTAACTATATCATCTGCATACATAATCGTTTTTATTCTTAAACATCCCACGTTTACCGCACCAGGAAGCCAATCCACCAGATCATTTATGAAAAGAGCAAACAGTCACGGGCTGAGATTGCACCCCTGTCTAACTCCGCCGTTCAATTCCAGTCTGCCTGAGATCTCTCGACCATTAAAAACATTTGCTGTTGTGTGCTGATAAAGTTCCTCCAACGCTCTGCCAAAGTTTTGGGACACTCCCAAGTTGTAAAGTTTATAGAACAAGGCCTGTCTGTCTATAGTGTCAAATGCGGCTTTGCAGTCGACGAAAAAGGTGTACAGCTTTTTGCCAGTCATCAGCCTTAATCGCACCAAACTTGTAAGCGTAAAAATGTTGTCTATTGTGGAGTACCCTAATACATATATCTATCATTATAGCTGCATGGATTTAATTTATTTGTCTTAGTTTAGCATTATACTATCTTAGTTAGTAGTATATTATCTTAGTTTATGTGTACATACATTACTAAATAATCCCAGACCACTAGTTCCCGCTAGTCGCACTATATAGTGTATATATGCATAGGATACGTTACCTGTGTTCCAAATTGCAAAGCTCTAGTTCGATTGGGAGTACTCTAAATTTATGATGATCTATCAGTCAAAAAAACAAGTATTTGGCGCAACAGCTCTTTAAAGTGCCAGGGCCTAGCTTCTCGCAACCACTCATGTTGTGTGCGTTATATTTTTCACACGAATGGAAGGGACCTACAGTTTTAATGCCGAATCCGAACGGCGATTTGAGAAGCTTTTTCGTGACAAACAATACTCTCGGATGTTTGTCAGACGCTCGCGAGAGGTGGGACCTTGAAAAAACTTTTTGGTATTTTGTGGGACACACTAACCACTTACGCCACGGCGCCCACGATCTATCAGTCAGTGAATGCCCAAAATTGTAATTTTTAGACACTCGTATCTTGGAAACTATTCCACCTAGGCCCATGCAATTCCCATGCAATTTGGAATACCGAATTTTGTTGGTAATCTTAACCAGTGCTGCCACTAGACGCATAGTGTATTGTAGCAGATCCCTAAGAAAAAGCTAGTAGATTCAACCGAAAGGTAGCACAACAGTTTCATTCATTTATTCATTAAAATTTGCACTCAAGCGCTCAAGTGGTTATGAATACCCTTGACATGTTTACACACAGTGCGGGCATTGAAAAGAATAGATAAAGAGAGAGAGAAAGATTTTGGAGTGGTGGTTTTTGAAGCTCAGTTGTTTATGTTTCAGAGGAACTCCGGAGGCGGCGTCCAGATAACTGAGGAGATTTTTGTTATTTTTTGTCTTTTGCTTCTGATTCACAGTATTTTTTCCCGATAACCGATGTCGAACCATTCAACATAGACGATGATAGGCAAAATTTCCGTCCACCTGACCAAAACGAAGTGAGGATAGCAATATCCAAGTTAAAATCAAACAAGGCTGCTGGACCTGACGGCTTACCGGCCGAACTTTTCAAGGCAGCTGGGGATGAATTGGTAGAGTGCATACACCAACTCATTTCTAATATTTGGTCAGCCGAGTGTATGCCTGATGAATGGAATCTCAGCATCGTTTGCCCGATCCACAAGAAAGGAGACCCCCTCAACTGCGCCAATTATAGAGGCATCAGTCTCCTCAACATCGCATACAAGATCTTCTGCGATATTGTGTGAAAGCCTGAAACCTTTTATCAACAGCCTGATTGGACCCTATCAGTGCGGTTTCAGGCCAGGAAAGTCCACCATCGATCAAATCTTCACACTTCGGCAGATCCTGGAGAAAACCCAAGAATTCCAAATCGATACTCACCACCTCTTTATCGATTTCAAGGCCGCCTATGACAGCATCTATAGAGAAGAGCTTTATAGAGCCATGTCTAGTTTTGACATCCCTGCCAAACTTGTCCGTGTGTGCAGGCTGACGATGGAGAACGCTCGCTGTTCCATCAAGGTCGGTAATGACCTCACCGAGACCTTTGATGTCAAAAAAGGCTTTAGACAAGGTGACGCGCTGTCATGTTACTTCTTCAATATTGTACTTGAACGGATTGTGCGGAACTCACAAGCCAACACCGGAGGCACAATCTATTACAAGTCTGTACAACCGCTTGCATACGCCGACGATATAGACATTATCGGAAGATCTCAGCGGGCTGTCACCGGTGCTTTTGCAAGCATGGAGGCGGAAGCGGCAAAAATGGGTTTAGCGATAAACGAGGGCAAAACCAAGTATATGCTCTCAACTAGAAGGGAAAACCAACACCGACGAATTGGACAAAACGTCACAGTGGGCAGCTATAACTTCGAGGTAGTAAGGGACTTTGTCTACCTTGGCTCTGCTATAAATTCTACTAACAAAATCAGTGCAGAAATCAATCGAAGAATAACTCTTGCCAATCGCTGTTTTTTTGGGCTTATAAGGCAATTCAACAGTAAAGCCCTATCTCGAACAACTAAGGAGACTCTATAGAAGACCTTGATCATCCCAGTCCTGCTTTGTGGCGCTGAAACATGGACTTCATTAAAAGAGGATGAAGATATCCTTGGTCGCTTCGAGAGAAAAATTCTTCGTAAGATTTTCGGTCCCGTTTGCGTTGACAGGTTTTGGAGGAGAAGATTCAATCACGAACTATACGAACTGTACAGCGTCATCGACCTAGTCAAAAAACTGCGTATTGGACGTCTGAGATGGCTAGGACATGTAGAGCGAATGGACACCAACGCTCCGGCCCGCAGAGTCTTCGAATCTAACCTCGAGGGACGACGCAGTAGAGGGAATCATCGCCGTAGGTGGCGCGGACAAGTTCAAGGGGACCTCGACCAACTTGGAGAGCGCAACTGGGGGCAATTAGCTAAAGACCGAGCTAAATGGAGAGGCTTGTTGGTTGAGGCCCAGGTTCATCCTGAACTGTAGCGCCACCTAAGTAAGTAAGTAAGATGTCGTAGCAAATTATCATCAACAGAGCGAACAATTTTTTCAGCCATATGACCAAGCTATTGCCAGTGTTATGCCTTCGCAGCAGTGTTCACACAAGCTTTCGCAATTGATCGGATTGACTTTTTATATACTTCATAAGAAATAAATAAATGCTTGCCGACATCAGGATTTGAACGATGAACCATTAGCAAAAATAAATAATAAAATACATGTAATGAACAACAAACAAAACTAAATAAATTGGACTTTTAAACTCTCCATTAATAAAAATAAACAATGAAAAAAATAAATAAATTAGGCTTTGCGGCGACACTATGTACAGATGATCATGGATATGTACGAAGGAGCAAAGACAAGAGTACGATGCTCCGCTGGAGTAGCCGAAGACTTCGCGACAAAGGACCATCTTACGAAAAATAGAGCGCGACCGGCCCAGTTGGTATTGTCACGTTCAAAGAAGAGATCATTTGAAAGGCAATATTAATAAACGTTCCAAAAGTATCACGAGGCAGGAGAGCCAGGCCTATAAACGCTTGGATCGCACAAATTCAACGACACCAGCATTTGATGGGCCTCAGTAGCCACGTGATCCAAATTCGGGAGTCCTGCCGATATTTTTTGATGTCAAATAGGCGAACCCCACAAGAAATGCAGTGAAGTGGGAGGGTGATGATCTCTTGTTTTCGGATCATAACCTCGCCGAAATAGGAAGATGAAGAAGGCGTTGTGACGGCACTACATAAACAATGAACAAAAATAAGTAAATAATGCTTTGTGGAGTTTTCCATTAATAAGCTTAAATTTTCTAGCAAAATTAACAAATTTATCCGATGGTTCAAAAATTGGATTGCCTTTTAAAAGTTCTTTACAAAGGAAAATATTTTCAAGATTTAATGTAACATATGTATATATGTAACATATGTTTAAATTTAAAATTTTCGCTCAGCTGAAGAGCTGCTATGCGGAGGGCAATAAAGATAAAAAAATACAAAATCCTCGACATCATTCTTCATTTTCTTTAAAGCAATTTTCCTGATGCAAATCAAGGAACTAAAAACTAATAACTACGCAGTCCAAAAAAGACAAAACTCAAGATTATTTTGACATTTGAGAGTAGCGAAACGTATGCAAAATGGAGCGATCCGACCAATAATAAACCGCTATAAGTAGTGCCAAATAACTCAACATGTTTTAAAGAAACCTCCATATATGAACGAGCAATTGAATTATAAATACAATATTTAATGAAATTGAAGTTTGAAGATGAGGTAAAAAGCTAGTAGATTTTTGGACAAAGCTAGTAGGTAGTAGCAAGACTGAAAACCTTGTAGATCTGTTAGCTTTGTAGTAAAAGTGGCAGTGCTGGTCTTAACCCTCTTGAAACATTCAGTCTTGTAACGTTGCTAGCCTCGAAGATAGAGCGGGGTTGAAAAAGGCTCGAAATCATGTAAATAATGCAAGGTGGGTGCGTGGTCGGATTTGCGAAAACTTGACTTGGCGTATCACTTTCCTTGGCATCTGTCCGACTTTGCAACAGTTTGGGGAGCCTTACCCTTCTTTGACCACGATCTTTTTCGTGCCGCAGTCGTACGTAATCCACTTTTCATCACCAATTACAATAATATCAATCTTTTGAAAAATGGCTTTATTTCGTTTCGATTCACTAGCGATTAACATATTGAAATTCTGTCCAGCAAATTTTTGTCTTTGTTTCCTTGTGTAACTAGCTTTCTCCAAACGATTTAAAACAGTTGTGTGACTAATGCTTAGTTCCGAAGCGATGTCACGACTTTTTTCGGGATTTCACCAACTTTTTCAGTCGTGGGCTGAACAGAGTGGGATGCATCTTTGACATCCAAATTTACAGAGCAGAATCGTGCCAACCATCTTTTGGCTATTGCTTTTGATAAACAGCACACATTTATTCACGAATCTTCGCAGCATTTTCACCTTTTTTGAAGTAAAATTGCAAAATATATACTCGTAAAATTTTTCCAGAAATTTCACTCATTTTTACTATGCGTATACAGCTGAGTCAATGATCAAATGCCGCCTTTCAAAGGCTGGTAAGAGTTTTCAGTTCAATTCCATCTAGTGACAGAAAGGCTCAATACTTTCTTACTAAACCAATATAATAATTCTGTATTTCCTTCTCCAAGTAAGCGTGTACTCGTATCCTTTCACTCGTCAGTGAACCTTTTGATGACGAGCGTCTTTTGGAATGAATCACTCGTTTTAAGCACCACGTCCAGTCCATATTTACCTTTGATTTTGTCAAAGATGCTCCTGTTCCACTCTTGACTAATACGACAAGCTTTAAAGCTGTACGTGTGTAATTTTTCATGGAAGGTAGGACTTACCTCTAGTCTCGACTGGCAATAATTCATTGCAAGAAATATGTCAAGCAATTGAAATTTCCAATGGAGACCGCAAATTTCTTGAAATAATTCATTTCATTTGCGGAAATTTCGATTGCTTGACATATTTCTTGCAATGAATTATTGCCAGTGGTGACTAGAGGTTAGGAACGTATGCAATTTCAAGGCAAACAATTACCGACTCAAGGGATTTTATAAATATTGGTAAATAAAATTTTTTTTTTTTATATTCGAATTTCAATCAGAAGAAAAAGTATTTGGTCCGAGTATCATGTTGTCCCTTTTATTGCTCACTTTTAATATTTTATTTTGTCTTTACTTGTCGTTTTTGTTACATTTTATAACTTTTTTTTCTTTTTCTCTTCCAGGTGAGTTGAAGTCCTGCTTTCTAGACAGTAAGTGTAAAATGCATTCTTTCACACGTCTCCCTTAAAAACCTCCTAAAATTGACCTATTAGACTGACCAGTAAACACCTTATTAGTTATTGCTCAATTACAATTTCATACACACTTAGTCGTACGTACATCTTGGTCAATAACTATTCAATTGAAATCGACATTGACGAACGACTTTATAATCTTTTTGGATATCACGCTTAACATCTACTTTAAGACCTCTAGTACACCATAAATCTTATCCAACGACCCTCGCTCTGAAGTGGTCAATAAAATCGCAAAATCCAAATCCGAAAACAATCAATCCAAAGAAACTTCACGTAGTCAGTCAAATGACTCATTCGCCAGACAAAAAAAAGTAAACAAAATAATTTCACTATCGCAATGCGCAGAACTGTCAATCGGCGGTCGAATAACAATTTTTTGATTGATTGCCGTCAGAGGCGCGCCTTGATAACGAGTTCCGCTTCTAATCTATTTCGGACATTATATGCGTGTTTGTCGTCCAAAGTTCATATGTACGTATAGGGCCAGGTTTTGATAAATTGACGAAATGTCAAATATTTCACTTTGAATTGACTTTTGAGGAAACACTAGATTGAGATGAAGTGTAACCCTATCAGTGCCACTCCCAAGGGTATGCCATGAGGCCTGTTATCGGAGAAATTGGTGCTCTGCTTATCATCATCTGTTAGTTAATTGATTGAAATGAGACTGATTGGTTGAACGGCTGTTCGTATTAATTCACGATATCTACGAGTATTTGACATTTGTTCGAATGGGTTACAGAGCACAGAGAGTGTGTATTATATTTGGGGGAGAGAAGTTGCCGATAAGGAAATATTCAAATGGCGCCAAGTGTGTACTTTGGATTAAGTTTTTTGTACGGAGGGGTGCTATAAAAAGCTGGGTTATTGGGAAATTTTGAATTTTTTTCCGTTTTGATTTATGATGACTGCAAAGTGGTTTGAGATATGTACGCATTTTGAACGAGAAAATCAATAAAATTGATTTTGACAATGATCAGACGGCGTTGGCGATGTAATTAGTTTGGAATGTGGCACCCTTTAGTTTTATGTGGAACTTTTCGCAGCTGGGAATAGCAGCTGTTATGGTGACAGAAGTGTGTTCTGAGTCATTGTAAAGCGGAAGTCTCACCATTGCTGGGATACTTCTGTGTTGTAAGATTTGCACTAGCTATTGTTGGTCAGTTTGTAACTTACATGCTAAACAATGGAGGTTGGTGCATTGGGGTATATACTCTCTGACTCCACTGCATGTTGAAATAACCTAACTTCAAGCATGAGTAAAACTACTACTCTTATCTAGCAACCACTAGGCATCATGATATCTGCTTAGTCTTGATGAGTGGAGGATGGCTGAAATATCAAGCAGTTTCTCTCATAGCTTGGGCAGACCATAGGGGTTGGCGTTGTGTGGATTGATTGACTATGAGTATTCCACTGTTTCCACGCATAAATCATTGGACTTGGCATTTCGGTCGATAAACAAAATAGCCATGCCTCATTTCAATATTTCTTAGAACCCTTTTCAATTAGCTTTGTTCAATACAGGTGTCACCTTTACTTTACAAAGTAAAGGTCTCTTCAATTCCCGATTTCTTCCTCTTTCTTTTCATACTGACCCCAACAAATAGGAGGGGGATGATATTTAGTACATTCTTTAATCACAGGCCTATCTTTCCTTCCGCCCAAGTTCGTAAAATCGAAAAGAATAATGAGAAGATGGGTCTCTCATACTCGGAGTATGTCGTATTTGGTTTGTACGAGAAACTAAAGCTCATATTCTTCTTCTTCTTCTTCTTTCTCTTCCTAATTCGGCAAGGTTATGCTCTGAAAACAAGCGATCATAATCCTCCCTTTTCACTGCATTTCTACTGATCCGCCTGTGGGGCTCGTTAGGGGTATTTGAAATTGTCTCACAGAGTTTCCTAAAACGTTCACGCTTAGCTTTTCTTAGCTCCTTGTTATATTGTGTAAGTGTTACTCTGTAGCTCTTCCAGTCTCCATTGCGCTTCGCTGTTTGTGCGTTTTGGATCTCATTTTTGAAAAATAACTGCTCTATCATTTTTACGTTTAATGCTGCTGCTCAGGATACAGTTTTCAAAAACATTCTTAATGGCCTCGCTGATGTTTCTGGCTGCATTTTTGAGCTCTAGGTAATAAGCTCGAGCGTATTGAATGTTTATATGTTCCAGATTATTTCCTATTTTCTCAAATGTATCCCAGATTGTACTGCTTGAATTTCTTACTGGTTTCCTCGTGACACATACGTTATCTAAGTGTAAGACAATGAACGTGTGATTAGATAAAGATGGTTCACTAGATACCTTCCAGTTTCTAACTAACCTACTTATGTTCGAACTGTCGAGTATGAGGTCTAGTCCTTCCTGACCAACTCGTCACGAAAGTTGGGGACGAACTCAGAATAAATTTTATGAAAGATCCATCCCTAGTGTTAATGTTGGTGCTCCCCCCGGTAGACGCCCGCGTTGGCACCACATCCTATTTGCAGCGACATTTGGAGCTTGTTGCAGTGCTCCACTAGTTGTTGTGCTTCAGTTGATGATAAGTACAGTACTCGGAGGCGATGATAATGGTGCGGTACATTCCCGCGATGTTCGGACTTACCTGCAGAGCCACGAAGTCTCACGTTGTATATTCTGAAAGTAGAATAAAGTTGAATTTATTATTTATTAGAATGTATGTACATATGTATTTAGATTTTGCCACACGAGTGTCCTAAATTACTTCATTATTCTTGCGTTTTAGTCTTTGTACTCTACCTCTCAGAATCCACGACTTCTGTATCAATACTAAGCCTAAGTTTGCTCGTTAACCGATGTGTGCAGGTTCAAGCCCCAGCGGGGGAACAGCAATCATCACCCTCGTGCACTAAAGAAGATGTAATGCACGACCTTCAAGGCAAAGGCTTTAAAATTCTTGATGCCGTCAATATTATCAAGAAGGAGAAGCAACAGTCGGAGGGAGATCATGAAAAATTGGTAAAGCGCGGTCTTCCACTATTCATGCTTAGTTTTGATAAAGACGAAAATAAAGATATTATATTTGGTATCAAGACTATTCTTAACATCGTGGTCAAAATCGAACCTATGCGTAAGAGCTCCAGATCGATCCCGCAGTGTAAGCGCTGTCAAGGCTTCAATCATACGCAGACTTACTGCCAGAAAGAGCCGCGATGCGTTAAATGCGCAGGCAAACATCTCTCGGAAGAGTGTCATCTAAATAAGCAAACACCAGCCACCTGTACAAACTGCAAAGGAAAACATCCTGCGAACTATCGAGGTTGCGAAGTGGCGAAAGAGCTCCAAAAACGGCGCGATACGCTAAAAAATTCGATGCGTTCGAATATGAAACCAATCAAGAACAGACCCAAAATAGCTACGAAAAAAGCAGCGAAAGATAGAAATTCCGTCAATATTGACTTAAGATCGGTTAATGATAAAAAATCCGAAAGTAATAGAGATAAGGTGACAGAAGCAAAATCTCCGAATATTGGCGTGCAGTCTTATGCTCAAGCGGCGAAGACAGTTAAGATTGCGTACACGACCGACAACTCACGGGAGATCAAAGCAAGAAACCGTCCAAACTTTAATGTAAAGACTCCTACTCAAGTTGCGACATTGAAAAATGGTGATAGAGGTAGTTCAGAAGATCATGTATCCAATGTTTTTTCCCTAATTCTCGCGAAACTTGAAGAGCAATGCAAAACAAATAAACTAATTTTCGAGAGACTAGTTGCACTAGAAAACAACATTCATAACACGCGCACTTCAACCCGAATATGAAAGAAACGCTTAAAATTCTTACTTGGAACGCCAACGGGCTCATACAAAGACTCGACGAGTTAGAAATATTTATACGAGAAAAAGATATTGATATATGCTTAGTCTGTGAAACTCATCTGACAAAGCAATCGAATATTAAGATAAGGGGATATAGCGTGTATCACGCCTTTCACCCATCGGAAAGAGCCAGAGGCGGATCATCTTTGTTTATAAAAGAATCTATCGAACACTCTGCAGAAATAAAGATTGAATTAGAAGCAATGCAAGTAAGCACGGTACGCGTTAGAAATAGACATTTTGCCTTCAACATTTCGTCTATATATTGTCCTCTGCGATGTAAACTTGAAGAAAGTGATTTCACAAACATCTTCAACTTCCTTAAACCAAATTTTATTATTGGTGGCGACTTCAACGCGAAACACCCCTTCTGGGGCTCAAGGTACGCCTCTCAGAAAGGGAGAAAGCTTTATAATGCGGGTATGCAATACAGTTGTGATTTTTACTCGACGGGTAAACCAACATATTGGCCGACTGATAGAAATAAGATACCAGATCTGATTGATTTCTTTGTTGTTAAAGGAATATCTGGCAACTGTATAAAAGTTGAAGAAAGCTTTGATCTCTCCTCTGATCATTCTCCAATCATTATGACGATAAGCGAAGCTCTGATTAAAAAAGTACGACCGGCCAGATTAACCGGCGCGAAAACTAATTGGGATGGCTTTAAAAAAGATATTGAAGCAAATATTGAGCTGAGCGTATCACTTAAAACGCCCTATGAACTTGAAGTTGAAGTAGATCGCTTCGTCGAAATCTTACAGGATGCCGCGTGGAAGAATACTCCCAAACCAAAGAGAACCCCGGCCAGTTACATTCAAACTTATCCGCAGGAAATAAAAGAGATGATTAAGGAGAAGAGAAAAGCGCGTAAAAGATGGCAACAAACTCGGGCTCCGCAACATAAAGCCCATCTTAACCGCTTGTGCAACTCACTAAAAAGATCTATTAAAGACCTTAAGAATAATCAAATACAAACTTACCTAGAAAGCTTAACGGCAGAAAAAGATTCTAACTATTCGCTTTGGAAGGCTATAAAAGGTATTAAAAAACCTCAAATTCAAGCCGCGCCAATTAGAAAAAATCAAGACGAATGGGCCAGGCATGATAAAGAAAAAGCGCAAGTTTTTGCCGCCCACCTGGAAGAAACTTTCAAACCGTTTGATGGACAAGCTCTCATTGAAAATACAAATACGTCGTATATAGACAACAGCGTAATAAGAAATGCAACACTTACCGAACTTAAGGAAGAAATAAAGAAACTTAAACCTAAGAAAGCTCCTGGGTATGACCTAATTACGGGAGAGGTTCTTAAAGCACTGCCAAGAAAAGCTCTAATTAAGCTTCTGTTCATTATAAACGCCGCGATTAGACTAGAATATGTTCCCAGTCAATGGAAAGTCGCCGAAGTTATAATGGTCCTTAAGCCTGGAAAACCGCCGAATGAAAAAACGTCTTATAGGCCGATTTCGCTTCTTCCAATTATATCCAAAGTGTTCGAGAGAATATTGGTTAGGCGAATACAGCCGGTAATAGAAGAAGGGCATCTCATCCCGGATCATCAATTCGGATTCAGAAGTAAGCATTCTACAGTTGAACAAGTACATCGTATAACACATGTAATCGAAAAATCACTTGAAGAAAAAAAGATTTGTTCAAGCGTATTCCTTGACGTTTCTCAAGCCTTTGACAAGGTCTGGCACGAAGGCTTAAAGTTTAAATTACGACAAGTTCTGCCAGAGCACCTATATAATATTTTGAAGAACTACCTTACGAATAGGCTATTCCGCGTCAAATGTGGAAACGAATATTCTGATTTTAAGGAAATAATGGCTGGGGTGCCGCAAGGAAGCGTTCTCGGTCCAGTCTTATATCTATTATACACTCGTGATATACCGCAAGTAGAAGGCACTGAGCTAGCTACATTTGCCGACGACACTGCTATCTTGACAGTAGGTAAAACGGTCGAAGATACTACAGAAAAACTGCAAGAAGCTTTGGATAGAGTAAATGAATGGACAAAGATTTGGCGAATCGCACTCAACGAGACCAAATCTGTTCATGTAAATTTTACTTATAGGAAAATAAATAACTTGCCGATCTATTCGAACTCGGTTCAAATCCCGTTTGCAAACGAGGCTAAGTATCTTGGAATGACACTTGATACAAAGCTGAAATGGAAAACGCACGTAAAGAAAAAACGTAAAGAATTAGATAATAAATATAGAGAAATGTATTGGTTACTTGGAAAATATTCCAAGCTTAATATATATAACAAACTGCTTTTATATAAGCAGGTGCTAAAGCCCGTATGGACATATGGTATACAACTCTGGGGTTGTACCAAAATAAGTAACATCCAAATTTTACAAACCTTTGAGAACAAAGTGCTAAGGGGTATTGTTAATGCGCCATGGTATATCAGAAATAGCGATATCCACAGAGATCTTGGCATTAAAACAATCGAAGACGAAATCAAAAACTACGCGAGAAAGCATAAAAGTCGACTAGAAAGTCACGCTAATATAACAGTCCTCCAAGTTTTGGATGAAAGAAATTTACTTCGCCGTCTACAAAGAACCAAACCTTTAGACTTAGCGCGTTAAGTAACCGCGTCTAAACTGCGGAGCTAGCAGGAACTTCTAATGGGAAGCTACCTGCAAAACGTCATTATTTCGCGAAACGAAAACTACTTGATAAGTCGAATACTTAGTTGTAGTAAAAATAAAAACAAGTCTGTTTTGAAGGGAGGTTTTTTAGTGGGTAAGAATCCCACACTACTATGAGCACGCGCTGTCGATCCTCATAGTGTCTTGTTGAAGATTTTCACCTACCCTCGGGGAAAAAAAAAAAAAAAAAAAAAAAAAAAAAAAAAAAAAAAAAAAAAAAAAGCAATCATCAGCCACCCGAGTATAAAGAAAAACGAATTACATCGAAGTTTTTCCAACCATTGCACCAAAGAAAGGTTCCTGCCTAGTAGTACAATGGACCGGAGAGTCTGAGTGCTCTGGGATTTGGGTTCCTTTTTAATTAAAAAAAGAATGAAAAGGATCCGAGCTATCGCGGGTGATGCGTGGTGGATGTTGATCTGAGCTATTTTTCACTTTGTTGATAGAAGTCATCGAACTAATGATCGTGCAGAGCTAATGCCCCTTCCTCTGTCAGTGCCATGTATTTATTCAGTAAGTTCGTATAAGGTAACGTCCAACTTCAACTTGCGTTGATGCACTACTGAACCCTTCCCGGTTGCATGTTGTTGAATTTACCGGTCTATAGTCCAATGCAGCCAAATTAAATTACTAATCCATCAATGTCTTATTTTTGCGTCACTCGAACGGCAATAAATCCGAAATACAATCCACAAAAAGCCCACATTGTTTCCCAGAAAAATCGCGCTATGTGACACTTTTCAAGTAGCAGCTTTTACTCGACTATCTATCGCTCTCCCCCTCCGGCTATAATCAACTCACTTCATATGCAAATACATTCAATCAACGGTGGCAGAAAGCAAAAGCAGAAAAAAAAAGTTGACAAATCACTCTGAACCACCTGCCTGCGGTAACGCGGGCGCACACAACGTAATGACTACAGAATCAATCAATTTCATAGCGAATTTCACAAATCATTTGATTCATTTAGCCCGAACAGGCCAACAAATCTTGATAACGAGACCAAAGCCCGCCTGCCCTGCGGTGATTCAATCACATTCACTCTCTCATTCATTCATTCACTCACTTCAACAGCAATAGTACCCAACCAACCAGCACACACGACAACAACAAGAAAATTAACAATTTCATCATCAATTTTTCCAGCAGTGGCACTCGCTTATCGTTGAATTTTGATTGACTGCCGTACATTTACACGCTATCTATCTATTGAAGGTGAACCTAGGAATCAAGGAAGAGGAAAAAGGTAAAAAAAAAAATTTGGCCCGGAACAAACAACACATATCTGCTGTGCCGTGCCACCGTCTCTCTGACGCTAAACCGTCAAAGCCTCAGCCAGCAGCAGCAAACAGCAAAAGCTGCAATCATTCATCATCGATGCTTCCTATCTAACCATCTGTCCATCTAACTATCTACCTCTGTGCTATGCGAAATTGATCGATAATTAATCCATCAAATTTATACAAGAGCGTCGGCATCACCCACTACCCTCAACCGTCGCCGTCGATAAAAAAGTATCTGTCACTCAAACAAAGTGTGACAAAAAAAAAAGACCCAACGTGGTTGATGTGATTTACCTGTAGGACTGGCGACATGTAGCACCACATTGTTACATCGACGAACTATCGTAGATACAACACATCCACTGACATCATCATCGTCGTTCGTCAGCACCTCGATGAAAGGAGTAAAAAAAGAGGTGCGAAACCAGAGAATTCTGACAGACAGACGGAAACGACTGTTAAACGATTTGAAACTGTCAATCAGAACTCAAAAATGATGATGAATCTGAAAAACGCATCACATAGGTGCCTCCGAAGAATAGGTACACGACATCCGAGGTAATGATTGAAGGAAGGAAGCCAGCAACTTGTCGTACTGGCAAATGAAGAGGAACGATGTTCGATGGAAATCCTAGGACAGAATATTTTACTGTCGACATGAATGCATCCGATTGTGTGCATGAGGGATTTGACTTATTTTACTGGAATTTTTAGATGTTTAGAGGGAAATGATAATCTCACGAGAAAAAGGGGCCTATCCTAAATCATAGAATCCTAAATTTAGGAATTAAATCTTTTTCTAAGAATGTCTAACTTCTTCTCAAAGCTCTGGGTTTTGCCATGCTTGACCTGCCTCTTTCCTGCGCACACAGTTTAAAGTGTGTGTTCAGCGAAGCACCCTCGATAGTTTTCAAATATACCTATATATAGAGCGAGATTCCTGATGGTTCCCTGAAAGATCCTAATGCTGCTTGTGTTTTAGCAGATATTTGATTTTGTTTTCATTTGGTTCATCTTGGAAACATTTTCGCTTGTAAAGTTTTCTCGTAAAACATAGTGATTCAGCTTACTTACTCTTCTTGCATCGAACTTTGTAAATCGGAATTGGAAACCACTGGAAACAAAAAGGTTTGTCTCAAATTTCTTACTTAATGGGCTCCCGACCCATGTACTATTTGCTTGAGGGGCATCATTCTTATACATTCGTCGATCCTCGCACGCTGCGTCCAGTTACGCAGACAAAGTTTTCTCGCATACGCGATTGCTTAGACCTTATACCGGAGGTTCAATGGTTTTCGTCGTCTCAAACTTGCGGTTGTGATTTAAAGATTCTCTTGGCTGGAGAACTGTTATCCATTCCCTCGATGTGGTACAGCTCATTGAGTTTGCGGTTAAATCTGCATTCAATCTCCATTCGCCCTCCTCGCACACTGGACCTAATATCCGACGAAATATTTTTCTCTCAAAAGAGTTCAATATTAGCTCAGCTGTCTTTTCATCCAGCGTTCTGTAGAGCATTACTTTAGTTCATCAGGTAAGGAGTTTTAAGCCCAGCTGTTTTGCTAAACCGAAGTAGCAGCGGTTTCTTAGGGATATCTTTCGTCAAATCTCCACGAAGTGTCATCTGTGAATTAATATTTACTCTATGGCAGGTGCACTTCTTGACCACTTTGAAGTTGATGATAATGTCAATAGCATCTGCGTACCTCTGCAACTGAGTGGAGTTGTGGAAGATAGTGCCTTCCGGGCTACATCCCGCTCTGCGCACTATCTGTGCCAGCACGAGCGTCAACGCCTCTCCTTGCCGAAATCCGGTGCAAGTTATTGCATGTACGTGTATTTTCCAGCATTACACGACACAGCTCGATAAGTTTTGACGGTTCCCGAATTCAGCCATCGCATTTAGAGCTCAAGATGATGAATGCTATAATGTGCGGCCTTCAAGTTTCGACTTAAAATTCGCTGGTTTTTTTTAGCATTTACTTTAGTGTACAAATTTGGGCCGGACCCACGCCGGTACGTTCCGATTATTGTGCTGCAGAAGGGCTTAAGACGTTCACATAGTACGTTGGATAGGATCTTGTATGACACATATAGCAGGGGTATGTAGAAGACATTGGATCGTCTTTTTTGAAGGTGTGGGATATAGAGCTGATACTTTAGTTTCATACATACGTCCATACTTGGACGATGACTTGGTATCTACATCCAAGCAAAGCATCTCCTCCACATTTGAAAAGAAGGAACCTCAAGCGTCAGTCAAAAATATCAAGCTGGAAGAAAGACAGCGAAGCAATAGAGCATGGTAGGAGCGATGGAACCAGTCCTCAAAGGGAAGATGGACCCATCGACTTATACCGGATATCCAAAAATGGATGGACCGGAAACACGGAGAGGTAGATTTCTATCTTAGCCAGTTCCTAACCGGACATGGCTGCTTTCGAGCGTATCTCAACAGGTTTGGGCTCGATGAATCTCCCAACTGTCCAAATTGCGGAGAGGCCTCAGAAGACGCTCAGCAGGTATTTTTTCAGTGCCCACGTTTTCATATAGAGCACAGAGAACTGAAGGAAAAAATTGGAGAAATACCAACCCCCGAAAACATTGTGCACCATATGATAGCATCGAATGCAATATGGGACGCGGTGAAACAAGTTGCAGCGATAATCGTGCAGGAACTTAGGCGGCTGGAAAGAGTCAGAAAGAGCAACCAAGTCCAACCGGCAACACTTTTGGAACAAGGAGCGGAAGACAGCGAAAGAAGAGCATAAATAGCTAACCAGCCCCGCGAAGTAATACCTAACGGTAGTCCCGCGGGGAGAGTGGTTGAAGTGTGCAGGGTGTGGTTTAGTACGTAGGCGTATTCCTGGCATTGATTATTCAGGTTTGCTAATCGTGCATGCCAGTAGCTCGGGCTACTGGTATCTTTAGAAGATTACACACCCTTTGGCGCAACCATAAAAAAAAAAAAAAAAACATTTGAAAAGAACAGAGCCAGTGGCTTTCAGCTTTCTTATAGCTGCACCAACCTCTTCTAAACTATTTCTTCATTGACTGGACGTGAGTTCTCTTCTTTTCCCATCACTCTCTCTCTATTAAATGCCAGTTAAGCGCTTCGGTGAGCAGGTTAGACTCGCTATTTAGAAGAGTCTGCGTTCTGGATTTAAAGTCAGCTGACAGTTGCTTGGCTTTTCGATGGAAGTTCCGGATATTGTTGCATCCGCAAGACTCTTTGACATCCTTGAGATGCGTGGTTGCGTAGGCTCTTTTTTTTTTCTGTATAGGATTTTCTTGCCTTTCCTTCTTTTGGCTTGATACTCCTCTCTTGGTGCTCCTTGCCTTTTAGCATTTGTTTGTGTGTATCTTTTGTCACCATCTTCTATTGGAGGCACCCACAACTTTGAAAGTGACACACCTTACGCGCCTACTCCAAAGAACGAAACCGTTCGATTTATCGCAATAACAAATAGCCGCATGTAATGACGGTACTAGCAGGTGCTTATGCTGGAAATCTACCTGCCTCACGCGAATATTTGATAAGAAACTTAACTTAGTTGTAGTAAACAAGACGAAGGGAAGGGTGTTTTTAGTCAGTAGAGATCTGACACTACTATGAGTACACGGCCCCTACATGACTACACACCTCGCCGTGGTGTAGGGGCCTAGTAATGGTCAAGGATTCTCGGGTATTTCCCCAGATGAGACACGAAGCCAAGTTGTAATCGTCCTAATCCCTCCCCGTCATATCCTTTCCCTCCCTCTCTCCTCTCCAGTGGGCCGGATCAAGGTGTAATACGACCCGTGCCGAGGATCAGCCTGGCTGGGGGCCCACTTTAAATAATAGTCCAGTCGCTAACGGAGTATCCGGATACCTGGCGACCTCCGGATTAGCCTGCCTTGCCTGCACAATGCGGATCTCTGTGCAGGTCGACCTCCCATTCTCCGCCACTCGTGGGTCCAATAATGAACAAAAAAAACAAAAACATACAAAACATACAAAATATAAAAAAGACAAAGAAAGAGGACGGTCCTCTTAAAAACCGTCTTCCAGCCTCCTGGGAAGCATACCCGCAAGCTCTGCTGTGGCAATCCCATCTAGCGCATTGGCCTTGAGGCCTAGCACTAGCGTTGCAAGCAGTTGCAAGCAGGTTGACGCCCCCAGGATTGCTGAACGCGCGTCTGGTACACTGGCGGATAGGACAGTGGTGTCAACACCTGGTCCCATCGTAAAGCCAGACCATGAAACGCGAGGGGGCAAACCCCTTAACATCTCTGCCCCTTCAGGGACAGCATACTGTTCGGTCTCGAGCTTACAGCGTGCTGTGCCCTCCACTTCGAAGGATCCACATCCCCTTCTCAAATCTCTTTCGGCGGCGACGGATGGCTCGGCTTCGAGCTTGCCGAATGTCGCTCTCCCCAAGATCTCCTACCAAGATCGCCGGCTAGCTTATAAGCTAATTCGCCGCATCCAGGTTATTCCTGAACAGGACAGGACCCAGAAGCATAAGACTTCTCTAAGCTGGGCACTCAAATGTGTCCAGCTCCCCCCCCATCTCCTGCAGGGATGGTGGCTGGCATCAAGGGCATGTCAAACTCGTTTCCTGCGCTGACCAAAGATCGAAGGATCTCTATAAACTTGCTGTCTCCAGATTAGGACAGGTTTGGCCAGGTGCACAGTTGGAGGTCGTGGAAAAGGACCAGATTCCTAACCGACCAAGAACACGTGCTACCATTCCGGCTGAACCCTCTGATCCTAAAATCATCCTGGATATTCTGAAGGCTAACAACAGCTCCCTTCCTACCCATAATTGGAAGATTGCCAAAGTGGACGAGCCGAGAGGAGACGTCAGAAGTGTGATCATTGTCATCAATGAAGAGTCTCTGGCCCCCCTGGCATCTTCTAAAGGGGTAGTAAATTATGGTTTCAGCTCCATCACACTGAAAGTCTACAAATGTGACGAGAAGGAGCTCGAGAAAGTACCTCCCAAGCAGGTTGCAGTCCCTTCTGCACCAGCTAAGAATACCTCTCCTTCCGAGCCCCTTCCCTCGCTCCCTTGCGTCGATCCATCTTTTTCGGGGGTTGACTCCTCGTCGACAGACACCGAGATGGTTGACGCTCTTTTGAAACTGGACTTTTCTGGTCCTCCCTCTCCCTCTCCATCACTCCTGGACAGTGACCCATGTGGCCTCTCTCTCGAGGATGACCTTCTGTCATCAGATTCAGAGGAAGCCAATAATACCGTGGTAATGGTATCTGTAGCGAGAAGTAGCCCCAATGCTGCGGATCCTACAGATTAACCTGCATCACTCCATCACGGCTTCGGCTTCCCTCATTCTCCGGCTCAGCAAATACGGGGAAGACTTAGTCTTGATCCAGGAACCATGGGTTGTTGGAAACCGGGTTTGTGGACTCAAGACTCCAAACTACATATTAATCTACACAAGAAAAGAAGGTAAACCGAGATCCTGTATCCTTGCGAAGACCCATCTAAACATTCATTTACTCTCTAATTTCAGCAATCAAGACATAGTCGCTACCAACCTGGAATTGCGATCAAGAAACTACTGGTTGGTATCGGCTTATTTAGGTCACGATCTTGCGGGCCCACTCCCCCCGGACATCTTGGGGAGCTTGATTGCTGTAGCAGAGAGCCGAAACACTGGTCTCATCATTGGCTGTGATGCGAATGCCCATCACTCAATCTGGGGCAGTTCCGACATAAATGTAAGAGGTGAGTAACTTTTTGACTTTATCCTTAGTACTAAACTCCTAATCTGTAACAGGGGGTCCAAACCGACCTTCATTACTCGAAACCGACAAGAAGTCCTGGACATCACTCTTGTCTCCGATCATTTATATAACTTGGTTAAGGACTGGAGAGTCTCTGGTGAGCACTCTTTTTCAGACCACCGTTACCTCCAATTTAGTCTTGATGACTATCTGCCTGACCAGAAGGCTTTTAGAAATTATAGAAAAACCAACTGGTCCCTTTATAGGAAACGTTTATTAACGCTTATTCCCTCCCATCTGCCTACTGAACCTTCTTGCACTGAAGACCTCGACGATTTAGTCAACACCCTAACATCGGCACTAAATGGTGCCATGGCCGAGGCCTGCCCACTCCGCAAACCTCGAGGTAGAATGAAACCTCCCTGGTGGAATGCAAATCTCAGTACTCTTAGGAAAGACAGTAGGCTCCTTTTTAATACTGCTAAAAGCTCCCGTGAGACGGCCGACTGGGACTCCTATAAACTGTCTCTCAGAAAATACAAAATCTCACTGAGGAAGGAGCAACGACGCTCCTGGAGACTTTTCTGCGACAGCATTGAAGAGTCCTCGGAAGCTTCCAGGTTGCGGAAAATCCTCTCTAAAAGCCCTGCTATACCCAGCTTCCTTTTGCATCCGGATGGTTACTGGACCTCCTATGCGGAGGAATCCATTGACATCTTACTGGATACCCACTTTCCTGGTAGCTCCCCTGTTGCTATATCGCGAGAGGGAAATCCCCCCCCTCAACCTTGCAGCAACTCGCTAGTCTTGATAACTACAGAAAAGATCCGTTGGGCCATGCGCAGTTTCAAACCCTTCAAGTCCCCAGGACCTGACGGTGTTATTCCAGCTGAAATTCAGCAATGCGAGGACATTGTGCTTCCATGGCTCAAAGTCATCTTGTCGGGCTGTCTAAATCTGGTCTATATTCCCAAACTATGAACCGAGGTTGAAGTCATATTCATGCCTAAGGCAGGAAAAAGCTCGCACGTGGAACCAAAGGATCTCCGACCTATCAGTCTATCGTCCTTTCTGCTCAAAACGTTAGAAAGGTTAATAGATATCCATCTTCGGCAAAGTATTAGCCCAGCTCTGCTCTCGCCATCCCAACATGCGTACTGCAAAGGCAAATCGGTTGAGACTGCCTTACATTCGCTTGTGCGCATCATCGAAAAATCATTGAGCATCAAAGAATACACCATGGTGGCTCTCCTTGACATTGAGGGAGCTTTTAACAATGTCAAACCAAAGGCAATTACCGACGCACTTGTAAATTTGAAAGTGGATACCTCGCTCGGAGTGTTGATCAATCAATTGCTTACATGCAGGATTATTAACACGCAGCTGGGCGGAGCATCGGCCAGAAGAATTGCTCGCTGCGGTACACCTCAAGGTGGAGTCTTATCACCTCTTCTGTGGAACCTGGTAGTTAATGAACTACTGTTGGACCTGGATACGTCAGGTTGTAGAGTGATCGCCTATGCTGATGACATTGCTATTGCTTCCTCCGGTAAACACCCGGACACTCTCAGGGATATCCTCCAATATGCTCTCCTTCGGCTCACCAAATGCCCCTCCAATTGTGGACTGGGGGTTAACCCCCATAAAACGGAACTCGTTCTCTTCACGAGGAAATATAAAGTTCCCCTCATAGACCCTCCTTTGATAAATGGCACCAGTCTCACCTTCTCTGAAAACGCAAAATATTTGGGTCTTATTTTGGATAGGAAATTAAACTGGAAGGCCAATCTACTAGAGCGCGTCAAGAAAGCTAATGTAGCTCTCTATTCCTGTAAAAAGGCTATAGGTAGGAGCTGGGGTATTAAACCTCAAATCACCCATTGGCTATACGTGTCCGTTATCAGGCCTATACTACTATATGGCGTGATCGTGTGGTGGCCTGCTCTTGAAAGGGCTCTCCACCTCACTCAACTAGCTAAGGTGCAAAGATCTGCATGCATCTGCATCAGTGGTGCACTTAGAACTACTCCCTCCGCGGCACTGGACATCTTGTTCAACCTGCTACCCTTAGATATTTTCGGCAAACAGATGGCAGCCTGTGCGGCCATCCGCTTGAAAGCCTCCTCTCAGTGGTTTAGCTATCGCTTTGGCCACTCCTCGATCCTTGATCTTCTCAACTTCAAACACGAAAACACGGACTACACCCCGCCGAAACTGAGATTTGACCGTAACTTCAGTACGAGTATCCCTAACCGGGATGTATGGGACACCTCCCCCCCTGTCGATGCTAGTTCGGTTCACTTCTTTACAGATGGATCTAAGACGGAGGGTGGGGTGGGTTGTGGTGTTTTCTCCGAACAGCTCAATCTGAGCATCTCTTTCCGCCTCCCCGATCATTGTAGCGTTTTCCAGGCGGAAATCATGGTGATTAAAGAAGCCCTGTCCTGGCTGAAATGTAATGTATTATCTGTCATTGATATTAGCATTTTCACTGACAGCCAAGCGGCAATCAAGTCCCTGGAATCGTTCTCCTTCGCTTCAAAGGCTGCCTTAAACTGTCGTCTACCTCTTATGGAGATGACAGAGCAGTTCAACATTCACCTATGCTGGGTGCCGGGCCATAGAGACATTCCAGGTAACTGCAGGGCTGACGACCTCGCCAGACAGGGTACCACTCTAAGGATTTTGCCGGAAAGACAAGCCCTGGGAACGCTATTAGCACGACCAACCCCAAATGGGGAAACGGCTCAACGTGTCACATTTCGAGACAGATCTGGCCTAAGCTGGATCAAAAACGTAGTGCCGATCTGATCAAGTTAAAGCGTACACAAATCAGCTGCGTTGTCGGTGTTCTCACTGGACACTGTCTTATAGGCCAGCACGCCAAAGGACTTGGCCTCTTCTCCAATGACTTCTGCAGAAGCTGTAGGGACGAGGAGGAGGAGGAAACCATCCTTCACCTCCTATGCACATGTCCAGCCCTGTCGCATAAAAGAATGCTCCATCTAGGGTCCCCCTTCCTTGACGACCTCTGCGATCTGGCGTCCTTGGACGTCATGAGCATCCATCGCTTTGTCAAAAGCTCCGGTTGGTTTTGTTAGTCCCTGAGTGGCCTAATGGTTTGATCCTGGTATCACAAAGGACCTTCGGTGGTCTAAGTGTGTCTACACTCTCGTGTGGACAGCCAACATAACCTAACCTAACCTAACCTATGAGTACACGGTGTCTTATTAGACTAAGAGCTGGTGAAATTTTTTCATGATTATTTCGTCAACAAAATTTTGCTCATTTTTTGGTTTTCGTGTTCGGATACATCACGGATGTGAAATTCCGGCGGACCTGGGCCGGGCGTTTTAGGGGCTACAGGGCCTCAAAGTTGTAAAAAATGTTGGAAAAAAAAAATTATAGCGTCAACTTTGAGTCTTTGCTTGATGAATCGCAATTAAAAATCATATCGTGTAGTGAAATTGCCAGAGCGATTGGGCGGTCGCAAACCCCTGCCAGAATGCCCGAAACATGTAACAGAAACTCCAATTTTTAAGTTATTTCGTCAGCACTCAAATTTTGGTATATCATCTAATATATACTGGTGAATCTAGAACTGAAATGCCAGAGCAAAATTCCGGTCGCAACACCTTGCCAGAGCGCTTCAAAGCGCATTGTGCGTGAGGGGCCTTTTCAATGGTTTCTATAAGGAATTGTTGCATATCTTCAAAAATATATAAATGATTAAAAATATTTCAACTGATTCTGAAAGATTATGCAAAGGTCTTTAAGACCGTGTATTAAGTTTAGTCCTAACATTTATATTTTCGAAAATATTCGATTTTAAAACCCAACATTTCGAAATGAGCCAATTACTTTTTCTACTCATGATGTTTTGGTACTTAAAGTAACATAAGAGATTTTTTTTTGTTTTTATTTTCAGTAAGTTTAGAAAAAAAAAAGTCTTCACCATAAGTCAAAATACATTGCATTACTCACTTTAAGGTATGCGTAAATATGAGATGAGTTTATTCAGAAGTACAAATAAATTTTTAGAATTTCTCTGTTCAATTTGCAGCAGTTTTAATCTGTCTGTTAATACAATCATAATAAAACTATAACATTAAAATTTATTTCGAGTAATAAGTAACAAAATCGATTTTTCGTCATTCTCCTCCGCTGAAGAGATTTCCCTCATCATTGTGTTCTTCGTCACTGCAATAGTTACGTTCGTTGTCTGGAAAATATAGTTAAATATCATTTGTAAGGTGCATACATATCAGCGGATGTGAAATCAAGATATACCTAATTCAAATTCTTATTCATTTGATGGTTGAATGATGACATCATTTACAAATGGTGGTAACTGATCTCCTTCAAACCACATAAAATCATAACGTCCATTGTTTTCTAACCATCCGTTCTGCTTTGGTAACAAAGTAGTAAGATTTTTAGAAAAAGCATTTATTTATTTAAGTTTAAATCTTTTACATTAGACCAATTGATCTCTTAAATTGTAAAAGTGCAAGTTAATCATTTCACAAATTCAATAAAAAATGAAGCTACAAAATCGATTTAAGACATTAATAAGAAAATAATACATAAGTAATAACATTATAAAAGCAAAACTTGACAAATAAATCCATTGTTCCAGATAGAAGTTATATATTGAGCGCGTAACAGCTGTTGGTGTAGTTCTGATCGACAGGGTGGCAAAATCGAAGCATCGAAACTTTTGAGCTTAACGTCAAATGATTCTTTGAGATCCTTTACCTTATACGTGTTATTAAATATTTCAAGTCTTGCGTCGTCTAGCGTTTCCGTATTTCTGATGTTATACATGTGACACACAAAGATTTCAATAACTTTAAAGGTCGCTTCTCTTGAAACAAGATCGGTTTTTCCTAGCTTAGCGAACGCTGTTTGATATTCTAGGGAATTTTCCAGTAGTTTCCACGGTTTTAGTTTTCCTTTCCTAAAAAATGCTGGATTATAATCGCAGTCAGTTGTCGCATGAAAACCTGGCAAGGAACTTGATAGTGGTTCTTTTAAGGAAAGGTATAATTTGGATACATCAATGTATCGTTGATAGTTCCAAACACCAACCTCCATCCAAACCTTTATTGAACTTTTCAGATTTTTCATGTTTTGTTACTTATTACTCGAAATAAATTTTAATGTTATAGTTTTATTATGATTGTATTAACAGACAGATTAAAACTGCTGCAAATTGAACAGAGAAATTCTAAAAATTTATTTGTACTTCTGAATAAACTCATCTCATATTTACGCATACCTTAAAGTGAGTAATGCAATGTATTTTGACTTATGGTGAAGACTTTTTTTTTTTCTAAACTTACTGAAAATAAAAACAAAAAAAAATCTCTTATGTTACTTTAAGTACCAAAACATCATGAGTAGAAAAAGTAATTGGCTCATTTCGAAATGTTGGGTTTTAAAATCGAATATTTTCGAAAATATAAATGTTAGGACTAAACTTAATACACGGTCTTAAAGACCTTTGCATAATCTTTCAGAATCAGTTGAAATATTTTTAATCATTTATATATTTTTGAAGATATGCAACAATTCCTTATAGAAACCATTGAAAAGGCCCCTCACGCACAATGCGCTTTGAAGCGCTCTGGCAAGGTGTTGCGACCGGAATTTTGCTCTGGCATTTCAGTTCTAGATTCACCAGTATATATTAGATGATATACCAAAATTTGAGTGCTGACGAAATAACTTAAAAATTGGAGTTTCTGTTACATGTTTCGGGCATTCTGGCAGGGGTTTGCGACCGCCCAATCGCTCTGGCAATTTCACTACACGATATGATTTTTAATTGCGATTCATCAAGCAAAGACTCAAAGTTGACGCTATAATTTTTTTTTCCAACATTTTTTACAACTTTGAGGACCTGTAGCCCCTAAAACGCCCGGCCCAGGTCCGCCAGAATTTCACATCCGTGATGTATCCGAACACGACAACCAAAAAATGAGCAAAATTTTGTTGACTAAATAATCAAGAAAAATTTCAGCAGCTCTCCGTCTATATAGTGTCTCATGAAGATTTTCACCTACCCACGCAAAAAAAAAAAAAAAATGGAGGCACTCATCATCATGCCACGGGTTGTTTCTCGATGGCGGCTGGTAGACCAAAGTGGTCTCGGCTACCCCTTTGATTATGGTGCAAAATTGTATCCACTATTGGCGTTTGTGCACTGCAGAACGCTTTTTAGCCAGCCGCTCTATGTGGCCCTAGCTAGTTCAGGCATGTTAAGACGTCCAAAGTTAAGTTTTTTCTCCTGGGTAGCTTCTTATCGTTGGGTAATCGAGCTCTTAATTTGGCTGCAACAAGAAAATGGTCAGAGTGACATCGTACTCCGGACAGGTTGTGTAGGCACCGTCGAAGATGTTATAAATGTCCTCCTTGACAGTGCCTTCAGCTTCCTCGGTAGGGGGGTGTGCACATATTAAGGTGATATTATAGAACGTAGCTTTAATGCGGATTACGATTTCACACAACGAAACCGCATGCGGGGTCGTGTTATCATCTGATGGGATCCATGATCCGAGGCTTGTGTCTTTCTCATAAACGACTTATTTTTACGTGGTTAGGAAGTTACCTTGACGCTACAACCCCCAGCCTGGAAGGCTGGATCACACTCCGCGGTCACCAACGTGGAGGTTGAGAGTAGGAGTTGGTAGGCTTTAGCTTAGTGAGAACTTTGTGTTTGAGTGTAATCGCATGCACTACCTTTTGACCACCAAGATCCCTTGGTGTCAAGCTGATCTTTTATAACATTAGAATAATTTTCAAAGTCTCGAAGGATATTTACTAATGATGATATATGATAAGATTCCATTCGATATCAGCCGCCTTTCATTGGGCTTATTTCGAGGAGCTTGTTATCTATTACCAGGCGATATCGGAAAGGACCTTAGAATGTCGTTGAAAGCTTCTCCTTTCCTATAAAATAAATTTCAGATATGTTCTGTTAGAAACTTTGACTATAAATCAAATTTACCGCCGTACTAGCAGAAGCTAATTTGCTTGCATTAAGGTGAGGCAAATTGATGCAACATTATTGCAACAATGAGTGATTGCAAGCAATACGTCTTTTTGTTGCTGCCAATCTATGAATAAGATCCTCGACTATGTCAGATTGTTTTTTTATTTTTACAATTCTTCTGAACATTTGTGTCAAGTAAAAGTCAGTTTGGATGCTTTGAAGGAAGTCGTCACACAACCGCTCAACTCATTTTGTGTTACCAGCAACAAGATCGTGCGATGATGACGGGAAATTTATTAGCATCTAAGCAATTGAGCCGCGCTCATTCGGCATTCGGCACATTCGGTACTCAAATGAAATTGACAATTTCTGTGTCGGTGTCGGACGAGATTATTGGGGCTGCGGTGCGCGGTTCGCGCGCAGTCGCAATCATTGCAATCCATGACGCTGTCCATCATGAACACACCTAGTCACGATTTGAATGTCGTTTGTTGTTCGCTAGAGTTGTGTTGAACTTGTTACGTCGAACGATGACGATGATGGCGACGACTGTGGTGGCGGCCGGCAGTGGCTTAGACTTGTGGCTGCAGCTTCAATTTATCTACGAGGTGATTGAGTGAGAGGAAGTCTATTCCGGGTTCGGCTAAGAGGTGAGAGTTTGTGACAAGTGAAATGTGGGGGTTGCCAGGAAATAAATTGTGAAGACAGCCGAGCATACAGTTAGGTAAGATGATGTTTGGAATTTGTTAGGTAATTCAATTTGGAATTGAATGGGTAAACGCAATCCTTAGGCTATCTGGGACAGTCGCAAGTAGGCATTAATTCTATGATAAGTCAGGTGTTAATGAAATTCATAGTACAGAAACCCGCCGTAGTTTTCGCATAAAGCGTGTGTCTCTCTATTGGATTATATACTATATGTTACATTTCTTTTGTATGTACTACTTTTCCTGAGGTCCTTTTTCCACGGTCCTCACCTTTCAGCAATACCTTGAAGTACACAGAATTGCAATGTAATAAAACCCACTTTGAACTTTAAATCCACCCACAACAACCAGTATATCGCCACTAACCCTCCAATCATTCATCTACCATTCATCCATCTGACCACAATCGAAAAACAAACAATCCAGTCCAGTTCCACTTTATCTTGCCCGTCGAATGATTGACACTTGTGCACCACACACACATATCTAATTCACATTCAGTCCTTCAATTCCATTTAATCGATCCTTCATATTTCATCTGCTGCCAGTCATCATAGTTTTGTCATTCAATAGAGCTTTTCTTCTTCATACATCTTTCTTTTGTTGCCCTTCATCCTTGGGAAATCATCACGTCATTCAGAAAACAGTGGACAAAATAGAAAAAAAAAAAGAAAAAAAAAAACCCCCACGACCGACTGTTATCTGTCATTGCAAGTTTGGTCCATTCCCATCGAGAGAATGTGTCCCCGATGAGGAGCTAAGCTGCGACAAAAGTGTGCGACGTAGATTGATTGAAAACTAGAGCAGTGCTGAGAAGATGATGAATATCCTTTGAGAAGATGACGATGATACGATGCACAATGACCTCATATTATGGCCATCAATCATGTGTCACTTCATCAAAACGTGGAATGCGAGTTGTTCAAACCTTTAACCCACGCCCTCACTCGACAATGGGTAGACGTTAATAATCTTTAGATTTATGGAGAAGCCCGTTTTTAGTTTCGCGAACACTGCCAATCCTTGTCTCGTAAACATGTCAATTTGAACAGTCTTACGATGATCCGAGTGACTTTAACTGACCTCGTCGAGAAACTTGGTTAAATCCTCGTTAAATCAA
The DNA here is from genome assembly GCA_945910035.1 of Brachypalpus laphriformis. NCBI lineage: Eukaryota > Metazoa > Arthropoda > Insecta > Diptera > Syrphidae > Brachypalpus > Brachypalpus laphriformis. The sequence continues at coordinate 192,695,943 of OX246753.1, read as the reverse complement.
TGAGGTGGCTACCATCAGTAAGCCCACATAAAACGGTCAGAAGGGAAAATATTTGCTTAACTTTTTAAGAAACAAGGTGAGGAACCACTTTGTCTGCCTCTGACATTGGTGGGCTATAAAATGGGATTCATCATGAAGTATAGTGTGTCTGACAATTGGGGTTACAGTTCCTTATTTCTATAGGAGATTAACTAAGTGAACAAGTCTCCGTCATCTACAGAAATGAGTAAATTTTAGGTCAGAGTTTACATATACGTATAATTAGTGTTTAAGGCGATCCGTTGTAAGTAATCGTTAGTAGTAAAAAAGTTACACAGTAATGTGGTTGTCATAAAGACTGAAAGGGCTACTTTCACTACAGATATGATGCTTAGTGATTCTTCGATTGATTATCGAATTCTAAATATTCTTTAATGCTTGCTCTCAAGCCTGGCTATAGTGTTGGCACTCCAGTTCTTGCACTCTGTTATCTTTCCTTGTTTATGCAAGCTGTGGCTGTCGATTACATTTGCTGAAATCCGTCCTTACTTAAAAAAATATCCGTAACAAAGCGAACCTAGAGGAACTGTCTGAACGACCTCCTTTGTTGCAATACGAGTACATTCTGATAAGGTAAAAAATTTGATAATGGGGCCGAGAGTGAGTATTAGAGTTTTAAGCTCAATGGGTCAATACAATATGCCTTTAAGAGACGCAGCAGGTCCAGCGTGCATCAACTGGTCCCCAGCAATAGTGTTAAATAAATTAGTATTATCATTTCTCTTGTTGCATTTACTCCTATGCATGAGCTCCAGTAGTGTACTAAGCATACCAAGCATTAACAATCCATCAAATTTTTCAATGGCAACTTCATTAATTTCTAGCCATGCTATAGGTACACCGTACGGGTCGATAGTTAGAAAGGAGGTTTTATCGTCCTCTTTGCGAACAGGTTGAAATGTGCATGTTTCCGCATATCTTGTCTGGAACGAGCACAGCCTATGGAGTGCGGTAGGTAAAAGAGCATAAGTAGAGCCTTCGCCGGGGTAGAAGCATTTTTTTCGATCGCTGGAAGGAAAAATCATCGAAAGACAGTACATAGGCTTATATGCGAGGGAATCTTCTGCAATAGTGAGTGATTCTAACCCAATCTAAAAAACCTCCCAAAGATTGATTTACGTTTGTTTTCAAAGAATCGCGCCTTCAACTAATCAGGAATTTATTTTTCGGAAATATGTACATACATATGTATATGTGTATATGTTACCGGTAATGTGCGGAAGCCTGGTTTACTCAGTTAAAGTGTGAAATCTCTTATTTTTAGAAGATTACCTAAGTAATGTGCACTCTAATGGCCAACAAATTGGTTAAATGCGAAAAGTTTATTTTGTTTTGCCTCTAGATTGCCTCGCACCCCACTTCTACAGTGTCGATACTTGGAAAGGAAATATCCCTACTTGGCAGTGTATACACTGCATTCAAGTCGTTGTTTGTTGATTTTTGGTGCGGAAGTTAGACATCGTTTCTCCAATTGGCCATCAGTGTTGTTTACGTTGCACTCAAGATTGCAGGCAAATATGAGAGATAAATTCAACACGACTCTTTTTAAAAACAGTTCTAAATATAATAGTTTTTCCATAGAAAAACAAAAGTATTGTTCCTTAATTGAGGATGGCAAGCAAGTTAAAACTTCCGAAAATATTTGTAGTAAAACGAATGATCATCGAATGCTATCGATAACACCTTACTTTAACAGCAGACGCCAAATTGACCCCATTGACTATCAATCTTAGCCTGACAGAATTTTTAAATTTCTTCTGGTATACCATTATCACATCTAAACGAGCAGATGAAGTTGCCTATATGGGGGCTCCATGTATTTTACAATCGGATAATGGGCGTGACTTTTACAATAAGATCCTGAAACACTTGAAAGGAATGTGGTCGGAATTAGAAATGGATCACGGCAAACTGAGACATAAGGCGTGTTTTGGTAAGAATTATGCAAAGCAAAGTAAAGGCTTTTCACCAAAACGATCCCCAGTCAATCTGGATTTAAACCTTTTGTAACATTTCATTTTCATTTTCATTTTTATACATTTTCATCAATTAGACATTTTCCTACAGACTAGAGTAAATTACATAATTAAATAAAACATAAAAAAAAAAAAAAAGGAAAAAGAAAAGAATTTAAAAAAATTATGTATTTTGAGCTATTAAGCATAAAATATTAAACTTGAATGTATTACGTGTACAATTAATAAAGAAGTCTATATCATTGCAAACTATACAATGTGAAATGGGTTCATTGCGACCATAGTTAGTGCGATGAAATTGCTCATGAAAAATGTAGAGCTCACGCAAATTTCTTGAGGGCGCATGTAAATTTAATAAAGCGAGAAGCAAAGGCCATTTAATATGATACCATATGTTAATATGTCCCTAACAAATATGATGGAAAAATATTCCCGTTGTTTAGAGAGCGATTGTAATCCAATAAGCAAACATTTGGCTTCATAAGAAGGCATCTCGATGTTCCAATTTAACTTGGATATAACATATCTAGTGAATTTTCTTTGGACTCTCTCAATTCTTTCAGATGAATTTATGTAATATGGATTCCAAACTGTACTACAATATTCCAAAATAGACCGTACCAATGATATATATAAAGATGTGAGAGCATAGGGATCGGTAAATTCTCTGCTATTTCTTTTCACAAATCCTAGCATAGAATTGGCTTTATTGATTATATAATCAATATGAGGCAAAAATGTGAGTTTGTTGTCTAGAATAACCCCTAGATCGATTTTACGACTAACCCTTTCTAAGTAAATATTATCAATATTGTATCTGAAATTAATTGGTTCGTGATTTCTGAAACAAGAAAAGGCCTGACATTTTGCCACATTCAGGTGTAGACAATTTAGCTCGCACCATTGAACTAATTTTCTAAGATCTTCCTGAAGAAGAATGCAGTCCGACTCAGAAGAAATTTTACGATACAGCTTCAGGTCATCAGCATAAAGTAAGCAGTACGAATATTGAAAAACTGATGGGATGTCATTGACAAATAAATGGAAAAGCAAGGGCCCCAAATGACTGCCCTGAGGGACACCAGATGGAACTTGAATGTGGTCAGATAAAATGTTGTCTATTTTAACTATTTGAGCTCGACCAGTTAAACAGGATTGAATCCATCTAAGGAAACTGGAATGAAATCCTAAACAAGAAAGTTTATGTAACCGAATCGTGTGACTTATCCTGTCGAACGATTTTGCAAAATCAGTGAAAATTATGTCTGTTTGACACTTTTTTCAAAAATTCTAATTATGTAATTAGTTAGGATAGACAGGTTTGTTGTGGTAGAATTACCTGACAAAAATCCATGTTGAAACACACATATGTGTTCTTTAACAAAAAAGAATAGTTTATTATAAACAACTTTTTCGAATAATTTAGGGATAGCAGACAATTTGTAAATAGGCCTATAGTTTATTATTTCCTGTTTAGATCCAGATTTAAAAATTGGGGAAGTAAATGAAATCTTCCATTCATTCAAAAAATCACCGCTAGCAAGCGACATATTAATTAAATAAGTAAGTGGTCTGGCTAACGCTAACGCATACCTCTTTAATAGTAAAGACGGTAACCCATCTAGACCTTCATTCTTGCTTGAATCAATTTTGAGTTAGGCCGCTTCAACTTCAGATACGTCTAAATAAAGGGACCCTATATCAAAAACTTCACATACATAAGGCAGTTCACTATAGGGAAGAATAGCCAGATGAATAAACTGATTGGAAGTAATTCGCAAACAAATTACAAATTGTGGATATATCGCTGGTCGTAGTTCCTGAATAGTTCATACAGTTTGGGAGACCATTCGTCTTGCGTTTCATATTAATGAAGTTCCAGAAATACTAACTATTCGTTTTTAATTTGGATTCCGATGACAAAATGTGTTTCCGATGCAATACTTTATTCAGGGAATCAAATTCATGCTGCTTATTAAAATAACAAGTGCGAAGCATCTGATTATCCTTATTTTATTTGAAGATTGGTGCACCTGCTACCCATCAGAGCGACAAAACATACGCGCTCTTGAAAAAAAATCGTTTCAGCGCCCTCTGAAATTGAGTGTTACAAACTATACATCCCGACTCACTTTTGACTGAAGATAAAAGCTAAAGTAGTTGCCAGTCATTTTTTGTTGTTTTACTCCGTGGTAGATTTTACTTTATTGAGTAGCGATGTCTCACCAAAACACGCCTATAGTCAGAGCTAAAGCGGTGTGGAGCGAGCAAACTAAGACATCGAAAATACGCTCACTAGCACCATTTTTACAATTCATGCAGAATCGTGCCTTCCATTCTGGGATTAAAAGAAGTCTTTATGACGCGATGTTCAGCTGTACTGCAAAAGTAGGTTTTACATTATCATCCGTTCATACAACAATATATTCTTCACACGATGTTAAATGCAGAGGAGCTAGTGTAAGAAGAAACGTTTGGAAATACGGACCAAAAAATGGCCTCCTTATCTGATGCGACTCACATACCTGTTGATAAGGACATCACGGTAACAATTAAAGTACCAGAAGTAGATAGAACAAACGATGGATTTTACAAATTAGGCACTAAAACTGGAATTTTAAAACAATTATACGCTAGATCTTAATTCAGTGTTTGTAAAAAAAATTTTCTACAAAAGATGATGTTCCTGACGAAGAAGGTTCTTTACGCCAAGATGCAACAAAGCATTCTCCTGAATCGGGTAAAGGGTTTAAGGAATGCAATTGCAAATCCAAATGCTTTTCAAAAAAGTACGCTTGCCCAAAAACAAACTTCGTGCATCTCTGTCATCAGTCCTTAGATTACACTAATAAATACTTTATAGTTCTTTCCTATTATGATGCCTCTCGCGAAATAGTTTTTGCATACTAACAACCTTTTTTTTTATAATTTGCGCGAATTCAAGGGGTTATAAATACTCTTAACATGTCTACACACAGTGCGGACGTTGAAAAGGATAGATAGACAGAGAGAGAAAGATTTTTGGTGTAGCGGCTTGAAGCTCAGTTGTTTATGCTTCAGAGAAATTCCGGTCATGGCGTCCAGATAACTGGGCAGATTTTTGTTATTTTTTGTCTTTGCTTCCGATTCACAGCATTTTTTCCCCGATAACCGATGTCATAGGCAAATCATCATCAACAGAGCGAACAATTTTTCCAACCAAATGACCAAGCTGCTGCCAGTGTTATGCCTTCGCAGTAGTGTGCACACAAGCTTTCGCAATTGATCGGATTGACTTTATCATGCCGATTATTGAATCCGGCGGATTGATTGCGGAGGGATCTCATTCAATCCGCACTTATTCCCCATCATTGAACACGTCGCCTAGCAAGTAAACGAATGTTGGTTAGGAAATGACAGAAAGTAAGCATTACTGAAACCGCAAACGTTTCCCACTCCATACAAAGTAAGACGTTTTCAATACGCATCAAAATAGCTGCGGATTACGGTAACAGTTGGTAGTTTTTCTCTTCGAAATGATAAAAAGCAATAACAAGTATATTTTAATATACATATGAAGATAGATAGACAGATACGTATCTGAACTTAGGTTTGGGCGGACTACAAGTAATCCTTACGAAAGAAATTGGCCCATAATAAACGTGAGTTGAAAGCTACAGGTGGTGGGGAAAGCAATGAAGTTAATTTCACTCCTTTGGAGGACGAAGTAATTAAACTCATGTACTTGAAAGACTGCATGGAGGGTTTGCTTGAGACAAAGTTTTATGGTACACCAATAAAAACCATTGCCTGTAGTAGTATTCCACAAGATATGGATATGTCTCTTAAAAGTGAAATGAACTTGCTAACTGAAACATCTGATGCTAGAAGTAATATATCCATAGGCTTAGGAACCGTCGAGAAAAAAACCAAATGTATGAAAAAATATCCGAACTGCTCTTAGATGTTAAAGAACAATCCGGGGAAGCAAATTCTTGTTTGAAAAAAGTCTACCGGTCAATAGATCGACTGAGTGACTACCAAAGAAAAGGGAATGTAATCCATCAGTTACTGCTTGAAGAAATAAAAAGGCACAATGAACGCATGGAACAACTCGCAGTGAAAAAAATAATAATTAAAAAGAGATGACCTTTAACTTGAATTAATGATTTTCATTACTTTCAAAATAGTTCGCCTGTTTTGAATATTTGTTGAGGAATATTTTCATTTGACAGAAAAATGCCTGAATTCGATGTCGTTAATAATTTGCTTTTGCGGACCGATAATGTACATAGTTCATCCGGTGGTTTCAATAATGGGATCACATAGAGAAAGTGAATAGGTGCGGATCGGATGAGATCCCTCCGTAATCAACCCGCCGGATTCAGTAATCGGCATATATATATTTCATGACAAATAAATAAATGCTTGCTGACATCAGGATTTGAACCATTAGCGTGGCAATTGACGACGTTACCACTACACCATTGCCACCATTCTGCCAGTATTGTGCAGATAAATTAGGTAATCTGCAGATTACCCAGATAAAGAGTAAAATAAAGTTAAGATCTCGCAATTTTACTAAGCAAACCAGGTAGTCTGCAGATTACCTAATTAATCTGCATATTAACTGGTTTACGCACATTACCGGTAACACATACATATCTACATACATTAAACTGATCCAAAAATATATGAGAATTTTAGAACTAGTTTTTTCTTTGGTCCGCCACGATTTTCTGAAACTTTGGCATATAAGAATAATAGTTAGTCCTTAAAACAAAAACAGTTGTTATTTAGAGGTAGCTTGAAAGAGCTTGAAGCTTATTTATTTATTTTTTTTTTTTTTTGTATTTTACTTTAGTTAACTAGATCAAAATGTTTCACCCTTCTTAATCTCGTAGTTATATAGTTATTATTAATTAAATGTGTCATTTCCAGATTCTCGTGGTTGAGATGCTTAAGTTTATTTCTTCTACGTATTTTTTAACTTCATCTTCAACCATTCCAACTTCTAGATCTCTATCTAGACCTACGTGTCTTATGTACCATGGTGCATTTACTGTGCTACGTACGAGAGCAAGGTGAAAAGTTCTCGGCCTGACGCAGAGATAGCGTTCCAATTAGCAAAAATGTATGTTTCCTGCCTCGGTGCAGTTCTCATTAGTTCGTATGACAAGTTTCATCTTGTTCTCTCAAGTAGTTTGTTTACACGAATTTTTGCAGTAGACGTCTTGCGTGTTTTTCGTTAAAATGGATAAACTTGAATATCGTGCGGTCATAAAATTCTTCGTTTTGGATGGGTTAACCCCTAAGGATATGCATCCAAAGTTAAAAAAAGTCTACGGGGGCTCTGCTCCTTCCATGTCAACCGTTGAAAAGTCGGCAGCTGAATTTAAACGTGGTCGCACGTCCCTCAAAGATGACCCATGTGAAGGACGGCCAAAAACCGCAACCACACCCGAAACCATCGAAAAAGTGCATGATATCGTGTTGGACGATAGGCGAGTGAAGGTGAGTGAGATAGCTGAGGCTGTGAGGGTGCGAAACGTCTTGCACAAAAACTTAGGGATGCGAAAGCTCTGCGCAAGATGGGTGCCGCATTTGCTGAATGCCGATCAAAAGCAAATGCGCAAACGATTTTCGCGGCAATCTTTGGACCGAATCAATAGGGATCTGACCGATTTTGTGCGGCGATTTGTCACCATGGATGAGACATGGGTCCACCACTACACGCCAGAAACGAAACAGCAGTCGAAGCAGTGGGTGGAAGCCGGTGGTTCAGCGCCAAAGAAAGCGAAGTCGATTGCATCTGCCGGAATGGCCATGGACAGTGTGTTTTGGGATGCGAAAGGGATCCCGTTAATTGATTACCTTGAGAAAGGCAGAACAATTACAGGCGAATATTACTCCAACCTTCTTGACCAGCTGGATGCCAAAATTTACGTGAAGAGGCCTAGCTTGAAGAAGAAAAAAATCATCTTTCACCAGGACAATGCACCTGTACACAAGTGTGCGTTGGCGATGGGAAAACTGCTGGATTTGGGGTACAATTTGCTCGGCCATCCCCCCTATTCATCTGATTTGGCACCCTTAGACTTCCATCTGTTCCCAAACTTGAAGAAATTTGTTTCTCTGTAAGCGCTTCACATCCAATGCAGAAGTTGAGAGGGCCGTAGTTGAATATTTTCACAGCCTTCCAGACTCTCACTTCCGAAAAGGAATACTGATGTTGGAGAAACGCTAGACTAAGTGTGTTGAAGTCAAGGGAGATTAGATTAGAAAAATAAAATCATTTTTTAACTGAAAATCGAAGTCTTTCATTGTCAGGCTGACAATTGTTCACCTTGCCCTCGTAGTACTTGATTTGGGAAGGTTTGTATGATTTTCAAAATTGGTTTCTTGTGCATGCCCACAGTTGGATCCGTAGGTCCATACTGGTTTTATAACTTGCTTATAAAGCAGAAGTTTGATGTAGTTAGACAGTGACGAAAATCTCCCAATATCTTTTATTGTAACGCATGTTCAATTTCTCTTTTTTTCTTTACGTGCGCTTTCTAGCGCAGTTTGGCGTCTAGGGTGAGGTAAGAGGAGGAATGCCATCTGGTCTTGCATATTTATTATTAACTAGCGGATGCCTCACGTGCGCTGCAACGCCATTTTATGGAATGAAATAGATGCTTTTTTTGTGTGTATGTTTTGTTTACTGAACGATTAGTAAACTTACATTTTTTATTCATGCTATCGTGTGGTTAATATTTCACTTGAGGCGTGAGAAATACCATTGAACGAGTAGTGTTGGTTGTCATTTCCTGCGAAATATTATTGTGTTAATATTGACGCTTGGTTGAAATACTCACATTTTTTCGTTTATTTTCTTTTTTTCTCGTATCCTCGGCGCAGAAATAAAAATGATATTTTCATTATTTGTAATCGAATCGAAATAAGAAAAATAATTATGTTTGAAGCGTGTTTATAATTATTACAGTCACTGGTAGATTGATTGACTTCTTTGATGTTGAAGTGATATCCATCTTCACCCTGCAAGGAGATTACCGGATATTGCAGTGCAATCAATCAATCGAACCAATTCATTGTGGTCTTGAACAGTCTTACAGTTCGGCGATTATCCTACGTTCGGCGCCTGTATTGAATCTTTCGCGCTGTCGAGCTTGTTGCGACATAATCCGCTCCTCCCATGAAATAAACTTGCAAACGTTCGGAAAACTTGAAAACTTTTAATTTAAGTGCACTTCTTACCTCATAACAAACATATTGTGTAAGTTGCAGATCAATCGGATCGTTACGTTGGATTTTTTTTTATGTTTCTTTCTGAAAACTTGAAAACCCTTGATTAATGTGCACTTCTCAATTCATAACAAATATGTTGTGTAAGTTCCAGTTCAATATGGTCGTGAGTTTTTGAGTTTGAGATTTTGATGTTCAGCGCCATCTATCGGAAACTTGAAAACGTTTGATTTACGTGCACTTCTCACATCATAACAAACATATTGTGTAAGTTGCAGACCAATGGGATCATTACTTTTTGATTTTTTGATTTTCGGAAAACCTAAAAACTTTTGATGGACGTTTTTGAGATCTTAGCGTACATATGAACAGGCAATTTTTTATGTATGGATAACCTCTTTAAGAATTTGAGCTTCTGAATGGGTTCGGAAAAATAATTGTTCCAAATAATATTCAATCGTGTTCACTATATGTATGTATGTGGATGGTGTGAAGTATCTGGCAACGAGGAAAGTGCTTCAGATATTGCAGTCAACAAATCGGATTTCTCTTTTAGTCTTTGATATTTTTATAACAAATAGTTCTGTAAGCCCCCCTGGCAGCTGATCTCCTCGTGGTGGGGGGCGGGCAACGTGACTGGGATGTGCAGATGGGGTAACTTAAATAGTTATTCCCATCCATACAATCCAGTTACGGCTAACAAAGCGCAAACCCTATGATGACAAGAAGGAAACGACCGGCCTCGGATATTGCCAAGCTTGGTAAGCCAGGGCATCCTTTGAAGCCAGGCCTGAAGGGTCCCAGTATGCGAGCGTCTGGTGGTCGGCCTGTCCCGCTCGGCAGCCGGCCGGGTCGAACCCGAAATGGCTACGAGCTTCCTGCCAATGGTCTCGCGAACCATTACGGGGTCAAGGGGTGAGCGCGCTGTGCACTGATAGGGGCGCAGATGGACTCTCTGATTTTCGACAACGGCGTCGACTTAAAATAGCCACATGGAACGTCTCATCGCTTACAGGGAAGGAGCTTGAGCTTGTTGGGGAGGCTGTTAAAAGTCGACTAGATATAGTTGGCGTCTCTTCAACTAAGCAGATAGGTTCTAAAACTGTGGACCTTTTGGATGGGTGGAAGCTCTTCCTGTAAGGAGTCGCACCCTCAATGTCTGCTCAGGCGGGAGTGGAGATACTCACAAGTCCCAGGTTGACAGACAGAGTATTGGAGTGGATACCATTAGGAGGGAGAGTTGCGATCTTAAAGCTTAAGCTTGAAAGATCAACTCTGGCATTGGTGCAGGTGTATGCACCGAACCTTCAGTCAGAGTACGCAGCTTTCTTAGATGAAGTTGATGTTGCCCTTGAAAAGGTTGCAGATATGAATTCTTTTGTCTTGATGGGTGACTTCAATGCTCATGTGGGTGTAGATGTTATGACATGGGGGAGTGTGATTGGGAGGAACGGTGATCCTAATCAAAACGCGAACGGAGAGAGGTTGTTGGATTTTTGTTGTGAAAATGGCTTATCCATCATGAACACTATCTTTCCACACAAAGACATTCACAAATGCACGTGGTACCGTCAGAGTCTTCAGCAGAAGTTGCTGATCGATTTCTTTGTGGTACCATCGTGTCTGAAGAGAATTGTTTGTGATGTTCGCGTATTGAGAGGGGCCGAACTGTCAACTGATCATCACTTAGTGCTGTGCAAATTGTATCTTAGCGAGAGAGTGCCTCCCCTACCAAAGCGTAAACCAAGGATGGTTACACGCACACGATGGGAGAGGTTACAGGACGATGAGATACGGGAGACATTTGCGCGGCAAATATCTGAGAGGTTTGAACGAATTCCAACTGTTCCATCAAATGTAGAGGAAGAATAGCAACTGTTTTCAACAGCGGTTATTGCCTCTGCGGGAGATGTTTGTGGAGTGAAGCGGCTTGGTGTGGCGGCTGGTGGTGAGAAAAGAACTGCTTGGTTTAAAACGCCCGGAGTTCAAGAAGCCATCAGAGAGAAGAAGAGAGCCTTTAAGGTGTGGATTCAGTTGGGGAACTCCGATTCTCGAAATCGGTACACTGAGGCGCGAAGAACTTGCAAATTAGCTGTGAAAACAGCGAAAGAACAGTCTAGGAAGGAGTTCGGCGAGCAATTGGAACGTGACCACAGATCTGCAAATAAGATGTTCTGGCAGACCGTCCGCCGACTCAGAGGAAAAATGTTGAATATCGTTGAAGGAGTCAAATCCAAAGACGGTACACTTCTTTCCAATGAGGAGGACATCTTACGCAGATGGAGCGAGCACTTTTCAGAATTGCTCAATCCCGAACAGGGCACCGAAGATGACAGACCTATGGTCGAGAGTTGGGCGGAAAGTAGTCCTACGGAGAGGAAGTAATTTTGGCGATCAAAGCGCTAAAAGCTGGTAAATCTGCTGGTGTGGATGAAATTCGGCCAGAAATGCTCAAGGCTTTAGGTAAAGAGGGAGTTCAATGGCTCTCGCGTGTCATTAAAGTGGCCTGGGAATGCGGTGAAACACCTGGTTATTGGCAAATGGGGGTGATAGTTCCTCTTTTTAAAAAAGGGGACAAAAGAGATTGCGCCAACTATAGGGGTATATCTCTTTTAAGTCTCCCTGGAAAAGTCTTCGCTAAGGTGCTAGAAAAGCGTTCCAGAGCTGTGGTTGAGGACAGTTTGGGGGGATGAGCAGTGCGGTTTTCGTCCCGGTAGAAGCACAACCGACCAGTTGTTCACTCTCAGAATGGTTCTTGAGAAGGCCTGGGAATATGCCAAACCTGTCTACACTTGTTTTGTGGATTTGGAAAAGGCATATGATAGGGTTCCTCGAGGCAAACTCTGGAGTGTTCTGCAGGAGTATGGGATTGCTGGTTCCCTGTTAAGGGCGATTCAGTCTTTATATACGAACTGTAGAAGCTGTGTTCGGATAAACGGTGTTAAATCAATACCTTTCACTGTGGGCATTGGACTCCGCCAGGGGTGCGTTTTGTCACCTCTCCTCTTCATTGTATATATGGATTGGATGCTACAGCGCAGCCGTGGCGGGGAATGTTTCAAAGTGGGAGACCTAAGGATTAGTCATCTGCTCTTTGCGGATGAATTGGTCATCCTTGGGTCCTCTCAAACCGAACTGCAGCGCGCACTCGAAAGGTTTGTAGCCGTTTGTGATGATGCTGGAATGAAGATCAACGTGAACAAATCGGAAGTAATGGTCGTTTCCAAAAAACCCATTCAGTGCACTCTGCATGTTAGTGGAGTCCCACTGAAGCAGGTGGAGAAGTTTAAGTACCTCGGGGTCCTATTCACGAGTGATGGGAGGAGCAATGCCGAGTTATCCTGTAGAATTGGTCAGGCTGGATCAATTTTGAGAGAGCTTGGCCAATCTGTTATAAGGAAGGCCGAACTTAGTGTTCAAGCTAAGCTATCGGTTTTTGACTCTGTGTATGTTCCAACTCTCACCTATGGTCATGAAATTTGGGTAGTGACCGAAAGAATAAGATCGCGGATACAAGCTGCCGAAATGAGGTTCCTTCGCGGTGTTGTTGGAATAACTCGTAGGGATCGAGTGCGCAACACCAGAGTACGCGAAGCGCTCAATGTTGAGCAGCTACTTCTCCGAACGGAACGATCTATGCTTCGATGGTTTGGTCACGTAGTGCGCATGCCCCCAGACCGGCTTCCAAGACGCGCCATGGTTGCCGTGCCATCAGGTAGGCGACTTCGCGGAAGGCCTAGAAATAGATGGTTGGATCAAGTCCGACATCTCTCCTGGAGCCGCTTAGGGATTCCCCCTGATGAATTGGAGTCAATGGCGGAGGATCGAGAACAATGGAGAGTCCACCTGAGCATCCTACCCCCGCGACCCTCATGAAGGATTAGCGGACCATTGAAAATGAATGAATAGTTCTGTAATGAACTGCATATGAACATTTGACTGTTGTTTTCTCTCTTAGATAGTGCTAGGGATTTTGCGGTGTGAATAACCTTTTGCTTGGCGTTTACCCTTGAAAGTTGCCCAGACCTGGTCGGTTCTGTGTTACGCGCATGTCTCGAAAATGAAGTTTCTCATAAGAATTTTCATCCATGTTATGAATCCCTTCGCTGTCTTATTTAAGAAAGGCGTTTCGTTCCTGTGAATACTCGTACCTGTTTTTTGATAAACATGAGGCGCCATTGAATACGGAATAATTAAATGATTGTTCCTGCTCTTTAATAATTTTTTAAGATTCGTAGCTTTTCACTGTATGAATTGGTTGATCATCGCCTATGCCAGACGAAGGTTCCATAACGATCTTTCCGTTAAGAGAAACTAAATGATTCCACGTCAACTCTCATCAACTAAGGGTTTCAGGAATTCAATTCATTCCACTGCATGCGCAGCGTATCAATTTCTCATTCAACGCATTAAACTCTAATGTACGTGGCTTTGTACTCTGTCCAACCAACGCGTTAGAGATATTTGGAGATCGTTGTTCAACGCGTTGCTCAAGAAGTGTACGGGTAGTGTAGAGCTCGTGTTGCTCGTTGGACATGGTTCCGCATCGCGTTGAACAACGATTTCAAAATAATGTGCTGCACATTATCTTTTCAACACGTTGATCAACTTTTGGAATTTTTCGTTGGAGTGAGTTCTATTGAGTGCAACGAAATATGCGCACCCGCGCTAATTAAAGCACGGCATTGATCAACTCACTGCTGTGTGGTATATATATGTTTATATATTTTATTGATAAAAATAGTTTATTTGCGATTAAAAAAAATGTATGTACCCAGAATCGTCTTTTTTTCCATTCTGGCTTTGGGTTCATTGCGTGTGTGTGCTACAGCTGTCAGCTGCCAAGTGCGTCCAACGCTGTGATCAACACCAAATGTTTGGTCTATTGTACGAGGGTTCCAAAGCGTGCATTAACTCGTTGCCCAACCACACCGAAAATGCAGTTGATCAACTCGAGCAACCGATTTTTTGCGCAAAACTACACAGGTTGATCAACTAGGTGTACGGGAAATTTCAACGAACATGTTAAATTTTTAGTCGAATTGCGTTGCAAAACGCGAGCAACGTGAATTTCTACATTAGTGTACGCGGCTATAAATTTGTTTGTAAAACTTAAGTGCTGAATAAAGAATCGATCGTAGTTGGTTGAACAGCTGCGCACGTAGTATACGACCGGCATAATTCTTAACTGTGTAACCAGAATTGCTTCAAACGTTGGCGTTGGCACACATACCTCAACTTACAAGGGCCTCGCTGTCATCCCTGAACTACCTTTTTTTTTTTAGTTTGTACTTTGTTTTCTCAAAAGTTCAATTGGTAACAGTTTGGGCAAGAATTGTTTAGCTTTGGTCAGCTCAATAGCTCGTCTGTTAAGCTATCAGCTTTGCTGTATTGGTCTATCTCCAATGAATCAAATAGAAATGAGTTACGTTAAGTCTCGAGTCACTTAGCTTCTAAATGACTACTATTCCCATGGGCTCTTTCGGCATTATAATGACGAGAGCTGTAGCAAGTGGCTTTATGTTATATTCGGGTGCTATGAAAGATTTGATGTAAAATATGCGACATAAGTCAGGACTGACTGTAATGGTGTAGTGGTAACGTCGTCAATTTCCACGCTAATGGTTCATGGTTCAAATCCTGACGTCAGAAAGCATCTATTTATTTCTCATAAAATATATAAATTCAGTCCGATCAACTGCGAAAGCTTGTGTGAACACTACTGCGAAGGCATAACATTGGCAGTAGCTTAGTTATATTGCTGGAAAAATGATTGTTCGCTCTCTTGATGATGATTTGCCTATGACATCGGTTATCGGGAAAAAAATAATGTGAATCAGAAGCAAGTACAAAAAATAACAAAAATCTCTTCAGTTATCTGGACGCCACCCCCGGAGTTTCTCTGAAGCATAATCAACTGAGCTTCAAACCACTGCACCAAATCGTTGTCTCTCTCTATCTATCCTTTCCAACGCCCGCACTGTGTGTAAACATGTTAAGGGTATTCATAACCCCTTGAGTGCGAGCAAATTATATAAAAAAAAAAATTGATTTGTGTTTGGTGAATTTTGATACGACATTTTAGGCCTTACTGTACCTTGATGGCTATTTGGAGAGAATAAATACTGTATACACTGCGGTTGCGCGGTACAGCAGGATGACCTATGTAATGTAGATACTCTCTTTTTCAACGCCCGAGTCTTCCCTTTTGGTCTAGAACAAACGTGAAACTCTTCAGCATTTTACGACTTATTTGACTCCATTGCTCTGTGGATTGTTCTTTGCTTGTCCTGGCCAATAACTCATTTGTGAATGTAGCTGCAGAAAGCGGCGGAATTATAGCCTAATTAGCGACTTATAAGGTATGTATATATTTTCTGCTGCGGAATCCTTATTTAAAACGAGCCACAGTTGGTAAAACATTTATGTAGGTTACGACTGTATACAAACTTTCATCCCACTCTGTATACACCCTTCACTTTGGATTGTCCATCGAGATGACTTTTATGGACAACAAACAAGACGAAGAGCTGGAAATCGCTTCGAGATTTCATATATTTCTTTCGTGCGCGCGCTCTCGGGTCATAAAAACAAGGATTTAAGTTCTTCAACTGACAGGCATAGCCTCATCAATGTCAATCACAAATTGTACTTTAGTGCTGCTGTTGAGTAAGAATTTTTGTTAAAATAAAAAAAATTCAAAATTTTTGCTCCTTTCTCTTCAGTAGAAGCCGAAAAAAGGCAAAAGAAAACGAGAAAACTACTCACTTCACTGTCAGTTGCAGGATGTCGACATGTGACACATTCTTGGAAGGAAGTAGTTATGTTCTATTGCTCCTGCTGCTGACGTCAGTCACGGTGTACGTATGTCTGTCAGATATAGCAAAAAAGCTTCCAATTTGTAGGTACGTGAGCGCTTTTCTTATAAAATATCAGACAGACCTACAGACAGGCAGTAAGAGGGAGAAGAGCAGTAGTATACGACGACGATGCAGTTGACATTGACAATTTCAAATGCACTCTCATTCACACAAACGCACAAACACCGCTTCTGAATGTCGGGAAACTATTGAATGAGTGACTGAAATGTCAGACAAACTGAGACAGTGAAATTCAACTGACAGATGTCACGAAGACAGTTGAAAAGAAGACTAGGGATGAGGAGTTGTTTCGAAGGATATTGCATTTAAGGGGTAGAGCTGGTGTTGCTCCTGCTATTGTGGTGGTAGTGCTAGCATGAATGGTTTGCAGTTATTTCTAAGTAACTGGGCGAAAATGAATTTTATTTGATTGTGGGTTGGTAAAATATTGCTTCAATGAAAGACTTCAATTCACTTTAAAAGCTAAAATGTATGGGGGCTAATTGATATAGAAGTTTCACAGGTTGAAGGACGGGTTTAAGGCTTTAGTTTAGACATTAGCTCTAAGTAATTCATAATTCCATATGAATATGCTGTCGGTTTCGTCACATGCGAAGAGGACCTCTTAATTCTGTGCAGATGCCTCGCTCGGTGCGTTAAATAATCGAGTATTTACGAGTACGTGAAGAATTATCGAGACCAAAGTGGGTGGGTCATCTGGATGTACGTTTTCCAGCACAGATACATTGTAAGGCGGTATTCCAATTTGCTTTTTCGTGCCGGATGAACACTCAAGCATGGGCGGTTGACACCTTAGGGAGCAATAAATATAGTCATAAGTGAACATCAGTGGAAAGAGATTCGGAAAAGTTCACTGGAATATTAAATCCGAGGGCTTCATAATTCGAATACCTGAAAACACTATTAGCAGCGCAGGCCGGGGAAACACTATTCTATATAAATCAAAATTAAATGCCGTTCGTTGGTAAGCGCATCCCTTAAGAACTGCTGGTCCGATTTGGCTCATTTTTTGCTTTAAAATATTCGTAATAGTCCGAATTAGGTTTTTACGGAAAGAAAAATTGGAAAACTTGCCCGGAAAATTGAAAAATTCGGAAAAAAACTGAAAGTACTTTTTTCCATGGGATCTGACGCTCGTTTTTGTCGTTCCATTACACTCGTATACCTATACATACTTTCGAATTTTAGGTAGACAGCCAGATACATGCTGTAACTACTATATACATATATATTTCTAAATGTGTGTGTTCCGATACACCTAGGTCAATTAAAATTTTTTTTTTTGCCGAGAATAGGTGAAAAAGTCCTCTAAAGACACCATAAGGCCCGACCGAGCGTGCTTATGGTATTGTGAGATTTTTACTCACTAGAAAAACACCTCTCTTCAAAAGTAATACTACAACTAAGCCGACGTGATTTTTGGAAAAAAAAAAAAAAATGCCAGGTTAAATTCCAATGATAGTTCCTGCCTTTTTCGCGACCGGCATATACTATGACGCGAGGTCAAAAGGTTTTATCCTTTGCAGACGACGAATTGAATTATTCGCGTCAAGTAGTTGAATGACGGTACGGTTACAATGGCCGTGAACACGATCCTTGTGTTTACGCGCAAATTTTGTTATCTCTTCGACGACGCTGGGAATTCCCAGATCTCGATGAATATCTTCGTTACGTACATACCACGGTGCGTTAACGATCGTTCTAAGAACTTTATTTTCAAATGCTTGTATGATGTTTCTATTGCTTTTCTTGGTACAACCCCATAGTTGTATACCATACGTCCACACAGGCTTTAGCACTTGCTTATAGATAACCAGTTTGTTATGTAGGCTCAACTTCGAATGTTTTCCGAGTAGCCAGTACATTTGTCGGTATTTGTTTTCTAGCTCGTCGCGTTTCTTTATTACGTGTGATTTCCATTTAAGCTTAACATCTAGAGTCATTCCTAGATATTTTGCTTCGTTTGCGTACGGTATTTGAGCCGAGTTAAGATATAGAGCTAATCTATCCACTTTTTTATAGGTAAAGTTGACGTGAGTAGATTGGCTTTCGTTCAGCACAATACGCCAAGAATTCGTCCAAGCGTGGACTTTATTAATAGCATGTTGCAGCTTTCCAGTTGCTGCTTCAATAGTTTCGCCCGTGGTCAATATCGCCGTATCGTCCGCAAACGTGGCGACGACGCAGTTTCTTTCCTGCGGGATATCACGCGTGTAGAGTACATATAGAGGCGGGCTAAGGACATTTCCTTGTGGAACTCCGGGGGCAATCTCCTTGAAGTCAGAATAATCATTTCCGTGCTTAACACGAAAGAGTCTCTCGGTGAGATACGATAGTAAGATTAGAAAGAGTTGCCGTGGCAGTAGTCGTTGCAATTTATACTCCAAGCCTTTGTGCCAAACCTTATCGAAAGCTTGTGAGACGTCAAGAAATACACCACAACAAATCTTTTTTTCTTCCAGAGCTTCCTCAATCACGTCAGTTATTTTGTGGACTTGGTCAATTGTCAGGAATGAGACGTCTTTCGTCGATTACGGGCTGTAGACGCTTGGAAAGAAGTTTTTCAAATATTTTTGAGATAACCGGCAATTGGGAAATAGGCCGATATGATTTCTTCTCATTTAGCAGTTTGCCTGGTTTCGGGACCATTATAATCTCGGCGACTTTCCATTGCCTCGGAACATAAAGCAATCTGAACGAAGCGTTGATCAAATAGAGCAGTTTGATAATAGCTTTACTCGGCAATTCCCTGACTACCTGCGCCGTTATCAAGTCGTAACCCGGAGCTTTTTTTGTCTTTAAATTTTTAATCACTTCCCTCAGTTCAATCAGTGCAACTTTTTTCAATTCAATTGAAATGGCTTTGTTCTTTTGAGCCTTCGTACTATGTTTGCGTTCTCTAAAAGTTGTACTACCTCAGTGTTAGTGTTTTGTTATCGCCTTTATTCATGCCTCCGTTCATTTTTCCTAGTTTCATCAGTCACACATTCCACTCCTAAGTCCCTGGATGATGTCTGCGTTGCTCTTTTTGGTACAGACCCATAGTTGAATACCATATGTCCAAATTGGCTTCAATGATTGATTATATAATAAAAGTTTATTATAGGTTAAAAGCAGCGCCCATATCCCCGAACTGGCATCGGTGTATACGGCCTCTTATTATAGGGGTAAAAAAAAGGATCTGGTCCTCCAGGTTGGGGCTTGTGCCGTCGGGCTAACTTCCGTACCACGTAAAAAACCTTCGGTTACGAAGCAACCAACAGCCTCAGATACGGATGATTTTACTGTTGACGACCCAAGCAAATGTAAAAAAAGACATTGATCTTCGTGTCTGCACTCGGTCTTGAGGCCTTGCACTAGCTTTGCGAGCAGTTGTGAGTAGGTGGGCGCCCCCAGGGTTGCTAAACACGCGTCTGGAACGCCGGCAGCTAACACATCGATATCAGTACCTGGTCCTAGTGGAAATTCAGGCCACGAGACGCGAGGGGTTAACCCCCAAATTACCTCTGCGCCTTCCGGGGCAGCGAGCTGTTCGGTCTCGAGCTTATAGCACACTGTGCCCTCCACCTCGAAGGATCCACATCGCATTCTCAAATCCCTTTCAGGGGCAACGGACTGCTCGGCTTCGAGCTTTCGAAATGTTGCTCGCCACAAGATCTCCTACCAAGATCACCGGCTAGCTTATATGCTAATTCGCCGCATCCAGGAAATTCCTGAGCTGGACAGAACTCAGAAGCATAAGACTTCTCTAACTCAAACGTGTCTAGCTCCCCCCCAACTCATCCATGGGATGGTGGCTGGCATCAAGGGCATGTCAAACTGATTGCCTGCGCTGACCAGAGATCGAAGGATCTCTACACAGTAGGCTCCTTTTTAATATATTTCTAAAACCTACTGTGAGACGGCGGATTGGGACTCCTATAAGCTGTCTCTCAGGAAATACAAAATCTCACTGAGGAAAGAGCAATGACGATCCTGGAGACTCTTCTGCGACAGCATTGAAGAGTCACCGGAAGCTTCCAGGTTGCGGAAAATCCTCTCTAAAAGCCCTTCTATGCCCAGCTACCTTTTGCATCCGGATGGACATTGGACCTCATCTGCTGAGGAATCCATTGACATCTTACTGGATACTCACTTCCCTGGTAGCTCTCCTGTTGCTGTCTCGCAAGTGGTAAATATCCCCCTCAAACATGCAGCAACTCCTTAGTCTTGATAACTACAGAAAAGATCCGATGGGCCATGGGCAGTTTCAAACCCTTCAAGTCCCCAGGACTTGACGGTATTATTCCAGCTGAAATTCAGCAATGCGAGGACATTGTGCTTCCATGGCTCAAAGTCATCTTGTCGGGATATCTAAATCTGGTCTATATTCCCAAACTTTGGACCGACGTCGAAGTCATCTTCATACCTGTGTAAAGCAGGAAAGAGCTCGCACGTGGAACCAAAGGATCTCCGACCTATCAGCCTCCAAATGTGGACTGGGGGTTAATCCCCATAAAACGGAACTCATTCTCTTCACGAGGAAATATAAAGTTCCCCTCTATGACCCTCCTATGATAAATAGCACCAGTCTCACCTTCTCTGAAAACGCAAAATGTCTGGGTCTTATTTTGGACAGGAAATTGAACTGGAAGGCCAATCTACTAGAACGCGTCAAGAAAATAAATGTGGCTCTCTATTCCTATAAAAAGGGTATAGGTAGGAGCTGGGGGTATGAAACTGCAAATCACTTATTGGCTTTACGGGTCCGTTATCAGGCCTATACTACTCTATGGCGTGATCGTATGGTGGTCTGCTCTTGACAGGGCTGTCCACCTCACTTAACTAGCTAATATGCAAAGATCTGCATGCATTTGCATCAGTGGTGCACTGAGAACTACTCCCTCCGCGGCATTGCACATTTTGTTCAACCTGCTACCTTTAGATATTTTCGGCAAACAGATTGGTGCCTGTGCGGCCATCCGGCTAAAAGCCTCCTCGCAGTGGTCTAGCTATCGCTTTGGACACTCCTCGATCCTTGATCTTCTCAACTTCAAACACGAAAACACGGACTACACCCCGCCGAAACTGAGATTTGACCGTAACTTCCGTACGAGCATCCCTAATCGGGATGAATGGGACACTTCCCCCCCTGTCGATGGTAGTTCGGTTCACTTCTTAACAGATGGCTCTACGATCGAGGGTGGGGTGGGTTGTGGTGTTTTCTCCAAAAGCTCAATGTGAGGATCTCTTTCCGCCTCCCTGATCATTGTAGCGTTTTCCAGGCGGAAATCATGGCGATTACGAAGCCATGTCCTGGTTGAAATGTAATGTACTATCTGTCAGGGATATTAGCATTTTCACTGACAGCCAAGCGGCAACCAAGTCCCAATCATTCTCCTGCACTTCAAAGGCCGCCTTAAACTTTCGTTTATCTCTTATGGATATGACAGAGCAATTCAACATTCACCCATGCTGGGTGCCGGACCACAGGGACATTCCAGGTAACTGCATGGCTAACGAGCTCGCCAGACAGGGTACTACTCTAAGGATTCTACCTGACAGGCAAGCCCTGAGTACGCCCCTCGCTACATGTAAGTATCTACTAAAGCTGAACGCTATTTGCACGACCAACCTCAAATGGGAAAACGGCTCAACGTGTCATGGCTCGAGACAGATCTGGCCTAAGCTGGATCAAAAGCGTAGTGCCGAGGTGGTCAAGCTAAAGCGAACAAATCAGCTGCGTCGTCGGTATTCTCGCTGGACACTGTCTTATAGGCCAACACGCCAAAAGACTTGGCCTCTTCTCCAACGATTTCTGCAGAAGCTGTAAGGACGAGGAGGAGGAGGAAACCATCCTTCTCATAAAGAAGAAAAAGGAGTATGAGAAGCGCTCGATCGAGGAGATTGAGAGACTTTATTGCAGGAATAATGTTCGAAAATTTTACCAAAAGGTAAAAATAACATGCCGGGGCTTCAAAGCCAGAACAGAAACCTGCAGGGACGAAAAAGCCAATATAGTAGTAGAATCGCAGTCGGTGCTGAGGATATGGAAGGAACACTTCTGCAGACTGTTAAACGGCGATGACGACCAATAATCCGCTGTCAGGCAGAATGAGCCATTCAACAGTGACGATGACAGTCAAGATTCCTGTCAAGCCGATAAGAATGAAGTGAGGATAGCGATATCTAAACTCAAATCCAACAAAGCTGCTGGAGCCGATGGCATTGCCGCTGAACTTTTCAATGCAGGTGGAGATAAGTTGGTAAGGAGAATACACCAGCTCATCTGTTAAATCTGGTCGGATGAAAGTATGCCCGATGAATGGAACCTCAGCATAATTTGCCCGATCATAAAGAAAGGAGACCCTCTGAACTGCACCAACTACAGAAGTGTAAGTCTCCTCAACATCGCATATAAGATCCTGTCTGCCGTATTATGTGAACGCCTAAAACCGATCGTCAACAACCTGATAGGTCCTTATCAGTGCGGTTTCAGGCCTGGAAAGTCCACCATTGACCAAATATTCGCACTGCGGCAGATCATGCGAAAAACCCATGAATATAAAATCGATGGGCACCACCTCTTTATCGATTTCAAAGTTGCCTATGATAGCGTGTATAGAGAGGAGTTATACAGAGCCATGTCTAGTCTTGACATCTCTGCCAAGCTCGTCCGTTTGTGCAGAATGACGACGGAGAACTCTCGCTGCTCCATCAAAGTCGGTAAGAACATCACCGAACCGTTCAAAGTCAGGAAAGGTCTCAGGCAAGGTGACGCGCTATCATGCCATCTCTTTAACATAGTACTTGAGAGAATTGTACGAAACTCACAAGCCAAAACCGGAGGTACAATCTTTTACAAGTCTGTACAACTACTCGCTTATGCCGATGACATTGACATAATCGGAAGAACTCAGAGGGGCGTCCGTGGGGCATTTGTGAGTATTGAGATCGAGGCAGCAAAGATGGGTTTAGCGGTCAATGAAAACAAAACAAAATATATGCTGTCTACAAAAAAGGACACCCAACATCGGCGTCTTGGACAGAACGCCACAATAGACAGATATAATTTTGAGGTAGTAAAGTGATCTCCCTTGTTTATCACTAGGGAGATCATACGAAGAATTACTCTCACCAATCGTTGTTTTTATGGGCTTGAATGACAATTGAGTAGCAAAGCCTTATTTCGAACTACTAAGGTAACTCTTTATAAGACACTAATCATCCCAGTCCTGCTGTATGGCGCAGAGGCATGCGCTTTGACAAAACCGGATGAGGATGCCCTTGGTTATTTCGAGAGAAAAGTTCTTCGAGCGATCTTTGATCCCGTCTGCATAGACGGTGAGTGGAAGAGAAGGTACAATGCCTATCGGCCTATATAAGGACATCGACTTACCCAGAAGAGTTCACATACAGCGACTAAAATGGCTGGGTCATTTAGAGCGGATGGAGCTCAACGTTCCCGCCAAGAAAATCTTCGAATCCACCCCGGATGGACGGCCTCGTGGTAGGTTGTGCAAACAAGTGGAATGGGACCTCAACCAACTTGGCGTGCGCAACGGAGGCAGCTGGCTCGTAACCGTGCTGGCTGGAGAGGTTTGTTGGTTGAGGCCCAGGTCCACCCCGGACTGTAGCGCCAACCAAGCAAGCAGGCAAGCAGATTGATAGTGGCGAATGATTTCCTATCAGCCAGTACATGTTTCTGTGCTGTGCTTTCCGACCACGCTACTAAAGACGTCCTCTCTTCCTAGCTTTGCGTTAAAATCACCTAGGATAATTTTAACATCGTGGCTAGGGCATTGCTCATACGTCTTGTCCAAGAGCTGGTAGAAGTCATCCTTGGTCGCGTCGTCCATCTTCTCGTGAGGGGCGTGAGCGCATTATTTTATTTCCAATTTGGTTTTTTTCTTTTTTACGTGTTCTTTCCAGCTTAGCGTCCAGGGTCGTTCCAAGATATTTTCTGTGTTCACGTACGGCACTACTTTTTGGGTGATAGTTACCAGGATATGATTTATCCTTCTCTTGTTGAAGTTTATGTGCATTGATTTGCTTTCATTAAGGTTCATTCGCCATTTTACTTTCCAATTAGAAATTGTGTTCACAGCTGATTGAAGTTTCTGCTTTGATTCTATATTGTTTTTTCCTACCGGTAGGATTGCAGTGTCATCAGCAAATGTGGCAAAAGTGCTATTTTCTACCTCTGCGAGGTCCACAGTGTATAGAATGTACAGAATGGGGCCCAATACGCTACCCTGCGGAACTCCTGGTTTAATTTCCGTTATTTCTGAGTACTAATCTTCCTGTTTTATTATGACAAATCTTCCGCTTCGATATGATTCTAAGACTGCAGCATATTGTTTTGGTAGGATGCATCTTAGTTTATGATTTAGTCCTTCATGCCAAACTTTGTTAAAGGCCCGAGCTACGTCGAGACATACTGCAGAGCAGACCTTTTTCTCTTCCAAAGCCTTTTCTATGATATTAATCATTCTCAGTACATCCATTGTGCTGACATCGAAGAGGGTTTTAGCAGTTACATGTGGAACCCGTCCTCGAGCTCAGCACAAAAAAACCGTAGGGTTTCCAGTATCTAGTTATATAAGATGTGTATCATGAATCCCTTCACATCTTACCCATTGTTCGCCGGCATAAAACTCTTTTCGAATAGATTTAGCCCCAGGCCGCAATTTTTTTAAGTAAAAAAAATTGTTTAATTGGAAAAGCGGGATTTCACAAAACGGAACTATTTTTTTTTTTCTCGAGATAGGAAACGCTCAACTGGAGCACTCAGACGCAACTGGTCCATTATACTACCAGAGAGCAAACCCTGATTTACCCATTTTATTGGAAAACGGAACTTTAAGAAACGCGATTTTAAATACGGGATTATTAAATACCGAACCCAATCCACCATTGTTTAGAAGTCAATATTTTCTTACAAATTGCTTATGAACGGCATTTTAAGAAAGATGAAATAACTCCTAACATTAAAAGATGTAATAAATCCTAATGTTGATGAAAAATCTCCCAGCATTTCGAAAGTTCTTTCGTCTGGATTAACTCCTAAGGCTGTATGGAAATTTTTGGGGCTTATTTAATTTTTTTTTTTCAGTTAATTCCTTAGGACCTAATTCATAGAGCCTTGATACACTGTGGTGATGTTGGTTTTTCGTATTCTCACGCTGGAAGTCTTAAGCTAATGTCCTCGCGGGTTGCATGTTCTCAGTTAGTCACTGATACTCAATCAACGATGGTCGAAGTTGGTTAGTAATATGGTAGTAATCATTCGTAGTGGGGACTTAGTCAGGATTAGTCTGTCGTTTTTTGTGTCTGATGAGTCATTCATAGACGATTGTCTTTGTTGTGACTGAGAGCTATTCGCGGTCTTTATTCTGCCGCCATTTATCATAAAAATCTCTTGTAATTGCTAGTAGATGAATATTCGTTTTGATTATTTGGTAGTTTAGCCTATGGAGTTCAATCAATCACACGACGGAAACTGCTGGAGTCGTCAACGATGATAGACCTTACACACTTCAGCCATATAGAAATTAGCGACATTTTGGAAATTACCGGGCAAACAAAGATCTTTCAGCAGCACTTATACAAACAAAATCTCTTCCCAGCAGCACTTGAAACCAGAAGGCCGTAGCGGGCTGAATATGGGCGTAATTAGAGTGAAAGCCCACTACTACTAAGCGCAAGGTAATCCTTGTTAGCTATTGATATTTTACCTCCAACTAAGGTAATGCCTAGACATAAGACTGTGATTGAGACCACTATTAGTCTTCGCTCTGTTCTTCTCACTGATCAGAGAATAGTTGTGATTGCTCTGTTGCATAACTGTTCGGCTGCTTACTGTGATATATCGTTAATTATTGTTTTTCAGTAATGTCGACCAGATATGCATATATTCAAACCGTAGTTTACATGGAACGCAATCGTATCCTTTATTGTTGCCTAAATCTTACATGTACACCTACATATATATGCATATATTCCCAAAGTGCGCGAACTTGTGCATCGTAAACTCTGTTTATCGTGCTGAGTAGGACATACTTGTGATTGGTCGACAGTAATTTTTTTTAAGGAACGCAAATCCCGAAGAATCAGTCAAGAACTTTTCTTTGGTGCAGTGGTTGGGAAACTTCGATGTTATATATTTGTTTTCCTTTTTATACTCGGGTGGCTGATGATTTTTGCTCCCCGGTGGAATTTGAACTTGCACACATCGGTTATCGAACAATCACACTATCCAGTACAGACATGCATACCGAATCACAGTACATATCTAGTTCTGTTTGTAGGCACTGTTAATTGAAAATCACTCTTTAGTTCAGTTAAATATATTCGACCTTCATCCATTTCGACAGAGTCCTCTTAACAAGTGTTACTAGAACGTCCTTTGAAGTACACCCTTCCAATAAATTTCACCAATGGCCTTCACCTCGAAGTCCTTTATTGAACAAATCAATCGCTCTTTTTTGAAAAGAATCGAAGAAAACTTCCGACGAGAGCCATCTGTCAATTTGACTAAAGAAAAAATTTCACATTTCGCCATATTTCCAATTTGTCTATACTACAACCCCCTGGACGCGCATCTACCAACCATCACCCCCATCTCGTAGATATATGGACGAGATAGAATCAAACTGTGGACATATCTATTGCTCATCTTACAAAATCCTCACCACATTGCAAGGATTTATTTATCCTTTCTTGTGAACTGCTGTCTACTTGCAAACATCAAAATTTATTGATGTGACCACATTCATCATGACTACGCTTGGTGAATGCGCGCCAAGAAAGCCAAAGGCGGCATTGAGAAATCCTTTCATCAAAAATCCGACAAAGAAGATGTGAATCCAAATAGATTACCTATCTTGCAAGTCAGCAGCAGGAGCAAACATCTTTGTCTCCACGATGCATCCGGCTACATCATCTCGGCCACTAAGAGCGGGTGAAGGGAAAGTAAAAAAAAAAAAAACATTTTTGAGTGATATCCAAGAAGACGTCCATTGCATGAGAGTTTCCAATATTAGCCGAGGCAACATATCAATATTCCCGCCCGCCAGCCCTGTTCGACATTAGACAGATTGAAGCCGGATAGACGAAGGGATGATGTGTTTTTGCCGAGGTCATAGGTGGCGGATGGTAGTGTGGAGTAAAATATCCTTGCAAAAGATATTCTTGCACACATATTCCAGCCATCCATCCATCCATCTATCCACCACCATCGGCAGTCCCCCAATCATTGAGGAGATATTTTATATACGTATGACGTCCACGAGGCATAAGAACCTTATGCTGCTGTTGGTAGCTGGTCCTTGCCTTGCTGCAACACCGTGAATGAAGGATTTCATGTCTTTCTCCAGCGTCTGGTGTTGCGCGCTGCTGGTGTCGATGCCGATGCTACCTCCTTCCACTTTTAGTCCATCCTGAGGGTTCGTGTGTATATGTGCGCCCATTTTGCACCTTATTTATGGAATGTATTTATCATTTTTGAAATATTGATAGGATATAAATCGAGAAATGTGTGTGTTTGAGTACTGGTGTGTCTGACTGGCATTGCCAGTTCTCGGCCATCGTCGCCATTCTAAGCTATCATCCGTCCAGCAAGTGTGTTCGAAACCAGCCGGAAGCAATGCATGAGGCTAAGATGGATTGCAAAAGATGGTCGCTTCAGTAAAAGAAGAAGAAACAGCAACACAGTGCAAAAGATGAAAGGGGTTAGCTGGCGGATGACGAATTGAAAAATATGACAGGGGGTAGAGGCAGAGGGATGGTGTCACAAAAAAAAAAAATCTGCTTGCACATATTCTATACAGTTTCCGGCCGGCAGGGCGATTAGTATTTTTTTTTTTGCCAATTTATTTGGATTGAGCTGTGTATGGAGTGGAGACATATTTCGGGAAATATATCAAATTCTGATGCAGGCGGTGAAAGTGGGGGTGGGTGTATCGTCTTTCTAGGTGAATCGTATATGGACATGTGCATGGAGGTGATTTATCACGCTAAATCGAGCATTGAAGCCGAATTTTTCAAAAGGGTTAGTCATACTTCGGCTAGTGGCGATAATCGATTTAGTGGCGTTGAGAAAGAGACCCAGGACTTAGAGCTTCGATCGGTCAATAATCCTTAATAGTGGTGCAAGATTCGCACATTGTTCGACGAATAACTAAATTGGATCACCCTTGCATATTTCATACTTAAGTACATACTCGTACATACCTTCCAAATAATCGGCTTCTATTCATGTCCCCTTTGGGATAAAAAATTCCAGCAACCGAGAATTGCTAAGCCTTATATGTTTTTTTGTTTTCATACTCGATGAATGTACTATGTGGTGCGATTTCTTATAAGAACTGTATTACTATCTTTTTGAGTTGAGATCTTATATTCTCAGTACTTTTTAAAGTAAGAAAAAAAAAAAAAACCCTGTCGTAACTATAGAAGTAGTTGTTGCAGGGTGGTGAGTAACTAATAATCTTGGTCTACATCAGGTGTTTAATGCATGCTTCTGGGTGATCCTGTGTACCAGTTAGATGTAACGCAAAGCCTAACTGCGGTTCGGTCTGGTACAGCTTATGGTTAGGTTAGGTTAGGTATGTGGGCTGGCGGGGAGGGACGCTCTGTGCCACACTCAGGTCGGCGTTGACCCATTGTGATACCCATGGGGAAAAAAGTAATCCCTTATACATATACATATATATTTGGCGCAACAGCTCTTTAAAGTGCCAGGGCCCAGCTTCTCGCAACCACTCATGTTGTGTGCGTTATATTTTTCACACGAATGGAAGGGACCTACAGTTTAATGCCGACTCCGAACGGCGATTTGAGAAGCTTTTTTCGTGACAACAATACTCTCGGATGTTTGTCAGACGCTCGCGAGAGGTGGGACCGTGAAAAAACTTTGGGTAATCCCTTACCCAATGAAACTAAATTTTTTTTTAACTCAGTCATTTACTTCATTTCTGCATACAAACTACCCTGATGATGTGATGAAGTTCAGCATCTTTCCTGTCGAAACGCAGGAGAGCTCCTCGAGATCCTGGAAGAAATATTTACCAAGGAACTTTTTCCTGGAGTGTTGAAGACTCGGACAGTAGCACAGGAAGTGGGTAGTGTCATCAAAAACTTCCTCGTCACCACAGCCTCTACAGAGTTCCTCCTGCGTCAGGCGTAGTTTCTTCATGTGGTACCGCAGTGTTGTGCTGGCACAAGT
Organism: Brachypalpus laphriformis; assembly: GCA_945910035.1. NCBI lineage: Eukaryota > Metazoa > Arthropoda > Insecta > Diptera > Syrphidae > Brachypalpus > Brachypalpus laphriformis. The sequence goes on along the minus strand of OX246753.1, from coordinate 192,666,613 downwards.
TTCCATGGAGTTCCATCTTGTGTACGCCTCTTTAATGGCTTTATTCCCTGCAACGAGCATGAGTGTGCTAGGCGGGATACACACAGGGGGGTCGACTTGTTCTAGTAGTGCTTCTGAGCCGATTCTCGCCAGCTCGTCGGCTTTCTCATTGCCTGGGATACCCTCGTGTCCAGGGACCCAATAGAGCGATACTGTGTGCTGTGTGTGATAGAGCGTGCTGTGTTCAAAGAACCCTGAGCTATTCTCGACAACACTTCACAAGCTTGGATTTAATTTCTATGGCAGTAATCGCTTTTATAGCTGCCTGCCTGTCGATAAAGATTGTGATGCCTTCTGGCCGTATTGCCCTTACCGCAGACTCACGAGCGGCTGTTGCCACTGCTAAGACCTCTGCTTGGAGGACCCTGCTGTGGTCTGGAAGTCGCATGGAGTTCGATATACCTAGGGGGTCGGAGAAGATGCCTAATCCTACACCAGTGCTCATTTTTAAATCATCTGTGTAGATGGCTATAGATTCGGCATTAGGTATATGACCGCTTTTCCATTCTTCCCTGCTAGGGTAGGCGGTAGAGAAAGGCCTTATAAAGTCTTAATATGGCGTCATGTAGTCCGTTACGGGCACGAGGCCAAAGTAATCAAGTAGGATCATCGAGTGACCTGTTCTATTTGGTTTTCAGTTTGCTGTACACAAGAATTTACCTGTCGCTAGCACCACAACGTCATTCTCGTAAGCTGTAGCCCTCACGCCACTGTACCTTAGTTTTTGTTGTACCTCATTAAGAACAATGACCCAAAGCAGTGGGGAGATTACCCCGCCTTGAGGGGTACCCCTAGAGGCGTATGTCTCGAGCTTTGAACCCTTAAGTTCGGCGGTTATGTGTCTTTCCTCGAGCGTGCTAACAATTCAGTTAATTAGACTAATGTCGATGTCTAGGTTTCTTAGAGTTCTTTTAACCGCTTCGGTATTTACATTATTGAAGACTCATTTGATGTCCAAAAATGCAGCTAGTGTGAACTTTTTATCTTCAAGTAATTTTTCTATAGAGCCGACAACATGATGTAGGGCAGTTTGCACACATTTACCCTTTGTGTATGCGTGTTGGGCTGGGTATAAGTTCCCCGGGCGTATTCTACTACGTATGTAAATGTTGAACAATCTTTCAAGTGTTTTCAGGATGAAAGAGGTAAGGCTTATCGGCCTGAAGTCCTTCACGGTGGTGTGACTAGCCTTGCCCGCCTAGAGTATAAAAACCACCTTTACCTCCCTCCATGTTCTTGGTATGTGACATTGTTTAAGACTACTGGCAAATAGCTCTTTGAGTACTGGGATAATAATTGGTGCAGTTTCTTGCAGCATGATCGGTATAATTCCATCAAGTCCTGGGGATTTAAAGTTGGAGAACGATCTCATTGCCCCCTCTATTCTACCCTCTGTTACCAAATCCGCAGGGGGATCCGATTCGCTGTGATCGCTTTTATTAGTAATGCTGCATGGTACGGTAGTACACCCCGGTAAGTGCGTTTTAATGAGCAATTCTAGGGAATCCGAACAAGACTCGGTCCAGTTTCCTTCGGGGTCCTTTAGGGATCCAAGAGTTTTGGATTTTCTGGAGAAGATTTTCCTCAATCTAGACTTTTCTGTTGTACCCTTTATCTCGTCACAAAAGCCTTGCCACAACTGTTTTTTGGCTTTTTGCGTTACGCTCTTGAAGTTCCTCTGACTGGCTTTGTATAGTTCCCAGTCCGAGTCAGCTCTCGCTGATTTCGGCAGATTCAAGAGTTTCCTTGTTTCTATGCTTATGCTGGCTAGTTCTTTGGTCCACCATGGGGGTGAGACTTTTGTCTTAGGTTTAGATACGGGGCATGCCTTCTCGAAAGTCTCTTTGAAAACAGCAGTGATTTTCTCGGCTTTTCGGTTGATGTTCATGGGCCTATGTAAATAGCAGTCTTGTAGCAGATTCTTGTTCGTCCGCACCTCGTAACTAAAGGTAGTCCAGTCGGCCTTCCTAGGGTTTCTATGGGGTTCGGGAGAGTAACATCTATCATTAATATTAAATTCAATTAATCTGTGATCGGAATGGGATTTTGTTCTCAAAGTATTCCAATTGTCTATAGAGAGGGTATTCGGATTACTTGCTAGTGTAATGTCAATTACCTCCTGCCTGTTTCTAACTAAAAAGTGGGTTCAGAACCCCTATTAGCTACTAGAAGATTGTGTTCGATAATAAATTCGAAAACCAACTCACCGCGTGTGTTTGTATCGGCGCTGCCCCATTGCACGCGGTGTGCATTCGCATCGCATCCTAGTAGGAGGTTCCATCTCTCGAGTTCCGCTTTCCTGGTTAAGGCGCGGGTACGTTCGGATGGGGGTCCATCATTTCCATCGTAAGGCATGTATATGGCTAAGATAATCAGTGGAGGAGCCCCCTCCGGTCAAGCCTTACTGCCGTCTGGTCTGAGTTGCTGTATGTATATAGAAGAAATAACTTAATATGTTTCCTAGCTACGATACAAGTTCTGTTCTTACAATTTGCATTTAGCGGTTCGCTGCTGTATAGTACTACATCTTTGTGATTTAGCCCACTAATTCTGCCACGGAAAATCCATGGCTCTTGTATGAGAGCTGTATCTACATTCCTTTCGCCTAGAAGATAGATACGATTGGCGCTAGCAGATATTTTGTGGTGCAGGTTTATTTGAACAAATTTCATGTTTTGCTTAAATTTTCACCCCCTTTCCTTCCTCTCTGTCATATCCGTAAAGGGTCGGACTTTACACCGGGTGATACCAGTGCTAAGCTTATTGTTATACCTCCTTAGCACAGGCATTGATCTGTGATTGAGCAGGACCACGATCACCGTTCCCTTCTCTGTGTGCTCGCCCACCTCTAGCACCTTTCAGTCGTCACTGATGAGCACCAAGTTAAGGTGTGGCAGGTTTCTTCCAATTCGCTCCTTGGGAATATGAGCGCCAGGTATCAGGATACGACCTTTCGGCCTAGGGAATTCTAGTATGTCCTTCTTTTCGACGAGTCGAATGTCGGCGTTTGCCCATGGATCCTGCGGGTTAGCTACGAAAGTCTGGAGCCACTTGAGCGTGAACTCGTTGTCGTATGAAAGGACCTTGAAACCTTTATATGTGGTCCGTTACTCAAACAAGAGGGATTGTCCCCCCTTCTTGACAATAGTAGCATTGATACCTTCGAGTATGCGCAACTCGATGAGGCTCCACTAATCTCTGCTAAATCTTTTTTGTGGGCTGTTATAATCTGCTATCGCCATCTGTAGATCAGCACTAGCAGATGTGGTCAGCTTGGCCTTCTTGCTGGTACTGTTCGTAGGGGGCGAGATCTTATCGTCGTGTCTCCCCCTTTTGGAACAGCTCACAATCGGCTCGGGTACAATCCTAACAACAGACTCCGGCTCGGCTGACAAGGGCCCCAGTCTGTCCGCGATTGGGGAGGTTGGCAAGAGGCGTACCTTCCTTCTCGCGAGCAGGCCTCGGGCCGTCCTCCTAGTCTGCCCTGCGCTGCGTCTATTGTCTGCGTATGCCCTAAAACTTCTGACGATGAGGTCGGGTTGTATCCCTTTACTCCGGACAGTCGAGAGCGGCTTAGGTCTGTTCGCAGCTAAGGAGAGTGGCAAACAGCATTCCCCCCTTAAAGCAATCTGACCCTTGTCCATTCGTAGTGCTGTGTCGTCCTTTCTGTAGGTTGCCTTTTTGGAACAACCTGCAGCCGGCCCCACCGTAGATGGGTTAGAGTCGGTTGCTGACCGAACACGAGCCACAGTCGAGAGATGGGGAGCTAAGGGCTTCCCGCTGTCACAGTAGGTGATCTTCTTACCTTTCGGCCCTGCTGATCGGTGCACCTAGTCGACCCTGCGAACTTAAGCGTGTTATGGCCCGGCCCGGAAGGACTTCGGATCACGCTTTTTAAGCCGCCGAATTAGCCTTATGGTATTACGCTTCCGGTTTCTTAGCATCGCTGTCCTGTTATGTGTCTTTAGTTCCCTAGTATTATCGGTCGTGGATGATGGTCGGGCTAGTCCTAGGCCAAGTCCCCCGGCGCTGACTACTGTCGCAAAACTACAGGTAGTTGAATTTCCATTGTCAGCAGAGCTGCATTCACCATCCGGTATGGGTGCTGGCGGATTTTCCTCACGAGACTGGCTACTGCTTGCCCCGTTCGGATTATTCGCGTTCGCCTCACCAACATCTTCATTAATATCCTCTCATGATTTCTGTCGCTCTGCTGCAATGGGAGTCTGCTCGGAAATTGCCAATGCGATCGCCTCAGGTCTAGATTGGCTTCGGCTTATCGTAGACTTTGGCGGTCTTATCGGTTTTCCCACGCTCGGGATAGCCGAGTCTTTTCCTATCCGGCTCTGAGAGCTCTTTCCACCTCTTTGTCCCTAGTCTCTTGACAGTCAACTTGCAGTTCTTTGCTCATCGGAAGCTACTTGACGCTTGCTAGTTGATGGAGCAAGCCTCATCTAAAAAGAGCCTTTCCAGGTTCAAATCGATCACTCCAACGCTTTCCTCATCCGAAGTTCGAAGCAGAGCTTTATAGAGCAAGGAGTGCTTGACCGGTTTACACTCTTCGCTTCTTGAGTTTTTGAATTAGTATTAGAATTTGACATATGGTCCCACGAGTAAGGGGGAAGAAGATGTCCATCTCTACTCACCCCCTGCATACAAGTAAGGGAATTTAATTGAAAATGGAGGTCCCCAAGGTATCCAGAGTTCACCGTTAGAAGACACCGTAACGTGGTGCCATTCATCAAGTTTTTTCAAGTTTTCCTCTTTAGATCCGCCATATTTCGTTAACAACAGCGGCACCTCATGTTAGATGTGGCTCTTCCCCACGTATGGACGCTCCTAGGGGAGAAGCCGTTTATTCCTTACCCTCTGGCCCCTTTGCCTGGAGACCTTCCCGCCCTGGTACAGCTTATACCGCTGGATACATTTTTGAAGAATAGGGACATTATGAGAGCTCCGAAGAATGTTCCAAAGATATCGCAAAAGAAAGGCAGGCCTAATAATTTCCGGATCACAGAAATACAACGCCACCGCATTTGGTTTGCCTCAGTAACGAAGTGATCCGAAATCGGAAGGCCTGAAGATATTTTTTCAGGTCAAACAGACGAACCCCACAGGTGGATCAGTAGCAAGTAAGAGGGTTATAATCCCTTGAGTTCAGGTCATAACCTTGCTGAAATTGGAAGAAAAAGAAGGGACATTATGGGAATAACTAACGTCGACAAGGACGCTTTGACTGAGGTTGTATAGAAGAACGATATTTTCCATGTGACCAACTCTCTTATTATTGGTAGGGTCTTAACAGCGTTTCACAGCACTTACATAATGACACACTTACTGAATGTGAGAGTTATTTTGACACACAAGAATGAATTGTGCCTAAAGATATAGCTTTCATGTTTAAGGATCATTTTAGGATTCCTGAAACGTTTGTTGGCCCTAAGGTACCACTTGAAACGACTCAAACACTTCTGTTTTATCTGAGTTGAGCCCGGCTATCTGTGCAGGCATGAAAGAGAAGGGCATTCTCTTGCTAAAAGGTCGACCATGTTACAGGCCCAGAAAAAACTGCTAAAGCCATTCTTAGTCTCAGGGAAGAGAGAGTTTTTCTCTTCGTTTGACAGGTTCTTAGTAAGGCTGACTTATATTACCTTTTGTCTTGAAATTAATTGACATTCCGTTAAAGTTTATAATAATAATAGTGTCGATAGCGCACAACCCTATCGGTGGTCGCTTCGTAAGTTAATCGAATTCGTCGGCCTCGCTATACTTCATAACTTGTCTTACACTGGTCTATACGAGTACATCTATTTATGAACAATGGTTCTTCAGCTTAGGTGACACCAATTTTACTCGCTGTTTCCTTTATCGAATATTCCAACAGCTCCAACATCGATAAAACCTCACACTAACAGAAAATATTAAGAAGTAGAATCTGCAGTAGCTGATCGTACAGTTTTCGAAATACAGGGTGCACCACAAGGTATTTTACTAATTTATTGAATCTATCTTTTTAACGACCTTGTGTAATTTCCTGCACCTTTTATAAGCCTCACATAACCTAATAAGACAAAACTTTGTATAAAGTGATAATTTTATTATTTCTTTAATGTGAGGTACATGCTTGTCTTTCGACTACCCTATGCTTTCAAAATCGAATATCCGTTTGCAGTTAAGTTCACAGGCGCTTCTATAAGCAGACAGGATCCTGGAATGACTAGACTATATCCCGAAAGTAATTAGAAAAAACATATTGTACCGTATGAATCGATTTTGACGCAATCTGTGCTTGTACGTGCAATGCAATTCAAACTTCAGCATCTAGGGGACAATAAATGAAATGTATACTTATTTAATTCCTTTCACCTCTCGGGAGCATCAACAATGGTTGTGCACCATTTGGTTCAGAGTTCTGCAACGCGCTTAAGCTGCCTCAAGCTCATTGATAAAGAGCTTGAGTCTTCCACAACTGTTCTGCACCACATTTGCCTAAAGTCTAAATTTGACGTCACGCTATTCTGCCTGCGTGGGTGAGCAGATTTCACTGCATGATGTACTTTGCAATGCAGTTGTCGTCGCGCCGTAGTGTGTGGCCAATGCACTGCCACTTTCTCTTCCGTATAGACTTGTTCATAACAGATATAATTGGGCCAAAAGATCCTCAAGATGATTCTTACGAAGGCTTGCAGCTTGCGTGTGATAGTGGTCTTCACCTTCCAAGTACTGCACCCTTAAAGCAGTTCTGGTGCCAGACTTTAGATGGTCATCTGAGCTTTTGCCTTCCCTATTCGGTGACACCATGGATAGCCGAGATCACACTTCCTAGATACAGAAAGTGGTATAATGTCTCGGCTGTTTCTTCTGTGCAAAGCCAAGTAGATAGCATCTCGGTTTAAGCTGTCGATAAACAGCAGATGTAGCAGAGACCTGTATTCGACGCATTGCTATGATGATCCGTAAGGTGTTTTTGTGGTCGATGCAGGCGGATCCAGTACGAAACCATGTCTGCTCGACATCGAGAGTTGAATCTATATGTTCTTTGATTCCTTCTAACACAATCTTAGCTATTCCATCAAATTACCCTTTTTCGAAAGCTTGATAAAGATCCCTCTTTTCCACTGCTGCGGGAATTGCTCATTTTCACATACTCTCAGTGAAAAGAATAAGCTATCAAATTTACAAAGTTTTTCATAATTTTGGCTACATGCGTATTTGTATTTTCTCCGAAATATTGAATTATTTGATAATAAACACAAGATTCGTGTATTTCCAACTTAGCTAACGTGTTTAGCTTTCAAATTATGAAATAATGCTCAGAAGCAAAGCGGATATAGTCCAAGTAGGTATATCGTATTTATTGTCTTTAAAGATATCGAATGAGAGCCCAAGATATTCTCAGAGAAACATTTGAAAACACGACATCTGAAACGGAAGCTTAAATGGTTAATTTGTTAGTCATCTATTTTGCACAAAAACGCCATTGATTTGCAATCCAACCATGCCATGAGGGTCGTTCAACATTTTAATGGGTGTAACCTCAGCCACTACCATCGCTCCATATCGTCGCCATTAACCCAATTCCACTAATCATCGTCTCATCAACCGTTCTCAATCCTTTAAATCATCATCACAATCATTAACACAACTGCCACTGCATATGATGACTATTAATCATTTGGCATAACACAAGGAAATGTCCACTCGCTCGTCTTTGGCAATCATTCAAACTGACAACCGTACTGGACTACATTTCATCTACCGAACAAACACACAGCGCACACACGAACACGCACGCAGTAAAACACACAGCATTGCAAAACGAATTCAAACCAATTGTCACGTCCATTCCCAACATCAATGTTTGATGTGTTTTACTGAAAAATGATGGATTGTTGCCCATCACCATCACCAGCCACCCACATTTCTCTATGTGTGCGCCCACCTCAAGGATTCATAATCGAGAAATGTCCTCGTCATAATCATTATCCTCATCATCATCATCCTCCGTGTGACACTCGGTTCATTGTTCATCAGTGTGTGTGTGGCTGTAGAGAGTTTATGTGGTTTGGTTACCCTGTATTGTCCTGTGATGTGTGTCCTGGCGTGTAATATGCACTTATCGATCGGGCATTCTAAATGTCCGTTCCAACAATGATCTCCTGTCAATCATACGGAGGGCACGTTGATGATGATGATTATGATGGTCATTGTTGGACACAAAAGGATTCGTATCTCGGCGTGTGTGTGCCTATGTTTGTGTCGCATTGAGTCCTTTTCTGCTGATGTCATGACGGAGGAAATTATAATTATTCAAAAATATTATAAATGTTTATGAGGTCGTGTCTGCGTGCGTTCGTGCGTGTGCGTTTAGTGCGGTCGGTCGGTGTGCCTAGCATACGGGCGCGCTTAGTGCTTTGCCAGTGGGAATGAACATGACAAACGTTGTTGTCCATCAAAATGCGGGACAGGTGAATAACAGCAGCAACAACGGCTTCTACGACTGGCGACCATCACATAGTCATGACATGATGATAACGATGACATATATCGGATGCTAGCCATTAGACGCTTGGATGGATTTGTAATTTACGCTTGAATCGGGATGATGATGGATTCTCCGCCAACGGTGATAGCTGGTGGTGGGACAATACGTGGTGGGTGAGGACTTATGCGCGTGAGAAGAGACGAATTTAGTTGCCGTAGCTTTGAATTTCATAAAGTTATTCTGAATGCCGAGAACTGAAAAAAATCGTTTAATAGGTGTTTGTTTACACCGTGCAAATTATTATTATTTTGTTTGTACTGCAGTCACTTCCAAAATAATGATTTGGTGAAAAATTGCATTGACTATGTCTGAAGGCCGATTTTCTGCATAATCTGTTTACACTCCATGCATGCATAGCTTTAAACTTACCAGCCAGAAGGTGGTGGTAAGTAGACAGACAAGTAGGTGGGGATACAGCTGAGTGAGAAAAATAGGGGTTTGAAAGTATATTTCCGAAACTTTTAAAAATCATTTTGATGGCAATCAGGTAATAGTTTCCAGGTACGGTTGGCGATGATCCTGTCTTGAATTGATTCCTAGTTTTTAGTGGTAAATGATTCAGTCAATTTCCTTTCTATTCTTTCCCTTCTACTTGTTTGCGTTTCTTCAACTGTTACCAACTTGTGATTTATTCACAAGTTTCTAAGGCCTTCATTATTAATGTTCGGAGTAGCTATAAACTTCAAAATACATTTGCTTTGTTATGGCACAAAAATGAGCCTATGTCGCTTCACTGTCAGACAGAACGAACCAATACTTCCGTCCAGCTGACCAAATAAATTCAAGGAAGTAATAAGAAGAACTAAATCCAACAAGACTGCTGGAGTGAATGGCTTTCCGGCTGAGCTACACAGGAGGAGATGACTTAGTATGGAGCATATACCAACACCATTGCGTTTGCAATCATTGAAGCAGAAGCGGCCATAATGACCACCGACGAAGTGGACAGAACGTCATAGTGGGCAACTAACCCTTCGAGGTAGGAAATGACTTTATCTACCTTGGCTCTGCTAATAAATCTGACAATGATACCAGCGCAGAAAGCAAGCCTTATTTTGGGCTAATAAGGCAATTCAACAGTAAAGCACTATCTCGAATAACTAAGGAGACTCTGTATAAGACCTTGATTATCCCAGTACTGGTTTACGGCGCTGAAACATGGACTTTATTGAAAGCGGATGAAGATATTCTTGGTCGCTTCGAGAGAAAAATTGTTCGTAAGATATTTGGTCCCGTTTGCGTTGATGCGTTTTGCAGGAAAAGATTCAATAACGAACTATACGAGCTGTACAGCGACATCGACCGAGGCAAAAAACTCCGTATTGGACATTTGAAATGGCTAGGACACGTAGAGCGCATGAACACCAACGCTCCGGCTAGCAGAGTCTTCGAATCTAACCCGGAGAGACAACGCAGTAGAAGAACTCCTCGCCGTAGGTGGCGCGCACAAGTTCAAGGGGACCTCGACCAACTTGGAGTGCGGAACATTTGGCAATTAGCTGAATGGAGAGGCTTGATGGTTGAGGCCCAGGTTCAGCCCGAATTGTAGAGCCACCTAAATACACCAACACATCTGCAAAATGTGGTTGGATAAAGTGTGCCCGAAGAATGGAACCTTAGGATCGTGTGCGCCATCCATAAGAAAGGAGATACTTTGAACTGCACCAACTACAGAGGAATCAGTCTCAGCAGCTATAATATCGAAGAAGTAAAAGACCTTGACTACCAGTGCCCCGCAGTTATCCTGTAAAATGACAGCAGTGCAAACTAAGAAGGCATCTAAGAAGTAAACTTCCACTTAAACGACCAAGAAGACTTTATATAAGACCCAAAACATCCCGGTTCTACTATATGGAACAGTAGGAATGACTTCTCAAAAGCAGATGACAATCTTTGTGTGGTATTCGGTTCAGTTTATATTGATGGAATGTGGAGGAGAAGATTCAACGGTGAACTTTGTGGGCTAAATAGCGACATCGACCTGGTCAGAAAGCTATGACTTCAGCGGTTAACATCAGCGCACTATCCCGTCGAGTTTTTGAGTCCACCCTGGAGGTACAAGGCAACAGAGGACGTCACCTTAGCTGACGCGCATTATTGGAATGTGACCTATACTAACTCGGTGTGAAAAACCGGATCCAGCTAGTTAGGGACCTTGGTGGTTGAGACTGTCGCCTACCCCGGGAGGTAAGCGTAGTCTAAAGTAACGTAATCAATGCTGCTCTAGGAATTTTCCATGGCTATTTTTTCATTTTTAATTTGGGACTGCTTGTTTTCGCTGATTATTTTTCTCTGCTAAGCGTACATTCCTAATTCGGATTGTTAACATTGCACTCTAGTTCTGGCACTAGTAATTTTGCCGTGCTTATATGTATATGTACATACGAGTATGTAGGTATGCCATCTCGGTACTTCTATTTTTTACTGATGACTAATTTCACATTTTTTTCTCAAACTGCCCGATACTTAATGTAAGATACAGTCTTTGTATCGTCCTTGGACTTAAAAGCAATTGAGTATCTAAATTCTCTCTCTCGGAAAATAAATCCATTTATTAGTAAATGGAGATGTCGTATACTTATACGAGTACAGTTGCCTTCGTGCTGTCTTCAAAGGTGCAAAATAGCTCTACTTTTTTAAGAAGATATACAAGGTGGTCCAATAGGGTGATACCCTATCGGAAGATGCTATAACTTCTGCAAATGCCGACAACTGTCAGTTTTGTTTTGATGTTTGTGAAGCAAACATATGTAGAATACACGTTGATAAGTCATGGAACGTTATACTCCTCAAGATCGCGGAATACCAGTGGCTCGTGATTTTCGGTCGTAATTCATCATAAGCGACGAGGCCCATTTCTATCTGAACGGATACGTAAACAAACAAAATTTGCGCTTGTGGGACACTGAGAGTCCACGTATCATTCACGAAAAGCCATCACATCCACTCAAAGTCACTGCATAGTGCGCCATTTACCCCGGAGGTGTCATCGGGCCTCATTTTTTCGAGAACGCCATGGGTAACACGGTTGCTGTGACTGGTGAGCGATATAGAACCATGATCAACGAGTTTTTACTGCTGCGAATTGATGAATTGGGACTGGAAGACATGTGGTTTCAACAAGGCGGTGCAACCGCACACACAGCTCGCACGAAAACGGACATTTTGAAGGGTGCTTTTCTGGGTCGCCTAACGTCTCGTTTTTTCGATTTGCACCTCCCACAGGATCTTGACCGCTCCAGACTTCTTTGTTTGGGCTTTTCTGAAGTCACGGGCCTACAAGGGAAAGCCACAGACTCTGGAAGCTCTCAAGCTCACCCGAAGTTCTCGCCAAAACGATTGAAAACGCGGTTAAGAGAGCTCAAATTGTTATCAACAATGGCGGAGCCGACTTGACCTATATCATCTTAAAAAAGCAATGGAAAAAACATATAGATCCAAGTAAACATCTAAAGAAAAAATTATGAAATTCTGTGGTTTGCTTTTAAAGATATAGCAAAACAACATCGGGTGAGTGTTTTTGGGCCACCCTGTACTCACGTTAAATCTGTACCAATTTCCATAACTAAATTCCTTAGGCCCCTAATTCACATGCAAACCGCTCCTATTGCAAATAGAATCAAATTGATCAACAACCTTGAACAATATAACGATTTATTGCTCTCCGCGATCGCCTGTCAACGCCACACATCCCCTTTACCAAAGTGAACTCACAGTTCGCTCATTCACATTCAAATTCCTTTCTATTTTCGTTTTATCGCTCACAAATCATAATCTAAATTAATTTTCCTCACACAGTATTCCCAATGACATCGTCAATCACAATTTTTCTTATTTATGAATTTGAATTCTCCAACATTGATTGCAAACGTCAACTTCCACATCCTCCATGCAAAATTCATTAGAGATACTCTCTAGAGCTCGATCTAGCTTCAATGCATTATAGTAGCGATCGAGGGAAGTGCAGTGCAACATTTTTGCGCCCGCCAATTTGCCGCCAAACTACAGTCGACGGCACTGCACCTCCACCCCATCGATATGACAGCATTGCCTCATGAGAAAAATGACTCAATCATTTAGCAAAAAAACAGCACAGAGTGCCTCTCTCGGCTCGACTCGGTGTCGTTGTCTATAAGTCGTCTGTCAGGTTGACATTTCGCCTTGCCAGTGTGTTGTAAATTTGTGTGCAACAGCATTCACCTGCGGGTAATTAATTTCATTCGAAAGATTATTGACGGCGAACGAAACCGCACTCTTTTGGTCTGGTCGTCACATAGTCATCGTAGTAGTCGGGAACAACATTGACGCCGCCATCACCGCCACCGCCACTACCTCTGTCGCCTTACAACGCTCGATTATGACATGTGGTTTTTATTTATTTGGTTGTTGTTAATAAAAAAAAAAAAAACACATTTAATTCTAGTCCCGAAACAACTTCCACTAACCCCTTGATCGTTGTCCCCACCCACATGGGACATGCTTGAGATGAATTGCTTTGGCGTTGTGGCAGCTTTATGACATTTCGTGAAAAATAATCATCGCCAACGACGACGACGACGTTCGATGGCAACAACGATGTCCAAGTTTTTATTAGCTTCCCCCGCTGGTAAAGTCGTTCAATCAATCACAGCAATGCAGCTATATTTGGGAAATGCAATGACTGGATTCGGAGAAGGGTAATATTGATTGACTTTTTCATCAATAATGATGACTCAGGCCTAGTACAGTGCATATGTGTAGAAAATCAAACACAGACAAATTTGTAAATATCACGTTGGGTCGCATAGATTAGATGATTATTATTATTAGTATGCTTATGACATCAGGGAAAAATACCGTGAATCAGAAGCAAAGACAAAATAACACAAAAAATCTCGCCAGTTATCTGGAAACCACCACGTCCGCATTGTGCAATACATTTTAAATGTATTTCTAACCCCTTCCGTGCGCTCAAATTATTAAAAAAGGGGTCTGGAAAACGTTTGAGGCTGTGAGCTAGGGTTCCCTGCAAGCAATTCAATGCAAGAGTAGAAGCAGGCATCTTGGGGAGTTATCTGAGCCTTAAAGGTCTGCAACTTTCGAGAGAAGATTATAAATAAAATAACACCATTTGTCCTTGAGTCTGTCCTTCAACTCTAGACGATATCCCCGTTTTGTTGTTTCAGTTACGGAACATTTTAGGGCCTATGCAGTAAGACGTTCGACAACTTATGCTACTCAGTTAAAGTCAGTACTAATCTTAGAAGAGAGCGTGATGGCGTGAGCACTGAGGCAGAAATGGATTTGGGGTAACCAGTGCAATACAAAGTGCACGTTATCAGCAACACAAGGACAGTCACAATCGACAGAATGTCGCAATAGGCAGTTAAAACTTTGAGGTAGGTAAGGACTTTACCTACTTTAGCTATTAATTGGAGTAATAACATCAGCATCAATCAAACGAAGAATCAATCTTGCCAATCGTTTTTTATTTAAGCTGAGAGGGCATTTGAGTTGCAAATCCCTCTCGAATAACTGAAGAAACAATACCCTTATAATCCCAGTTCTGCTATATGGCGCAGAAGTATGAACGTTATAAAAGCGGACGAGGATGCCTTGGTGACTTTGAGAGCAGTCAACCTCAATTCTAATACTAATGGTATCATTGATTAGGGTGTCAAAATCCAGGTGATTTCAACGCGTTAAAGTTAGTGCTATCTACTTCGAAGCGGCTTACTAAAGCTACCATACTAAAAATGAATAAAGTTAATTTTTTTTTTAAGGAAGTTGGAAAGCATCGAAAGTTGGAGTGTGGGACTTTAGCCCTAACACTCTGCTTCTAACCACATTCCCCGACAATGCTGCCACGGGCATAAAGTCTTCCGGAGGGGTTTTCAGTTGTGGATTGCATATTGTGGGAAAACATCCCAAGCAAAAAACACCTCCTTTTATTATAACTGAGAGGAACTTTCATCCAGTAATTTTGCTCTAATATATCATTAAGGTTTTGGAACGGTGAAGCTCATTAGCAGGCCCCGAAATTAATTTTTGTATGTACTTTCAATTTTATTTCTAGGTTATAGATAAGCATGTGTATGTACATATATACAATATGGTTATATTTTATATTTATATCTAGTTTTCCGGTAAGAAATTAAGTCGTATGGCTTTCATTTTTTAAGCCGCTAATGGTATTATTGTTTTCTTCCACCATACAATCCCCTTCGGGTAGGGGTCAGAATATACCCGAGTTAGACATGCCTGTCGTAAGAGGCGACTAAAATCCACCCTCCGTATACCGAGTATGGTGTATACAAAAATATTCAATGAACAAAACAAAAGTTTTTAATACCCCAGGTGGCAGTCCAGGTACACTGGAAAATCCACCCTCTTCGGAGGTCGGCTCTACGGATTCTGGGGAGAGCCATTTATTGCACCTAACAAATCCCTTCTTAAAAAGTACAAGGGTATCTCGATCTCCACCAACAAGATCTAACGTCTCCGGAAAAAGAAGTCCGCCGGAAGCGCAAGCGCGTGAAAAACGGGACTCAGCGAAATCAAAAAGCATTGAGGAGGAAAACGACGTACTCCGTAACCAAGCTTACCGAAATGGAGCTACTCTATCGTGAGCTTAAGAAAGAAGTAGATTTACTCAAAAGATTTGCAAAAAGAAAATCCAGTTAGCCCACATCGCTCACCTAGTCGCGTATACCAGACGGACGAAGAAGAGCTAACACGTGAAACGAATTGGATTGAAAAGAAACGACCTAGCAAAAAACGCAAAGCTGGTTACTCACCGGAAGTCGAGCCACAAAAGGATGAAAGCGCAAGGAGTTGCAGGAAAAGCAATAACAAAAAAAAATTACGTCCTCCGCCACCGATAAACGTCGTTGGAATAACGGACTATAATAAGTTGCATTGCCTCCTTAAAGGAACTGTGACATCGAAGTTTAAGGTGACATCTCTGCGAAACAATACGTGGAAAATGAATGTCGATGATGCCGACGGTTACCGATCAGTATCCCGAAAATTGAATGCCGAAAAGATTCAGTGGTATACTTATGAAAATAAGTTAGAAAGACCACTGCGTATTGTAGCAAGGGGACTCCACCCCTCGTGGACCAAAGAAGATGTCATAAACGACCTTCAAGACAAAGGCTTTAAAATTCTTGATGTCGTCAATATTATCAAGAAGGAGAAGCAACAGTCGGAGGCAGATCAGGAAAAATTGGTAATGCGTGGACTTCCACTATTCATGCTAAGTTTCGATAAAGACGAAAATAAAGATGTTATTTATGGTATTAAGACTATTTTAAACATCGTGGTCAAAATCGAACCTATACGTAAGAGCTCCAGATCGATCCGGCAGTGTAAGCGCTGTCAAGGTTTCAATCACACGCAGACTTACTGCCAGAAAGAGCCGCGATGCGTCAAATGCCCAGGTGAACATCTCTCAGATGAGTGCTACCTAAATAAGCAAACCCCAGCCACTTGCATAAACTGTAAAGGAAAACACCCTGCGAACTATCGAGGTTGCGAAGTGGCGAAAGAGCTCCAAAAAGGCGCGATACGTTAAAAAAATCTATGGGCACGAATTCAAAACCAATTAAGAATAGACCCAAAATAGCTACGAAAAAAGCAGCGAAAGATAAAAAATCCGTCAATATTCTCTTAAGATCGGGTAATGAAGAAAAACCCAAACGTAGTAGAGAAAAGGTGACAGGAGCTAAGTCCTCGAATATTGGCGTGCAGTCTTATGTTCAAGCGGCGATGACAGCTAATGGCAAGATAGAGCTAGCTCACAAGATCATGTATCCCATGTTTTTTCCCTAATTCTTGCGAAACTTAAAGAGCAATCCAAAACAAACAAACTTATTTTCGAGAGACTTGTTGCACTAGAAAACAACATTCATAACATGTGCACTTCAACCAGAATATGAAAGAAATGCTTAAAATTCTTACTTGAATCGCCAACGGGCTTATACGAAAACTCGACGAGTTAGAAATCTTTATACGAGAAAAAGACATTGATATATGGTTGGTCTGTGAAATTCATCTGACAAAGCAATCGAATGTTAAGACAAGGAGATATAGCGTGTATCACGCCTTCCACCCATCGGAAAGAGCAAGAGGCGGATCATGCTTGTTTATAAAAGAATGTATCGAACACTCAGCGGAAATAAAGATTGAATTAGAAGCAATGCAAGTAAGCACGGTACGCGTTAGAAATAGACATTTTGTTTTCAACATTTCGTCTATATATTGTCCACTGCGATGTAAACTTGAAGAAAGTGATTTCACAAACATCTTCAACTTCCTTAAACCAAATTTTATTATTGGTGGTGACTTCAACGCGAAACACCCCTTCTGGGGCTCGAGATACGCCTCTCAGAAAGGTAGAAAGCTTTATAATGCGGGTATGCAATTCAGTTGTGATTTTTACTCGACGGGTAAACCAACATATTGGCCAACTGATAGAAATAAGATACCAGATCTGATTGATTTCTTTGTTGTTAAAGGAATATCTAGCAACTGTATAAAAGTTGAAGAAAGCTCTGATCTCTCCTCTGATCATTCTCCAATCATTATGACGATAAGCGAAGCTCTGATTAAAAAAGTAGGACCGCCCAAATTAACCAACGCGAAAACTAATTGAGATAGCTTCAAAAAAGATATTGAAGCAAATATTGAGCTGAGCGTATCACTTAAACGCCATATGAACTTGAAGTTGCAGTTGATCGCTTCGTCGAAATCCTACAGAATGCAGCGTGGAAGAATACTCCCAAACCTAAGAAACCACCGGCCAGTTACATTCAAACTTATCCGCAGGAAATAAGAGAGATGATTAAAGAGAAGAGGAAAGCGCGTAAAAAATGGCAACAAACTCGGGCTCCGCAACATAAAGCATATCTTAACCGTTTGTGCAACTCTCTAAAAAGATCTATTAAAGACCTTAAGAATAATGAAATGCAAACTTACCTAGAAAGCTTAACGGCAGAAAAAGATTCTAATTACTCGCTTTGGAAGGCTATAAAAGGTATTAAAAAACCTCAAATTCAAGCCGCCCCAATTAGGAAAGATCAAGGCGAATGGGCCAGGCATGATAAAGAGAAAGCGCAAGTTCTTGTCACCCACCTGGAAGAAACTTTCAAACCGTTGGGTGGACAAGCTCTTATTCAAAATATAAATACGTCATATATAGCCAATAGCGTAATAAGAAATGGAACACTTACCGAAATTAAGAAGGAAATAAATAAATATAAACGCCGCGCCTAGACTAGAATGGAAAGTCGCCGAAGTCATAATGGTCCTTAAGCCCGGAAAACCGCCGAATGAAAGAACGTCTTATAGACCGATTTCGCTTCTTCCAATTATATCCAAAGTGTTCGAGAGATTATTGATTAGGTGAATACAGCCGGTAATAGAAGAAGGGCATCTCATTCCGGATCATCAATTCGGATTCAGAAGTAAGCATTGAACAAGTTGAACAAGTACATCGAATAACACATGTAATCGAAAAGTCACTTGAAGAAAAAAATTTGTTCAAGCGTATTCCCTGACGTCTCTCAAGCCTTTGACAAGGTCTGGCACGAAGGCTTAAAGTTTAAATTACGACAAGTTCTGCCAGAGCACCTATATAATATTTTGAAGAACTACCTTACGAATAGACTAATCCGCGTCAAATGTGGAAATGAATATTCAGACTTTAAAGAAATAATGGCTGGGGTGCCGCAAGGAAGCGTACTTGGTTCAGGTTTATATCTATTATACACTCGTGATATACCGCAAGTAGAAGGCACTGAGCTAGCTACATTTGCCGACGACACTGCTATCTCGACAGTAGGTAAAACGGTCGAAGATACTACAGAAAAACTGCAAGAGGCTTTGGATAGAGTAAATGAATGGAAAAAGGTTTGGCGAATCGCACTCAACGAGACCAAATCTGTTCATGTAAATTTTACTCATAAGAAAATAAATAATTTGCCGATATTTTCAAACTCGGTTCAAATTCCGTTTGCAAACGAGGATAAGTATCTTGGAATGACACTTGATACAAAGCTGAAATGGAAAACGCACGTAAAGAAAAAACGCAAAGAACTAGATAATAAATATCGAGAAATGTATTGGTTACTTGGAAAATATTCCACGCTTGATATATATAACAAACTGCTTTTATATAAGCAAGTACTAAAGCCTGTATGGACATATGGTATACAACTCTGGGGTTGTACCAAAATAAGTAATATTAAAATTTTACAAGCTTTTGAAAACAAAGTGCTAAGAGGTATTGTAAATGCGCCATGGTATATCAGAAATAGCGATATCCACAGAGATCTTGGCATTAAAACAATCGAAGACGAGATCAAAAACTACGCGAGAAAACATAAAAGTCGAGTAGAAAGTCACGTTAATATTACAGTCCTCCAAGTTTTGGATGAAAGAAACTTACTACGCCGTCTACTTTCTCGGATGTTTGTCAGATGCTCGCGAGAGGTTGTTGGTGTTTTCTGGGATTCGAACTTGGAACCTCACGCGCTTGATAGTAAAAATAAATTGAAATTGTTTTGCATGAATAAAGTTGATAGTAATTATTTACTGTGGCATGCTCGTTTCGGATACTTGATTATTAGAAGTTTGCATTACTTACATAAGCGTGATATGGTTAGGGGCATGTAATTTGATTATATTTCGAAATCTATTAAGCGCGAAATCTGCTATAAGGAGAACATATGTAGTTCAGCATTTCGAAAAACAAGTGAAGTTCGTAGTAAACATATACTAGAAATTGTTCACACAGATATATGTGGACCAATGAGAACTACTTAAGTAGATGGGTCAAAGTATTTCGCTTTGTTCATTGACGATTTTAGTCGAAAAATGATCGTCTATTTCTTAAAAGCAAAATCATTTTTCAAGCATTCAAGGCATTCAAACCTGAAGTTGAGCGTGAGACATCCTGCAAAATAAAATCATCAAGGAGCGACAACGGGCGTCAATACATTAATGCCGAACTTACAAAATATCGAGAAAGGAAGCAAAAGGCAATTGACTGTGGAGTACTCTCCACAGTAGAATGGTGTTGCTGAGCGCGCGAGTCGAACTATAGTGGAAATGGCTCAATGTCTATTACTTAGTGCAAACGTTCCTGATTCTTTGTGGGCAGAAGCAGTCAACACCGCTGTTTATCTTCGAAATCGCTCGCCAACTAAGCTCCTTGGGTGTAATACTCCATACGAAGTTTGGTGTGGACGAAAGCCTT
Organism: Brachypalpus laphriformis; assembly: GCA_945910035.1. NCBI lineage: Eukaryota > Metazoa > Arthropoda > Insecta > Diptera > Syrphidae > Brachypalpus > Brachypalpus laphriformis. Next base: position 192,646,790 of record OX246753.1, on the reverse strand, counting down.
ATGTGGGACATATCCGTGTATTTGGATGTAAGGCCATAAATTTGATAATCGACCAGGCAAGTCTAAATCCCAGGCAAGAGGCTTAGCGTGCGTGATGAAAGGCTACTCAAAAAAGTCTAAGGCGTACAGACTCTACGATCCGAAGACTAGACAGATATTAAAAAGCCGAGACGTGTTTGTAGAACACTCTGTTAGTCTTAGGCAGAGCAATAGTGATCATGCTTTGATAGACTTAGGAGAAAATGAACACCGAGAAGACATATATAATAACACTGGTCAACTGGGAGAGTATGCCAGTTATTCTTCCAATTATAGTGAAAACTCCTTTAATACAGATTGCGGAGAGGGAAGAGATGAATTCGTTAGTGACCAGGAACCCGTTTTTCGTTTGCAGGAACATGACTATCCCAACAACAACGAGGAGTCAATTGGTTCAGATGGTGGCATGTTGGCAGACGATTCAGTGTATGAGGTGGGATAAATTTCGGATACGTGGCTACAGTCAATGAAAGTTGAGTATGATGCTCTGATGTCAAATAACACGTGGGAATGAGTTGAATTGCCACCGAATCGTCATGCAATCAAGTCAAAGTGGGTTTTTACAATCAAACATGATAAGGATGGAAAGCCAGTTCTCTACAAAGCTAGACTTGTTGCAAAAGGTTGTAGCCAAAGATTACGGTTCGATTACACGGAAACGTTTTCTCTCGTAGTGAGGTACTCCACCGTTCGATTATTTTGCCATTGGCCGTTGAGTTCGACCTAGAAGTTCACCATATAGATGTGTCGTCTGCATATTTAAATGGTGAAGTAAAAGAAGAGATATTCATGGATCAGCTATGTCAAAAAGGTGTGCAAGTTAAAGAAGGCGGTTTATGCTTTGAAGCAAGCGGGACGTGAGTGCAACAGTAAGCTGGACAGTACATTGAATGAACTCGGATTTAAACGCTGCAATGCAGATACATGCGTTTATACTCTGCATGCGAATGGCGACAAAAACATTATTGCTGTGTATGTCGTGGCGTTTGATATCGTGGATAAAGATCCGATTGATTTTTTCCTGTGAATAGGTATTGATCGAGATCAAGCCACAGGATCTATTACACTCTCGCAAGAATAGTACGCTCGGAACTTGCTCTCTCAACACAATATGGTTTCTACAAGGAGATGCAGTACACCCTTAAATCCAGGCGAGACTCTTAAGAAATGTCCTAAAAATTCATACTGGAAAAGAGTGGATGCAAAGCAGTATTAATCACTTATACGATGCTTAATATATTTAGCATTTTCAACGAGACCTGATATTCAAAATGCCGTGAGGAAATTAGCTAAGTTTAACGCTAAACCTCACCAAGAGCACATGGCAGCTGCCAAACATCTATTAAGGTATCCTTATAATACAATTAATTATAAACTCTCATTTAGGAAGACTGGGGAAGCATTAAAGGGCTTTGCAGACGCTGACTGGTCTAATTGTGTCAATGACTGAAAATCATACACCAGTTATGTCTTTGTCCTTGCTGGGGGAGCTATATCATGGTAGTCCCGTAAACAGCAGACGCAGGCATTGAGCATGTACTCGGCTACATGGCATTAGTTGCAGCTACAAAGGACGCGAATTATTTGCGGCGTTTGATCAACGAAATCGGCTTCAGTTCATGGCTAAACTGTCCTACAGAGTTAAGCGGAGACAACTTAAGCGCGCAGCACTTAGTACGAAATCCTGTCTTTCACTCAAGGTCAAAACATATTGACATTAAATTCAATTATACTCACGAAATGTATAATAAATATTTGATTTTATTGCATTTTGTCCCAACTAACGATATGGTTGCGGACGTTTTTACAAACATTCTGTCAAAAGCTGAACATGTTAATTATAATAATAAAATAATATTCAATGTATCTGTAGATAGGCACTGTTTTGAGGGGTAGCATTGGTAATTCAATTTGTGCTATAGTTTACACCATTGGCAATACAGTACCTTACTATGTTTTTTCCTCATATACTTTATATTTATACATTTACATACATACATTTTCAATGTCCCGCTAATCCTTCATGCGGGTCGCGGGGGTAGGATGCTCAGGTGGACTCTCCATCCTTCTCGATCGTCCGCCATTGACTCCAACCCATCAGGAGGAATCCCTAGACGGCTCCAGGAGAGATGCCGGATTTGGTCCAACCATCTATTTCTAGGCCTACCGCGGGGTCGCCTACCTGATGGCCTGGCCACTATGGAACGTCTCGGAAGCCGGTCTGGTGGCATACGCACTACGTGACCAAGCCATCGAAGCATAGATCGTTCCGTTCGGAGAAGTAGCTGCTCAACATTGAGCGCCTCGCGTACTCTGTTGTTGCGCACTCGATCCCTACGAGTTATTCCAGCAACACCGCGAAGCAACCTCATTTCGGTAGCTTGTATCGGCGATCTTATTCTTTCCGTCACTACCCAAATTTCATGACCATAGGTGAGAGTTGTAACATACACCGCGTTAAAAAACCGATAGCTTAGCTTGAACACTAAGTTCGGCCTTCCTTACAACAGATTGGCCAAGCTCTCTCAAAATTAATCCAGCCTGACCAATTCTACAGGACAACTCGGCATTGCTCTTCCCATCACTCGTGAATAAGACCCCGAGGTACATAAACTTATCCATCTGCTTCAGTGGAACTCCACTAACATGCAGAGCGCACTGAATGCGTTTTTTGGAAACGACCATTACTTTTGACTTGTTCACGTTGATCCTCATTCCAGCATCATCACAAACGGCTATAAACCTTTCGAGTGCGCGCTGAAGTTCGGTTTGAGAGGACCCAAGGATGACCAAATCACCCGCAAAGAGCAGATAACTAATCCTTAGGTCCCCCACTTCGAAATCTTCCCCGGCACGGCTGCGCTGCAACATCCAATCCATATATACAATGAAGAGGAGAGGCGACAAAACGCACCCCTGGCGGAGTCCGCCCACAGTGAAAGGTATTGATTTAACACCGTTTATCCGAACACAGCCTCTACAGTTTCTATTTAAAGACTGAATCACCCTTAACAGGAAACCAACAATCCCATACTCCTGCAGAACACTCCAGAGTTTGCCTCGAGGAACCCTATCATATGCTTTTTCCAAATGCACAAAACAAGTGTAGACAGGTTTAGCATACTCCCAGGCTTTCTC